>CM062816.1:1410191912-1411495877 GCA_031772625.1 Pinus tabuliformis | reverse complement strand
AGGAAAAGGGAAAGCGTCAATACACGGAGAACAGAGAAAATGCCTTCGCAAACAGGATGCCGCATGCAGCAGGATCGCGGATCCAGATATCACGTTTCACTCAACTGATAATGATGGAAATAGACTATCCAAGACTCAGAGTCAAAGGCGCACAAAAGCAGCATGTTTACAAAAGATCGAAAGCCTGAAGCTTAGACTGGGTAAAGCAAAAAGAAAAACGCTAAAGAGGGAAAACGCACCAGAAAAGCCTGGAACAAAGAACGGAAGCAGTTTTCAATACAGAAAATTGTTCAGAGAGCGAAGTCCCTAACTTGTTCAGTCATTCGCAAGGCCGGAAATCGAAATAGCAACAACATAATCAGTTTGAGAGAAATTTGGGTTATTACCAAGTATACACACAGCGAATACACCAAGCCAGAGGAAAATATCTTCCAGTTTGTCAGAAAGCGGTGCCAGCGCTTGTTATTTCTATTTTCGTAACTCAAACGAAAGGAGAAAACAAACAGCCGACTCTTCCCAGGTGAATGTTGCATCGCTTACAGCACTAAGGAGAAAATATAGAAACGGTTAGAAATTAGATTCAATTTTTAGAAATAAATTTGCTTTAGTAGAAGGGCGGTCATTTGAAACCGTGTCCTAAATTTATGTAATTAAGATTAATTAGTTAGCAGTATTTAAACCCTTCTCAGGCATTTGGAGAAGGGTCCGGAAATTTGTCAAAAAACTTGTCCTCAGAACATGAACTTTTGCACCCTCGGAGGGGGTTTTTGGTGAATGGATGGATCGAGATTTATCAATGTTTGCATTTAATGTCTGCTACTGATGTTGCACTTTTGTACTCTTAGTAGATGTTAGAACAAGTAGAGATAAATCGGTATTGCTTGAAGCTTATGAGTGGAACCAGTCATAAATGGTACTTTTATCTCTTGACCAGTTTCTGCTTATATTCTTAAAGTGATATGCAGTTTTTAGTTGTTTATATGTTAATGCATGAATGTGTGGGTTACCATTTGGCACTTTTGTACGGTGGAGTCATTTATTTGTGCTTGATATATGAATAACTTATTATGCGATATGCTGTTCACAACTGTTTTGCCTAACTTTTTATGCAGAATGGTTTATCTTAATTGATTTCTATTCTTATGATAGCTGAATGATCTTTATTACCAGTTATTGTTCGAAATCTCTTTAGATCGCATAACAGAAGAAATACACCCCAGGTTAGCGTAGATTAGATGTGTTGTTTCTCATTAGATTAGAATAGCATAGAGTTAGTTTAGAAGTTTGAATTAAATTAGATTAAAATACTCCTAGATCAACATCATCCAACTCTACACACACACACACACCCCTTAGATTGGGAAACTGGTCCCATTATCCCCAGTCGGACCCGCTATACCAAACGGATAAGGAGCTACCAACCAAGGTCCGGACCGGGTGGGTATCCCCCTTGTTTTCGACCTGATTTTTGGGGCTTCAACATATTTGGCGCTAGAAGGAGGGCCCGAACTATGAATGGCACCTAAATCAAAATCTAAATACCATTCTGAGAGTAAATCGCCCTCATCAACTCCCCCAACTTCCCCAGTACGTTTAAATCCAGAGTCAGAAGTCGCTCGAGTATCAACCGCTGCTACATACCCTAATATTTCAGACCAATTTATCATTGAACCCCCTGAAGTTCAAACTCTGATTCGCAAACTCCAGGGATTTTCTATTTTTACTCAGAGGTCTGATAAATCTCAAAGCAGCGTGACTTCGCAGTACAATCCTGCTCATCCCCTGACCAGATTAAAGAGTGAAAAATTTGGCATCCAGCCAACTGAATTCCCTCTCCCCACCAGGAAAAGAGCAAGGAAAACACCACCAGAGTCTGACAGTGAGACTCTTTCATCTACGTCGTCCATTTCAACTCCCTCACCGCGAAGTCAGCCACCCACATCTTCATTCCAAACCACTCATCCATCTTCCACAACCCCTCCTCTTCAATCATCAAAGATCATAATATCTTCATCTTCCCAGCATCAGGGATCATCCTCTGCACTTTCATTTACTAGCAGCTCAACGATGGCCCAGTCTCCATGGAACAATCCTGGGGCAGTTTTAATGCCTCCACCCCTGAGCCCAATACCGGCCCATCCTGAGAAATGGCTACCCAAATTCAATCCAGAAGCAGGCATGCTAGCTGAAGAGCATATTAATAATTTCATGCTTTCTGTTAATCTCAACGGAGTTACCAACGAGGATGCTGTCGTCCGGCTTTTTCCCTACACAATGCAAGGAACAGCTGGGTCATGGTACTTTTCATTACCTTCCGGGTCTATCACAAGTTGGGACATTTTTCAAAGTCAATTCCTTACCAAATTTGGTGATGACAGATCAACGACGACGTTAATCAATGACCTATCCAATCTTAAAGCCGAGGCTAGAGAACCCATCAAAGATTTTAATTTACGGTTCAATAAAATCCTCAACAAAATTCCTGCTGCTTCCCAACCCAGCGAAGAAGTGAGATGTGAATGGTATATTACGGCCTTACCATCAACTTGGCATCTTCGTGGATAGGAAAATAAGACAACCTTAGTTGAAAACTTGACAGAGGCGATAGCAGTAGAGAAACGCGTAGTAGCCCTGGAAAAAAGATCTGCGATAGAGGAACGCAAATCTAAGAAAGTCTCCTACAAGGAAGACCCCAAGAAGAAACAATCGAAAGATCCTTTCGATTTGGAAGGATTACAAAAAGTGTTAAAAACCATGTCCAATGAGATGATTGACATAAAAAAAAAAGTAGCAGAAACTTCTTCGAGAAAGCCCTACAGAGCTTTTAAAAGAAATCCTTCAATGGAGGTGAAACCACCCAACGCTATCTCAAACGTCGAATCCGAAGAAGAAGAAGAAGAAGAGAATACCACTGAAGGGCAGACCGATGACGAAGAAGTTGTGGAACTACAAGGAATGTGGGATTTCATCCTCCCACAAGAAGAAGATCAAGAAGCATTTCCGGTTAGCACACGAAGCAAAAATCAACTTGATCCTCCCCAAACTACCCCTAAGCAGAAGGGCGCAAGCCCTGCAGCAAAAGATAAAGTCGCAACAAAGAAAACAACCGCTAAAGCGACTCAATCTAGCCCAGTCCAATCAGATCAAACACCTCCATCAAGAACACTGATTGTGTCGGATGAAATGGAGTACAACATTATTGATGACATGAAAAAGACTAGGGCTAATATCACTCTTTATGAGTTGAGCAAATTGAAACATCAACAGAAGATAATGATGAAAGAATTACATGCCGTGCCTACTACATCTTTGCCTACAGCTGTAGCTTCCCACAACATGGGAAGACCTCCAACCAACACGATCAATAAGGTTGACCCAAATGACATCGCCTTGATTGGAGGAAGATCAAGGTCTCACACTCCCCCTTTTCTTCTCACTTATGAAATTTTCAACAAAAACGTGCACAATTGTTTGGTAGATTCTGGTGCTTCAACGAATATTTTACCCAGATCAATATGTGCCAAGTTGAATGTTCAACCACAAAAATCCGCAGTGCGCATAGTTCAGCTTGATCGATCCAAGTCGAAGTGATTGGTGAACTTAATCAAGTGACCATAAGATTGTCGTCTAACCCGAAGGTATGTCAGGTTATTGACATTCTAGTAGCTGATATCCCTGAATTCTATGGCTTAATTCTTAGCAGGGATTGGTCCGAAAAACTCCATGGATACTTCTCAACCGACTGGTCGCACATGTGGTTACCCTACAATGGTAAACCGAATCAAATAAAGGTTGAACGAGAGTTACACCAGAAGTACATAGTGACGGAATTGGAGGGAGAAAATGAAGCAATAGCATACAACAGCAGTATCATAGGAAATTACTCGGTAGATTCTTTCCTCGGCAATTTCAATGCTCATACCTCACCTTAGAAAATTCAGTTTTGTCCCAAGTCGAAATTTTTTCCCAAACTGATAATTCGAAGTGTGTTAATTTTTTAGATAACCCTGTAAATACATCTTTGTTTTGGAAATTATATTTTGATGGCTCTAAATCTAACGAGGGAGCAGGAGCAGGATGCGTTCTGATTAGCCAGATGGAAATAAGACCATGCTTACGTGCAGACTTGAATTCGATTGCACAAACAATACAGCAGAATACGAGGCCTTGGTGCAAGGCCTATACAAAGCAATCGGGTTGAACGTTAAGTACCTTCAAGTCTTCGGAGACTCTGAGATTGTCGTCAAACAGGTACGTAACACCATACATTGCCTATCAGGTCATTTGAAGCACTATCAATCTTTAGTACAAGATCTGACTGCACATTTCATAGCATTCAATATTTCGTCAATCCCAAGACTCCAAAATGCGAGCGCAGACCTGTTAGCTAACGTAGCCTCTAGACTTATTCCCTCCGAAGATTTTAGTCCAGATAGATTCTCAATAGAATTAATTTTTAGACCGTCCATCCCTGACAACATTACAAACTGGAGAGTATTCAATGACGATCCAGACATTGTAAATTTCCTCACTTCTGAAGGATCCTACTCAAATCAAATAATTGACGAAGACCATCATGATCACCAAATACAACAAAATAGCACTGATAATGCTATACCTAAATCGGTGGTTAAGTTAGAAGACTTATATGATTTGAAAAGTCGGTTTAAAAGGTCTACCAATTCTAAGCTGTACAGTTCGACTCTGAACTACGATTTAGTAAACCTAGGAACCGATGAGAAACCACAAAACGTTAATCTAGGCCACGGCCTAGCCCCTGAAGAAAAATTAGCATATATCCGTCTTTTGAGACAATACAGACATGTTTTTGCCTGGAACTACGATGAGCTGAAGACATACGACACTTCTATCATTCAACACACTATCCCTATGATTGACAATGAAAAACCTGTCCAACAGAAACTCAGAAAAATCCACCCCAATTTAGAAAATCAGATAAAAACTGAGCTAAATAAGTTATTGAGAGCCAGAATAATCTTCCCCGTCAGACATTCCAAATGGGTCTCCAATATGGTACCCGTTAGAAAGAAAAACGGAGATATTAGAATTTGTATCGATTTCTGGAATCTCAACAAAGCCTGTCAAAAAGACAATTTTCCCCTCCCACCTATGGAGCAGATATTACAGGCAGTAGCAGGCTCAGAATTAATGTCTTTTTTGGATGGATTTTCAGGATACAATCAAGTGCTGGTACATCCCGATGATCAGTTAAAAACCACATTCTGAACTAAATGGGGCACATACGCATATCGGAAGATGCCATTTGGTTTGATCAATGCCGGCGCTACATTTCAGAGAGCCATGGACATCGCATTCAAAGGTTTAGTCAATAAATCTGTAGTGATTTACCTGGATGATATAACAGTGTACTCCAAGAAGCGAAGCGACCATCTCAAAGACTTGAAACAAATCTTTCAACGATGTTTAAGGTATGGGATTTCACTTAACCCAAAGAAATCTTTTTTCGCATTAAGTGAAGGAAAACTTCTAGGATTCATAGTGTCAAAATCTGGTATTCACATTGACCTGACAGAATCAAAGAAATTTCTGAAATATCCATGCCTCATAACAAAAAAGCCATGCAATCTTTCCTTGGTCAAATCAATTTTGTGAAGAGATTTGTCCCAAGTTTCTCACGTATTGTTTCTCCTTTGCAAAATATGATTAAAAAGAATTCAAATTTTAAATGGGGTCAAGATGAGCATGAAGCATTCAACTTGATCAAACAAGCCATCATTAACGCTCCATCTTTAGCGACCCCGAATTTTTCAGAATCTTTTATCTTATACACGTTTGCCTCAGAGAAATCTTATGCCGCGATTCTAACTCAAGCAAATCAAGAGAAAGCAGAAGCTCCAATCGCATTTTTTAGCTCGAATTTACAAGGTGCTGAACTCAACTATTCAGACGTGGAGAAACAGGCATATGTTTTCAAAGCGATCAAATATTTCAGACCTTTCTTACTTAAAGCCCATACTAAGGTCATAGTACTGTTTCCAGCGGTAAGAAACCTTCTGATACAGAAGGATGTGGGCGAAAAAAGAGCAAATTGGATCACTGCTTTACAAGAATACGATCTTGAGATCAAACCAGCAAACATTGTAAGAGGTCAAGGCTTCTGCAAAATGTTGGCTGGAGCATCGCAAATTCCTGAGAATTCATCTGAAGAGGTACATACGTATGAGGTAAGCCTAAACGATGCAGAATCATTATATGCTGACACCATTTATTATCTTAAGAACGGGTATGCTCCATCACACCTGGATCACACCAAGAAAAGAGCTCTGAGGTTGAAAGCTAAACAATACCAGCTCATAAATGATGTTCTGTTTAAAAGGAATTACGATTCTGTGCTTCTTAGGTGTCTTGAGAAAACTGAAGCCGAAAAGGTTTTGCAGGAACTCCACGATGGACCAGCAGGCGGACACTATGCTGGAGATGCTACTGCACATAAAATCTTACGTGCAGGATATTATTGGCCCACGCTGTTCAAAGACTCACACAGTTACGTGAGGAAATGCCAAGTCTGCCAGACTGCTGCAGGGAAAACAAAAGAAACCGTCCATGCCACTACAGCCGGTAAACATCGAGCAACCATTCAGTCAGTGGGGCTTGGACATAATAGGTGAGATCGTTCCTCACTCTTCTAAACAACATAGGTACATCCTCACGGCAACAGATTATTTTACTAAATGGGTAGAAGCAGTTCCTCTCAAGACAGCTAATTCTGAAAACATTATTGAATTCATAGATCAATTTATAATCACTAGGTTTGGATTGCCAACGGCCTTAATGTTTGATAATGCTTCATACTTTTCTGGAAATACAATGACTGAGTTTGCACTTAAAAGAGGGTTCAAACTGAAATATTCAGCCAACTACTATCCGCAAGGTAATGGATTGGCTGAATCAACAAACAAAAACCTGATCAGGATTATTAAAAGAACAGTCGACCAAAACCAAAAGAATTGGCACAAAGCGTTGGTAAATGCTTTATGGGCAGATAGAATAACGAAGAAAGCTTCAATCGACACTTCTCCCTTTAATTTAGTTTATGGGAAAGAAGTGGTTCTTCCAACTCACTTAGTCATTCCCTCTTTGTCTTTAGTACAACACATCGATGAGGTATCTACCTCCTCCATACAACTAAGACAAATGGAAATAATTAAATTAGAAGAACGACGAGAACAAGCTAAGAAAACCCATGCTCATCACCAAGCGCTGATAAAATCCTCTTTTGACTCAAGCATAATGACCAGAAATTTTTTTCAGATGGGAGATTTAGTTTTGAAATGGGATAAGGCTCATGAAGAAAAGGGCAAACATACGAAATTCCAAAAACTGTGGCTTGGTCCTTTTCAGATTGTAGAAGTCATAGGCCCATCGACGTTTGTGTTGCAGGATTTAGCAGGTAGAAGAGATTCTTTGCCTGTTAATGGACAGATTCTTAAAGTATATTTTCCATAGAAGATCACTCTTCTATTTTTGTAGGATAGTTTTGTTTTTTATTTGTTTTTCTCTTTCTTATAAATAAAACCAGTTGTAGATGGTCACTAAAAGGGTTCATGAAAAATACACCAATTCTCTATCAGATTTTGAGGTTTTCACTTGTACAAGTAGAATTTTTTTTCGAAAAATCTGATTTTTATTATTGACAGGTAGAGTTAACTTTAGCCTAGTCATGATACTAGTTTCAACTTCAAAAATTTGATGAAAGCAACCTTTGGTAAAAAATTGTTTTATATCAGCACAATGAAAGGTATCAATAGTAAAATGGATATTCTCTGTAAAGATGCTGTTTTCAAACTCTATTATTGTCGTCCAGAGCTTTCTTAAAGAAAAAAAATGACTTCCACCCTGCTAAAGGAAATCACAGCATTCAGAGGAACAATCTGAGAAAACACTATATCTCAAAGAATAAGAGGTCTCATCATGAGCCGGCTTATCATGATCACAGATATTATAACTTGCTGACTTTGCCAATACTGTCTACCAAAACAGGGCAATGACTCAAGATTGTTGCAATCAAAAGACAAGGGGTCTCATCACGAGCCAGCTTGTTCAGCAAAAGTGTAAATCAAGTGAATGATTGTGTCATAATTTGGCCACCAAACCAAGACATTGTTCTTTAGAGAATAAAAAAGGAAAAAGTGTCAAAAAAGGGTTTTCCTCTGAAAAGTTGTAAATAACCTCAAGCAGGATAAAGGATCATTGCTGGGTAACAGGTAACCCTGTCGAGGCTATGGATGCTTGCGGGCAGCAGAGGCTCTACCTACGACAAATGAGCATATTTTAAAAAGCCAGCACGCAGAGAAGACCTTATTCTATCTTTAAAAGACCAAGTAATGTCTGGTGTGAATACAAGAACTAAGCCTGAGGAAACAAACAATTGGAATATGAAAAGGTTGAGACGAAGTATCAGTGATAGGATAAGGCGTAATATACTCTATTTGTCCATAACAAAATTTAGACATATGAAAATTTTCTGCTTCGGAAGTTAAAATTCAATAGAAAAATAGAGATAACTGGTTCTTCACAGTGAATCGCCATTGTTGTGGTCACCAACAACCCCCCTCTTTGATTGGTATTAGCAATAACACCAAGCAAATGGGGACCCTTAACAAAAATCCAAAAAACATTTTATCAAAATTTTTGTATTTTAACTCCCTAAAGCTGTATCGCATCGCGAGAAGAGAGTAAGACATTTTCCTATGCGCATAATAAGCTGCGAAGAAGCGACGCGAAATTCATCGCATCGCTTATATTGTGAAGCGCTCTTAAATGAAAAACTTAAGGAATCGCCGACGGCCGATATGCGACGTCGCATATCGCAACATCGCATAAGCAGCACACAATGATTGTGATTAAGTGCGATCTGCGATATTGCGATCTGCGATGAATGCGATCATCAATTCCTGCGATGACACATCTTAAATGACGCAATCCTCGACACTACGATGCGAGTCGCAGAAATCACTCATCGCAAAAATTTCCTCGACACAGTGTTCAAGGAAAGCTGTCTACAGACCAAAATTGGGCGCGCGCCTTAAAAAGAAATTAATGATTGTACGCCAAAGTATCCGAGAAGGATTGTGTTGTGTTTTTCGAAGAGTCAGTTCATTATGAGTGTCATGATTATGCATTCATTAGAGCTTAAAGCTTTCATGTCAATCTTTTCGTCATTACTCTTTTCCTTTGCGTAAACTGTAAGACAGCAACTAATATAAATCAATGTGCAGGAAACATCTAAGGAAAAGGGGAAAGCATCAATACTCGGAGAACAGAGAAGAGATGCCTTCGCAAACGGATGCCGCATGCAGCAGGACCGCAGATTCCAGAGTATCACTCAACAGATACTGATGGAAATAGACTATCCAAGACTCAGAGTCAAAGGCGCACAAAAGCAGCATGTTTACAAAAGATCCTGAAGCTTAGACTGGGTAAAGCAAAAAGAAAAACGCTAAAGAGGGAAAATGCACCAGAAAAGCCTGGAACAAAGAACAGAAGCAGTTTTCAATACAGAAAATTGTTCAGAGAGCAAAGTCCCTAACTTGTTCAGTCATTCGCAAGGCCGGCAATCGAAATAGCAACAGCACAATCAGTTTGAGAGAAATTTGGGTTATTACCAAGTATACACACAGCGAATACACCAAGCCAGAGGAAAATATCTTCCAGTTTGTCAGAAAGCGGTGCAAGCGCTTGTTATTTCTATTTTTGTAACTCAAACGAAAGGAGAAGACAAATAGCCGACTCTTCCCAAGCGAATGTTGCATCGCTTACAACACTAAGGAGCAAATACATAAATGGTTAGAAATTAGATTCAATTTTTAGAAATAAATTTGCTTTAGTAGAAGGGCGGTCATTTGAAACCGTGTCCTAAATTTATGTAATTAAGATTAATTAGTTAGCAGTATTTAAACCCTTCTCAGGCATTTGGAGAAGGGTCCGGAAATTTGTCAAAAAACTTGTCCTCAGAACATGCACTTTTGCACCCTCGGAGGGGGTTTTTGGTGAATGGATGGATCGAGATTTATCAATGTTTGCATTTAATGTCTGCTACTGATGTTGCACTTTTGTACTCTTAGTAGATGTTAGAACAAGTAGAGATAAATCGTTATTGCTTGAAGCTTATGAGTGGAACCAGTCATAAATGGTACTTTTATCTCTTGACCAGTTTCTGCTTATATTCTTAAAGTGATATGCAGTTTTCAGTTGTTTATATGTTAATGCATGAATGTGTGGGTTACCATTTGGCACTTTTGTACGGTGGAGTCATTTATTTGTGCTTGATATATGAATAACTTATTATGCGATATGCTGTTCACAACTGTTTTGCCTAACTTTTTATGCAGAATGGTTTATCTTAATTGATTTTTATTCTTATGATAGCTGAATGATCTTTATTACCAGTTATTGTTCGAAATCTCTTTAGATCGCATAACAGAAGAAATACACCCCGGGTTAGCGTAGATTAGATGTGTTGTTTCTCATTAGATTACAATAGCATAGAGTTAGTTTAGAAGTTTGAATTAAATTAGATTAAAATACTCCTAGATCAACATCATCCAACTCTACACACACACACACCTCTTAGATTGGGAAATTGGTCCCATTATCCCCAGTCGGACCCGCTATACCAAACGGATAAGGAGCTGCCAACCAAGGTCCGGACCGGGTGGGTATCGCCCTTGTTGTCGACCCAATTTTCGGGGCTTCAACACAAAGGAAGATCCATTGAAAAAGGACAAATATGGTATGTAAAGTACTGGTTCCCTCTCCTCCCCATATTGTTTTGCTCCTGCTATGCTATGTAGGCTATTTGGAAGGCCTGATATCAACAAGTTTTCATCCGAGTGGCTACCCCTATTAGATGCGGCCACCAACGCCACTATTATGGATTGGGCCTAGATATTTTCTGATAATTTAGCCTCGGCTATTTGGAATTACCGGTCTAAAAGAACTCCCTCTCAGAGGATTTATCCTCCTTTCTTTTTAGTTGCTTATGTTATGGATGCAATCTGTTCGGTTTCTAGATTTCCTCTCATGGGTTGGAAGTGGACTATATAGAATCCCTTGCCCATTCAGGTCTACCATAAGGAATTGTGGGATTCCAAGTTTACCCTCTATTTTTATAGAATTTGTCATGGAGTTATGTTACCCCTTCACAGAATATTGTATAATAAAGACGCCTCAAGATTTTCCCCCGAAGCTGAAGTTGATATTCTCCCTATCGGAAGATGGTTCGGAGAAGAGTTTTTCACTTATAGCAGAGTATTTGGAAGCATTGCTTCCCCTCATGTGCTTCCCTTGTATGTTCCTGATAAGATAATGGCTTGTGAAGTAGCCTACCAAACTTGTGGGGTTGGAGGAATGAGAAGAATTGAAAGACAAGAAAAAGGCCATCTGGTCGCAATTCCCTTTGGCTTGTGGGGCCTTTTCGCTGTTTGATTTAGGTCATGCTTTCAAAGAAGTAGACAACATGCTGAGTCTACGACTATTTAAATTTCCAGGGAGATAGTTTGATCCCTTTGATATAATAAATTTTTTACTACGACTGTCAAAATAAATGTATTCACTAAAGAAGATGATCTCTTTGATGACATCTTCCAGCAGAAGAGCACACTTAAAGACATTTTTCACATGGCCCAAATTCAATTTGGCCCAACGGAATTCCAAGAGTTCAAACTCTACAGAGAGCGGAGATTAGCAAACATCCCCTTGGACAAGTTACGCTTAGAACCAATAAGGGAGCCCACACCCAACATTAGTATAAGTGGAAGCTCGGGAACAGACAAGTCCAAGTCCAAGTCCAAGTTTGGAAAAGAATCACCAGAACGATCTAAACGGTCAGAGAGTGACCATAATAAAAGTAAAGGGTCAGTCAGGGATACTACCCAATCTAAAGAGCACCCAGAGCAACAAGTTTTGTTGACACCACAGGTGAAGGTTCCCATTCCCCTCATCCAACCACCAAAGCTAGTGAGAACTGAGCTAGAGAAAGAGTGGGAAACATTTAATGAATTGATCAATACCGAGGAGCAAAACATGAAGACACCTAAGAATACAGCACAGACAATGACAGAAATGGTCATTGAAATAGTCATCAATGCTCCAGAAATGGAGCATATTCCCATAGCCCCATCATCTGAAATCATGCTGAAGATAGAGGAGATTCCTCCTCTAGATGTATTTTACAGTCCGCAGCACAAAGCAGTGGTAAGAAGACAAAGAAAGAAATGAAAATTAGACAGCGTGCTCTCACCTGAGGCAGAGCATCTAGATGTCCTTTGGCGAGACCCTACCACTGATCCTACATAAAATTTGACTAAGTTATCAATGAGTAGGACTTGTTATCAATGGTACTTTTATCTCTTAATGATTTCTGCTTATGTGTCAAGTAATATGTTATTTTCAATTGTTTATATACGAATGCTTGAATGTTTAAGTTATCATTTGGCACTTTTGTACGGTGGTGACTATTCTGTTTATGCTTAAATGTATGAATAACTTATTATGCGATATGCTTCTCACAATTGTTTCGGCTAATTTCTTATATGAAACAATTCATTTTTAATGAATTCTTTTCTTGTAGAAATTGAATGATCTTTATTACCAATTGTTGTTAGGAACTATTTTAGATCGCATAAGTTAAAAGTTAATTCCCGGTAGTTTTAGAATTAGATGTTTTTGTTCATTAGAATAAAATTGCATGTTTTATATTAGATTTAGATTAAAAACATTCTATTTAGAAATCTTTAGAAAGGAAAACATCAACTCTTATCATCACAAACAAATTGGGAAACTGGTCCCATTATCCCCAGTCGGACCCGCCATCCCAAACGGAAAAGGAGTTGCTTTCAAGGTTCGGACCGGGTGGGTATCCCCCTTGTTGTAGACCTGATTTTCGGGGCTTCAACAATTTGGCGCTAGAAGGAGGGAACGAACTGTGAATGGCTAGTAAATCTAAATCTAAATACCATTCTAACAGTAAATCGCCCTCATCATCTCCCCCGACTTCTCCATCACATTCCGAGTCTTTAAATATTAAGCGATAAGTTGAGAAAACAACAACCACCGCCACAAACCCAAACATTTTAGCTAGATCTACTATTGAACCTCCTGAAGTTGAGTCTTTGATCCATAAAATTCAAGGATTTTCCATATCACCGCAAAAGTTTGAATTATCTCAAGATAGTGTGACTTCACAATACAATCCTTCTCATCCTCTTACCAGATTACAGAGTGAAAATTTTGGTATCGAACCAACTGAATTACCTCTACCTAAAAGGAAAAGAGCAAGGAAGTCACCTCAAGGGTCTGATAGTGAGACTCTTTCATCATCAACATCCATTCCAACTTCTCCATTGCAAAGTCAACCATCCACTCCTCCATTTCATATTGTTGTCCATCAAAGTACTAGAACTTTAACATCCTCATCCCTACCACAAGGAACTTCATCTATGATTTCCTCTGTTAGTAGTTCAACAATGGCTCAAAACCCATGGAATAATCCAGGGGTAGTCTTAATGCCTGCGCCCTTAAGTCAATTACCAGGCCATCCTGAAAATGGCTGCCCAAGTTTAATCCTGAAGAAGGCATGCTAGCAGAAGAACACATAAACAATTTTATGTTATCAATAAATTTAAATGGAGTTACAAATGAAGATGTTGTTGTTAGACTCTTTCCTTATACTTTACAAGTAGCAGCAAGATCCTGGTATTTCTCATTACCATTAGGATCCATTACTAGTTGGGACATTTTCCAAGAGCGATTCTTGATAAATTTCAGTGATGATAGGTCTATAGCAACATTGATCAATGATCTATCAAATCTTAAGACTGAATCGAGAGAAACTATCAATGATTTTAACTCGCGTTTCAACAAGTTTTTGAATAAAATTCCGACTGCTTCCAAGCCTAGCGAAGAAGTTCGAAGTGAATGGTACATATCTCCTTTACCATCGAACATAGTGATCTTTATTGATAGGGCTGCCAAGACAACATTGACCGAAAGCATGAAAGAAGCGATAGTGGTAGAAAAACGTATCTTAGCTTTAGAAAAGAAAAATGTTGTTGATGAAAGAAAATCTAAGAAAGTTACTTTTAGAGATGATCCTAAGAAAAAGCAATTAAAAGACCCATTTGATTTAGAAGGATTGCGTAAAGTCTTAAAAACCATGTCTAATGAAGCGGTTGACATTAAAAGACAAGTGGCAGAGACTTCTTCTAAGAAAGCCTACAAGCCTTATAAGAAAAATCCTTCAACTGATTCAAAGCCTCCCAATGCTATAACAAATGCAGAATCAGAAGGAGAAGAAGAGGAAGTTTCTAATGAAGAACCTATTGGTGAAGATGAAGTTGTAGAGCTACAGGGAATGTGGGACTTCATTCTTCTAAGTGAAGAGGATCAAAAGGCTTCACCAGTCAGTAACAGAAGTAGAAATCAACTTGATCCTCCACAACCTAGTTCTAAACAGAAAAGCACAAGCTCGGTATCCAAGGATAAAATCACAGGTAAGAAATCATCACCAAAAGCGACTCAAACAAGCCCAATCCAATCTGATTCATCAACTCCAGCTAAAACACTGATAGTTTATGATGAGATGGAGTATAATATCGTTGAATACATGAAGAAGACTAGGGCTAACATTACTTTTCATGAACTGAGCCAATTAATACATCAACAAAAACTACTTTTGAAAGAGTTACATGCAATACCCATTGCACCTCTTCCTGCCTCTGTAATCTCGCAAGCTTCTCATGAGATGGGAAGACATCCAACTAATATGGCAAATAAAGTTGACCCAAATGATATTGGTTTAATTGGAGGTAGGTAAAAATCCCATACTCCCCCATTCCTTCTTACTTACGAAATTTTCAATAAAAATTTGCATAATTGTTTGGTAGATTCAGGAGCTTCATCTAATATTTTGCCTAAAAAAATATGTGCAAAGTTAACCGTCCAACCTCAAAAATATACAATACACATAGTTCAGCTGGACCGATCGCAGGTTGAAGTAATTGGTGAACTAAATCAAGTTACCATAAAGCTGTCATCCAATCCAAAGGTATGTCAAGTCATTAATATTTTAGTTGCAGACATTCCTGAATTTTATGGTTTAATTCTTAGTAGGGATTGGTCTGAAAATCTTCATGGATACTTTGCGACCGACTGGTCACACATGTGGCTCCCTTACAATGGTAAACCAAATCAGATAAAATTTGAGAGAGAAAGACACCAAAAATACATAGTGACAAAATTGGAAGGAGAAAATGAACCTATAGCATACAACAACAGTATAATTGGAAACTATTCTGTTGACTCTTTCTTAGGAGATTTTAATGCTCATATTTTTCCTTATATAGAACATTCTGTTTTGTCTCAAGTAGAAAACTTTTCTCAAACAGATAGTTCTAAATGCGTTAATTTTGTAGATAGTCTTGTAAATAACTCTTTGTTTTGGAAATTATTTTTTTGATGGTTCTAAGTCTAATGATGGAGCAAGAGCAGGATGTGTATTAGTTAGTCCAGAAGGGAATAAAATCATGCTAACTTGTAGACTCACGTTTGATTGCACAAACAACACCACAGAATACGAAGCTCTAGTACAAGGGTTGTACAAGGCAATCAGACTAGATATCAAGTATCTACAAGTCTGTGGAGACTCTGAAATTATTATTAAACAGGTACGAAATACTATAAATTGTCTATTAGGTCATTTAAAGCATTATCAATCTTTAGTGCAAGATCTGATTGGGCATTTTATAGCATTCAATATTTCATCCATTCCCAAACTCCAAAATGCTAGTGCTGACCTCCTGGCTAATGTAGCTTCCAAGCTCATTCCCTGAGAAGACTATAGCCCAAACAGATTCTCAATTGAATTTATCTTTAGGCCCTCCATCCCTGATAATGTTACCAACTGGAGAATTTTTAACGATGACCCTCATATTGTGAGTTTCCTAACATCAGAAGGATCTTACACTAATCAGATAATTGATGAGGACCAACATGACAAGCAGTTACAACAAGAGAGCACCAATAATTCCATACCAAAATCTGTAGTCAAGTTGGAAGACCTATATGATTTGAAAGATAGATTTAAAAGGTCTACCAATTCAAAACTTTAGAGTTTAACTCTGAATTATGAATTAGTAAATCTAGGAATAGATACCAAGCCACAGAATATCAACCTAGGTCTTGGCCTGGCCCCAAAAGAAAAATTAGCCTTTGTTTGGCTCTTGAAACAGTATAAAAGTGTCTTTTCCTGGAATTATGATGACCTTAAGACTTACGACACTTCAATCATTCAACATATTATCCTGATGATAGCTGATGAAAGCAAAAGCTGAGGAAGATTCATCCTAATCTAGAAAGTCAGTTTAAATCTGAGCTCAATAAATTATTGAAAGCCAATTTTTTTTTTCCCGTTCGACATTCTAGATGGGTTTCCAACTTGGTTCCAGTCAGAAAGAAAATGGAGACATTTGGATTTGTATTGAATTTCGAAATCTTAACAAAGCCTGCCAACAAGATAATTTTCCCTTGCCTCCTATGGAACAAATATTGCAAGCGGTTGCAGGATCAGAATTAATGTCCTTTTTAGATGGTTTCTTCGGCTACAACCAAGTTTTGGTCCATCCTGACAATCAACTAAAAACCACATTTAGAACCAAATGGGGTACTTATGCATATCAAAAGATGCCTTTTGGGCTGATTAACGCTGGTGCCACATTTCAAAGGGCCATGGATATTGCATTTAAGGGATTAGTAAACAAATCAGTGGTGATTTACTTGGATGACATAACAGTATATTCTAAAAAATGTGGTAATCACCTCAGAAACTTAAAGCAAATCTTCCAACATTGTCAAAGCTATGGGATTTCACTTAATCCAAAAAGTCCTTTTTTGCATTAAGTGAAGGAAAACTATTTGGATTTATAGTGTCAAAATCTGGAATCCATATTGATCCAGATGGAATTAAGGAAGTTTCTTAATTATCCTTATGTTGAAGCCCCAAAAATCGTGTCGACAACAAGGGGGATACCCGCCCGGTCCGGACCTTGGTTGGCAACTCCTTATCCGTTTGGTATAGCGGGTCTGACTGGGGATAATGGGACCAGTTTCCCAATCTATGGGTGTGTGTGTGTAGAATTGGATGTTGCTGAACTAACAGTTCCTATCTAAGCTATTCTAATTCAAACTTTAATCTAATTCTATGCTATTGTAATCTAATAAACATCGCATCTAAATCTATGCTAACCCGGGATGTAATTCTTCTATTATGTGATCTAAAGAGATTTCAAATAACAACTGGTAATAAAGATCATTAAGCGATTATAAGAAAGGAAATCAAATAAGATGAACTATTTCGCATAAAAAGTTAGACGAAACAATTGTGAACAACATATCACATAATAAGCTATTCATATATTAAACATAAATAAATAGCTACCACCGTACAAAAGTGCCAAATGATAACTCAAGCATTCATGCAATAATATATAAACAACTAAATACTGTATATCACTTTAACATATAAGCAGAAATGGTCAAGAGATAAAAGTACCATTTATGACTGGTCTTACTCATAAGCTTCAAGCAACAATGATTTATCTCTCCTTGCTCTAACATCTACTAAGAGTACAAAAGTGAAACATCAGTAGTAGATATCAAATGCAAACATTAACAAATCTTGATCCACTCATTCACCAAAACCTCCTCTGAGGGTGCAAAAGTGCATGTTCTGAGGACAAGTTTTTGATAAATTTCTGGACCCTTCTCTAAATGCATGAGAAGGGTTTAAATACTACTTCCTAAATCTAATAATAGTTTATTTACAAAAATTCAGGATGCGGTTTTAAAATGACCGCCCTTTTTCTAAGCAAAATTTAAAGTGAAAATTAAATTCAGAACTAAACTACTTTTGTATCTGGTCTTTAAAACTGCATGTATTCAGCATTGGTTTAAGGAGAGTCGGTTGGCTGACTTTTGCTTTGAGCTGGGCTGAGAAAACGGAATCGATGAGAGCTGGTACCATCTTTTCGGCCGCATTTATGATACACTTCACAGTCATCCACTGACTATGCGGCTTTACCAAGTATGTCTAGTAACATTCCCAATTTAACCTGTTCAGTGCTTGGATTGCTTTTCCCTTTTCTTGCGCTCTCTGCTTCCATTCCACCTCTAGTTGTAGTTTGTTTGGTAAATATCCCGGGGTGGTTTCTGCGATCAAATTTGCTCTGTGCAAATTCTCATTTACACAGTCAATAAGAATGCTTGCTGTCGTGGCTGCTGTTTCTGCCGCTTGCTCTGCCTCCCTGATTTGATCGTCCCACTTGTTAAAGAGCAACTCTTTATGGTTCTAATTTATCCTTGGTGCACCTGCTCTTTTTCCCTCATCTTCATCCTGCCAAGCCAAGTACTCAGTCACCCGTTTGTCAATCAAATCATAGTCACTTCGTAAGTCGACCACTTGATTAGTGATCTTATCACTCATTTCGCAATAATAATTCCACTGTGATATCTTTTGGCCCAACACTTCTTGCTGCTGCAGTAGTTGTTCATTCAAGGAAATAGATTCTGAAATAAACTCTGTAAGCTTAGGGTCGTCTCTATGCATCTCTTGTAAATCCTGTAATTGTTTTCCCTTCTCATCCAAACTTCTCTGATAACCTATCTGCATTTGCTGGAAGTCTTCCTACAACTTTTCAAGCTGTTTGTGTGCCTCATTATTAGTGTTGGCTTGTTGCAATTGTAGTTGCAGTACCTGTATTTGATCTTCTCGCTCTTTCAACAATTGTTGTACTTCTGATGCTTTGTCAATAGTCGCAGAGGCATACGCTCCTGCGATCTGAGATAGTTTGGTGAGATTTTCAGTCGGATTACTGGTGGGATCTTTCCATAAGACGTCTAATTGCTCTGCGTCTTGAGAGAGTGTATTTTCTAACTTCCTTTTCTTTCTCTGTCTTCTTACCACTGCTTTATGTTGGGGACTATAAAATATGTCCAGAGGGGGAATTTCTTCTACATTAAGTATAAGCTCAGAAGGAGCAATAGGAAAATGCTCTGTTTCTGAGACATTGTTGGCTAAGGTTGTGACTACTTCCTGTGCTACCTGTGTATTGCTCACAGGGGTTTTTGGGGCTTGTCCTTCAAGATTGATCAGTTCATTGAAGGTTTCCCATTCCTTATCTAATTCTATCGTGACGGGTGGTGCTTCAATGACGAGAGGGGGAGGATCTCTTTGCGGGGAGGTAATAACCTGCTGTTGTGGAAGTTCCATTGACTAAGCGGTGTCCTTAGCTGACTCTTCGCTCCTATCTTGGTCGTTTCCGGATCTTTTAGAATGTTCAAGAATTTCTTGTACAAACTTAGATTTAGATCCGTTAGTGCTTGAACTCCCACTGAGACTAACGCTTGGAGTTGGTTCTCTTGTAGACAGTCGCAACTTTTCTAGAGGAACACTGGCTAGTCTTCTTTCTCTGTATACCATGAACTTTTGAAAGTCTTCTGGAGACAATTGCAATTGGGCTTCACGCAAAATCTCTTGAAGTGAGCTTTTATTTTGGAATATATCATCAAATAAATCCTTTTTCCCAAAGAACACTTTTATCTTGACTGTAGTTGTGAAATTCTGGGCAACCTCATTTGGGTCAAATGGTCTTCCTGGGAATTTAAATAATTGTAAACACGTCATATTCTGTACTTCAGTGAACGCGTGACCTACATCAAACAGCGAAAAGGCCCCACAAGCCACAGGAAACTATGGCCATATAGCCTTCTTTTTGTCCTTTAAGTCTTTAGTTAGGCCGCCTTCTGAACAGGTTTGATATGCAATTTCTCGAGCTAGGAGTTTATCAGGGATATACAAGGGTAGAACATGAGGGGGTGCAGTACTTCCAAAAATTCTTCTCCGAACCATCTTCCGATGGGGAGGATATCTATCTGTGCTTCAGGTGAGCACCTCAGGGGTTCTTTATCATACAACATTCTATACAAGGGCAGCATGAGTCCGTGACAAATCTGGTAGAAATATGGAGTGAATCGAGAGTCCCACAATATCTTATGATAGACATGGATGGGTAAGGGGTCTTGAGTTGTCCATTTCCAACCCATAACAGGAAACTTAGATACATAACATATTGAATCCATAACATATGCGGCCAGGTAAAAAGGAGGATAAATCCTTTGAGACGTAGATCTTTTGGACCGGTAACTGACAATAGCCGTGATTAGGTTATTAGATAAAATCTTGGCCCAATCTACAATAGTGGCATTTGTGGCAGCATCTAGTAATGGTAACCATTCGGATGAAAATTTGTTGATATCTGGAATTCCAAATAATCTACAGAGCATGGCAGCAGCAAAGCAATATGGGGAGGTAAGGGAACCAGTACTGTACATACCGTGTTTATCTTTCTTGAGCGGTTCATCTTTTCTGGACCAATCTTTGGTGGTTTCCGACAGGTTCGGGTTCTCCGCCACAAATTTTTCTATGAATTGCGTGTTATAAGTTGCCTGTGGCTCAGGCAGATGATACATAAGCTTTAAATCCTGCACAACGAATGACCCAATGAGCCCTTGACCATGAATCTTGAACTGTCTATTTTTCATTTCTGTGCTATCAAGTATCCACTTGATCATGTCTGTGTATGGGAGAATTTTGGGCCTCGCTGCTATCCGATGTAGGAATGAGCATGCTAGCTCTTCTAGGGATGCTTCAGAAGAACTCTGTGAGCCTGCGACAGCAGTAACTTTCATTACCCTGGGATTTTTCTTCTTCGAGCAGTCTGTACATGCCTTCCCACGTAGCTATTCTTGCGTCTCTATTACAAGCTGTGTCTGTATATAAAGGTGCCATTTCCTTCTCTTCGGAGCTCTGAGCCTTGTTTTTCTTCCCCATTTCAACCTGCGTATTTCTTTGTATTGTCCTTCATTCTCCGTTCTTGCAATTCACAAGTGAAATGGAAATGAATGACTCGGACGGGTGATGGGAGAGTTTTAAATGCCTCAGACATACCAAATACACCACCTTACGTGAAGTGATTCTTTGAAAAGAATGCGTCCATATGTTATTAATAACTGGCAACTAACTCCTGTATTAGCATTTAAAGCGCGTAATTATGTGTCAGCTTATGGCAAGTGGCTTTTCTTGAATATTGTGCCCGAATGACCTGCGATGGAGTGATTTTGTGATTTTCTTCGCAACATCACAGATCACACCAACGCAGATCGCACCATCGCAATCATGTAAAATCGCACAAATGTAACATCACAGCGTTGGTCTGGCTTAACATCGCACTATCGCTAAATCGCGATATCACAATATCGCAGATCGCAGAAGTTTATGTATGACAAATTCGTTAGCCTGTTTCCTGTGATATGCGTTCTTGTGATCGACGTCATCGCAAATTGGTAAATTTTGAAGTTGTTCTTATAAGTTTCACTTATTGCGATGCGATAGTTGTTTAATACCACAATCTCGCACATGCCCGGATTGTACTTTAATGGTGGCGTTCTACTACCGTTTTACAATGCGTTTTTAAAGATTTCTTCCGTATCATAAAATTAGGTTTTAAGTATTCGAAGGAGTTTCCTAAGCTTACGATGGTAACTTTATTTTGTGGAAAAGAAATTTAAGCCCTACTCTTGCTTTTCCTAAATTTTAACAAGGGTCCCCACCCATTCAGTATTTTGGATAACACTTAAATGAAAAGGGGGGGGGTTGTTGCTGGTCACAACACCTTACCACATAATAAGAAAGCAATGCAATCCTTCCTTGGCCAAATTAATTTTGTTAAAATATTTGTTCCAGACTTCTCAAGGATTGTGTCACCATTACAAGCAATGATCAAGAAAAATTCACTCTTTAAATGGGGCCAAGTAGAGTATGAAGCGTTCAATCTGATTAAGCAAGCAATTGTTAATGCCCCATCCCTAGCAACTCCAAATTTTTCCGATCCTTTCATTTTGTATACATTTGCCTCTGAGAAGTCATATGCTGCAATACTCACGCAAGCCAATCAAGACAAAGCGGAAGCCCCAATTGCCTTCTTTAGTTCAAATTTGCAAGGGGCTGAATTAAATTATTTTGACATTGAGAAACAAGCTTATGTTGTTTTCAAAGTGATCAAACATTTTAGACCCTTTCTTCTTAAGACCCATACAAAGATAATAGTGCCATTTCCAGCGGTAAGAAATCTCTTAGTGCAGAAAGACGTGGGTGAAAAGAGAGAAAATTGGGTCACTGCCCTACAAGAATACGATGTTGAGATCAAGCCAGCAAATATTGTAAAAGGTCAAGGCTTTTGCAAGATGTTGGCTGGAGCATCGCTTATTTCTGAAATACCATCTCCTAATCAAGAGGTACAAATGTATGAGGTAAGCCTAAACGATATTGAATTGAGATATGCTGATATCATGTTTTATCTAAAAAATGGATATGCTCCTTCAAATCTGAATTATACAAAGAAAAGAGCCCTAAGATTGAAAGCCAAGCAATATCAACTCGTAAACGATGTACTTTTTAGGATGAATTATGATTATGTTCTTCTTCGATGTCTTGAGAAATCTGAAGATGAAAAAGTATTGCAGGAACTCCATCATGGACCAGCAGGTGGACATTATGCAGGACATGCAACAACACATAAAATTTTTCGCGCAGGATACTATTGGCCTACACTATTTAAAGATGCACATAGCTATGTAAGGAAATGTCAAGTTTTTCAAACTGCTGCTGGAAGATAGAAGAAACCATAATTTCCATTGCAACCAGTCAATATCGATCAACCATTTGATCAATGGGGATTGGATATAATAGGTGAGATCGTTCCTGACTCTTCTAAATAGCATAGGTACATCCTTACAACTACAGATTATTTTACTAAATGAGTAGAAGCAGTTCCTCTCAAGACAACTAATTATGGACATATCATCGATTTCATAGATCAGTTCATAATTACCAGGTTTGGTTTACCTTCTGCTTTAATGTTTGACAATGCATCATATTTTTCTAGCAATACTATGACTGAATTTGCACTTAAAAGAGGTTTGAAGCTTAAATATTCTACCAATTATTACCCACAAGGGAATGGGTTGGCCGAATCAACAAAGAAAAACTTAATCAAAATCATTAAGCGAACCATTGATCAGAATCATAAAAATTGGCACAAATCTTTGATGTATGCTCTTTGGGCAAACCAAATAACTCAAAAGGCTTCCATCGACACTTCTCTCTTTAATTTAGTTTATGGAAAACAAGTAGTTCTCCTAACTCATCTAGCAATTCCTTCTTTAGCCTTAGTTCAATTTATTGAATAAATACCATCTTCATCTTTACAACTAAGACAACTGCATATCCTTAAGCTAGAAGAGCAATGAGAACAGGCTAAAATTACACATGCTCATCATCAAGCATTAGTAAAGACTTCCTTCGATTCAAACATGGTATCTAGGAAGGATTTTCAAATTGAAGATTTAGTATTGAAATGGGATAAGGCTCACGAAGAAAAAGGCAAACACTCTAAATTCCAATGAATGTGGTTTGGACCATTCCAAATTTTTGAAATTATAGGTCCATCAACTTTCATGTTGCAAGATTTAGCAGGGAAAAGAGAATCTTTACCTATTAATGGGTAGATCCTTAAAAAATACTTTCCATAGAAGATGACCTCTTCTATTTTTGTAAATTATTGTTTATAGCTTTATTTTGATAATAAAATAGGTTGTAAATGGTTACATTTGGATTTCACGAAAAATATTAGTGTTTCTTTTAAATTTTGTTTTTCGCTTGTATAAATAGAACTAATTTGGAATATTAATCATTATTATTGAAAGATACAGTCAAATGCTACAAGCCTGAAAATTTTACTAGTTTCAGCCTTACGAATTTTGATAAAAAACAACCTTTAGTGGGAGTTTGTTTTATATCAGTCATAAAAAGCATCAATAACGAAACGAAGGTTCTCTGTAGAAAAGTTGTCTTCAAAAACTCTATAATTGTTGTCCAGAGCTATTCTTATGGAACCAATGACGTCCTCCCCACCTAGGGAATTATGAGTTTCAAGGAGTAATCCAATGATACATTATAGAATTAAAGAATAAGAGGTCTCATCACGAGTCGACTTATCATGATCATAGAGATTATAACTTGCTAACATTGCCAAAACTGCATACCAAAACAGGGCAATGAATCAAGATTGTTGCAATCAAAAGATAAGGGGTCTCATCACGAGCCAACTTATTCAACAAAGTTATAAATCAAGTGAATGGCACTATCAAAATTTGGCCACCAAATCAAGACATTGTTCTTTAAGAATTAAAAGAAAACAAAAGCAATAAGTGTGGGTATGGATTTATCTTTGAAAATTGTATACTTCTCGAAGTAGGATACAAGATCATTGCTGGGTAATAGGTAACCCTGTTGAGGCTATGAACGTCTGCTGGTAGCAGAGGCTTTACCTATGACAAATGAGCATACTTAAAACTGATCTACAGAGATGCCTTTGTTTTTACCTTTATAAACCAAGTAGTGGCTGATGTAAATACAATGACTAGCTTTGGGAAGAAAATAATTAGAATTAGCACGGAAGAAACAAACTATCATTAATGGCTAAGAGCATGATGCACTTTATATTTCTATAATAAAGTTTGATTTTCCATAAAAAATTTCTGTTTTGGAAGTTTTAGAAAATTCAAAAGATAATCAGAGGTAACTAGTTCTTCCTAGTGAATCGCCAATTGTTGTGGTCAGCAACAACCCCCCTTTTTATTTAGTATTAGTAATAAAACTAAATAAATGGGGGCCCTTCTAAAAAAAAAAAAAAGCTAGCACTTATAATTCCCTTTGAATAAAACACACTATCATAAACTTAGGAAAAACATCCGCAAAACCCAAAAAACTTAAGTATTATGATAAGTTTCAAATAAAATCGTTCTCTTCACAATAAAACATCACATCGCAAAAGGGTAAAGGAGGATATCATATAAACAAACTTTCGAAAGTGTGAAAACATGATGATGCGAGATCACACGCCTTATAGACTCATCGCACATCGCAGATTTCAGATGTCGCAAGCACCACCCAAGATAAAACATCCTGATCCTGCGATATGCGATAAAGCATCTCGCAAATCACATCTCACAGTCGCATAAAGAAATAAATGATTTTTAACAAAAAGGATTAGTGATATGGCAATCTGCAATATTGCGATCTGCGATATTGCGAAGCAAATCGCAAAATTGCTTTATCACAGATCAATAGGGCTCATTGTTCAATGAAATATTTCTCGTAATCCAATACCGAGTTATGGGCATCAATGTCAACTTAGTGGTTTATCGATGGTCATTTATGAGAAAAGATTTAGACCTGATTGAAAGGTTGTTTCACGTAGGGTGATATATTTGATATGATTTCAAAATTAAGAGCTTTCTCGTCACCTTATCACTTACCATTATTCATTCCTTACTTGTAAACTTGCAGGAGCGACAAGCAGAATAATATACAAAGTAGTGTGCAGAACGTAATGGGGAAGAA
Source organism: Pinus tabuliformis (assembly GCA_031772625.1). Classification (NCBI taxonomy): domain Eukaryota; kingdom Viridiplantae; phylum Streptophyta; class Pinopsida; order Pinales; family Pinaceae; genus Pinus; species Pinus tabuliformis. The sequence continues at coordinate 1,411,470,319 of CM062816.1, read as the reverse complement.
GGGAAAAGCTCCAGTTGCTGAGAAAATAGAGATGACGCCCTTATTCATAGACACCACCTGTACCAAAGAAGCTGACATATCCACTTGGGAAGGCATGTACAGTCTGTTGGAAGAAGAAAACCCCAAAGTTATGGAAGTTATAGTTACAGCAAACGCACGCAGGTCATCTGAAGCATCACTTACTGAACTTGCATGCTCATTCCTGCACCGCATAGCAACAAGGCCTAAGATACTTCCCTATACAGACATGGTCAAGTGGGTATTAGACAACGCTGATATAACAGACAGACAATTCAAGTCTCGGAGCCAGGAGCTTATTAGGTCATTTACCCCATAGGATTTAAGACTTATGTATCATTTACCAGAGCCGCAGGCTAGCTAAAACAAGCAGTTCATGGAGAAATTTGCCAAAGAGAACAAAGATCTAGTGGCATGCACCAAAAGCTAGTCAGCAAAGGAAGAGACATTGAAAATGTACAAATACGGTATGTATAATACTGGTTCCCTCTCCTTCCTGTATTGTTTTGCTGCTGCTATGCTATGTAGGCTATTTGGAAGGCCTGATATCAACAAGTTTTCATCCGAGTGGCTACCCCTATTAGATGCAGCCACCAACGCCACTATTATGGATTGGGCCCAGATATTGTCTAATAATTTAGCCTCGGCTATTTGGAATTACCGATCTAAAAGAACTCCCTCTCAAAGGATTTATCCTCCTTTATTTTTAGATACTTATGTTTTCGATGCAATCTGTTCGGTTTCTAGATTTCCTCTCATGGGTTGGAAGTGGACTATATAGAATCCCTTGCCCATTCAGTTTTACCACAAGGAATTATGGGATTCCAAGTTTACCCCATATTTTTATAGAATTTGTCATGGAGTTATGTTACCCCTTCACAGAATATTGTATAATAAAGACGCCCCAAGATTTTCCCTCGAAGCTGGAGTTGATATTCTCCCTGTCGGAAGATGGTTCAGAGAAGATTTTTTCACTTATATCAGAGTATTTGGAAGCATTGCTTCCCCTCATGTGCTTCCCTTGCATGTTCCTAATAATCTAATGGCCCGTGAAATAGCCTACCAAACCTGCGGATTTGGAGGAATGAGAAGAATTGAAAGACAAGAAAAAGGCCATCTGGCCATAATTCCCTTTGGCTTGTGGGGCCTTTTCGCTATTTGATTTAGGTCATGCTTTCAAAGAAGTAGACAACATGCTGAGTCTACGACTGTTTAAATTTCCAGGGAGACAATTTGATCCCTTTGATGTAATAAATTTTTTTACTACGACTGTCAAAATAAAGGTATTCACTAAAGAAGATGATCTCTTTGATGACATCTTCCAGCAGAAGAGCACACTTAAAGACATTTTTCACATGAACCAAATTCAGTTTGGCCCAACGGAATTCGAAGAGTTCAAACTCTACAGAGAGCGGAGATTAGCAAACATCCCCTTGGACAAGTTGCGCTTAGAACCAATAAGGGAGCCCACTCCTAGCATCAGTGTAAGTGGAAGCTCAGGGATAGACAAGTCCAAGTCCAAGTCTAGGTGTGGAAAAGAATCACCAGAACGGTCTAAATAGTTAGAGAGTGACCATAATAAAAGTGAAGGGTCAATCAAGGATACTACCCAATCTAAAGAGCACCCAGAGCAACAAGTTTTGTCGACACCATAGGTGAAGCTTCCCGTTCCCCTCATCCAGCCACCAAAGCCAGTGAGAACTGAGCTGGAGAAAGAGTGGGAAACATTTAATTAATTGATCATTACCGAGGAGCAAAACATGAAGACACCTGAGAATACAACACAAACAATGACAGAAATGGTCATTGAAACAATCATCAATGCTCCAGAAATGGAGCATATTCCCATAGCCCCATCATCTGAAATCATGCTGAAGATAGAGGAAATTCCTCCTCTAGATGTATTTTACAGTCCGCGACACAAAGCAGTGGTAAGAAGACAAAAAAAGAAAAGAAAATTAGATAGCGTGCTCTCCCCTGAGGCAGAGCAACTAGATGTCCTTTGGCGAGACCCTACCACTGATCCTACAGAAAATTTGACTAAGTTATCCCAAATCGCAAGAGCCAATGCTTTTGCTACTATTGTTAAAGTGTCTGAAGTATAACTATTGCTTAAGGATAAAGAAGAAAAAATTCTATTTTTGCAACAGCAGTTGTAGCAGACCAACGCTAACTGGGAAGAGTAAGAAAAATTGGAAAAATTACAACATGACTTTCAACAGATGCAGCTGGGGTATCAAAGCAGTTTCGCTGAAAAGGAACATCAATTACAGGACATGTTAGAAATGCATAAATATGACCCCAAAGTTACAGAATTTGTCTCAGAAGCCCTTGCCTTGAATGACCAACTCTTGCAACGACAAGAGGCACTCTGCCAAAGAATATCGCAATGGAGCTCCCATTGCGAGATGAGCGACAAAATCACAAGTCAAGTCGTGGATTTGCGACTTGATTATGGTTTAATTGATAAGAAAATTTTTGATCATTTGAATTAGCAGGAATCAAAGGAAGGCAAGAGATCATGGTAACTCAAGATCAATGAATCCCACAAAGAAATGTTATTCAATAAGTGGGATGCACAGATAAAAAAGGCAGAACAGGTAGCGGAATAAGCAACAACGACAACGAGTAATGTCATTGACTGTGTCAATGAAAATATGCATAGAGCAAACCTGATATTATAAACCACTCCGGGATTTCCCCCAAAGGCACAACAATTGCAGACAAGTTGGAGATAGAAAGCTAAAGAAAAGGTAGAGTCAATCAAGAAGTTAACCAAGTTGAATTGGGAAACTTACTGGCAATACTTGGTTAAACTGCACAATCAATGTATGAATCTAAAATGCCTTACAAATTCTACCAAAAAGATAGCGCCAATGCTTGCTAATTTTGTTTTCATAGGACAACTAAAATCGGAGGTTGGCCAACCGACGCTCCTGAAGCCGATGTTGAATGCTTGCAATCTTAGAGAACAGATGCATAGTTAATTTTCAAATACAGTTTTAGTTTTATTTTTTGATTTATTTTTGCCTTAGATGAGGACGGTCATTTAAACCTCCTCCTATATTTTTGTAATAAACTATTTTTAGTCTTTAGTTAGTAGTATTTAAACCCCTCTCATGCATTTAGAGAGGGGTCCAGAAATTTGTCAAAAACATTTCTTCAGAACATGCACTTCTGCACCCTCTGAGGAGGTTTTGATGAATGAATGGAACGAGATTTATTGATATCTGTGTTTAATGTCTGCTACTGAAATGCATTTCTGTACTCTTAGTAGATATTGAATTATGAGAAGATAAATCTATATTGCTGAAGCTCATGAGTAGGACTTGTTATCAATGGTACTTTTATCTCTTAATGATTTATGCTTATGTGTCAAGTAATATGTTATGTTCAATTGTTTATATATGAAAGCTTGAATGTTTAAGTTATCATTTGGCACTTTTGTATGGTGGTGACTATTCTGTTTATGCTTAAATGTATGAATAACTTATTATGTGATATGCTTCTCACAATTGTTTCGGCTAATTTCTTATACGAAACAATTCATTTTTAATGAATTCTTTTCTTGTAGCAATTGAATGATATTTATTACCAATTGCTGTTAGAAACTATTTTAGATCACATAAGTGAAAAGTTAATTCCCGGGATAGTTTTAGAATTAGATGTTTTCATTCATTAGAATAAAATTGCATGTTTTAGATTAGATTTAGATTAAAAGCATTCTATTTAGAAATATTTAGAAAGGAAAATATCAACTCTTATCATCACAAACAAATTGGGAAATTGGTCCCATTATCCCCAGTCGGACCCACCATCCTAAATGGAAAAGGAGCTGCTTTCAAGGTCCGGACTGGGTGGGTATCCCCCTTGTTGTAGACCCGATTTTCAGGGCTTCAACAGACTCGTACATTAGTTGTTCGTGTGGACGAGATAGAAGACCCCAGATTTAGTTTAATTCATCTGGGCTGTGATTTCAGGAGTAATAGAAGATCACAATGTATGATGGCTATGATCATACAAATCATCCAGTCATGGGTCCACCATCAGTCATCCATGGACATGTCTTTTGGTCATTTTACATGTAATGTTAGCTTATGTGTTGAGCATGGGTATGCCTCCCTCAACAAAGATATCATGATGTAAATGTATTATAACAGATGATGCTCTCACCAATTATTCTTGATTCTAACTTGTCACAAGGTAAATCACTTCAGTCATCAATTATCATTTTTGACTTTGCGCTTTAGGGGGAAATCTGTTATAGGCCATTTTGTCACATCTAGTCAATAGGCCTTCAAACAAGATAAATTCACATCCTTCAACATATTTTCATCATCCCTACACAAAGCCCTAAGCATGAATTTGTTGAATCCTTGAGCTTCCACTCTTAACTATTGAATTCCCAAAATTTTAAGGTCCAACACACCCTGGCCACTTAGGGACGAATGTTGACTACCAGTGATCAGGTGCTCAACATTAGGCTCAAACTCAAAATGGCAGAATCTCTATAAAATTAGCTTCAAATTGAAGTGCCCATCATCCTGATTCCAACAGTTCGAATGGCACTTGAATCTGAGCTCATATGAAGAAGTTAGAGAAAGTCAAAGTTCAGGTTTGACTTGGACAGATGGCAGGAGAAGATGACTTGGCAAGACTCTTCAGCGAATGGGGAAGCGCCAAGTGATAGGTTGCCATTGGCCCCACATTTTGAAAATTTCATATCGGAGGTGGGTCGACGTTAAAGAATCGGCCCCAAAGCAAGTCAGGGTTGCGATGCAATGATCATAATCACACATCGCAGAAGGAAGGTGTTATAGAATCGGCCCCGGTAGGATCAGGTTGTGATTGTGATATCGCAATCACATATTGCACAGTGAAAAGTCTCATTATATGTATTACCCTGGCTCCAACGATTGTGATATATTCCGGATGCGATACAGTTATAATGAAGTTGATAGTTCCGTCGGGTCTATCGCTTATCGCAATCGCATATCATCCACGTCGCATTCAAAAACCATAAGACTCGCTGGTTCCCGTCGATTGCGATTTGTGATGGAGTTGTTGGTGCCAATAGGTTATGGCCACTGTGTGGTGAAATTTTCACCCAGCTAGCACTTTTTGGAGCGAAATTGTAGGATCATGCTGGAAATGGTGCAATTTGTGGAGCAAATATTGGGAAAACTAAGAGAGGTCATAAATTCTTCAGTTTTTGACCAAATTGGATGCATAAAAGAGGCTAAATAGCCATTTTTGGACATTCTGGACTCATTGGAGTAGGTTTTAGAATAATTTAAGCATTGTAAACACATCTTTTTACACTTTTGAGCATAAAAGATAGGCCCAAGCCATTGGAAGTGCTGGTGCCTGTCAGCCACCAGTGATCAAAATATGCTCTTTCAAAGTTTTGTTAGGGTCTTAGGTTGATTTTTTTATGGTTTCAGTAGGTATTCAAATAAAAAAATTTGATCATTGGTTGTTCAATCTAGGTCAGTGATACTCCCTTTAGTAATCATGGTTCTCATTATTTGTCATGGTTGATCTCAGATTAGTTGAAGTGTCAAAATATAAGTCTTGGTCTAGGGTTTCCACCGATGTTGTCATTACTATGTCCAAATTCAAAGCAAAGACCCATCATGGTTATGTGTCTTAAGTCTCTACACCAAGGGATACAACATGTTAGGAATAAAGTTAATAAAAGGTATCAAGCATCATTTATGAAGTTATTGTTGCAAAAGAAAAGGTATATTTTCATCCTTTGACATATACAAGAAAAAGGATTTTGTATGTTTTAAAGACATTCTACACATTTGTTTTCATCTTTCACATTTACAAAGAGTGCAATTGATCATTCATAACCCACAAGACTCATTCATCATCAATTCCTGCTCTCCAAGTGCATCTTCCACCATTTCACTTCATTTTCTGCCTTCTCGCTGCGTTTTCAAGCCTGCTCGCTACGTTTTGTGCATTTCACTACCTTTTCTGCCCTCCACGCTACGTTTTCATCTAAACTTTGTGTTTTCTAAGGTGTGAGGTAAAGGAATGGATCCCAACATTTTCTATAGCAAATGAAGGCCTCTCCATCTCAATGCAAGTAAGTTAAAAACAATCAACACCTCAGCAAAGTGAATTTTTCAATTTTGGGTGTGGAAATCTCTCCTAGGGTTTCCACGCTATGTTTTCAGTTTTCAACACTATGGTTTGATTTGCACATAGCTAAACTAGTTTCCCTATACATCCTACCCTTCCCCACACTGATATACATCCCCTCTAACATTTCTAACCCTTCCCATTCAGCCCCATAGCTTCTAGGGAAAAACCAAAACCCCACGCTACGTTCTCAGAAGAAAGGGTAGCGTGGACTGTGTAAAAATTGTGTGCTGCCCTCCTATCACTCCCTATCCTTTTTCTCACTTCCCTAAGCTCCCTCAGACCCCTACCCACCTCCAAAAAATTTCACATTTCTTAATTTTCTCCCTAACTCCTCTTTCCCCTCATTTCAAATCACAAAACCTAAATCCCCAGTTTCCCGTCATTAAAAACATGTTTTTCCATTCCTCATAGCCTAGTTTGTTGTGCAACATCTAAAGATGGAAATTGAAAATAAAACCTACAAGTAGGGAGGACAAGTGTCAAGGTTTGAACCCCTTAACACTTAGGAGTTGATCTCCTCGCCATTTTCTAAACAGTGTTTCCAAAATGTTGGTTAACTAAGGTTTTGTGAACAAATCCAACAAGTGGGTTATCATGCTAAACTAACTAGCATGTTTGCCACAAACCTTAGAGGAGATAAGGTCATATTTCAAGGGTGTACTTCATCATTTCATCAGAGATCATAGCTACTGCCACAAGGAAACCAAACAGTGGGGAAGAGTGGTTCAAACACTCAAATTTGGACATTTCAAATTACAAGGTTTTCATCAAAATTCAGTTCAAAGAGGCTCCCAAGAGTGTTTGTCCTTTTGGACTGTTTCTTTAGAGGTTTGTTAAATTAATAAAGTTCATCATGAAATATTTTACATGTGAGGGCAGTTTTTCAGAAACGTACAAGTATCATGTCAGACTGTTGACGCACTTCACCAGTGTAAAGCCTCTCAACCTACCTCACTACCTTTACAGAAATTTGGGCAAGATGGCAAAGAAAGTGCAAAACAAAATGAATGACCACCAAGCTAGTCTCTACCACCATGCTTTGATTAAAATCATTGCCATACACCATGATGAGCCTAGGTATTGCAACAAGAATGTTGCAACTCCTAGGGCAACCGGCTTTACTTATCAACCTGGCGTTCGTACAAAATTGGAGGTGAAAATGCTATATGCACAAGTAAAAGTGAAGGTCCTGCCTGTTGTCACTGCTCATCTAGAAAGAGACCCTAGGGGTTCCAACCCATACTTCTATAGGGTTAGAAGAAGCTTAATTCTTTGATGGAAGAAGAGAAAATCTATTCTAAGAGACAACTACTCTATTGTAGTAATGAAGAAAATAACATGTAATGCTAAACCACACCATAACCTAACTAACCATCTAAAGAACTATGCTAAACAAAATTTCTAAATCAACACTAACCTAATGTTGCTATCTAAGTTGCACAGGTAAAGAGCATTAAACTATACTAAGGTGTAAGCAAAGGAACTAAGGTAAATCTGTTTTGAAGCGGAAGAGCAGTCGGAGATCAAAATTGGTGAAAGGAGGACGTAAGGATGCAATAGTGCATAGGGACCGTTGGATCGATCAACAAACAGAAGATGGATGGGGGAGATCTTATCGCAGGGGCTGAAGTGAATAGATGGATGAACAAGGTTAATGAACAGGATGAACGACGGAGATCTTATCACGGGCAATTTAGTGAATAGGTGAACGAATAGGGTAACGAAGAAGATGAACGACGAAGATCTTATCACGAGGAATTAAGTGAGTGGATGGACGAACAAGATTAATTAGCAGATGAACAGCGGAGATCTTATCGCGAAAGAAACGTGTGGAAATGATGGAGTGGGTTTTCAGAGGTGGTAAGCAATTGCTCGCGTGCCCTCAAAGTTGTAAGCTATATTTTGAAATTTCATGCGATTAGCCTAATTGGGTGACACATAGCATGAGAAAACCACTTTTCAATCTTGCTCTCGAGTCGATAATGGTCGTGCAATAATTTGCGCGAGATTGCGCAATAGCAGTCAGATCAGGCTAGACAGATCGACGGTGGAGATTGGCCAAGCTAGTTGGTGAGCGGGTGACATGTTAGCTGTCAGATCAGGCTAGACAGATCGACGGTGGAGATTAGGGTGCATAAAGTATTGGGGTGACACGATAGTCGTTGGATCAAGAGACAGATCGACGGTGGAGATTAGAGCGCACAAAGTAGGTGGAAGATTTCGCGAGCGATAGCTGTTGGGTAAACTAATGAATCAAACAGTGAATGGTCAGGTTTGTTGTGGATCGGATGGTGATGAAATGATGCATGAAGAACCTGTTGAAGGAGGTTTCAAATGAAAACGACAGAAAAACCAGTGAGGGTGCAAGTGGACCGAGAGTGAGGGAAAACGATGATAATGAAATGAAACAAGTAAATGCATCAAACAACAAACTCCAAAGCTCATGCAAGAACTAGAAACCTGTGTTTTTGGGGTTGCTAAAGGGTCTCTTCCTCAAGTCATGGTCCTAGAGGGAGGAGGTGAGGCTGAGACACCTACACACAACCTTATGGTGATCTTCTTCTCCTAGCTAACCTGCTAATTGAAAAAAAACACAAATGGAAGTAAACTAGAGCACAACCAATCTACTCTACACTACTATAATGGGAATGCAACTAATTAAGCAAATGAACAGAAAACCAAGAAGCTATGCTATGCTGATGTAATGGAAATGCAGCTACTTAAGCAAATGAACAGAAAACCAGGAAGCTACTTAAGCAAATGAACAGAACCAGAAATCTATGCTAGCATACATGTACAATAAAGAGGATCTTTGGCTGCTTGGGTTGGGCCCTAACCCAAGAGCTTCAGCCCTCTGAGTTAATCAAGTTTTGGCTCAAAATAGAACTCATCTTTATTATAAAAACCATGGATTACATAACAAACTGTCACAAGTCTTGTAGCTCAGAAATAAAGTAGATTTTTACAATAAGAATCCGAATCCTACTGAGGTCCTAAGCCTCTCTACTTATACATCTGAAGTCTCCAATGACTTCCTTCCCCTTAGGGAGGCTTGGCTCCCCACTCAAGATAAACTAGTTTCTATCACTTTCACTTTCTCGACTATCTTTTAGTCCTCATGATTTGGTTGTTTGCAGTTCGAGATGATGGAGGAATATTTGAATGGAGGGGTAGTAAATGAGGAGGATTTACCTCCTATAATTCCTCTCCCTTGTCCAATTCAAGTTTTGACCAAGGTCTTTGCCACAGTTCCTTGCTTTTATCCTTTATTCCTGAATTACATGCGCATTAGACCACAAAGCAAAATATCCAACTCTAACTCATCTCATAAACAATATATAATCAAAAGTATGCAATAAGTTGTGAGAATAGTTGATTTGACTAAGCTAGGAGGTGGATTAAGGCCAATTAAGGCCCATATAATTACCCAATGATGAGGCTCATCATCACCCCCCTACTAAAAGTGTTGCTTATCCTCTGAGCAACTTAGTCAATGTTCATGTCCTTCATGGCTCTGGTAGCCTCTCTGACATCCCATGCTTCTGTTGTGGTCTCTTCTTCTTGTTTATAGAAGCCTGCTTTCCTTTCTACTTCTTCCCACTACCTCTTTTCCTCTTCTTCTTTTCTCCCTTCTAGCATCCCTAGGAGTAGTGGTGGACTGAGTTTTAGGCCTATCCAATTGACCTTCAACCTTTTCATTGATTGCTTATACATAGGTGTTATGTTGAGTGCCTCTCTCAACCTTTGATGGGAGTGATATTCTCTGATCTTCAAGCTGTTTGGCAGTGTTTTCCATCTCCTTTAGCATGCATGTATATTATCATCTCTTAGAAGCCTAAGCATATCCTCAAAATGTGAAATTGCTTGCTCTTGGGTAGCAAGTATCTAGGTGACAACTAAGGATCATTTGCAATTAGATTATGGGTGTTGGTTAGGGTCATGGGATTTGATTGTTTAGCTATGATGAAAAGAGGTTCATTTTTCTCTCTGGCCAATATTATTTTCATCTCTGCAGTCCTTGACTTCTCATGGTTCATCGATGATGCCACAACCATTAATTGTAGATCTCCTAGCTCTACATTATGATCCCAAATATTCATGTCTATGAGGGCCATGTTGTGCAAGTAAAACTTAGCCATTTTGGCCCTATCCCCTAGTGCACTTTGATTACAAAGATCAATAAACTGCCTGCAGTCCTGAAATGGCATGGTGCCCCTTTGTGCTAGTGTTTTAATTTGAAATTGGAGCCATTGTTCTCTGAGGTAAAGAGCATAGGATTTAGTTGGCATCCTACACTGGATGGACTCCAAGGAGAGGTTGGCCATACATGCTAGTTGGTTTTCCTCTTCCTACAAATGTCCTCTCAGGGGCCTATGGAGACACCCTAGGTGACTCCTCCTTGTGTTCTTCCCCTTATGTTTCAATGCCTTCTTCCTCTATGATAGAAGGACTAACATCATAGATGAGGGTTTTGATGTCATCCTCTGCTGGTAAGTCTCTGAACACTGACCATTTTATAGGGATCTTGAGGTTTTGGAGGGCATCCTCAATGAGGATTCTGATCAAACCATGGTGAGCCAATTGTTGGGAATTCCCTTCCTTTACTTTGTTGCTAGAGTCTATGAGTGATTGCATCAAGAAATAGGGTATGCTGAGTCTTTGGTGAACTGGTGTTTCTACCCCAAAGCTTAGTTCTTCGAGAATCCTAAAATGGTAACCATAAACAACACTATATCTACCCTCATATGAGATATATTTGATGAGTTGGTAGCCTACCTCACTCCATGGGTATGGCAGATTGTCCCTCCTTACTCCATTTTTATCCTCTGTGAGTTCTTCACCTTCTAAAAAGAATTTCCTTTTTTTGCCACCTGATTGTCTGCTTTGTCTTCTTTTCTCCATGCAATTCCTAGGGGAAGTGTGGTGACCCTACTGATGAAATCTGGGGTGAGATCTATAGTGAGCCCTCTAACTATAATAGTGGCATGGATTTTGTTGTGTGGAGAGAGGGAATGAGCAAATTCTTGAAGAACAAAGTTTCATGTGTATGTAATCCACTAGCTTTTTAGAGGACTTCTAGTTCATTTGCTTGTAAATGAGGATGTATTTTTAGATCCTACCTCTTTAGAATGGTGGCAGTGGACAATTCTCTTGATATTCCCTCTTAAACCCCTCTCTGCCTATGATGTAGATTGCCTTTGTGTATCCTGTAGACTGCTCCTGTAGACTATTCTTGTAGGAATTCTCTTGCAAAACAATGGATCCTTGCTTCCAGTGGGTGGCCAAAGTTATGAGAGTTACTTGATTGAGGGAGTTTCAAGGAGGTGGAATGCATGAATGCATGCTAACGATGTTTTGTTTCCCTTTATACCACCTCATCATTCTCACTCCTTGTAATCAGCTCCCACAGTTGTTAAATCCATAGTTAACCACTTCTTGTCCTACTCCTCCTCTATTTTTTGAGTTGACTACATCCATGTGTGAGAGGACACCCTACTTTGTATGTGATGACTGAATGAAGGTTGCCGAGTTAACTGGCCAACTTTTCACTTACAAACCAACTACCTCATAACCTTTACAACTTTTGATCAAATGATGCATATGAGTGAGTGAGTGAGATACTTACTTGTGGTCTTGATGCCATGCTGCAATTTGTCGAGGATCAGAGGTGTTGCGTTGTTCATTTGTTGCATGGTCATTATTCTTCTTCCTCTACTGCCTGCTGATGGTTTATTGGCTTTTGCAAGTGTCTATGACTAAAGATCTGATGCTACTGCTGCTGTGGAGCTCCTGGATCATCCTAGTGAATACTTTGTAGTTGATGTTTGATATTCTATGGGAGAGGGTGATGGTAATGGTTTAGGTTATTGGTTAGATCGTGTCTAGTATGAATTTTTAGGACCTAATTGTTGAGATTTGAAATTACACCTCTCCTACACATTTTCCTAGACTTTTTCCCTCACTAGTACTCCATAAGCTGTCAGAAATCATTGCATATTGATTCTAAAAGAGCATTTAAGTCGTTTTCTAAGTATATTTTTGTGTTTGCTGTTTGAACTAGATTTTTCTCATTAGTTGTGGAATCCAGTCACTTTCCGCCGCTGATTCAACTTTCTGCAGCTGTTTTGCAAGTGTCATCAGGAAAAACAAGCCACATGCGCAAGTTAGAAATGACCTGGACATGGATCAGGTCCTATTGGTTCAGCCGGATTTATCAAGGGAAGCTGTGGTCAACAGTGGTCAAATGGTAGTCCAATGTAAGAGTCCTATGGCAGCTGGACTCTGTTTTCAAACACGTGAAGGATTCTGAAGGATGCGTGGCCGTTCCTAAATCTCTGGGGTCATGTTGCCACCTGTAGACTGCCCCACGATGCGAATCCAACAGCCACAGTTGATAGATTTAATAGTCTCGGCAACCATTATGCTAAATCCATGGACGTTGTCTTTTACGTGTCTCCTGTTCACGTAGTTTTACAAGAAAATAGTTATGTAACCTTTGTTATAAATAACGCGTTTCTATACGCATAGAGTTAGTCTTTTTGAATGTAATTTTGTTGTTAAAAGTTCACTGTGCCGTGACACTAGTCTTATTGCTGTAACTATGATTTGAAATATAGGAGAAGACTCTATTTCTACATGATTGCGTGAACATAATTTTGGATTGATAGCCTGTTGACCGAGGTTATGCAGAGGACCCTTGTACGCTGAGGTTTCGTTTTCATTGTTGCTGTAAAGTTTTATACATTGTTTCCTTATTTCCATTGCATATATTCCATAGTTATCCACCTGTGTATATTTCAATTGTTATGGTATTAACATTTCACTTTTGTTCATGATTTTACAAGCTTTGTATGACGTTGATCAGTGTATGTATGTTTCAGGATAGAGTAGGCAACCCGGGCATCTACATATAATTTTCGCAATGACTAATGCCATGGGATTAATTCTCTATTGACTTTGATTTTCTTAGTTTTTTTAATTCCAGTTCTGTTTTGTTGATTTCAGTCTTGTTCATTTGCTTTGTTAGTTAGTTTAGAAATCAGCTTACTCGTATCATCGACGATTACCTCCGAAAACCATAGCTAGACTAACTAGAAAGGAATCAGATTATGAATGTTGTGATTTGATTTTAGTTTTACTTTTCTGCAATTAGACATCAGATTGCTCATGTCATTGATGATTATCTCCGAAAGCCATAGCTAGATTAACTGGCGAGGAATCGGATTATGAATGTTGTGATTTGATTTTAGTTTTACTTTTCTGCAATTAGATATCAGATTGCTCATGTTATTGATGATTATCTCCGAAAGCCATAGCTAGACTAACTGGTGAGAGATCGGACTATGAATGATGTAATTTGATTTTAGTTTTACTTTCTTTGCAATTTTTTTATTTCTTTGAGTGCAATAGCTTAAATAATTTTTCTGTATTTAGATAGCAGCAGAGATAATAGTTTCATGATTAGTAGTTCATTATTTACTTGTTTTAAATAGCAGCACATTTTCCATTCTTGTTCAAGTATTACTGTCATCACTAGTATACCCTAAGATCTTCTGAAGTGTTAAGTGTTGGAAACCATTATAGAGGACATAATTGCCTAAAATCCATATCCATTCTTGCCTTCTAAAGACTCAAGAATAGGATTTCCATTCACATTAGGAGATAACAAAGATAAAAACCCCCAAAACAAAATAAAAATTGAAAAACGACAAAAATATAAGAAAGAGGTTGTCTTGCACATATATTGCGCCACACTTCATCAGTTTACGACTCCATGACTGATAATTAATGTAGCAATTTAGGACACACTAAATTGACCAAACATTTTGGCGTCGTTGTTGGGGAAGTGTAACTAGGTAGCCAATCTCTTAAAAAAAGGGGAAAATTGATAACTTATTGAAGTATACTCTCCTCTTGGACCTATTGTGATCTAGAGGATCAGAAAAGAGAGTTGTTAGTTTAATAATTTCTTGATTATGCTCTCTTCTTGCACCTAGTGTGACCTGGAAGATCAGAAAGAGAATTATTAGCCCGACTTGAAAAATAAAAAATAAAAAAAATGACATGCATAGAGCAAGAGATTCTAGGGGAAGGTTTATAGCTAGGGCCAAAAGTTCAATTTTCACAACTCCAGCTACTTCAAGGCATAGACAAGATACACCTCCATCATCTCCGACTCACACTCCTAGCCTTAGGATTCCTGGAATTCAAGGGGCAGCAGCTGAATTAGGAGACTCTCCCACACTATCCATCAAATCTGACCTAGGAGAAGAACCTTTCTTCACTTCTACAGGGGAACATATTGTAATCAAAGAAGTAGAATCACCTGAAGAAGAGGAGGGAGAAATTCTTCCTCATTTTCCATTAATAGAAGAACCAGAGGACTCTGAGAACTCTAAGGAAACTATCATGACAGAGGAAGTAGTAAATGGATTTGGAGGAGGGGGTAGAGGTAGAGGTAGAGGAGGAGGAAACAATGGAGGAGGTAGAGGTAACAATGGGGGAAATAGGGATGGAGATAACTCATTTGGATTCCCTATAGCCGATGAGGAGACCCATACAACAATGAAAAACATTTCACCATCTGTCCTCCCAAACTTTTATGGGTTGCGAAGTGAGGATCCTGAAACATTTCTATTTGAGTTTGAAGTCTTGTGCCAAACCTATGACTATATGGAAGACTCTCAAAAACTCAAACTGTTTCCTTCAACATTGAAAGGAGCTGCTTTGAAATGGTTCATGGGATTAGTCACTCAATCTATTAGGACTTGGAATGATATGAAACAAACATTTTTGGATAGATACTTGGATTATTGTATGCCCACCAATCATAAGGATGAGGTATTTAAGATGATGCAAAAAGAAGATGAAAACTTGGAGGATTTACTTGAAATATTTCAATACAACTTAAAGAGAGCAAAAATGAGTAATTTAGATGAGGAAACCTTGAAAGCCCTTCTATTGAAATCCATTAGAGATGAATGGATAGATATTTTAAACATGATGGGGAAGGGAGATATTTCTCAACTTCCACTACATGACATAGCAGAACTATGTGTCCATCTCTCAAGGGGAAAATCTAAAACTAGAAAAGGGCCTAGAGATCCTTCTCTTATTAGAGCAAACAAATCTGCAATTGGATCAGTAAGTAGGGAAGATATTGGCAATATGCTTGATGAGTTCAAAACTGATATTCTAGGGAGCCTTAGTGAACAACTAGACACCCTTAAAATACAAAACAAACAGAAAGCAGAAGCTGAAGCCTTAGCCATCTTTTGTCCAAAATGTAGAAAGAAACATGCTTTAAGGGAATGTCTCTTGGATGCAAAAGTTGTAGAGACATGTGTGATTTTCTCAGAAAGCCATGAGACCAAGGATTGTCCTTCAATTCCTGGGCTCAAAGTTGTCTTTTAGGAAGATCCAAATTCAGTAGAATCCTTTTGTTTTGTTTCAAGAAGACCATGGCAGGGGCCAAAAAATCAAGGATTTAACAATCCTATGAACTTTCAGCTCCCACCAAATTGGAATTCTTGGCAATAACCTTGGCCTCAATCTCAAAATCCATACCAATCATGGGCACAAGGGATGCAAAATCCTTATGGGAGATTTGCTCAATTTTATCAATATCCTCCATCTTTTCAAAATCAACAAAATCCACAAATTCCAAATCAAAACCCACAACTTTCATTACCATTTCCGCAACAACAACCTTCTCAACAAAATCTAAATTCTCAACTCTTGCTTCCATTTCAACAAAAGACAAATCAACTACCAGCCCATCCATTGGAAAATCCCAATAACAAAAATCCTCAGAATCCTTATATGGTATAAGGACAACAATTTCCTACCTATATGATTGTTCCTCTCAATGATGTACAACTTAGGTTTGGTAGAGTTTTAGAACAACCTTCTATAGATGTTCAAAAGCAAGATACCTCTGAGGAGGATTCTCTTAAAGCCAATAAAGGTTCTGAGGAAGCATCTCTTCAAAACCCAAACATTCAAAAAGAAAAAGAAAAAGAGTCAACCCCCACAACTCCTGTAGTTGAGCAACCTGCATCTTCATCCACACCTCCTTTCCATGAAAGATTACAAATTGACAAAGGGGTGGAAAAACAAATCTTGTTGCCTGACTATGATTTCCTAGATGAATTAAAGAATGTCTGTATCAAGATTCCCTTGCTACAAGCCATTAGAGAGATTCCTATTCTAGCAAAAAAAATAAAGGAGTTGAGTCTTAAAAGACCAGGAAGGAAACCAAGAGATACAAGAAGAATCCACTTGGTAGGAAAAATTGTAGATATCATGATGGGAAAAATTACCATGCAGAAATATGTAGATCCAGGTAGTCCAATTGTCAAGACACATATAAATGGGATAGAAATTCCAAATACTTTGATTGACTTAGGGGCTGCTATCAACATTATGAGTAGACAGACTATGGAACAACTTAAACTTCCTAATCTTCTTTTTACACCTACCTTACTGCAACTTGCAGATAGATCGATAATCAAACTAGATGGTGTATTAGAAGACATTTCAGTCTCCTTAGATTCTTGGGAATATCCAGTAGATTTCATGATTTTGACTCCCAAGAGTAATTTAGGAGGGCATCCACTCATCTTAGGAAGACCTTGGCTAGCCACAGCTGATGCTTTCATTAGTTGTAGATCTGGGGATATGTACATTTCTGATGGTAGTTCGACAAAGAAATTCAATTTGTATCCTCCAGAAAAAGCAGTTACAAAAGTAGGAGATAATGAATGAGTCGATGATGAGGACAGTATACAACCTATCTTTACCATTTCTGAAATTAGTGAAGATAGTCAAATTCTGAACACATTAGAAAATTTTGGAACATCTTCAGAATATGACCACACACAATTTCAGTTAGATTCTGACATTGAGTATTTATCATCAAGACAAATGTCTCTTTACTCTATGGAAGAGTTTGGTAGTTCTACCATTGAGATTTTTCCAGGTAAGACATTGAATATCAACAAAAATTTGGAAAAATCACAACAGGAAGAGCTAACCAAAATCTTGCAAAAACATTCTACTGCATTTGCATGGGAGTATACTGATATGAAAGGTATTGATCCTAAGACTTGCATCCATCATATCTATATTGAGGAAAACAGTAGACCAATCAGACAACCTTAGAGAAGGATGAATCCAAATCTTAGGGAAATAGTGAAAGAAGAGCTCCAAAAACTACTCAATGTAAACTTCATTTATCCAATTTCAGATAGCTGTTGGGTTTCTCCTTTGGTTATAGTACCCAAAAAGAATGGTAAATGGAGGGTATGCATTGATTACATGGAATTGAACAAAGCAACTTTAAAGTATCACTTTCCTTTACCCTTTATCGATCAAGTATTAGATACATTAGCAGGCACAAATGTACTTCTCATTTCTGGATGGTTTTAATGGTTATAATCAAATTCAGGTAGCACCTGAGTATCAGGATAAGACCACATTTACTTGTCCATGGGGAAATTTTGCTTATCGAGTGCTTCCTTTTGGATTATGTAATGCACCTGCAACATTCCAAAGAGCAGTGCTAGGAATTTTTTCTGATCTAATCCATGATTGTGTAGAGGTTTATATGGATGATTTTACAGTTTATGGTGATTCGTTTGAAGAGGCATTAGAAAATTTGGAAAAAGTCCTTATAAGATGTAAAGAGACAAACCTTTCATTAAGCCATGAAAAATGCTTTATGATGTTTACTGAAGGTATTGTTTTAGGATATCATATTTCAGGGGATGGGATTAAAGTTGATAGATCAAAATTTGAAGTCATCTCCTAATTGCCTATTCCAAATTGTCAAAAATATGTTAGAAGTTTTCTAGGATTTACTAGATATTATAGAAGATTTATAGAAAACTTCACTAAAATAGCATCTCCACTCTTCAAATTGCTTACAAAAGACTGTGAATTCAAATGGGATCCTGATTGTCAATCAACATTTGAAACTTTGAAAACAAGAATATCTGAAGCACCTATCTTGAGAGGACCAAATTGGAAACTCCCTTTTCATATTTCTACAGATGCTTCAGATACAGCTTTAGGAGCTATGTTGGATCAAAAAGATTTAGTTCCTTATGCCATTTACTATACCAGTAAAAATTTGACTCCCACTGAGTTGAACTATACTGTAACTGAAAAAGAGTTTTTAGTTGTTGTTCATGCAATCAATAAGTTTAGACATTATATAACAGGCTATGAAACTTTTATTCATACTGATCATTCTGCAATTAGATATCTAATGAACAAACCTGTTACTAATGGTAGAGTTACAAGGTGGCTCCTACTTTTACAAGAATTCAATATTACTGTGTTAGATAGACCAGGAAAACAAAATACAGTGGCTGATTTCTTGTCTAGGATCCAAAATACTAAAGAAGATTCCCCTGTAGAGGATAAGTTTCCTGATGAATATTTATTTGCAGTAACTACTAAGACCCATTGGTATGCAGATATAGCTAACTATTTGGTTACAGGGAAACTACCTCCACATTTATTTCTTGGTGAAAGAAGGAAGATTATTCAGGAGAGTTCAAAATATTCATGGATTTCTAACGAATTGTTTAAAACAGGGGTAGATCTTGTGATCAGAAGATGTGTTAGGGAAGATGAAATGCCTGATATTCTCAAAGCATGTCATGATGAACCATGCGATGAACACTTTGCTAAAAAAAGGACAGCCTATAAAATCCTCTCTTTAGGATATCACAGGCCATCCCTCTTCAAAGATGCAAAACAATATGTCAAAAGGTGTGACAGCTGCCAAAGAGTAGGGAAACCTACCCTTTCAAATGAAATGCCATTGCAACCACAGGTACTCATCGAACCCTTTGAAAAACGGGCTTTAGATTTCATTGGACCTATTAACCCACCATCTAAACAAAGAAAGTATATATTGGTATGTACCGATTATGTCACTAAACGGGTAGAAGCCAAAGCATTATTTTCTGCTACTGAAAATTCAGTTGTTAGTTTTCTTTATGAGGATATTTTTACTCGCTTTGGTGTTCTAAGAAAAATTGTGACAGATCAGGGAAGTCAATTCACATCCAACCTGGTGGAGAAGCTGATGGAAGAATACAAAATCAAGCACAAAAATCTACTCCTTACCATCCGCAAGCGAATGGTCAAGTGGAGTCTACAAACAAAGTTATTGAAGCCATCATCACCAAAACTGTTCATCTACACAGAAGAGATTGGGCAGAAAGGATTCCTGAAGCCTTGTGGGCCTACAGAACTACATGGAGAAATACAAGAGGACATTCTCCCTATGAACTTGTTTATGGGAAAGAAGTCCTGCTCCCCATTGAGTTCCAAGTCAAAACTTTCAAGATGGTAGTTCAGTTGGGAATGAATCTATCAGAAGCTCAAAGGCATAGAATGGCGTAGTTGAATGAGCTAGATGAGATCAGACAAGAGGCAATCCTAAGAACTGATCTAGTTCAACATCAGAGAGCTAAGTGGCATGACAAATACATCAAGGAGAAAAAGTTTCAAGAAGGAGATTGGGCATTGCTATTTGATTCCAAGTTTAAAGATTTTAAAGGAAAATTTCAGACTCATTGGTTTGGGCCATATGAGATTGACAAAATCTTTAGCAATGGAGCAGTAAGAATCAAAACCCTTGATGAACATCAAACTCCTCTTATTGTGAATGGCCACAGATTAAAGATCTATCATAAGCCACTCTCAAAAGAGGAATTTGTCAAAATCTTTCAAGATAGTTCTGCAATAAGGCTGGTGAAGAAGAATCCTTGTTCTCCACTAGCCTAGCCTTTTTTTTTTTTTTTTTTGTTTAACAAAAAAAAATTAAAAAATTGTATAAGCCTGAAAACCAATCATTGATTGGCAGTCTTATACAGAAAATACAGGGCGAAAATTAGGAACTCCTGATGCCCTATATTTTCCAAAAAAAAAAAATCTCCTCTCATTGTATTCATAGTTTCATGACATCTCACTTCACTTCATTCCACCTCATTTCACTTCACTTCATTTCATTTTCATTTCATCATCTCATTCCACCAATAAAATTCCTTTTATGACCATTTTCATTCATTTCAGTCATCATTTATCCATCTCCATTCAGTCATATGATTACTGTGTCAGTTTCTGCAGCCAGAGGCTGATTCCACAGCCATCACTCTGTTTTTCAACATTGACAGTCAGATGTTAGTTAAATGATCATGAAAATCAAATGCAGGTATGACCAAGCACATATTTTGAAGACATGAGGCACTTAAAAGCATCAACAAGGAGTAGCTGATCAAAGGTTAATGGACGAAAAGTGGCAAAAATTCCAAGGTATGAGTAAGATTTATTTCAAATAGCATCTAGAGCACATTTTATATAGTTTTGAAACCACGGCTCCATTATATGCAATGATTGGCATTGATAGCGCATAACCGTTCCACGACCTATGATTCCTCCACGAACCTTGTATTTATTTTTCAAACGGCCTCATGATCAAGCCTCCAGATTTAAATTGTGTTTGGTTGTACTTTGACACTCCACCTGTAATTATGGGGACGTGGTTGATTTGATCACGGCTCTTCTCCGCTGCACAAATTCTGTAGCCATTTCTTGAGCATGTTTGCGTCTACTTCGTAGACATCCAGTTTAAAACTTTGCTGGGCTCATTTTACTCCCCTACTATTCTATTGAAGTCATGTTTGCATTCCTACCCTGTTCACATAAGCCTTTGCTCCGCTGCATAAACTCACTCCCACTACCTATTCTCTGTTTTCCATCTACAGTCACTGTTTTTTTTTTCCATAAATCATGTCCATTTCCCGCTAACACAGCCGTCTCACCTCCGTTCATCCAATACCCACGTAGACGTGTTTAAGACAGGAGGAAAGTGTTTAAGACAGGAGGAAAGAATGGGTCCTTTGTTGAGAGCAGAACCGGAAGGGCCCAAATTTATGGAAGGGTATCCGCAAGTGAAAAGCATGATAAGGAAGGCCCGGTGGTTACAATTTATTTAGAAATTCAGAGGCTACAACAAGGAAGTTACGAAGACTTTTGTGAGGTCCTTTGACAACGTAGAAGCGGAGGTTGGAGACCTTAAATTCACAATCACAGAGGTGTCCATAGCAGCTGCAACCGAACTCCCATAGGAGGGAGAACGGTGGTTCAAAAATAAGAGCTTTGACGAGAGAGCATGGAGGGTTATCCTACAAAATCCAGGTATGGATGTAACCATCTTTAATCGAGGAATCCCTGTCTCTGCTTTACAAGAAAAATGGGCTAGTTTACTATTAATAATCCAGAAATTCATTACCTGTGAGGGACGATTCGGGTCAATGTACATGTACCACACCTGGTTGCTGATGAATTTTCTAGAAAACTAAACTATTAATTTTCCCTACTTCTTGCTAAATAACCTGAAGAAAATGTCCACCACCATCCAAAAGAATCTGGGGGACGTAGAACCCCATTTGTATCATCACGGCCTTGTGAAGATTTTGATAGAAAAACAATTAAAAGAAAATAAGGACACATGGGATCAGTTTTTGGTCAGAAATTTCTTTAAAGATCCACAAGAAACCCCTGAAAGTAGCACATCAAGGAGAAGCAGAAGAAAGAAAACAAGTGATAGAATTCAGGACACTCCTACTAACATAGTTGAAGAAACTAGTAGGGAAGAAAAACTGTCTGAAAGTAGGAAGGAAAAGACTGAGGGTAAGAAGCCAAGAAAATAAAAAGGGAAAAGAAATATTGAGGCTGTCCATCAAACCCCAGAACCTTCCTCAGAAGAGGACCACCAAATACTGTCTGAAAGACTAGTTTACCTTCAGGAACAGTCAGCTGCAGCAAAGAAGAAAGGGAAAGAAAAATAGAGTGGGGAGAAAGAGGACACTAGCCCACAAAATTTAAGGAGAAGTTCCAGACTTAAAGGGAAATTGAGAAAAATACAAATTAAAGGGCCCCACTTTATTGATTTAGGAGGGGAAACACCGGAACAACCTTCAGCAATTCCTCCTGGTCGTGGTCCCCACCATACTCCTATTTCTCAACCAGATTTTGACATGAGTCCTTCTCGGCCAGATTTTGAAATCAGTCCTTCTCAACAGGATTTTGGGGTCAGCCCAAGAAAGACCACACCTGAGATAGACTCGAACCAACAAGAAATGTATGATTATATGGAGTCCTTGGAGAAAACGTCCACAGGTCCAGGCACTTCATCTACCTAGCCTAATACAGCTCAAGAAACTCAAATCCAATCACTAAAACAGGAACTTTTTGAGCTGGAGGTCTTAAATAGACATATCAAAAGAGAAAATGAAACATTGAAGGAATAGGGTAGGTTAGATAAGATTATTCATGACAACACCATGTTGCATCTTGGGCTATGGCAGAAGAAAAATAGAAAATTAAAGAAAAATAATAGAAGGTTGAACAAGGCTCTCATCAACCTCAAGTTCAGGTGTCCAATGAGGAAGCCCAGGATGGTAGTGGTCCCAGGAAATAAGAAAAGAAGGCTGGATGTATTGGTAGGGGTCTCAAAAAACATGAACTGAAAGGAGGATGATCAAAGTTTTGGTTGCATGGGGACATGCAACACCTTCACAGTGGGGGTATGTTGAGATTTGAAATTACACCTCTCCTACACATTTTCCCAGAATTTTTCCCTCACCAGTACTCCATAAGCTGTCAGAAATCATTGCATATTGATTCTAAAAAAGCATTTAAGTGGTTGTCTAACTATATTTTTGTGTTTGATGTTTGAACTAGATTTTGCTCATTAGCTGCGGAATCTAGTCACTTTCCACAGCTGATTCAACTTTCCGCAGCTGTTTTTGTTAAACTATAGGTTGCAGGTGTCATCAGGAAAAACAAGACACATGGGCAAGTTAGAAATGACCTGGACATGGATCAGGTCCTATTGGTTTAGCCAGATTCATCAAGGGAAGCTGTGGTCAACGGTGGTCAAACAGTGGTCCAACGTAAGAGTCCTACGGCAGCCGGACTCTGTTTTCAAACACGTGAAGGATTCTGAAGGATGCGTGGCCGTTCCTAAATCTCTGGGGTCATGTTGCCACCTGTAGACTGCCCCATGATGCAAATCCAACAGCCACAATTGATAGATTTAATAGTCTCGGCAACCATTATGCTAAATCCATGGACGTTGTCTTTTATGTGTCTCCTGTTCACGTAGTTTTACAAGAAAACAATTATGTAACCTTTGTTATAAATAACGCGTTTCTATACGCATAGAGTTAGTCTTTTTGAATGTAATTTTGTTGTTCAAAGTTCACTGTGTCGTGACACTAGTCTTATTGTTGTAACTGTGTTTTGAAATATATGAGAAGACTTTGTTTCTACATGATTGTGTGAACATAATTTTGGATTGATAGCCTGTTGACCAAGGCTGTGTAGAGGGCCCCTGTACGCTGAGGTTTCGTTTTCATTGTTGCTGTAAAGTTTTATACATTGTTATTTCCATTGCATATATTCCATGGCTATCCACCTGTGTATATTTCAATTGTTATGGTATTAACATTTCACTTTTGTTCATGATTTTACAAGCTTTGTATGACACTGATCAGTGTATGTATGTTTCAGGATAGAGTAGGCAGCCCGGGCATCTGCATATAATTTTTGCAATGACTAATGACATGGGATTAATTCTCTGCTGACTTTGCTTTTCTTAGTTTTTTTTAATTCCAGTTCTGTTTTGTTGATTTCATTCTTGTTCATTTGCTTTGTTAGTTAGTTTAGAAATCAACTTACTCGTATCATTGATGATTACCTCCAAAAGCCATAACTAGACTAACTGGCGAGGAATCAGATTATGAATGTTACGATTTGATTTTAGTTTTACTTTTCTTTAATTAGACATCAGATTGCTCATGTCATTGACGATTATCTCTGAAAGCCATAGCTAGACTAACTGGCGAGGAATCAGATTATGAATGTTGTGATTTGATTTTAGTTTTACTTTTTTGCAATTAGATATCAGATTTCTCATGTTATTGACGATTATCTCCGAAAGCCATAGCTATACTAACTGGTGAGAGATCGGACTATGAATGATGTAATTTGATTTTAGTTTTAATTTCTTTGCAATTTTTAATTTCTTTGAGTGCAATAGCTTAAATCATTTTTCTGTATTTAGAGAGCAACATAAATAATAGTTTCATGATCAGTAGTTCATACTTTACTTGTTTTAAATAGCAGCACATTTTCCATTCTTGTTCAAGTATTACTGTCATCACTAGTATATCCTAAGATCTTCTGAAGTGTTAAGTGCTGGAAACCATTATAGAGGACATAATTGCCTAAAATCCATATCCATGCTTGCCTTCTAAAGACTCAGGAATAGGATTTCCATTCACATTAGGAGATAAACGAAGATAAAAACCCCCAAAACAAAATAAAAATTGAAAAACGACAAAAATATAAGAAAGAGGCTGTCTTGCACATATAGTGTGCCACACTTCATCAGTTTACAACTCTCGGATTGATAATTAATGTAGCAATTTAGGACACACTAAATTGACCAAACACTAACCAATCTACCATTTAGGGGATCCTGTAGAAAACACAATCTTGACCTGAATTGAAGAAATGAAGTGAAAAACAATGGAATTGATTGAGGGATGCATTGTAAGGAGTGGAGGAGATGAATATATGTGAGGCAGGGTTCCCTTTGGATCTTCTCTTTGCTCCTTGATTGTCTTTCTCACCCACCTACAAATACAAATTATGTATTTTTTCTTTTCTTTCTTTTATTATTATATTTTTTGAAAAACTCCTAGGTTGCCTCAGAGAGGTTTTCACCCTAGATATCTGCCCTAGGCGCCTCAAGGAAGGTTTTCACCCAGGGATCCTCTTATTCTTTTTCATTTTTTCTCATCCTTGGGCCACCTCACAGATTTTTCAACCCAAATATGGGACTCAGGTGTCTCATGGAGATTTTCACCTGAATCCTTATTCTTTTTTCTCTTTTTCAGTACCCTGGTGAGGGAGGAGCTGGAACTTGCTCCACCATCATCACTGTCTTATTGATATTGTCAATGAACTCTTGTTTTGATAAAGGCCTCTTGTACATTTTCAATCAGTGTCCATTAACTAACAATGGAATGAATTCTTCATTATAGTTCTGATTTGCATTGAACCATTGTCATGGCATCTTTCCACCACATAAGGTCCGAGCCATCTTGTCCTTAGCTTTCCCTTGAAGTCTTTATAGCTATAATCATATAACAATGCCCAGTCTCCCTCTTGAAATTGCTTCTCCTTAATATGTTTGTCATGCCAAATTTTCCTCTAAAGCTGAACTATCTTTGTATGTAGGAGGGCCTGCATTTTGAATTCATCCAAGCCATTCAAATGGAACAATCTTTCCTTTTGTGCATGACTGAGATCCAAATCTAGTGGGGCTTGTGAAGTAAGAAAGTGTTCCCTCTGCAGATGGAGGCAACCCCTCTAGCCCTAGAGTGGGTCTAGTCACAGCAAAGACAAAACAACAATTGGTTCCCTTAAATAGTTATCGTTGGAGGCATACCTCAAATCGGTGGTTGATGCAGTTCCATTGTGTTGCTCCAGCTTCCGTTTCCTTCTCCTTAATGAGAAATCAACGTGAAACACCACAAGAAAACAATAGAGCACGTAACCGAGAAAAACAATGATCTATTTACTCATAAAGTAAAGAAATCATGAGCTATCAAGTAAATTAAATACAAGACATAGGAAATCATCATTGATTGTATTAATAATAAATCAAGAGAAAAGATTACAACCAAGTCTTGACGTCTCAAGCCTTCTCGGAGGGTCCAGTTAGTATGTTTCTTCAAGAATTCACTCTTCAAGAATGGGTCTCCCAAACAAACAACATCTCTCACTCACTTACAAGCTTTGATACAAAGTTAAGGGCACTCCACAACCTCTTATAAACTATTAACGATCCCACACTTGTCACACTCACACCAAAGCTATCTATCGAACTCAAAAGTACTAGCAGCACTGTCCAACCAAAAGAACCAGCAGATCATAGCAATGGTGAGTGATTTTATAGGAGAAAGAGTCTCCATGAAATAAGGGAGAAGGAGCTCATCCTCAAAGAAGGTAGCACAAAAGACAGAACTACCATTCCAGAGGGAGAAGGGTGACCCAAACTGACCCAACAACCAAGTTTAGAGACATCCAGAAGGCCGACTGTTAGAACAAACTCGCCCAATCTGGATTGTTGCTAGCTGTAAACTAAGTCTCTGTGATGGCATCGCTAGGAGGCAATGCACGCTGACCCGTCGTCGCGATAAATAGCTAATAGCCTCACGCCGGGCTTAGAAATCCGACCGTCGTGGGAAACAGATGTACACCTACGACGGGGTTGCAATGAGACCATTTATGACAGGGGATCGTCGTATATATTAAGGTTTTACTCACGACAAGGCAAAAACTTAGGGAATGAGGGTCAACCTGCAACATCAGAGAGCATTTGCTTAATCTTCTCACATTGCTGAGAAGATATGAACATTTTTTATTTGACACATGACACAGCAGAGGGATTGAGATGAGGACAGTGACAAATTACTGTGTAACAGATGCCCCCTAAAGCATGAAGCCCGAGAGAGTGGGAGGGGTGAAATGATTTACGAAACTATCTAAACTGGAATACCGCCTCGAAGATCCTGCAGGCGTAAGTACAACTGATATCTCTGATAGTGAAATACATGTAGTCTAGGCATGGGTGCAGCCATCCAAAAGACATATGAAACTAGGTCTGTGGTATGGACGCAGCCACCCAGTTGACAAGACCATGATAATGATAAAGGTATGGTCACAACCATCCATGAAGACTCAGGTATGGTCACATCCATCCATCAAAGAGTCATGTATGTAATCACGAACCAATCCACGCAACCCGAACATATGTAATCTTAGTTCGGGGTCTTGAAACCCAACCGATCATAGTACAAATTCTAGCATGCGAACAGATGTGCTGAGGTCGAGCATGATAGAAAGTCGCTTGATTACTGGTCAATGATGAAAACCGTTAACAAGTGCGAGAGAAACCACCAATAATGCCAATGGCTCTCAAGGTACTGTCTAGTACAATCCACTAAGTGTGAAAAATGAGTTGAAGTCGAACACTCGTGGAATCACCCAATCGAAGACCAATGACATGCAAGCTCCAAGGTACCGAAAGGGATCTCTAGACCAATCTCTTGGATAATGAGCTGATGTTGACAGGAGACGATCCGTCGCAGGAGGACCATAATGTTTCCCCCATCAACGACACAAGATAAGGAACAAGTGGTAGATGGTAAAATAGAGTATTAGAGGAGGAGATAAGGGTGTGAACTGCAGAAGGATTATACTCTTGAACATATCGGCGACACAACTCCAAAATGTGGCAACATTTTGGTACCAAGGGATTAGAGGCTTGATGGAGACAACATGGATCAGATAGAATGAGGCAAAATGGTAACCCAGAACCCCGAAAAGCCAAATGACGATGTGCGGAGATCCTAACCCAACAAGAAGCAAAAAGTGTCGATGTTTTAGAGTGACTAGCTGCCGCAGGTAACCAATGAGGACTTCCAAATTTTCCCCCCACCATTGCTGGCGAGTACCCCAATTATTTTTGAAAACAATCTTGAAGGGGATAGCATATGCTTGTGATATGAGTTTGACCTTCATATGAATCCAACCTAGTGATAGTTTAATGAGCCCTAGGGAGGAGAAGCTCAAGTCTCGTCATGGCGACTAGTCCAATGTCGTCAGGGTTTAACGAGTCCAACATAGGGAAAACTCAGAGTCTTTTTCATGTTTAGAGAGTTTGAAAAGACATGGAAAAGAAAACTCCAGGGGGGTCCTTTTTCATAAATTTGTGTCCCTTGAACCCGAAAAATATAAAATAATACTCGAGAGAACTGCTTGAATATTACGATCAAGGAGTACTTTTCGTAATTAGTGGCCTCGATCTGAAAAAGTAAAAAAGTGATCGAAGACACGACGTTTCGTAACCAATATCGAACTCGAAATGACAAAATTTCGGTAAGCTTTTCACATTTATACGGTCAAAAAAGAGCTCAAAGTGGACCGCCCTTTATTTCATTTAACGAGTCAAAAGGAAAACTCAACAATCTTTTTTGTCTTTTGAGTCAGAAAAGAGCTTAAAGAGGGCTTTTGAAAAATATGGACCAAGTGTATATGGATCATGACACATGCCTGCCATCTCTGTTTTTGCACAAAAACACCACATCATAAGATCCATTCGACATAATTACATTATATATGTGGAAATTTGGTTAAAAACTCAAAACCCTAATCAAAACTCCAAATTAAATGAAAAAACCCTAAACCCTATAGCGTAAAACTTTAATTTTTGGAAAAACACTATAAAAAGGAGGGTATGGTAATTTCATTTTTACATTTACCTTGTGAGTTTTTACCTTTGGTGTTTTGGTGTGCAAACCTGAGTGAAGTTCCGAGCTCGATTCTAGCACCAACGATCCATGATTTCGCCTGAGACCTTTACCAAGTAAGTAATCTTTCCTTTGCGCTACATTTCAATGGTTTTTTCGTTCAATTTGATGTTGGGTAGGTGGTTTTGGGTGGATTGTAAAATCCAAATCCACCTCTCAGTTGTCGCGGAAGATCCGCTCGAGTTAGCGACAGTCGAGCGTGATAACACGTACCACCATCGGGATCGTCGCAAGAGATAGATGTACTCTCTCGACAATCACGGAAAAAATGAACGGCTGACCTCAAACCATCGCTGTTGTTTAAAAAATAGCCATGATGGCACCGTAATTTTTTTTATTTATTTATAATTGATGCATTTAAGCTCATGAAGAGGGCTCTAATCATTTTTTCCTTTGACACAAGGCAACATGGCATTCGTGTGGAAGGAAAGAACCCATGATATCAATGACGAACATGAATTTAATGATCTCGAGTGTAGGAGAGCCCTACTTGAATGTGGACTGCTGAAATTCTTCCTCACTCCACATCTTCGAGCACAACCTGATTTGCTAGAGCTGTTAATCCACTCTTGGAACCCGACGGATGGGAAGTTCGTCATCCGGGGCAAAGATATTGAATTTGATGCTACGGATATATATTTTTTGATTGGATTGTCTCGTCGCGGTGAGAGGCCGATCTTAGAGGGTCAACGGGTCGCCAGCGAGACCCTAGATATGCTGATAGCATGGGTGTGCCCAAGGGCACGCAAATCAGCCACCAACGGGAAACTACAGATCCCGACAGTGGAGGACTTGACTCTTCGCTCAGTATTGTTCATGGTCATGAGAACGGTGAGCTCTCAAGCCCAACATGAGGCAACAAAGACTCACCTTCGGCTAGCTCTTGATTTCCTTAACCCGACCATGTATAACTGGGCCGAAGCAGTGGCTGTTAACATGAAGAGGCAGCTTACAAAGTGCCGACGAGGGGAGACGAAGCAGTTTGGATACGGATCCATTCTAATCCCGCTCATGCTGGAGCGGGTGCCATCCCTTCAGCTGTAGGACATGGACCTGTACGTGCCTAGGCCACGGGAGACCCGCATAACTCACTGGGCACATGTTATGCGCGAGAGGGTGGCGGTCGACTATTATCATGGGGGATGTTGTTCTGAGAGTGGTTAGACCGTCAAAATATCATAGTCGAGGATTGGACATATATAGGCACGGATTTCCGCGGAGACCTCGACATGCTGCTTCCAGCTGGCGAGCAGTGGGACGAGGGAGGTAAAACACTTGATCGAAACACCACACTATTTATGTGTTTTGTTTTTTATAATGTTTTTGGATTTTATCATGTATATGTCTTAATGATGTCTCTTATGTTACTTACAGATGTGGGACCAGAGAGGCCGGTAGGACTAGCTCTTGAGGCACGGAGGGACCCACAGGGCAACAGAGAGCTGCCTTGCTTCGTCCTGGTGGCAATGTAGTGGAGGAGATAGCCCGTAACCTTGAGGGCTTGACTGACGAGATCCCAGACTACAGGGGGATCAAGGAGGTCCCAGTAGAGTACCAGAGACACACAGTCGGAGTGACACCTAGGGTGCATAGGCTCTTGAGACGAGTTGCGCAGGCAGTGGTTTGCTATAGAGAGCAGAACCCACCGCAATAGACACCTAGGCTTTACTTTCTACTGATTTTTGAGAGACATGTGTCTCGGATGTATTGGACACTGACTCTATTTTTGACATACACACTTATTTTTTGTGCGCCACATAATATATATATATATATATATGCTATCTATGGTTTATTATTATCTCTAAATGCTTCTATACAATGTTTGATTAGATGTTGCGTAAATGTCTGTCTAATACATGATTTGCTAATGCATCAATTAATGTGTTTAATATTCTTGGAATATGTTGATATGTAATAAAATCAAAATTTCTTTCCAATAATTTAACATGTAAATACAACCTTAAAATCCGATGATATATGATGGAATAATGCCCATTATGTTGGTGGAAAACAATTTGAGAATCCAGATTCACAACCAATGCATGAATATCGAAGTCAATAGTCTCGGTCATTAATTCAATGACAGCGCTATATTCAACAACATTGTTTGTGGTGCAACCCATACAAATGCCTTGAAGGTCTACTAACTCACCGCGAGGATCATAGATCACCCATGCCGCAGAGGAAAGGTTCTAAGTACTACAACAGGCACCATCAGTGAAACCAAAGTAAGGTGTAGCAGACATCTACAAAGAGGTAAAAAGACATAATAAGCGGCAATTACGCCTACACACCAAGCCACACACACTGAAAAAACACATGCTGAAAACACACGTATGTACAAACCAGATGCATGAAATTCACGCATAATATTTCTTCAGATAAAGCCCGTTTCGGGGCTTATCTAGAGGGTTCCCTTCATAATTGATCAGCTCATAGGCCCCTTTTTGCAAAACACGTTTCACAATGTAAGGCCCATGCCACATAGGCTCGAATTTTCCTGCCCCCAGCTTATCATTCGCTTGATCATAGAGAAGGACTAGGTCTCCTTCAACGAAAGAATGAGGATGAACAGCTTGGCCGAAGTGAGTTTTCACTCTCTTCTTCTGCGCTTCAATGACTAGAGAGGCTAGTCGATGGGTCTCGTCCAACTACTCTAGGTAAAGAAGAAGTTCTTCTACCAGAGTAGTGTTTGGGAGAAATTCGATGGCTAATTTAAGCTAAGGGATCTCACATTCAATCATAAGGGTAGCCTCCAGATGTCAACCAATTGGAATGGGGTGAACCTGGTGGCATCCTTCATTGAAGTTCGGTAGGCCCATAAGGCAGAAAACAACATCAGATGCCAGTTGGACTTGTGCATGCCAATGGTGCATTGTAGCATCATGAGAAAAACTTTGTTGATAGCTTCTACTTGACCATTAGCCTGAGGATAATACGACATCGAACTATCATGCCGCAAGCTTGGCTGGGTTGTTAACTCAGCAATCATATGATTACGGAAATGAGAACTCTGATCAGTGATGATGGCTTGAGGGACTCCAAATCATGAAATGAGATGATTGAATAAAAATTGTGTCGTTGTCTTACCGTCATTAGATAGTGTAGGCATCGCCTTGGCCCATTTAGTGAAATAATCAACGACAACGATGATATACCCATGCCCCCCGGCCGAGCGAGGGTTACAAGTCATATAATCAATGCCCCATTTGGCAAAAGGGCCGACGATAATGACAGGGTGCAAAGGAGCAGGAGGCACACACATCTTCCGTTGGTAGATTTGGCACGCATGACAAGAGCGGACAGCGAGAATGCAATCCTTGAAAATAGACGGCCAAAAATAACCAGCACAGAGGATCTTCTGAGTAGTAGCATACCCAGACATATGACCACCACAGGTGCTAGAGTGGCAGTCATTCAAGACTTGTTCGGCTTCCTTGAACGTCAGACAACGACGGAGACCAGAGTCAGCGCCGACTCGGTACGGGGTGTCCTCAATAATGTGATAGGGTTGAGAATGATGAAAAATACATCGCCGAGCATCCTTAGACAAATCAGGACAAAAGGAGGACGTCTGAAGGTAGACAATAATATCCTCGTACCAAGGATCGAGGGTACTAATCAAGAACAAAGATTCATCCGGAATATGATCCTCTAATCGAGAGGGCGTGGTTGTAGATGGTAGGGAGCAGAGAAACTCAGCGAAAATGAGGGATTTCTTAGACTTGGCTATAGTAAACTCCAAGTCAAACTCTTGAAGGATGACAATCCACTTTGAGTATTTGCCCCCCAGTAACTGACATGACAAGATGTACATCATTGGGTTGCAGTCAGAAATCACCGTCGTGGTGCGCAATAATATATAGTGGCGGAAACGTTGGATGGCATGAACGGCTGCCAATGCCAACTTCTCAACATAGGCATATCGAGTTTCCGGGTCAAGTAGATTGCGGCTGAGATAGTAGACAACGTGCTCAGTACCATCATCATTGTCTTGGACCAGAACCATGTCGATGGTGCTATCGGCGACAGCTAAATAAAGAGTATAGTCACGGTGATAATCAGGGGGACGTAACAACGGAGCAGAAACAAGGAGCGCCTTGAGCTACTCGAATGACTCTTGTGCAATGGTATCCCAAACAAAAGGGGTATCCCACTTTAATAATCGCGTATAGCCTTTGGCCACTTCAGCATAGTTTGGAATAAAACGGCGTAAAAAAATTGCTTTACCCTGCAAACTCTGCAATTGCTGCAAAGAAGCAGGGGGAGGAAGATTCAAGATGGCTTCAACCTTAAGGGGATCCAAGCAGATGCCCTCTTTGGAGATGACAAACCCAAGAAGTCTGTTGGATTCAATGCAAAAGACACATTTATGCGGATTAAGATGAATACGATAGTGTCGACAGCGAAGAAAGATTTCACGAAGGTGATTTGGATGGTCTTGGCGCTTTGCTGAATGAGCCGAAAGGTCATCCAGGTAAGGCTGTACAATGTGTCGAATATCATGAAATGCATAAGACATTGCATGTTGGAAGGTAGCACCAGCATTTTTTAGACCGAAAGGGAGTTTTGTATAGGCGAAAGTACCCCATGGGCAGATGAAGGCTATCTTGTGTTGATCCATAGGCGATATATTGATCTGGTTGTAACCAGAGAAGTTGTCCATAAATGAATAAATCTCACTCCCAGCACACTCATCAATGAGCTGGTCAATGAAAGGTGTAGGGTAGTTATCTTTGGGACAGGCACGATTAATGTCACGATAATCAACACATACCCTAATAGTGCCCTACTTTTTGGTCACAGGGACAATATTAGAAACCCAGTTTGTGAGTGGGATAAGGTAAATAAACCCATCTTTAAGAAGCTTTTCAACTTCTGCTTTGATAGCTGCAGCCTTTCGGGGGTGCACAGTGCGTAGACATTGTTGAACAAGTTTAGCACCCGGATACGTAGGTATTTCATGCACCATGATGCTAGGATTGATGTCGGGCATCTCTTCATACGACCAAGAAAAAACATCACGAAATTCTTGAAAAATATCAGTATAAAGTTGAATCTCCTCCGGAGTACAAGTTACTCCAATGTGAATATGCTCGACAACCCCTGGGTTAACAGAGATGTTGATAGGTTGAGTTTGCGTAATGTTCCACATAATGCCTTCGGAGAAAACTTGATGGACTTAGATAGGTGTCTGAAGGGGTTGGGAGGGGACACAGGAAGCAAACTACTCAAGACAAGTGAGCATAGCCCCATGGGTAGGGAGAAACGAGGAACGATGGTGGTGATTAGACCAAGGGGGTTCCTCAAAAGACATAGTCTCAATAATCGCTTCATTAGAAGGAAAGACTTCCTGTAAGGAATCCAAAGAAGCACCATCTCTGAGCCAAGGGGATTGGGCATACGAGTCGATAGCCCTACTCGAAGGAGCAGGTTCGGGAGATGAGGCCAATGCAGAAACAATTTCGACATAGTTGAGTTCTGCAGGACTCAACGGCATGACATCACCCCAAGATTCTACCTGGTGTTATAGACATTTTTGTGCCTTACAAACTCTAAGCATGAAATGTCCATAAACCAAGGGCTCCTAAGTCCCTAAAAGTGTTGTTCTAACCCCTAAAGGAACAAGGTCAACAAATTACAGCTTCTCCCAGAAGTTCTCCACCAGAAACTGCTCAGAATAAGTCAAAACAGGATCATTTCAGCTGCTCCACTGGCTAGGTGCGTTGCATTGCACCTAAATACACTGGCTAGGTGCGTTGCAACACACCTAAATGCACTATGAGGGTGCGTTGGGCGAGAAATGACAAATGGCAGTGTCATTCCGCGAGGTGGAGAGACAATGGAAGCTTCCAGAATCTTCCCCTATGACACTTGCCTCACTGAATTCGACCAAGGATGAGTAAGAGGCCTTCAGTCTCCAAGTGGAAGCAAGAACTGACAGAGAGAAGACACTAATCAAATCACAAGATAACTCATCCTCCTTACACATATCTATATATGGATCCCTCATCCCAGAGATCCGAAGGCTGGAATTTTTCACATTGTAAGGAATTGCTGTTGGTTTTGAGACAAACATCAGAGTATTGGGTGATCTATGCTTTGTTGGAGGTGAAGAGGGGCTTCTTTGCTGGGAGGTTGATGCTGGGTCAGGAATCATCGGTTGTAACTCCTCCTGGATCTTTTCTTGTTTATCAATAAAAACTATTTGAGTTTTTCCTCCATGCTTTTGTATCATTGATGCTTGTTACATTTGTATGGCTAACTTAAATCTGATCCTAAGTTGTTTATGAATATAGATCCATGTCTTTGTATAGTTTTCTTCTTCTGTGATATTACAGGTACTTGGTGAAGCTGGGTAAGTAAGGGAGCAGGTAGCTGGAAGCTGTCAAAGAAGAGAGAGATTGGATCAAAGGATTAGCGCAAGACACAGGTTGGTTCTTCCTATTCCTCTCTATCTATAGTTCATAAAGGAAATACAAAAGTAGTTTTTCTCTGTTTGTTTCTAAGGCAGCTGTCACACCTTAGTGGGATAGAGCAGTTCTAAATAGACACTTTTCCTGGTAACAAAATGGCGACTCCACTGGGGAGAATGTCTAATTAGTTTGTTTGTGTATCTCTTTGTTGTTTGTTTCATAAACTTATAAGTAGCATTCGAACTGCATTTGCCATAACAAATGCAAAGTAGACATCTGCTGCTTCAATCCATTCACTGGATCTGTTTATGATTTGAACAACTGATTCACAAACTATCTAATTGCCCTTGTGATAGATCTTACACCCTCCTTAGATCTACCCCTGATTGTGCATTACTGATTGCTTTTACTCGGCCAAAAACCAAAGACTGAACTGCAAACTGTGACCCAGAACCCGGACAGATTCTCGTTTCTGGCCCAGCGCAGGTACTGTTAAGAGATCCTGCATTTCAACGCACTTCCCGAAAGGGCAACCTGCGCTGCATTGCAGTTTCTCTGTGTTACAGGTGCGCTGATCAGACTAGCCCTATGCAGCTATGGTTCTTGTGCTTCATTCTTTCCAGTTCTGTCTCTGAATTTTGCTGCCTGTGATCAGTATATGTCTGTTTAAAACCCCTTTTCCTTGCTGTTATTCCGCCTCCTTTGTACAAAATAACTGTAGATGTTTTTGTGTGTTTGTTGAGTCGTTTACAGTTTTCCATTGCAAAAGTAGAATAGTCGTACTGTCGTCCTTTGATTTGGATCTATCGCAAGTGTCGATTTCAATCATAGGAGAAAGTTTGATTGCTGTTGATGGTCGATTATACTTTTACTATTGCCTTTGGTCTGAGTTTGTGATTTTATAGTGTCAAAAATGAGTATTCATTTCAAAATCGTAAAGTGTCGTAATCGTCTCTATCTTTTGATTTCGAAAAGAAGCTTGTTTGTGTTTGTCGCTTGAAAGCAAATTCAGATTTGTACATCAACTTTATTTTTAGCATCAATACTAAGAAAGTCCAAAACAAATACATGCATGTGCATTTGCATATAGACAGTCTGTTTGGCTTGATTTAGGAAAGTGCATTTACAGTGTGCTCTTTGCTCTTTGTGAAAAGATTGTGTCTTTCTTTTCCTCTAGTAGCTAGGAATTTCATTGCACAAAAGAGATAAAAGTTTTTTTATCATCTTTAGATTGCATTTTAGGAATTACATCTACATCTCATGGTGAACCCAAAAGGCAAACTTCATAAGCAAGATCAACTTAAAATAAATTCAATGAATCTAACAACGCTTTGGAACTTAACGCACAAAATTTAGAGGTCTAGGCTAGAGACATATTCCGGCGTCGTAAAGCCTGGTAACTGTTGTCCTCACTGATGGTTGGGTGATTCCTCCACTTTGAGATGATAAGTGCCAGTACGGACTTGTGCTCCCACGTACCGTCGAGTATATTTTGGGAGGCCCCTATAGGCTTAAATCCTTTATCCATAGGAAGCCATGTCTACCGCCCTATCGATTGCAATGCACTGAACACAACATTCGGGAAGATTGACTGCCGTACCGTAAAAATTAGTCTGCAGTTTTGCGATTGGTTTGGTACTCCCTCTACCTAGATCTCCAGAGCAGTCCCTTTCATTCCTTTTCAGACTCCTTAACGGAAAAGGTCCATCTGAGCACTTGTCACGTCAGGCTCATTAAAAATCGAAGGCGACTAGAGCCATCTTTTGTTTTTTCTCGACTCTTAAAAAGTAAAAAAACAAGTTGTGTCAAAGCGTCTAAAATTTATTTTAATCAGAATAACGTCACTGTTCCCTCGTTGGTCTTAGAAGTTAGTCTCCCTTCATCGCAAAATTCTTGTAGAATCGTTAGAAAATATTTTGGATAGACTAGATATGTCTGAACGACCGTCGACATCTAGGACTGTGTCATTCGACACAGCAGCAGCAGAACCTCCTGCTGCTACTCCAACAATGTTCGCCGGTATACCATCTGTCCCGGCAAGTTATCAACAACAAGCCAGAGTCCAATCAGGGACTGTTTCAACGACATGGTCTGTTCCTATTTCTTCATCCGGATTATCATATGGTATTTCTTATGTTGAAACTCAACAAACTGATCCAATGTGTCTTCAAAGGCCAATTTACCCTTTAAGTACTGGATTTCCACCATATGGAGGGCAGTATGCCTTTTCATTGTTCCCTCCCGGAGAACAACCATATGGGAGTTTACAACAAAGTTCAGGTCAAACTGGAATTACATCCAGCGGTTGGGTACCAATACTGCCTCAACAACCAAGGGTTGTATATTCAATGCAACCAGTCCACCCTGTGTCGAATATTCCCACTATACCTGCTATGGTGACTGCGTCGCAAGTACAAGCGCTACCTGTTGTATGTCAACCCCAAGTTTCTTAGGTTGCAATACAACAACCTCTTGTCTCAACGACTCAATCACAACCTCAGGTTAGTGCCTCCCTATCTAGAGCGACTCAGGCTCAAACAAGTACTATGACTCCTCATCTTGGTCAATCATCCAGTATTGGACAACAGCAAATGGTCCACCAACCAGGGCTGGTTCAATCCCAACAACCGCAATTCCAACAATCATATCAAGGACCTGAGCAACAAGTCTTTTTAAGTAATTGGCAACTGCATTTCCAAAGCGGTTATCAACAACCATACTATAATGGTTATGCCCATCAACCCTGTCAAAGTTGCCAACGTCAAA
The DNA here is from genome assembly GCA_031772625.1 of Pinus tabuliformis. NCBI lineage: Eukaryota > Viridiplantae > Streptophyta > Pinopsida > Pinales > Pinaceae > Pinus > Pinus tabuliformis. Next base: position 1,411,432,494 of record CM062816.1, on the reverse strand, counting down.
TATGTTATGCTGGTATGCAAAGACCCACTGCTCAGGCGATTCCATCTTATCTTGGGTATGCTTCGCCTAACCTGAATCAACAGTTGTCATTTGTAGCAACTCTAGAATTACCAGATCTAAACTGGCTGATGAATGATCCAATTGCTTACGCCCCTTGGTGGCCAGCGATTCCGCATAAACTTCCATCAGATATTCCTAAATTTAATGGAAATCCGGGTGAAGATCCATCGAATCACGTGATGACCTTTCATCTATGGTGTTCATCAAACACCCTAAATGATGATTCGATAAGACTTCGCCTCTTTCAGAGGACGTTAACGGGTCCGGCGGCAAAATGGTACATTGAATTGCCTAGAGCTTCGTTCGACAACTTCAGTGCCTTAGCCACAACCTTTTTAACCCATTTTCAATTACCAATAAGGTACGAAACGAGAATAGAACTTCTTACCAACTTCAAACAGACAACGGCCACTCACATATCTGATCATATACATGAGTGGCGACGTCGTCGTAGGATGGTAAAAACGTACATCCCCGATCAGCTCCTAGCTGAATGGTTTATCAAGTCATTACTGCCTTCCATCACGGAAGATGTGGCAAAGGGGGGAGTCGTAACAGAAGAGCAAGTTATCACTCGTGCACAATATCTGGACTTGATTTACACTCAGTCCAGCACGCTCTATGACAAAATACCTGACGCCCCTAGACCGGAATTCTAAATTCCTCCTCCTCCTAAATCAAACAATGATTCTCATGCCGGCGATGGCGTGATTGGCACGACAGACACGAAATCGACAAAGGATACATCCAAAAAGGCCCATAAGATTTTTGGTCAAAATGAAAAAGACGAGCTCCTTGCTTCGGAAGTAAATGCCGTATCGACAGACAAAGGCAAAGAAACCAAACAACCAGGAAGCAAGAAGAAAGGAAAAGGGAAGAAGAAGAAACAGGAGGAATCATCACCTGAAAAATCTTCTTCAAACCCTCCTGGAAATAGGAAACCAAAAACTCCATGCTTTATATGCGATGAGGATCATTGGACCTCAGATTGTCCACACAGAGCTGAGGTTAAAAAATTCTTCAAGAATTCAAAAACCTCCGCAGTGTTAACTGATCCGTTTCCAAATCCAGGAACAAATCTGGTTGAGAGTGGAAATGCTTCCCCGTCTCAAGTGCTAATGTTGTCGGTTTCAAAACAGCAAAATGATGCTTTGATATCGACAAGGAACAAAGATTATGGGAATCCACAGCTGTCGAACAACAAGGATAAAGATCAACCAAGTAGTTCGACAACGACTTCGACAGAAGTTGTGCCACCCACCATTCTTGAATTAACGATAAAACCGCCAAAGGGAGTAATACACAAGTCGACATTTAATCCCCACGCTAGAGCGGCACAACATTATAACATAGTGGAAGATTTGGCCCAGTCGCCATCCGCTATGTCGACTCTTGAAGTACTACAAAATTGCCCATCCCAAAGGCAGGCTTTATTATCGGCCATTGGTGGGATTGACCCAAGGGATTCCAATCTTGTATCCTTCGATCATAAAGGATACGATCCTCAATTACCAGCTCAACTAGCTTTCCTTGTTCAAGTGAAAGCCCTCAACAAAACTGTTCATCGAACAATTATTGACGAGGGGCAATCTACATGCATTATGTCGATGAGTTGCTGGAAAACTTTAGGATCTCCAACCTTGTCGCGATCTTCAACGACATTAAAAGCATTCGACGGAAGGACATATACCCCATATGGTATCCTAAATAACTTGAAATTTGAACTAGGAGGGAAAACGGTAGAAATAGATGTTGAAGTCATCGATGGGAATCTTGATTACAACATCCTACTAGGAAGACCGTGGATATATGCCATGGCAGCTGTTGTGTCGACCTATTTTAGAAAGATTGCATTTCCCTTTCAAGGAGGGATTACAATCGTCGATCAACAAAACTTCCTCCCCAATGGTTCTCAAGTTACTGGAAGCATTCCCATGATCCATGGAAGCCCCCATTCGCTTCAGAATATCGGAGTAGGCCTACTAAAAGATCCTATACTAATGGGAACTTTCGCTCTTCCACCTCCAATCAATTTGACGGAATTAGCGTCGATAGGAACCTGCAACATGATATCTTCTACAAAGATCTCAGAAAACGATATCGACATGGATCATGCAGTGGTTTTGCCCCCAAGCCCAACGGAAATATTATAGCAATCAATGTTCCTAGCATGGGAGGCAAACCCAAATCAACGCTCATCAAGCGTTTGGATAGATAGGTCTAGAGAATATGGTACTCCTTTGGATCCTTGGTCGCGAGTGCATGTCACCGACGAAGGAATCGTCCAATCTATGGTAACTGAAGGAGCACCATGGAATGATTCCCACCATCGTTCTCTTCTTCCAGATTGTGGAGAAGATACTCAAAATGACCTTTATCATCCTTTAGTCTTTGATTTTCTGTCAAATACTGTAAATACGGTGGATTCCGAGCGAAACTTGTCCAACATTGAAGAGACTATAGCCATAAATATCTCGACCAAAATAGATGTTGTAGAGAATATTTATGTTGGCAAATGTTGTTCTCCATCAGAACTAGAAATATATAACGCTCTTTTTCACGAAGTCAGAGATGTCTTTGCTTGGTCATACAGTGAAATGCCAGGCATTGACTTGAGTATCGTTGAACACGAAATTAAGATGTATCCAGATGTCAAACCAGTATGACAACAGCTAAGACAGGTGCACCCCAAGAAAGCCGCTGCCATTAAGGCAGAAGTTGAAAAACTTCTCCATGCTGGTTTCATCTACCCGGTTCCTCTAACCGATTGGGTATCGAATATTGTCCCTGTTATGAAAAAACAAGGGACAATTAGAGTGTGCGTCGATTATAGGGATGTAAATCAAGCTTGTCCAAAAGACAACTACCCTACACCCTTCATTGACCAGATAATTGATGAATGCGCCGGATGCGAAATCTTTTCATTCATGGATGGATTCTCCGGGTATAATCAAATAAATATCCGCCCACAGGACCAGTCAAAGACTGCATTTATTTGTCCGTGGGGCACATTCGCATATCGAAAATTACCCTTTGGTTTAAAGAACGCAGGGGCGACGTTTCAGAGGGCAATGAATTATTCCTTCCATGACATCAAAAACATCGTTCAACCATACCTCGACGACCTTCCGGCTCATTCACGAAAGCAGACTGATCATCCGCAGCATTTAAGAGCGATATTTCTACGTTGCCGACACTACAAGATACGACTCAATCCGCACAAATGTGTATTTTGCGTCAGTTCTGGTCGTTTACTTGGCTTTGTAGTCTCCAAGGATGGGATTAGTCTCGACCCATGTAAGGTCCATGCAATCATAAATTTGCCTCCACCTTCGAATTTGCTTCAGATTCAGAAACTCCAAGGGAATCCAAACTTTCTGAGGAGGTTCATTCCAAATTACGCCGAACTTGCTAAAGGTTATACACGTCTTTTGAAAAAGGAAGTACCCTTTGTCTGGGATCAGGTTGCACAAGCTTCCTTTGATGCTTTAAAAGATTCCCTGATGAAAGCATCATTAATGTACGCCCCTGATTATCAAAGAGATTTTAACCTGTATTTGGCTGCAGCAGATACAACCATCACAATGGTTTTAGTTCAAGAAGTCGATGGAATTGAGCATCCTATATATTATTTAAGTAAAAAATTAAATGATACAGAAAGCAAATATTCTTACGTTGAAAAGCTAGCGCTTGCAGCTGTTCAAGCGATACAAAGATTTCGACACTATGTCCTCTTTCGGAAAACTACCATTCTGTCAGATTGCAACCCCATGACTTATATATTGTCGCGACAGTTACTGGGGGGCAAATACTCAAAATGGATAGCAATCCTACAAGAGTTTGATCTGAAATTTGTAAAATCCAAGTCAAAGAAAGCTCTAGTTTTCGCAGAATTATTATGCGATCTCCCATCGTCGTCCAACGATGAAACATCCGAAGAATCAATCGTGGATGAAAGGTTGTTTCTGATATCTACAAGCAATGAGTGGTATGGGGATATAATCATTTATCTCCAAACCCAAAAATTTAGGCCAAACACCTCTCACTCTGAACAGAAACGTATTCGATACCAAGCAAAAGACTACATGATCGTCGGTGATACACTTTACCATCGTGGTATCGATACAGTTCTCAGAAGGTGCCTCACCCATGAGGAGGCCGAAAAAGTTCTGAATGAGTGTCATTCAGGCGCGTGTGGGGGGCATCAATCTGGATATGCTACAGCACAAAAAAATTTACGAGCAGGATACTTCTGGCCAACAAAGTTCAAAGATTGCATAACCGCAGTCAGAAGTTGCCATGCTTGTCAAATTTTTGATAGCAAAACCAGAAGACCACCCGCACCTCTACAGCCAATAGTTGCTGTTGGGCCATTCGCCAAATGAGGCATCGATTTCATGACATGTAACCCCACCTCGACCGGGGGGCATGGGTATATCATAGTCGCAGTTGACTATTTTACCAAATGGGCCGAGGCGATGCCTACATTAGATAATACTGGTGAAACAGCTGCCCTCTTCTTTTTCAATCATGTAGTCGCCAGATTCAGCGTACCACAGGCTATAGTCACAGATCATGGATCGCATTTTCGCAATCACATGATGGTTGAATTAGCTGCCAAACTAGGGTTGTGTCACGACAGCTCTACTCCATTATCCGCAAGCCAACGGACAAGTTGAAGCGATTAACAAGGTCCTGAAACGCATGCTGCAAAGGATGATTGGAGTTCACAAAAGAAGATGGCACCTAATCCTGTACTCAGCTTTGTGGGCTTACCGAACATCGGTAAGGAATGCAACCGGGTTCACACCCTTCCAACTGGTATATGGCCTGGAAGCAGTCTTACCAATCCAGTGTGAAATCTTGTCTCTCAAACTCGCAATTGATCTCCTCCCCGGAACTTCAGAAGAAGAGGCTCGTTTCTTGGAATTAATCCAATTGGATGAAACCCGTTGTGATGCCGCTTTGGCTAACGAAGCCCATAAGAAACGAATCAAGGCGCAGTTCGACAAAAATGTCAAACCCTGTGTCTTCTCAGAAGGTGACTTGGTCTTGCTTTATGACCAAGAATCCGATAAATTGGGAGCAGGTAAATTTAAGTCTTTATGGATAGGCCCCTATATTGTTAAACGAGTGTTAGCAAAAGGAGCCTACGAGTTAATGGATTATGACGGAATTCCACTGGCGCAACCTCGTAATGGGTTGTACCTCAAGCGTTACTATGCGTAATGGTAACCAGTATGCTTTTGTTATATTTTTGTTTTTGCTAAAGTGTTTGTTTTGGTCGAGTAATCCACTTTTTACATTTATTGCAGATGTCAAACCTATTGGAGCCATGTGTTGGATATGCCGACGGAGCGAGTCGTAGTTCGCGGAACCTGTCCTCCGCAGCCTGGGCCATTTTTGATCCAAGCGACGAGTTAGTAAGTTTCAGAGGTGTATGCATTGGTCGATCAACGAATAACATCGCTGAGTATAGCGCGTTGATAGAGCTTCTCTCTGATGCCATCACTCATGGTATACGCCGACTAATTGTCAGGCTAGACTCACAACTCGTAATACTACAACTCAATGGTATATATTCCGTCCAAAACCCAACTATTTATTGCATGTTCCTAAGGGTTAAGATTTTGGAAAGACAATTTGATCTTATTCAATATCAACATATTTCCAGAAACTTAAACACATTAACTAACTCATTAGCAAACTATGTGTTAGATAGACATTTGCAACATTTATAAAAAGAAACACATCATCAATGTTTTGCATGTGGATCATGTAGCTCAACCAAAATAAAACTCCGAAAATCAAAAATATATATAACTGTTTATGGTTTACACATAATGTTCTGTAACCAAGACAAAATCGGTCAAACGACCCAAAAACTCAAAATACTAGGGGGCACCCTAGTCTAATGATGCTCGTGATAGCAAGTCACAGCCTGTGCGATCATGCGTAGGAGACGAGTCCATCGTCTGGGCACACCAGTAGTATACCGCTGTAACCGCAAAGGTAGCTCGTCGGTCCTCACATCTGGAATACCGAGAGTGAGACCCTCAACCTGCTCCTGCAAAGATGTGAGAGTCTCGGCCACATCGAGGTCACGGAGAATAGCCCTTCCGACGGCCTCTCCTGCTGGGGCAACAGTTGGTACTCTCAAGCGAACTACTGGACGAACGGGACCAACATCTGCATGTACACATCAGTTTGATTAAAGTCTTGATAGAATAAAGCACAAGGACATTATAAACAAAAAACGATAAACAACAATATGGTCAAATATTTTACCAATGGCGCCCCATTGCTCGCCAGCCGGTAGTACTAAATCTGGATCATCCCGGAAGTCCATGCCAGCGTATGGATACTCAGAATAAACCATCTCCTGACGATCAAACCACCTGAAGAAGGTATCAGAAAATGAAATCTGAGACTGGCCAGCATGCCTAGACATATGGTCAACCCATCTCTGCATACGTGGTTCAGTAGGAGAAGGTAAATTGAGTGCAATGTACTGCGGCTGCATCAGTGGTATCTTCTCCAAGGCAAAGGCGGTCAAAATAGAACCATACCCAAAGTTATTCAACCTCCCGCTCTTTATCTTGGTTAGCTGTTCTTTCATCACAAGAAGTACTGTGTCGCACCAGTTGAACACCTTCGGTTGGAGGCATTCCAAGGCATGCTGCATATAAGATCGATTGGCTACATGAAGAGACGCACTACCGACCATCCTACCAAAAGTAAATAGAATAGTCCTAAGGGACCTGTCAGTGACATCACGGATGATGATCTTTCCGTCTTTACTCGACTGAGATCCTTCTCTGCAGTACCGGCGGACATAATCTCTCACAGAATCGCCTCCTCGAGCTGAACCTGACAAAGTGATGGGGGCACCCCGCCTCGACAAGCCAGTCAAGAAATAGATGTCTACTGCAGTCAAGGGGATAGATTTGCCCCTGATCTGGAAAACCTGATTGGTAGGATCCCAAGCATCGAGCAAATACTGCAGTAAGTTGATCTGCTGTCTCATGCTAGAAATGCAGAAGAACTTCAGCAAGCCACAATTCCGCAGCGCGTTCACTGTAACTGGATCATGTAGGGCAAGCATGTCCTCTTCTTCATGCTCACGTTCTCGCATGTAATGGTCATCTTACTCCAAAGATCTCTGAAAAACAAACAAGAGAGGAGTTAGGTCCTGATTTTGGTGAGAAACAGGCAAAAATTCCATCAAAAAATTGTGCATCAAATTCCCTTTTTGCGCCCAACGCACCTGCAGCAGTGTTCTAAGTGTGTTGAATGTCAGATAGCCTTTAGACAGGCCAACATTCAACGCAGGTTTCGATACACTGAGGGTGCGTTGATGGCAGAACGAGTTCCTTAAACCCCAGGGGCTCAGAAAAGCTAGGAATCAAGCTCAAAATACAAAATGGAAACCATGAAATGAAAGAGCTCAGGTTTAGCTCCTACCTAGTCCAGACGGCGCCGAGAATCGTCCACAGAATCTCCCAAAATCAACTGATGAAAATCGAGGGGGAAAAGCACCTCCAAAGCTCCAACAAACCAAGTTCAAATGAAATGGTAAAATGAGAGGTAAAAAACACTTTTTCATTACTTTTACGTAGTTCAAAGTAAAATATTAGCGTTTTAACTCGTTTTCAAGCAAATATTGTTCATTTCTGACTAGTTTGATGAAGCAGTTGAAAATACAGTACGATCTTTGAAAGGACAAAGCCATTTATGGTAAAATCAAAACAAGACCATCTAATCGAGCAGTGTTACCGCAAGGTTCAAGCTCGTTAAAAAATAAACCCGCATTGAGCAGTGTTACCGCAAGGTTCAAGCTCGTTAAAAAATAAACCCGCATCGAGCAAATGTTTCCACCCGCGTTTAAGCTCGTTAAAAAATGAACTATTCTCCGGTAAATAACCACCGTGAATGTAATACTTTAGCCATTAAAGCCTTAGTCGTGTTTGCACCGTCACCTCCACTTTTTCATTGGCCGATCATTCACCTCCACTTGATTGTTTACCCATTTTGAGGAACAACTGCGAAGAGTGATTTCACTAGCCATCCTTGTGACACTGCCGTGATTGGAAAATTCCAAACCTTACCTGGAATCAACTGCTACCCGTTTTATCACTCGTTCCTCAAAAGACGAGTCTTCTTTAAGCTCTTTTCAACTGACTCGTAAAATATAAAAAGATTGCTGAGTCCTTGGCCTTCCAGCTCATTAAAGGGACAGGAAGTGCTATCCCTCATCTAGATTTTAATCTTTTTGGACCTGAGGGATTATTGCACAAAAAGATCGAGCGCTTGTTTTGTTCGGCTCGTTTAAAACTGTCGAAAATTCATCCCTTCTATATTGTTTTATACTTTTTCGGACTTAAGGGATTAGATGACAAAAAAGGAATTTTGGAGTTACCTTTATGTACCTTTTCAGACTCTCTAAAATTGAAAAGGACCGAGCTATCTTTGTCGTTAAACTCGTTAAAAAGATTAATAGCGACAAACTTGTCTTTAGACGAGAACGAGTTTCACTATCGCTAGGCTTGTTAAAACATAGCGATGGGTTTGCCCGAAGGGCAAATTATAGAACAAGCATATGTTATCCTCCTCAAGCTTGACAAAAATAAAGAGGTACTGGTCAGCAATGACTGGGGAAAAATTGGGAAGAAAACTCAAAGAATCTTTATTGGTAGCAAGTCGCTCTTGAACATGACACTTCCACTCCATGTCTGAGTCGGGTTGGGTTGTTTCATTCACCGGTCACATCGTCATGGTCACACCATACCATCCACATTTGGGGTTAATGCTACCAATCCATCACATCAGTGTCGCCGACATGTTCAAGAGAAGTCATCCAGAGAAGCCACCTGTGTCCCACCCACTACCATACATTATACTCCATTTTTTCATGACCACCACCCTGAACCGTATATCATCAGATCGTTTTTACCTCCATCAAAATCATTTGCTCCGTTCCATGTCATTGATGTGGGATTCATTAAGGCCCTCCTGTAACGGATCACTTCTTGTCGACATCAGCTCATTATCCAAGAAGTTGGTCTAGGAACACCCCATTCAGTACTTTGAAGCTTGCATGCCTCAATGGCAAGTTTCTCACTTCCGGCAATAGGTTTACATCAATGACCTTCGACTGAAAGATTTTGCGTGGTGTTCGACGCCAAGTCCTTTATTCACACCACGTGAATTGTACTGCAGTACCTTGAGGATCATTATCATTATCGGTGATTCCTCTCGCTTGTTAACAGTTTACATCATTGACTGGTAATCAAGCGATGTCTTTCCATGTTCGACTTCAGAACATTTCTCACATGGATCGAATTGTACTTCGGGTGAAGATCAGACGAGATTGAAGACCCCGGATCTAGTTTCATCCATCCGGGCTGCGATATATATCCAGGGAAATAAAGAAATTAAATGTACAAGCATTGCAGCACAGATAATCATCCTACCAAAAGGATGATGGCTCTATCAGAATCATCAGTCTACAATCATACGATTGTCTGTCCTATGTACATGAAAATGAATTTATAAAGCTGAGCATGGGAATGCCCGCCTCAGCTAGATCATGAAAAACAGTATGAAGATAATGTATTGTATTGTATCTTATTACAGGTCTCCTCCCAACATTGAAAGAACTTCAAATCCTCATAATAAAGCATTTCACCCGACACCAAAAGGTTAACGGCCTCATACTTTAGGGGGCAACTGTTATAGACATTTTTGTGCCTTACAAACTCTAAGCATGAAATGTCCATAAACCAAGGGCTCCTAAGTCCCTAAAAGTGTTGTTCTAACCCCTAAAGGAACAAGGTCAACAAATTACAGCTTCTCCCAGAAGTTCTCCACCAGAAACTGCTCAGAATAAGTCAAAACAGGATCATTTCAGCTGCTCCACTGGCTAGGTGCGTTGCATTGCACCTAAATACACTGGCTAGGTGCGTTGCAATGCACCTAAATGCACTATGAGGGTGTTTTGGGCGAGAAATGACAAATGGCAGTGTCATTCCGCGAGGTGGAGAGACAATGGAAGCTTCCAGAATCTTCTCCTATGACACTTGCCTCACTGAATTCGACCAAGGATGAGTAAGAGGCCTTCAGTCTCCAAGTGGAAGCAAGAACTGACAGAGAGAAGACACTAATCAAATCACAAGCTGACTCATCCTCCTTACACATATCTATATATGGATCCCTCATCCCAGAGATCCGGAGGCTAGAATTTTGCACATTGTAAGGAATTGCTATTAGTTTTGAGACAAACATCAGAGTATTGGGTGATCTATGCTTTGTTGGAGGTGAAGAGGGGCTTCTTTGCTGGGAGGTTGATGCTGGGTCAGGAATCATCGGTTGTAACTCCTCCTGGATCTTTTCTTGTTTATCAATAAAAAATATTTGAGTTTTTCCTCCATGCTATTGTATCATTGATGCTTGTTACATTTGTATGGTTAACTTAAATCTGATCCTAAGTTGTTTATGAATATAGATCCATGTCTTTGTATAGTGTTCTTCTTCTGTGATCTTACAGGTACTTGGTGAAGCTGGGCAAGTAAGGGAGCAGGTAGCTGGAAGCTGTCAAAGAAGAGAGAGATTGGATCAAAGGATTAGCGCAAGACACAGGTTGGTTCTTCCTATTCCTCTCTATCTATAGTTCATAAAGGAAATACAAAAGTAGTTTTTCTCTATTTGTTTCTAAGGCAGTTGTCACACCTTAGTGGGATAGAGCAGTTCTAAATAGACACTTTTCTCGGTAACACCTGGTCAGCGGGAGGAAGAACCCAAGGATCAGAACAAACAGAAATAATGTTTATGGGAGTGATGTTGGGAGGTGGGAGTGAAAAAACACCCATAAGGGCAGGATCTTTAAAAAGTCCAGCACCCACACTTTCATATGGAACGGAGGTATGCTACACAAAAGGCACGTTTCCATTGGAAGAAGAGGAAGCAAAGAAGGACAACTGGTCTACCGTGACAATCTTCCCTTGATGGGGAAAATGAAGGACACAAAATAGAGATGAAGCCATGGCTCGCATGGCATATGTCCAGCTTCGCCCCAAGAGGAGGTTGTAAGTTAAATTGGCATCAACAACTTCGACCTCAACTTCGACTATCTTCCCTTCCAGGGTAATGGGAAGACATGGGAGTATACCATAAGGACGAGTATCTCTCCCATCGAAGGCTTCCAAGGTATTGGGAGACTGGCTCAGGGTCGGAGAACCGATAGCCTTCCAACAAGCAATGGATATGATGCAAGTAAAAGTGCCTTCATCAATAACAGTGTGGTGAATAGTCTTAGAATCGATGATGAATTTAATAAGGAAGGTGATTTGGTGAGGCAGTCTCGACACATGATTTTCTAGGTCAAAAGTGATTAAATCCGAGTCAACCAGGTCAATGCCACCAATGGCCGATATCAACAACTTCCTCTAGGAGGGACAGCTCTGGAGGACCTCTAATGCGGACATAGCCGAAGGAGCTTGGGCTAAGTCCTCAATGATGGTATAATGTTGGGCAGCACGAGAATTAGGGTTGTAGGAAGACTCCCGGAGCACTCCTTTAGGAGGAGGTCGAATGACTGACTCAGTACTAGGTCATTCAATATGGAGCGGACCCGAACTGGACGAAGGAGCACTGGAGGGGACCTCGGTTTCCTTCCCGGTGGGAAAATGATACTCTTTTGACTGTGTACTGATATGGATGGGAATTGTCCCAGCCATAAAAACTTGAGAGCCAAAGGGAGAAGAGGATTGAGATGGATCAACCACCATTTGAGTTTGCTGCGAGGGAAAAGGCTCTTTGAGCATAGCAGGAGTCTCAAGGGCACCTTTTAACAAACGACTAACTTCAGATCGCCTTGAGCAGTCTTTAGTATAGTGATCCTTGTCGCAAATAAGACAAGGATACTTAGGTTTGCGCTTGGTACCTTCCTCGGCTGGAGGCTTAGGGGGATCCTGCTTTGGTTGATCAGCTTTATTCTTTCCTTTTCCCTTCTTCTTACCTTTCGAAGTTTTTTCCGCCGCGGTGGACTAGACGGCATTAACCTCGGAAGTTTTACCAGAATTGGATGAAGCCTGAGAAGCATTTTCATTTGGAGCATTAGACTTTTGCTTCACAGGGTTCGTGGAAGCTTTTTTAGAGGATGCGTTAATGGAACCGATGACACCGTCAACAGATGGCGTTGATGGAGCTTGGGAAGTTCCGGGTCGCGAGGCGTCTGGAAAATAATCATATAGCATACCAGACTAGGAGTAAACCAAGTCAAGGTACTGAGCATGTGCAATGGCCTGCTCTTCAATTACACATGCCCCTATAGCAACGTCTTGGGCTATTGGACCGACGAACGAAGTTGTAAACCAGTCGGTCAGAAGCTGATCGGGGATCCAGAACTTAATTAAATGACAACGCCACCTCCATTCATGGATATGATCAGAGATATGTGTAGCCATGTTCTATTTCAAGGATGTTAGGAGGTGTGTGCCCATTTCATATCAAATTGGTAACCGAAAATGAGTTGAAAATTCCATAGCAAGCGAGTTAAATTCCTGAAAAGTTCCACGAGCTAACTCAATATACCATTTTGTGGCAAAGCTAGTGCAAGTCCTTTGGAATAGGCGGAGTTGGATTGAATCATCAAGCCATGAATTCGATGAACACCATAGGTGATAGGTCATGACATGAGCTTGGGGATCTTCTCCAGCCTTACCGTCGAATTTGGGACAATCACCGGGAATCTTAGTTGGAACCGGTGGCCAATACGGATTATGAAGAATAGGATCATTTGTCAGTTTGGACACATCCGGTAATTCCAATGTCGCCAAAAAGGGTAATTGAGGGTTGAAGGACATCTGAGGCCGCGGGTAAGAAACAACACCAGAGTTCCATCCAGTTCTCGGTTGCCCCCATTGATTTTGTCTGGACGGATTTGGCCCATAAGGGTTTTGTCCATAGGGATTTTGTCCATAGGGGTTATAACTGTAACTAGATGGTTGACCCTGGATTTGACCCCCTACATTCCACTGATTACCAACCTGACCCACAGGAGCAATGTATGGTTGTTGAAAATTCTAATAAGGGTTAACCTGTGGTTATTGATAATTCTGGTATAGGGAAAATTGAGTTTTCCCTTAGGGCGGCTGGAAACCATAAGGCGGTTAGGCTCCAAACTGAGCCTAGAGGCTAGGCTGCATTTGATGAGAAAGTTGGGTTTGGGGCCCAACTTGATTTTGAAGACCAAATTGGGTCTGAAGCCCAGACTGGGGCTGAAAACCAGGTGGAGCTTGAGAAGAAACGAGCGTTTGAGTGCCCGGTTGAACAGGCCCAGATGGATGTCCTTGGGAGAACTAAGGCCGAGCCATCTGGCTATAAGATTGACCTGGTTGAGATTGAGGTTGACCCATTTGCCCAGAAGGTTGAGCTTGCTAGGTATTGGGTTGACCTTGCACAACCAAGGGTTGTACGGACTAACCAGATGGCTGAGCAGACTGAAGAATTGGTTGGAATTTTTGGATTTGAGACTGACCAATTTGTCCAGAAGGTTGACTAGGCTGGACAGTGGGTTGGCCTTGTTGGATGTGAGGCTGACCGACTTGTCCAGAAGGGTGACCTTACTGGGCACCAGGTTGGCCTTGTTGGATGTAAGGTTGTCCTGGATTACCATAAGGTTGCCCGAAGTATGTGAAAGATGAACCACTGAAGGCCAAAGGTTGTCCCTGGAAGGGTTGTCCTTGTGGGCTGACAGGTTGCCCTGGATAAGGTTGTCCATAATACGGCTATCCGTGAGGTGGCTACCCATAAGATGACTGACTTTGATTGGGTGGACCTTGAAAATTTGAAGGCTGTGCTTTGCCACCATGATAAGTGGTGGTACCCCAAGCAACATATAACGAAACTGAAACCTCAATGGCAGGTTGAGATGGCATAGGTTCGGGGTGATAAATATGGGCTCCTCAAAAATCATAATAATGAAACGGATTTTGTGGATCCAGATTCTGAAGAGCTTGGAAATATTGATCATATGCCCCCCCTGTTAGAATGGGACTAGAAGAAGGTGGGGCACTAAGGGTAGGATTAACAACTCCAGATGTGGATGTCGACGGACCACTGTTTGGAGGACCAGTTGAAGATCTGGCAACAATGGTCACAACTGAAGATGCAGTGATGACACTGACAACGGGGGTTGAAGAAGCTACACAAAATATTGGAATATTCAGAACAGATGTGACAGTCACATTGTGAATCTGGGGCGTAAAAGGCTCCGAAGTTGGAGTGACGGTATGAGACCACATGGAACTCATAAGGGGAGATCTAGAACTCATGATATCAACCAAAGCATTATAGCGTAAAGGCAACATGATACCAAGAGGGGTGACACGGAAGGGTGAAGTTTCCATAGGCGTAGGGATTTCACCGCTTGCCATAAAGGTTTCTTCACCCAAGACGGGGTTCATCTCATCCATGTCAGAGGAAGACATCGGGACCGAAACACCAGAAGGAGTAATGGGAAAGTCTTCTTCGAAAGGCTCCCAAATGGGGTTCCAATGAATATCGTAAGACTCGTCCTCCAAAGCACGAGAGTTAAGCGGTTGGATATTTGGAATGACAGGAAGAGTATCGCTAACAATCGGTACCTCAGAAGCGACAGAAGATGGATATCCTTGGTCACTTGGAATGGGAGATGAGATCGGTGATTCCGCCGGGATGATTTAACTCAAAAACCCTAGGGAAAAATAACAAGTAAGGACAATAACCCTACACAAACTAAAACACAAACATGATCTAACAAGGTAAATGTGAACGTGGATGAATAAATTTTAAGATACAGGAATAGAACTAGACCTTTTCATCTTTAGAGAGTTGAAAAAAGGATGAAAAGATGACTTTACTTGCCTTCGAATATTTAATGAGCCTGAAAGGACAAGTGCTTAGATGGACCTTTTTTTTAAGGATTCCGAAAAGGAACGAAAGTGACTACTCTTGAGAACTAGGCAAAAGGTTTACCAAACAACCTATAAAACTACATATACACCTTGGCAATCATATGAAAACCAAGGACTTTCCGTACAAAAGTCAATCTTCCTGAATGTTGTGTTTGGTGCATTACGGTTTGCAAGGCGGTAAACATGGCTTCCTAAGGATATAGGATGATAACCTAGTGGGGTCTCCCAACATATACTCGATGGTACTGGGAGCGCAAGTCCGTACTAGCAGCTATTGAGTCACAGAAGGAGGAATCACCCAACCTTAAGTGAAAGTAATAGTGACTAGGTTTAACAATGCCAGAGCACATCTCTAGCCTAGACCTCTAAATAATGTACGTTATGTTCCAATTCATTGTTAAGTTCATTCAGTTCATTTTAGATTTGATCTTGAATTATGTTTCAATTTCCAGTCCTTATTGTATGTATATCAAAAACCTAGGGTGCAGTTAGAATGAGTAAAGTATCCTTCATTTCAATGAACACCTACTTACAGAAAGGTAGAGAGATCATTCCCAAACCAAGGCAAAACCAAGACCAGAAAATGCAAGCACTAAGAGACACAATGCATAAACACATCAATTCCTACAGTGCATCGGTACTACTGATGATAGATTTAAAGTTTTCTTTCCAATTCCTTAAACATGAAAACTTGAAATGCAAATGTACTTTCACTTTCGTAAAATGAAGGAAATCTTTTGATTTTGATAGCTTTGAATTCTAAAGAAACAAACAAGCAAGCATGAACCGATTGATCCAAACAATTGTAATCTATGTCTGGTAGTGAAAAATCGAATCAATATCAAAATTGGTTCAATAATTGACACTAAGCATCAACCAGCAAGAAACAAACAATGGAAAAAATCTCAAGCAAACCAACAAGATGGTTGCGGATGAACCTTGGATAGACAAGCAACCAAGCCAAATAATTCAAAACTTGAAAAAGCTAGGCTACAAAGCCAAAAATACAAGATTCACTCAATGAAGCCAAAGAGCGAGTACCTTAACCAGAAGCAATTAAAACAAACTAATAGGCAAGAGAAAGACATGAGGGGATTAACCAGACTGGTGAATTTAGGAGGTAGAATTGAAAAAAACAACTCTACAGGAATCATCGTGGGTGTAACACCAACAACTATTTACAATCAGCCACTAGTCGTAGCAACAAAGTGACGTCGTCATGAGAGTACACATCTCTACTGCGACGGGCCGATTTCAGGAATCATCGCGACTATACAACAGGATTCAGCGATGCACGGGATTATAAAACAGAGACAAGGCGACGTCGGTACGATTGTTAAGCTTTTTCCAGCGACGAACTTAAAAATAACGGAAAATGAATGAAAACTCCCAAACAAAAACTAGGCTATCCTTACAGATAATAAAGGGATCTCCCAGATTGACCCAGGTCACCTCAAAACCTGATGGTTTAACCCCAAAATTCAAGAGACACAATATCAAAATCAAACAAAAGCAAACAAGAGAAAAACATACAAAGGACTCCCCAGTGGAGTCGCCAACTTCTGAAGTAGGAAAGTGTTCCCTCTACAGATGGAGGCAACCCCTCTAGCCCTAGAGTGGTTCTAGTCACAGCAAAGACAAAACAACAATTGGTTCCCTTAAATAGTCATCATTGGAGGCCTACCTCAAACCGGTGGTTGATGAAGTTCTATTGTGCTGCTCCAGCTTCCATTTCCTTCTCCTTAATGAGCAATCAACCTGAAACACCACAAGAAAACAATAGAGCATGTAACCGAGAACAACAATGATCTATTTACTAATAAAGTCAAGAAATCATGAGCTATCAAGTAAATTACATACAAGACATAGGAAATCATCATTGATTGTATTAATAATAATTCAAGAGCAAAGCTTACAACCAAGTCTTGATGTCGCAAGCCTTTTCGGAGGGTCCAGTCAGTATGTTTCTCCAAGCATTCACTCTTCAAGAATGGGTCTCCCAAACAAACAACATCTCTCCCTCACTTACAAGCTTTAATACAAAGTTAAGGGCACTCCACAACCTCTTACAAACTATTAACAATCCCACACTTATCACACTCACACCAAAGCTATCTATCAAACTCAAAAGTACTAGCAGCACTGTCCAACCAAAAGAATAAGCAAATCATAGCAATGGTGAGTGAATTTATAGGAGAAAGAGTCTCCATGAAATGAGGAAGAAGGAGCTCATCCTCAAAGAAGGTAGCACAAAATACGGAACTACCATTCCAGAGGGGGAAGGGTGACCCAAACTGACCCAACAACCAGGTTTAGAGACATCCAGAAGGCTGACAGTTGGAACAAACTCACCCAATCTGGATCGTTTCTAGCTGTAAACTAAGTCTCCGTGATGGCATCACTAGGAGGCAATGCATGCTGACCCGTCATTGTGATATATAGCTAATAGCCTCGCGTCGGGCCTAGAAATCTGACCGTCGTGGGAAACAGATGTACACCTGCGATGAGGTTGCGATGAGACCATTTATGACAAGGGATCGTCATGTATATTAAGGGTTTACTCAAGACGAGGCAGAAACTTAGGGAATGAGGGTCAACTTGTAGCATCAAAGAGAATTTTCTTAATCTTCTTACATTGGTGGGAAGATATGAACATGTTTTATTTGACACATGACACAGCAGAGGGAGTGAGATGAGGACAGTGACATATTACTGTGTAACAGGGCTGCCATCCTCAATCTGTTATATTCAAACTCAATGGAAAACAAAGCCTTTTTCCCATAGACCAGCTCATAGGGTGTAAATATAGTGGTGGTCTTCCATGTTGTATTATAGGCCCAGGTGGCCTCAATTAGTCTCTCTGCCCAATCCTTCTTGATGTTGCTCACTACCTTGGTTAAGATGCTCTCCAATTCCCTGTTGGTCACCTCCACTAGCCCATTAGCTTGTGGATGATAAGTAGTGGAGTTAATATGCTTTATTTTGTGATGGTTGAGCAGTTCTTCAATCATGTTGGAGGTAAAATGGTTGCGTTGGTCTGTGACTAGCTCTCTAGGGTACCCAAATTTGTAGAATATACTCTCCCTTAGGAACTTAGCCACCTTCTTTTATGCTACTGCCTTAATTTCCTTCATTTTAGCCCACTTAGTCAAATAATCGGTGCACACAATAATGTACTACTTTTTCTTTGAAGAAGGGTTGATAGGTTGAATGAATTCCATGCCCCACTTGTCAAATGGCTCGAAAGTCACTTGCAGTTGTAGGGTAATTTCATCTCTTGGAGTAGGCTTCCCATCCTCTAGCACCGATCACACTGACTAATGTACTTTTTCACATCATGATGAAGAGTAGGCCAATAATAGCCTTCTTGCAACACTTTGAATGTTGTCCTCTTTGCTGCAAAGTGACCTCCACAAGGCCCATCATGACAGGTCAGAAGGATGTCAAAGACTTCCTCTTCCCTTACACACCTTCTCAAGATTTGATATAGGCCAAGTTTGAACAGATTGCCCCCAATCCAAGTGAAGGGGGTGCTTTTCTTGACTATCTTGCTCTTATCTTTGGAGGGCAAGTTTGGTGGGAATTGTGTTGATACTAAATAGTTTGCTATATCAGCAAACCATGGGGAGAGAACTGAAATAGCAAACAAATGCTCATCTAGTAACTGGTCATCCACCATTCCTTCTTCACCTGCAGGCAGATTCATCCTAGATAGAAAGTCTGCAACAACATTTTCATTACCAGGCTTATCAACAATAGTTAGATCAAACTGATGTAATAAAAGCAACCATCTTATAATTTTAGCATTCACATCTGGATTGTTCATTAAATATTTGATTGTAGGATGATCAGAATGCACAAATGTTTGATAGCCTGTAATGTAATGCCTAAATTTGTTTAATGAATGCACAACAGCTAGGAGTTCCTTTTCGGTCACAGTAAATTTAGCTCAGCCTTTGACATGTTCTTACTGATAAAATAGATGGCATAGGGCAATTTCTCCTCTTCCTGACCTAAGGCTGCTCCTATGGCTTTGTGTGAGGCATTAGCATGAATATGAAAAGGGAAGGTGCAGTTTGGGCCTCTAAGGATTGGTGCAATGGTTAACTTACCCTTTAGAATGTCTAAGACCTCTTGATAGCTCTTTGACCATATAAACTCATAATCTTTGGCCAACAACCCAAACAAAGGAGAGGCCAACTTGCTGAAGTCCTTTATCAACCTTCAATAGTATCCAGCTCACCCTAAGAAACTCCTGACATCTCTCTGCTTTTGTGGAGGTGGGACCCTTTGCATGATTGCTATTTTGTTTGGTTCCACTTGCAGTCCTTGTTGAGATATTGAATGACCTATCATGGTCCCTTCAGTCATTAAGAATTCACATTTTTTTGGACTGAGAGACAGGTTCACTTCAATGCATTTTTGCAATACTTTGCCTAGGTTAGTTAGGGCTTCTTAAAAATCACAGCCATAAGGTGTAAAGTCATCCATATAGATTTCCACAGCATCATGTACTAATTCAGCAAAAATACTCAAGACTGCTCTCTGGAAAGTGGCAGGAGCATTGCATAGGCCAAAAGGAAGGACCCTATAGGCAAAATTACCCCAAGGATAGGTGAATGTGGCCTGGTCCTGGTCTTCTGGGCAAATTTGGATGTGGTTGTACCCACTAAATCCATCTAGGAAGGAAAAAAACTTCTTCCCTGCCAGGCCATCTAGCACTTGGTCAATGAAGGGTAGGGGAAAAATATACTTCTTTATGGCTTTGTTTAACTCCCTATAATCAACATAAATCCTCCACTTACCATTTTTTTTGGGAACTAACACTAAAGGAGAGACCCACTCACTGTCTGAGATAGGGTAAATGAATCTTGCATCTAGCAATTTTTGCAGTTCTTCTTTGACTATGTCTTTAAGAGTTGCATTCATCCTCCTTTGTGGTTGCCTGACTGGCTTGCAACCTTCTTTGATGTATATGTGGTGAGTACACACTAAGGGGTGTACTCCCTTCATTTCCTTATAACTCCAAGCAAAGGCTTCTAGGTTTTCTCTCAACATGTTGCAATGATAGCTTTTCCTCATCTAAAGCAGAAAGAGATGGATTACTTTTCAAAGTTTTCTTTAGGCCAAATTCTATGGTTTTGACACGGAGTGGGTTGGAATTGGCCAAGCATAAGTCAATTGGATGATTGTTCTGGGTTTCCCTTACGTCTTCTTCTAATGGTAGTGAACTAGGAGTTGGAATTTGGAGCAGGTGTTCTTTTAAGTCATCCTCATCTTGCTTTCCTCCTCCTATGGTTGCTTCCAAAGCATAAAGTTGGGCAAAATAAACCTCATCTTCTTCCTCCTCCTCAACCCATAAAAGTAAATCATGCTCTAGGGTAGGTTGAGCAGGAGGGTATAGGACTAACTGTTTGGACATATGCTCATTCTTGATGGTCATATTCCTAGCTCTGCAGCTAATGTAAGCATCATTTGTGGCCAAACATGGTCTCTCAAGGATGAGAGGGTAGCCAGTAAGCTTAGCCTTAGGCTGGAGAACTAGGAAATCTATAGGGTACTCCCAGGAGTCAATGGAGACCATCACATCCTCCACAATTCCCTTAGGGGTGACTGTGGAACGGTCTGCAAGTTGCAGAACTGTTGTGGTCTTCCTCAATGACCCTTGGAGGTTGATCTTGAGCATGGTGTCCTTGGTCATCACATTAATGGCAGCCCCAAGATCAATCAGAGTGTGTGGGACAATGGTTCCATTGATGTGCACATCTACTACAGGGCTTCCAAGGTCCAAATATGCTGGACATATTACCTGCCCCAGCATTAAGTCAGACAATTGCCCAATGAAATTAATGGTAGGGGCATCCCTTTTTCTTCATCCTGGATGCTTGAAGCACTTCTCCTTAATCAACTTATTGTAAATGGGAACATCTTTAATTGCCTAGAGAAGGGGAATATTTACACATAGATTTTTCAATTCTCCCAGAAGTTTAGTTTCTTTTGGGGTAGGCTGGAGTGGTTGGGCTAATCTCTTAGGAAAGGGTGGATTTACTTTAAGGTTGCTTTCCTCTCTTTCTTCCTCAACCTCCCTATGTGGAGAGGGAGGTTGGTTATCAGGGATAATTCTCCCAGACCTTAGGTTGATCTCCTGGATTTCTATAGCATAAGTTGGGTATGATGTCTCTCCACTGTAGGCTTGTTGAGCTTACCTATTGTTCGGGTTCGGATTTGGCTGGGCAGGTATCTAGGGTTGCTTAGGTGGAGCAGAGTGTAGGAGTTGTGGTTGGGTAGGTGGTGGAGGAAATAGGGCTGGAACATTGTTGAATTGGGGCCCCCACCCCTGGAGTGGGGTATTCCACTGAGTTTTGGCTAAGAAGGTTGAAATGACTGGCTGGCTGACTGGGAATGATACTGAGATGTATAGGGCCAAGGAGGGGGTGTAGACCAGGAAGGATGAGTAGGGGGTCCCCAAGAAGGTATAGTTGTGGTTTGGTTGGGGTTATAATATGCATGGGATGACCCTTGCATACCTTGCTGGTATGGTCTAGGCCCAAGAGGTCTCCTTTGGTTGATGTAGCAAAGTTGCTCAGTGACCCCTTCAGCTCCTTGATATACAGCTTTGAGTCCAAGTAAAGAATGGCACTTGTCTGTGGAGGGGTTTTCTTCACAGACTAAGCAAATATTAATACAGTTCAATGGACATTCGCACCTAGGATGCCTCCTGGTGCATCTAGGACAAAAGATGGCCAGGGCTCTTTTTGCTTCCTCTTAGTTCATTTTGATGTTCATGGTGTCCAATTGCAAGGCAAGGGTTTGCAGCATATCACTTTTGAAATCTTCCAGCATATTTCCAATTTCACCCTTGATGGATGAGTTGGACGATGATGTACTGGCCATAGGTTGACTACCCTTACCCTTTTTCCTGGTTGCCCTAGAATGGTTTCTAAAGACATTCTTAATATCCTCATAGGGTAATTGGTAGATATCTCCTCCTACTATCATATGTAAGGTATCCAGAAGATCCTCCCTTACTCCTCTAAGCAGGACTAGCTTTAGTGACTCAGGGTCAAGTGTGCACCTGGCCCTTTTGTAATTGAGCTGGAATCTTTCTTCATGGTCTTATAAGGATTCATCCTGAAAATCTCTTCTTTAGTTTCCTTTGACCTATAGTAGTCCCTATATTTGTTGTTAAAAGCTCGTTGCATCTTAGCCCAATTTGTGATGCTATCTCTAGGTAAACCCATGAACTAGTGCAATGCTGCATCCTTGAGGGTATATGGAAATAGTTTTAACTTTTACTCATCATTTGTATAGTCATAGGTTCGGCATATCACATCAAACTCAAATAGGAAAGTGTCAGGGTCCTCAGTGGTCAGGCCATGGAAATGAGGTAGAGCAGAGAGGCTTATATTCTTCATCTTAGTGTCCCAATTGGTTTCTGTGATGGGGAAGGCACCCTCAATTCTTTCTCTATTCCCTTTATCATTTCGATTTTCAGCCATTGGTTCAGTAGGAATGTGTTCTTCCTCTTCTTCTTCCCCTGTGGGTTCTTCAAATATGTAAGTTTGCTCCCCTAAAGGGTCTTCCAATTCACAGTGACTGAAGAAGAGAGAAGGTTGACTGTTGGATGCAGTGGGGGTATTTGACAATAATTTCCATAAATTATCCCTATTCCTACGAGGCATGAAAGGAAATGTTTTTGGGTTGGTTTTTGGAAGATCTTTTTAGCAGGAAAGTACTTTGCAGAAATGAAATTTTTGATTGAATGAAAACCACTAACAAAGAAACTACTTGCTGAATTCAAAGGAAAGCAAATAATGACAACTGAAAGAAAGTAAGCTACTAGATTACTTTTGCAGAAATAAAGTAATGGAAGAAAATTAAGGATAATAATTATAAGAAAAGAAAGTTGGAGACTAGAAATAGAAGAAAGCAGTAATCACATTCTACTTTGACACCTCCCCGTCAACGGCGCCAAAAAGCGATGAGCCTAGGTATTGCAACAAGAATGCTACAACTCCAAGGGCTACCAGCTTTATTTATCAACCTGACATTCGTACAAACTTGGAGGTGACAGTGCTATATGCACAGGTAAAAATGAAGGTCATGCATGTTGTCACTGCTCATATGGCAAAAATCCCTAAGCCAGACTTCTATAGGGTCAGAAGAAGCATAATTCTTTGATGGAAGAAGAGCAGATATATTCTAAGAGAGAGCTACTCTACTGCAGTAATGAAGAAAACAACATGTAATGCTAAACCACACCATAACCTAACTAACCATCTAAACAGCTATTCTAAACAGAATTTCTAAATCAACACTAACCTAATGCTGCTATCTAAGTTGTAGAAGTAAAGAGAATTAAACTATACTAAGGTGTAAGCAAAGGAACTAAAGTAAATATGTTTTCAAGCGGAAGAGCAGTCGGAGATCGAAATTGGTGAAAGGAGGACGTAAGGACACAGTAGTGCATAGGGACCATTGGATCGATCAATGAACATAAGATGGATGGCAAAGATCTTATCGCGGGGGCTTAAGTGAATAAATGGATGAATAGGGCTAACAAACAGGATGAACAACAGAGATCTTATCGTGGGCGATTTAGTGAATAGGTAAACGAAAAGGGTAACGAAGCAGATGAACAGTGGAGATCTTATCGCGAGGAATTAGGTGAATGGATGGACGAATAGAATTAATCGGCAGATGAATGACAGAGATCTTATCGTGAAAGAAACGTGCGGAAATGATGGAGCGGGTTTTCGAAGACGGTAAGCAGTTTCTCACGCGCCCTCAATGCTATAAGTTGTATTTTGAAATTTCACGTGATTAGCCTAACTAGGTGACATGTAGCACGGGAAAACCACTTTTCTCACATGCTCTCGTGTGGATAACCATCATGCAAGAATCCGCGCAAGATTGCACGATAGCCGTCAGATTACGCTAGGCAGATTGACGGTGGAGATTGGCCAAGCTAGTTGGCGAGCGGGTGACGCGATATCTGTCGGATCGGGCTAGAAAGATCGACGGTGGAGATTGCGGCGCATAAAGTTTTGAGGTGACACGATAGCCATTGGATCAAGAGATAGATCGATGGTGGAGATTAGAGCGCACAAAGTAGGTGGAAAACTTCGTGTGCGATGGCCATTGGGTAAACTAATGAATCAGATGGTGATTAGTCAGGTTTGTTGTGGATCAGATAGTGAGGAAATGATGCATGAAGAACGTGTTGAAGGAGGTTTCAAATGAAAATGACAGAAAAACTAGTGAGGGTGCAGGTGGACTGAGAGTGAGGCAAAATGACAATAATGAAATGAAACAAGTAACTGCATCAAACAACAAAATCCAAAGCTCATGCAAGAACTAGAAACCTGTGTTTTTGGGGTTGCTGAAGGGTCTCTTCCTCAAGTCATGGTCCCAGAGGGAGGAGGTGAGGCCGAGATACCTGCGCACAACCTTATGGTGATCTCCTTCTTCTAGCTAACCTGCTAATAAAAAAAAAACACAAATGGAAGTAAAATAGAGAAAAACCAATCTATTCTACACTACTATAATGGGAATGCATCTACTTAAGAAAATGAACATAAAACCAGGAAGTTATGCTATACTGTTGTAATGGAAATGCAACTAGTTAAGCAAATGAATAGAAAACCAGGAAGCTACTTAAGCAAATGAACAGAACCATAAATCTATGCTAGCATACATGTACAATAAAGAGAAGCTTTGGCTGCTCGGGTTGGACCCTAACCCAAGAGCTTTAGCCCTTTGAGTTAATTCAGTGTTGGCTCAAAACAGAACTCATCTTTATTATAAAAACCACGGATTACATAACAAACTGTCACAAGTCTTGTAGCTCATAAATAAAGTAGAGTTTTACAATAAGAATCTGAATCCTACTAAGGTCCTAAGCCTCTCTACTTATACATATGAAGTATCCAACGACTTCCTTCTCCTTAGGGAGGCTTGGCTCCCCACTCAAGATAAACTGGTTTTTGTCACTTTCACTTGCTCTGTTGTCTTTTAGTCCTCATGATTTGGCTGTTTTCACTCCAAGCTGATGGAGGAATATTCAAATGGAGGGGTATTAAATGAGGAGGATTTACCTCCTATAATTCCTCTCCCTTGTCCCATTCGAGTTTTGACCAAGATCTTTGCCACAGTTCCTTGCTTTTATCCTTTGTTCCTTCATTTTTCCTTGCTTTTATCCTTTATTCCTGCATTACATGCACATTAGACCACAAAGAAAAATGTCCAACTCTAACTCATCTCATAAAAAAAATATAATCAAAAGTATGCAATAGGTTGTGAGCATAATTGGTTTGACTAAGCTAGGAGGTGGAATAAGGGCAATTAAGGCCCATATAATTACCCAATGATGAGGCTCATCACACCAGCTTGGACAAAAGAACATCTCTTGGGAAACCTTCATGCAGTCCACAGTAATTTTTCCCTCTACTAACCAGCCTACTAGCCATAGTACACCACCAGCATCAACAAAACCAAGGGAAATTGGCTCATCTAATAGAGTTCCAGTGAATAAGACACCTAGGGTAGAAACCACTCAAACCTGCATCAAAGGGAAGAGGCTTGTGTTTTCTCCTATAGGAGAGGAAAGGGCCAAGCCTACTTCAGTTGACAGGGAAGCATCTTCACATCACCATGAGACATCATTCCATGAGCATGTTCATGAAAAACAGGGTAAACCATTGAAGCGGCTTGTCATGGAGAAAGAGGCTAAGATTATAGATTTGAAAGATGATTTGGCTAAATGAAGTTACATGATTGCATTTCTACAGAATGAAAATAGGCAACTCAAAGTGAATCAAATGCTAATGTCAAAACCTAGAATGGGTGTAGAACATGAGGCAAGCAAAGGTAAGAAATTCATTGGTTCATAGAAAATGGTGGACACTAGGGTTCAAGTCAAGCCAAAGAGGCCTAGAACCAAGGGCATGAAAAGGAAAGGAGACCAAGTAAGTGAAACATCTACACCTTTGGAACAACATGACATTCACCCATCCATTGAACAAGATGTTCAGAAAGATAGAGAGTAATTGTTGGATAAGGTTAATTGCCACTTGGAGAAGCTTCTAGAGAAGGCCAACAGGGCTACAACATGAAAAGGCACATGGCTAGGCATTACTACACCCGGAACAAGATTTGTCACATTAGGGTTAAGAGCATGAAGGAAAAACTCAAGAAAACCCTAGAGAAGCTCAAGGAGAAGAATAAATTGAATTTGCTCGTTGATGCATCCTTGATAGTTTGAATTATATTTCAGAGGGTCAATGGAGAAAATTTTGAGCAATTTTGGAAATTTTTTGAGTTTTTGGGTTTTTTTCCAATTTTTAGCAGGTTTTGGCCAGAAAAGGTAGCATGGCCTATGCTACGTTTTTGTTGGGGACATCTATTTGACAAATGGCTTAGTGTTTTGGATGCGTTTTTACCTCTACATCAATCCTAGAAAACTGTACCTCCACTATAGCATGATATGGCAAGTCAAAAAGTCCAAAAAGTGCCTAAAAACACCTTTCTGCCCTCTTTTTGAATGGTGTGCTATGTTTCTTGGAGTAGTTGTGGGAGAATTGAGTTTTGGAGGGCTAGAATCAGTCTTTTTCAATTATTAAGGACTCTATGGTGTACTAGACAAACATAGATTTCCAATGAGCTATCATGAGATAAATTTGGAGCACGATAACCCCTCCAAAAATCTCTTGCAAGCTACACGCTACGTTTTTGCCAAGCACGTTGCGTTTTCAGAGAAATTCGCTACATTTTTGCTTGGAATTCCTGTTTCTCAGTTCTATCAGCTACTTTCGAGTTTTCATGGTGTAATTACTTGTGTTTGATGTAATTATGACTTAATGAGAGGTATATAATATTGTTAGAGTTATTTTCATGTAAATTTAGGCCTAATTTATGAGGAGTAGTTCAGTCAAAGTTTAAAAGGAGGATTTGTTTTAACCTCCCTAGACATTAGGTTTTTGTTGAGCACTTCATGTAATCATTTCCTAAACTGAAGGATTTGACCCTGAGATGGGAAGATGGTTTTGTATTCTATATGTATCTATTTTTCAGCCAGATAATAGGTTGGACATCAGTGAGTAGAACTCTTGGAGCTTGTACTTCATCACTTTTGCAGAAAATCAAAGGACAGTTGCAGCCATTATTCAGGAATTCTTGTGTTGTGAGTTTGTGATAATGTTTTCTCTCTGTTATAGCTTTATATGAATGATAAATCCATCTTCTTTCTATGTCTATGATTTTCAGTGATTTTCCTAAGAGGTTTTAAATAGAATTCTTATTTTTAAGTTATATTTTGTTAGGAACTTCATGTTTATGTCACTTGTCTTCTGATAAATGAATTCATGTTTTCCATGCTCATTTTGATCTATGCTTTTCCACCATACACTACATCAACAAAACCCCAAATTATCACAAAGGAATACCTACCATGCACCTTTATATCTCTTGCAGTTGAAACCTTTGATCCCCTGACCTAGTTCCTTGATTTTCGCTCATGATCCAGCAAAACCCTAAAATATTCAAAACCCTAGAGCTAAATATATCTAGCCTAACATCTTTCCTACTCTAGTCATCATTGGTTGTGAACTCATAGAGAGATCGCTCTCTGGTTTAGCAGGGCTAGCTGTTGAACCCTAAGTGGTTTGAGGTTACCTCCTTCGACCTCCTTTCTCAGCCTTGGGATATTGTGGAGGATAACAGGAAGCTGGACCAAGGAGATGTAGCCCAAGAGGGGTGAACTATGTTATCATGTTCCTGTTGTAATGTGATTTTGATGATGTTCTGTACATGTTTATGTTATTGCTCAATCTCTTGTTTATGTTAAATTGCTCATAAAATTAACATAAAAACTCATCATTTCACTTGCAAAAATTCTTGAATCATTAAGCACAATGAAAGCATTTTGTTTCTAATCTAAGGAGGATCTTAGCACAACAATCTAATATTCTAAATCAAAAGCACTAGGTTTTCTTTGTGAAATAAGGATTTAACTGTTTGTAATTTTATGTCATGCTTACAAGGTTAAAACTCAAAAGAGGAGAAGGGAAGCTAGTTGGAAGCCCTAAAGTTGGGTCAAGGGGAAGGAGAGAAAGGTTACCACAACACCAATTCAGCCTCGAGTTGTAGTTGAGACTCCCTAGATCATGTCTCATGAAGGAGAACCTACGAACATGATAGAAGATGAGAAGACCTTCAGAAAGGCTTTCTTTGATATGGCATAGATGGTAAAGGTCCTCTATGAAGAGAGGAATGCTAGATTTCAAGGGGAAAGTTCCAAACCTCCCAAAGGAGAAGGCTCTTCAGGAGGAGGTAATGGAAAAGGAGGTGTTATAGCGGCTACAACCACCCTCCAAAATTTTTCCTTAGCCTTGTTTTGGAGCCTCCCTACCAACCTTTCACATCACCTTATCTTGCTTTGCCAAGTACACAAGCTTCAGTGTTTTGCTTACATAAAGGCAGCCTGACAATTGCAACTTGATGCATTCCCTTCACAGGTTGTTCATCCGAACTTGGTCCATTTGCAGGATGAGCAGATTCCCCAAGAAATTGCACATTTCTGGAGGGAAACCATCTTTCCCTCCAGAAATTGCGCAATCCTGTCCGGCAGCCAGCTGGGCTCTAGAATTGCGCAATTTTTCCAGTCAGCACTCCTTGTGAAAATTGCGCAATTTTCCCCATAGGGCTACTCAGCCCAAAATTTGTGCAAATCTGGGCAGCAGTCAGTTGCTCTGCCCAAGAATTAAGCAAATATCTTGGGAATCTAGCCCAACTCACAGCCAGAAATGTGCATTTTTCTCAAGCAGTTGAGTAGCTTCATGCATGAGCAGTTCGGTTGACTATTCCACCCGGGACCAAGGGAACTTGACTTGCATACATAGCTTGCTTTTTCCCGGAATAGCAAAAGGCAACATGCAAAAGGCATCCCATAATTCAGGGATTTATTTTTAGTAGGTGGAAGTTACATGCAAATTTGTTTCAGAAACTTTCCTCCAAGTGTCGCTTTTTCCTAGATTTGTGGCATGCGCGTCATGAGCCCAAACTTATTTATTCAACGCACTAGAGCTCATTCTTTCACATCGATCTTGGAGCTCTAACATCCCCCAACACATCCAGGACTCTTCGACACATCTGGCTCAACTATTCACGGGTAAGTGGCCTCAGCTTGTCTTTTTTAGCATTTTTGTCTCCTTTTGTGTATTCGCTTGTTTCAGTGTTGTTTCCTTGATTTCTTTGAACACTTGTTGTCGTTTACTGTATACTAGCTTGTCCTAGCTCTGCTTTAGTTTTCAATGCTATCTCACTCTTGTTGCATGTATGAAACTATTTTGCACAAACGTTTATTGATTCGACGAATCGCTTCACCGGCATGCATGTTGATATGTTTGTTGAATCTTTCATTCATGTTTGCATGCATTTTCTATCAATTCTGTTTCACTTAGTGTTGTCATGCATTCATTGTTTCATTTTCTTTCAGTTTCCCATCGGGGAGTCGGGCCAACCTTGGCCTAGACTCTGCCTTCAATAAAAACATTGTGCAATCTGGGGAAGGAAGGCTCTGACTTCCTCTCCAGAAATGTGCATTTCTGCCCAGCACTATCCTCCAGGACTGTTTTACACATTTTTGAGGGAGAAGGATTGCTGAGCTAGAAAATTGCACAATGCAGTCCCTGAACCTGCAGTCACTCCCAACTGGAATTGCAAGCAGCCAGCAGCCAATCTGGATTGCGCATTGTGCAAGTCCAATAGCTAGTCTTGCCTCCCAGACATCCTAGACTACCTTTTTCATAGTTCTGGCATCCAATCACCCAGTTTCCCAGAATAAATTGCACAATCTTGCCCATCAGTTTCCCAGGTATGTGATGTGTCATTCCCAGAATTTGCTTTGGTTTTCGCTAACATATTTCTTGCCATGCATGTTGCTTGTCTCTAGATCTTTCAGGTGTTAATCCATCTCAATGGCTTCCAAGAGAACAACATCACAAGACACTGATGGAAATGCAACTGGAGCAACAATTAAGCGAGTGTCCTCTGGTCTGTCGATCTATGAAGATACAAAGTTGTATCTAGACAAGGACATCAAACTGAAGTGGCAGGAGGTCAATGAAACATTTTCAGGTACTTTTGGGGAAGACCTTGAAGGCCGTCAGGTGTGTGTGAACATTCACAAGTCCGGCTTGTATCGGATTTCATGCAGATATCCCGCGTTCCCATGCGTAGACATGATACACTAGATCGCCTCTCACATTGGTCCCGAGACGATGACCTTGAGCAATGCCAGTGGGACGAAGCTTGGCAGCCTTCTGGGCACAAGATTATGATGATATGTATTAGATGTGAGAGCCTATGACTATCATGAAGACTCCTTTTAGCTTACCCAACAACAGTTCCAACTCTAGAGACATCCTGAAGAACTGGGTAAAGGAGCTGGCTCGATTCAGGTTGACACCCAACCAGATCTACAAGATGAAGATATTGAGGAAGGCATACCAATTCTTGGTCATATTTGCATGTCGACTGTATGGCCAAGCCAACACAGAAACCTTCCCATAGAGTTGGGTGATCGCACTGGACCAAGTGGCTAGAGAAGGAAAACCATGTAACTGGTTCGTCATATTGCCTCATCAGCTAAAGGAACAAGTAATGAAGGCTCAATAGTCACCCAAAGGTATGCATGCAAAGATTTACATGTCCACCTATATCTTAGATGTGGTGTATTCCCAACAGGAGTTCCCGGGCTTGGAGTGGGCATGGTCACTGGCGAAAACTACTGTGAATATGTATTTCAAGTTGTTGTCCAAATGCACATTCAAAGGAGTAAGCACACAAATCTTCCATCATTTTTTCACCCCTGTGTACAAGATGATATTCGAACAGGATCCATGCTGCATGTCAAAGGAACCAGTGGAGGCAATGATAGGCATTGCAGATTGGTATGCCTCACCGTCCGGCACTTTCATCCGAAATTTCAGTGCAGAGAAGCCCACGCATGTTCTTCCGAAGCTTACCTTGGACGTATTTGTCATGAAGGAAGTAGCATATCACATCTCGGCAAGATTTACAGCTAGATTGCATCGGAGGAAGAAGGCACCTTGGGTTGCTCTTCCGTTGCGGATTGGGTTATATGAGATTCAGAGTATCAAGCAAGCAGATGTCGAAGTAGAACTCATGAAGAAGTACCCATTTGACCTCCAAAGATACAATCTGTATGACCCACATTCCATTGTGAAATATCACTACACAAGAGTTCAATTCAACTGGATCCACGGGGCATGTCATTGGGCTGAGGAGGACCCATGGAGATATTACTACAGTTTCTCAAGACCCAATGAACCAGTCAGCTTTGTTGTGGAGTGATTAGCAAAGCAACATGAAGTAGCATCATGGAGAGCACCAATAGTAGCAGCACCAATAGAAAAGGCAAGCATACTAGTGCGCACAAAGGTAAGAGGAAGATTTTTGATCACATGGAGGAGGAGCAAAGCTACAAGTTTCGAGCAGATCCACTTGTAGAGAAAGGAGTTATGGCTATAGAGGCAAAGAGGTAGCAGCGCAACAAGCAAATCACGCAAAGGCAGAGGGATAAGAAGAGAATGGGAGAAGTAGATGAGTTGCGTGAGTTAAGGGAGCAACTCCAAAAGGAACAAGAGTTGCATGAATATGAGAGAGAAGCGCAGCAACAACAGAGACAGCAGGGGGCACAACATGTGAAAACAAATGAAGCAGTGTCTGTACAAGTTGTTGATTCATCGAAACAACTAGCATCAAGTGAATAGGGTGAACCATCGCAGGGGCTAGACTTTGCTCATGAGATAGAACAAGCACTTCAACAGCTGGATGTAGACATGGAGCAACAAGAGTTGGAACAGGACACCGACCTCATGCCTCACCACAAAGAGGTTGACTCTGTTATGAAACCAGATCACAAAAAGATAGAAAAGATAGATCAACTCCTTAGAATTCAGCCTCTTCGAGGGGGAAACCTCCTTTACATTACACAAATGAATGATTCTTTGATTATTCAAATAACAAAACCTCCTTTCTATATATAGGAGTCTAAGGAGTCACAATATAACCCAGCTGACCTATCAATAATAATATAAAGCCACAAAAATAACAATAGAGGGATTCTATGGGGCACAGTAATAACAATATGGGGGCAATAGGGGCACAACAATATTAATAAGGGATACAACTACAATAGTAATGGAGTAATCACTAGTATTATAGGGACCTAGCATGCCCCGCTCCTTCAAAAAAGTGTTGTCCTCAACGCTTGAGTAGTTCTGGATGCTTCTATATAAAATTCTCATCCTCCCATGTGGAATCTTCAGCCGATAAGTTCTTCCACTTGATGAGATACTCCAATTCGATCCGCTCTTTCATTATGGTCTTCCAATCATCTTGATCTTTCACATTAATTGTTTGGGTTTCATATCCAAATTGATCATTAACTTCGGATGAATCATTTGCACTACCCATAGGGGTAGTCTCACTTAGTAATTTATTTTGTATCTGGTCATTAAGTTCACTCTTGTCTATATATCCAACTCGTGGAACGCGTCTTATTCCTGTAGATCCCATTGACCGATTTTGTAGTTGTCAAGTTCTTGTTTCTATGACTGCTTCCGGTTCCAATATAATTTTTCCTTCCTCGTCAAATTATAGCAATATTGTTTGAACTGGGAGCTTGTCGCCTATAACCTTATTTAAACATGAAACATGGAAAACTGGGTGCACTCGAGAAGCTGCAGGAAGCTCCAATTTGTATGCCATCGTACCAATCTTTTGCAACACCTTGTACGGACCATAATACTTTGGTGATAATTTATTATCCTTCTTAGCTTGCTTGAGGAACATTTGTTTATATGGTTGTAGCCGTAGGAATATCCAATCACCTACATCAAAACTTCTTTCACTGCGATGTTGATCTGCCTGTTGTTTCATTCTATTCTGTGCCAACACGAGGTTATCCTTTAAGAGTTGGAGGACTTGTTGTTGATGCTCGATGTGATTCTCCACTGCTTGAACCTTAGAATTTTCTCTTAAATATGATGTGATGGATGGTGGCTAATATCCATAAAGTGCCATAAATGGGGTCATTTTTGTTGTTGTATGGAAGGAAGTGTTATACCACCATTCAGCCAGAGGCAACCATTTGACCCATTGTGTCTATTTATCAAATACAAAGCAACGTAGATATCCTTCCAAACATTTGTTTACTATCTCAGTTTGCCCATCAGATTGAGGATGATAAGATGAGCAATGAGTTAACTGAGTACCGAGACAAGAAAATAATTATGTCCAAAAATTTCCAGTAAATGGGATCTCTATCACTTACAATAATCTTTGGGTTTCCGTGTAGCTTTTGAATTGTTTCCATAAATGCAGTAGAAACTATACTGGATTTAAATGGATGTGATAATGCACAAAAGTGTGCATACTTGGTAAGTCCATCAACTACCACCATGATGACACTCTTTCCCTCAGACTTGGGTGAACTTGTGATAAAATCCATTGAAACCTCTTCCCAACGTTGGCTTGGAATGGATAGAGGTTGTAATAGACCCAGGGTCTTAATTGTTTCAACTTTATTTTGTTGGCAAACCAAACATTCCGCCACAAACTTTTGAATATCTAATTTAAGGCCATCCCAAAAAAATTCCTTCTTAACCCTGTGGTAAGTTTGTAAAAATCCTGAGTGCCCTCCTAAGGGAGAAGTGTGCAATTCCATAAGAATCTTTTGTTTGAGTTGGGAATTCTTACAAAGGTATAAGCGATCTTTGTACCATAACGAATCATTTTGCTAGCTAAATGTATCAGATGTACTGGAATCTTGTTGTAACTTTTGAATAAGTGCCCACACTTCTTCATCATTCTTCCATTCCTCCCTTGCTTCGTTTATCCAATCTGGTTGGATAATAGAAATGGCGCACAACAATGCTTCCACATCCTCATCCTTTCTTGAGAGTGCATCTACCACCACATTTTTCTTCCCTTTTTTGTAGATGATTTCAAAGTCATAACCCAACATCTTTGTGACCCACTTTTGTTGCTCTTCAGATGATAATCTTTGTTCTAAAAAGTATTTAAGGCTATCATGATCTGTTTTTACCTTGAAGTGTCTTCCCATTAGGTAGGGTCGCCATTTCTTAAGTGCATGTAGTATTGCCAACATTTCTTTCTCATAAATAGCTTTGTGTAAAAACTTTCCCTTGATTGGATGACTTTCAAAAGCAATGGGTCTTTCATCTTGCATTAAAACAACACCAATTCCATTTCCTGAAGCATCACATTCCACAATAAAGGTTTTTTTGAGTCCGGTGTAGCTAAGACTGGTGCTTGGAACATTGCCTCTTTAAGATGTTCGAAGGCCTTTGTTGCTTCTGGAGTCCATGAAAATGCATCTTTCTTCAATAATGTTGTTAGAGGTGCTGCTATTCTCCCATAATTCTTAACAAACTTGTGATAATACCCTGTCAACTCGAGAAATCCTTGTAGATGCTTTATGGATGTGGGGATTTTCCATTCCTTAATGGCTTTAATTTTGCTAGGGTCTACTTTAACTCCTTCATGAGATACAATATGACCCAGATATTCCACCTCTTGTACTCCAAAGAAACATTTGGATCTTTTTGCATATAATTGTTTCTCCTCCAATAGTTGTAGTACCCTATCAACATGTTCAACATGATCCTTCCACGACTTGTTTTAGATTAGTATATCATAAAAAAATACTAACACAAACTTTCTAAGGAAGGGTTTGAAAATGGAATTCATCAAACCTTGAAATGTAGAAGGTGCATTGGTAAGGCCAAAAGGCATGACCAAAAATTCATAATGACTTTCATGAGTACTAAATGTTGTTTTCAAAATGTCTTCAATCTTCATTCTGATTTGATGATATCCTGAACGAAGATCCAACTTGGTGAAGTAAATTGATCTATGCAATTCATCCTATAATTCATCAATGATAGGAATGGGAAACTTATCTTTAATAGTGGGCTTGTTGAGCTCCCTATAATCTGGACACATGCGCCATGATCCATCCTTCTTGTGCACCAATACTACTGGAGCAGAGAAAGAACTTTGACTAGGTTGAATTATACCAGCCTCTAGCATTTCCGCAACCATACGTTCAATTTCACTCTTTTGGGCATAGGGATATCTGTACGGCCTGATGTTTGGAGGAACACTTCCTGGAATCAAATGAATAGCATGATCATGATCATGAATCGGTGGGAGACCTTTGGGAGTCTCAAATACCTTGGAATGATTGTCCAAGACTTTTTGGAGATCTGTAGAAATAGATGATTTTGATGTGGAAACATCTAGCAAACATAATTGTGAAATTACACCTCTTTGTTCCTTTTTTAGAAGCTTTGTCATACCATTAAAGCTGATTATCTTTCCCGGTTTCCCTGCAATACCCCTTAATTCAACTTCCTTTCCTTACGCATAAAATTTCATGAAAAGTTCTTGGAAATTAAAAGCTATTGTGCCCAAGGATTGTAGCCATTGGACTCCTTGTACAACATCAGCACCTCCCATTGGAATGGAAAGCATTGGGCTAGTCAATACATATTCTCCCATGGATAGCTTGATATTATGGCACTTTCCAGAGCAATTTATTGTTCCTCCATTTGCAACCATCACTTGACACTCTGGTGCTAGATATAGGAAGCAATTCAATTCTTTTGTTACCTTACAATGAATAAAATTGTTGGTACTTCCTGAATCAATCAACACTATTACCTTTTTCTTCTTGATTTGTCCTTCTATCTTGATGGTTTGAGGAGTGGTAATTCCAGCCAATGCATTACAAGATATGGTCGGATTCATTTCTTCTTTATCTAGACTTTGTTCCTGGAGTATATCCTCTTCTTTTGACCTTTCTTTCTCCTTTTCTTCTTCCTCTTCACAATCTATGTAGAATAATTTATTCTCAGCACACTTATGACCTTTAGTGTATTTGCTATCACAACTGTAACAAAGCCCTTTTGCTCTTTTTTCTTCCAATTGTTGTGGTGTCAACCTTATAGGTTGTGGAAGACTAGGGGCAACAACATTTCCATCTTTATAGTTAGGAGTGGTATGCTTCCTAGTTGCCATAATTTTGCTTTCCATTTTTCTTGCTAACCTAAATGCCTTCTCTAATGAATCAGGTTCCCAAAGGTGAACATCATGTTGGATATTATCCTTTAAAGTCCTATGAACACATCAATCCTATGCTCCTCTGGAATATTTTTTACCCTTATGTTCAATTTTTGTAACTCCTCAATGTGCTCCATTATCGAACCCTTTTGTTTGAGACTTATCAATTGGCTAAAACAAGTGTTGCTTTTTGCATCCTCATAATGTGTTGTCAATTCTTCCGTAAAAATTGCCCAAGTGATAATTTTTTTACGAGAGCAGAGCCATTGATACCATACAAACTGATTTGGTTCCAAATATAAAGTTGCAATACGTACCTTTTGTGTGTTTTGCACATTATTGAGATCGAAAAATTGCTCCATCTGTAATATCCATGTCGTGGGATCCTTGCCATCAAACTTCCTCATATCGATTTTTGGAATATGGTGGGTCTTCGATCCAACATTAGAGTCTATGAAATCATGATTAACATTTCTTTTGTTCGCATCATGAGTTTCCTTTACTACCCTTTCACCATTAGTAAGTATTTCTTGTAGAAAATTTGTCAAATCTGCCTTCAAATCTATCTTCAAATCATCAATCTTAGCTTCCACGCCCTTTATCTTAGATTCCATGCCATTTATCTTAGCTTCTGTTAGCTTTTGTGAGAGTGAAATTTGTTGCACTTGGTCTTGTAATTTTGATATATCATGTAGCATTTCTTCCTCTTCTTCATGAGTCATGCTAGAGCTTTCAGGTTGCTTACTAGGTGTTTGCATTTTCTTTCCTCGGGGCATCAGTTACCGATAATAATGCTCTACTATGCCCTTTGAATTCCTTCAAAATATTTTTTCAAACCAAGCTTAAGCAAAAATTTAAAAAAAATCTACACACCTTTTTTCACTTTGTAGGAGCTCGATATTGCCTCTAATGTATCTCTGTAATTTTAGATCATCCAGTTCTGAAATTGCAAGTTGCAGTAGCCTCTGTGTCCTATTTCCAATGCCACCAGTCTGATCCCAATTGGATTCTCCAAAGAAGATTTATGCCAAATCTCCCACAGTGACCTGATTATAGACTAGTTCAGTAGAGCGAACTTGTACGACGTGCCACGTGTCCCTGTTTCAACCTTTGGATCTAAAAAATATATATAAGAAACTACAGTCCATCCTCTTTCTGCTCCTTCTTACGAATTTTCAATCTGATGCCCAGAGGGAAATTTATGACGATATTCCCCAGGTCACCTATTTGGAATGTAATTCAGGAGTCTGCAAAAAGACCAACTTCCTCAAATCATATCTCTGCAACTATAGCGCGAAAAGCTCTGAAATTCGAACCCGACCTTCAATGCGATCTCGTCTCAAATGGTTTCTTTTTTAGCTTCTGAAACATCTCAACAAAAAAAAAAGAGTTATAGTGAAAATTCCATGATGACCTGTTTGGAGCAGCAAAACCCTAGAATCCAAAGCTCTGATACCAAATGTTATGAAACCAGCTCACAAAAAGATAGAAAAGACAGATCAACGCCTTAGAATTCAGCCTCTTCGAGGGGGAAACCTCCTTTAAATTACACAAATGAATGATTCTTTGATGATTCAAATGACAAAACCTCCTTTCTATATATAGGAGTCTAAGGAGTCACAATATAACCCAGCCGACCTATCAATAATAATATAAAACCACAAAAGTTACAATAGAGGGATTCTATGGGGCACAGTAATAACAATATGGGGGCAATAGCGGCACAACAATATTAATAAGGGATACAACTACAATAGTAATGGGGTAATCACTAGTATTATAGGGACCTAGCAGACTCACCCGCTTCAATGCATCTAGTTGATGAGAAAGTCTTGAATGACCAAGGAGGCATTGAGATCCTTGGTGATCATCCAAAAGAAGAGATACACAACATCTCATTCGATGAATCCCAACATAGAGTAGTGCAATCTCGCAGAGTGTCAACTCCGAAGGATCATACGTCTCCTACGCAAGTTGAGGAACAAGTGATTGTGACTAATGTGCTCAAACATCCAGCTCAAGTGTTCGCTTCCTAATAGTTGAGAATGAGCGAATGGAAAAGGAACTACAAACGTCCAAGAAAGGAGGAGACTTGTTGAAAATTTCCACCTGAGCTAAACTGAAGAAGGAAACACTAAATGAAGTATTGTCCCTTG
The DNA here is from genome assembly GCA_031772625.1 of Pinus tabuliformis. Classification (NCBI taxonomy): domain Eukaryota; kingdom Viridiplantae; phylum Streptophyta; class Pinopsida; order Pinales; family Pinaceae; genus Pinus; species Pinus tabuliformis. Next base: position 1,411,394,153 of record CM062816.1, on the reverse strand, counting down.
ACATAGTTATGTGAGCATTGTACTCGAATTTTGGTACCGTGCACAAGGCAATCATCCATCTCAACGGATGGCAGCAACGATGTGTTAGAAGAGCACGTATCTTAATGAACTTGCATGCTGCTGTTGATGACATGAAAACATGGAAGGTGAAGTACAAGGAAGCCCCACTTCACTTGCCTAAGATGATGAGGGCCAATGGGGTTTAGCTGAAGGCACGTATCCAGTGTCAGATCTAGAATTATGAAGAAAACCCGCAGTTCATCACTAGCATACAGGCTTCCCATGCATGAGTATTCAAGAGTATGGATGTTGTGGTGCACACACATGTGATCCCATTACTTGGGACTCTCACCCAAGCAAAGACAAAGAAACAGGTTCGACTAGAGCTTAACTTGTACTTCGACGAGTTGATGTGCATCGTCACCAACCCAAACTTGCCTATCAATGCAGACATCATGCATAAGTATGTTGTTGGTCTGGCCACCTTGAAGACAATGATGCACATGCTTTCAGATGAGTTGGACAGAGGAGCCCGAGCAGTGTACCCGGATGCTATGGAGGCAAGGATCAGGCTTTAGATAGATGTCACCACGGAACACATAGACACCATCAAGGACCATAGATCTTTACATCAGTATGTTACTGTATGTTCACATGGGTACATGTGCATTGTAATGTTAAGTCATGTCAATTGTAAGTCAAGTGTCAACAGTGGATGTAATAGCCATACAGTAGGTGAAGATTCATGAGGGTAGTTGAACAGTCACAAAGGGGAATGTCAAGGGCCACCACCACTCTTTGCTATAAATAGTCCCTCATAACTCATTGTATAGGCTTTTGTTCAGCCAAGCTTCTGATAAGACTATCTTTGAGAGAGCTTGGACAGTATTGTAATGCACCTTGGCTTCTCCACTACACAGAGCTAGTACATCTCTTTGGAGGAGCAGGCAGATGTGGATGTAATGTCCCACTGTTGGGGCTAGTAGGTTTACATGGATGTATTGTATGACTGGAACTTACACTTCTTTATATAATAAGAGCTAGCATGTTTCATGCATATGTTGTATTATATTCCAGTTGTCTTGTTTAGTCTAAATAGCATATGTATTTTATTTCGTATGCACGCATGTATGGAATGCTCCGTATGAGCATGTATGAATGTTTCTGAAATGTGTTGATTGTTTTAACCATCACTTTGGATTGCCAGCTGACTTTCTTTCCATCTTGTGATGTATCTTTACTCGTGTGTTCCCTTCCCATCCAAGTATTGTTACAGGTTGCCAAGGGGCATGCTCATCTCAACCCACTGGTGTTAGAACCTCTCATGCACCTTCCTTGACTCACTACAGCGGTCACACCCTTACTACTGACATAGTTATCTTACTTGCCTCTGTGTGAAATCGTGGTCAAGGCATTGCTATATGATCCACTTCTAGGACTCCTACACCAAATGGTCTGAGGTCTAATTGGGACTTCTTACCAGGGAGATCCTCTTGACATGTTGACGGTTCCAGCACCGTCAACATTTATGGCGCTAGAAGGAGGGCACGATGAAAAGCTATGTCCTCTCATCCAGTTTTGAACCTTTTCATACCTTTCATGTATTCTTGCACTCTTCTCCCTCCACGATGTTTCTCGGATCGGGAAGATGTCTCCATCACGGGGGAGTTTTTCAATCTCTTTTCCACTTACACATATGATGGTGAAGGCGAAGTGGCCTGGCCTAAGTAATTACGTGACTTTCTCTCCATGCTTCATGAGGAAGATGGGTGTTCTGATGAATAGGCCAACTTTCTACTTGCACACATACTTCGCGAGTCTCCACGTTGATGGCTACTCAACCTAACGACTGACAACATGCACTCACTTGAGCACTTATGTGATCTCATTGAAGACACTTTCTAAAATTTTTATCCAGACCATCTTGACTAAAAATTGTTACATCAACAGAAGGCTCCGCATGAATCGGTTATAGATTTTTTGCAGCGCTTCCGTGACTTGTTGTTTCAAGCTTCGAGGAGCGAGATGAAATTTTCCTATATTTGGGACCGGTTCAAGTATTTACTTAGGAAATCTTCTCGTCCGAAGAAGAATCTTGAGATCAAGCCTCGATCAACATTCTTCAATAAGGGAGCTGCACAAACTCATGTGGATGCAATCACTGTCTTGACTGACTGTCCGCCTTCCCATCATTCAACAGCTCCACCCCTACCGAGTGATGTTGAGGATCATGCTCACACACTTGTTCAACTTTCACATCCTCCTTGTTAGCGCTTGAGATTTCACCTCAGGCTGAAAAGGTAAATCATCAAGGCTACATCAAACCATTTCACCTCGTAGCTAGCCCTACGAGGTATGAGAAGGCTCTCTCGGGTCAGATTTGATAGATCTTTCAATAGGATTAGGCTGACCAATTAAGAATAAAGATTTTAGGCTAGTAAATTGATAGGGGGTTGATTTAATGATTTTTGGGGTTTTTTTAATGGAATGACGGGGCTTTTCTGGGCTACATGGGCAAAATCACAGCTTCAAACAGAGAGATATAATGACTACACAGGTTATCAACTGAGGCAAGGTAGGCATGCAATTTAACACCAAATCTGGTTTCAAATGGGATGGCAAGACTGGTGAGGAGCTAAGGAGGGCAGACAATAACTCTGAATCCTCCTTAAACAGTAGAAAACATTGAATGCGAACAAACTTATAGGAGGAGCATATAATACTATGAATTCCTACCTAATCACTTCATTTGTTCAGCTTGAAATGGTCATGAAATGAAATGGAACATAACTGATTACATATGAAACAAGGGAAAACTTATGCTAAATCAACATACCACATGAATCTCAGCAAACAGAGCTGTGAAATTCCATTCAATTCTCTGTCATAAAACTGTACAATAAAAAGCTCTCTGCTTCTCCAGCAGCTCCCAGCGCTCAGAAAAAACTCCCCTCTCTCACTCTCTTCTTTACAAATAAATTTTTTAATACATTAAATAAAACTGCTGCCCAAAACAGGGGCGCTGTTTTAACTAGCACTACAAAAATTAACCTAAAAGCGTTACATCCATTCCATAAACAGAACAGTGTTCCCCTAAATCTGCTGATGATTAGGAGACAAAATCTGGAGCAAAATCTCATGAAATCAAGATTAAGTATCGAAATAGCAAATGTGTTTCTCTTGAAATCAAAAACTCCTGCGCTGTCTCACTTGAATTCCATTAATAGAACATGTAATAACTATCCCCTCGTAAATCTCTAACCAAAAAGCCTAACAATTGGAGCGCAGACTCTTATGCATCTGGTAACAGGTGTTTGCAGGTGGCTGAAGTGAAGGGCAGGTGTCCCATTTGCTGAAGCTATAGGCAATCGACTCCTGAATGCCAGTTTGCAACTGCTCCCCCAAATCTGGAAATGCGTTGGCTATTTTACTAAAATACGGGTCAAACTGCCAGAAGATCGCCATTTGCACTTCCCCCTTCAATGGCATTTGCTGAGAAATGTTGGAGATGTCTTTTCACACTGTATCAGAAGGTTTTACAATGGGAAGACTTATCAATAATATTCCCAATTTCAACACTATATTATGTTCACGTATCATGCAAAAGATCCATTCTTCAGATATAGCCCGCATACCAAAGGCATCAAATCCTAAGATATGCCCTTCTCCAGATATCATTATTAGTCTTTGTATGACTGGCAATGGAATCAATGTCGTGTTCGCACAATTCGCCGTGATGTATAATTTTTGCTAATGGCATTGAAAAGCAGGGTGCATTGTTACTTTTTTAAGCCACACTTATATAAGAAAACCTTCTTTGTTTCACAACTAAAATGGGTTGTACATAAAACTTGCAGAATTCTACAAGCAACTGGTGAGAAGCTAATGCTGCATCACAAAAGAATATTGAACTGAAGGTCCAACAGACTCTAAGCATCAAGAAAGGAGTTCTTGTTAACCTTTTAAGTGCTGTGTAAAAAACTATCTTCACTCGGCGATCTCTCCATAAGTCTTCGTAGATTTGTAAGGATTTAGCTTCAGTGCCCTCCATTCTGTTTGTTTGACCGGTGTTTTCAGCTGTTTGGTGTAAGGAGGTATCTTTCTGTTCCCTGAGAATTTTTGTGCCCCATTCATACAGTACATCTCTGAAGCTGCTTACAAGATGCCTGTGAAATGTAGTGGCATATATGGAGACAAAAGTGCGTGCCAACGATGAAGTATCCGCAGTTACTAACAGCCTTCGTAGAACAGCACCATCTTTGGCTGACAAACGCTTTATAACTGTATTTGCCAGATCAGTATTTAAACCATTTGCATTTTTAGCTGAATCAGTTATAGCATGGTCTCCATGCCCACTCGTTAGAGCAGCCCTTTTCTTAACATGTTGCTCTCCTAGCTTTATGAACAAAGCAAGCCTAGACCACTGGAATTCCTTCCTTTCACTAAATACCAGTGAGTGAAGTATTTTCCTCATAGGAGTTGAATTATCAATAAGGAGTCAGATTTTTCCAAGAACCTTACTGAACTTTATGTCAGGAATGCCATCCTTCATTGTTGCATCGCCTAAAGCAACTTGCAATTCCATTTGCACTTGTCTGAGATCAGTTTCTGGTCTTATAATATCCATGTCAACCAAATCGATTACAAGAGAAGGCCAATCAGCATTAGCAATATGTACTATAGATGAAAGCATGGCAAGCTTATGTTTCTTCTCTATTCGACAAAGCAAACCAAAATCAAAGAACCCTATCTGGCCTGTTGATGTGTAAACAAGATTCCCAGGATGTGGATCGGCATGTAGCAATCCTGTATCCAAGAGTTGGACTAAAAATGCTTCTACTCCCCAGACTCAAAAGTCGATTCCTTGCCTCCAACCGCTGCTGGTCTGAGTAAATGTGGCCACCTGGATTTAATCCCTTCGATATGAAAAGTAATTCTTTTGATTTATCACCAGTTATCCATTCCATTGTTAGTACTTTCCTTCCAGTCAGGTGCATGAATGCTTTTGGCACTGAAACATAAGGCAAATTTGAAAGTGATGCAATATGTCTGAATTATTCTTTTCAAGGTTCCCTTTTATTGTCTCCATAAACTATCCAAGCAAGATTACGAAGACCATAACGCATCATTGTCCCTATTTGCAAGTGTTGCATCTTTATGACCATCCGTGTACCATCTTTCAAAATACCACCATGAATTTGTGCAATTGATACTGCTGCAATTGGTATTTTCTCCACATAGATTTTTGCCTCTGATGCTAATGATATTCTGAATTGTGCTTGTGCAGGGATAGGGGCTTTGAAGTTTGCTGCTGGTTTGAAGAGCTGAAGATAAAATTACATAATCTGAAAAGCAACATTTAATGATTTCTTCTTCAAAACCCTGTTTTGAAGAAGAATCAATCTCTGATATAAGACAGAGTCTAACACTCCCAACATCACTTCACTCAATTTTTGCGCAGATTTGGTTGTCATTCCTTTGAGTTCTCATATGCATTTCCTTCTACGACCTTCGTCTTTGCACTCAAGTGTTCCTCCAGATGATATTGTCTTACGTTCATCCATTCTAGAATCTTCACTTATTGTGAACGAGGAACAAGCCACTGACGGAGTTGGTGTTGCACAACAAACATGCATTATCATTCATGAAGAGTGTGAGTGGGAGCTTGAGCATCAACACTCGGTGAAGGATGGCTCCCTTCCGTCTGAGCCCCCTCCGTTCTTTCCTGATTTCTTTGGTGAACCTACCATCCATGATTTCACATGCGTGTCTTCATCCATGAGTGCACCCATTGTTGATCACTCATAGGACTCCCTGGATGTTGGTCCATCATTCGATAATGGAGAGGATAAGTTATTTGTTTAAAATCCACTTGATATTTCATCTATCTTTTCCAGAAACACAGAGGACAAGTTTTTTCGCTTTTCATCTACCCCTCTGTTTGATTCATCTGATCATGAGGATGTCACTGAAATCATTGATTTTTCTAATCGTGGTCATCGTGATCCATTTGTTTCCATATTTGGTCACAATCACGACTCTATCACAGTTGATCTTTTGAAGCCACCAGTTTATGATGATCTATCTGATAATGAAGTTGAAACACCCAAGACCGTTGAGGCACTTTAGCCCAAGCTGATGGTTATGTAAGGTCCTCATTCTCTTGGGGTTAGTCTCACTTTCGATCATGAAAACATTCAATCATCCAAGGCTCCTCATCACTCATCTGTATGCATTGAAGATCCATCTCACACACAGATCATACTTCCTCCACTTGAACTACACGATCCCATTGCTCATGCATTGGAGGAATCTTACATTGTAGCACTCATTCGCGACGCAAGTTATCTTTGTTTCTTTTGTTTTCTTACATGTCACAGTTAAGAGTGTGCTTATGCTTTAAAGTTGCAAACAGTGTCACACAACACTATGGTAAGTCCACGGACTGATCATCATGCACTTGCACTCACTTATGTCATGTGGGCACTTTGAAACGCGAAATGTGGTTGTATTCATTGTTATATCTTTCTTGCTTGCTGGTTCACACAATTGGGTTGCTCGCGGACCAAGCCTTCACCAACATGGATCAAAAAATGCGCTAGTGGCTGCATTGGAAATATCATTTCACGTGATCAAGCCCACGCCCCATTAGTGTAGGAGTAGGAGCAGTGTTTGCTTTAGTTGTTTTCTTGCATGCTTGTTTGCTTACATGCTTTGTTTGCTTATGTGTTTGCTTGCTTGTTTGCTTGATCGCTTTGCTTTCGTTCGCTTCTACTCTTGCTTTGCTTTGTTGTTTGATTATTTCATTCATATAGTTCACTTGTTTCATTTGTAGGTTAGTTTCACATGAAACCATGTACGACTCTTGAAACGAGCTAGGTGAAGTACAAGAGGGCTTGTACAGCTATCACTACTTGGTTTTGTGTCATCTTGCCTCTATATTAAGAGCTTGTTAATTTTAGTCCATGATACGTCGAAGGAAAATACGTACTGTTCGAAGAGAACCATGGTGAAAACACAACGCTTACTCACTAACTAGTGTTACCCTCTCTAGTCAGTTGTTTTTGGGTTAACCCTTGTCAGCTCAATCAAGTAGAGTAAGGTGAGGGGGAAAACCTTAACAAGCACGTCAGAGATATAATAAACTACTTCTCTACTGGGACAACCTCTTCTGCTCTCAATAAGTCGGGATCCCTCTTCCACCTCTATAATGAATAAGTGTTATGCACAGTTGAAAAAATAAAAAATGAAAAGTGAAAAAAGAAACGAAAATGAATAAGGTGAAAGAAAAGAAAGGCTTCCTGCATAGAGAGGTGATGTAAGTAACCCTACCAGGGTACTGGCCAAGCTCATTGGCAACGGATCCATGCTTGTGTTCTTATGTGACTCCGTCAGGGTACTGTCAAGGCCTACTGACAGCAAAGCAACACCAAAGATGAAACTAAGACTCTGATGACTATACTTCTTGTGCACCAATATACCCCTCAACCCTAATCAAAAAAATTGTGTTGCCTTAGCTTGGAATGTGTGTCAATCGACCAAGAGTTTGGCAGATGCTACATCTTACAATCAAGCTAGTGTGAAGCCAAGATGAGCTAAGAGCTGAACAATACTTCCATAGGTGTTAGATTTGCTTTTCATGAACAAGGTCCATTTAGAGAGCTGGAGTTCTACCAGTGTGTTACCAAGTGTTGTAGCGGCTACAACCACCCTCCAAAATTTTTCCTTAGCCTTGTTTTGGAGCCCCCTTACCAACCTTTCATAGCACCTTGTCTTGCTTTGTCAAGTACACAAGCTTCAATGTTTTGCTTGCATAAAGGCAGCTTGTCGATCACAGCTTGATGCATTCCCCTCACAAGTTGTTCACCCGGAATTGGTCTAGTTGCAGGCTAAGCAACTTCCCCAAGAAATTGTGCATTTCTAGAGGGAAACCAGCCTTCCCTCCAAAAATTGGGCAATCCTGTCTAGCAGCCAGCTGGGCTCCAAAATTTCGCAATTTTTCCAGTCATCACTCCTAGTGAAAATTGCACAATTTTCCCCAGTAGGGCTGCTCAGCCTAGAATTTGCACAAATCTGGGGAGCAGTCAGCTGCTCTACCCAGAAATTACACAAATCTCATGGGAAGCTAGCCCAGCTCCCAGCCAAAAATGCGCATTTTTCTCAAGCAGTTGAGCAGCTTCATGCATGAGCAGTATGGTTGACTAGTTCCACCCTAGAATAAGGGAACTTGACTTGCATACATAGCTTTCTTTTTCCTGGAATAGAAAAAGGAAACATGCAAAAGGCATCCCATGATTTAGGGAGCTATTTTTAGCAGTTGGAGGTTACATGCAAATTTTTTTTAGAAACTTTCCTCCAAGTGTCGCTTTTTCCTATATTTGTGGCATGCACGTCATGAGCCCAAACTTATTTATTCAACGCATCAGAGCTCATTATTTCACATTGGTCTTGGAGCTCTGACATCCCACAGCACATCCAGGACTCTTCGACACATTCTGCTCACTTGTTTACAGGTAAGTGGCCTCAACTTGTCTTTTTTAGCATTTCTGTCGCTTTTTGTGTATTCGCTTGTGTGAGTGTTGTTTGCTTGATTTATTTGAACGCTTGTTGCCATTTACATGTCTACTAGCTTTTCCTAGCTCTATTTCAATTTTTGTTGCAATCTCAATGTTATCGCATGCATGAAACTGTTTTGCAAGAACATTCATCGATTCGATGAATCGCTTCACCCGCATGCATGTTGATATGTTTGTTGAATATTTCATTCATGTTTTCATGCATTGTCTATCACTTTTTCTTTCACTTAGTGTCGCCATGCATTCATTGTCATATTTTCTTTCAGTTGACCGTCAGTGAGTTGGGTCAACCTTGGCCCGAAATTTGCCTTCACTAAGAGAGCGTTGCGCAATCTGGGGAAGGAAGGCTCTGACTTCCTCTCCAGAAATGTGCATTTATAGCCAGCACTGTCCTCCACGATTATTTTGTGCATTTCTGAAGGACAGTGACTGCTGGCCTAGAAAATTGCACAATGCAGTCCCTGAGCCTGCAGTCACTCCCAGCTAGAATTGCACAATCCCAGCAGCCAGTTTGGATTGTACATTGTGCAAGTCCAATAGCCAGTCTTGCCTCCTAGACATCCCAGAATACCTTTTACGCAGTTCTCGTAGCCAGTCACCCAGCCTCCCAGAAGAAATTGTGTAATCTTTCCCATCAATTTCTTAGGTATGTGTTGTGTCATTCCCCAAATTTGCTTTGGTTTACGCTAATAGATTTCTTGCCATTTCTTGTCTCCATCAATGGCTTCCAAGAGAATAGGATCACAAGACACTGATGGAAATGCAGCTGGAGCAACAGTTGAGCAAGTGTCCTATGGTCTGCCGATCTATGAAGATACAAAGTTGTATCTAGACAAGGACATCAAACTGAAGTGGAAAGAGGTCAATGAAACATTTGCAAGCACTTTTGGGGAAGACCTCGAAGACCGTCAGGTGTACGTGAACATTCACAAGTCCAGCTTGTACCGATTGCATGCAGATATCCAACGTTCCCATGCGTGGACATAATACACTAGATGACCTCTCACACTGATCCTGAGACGATGACCTTGAGTACTTTCAGTGGGACAAAGCTTGCGACCTTCTGGGCACGAGATTATGATGATATGTATCAGATGTGAGAGCCCATGACTATCATGAAGACTCATTTCAGCGTACCCAACAACAATGCTAACTCCAAAGACATTCTAAAGAACTGGGTAAAGGAGTCAGCTCGATTCATGCTGACATCCAACCATATCTACAAGATGAAGATATTGAGGAAGGTGTACCAATTATTGGTCATATTTGCATGTTGACTCTATGGCCAAGCCAACACAGAAACCTTCCCATAGAGTTGGGTGATCGCACTGGACCAAGTGGCTAGAGAAGGAAAATCATGTAATTGGTTTGGTATATTGGCTCATTAGCTAAAGAAACAAGTAATGAAGCCTCGACAGTCACCAGGAAGTATGCATGCAAATACTTACATGTCCACCTACAACTTAGATGCAGTATGTGAGTGAAAAGCGTTCCCAAGCTTGGAGTGGGCATGGTCACCGGTGAAAACTGTTGTGAACACGTATTTCAAGTTGTTGTCTGAATGCAGCTTCAAAGGAGTAAGCACACGGCTCTCCGATCATTTTTTCACTGTTAGAAAATTATATATTACAAAGAAATGGAACACATAAAATATTGCAGAAATATAAACAAAGAAAACACATAAAACAAGAGAGACACAGATATACGTGGTTCACCCAGTTTAGGCTACGTCCACGGAGAAACAGCCAGTCCTTATTTTATATTATCCAGCAAACTGAAGAGATACAACCTACAACAGATCCGCTGTAACACCCTCTTCGCTCTCAATCTCCTCTCTCTTCCTCACTCAAAATATAGATCTATCTAGACGCAATAAAATTCCCTCATATATAGTGAGGGGTTGCCTTCTAGGGCAAAAAACCCTAAGCTAAACATAACTTCTACCGTCAGATCATCCGCCTAATGAACAGCCCAGATTGACTAGAAATTACTAGACTTTTACAAGGAAATTTTACATCTATTTTTAGCTTGGGGGGCACTGCCCCCGAACCCCCGCTGGGGAACCGCTGGCTCCTGGACCCCCTAGTCGGGGGGATTAGCCCCCCTGGACCCCCGAGGGGGGACAAGTCCCCCCCGCACCCCTCCGCATGGAGGGGTGTACAGTCTTCCTGGGGTATACATCTGGCTGAGACCTATGAATAAAGAAGATAATCAAGCTCCACACCCAACAATCTCCCACTTGGAGGTTGATTATAGCAACTCCACCGCTGCTTCATTTGCTAGATAATAACTCCACTTTGGACCTGGTTTTTTCTCATCTTCTTCATCATACTTGAAGACCAATTGAAACTGAGCATATTCTCAGTTTCTCCCTGGTTACAACTTTTTTTAACATATCTACAGGATTCTGGCTAGTGTGTATCTTTTCCAGCTTCAACTGTCCATCTTCCAACGCTGACCGTATGAAATGGTACTTGAGCTGTATATGCTTAGTCTTGGAATGAAATGCAGAGTTTTTTGCAAGATTTATGGCACTCTGGCTGTCACTATATAACCTGCCCAACTCCATTTTTTTACCCATTTCATCCAGAAACCTTTGTAACCAAATCATTTCTTTACTAGCCTCTATAACAGAAACATACTCTACTTCTGTTGTTGAAAGTGCAACAACACTTTGGATTTTTGAAACCCAAATGACAGCTATTCCACCTACAGTAAATACATATCTTGTACTGCTCCTCCTGTTATCTCTGTCACCTGCCATATCTGCATCAACATATCCCTGTAGAGCAATGTTTGAACCACCAAAGCATAATGCTTGATTTTTGGTACCTCTCAAATACCTGAGAATCCACTTCACCGCCATCCAATGTTCTTTTCCTGGATTGTTCATGTACCTGCTTACAACTCCCACTGCATGTGCAATATCAGGCCTTGTGCAGACCATTGCATACATTAACCTTCCAACTATTGATGCATATGGAACTTTAGACATATGAGCCATTTCTTCCTGAGCCTTGGGACATGCCTCCTTACTTAATTTTAAATGGCTAGCCAAAGGTATACCAACTGGTTTTGCATTCTGCATATTAAACCTTTCAACACCTTTTCTATGTACTCACTTTGAGACAATGTTAATTTGTGATTCTTCCTATCTCTAGTTATTCTCATACCAAGGATTTGTTTTGCAGCACCCAAATCCTTCATTTCGAATGATTTTTCCAATTTCCTTTTGAGCACATTTATTTCCTGCATGTTAGAACCTGCAACAAGCATGTCATCTACATACAATAACAATATAATATAATTGCCATCATTTTTCCTTTTGAGATAAACACAATGATCAGAGTGACACCTAATATAGCCTTGTTCAGACATAACTTGTCAAATTTTAGATACCACTGCCTTGGAGCTTATTTTAAGCCATACAAGCTCTTGTTCAACCTGCACACTAGTTTCTCCTTCCCTTTTACCTCATATCCTTGTGGCTGCTGCATATATATCTCTTCCTCCAAATCCCCATGAAGAAAGGTTGTCTTTACATCTAACTGCTCAATATGAAAATCTTTCAGCTGCTATTAGACTTAGAATAGTTCTAATTGAAGTCATTTTCACAACAAGAGAAAATATCTCATCAAAGTTTATACCCTTTTTCTGTGCAAACCCTTTCACCACAAGTCTAGCTTTATACCCTTTTCTACCTCCATCTTCTTCCTTCAACTTGTAAACCCATTTATTCTGCAATGTTGTTTTACCTACAGGAAACCTGACTAAGTCCCAAGTCTGGTTATGTGATAAGGAGTCCATCTCTTCTTTCATGGCTTGCTCACACTTCTTCCTAGTTTCTACCTGCACTGCTTCTTCATAACATTTTGGTTCACTAGAATCAGTCAACAATACATAATATAATGAAGGAGAGTATCGTTCAGGGGGTCTACTTATCCTGGTATATCTTCTAACACCACTTTCAGGTGTTTGAGGTGCTTGTTGCTGTTGTGTTTGTTGTTCTAGCTATTGATCATTATGATTTTCAGGTACCATCACTTTTCCTGTGATATTGTCAAGCACTGTGTATTCTCTGTTTTCTTTTTCCTATTTCTTTTCCTGCAACTGATTCTTATACAAGACCTTTTCATTGAATATTACATCTCTGCTCCTAATGATTTTATGTTTTTCATAATCATAAAAGCAATAACAAAAATCATTAACAACATATCCAATAAAGGTACATTTCTTTGATTTTGCCTCAAGCTTTGTTCTATTTTCTTTATTAATGTGGACAAAGGCTTCACAACCAAAAGTCTTTAAAAAAGAGTAGTTTACCTTTTTACCTGTCCATGCTTCCCCTGGAATACCACCATCCAAGAAACTTGAAGGCCCTCTGTTTATTAGATAAACAACAATATCTACAACATCTACCCAAAATTGTAAAGGCAATCCTGCATGCAATCTCATGCACCTTGCACGCTCCATGATTGTCCTGTTCATCCTTTCTGACACACCATTTTCTTGTGGTGTTCCTGGAACTGTCTTCTCTCTGTGAATTCCAATCTCAAAACAGTACCTATAAAACTCTTTGTTGTAATATTCATCTCCATTGTCTGATCTGAGACACTTCAACCTTTTTCCTGTCTCATTTTCAACCAAAGCTTTCCATTTCTTGAAAGTATCAAATACATCAAATTTATTTAGAATAAAATAAATCCAAGTTTTTTGAGTTGCATCATCAATAAAAGTAACATAATAACAAGAGCCACCAAGAGATGATACCTGAGCAGGTTCCCATACATCTATATGCACAAGCTCTAATTTTTTCCTCTTCTTTTCTTTCCCAACTCTAAGGAATCTGACTCTCTTCTATTTTCCATAAACACAATTTTCACAGAATTTTAAATCAACATGCTTCAAACCTGGCAACAAATTTCTTCAGTGAAGAATCTACATCCCCTTCTCACTCATGTGCCCAAGCCTATGATGCCACAATGCCGTATCTTCTCCTGTAGAGGTTAAAGCATTAACAAAATTAGAAATACCATTGCATAGATACAATGTACCAACCTTTCCTCCTTTCATTGTTACCAAGGATCCTTTAGTGACCTTCCAGGTTTTATCTGTGAAAGTACTTACGCAACCTTCACCTCCCAACTGTCTCATTGAAATCAGATTTTTCTTCATATCTGGAACATGCCTTACCTCCTTCAATAGCCATTGGTTTCCATTTTGTTGTTTTATGAAAATTGTACCCATTTCAACAATTTTACAGGGTTTATCATCACCCAATCAAACCTGTCTAAAATCTCCTTGAACATAATCATGAAAATATTTCTTATCAAGTGTGGCATGGAATGAGGCCCCTGAATCTACCACCCAGGCATCAATAATATTTTCTAATGAAAGAATCAAAGCATCTTGCAACACATCACCTGTTACATTCGCTTCATGATTATTTTCTTGCTGCGCGTCTCCTTCTTTTCCCTTCCAAAACTTGCAATCTTTCTTCAGGTGTCCTTTCTTCCCACATTTCCAGCACACTATCCCCGATCTGGACTTGGATCTGCCTTTTCTTGACATACTGCGATATCCTAGGCTCTTTCCTATTTCAATTTTTCTTCCCCTAGTCTCTGCAGTCAAAGCATTGCCTGATGTCTCACCGAAGCTTTTCCGTCGCATTTCCTCGCTAAGGATTGCACTTACAACATCATCAAACTTTAAATCACTAGATCCAGAGACAAAGTTACTAATGGCCATAACTAAACCATTCCAACTTTCTGGCAATGAGCACAGAAATAATAGAGCCCTAACTTCATCATCAAAAGTTATCCCTACAGAACTTAACTAACTTGTAACTGTATTAAAATCATTTAAATGATCAACAACAGATCCACCTTTTGACATCTTCATATTAAATAAATGCTTCATAAGAAATACCTTATTTGAGGTCGAGGGTTTTTCATATAGTTTGGCCAATGCCAACATTAAACCCTCTGTTGTCGTTTCCTTTGAAACATTAAATGCTACTGACACCGCTAGACACAGTCATATTGTTCCAAGTGCCTTTCTGTCGAGAATATCCAATTTTGTGTCTGTCATACTCGTCGGCTTCTTTTTCTTTCCGCTCAATGGTAGGTACAGATCTCTCTGATACAGATAATCTTCCATCTACATCTTCCACAGCTGGTAGTTTTGGTCGTTGAATTTTTCGACCCTAAACCTACCATCTTCCACCATTGCTCACACTTGAACCAGGAACCCTTCTCTCCTGGGAGTTTATCAGCCAAATAGACCTTCAGCTCTGATACCAGTTGTTAGAAAATTATATATTATAGAGCAATGGAACACATACAATATTGCAAAAATATAAACACATAAAACAAGAGAGACACAGATATATGTGGTTCACCCAATTTGGGCTATGTCCACGGAGAAACAGCCAGTCCTTATTTTTATATTATCCAGCAAACTAAAGAGATACAACCTACAACAGATCCGCTGTAACACCCTCTTCGCTCTCAATCTCCTATTTCTTCCTCACTCAGAATAAAAATCTACCTAGACGCAATAAAATTCCCTCATATATAGTGAGGGGTTGCCTTCTAGGGAAAAAAACCCTAAACTAAACACAACTTCTACCATCAGATCATTCACCTAATGAACGGCCCAGATTGACTAGAAATTACTAGACTTTTACAAGGCAATTTTACATCTATTTTTAGCTTCGGGGGCACTACCCCCGAACCCTCGCCGGGGGACCACTGGCCCCTGGACCCCCGCACCCCCCCGCATGGAGGGGTGTATAGTCTTCCTGGGGTATACATCCGGCTGAGACCTTTGAATACAGAAGATAATCAGGTTGCACACCCAACAGTCACCCCTGTGTACAAGATGATATTTGAACAAGATCCACCCTACATGTCAAAGGAAGCAATGGAGGCATTGATAGGCATTGTAGATTGGTATGCCTCACCATTCGACGCTTTCATCTGAATATTTAGTGTGGAGAAGCCTCTACACGTTCTTCCAAAGTTTTCCTTGGACGTACTTGTCATGTAGGAAGTATCAGATCACATATCGGTAGGATTGATAGCTAGACTACATCGGAAGAAGAAGGCACCTTGGCCCGCTCTTCCATTGCGGATTGGGTTATATGAGATCCGGAGTATCAATAAAGTAGATGTTGAAGTAGAACTGATGAAGAAGTACCCATTCGACCTGCAAATATACAATCCGATGACCCACATTGCATTGTGAAAGATCATTGCACAAGAGTTCAGTTCAACTGGATCCATAGGGCATGTCATTGTGTCGAGGAGGACCCATGGAGATATTTGTACAATTTCTCCAAACCCAATGAACCAGTTGAATTTTTTGTGGAGTGGTTAGCGAAGCAACGTGAAGCAACATCACTGAGAGCACCAGCAGTAGTAGCAGTGGCAGCAGAGGCAATCATACCAGTGTGCGACAAAGGTAAGAGGAAGATCGTTGATCGCATGGAGGAGGAGCAAAGCTGCAAGTTTCAAGCATATCCACTTGTAGAGAAAGTAGCTATGGCTATAGAGGCAAAGAGGCAACAGCGTGACAAGTGAATCACATGAAGGGAGAGGGATAAGAAGAGAATGGAAGAAGCAGAGAAGGAGTTGCATGAGCTGAGGGAGCAACTCCGGAAGGAACAAGAGCTATGAGAACAGGAAAGAGAATCATAGCAGTAACAGATACAGCAGGGGGCGCAACATGTGTAAACAGATGAAGCAGCACCCATACAAGTATTTGATTCATCGGAATAGCTAGCATCATGTGAACATGGAGAACCATTGCAGGGGCCAAACTTTTCTCATGAGATAGAACAAACACTTCAACAGTTGGATGCAAACATGGAGCAGCAGGAGTTGGAACAGGACATTGACCTCATGCCTCACCACAAAGAAGTCGACTCACCCGCTTCAATGCATCCAATTGATGAGAAAGTCTCAAATGACCAAGGAGGCACTAAGATCCTTGGTGATCAGTTGGAAGAAGAGATGCACAACATCTCGTTCGACGAATCCCAACACAGAGTTGTATAGTCTCGCAGTGTGTCAACTACGGAGGATCATATGTCTCCTGCGCAAGTTGAGGAACAAGTGATCGTGACTGATGTGTGCAAACATCCAGATTCCTTGGCCGATGCAACCAGAGTGTATGCCAAAGCCACTAGCTCAATTGTTCTCTTCCTAATAGTTGAGAATGAGCGAATGGAAAAGGAACTACAAACGGCCAAGAAAGGAGGAGACTTGGTGACAATGTCCGCCCAAGATTAACTGAAGAAGGCAATACTAGATGAAGTATTGTCCCTTGACATAGTTATGCGAGCAATGTACTCCAAGTTTGGTACCGTGCACAAGGAAGTCTTCCATCTCAACGGATGGCAGCAGCTATGTGCTAGAAGAGCATGTATCTTAATGAACTTGAATGTTGTTGTTGATGACATGAAAACATGGACAATGAAGTATAAGGGAGCCCCACTTCACTTGCCTAAGATGATGAGGGCCAATGTGGTTGAACTGAAGGCACGTATCCGGAGTCAGAGCCAGAATTATAAAGAACTCTCGCAGTTCATCACTAGGTTACAGGCTTCCCATGCACAAGTATTCAAGAGAATGGATGTTGTGGTGCACACACATGTGATCCCATCACTTGGGACTCTCACCCAGACAAAGACAAAGAAACAGGTCTGAATAGAGCTTGACTCGTACTTCAATGAGTTTATGCGTATCGCCACCAGCCTAGACTTGCCTATCAGTGTAGACATCATGCACAAGTATGTTGTTGGTTGGCCACCTTGAAGATAATGATGTGCATGCTTTCAGATTAGTTGGATAGAGGAGCCCGAGAAGTGTGCCCGGATGCTATGGAGGCAAGGATTAGGTTTCAGAAAAATGTCACCATGGAACACATGGACACCATCAAGGACTACATATCTTGGCCTCAATATGTTACTGTCGATCAAAATGAAGATGTTGAGGAGTTGGACTTCCATGGTTTTCTAAGTCAGAGTGATGTCTAGTTTGGCTTGCTCAAGCCAGTTGTGTTCACATGGGTACGTTTGCATTATAATGTTAAGTCATGTCAAGTGTAAGTCAAGTGTCAATAGTGGATGTAACAATCATACAGTAGGTGAAGATTCATGAGGGTAGTTGAATGGTCACAAAGGGGAATGTTAAGGGCCACCCCACCCTTTGTTACAAATAGTCCCTCATAACTCATTGTATAGGCTTTTGGTCAGCCAAGCTTCTGATAAGACTATCTTGGAGAGAGCTTGGACAATATTGTAATGTGCCTTGGCTTCTCCACTGCGTGGAGCTAGTACATCTCTTTGGAGGAGTAGGCGAATGTGGTTATAACATCCCACTGTTAGGGCTAGCGGGTTTACATGGATGTACTGTATGACTGGAACTTACACTTCTTTATATAATAAGGGTCAGCGCGTTTCGTGCATATGTTGTATTGTATTCCAGTTGTCTTGTTTACTCTAAATAGCATATGTATTTGCTTTCTTACGCACGCATGTATGGACTGCTCCGTATGAGCATGTATGAATTTTTCTGAAATGTGTTGATTGTTTTAACCATCACTTTGGATTGCCATCTGACTTGATTTCCAGCGTGGTGCATCTTCCCTCATGTGTTCCCTTCCCATCCGAGTACTGTTACAAGTTTCCAAGGGGCACACTCATCTCAACCCACTAGTATTAGAACCTCGCATGCACCTTCCTTGACTTACTGCAATGGTCACACCCTTGCTACTAACATAGTTATCTTACTTGCCTCTGTGCGAAATCACGGTCAAGGCATTGCTATACGACCCATTGTTGGGACTCCTACACCAAACAGTCTGAGGTCTAATTGGGACTTCTTACCGGGGAGAACCCCTTGACATATTGGCCGGTCCATCACCGTCAATAGGAGGTAATGGAAATGGAGACAAACCTCCACCCTCTCCACCATCTTCTTCATCTTCTTCTTCACAAGCATCTTCACCTGCTTCCACCAACACAACCCTTACTCATACTCATCATCATACTTCAAAAGGAACTGGTAAATCACCTTTTCTAAAACTTTATGTTAAATTTGAGCTGCCCATATATAATGGTGAAGTGGATGCAGAGAAGCTTGATAATTATATTCGTAAGTTGGAGGTCTATTGCAGGATTCAAAACCTTCAAGAGGATGACATAAAGATTCAATTAGCTTCCTTGAGAATGGAGGGTGCAGCACTAGTATGGTGGGAATCAAAGACCCAAGAGGAGATTAAAAAACATGGTAAGATATCAATTTATTGAAATGATTTCATTGCTGCAATCAAAAGATAATTCTACCCTCTAGATTATACGCAGAAAGCCATCATGGATTGGCAGAACTTTAGACAACTTAAAGGTCAAAATGTGCAATATTACACCCAAGAATTCAGAAAAAGGTCTTTGATGTTAGGTGTAGATTTGCAATCACAAGACACATTGTTGAAGTACATATGGGGATTTCACATTTACCTTAGGCATACTATCTTAATGTTTAATCCCAATAATCTAGATGATTTGTGTGTGCAAGCCACTCATCTTGAGCCAAGGAAAAACACCCCAGATGAGGGTAGTAAAAATCCATTTAAGAGTAAAGGAAAGGAAAAGGCTTTCAAAGGGAAGGCAAAGAAAAATGTGTCTCACAAAAGAAGGAGAGAAAGTTACATGCAAACATTTTTCTAGAGAGGGTCACGATGAAGCTCATTGTTGGAAGTTTCATCCCGAAATGAGACCAAAGAGAAACAACAACAAGGGAAAACAAAAGACAACTGCAACCACTCAACAGGGTTTGGGATTCGATTCAGGTGATAAAACTAAAATCACAACCATGGGGTTAAAAGGAAAAGAATCCATTGCTAGCACTAGTTCTTCAAACTCACAGAATGAAACTCCAAATGAAAAGAGGAGAATAGAAGTTTTTCACATAAGGGTGATCTCAAAACACAACAAGATTGATACGCTTTTCGATAGTGGCTCTCAAGCCAATCTTATCTCTGAGAACATTGTCAAAAGTTTAAACTTGGAAATGATTCCACATCATAAACTATATCCACTTGGATGAGTGTGTGACAATGTGCAATTGCAGGTTACTAGAAAGTGTAAATTGAAATTCACCATTACTGCAAATTTCATAGATGAAGTGGAGCTTGATGTTGTGCCGTTAGATATCTGTGGAATAGTTTTGGGCATACCATAGTTTTATGACAGAAAAGCTATCTTCGATAAACATGAAAACAAATATCATTTATTCAAAGATGGAGTAGAATATATTGTGAGAGCTCATAGAAAGAAAATAAATATTTCGCTTGTTAATGCAGGGCAGATGAAAAGACTAGTAAATTCGAGCAAGAATTTTGGGCTTCTAATGATCAAACCCAAGAATGATGTTGATATTGAAGCTTTTAAAGGTTGTGATTCAAATTTGAAATTTGAATTGGTTGACGTAGTTAACCAATATGATGAGATGTTGTAGGAACCAAAGGGATTACCTCCCAAGAGAGGAACTCAACATGAGATACAGTTGCAGCAATATTGTCCTCTTCCTAACATTAGCATGTACAGGATGTCAGTGATGGAAAGAGCATAAATTAGGAAGCAAATTCAAGAGTTGTTGAATAAAGGGATCATCAGACCATCTTCCTTGCCATGTGGTTCACCTATTGTCTTGGTTCCAAAGAAGGATGGAACATGGCACATGTGTGTGGACTTTCGTGAATTAAACAAAATTACAGTAAAGAACCATTATCCACTGCGTAGAATAGATGATTTACTTGATCAATTGAAATATGAAAATTATTTTACTAAGATGGAATTAAGAAGTGGCTACCATCAAATTAGAATACTTGAAGGAGACATTTGGAAGACAACATTCAAAACAAAACAAGGATTGTTTGAATGGCTAGTTATGCCTTTTGATTTATGTAATGCTCCTGCTACATTCATGTGTGTGATGAATGATGTGTTGAGGCCATTTCTTGATGAGTTTTTCATATTCTACTTAGATGACATCTTAATTTTCAGTAAATCTCGTGATGAACATGTCATGCATGTAAGAAAAGTACTTGATGTCTTAAAAAAAGAACAATTGTATCTTAAGATGTCAAAGTGCGAGTTTGGAAAAACTTCCTTAGTTTACTTTGGTCATATTGTTGGAGCTGGTGAGTTGAAAATAGATCCCTCCATGCTTGATGTCATTGTGAATTGACCAAGGCCCAACACAGTTACTGAGGTAAGAATTTTTTTGGGAGATACCCAATATTGGAGGAAATTCATTGCTAATTTTTCTCTTATAGCCGCTCCTTTGCATGTGTTGACAAGTGTGAAAAAATTTTTCAGTGGGGAGGCAAATATAAAAAGGAATTTGATGCATTGAAGGAAAAGATCAGTACATCTCCAGTACTTGCACATCCATACTTGAGACAGTCATTTGAGATTCATACTGATGCTAGCAACTATGCCATGGGTGAAATCCTCATGCAACATGGAAAGCCTATCTGTTTTCATTCGGAAACTTTTAATGGTGTAGTGATTAACTATCCTACATATGGCAAGGAATTGTATGCATTGGTGCAAAGTGTGAAAAAATGGAAGCACTACTTGATGGGTAAGGAAACAGTCATTCACACTGATCATCAACCATTGCAATACTTGCAATCACAATCAAAGTTGCAGCAATCAAGGCACTTCCGATGGATGGGTTTTCTTCAACAATTCCACTTGGTAATCAGGTATAAGAAAGGTATCTACAATAAAGTTATTGATATGCTTTCTAGACCTATTGTTAGTGCAACTACTTTACTCAAGCATAATTCTATTTTACATGAAAGTTATATTGATCAATATGAATTAGATAATGACTTTAAAAATGTTTATGCGAGCTTGAGTCAAGGGGTAATGAAGTAGAGGAATTGGATTATCATTTGCATGATAACTTGTTGTACCATCTTGGCAAGCTTTGTATTCCATAGGGAGAAAGAGTTAACATCATAAGAGAGCCACATACTTCTCTTATTGCTGGTCATTTTGGTGTAAGTAAGATGGTGGCACATCTACAAAGGTATTGTTATTGGCCTCGTATCCTTGAAAGTGTGTCTCGTTTTATTAAAGGATGTTCATTATGTGCAATCAGTAAGCCAAGCAATAGAAAGTTAGGATTATACACACCACTTCTGGTTCCTTCACAATCGTGGGAGAGTGTTTCTATGGATTTTGTAGGAGGTCTTCCATTGTCAAAAAGAGGTCATTATTATTTGTATGTAGTGTGGATAGGTTCAGAAAAATGTGTATTTTGATGCCATGTAAAAAGCAAGTTACAGTTGAACAAATTGCTTAGCTATTCTTTCAAAATGTTTGGGTGTATTTTGGATTTCCCACATGCATTGTTACTGATTTAGATTCTCGCTTTGTTGGGAATTTTTTGTCAAGCTTTTTGGGATTCACGGAAACCAAATTGAAAGAGAGTACAGCTTTTCATCCACAAACAGATGGTCAAATAGAAGTGGTGAACATAATAGTGATACATATTCTTCGTGGGTATCGTAGCAAGCATCCTAAGTTGTGGGATGAACATTTGCACTATATTCAGCATGCTTACAACCGAGCCAAGCACTTTTCAACTCAAACTTTAACATTTGAGGCATGCTTGGGATACTTGCCTAAATCTCCTTTGGATTTTATTTTTGGCAAAGATGTTGTTATTGAAGGTCATAGTGACATAGAAAAAGCAAGAAATTTCATTGAACAAATCCAATTAGTACACCAAAAGGTTCAAGGACAGCTTGAGAAAATCCAAGGTAAGTACAAAGCAAGGCACAACAAGCATCGTCAAGATCACAATTCCAAGTTGGTGATGAAATTTAGCTTCACATTAACAAAGAGAGGCTCCAAGGAGAAGGTAAAAAGCTAAAATATGGTCCATTCAAAATTTTGGAAAATATTGGTAACAATGCCTTCGGGTTGGATTTACCTTCATATATGAAAATTTAAGGTTGTATGAGCCTCCTTTGATTGAAGATCAAGGAGAGAATATTCAAATTCCATCCATTGAAGACTTTTCTCCAGAATTCCCTAATGATCTTCAACAAGACACTATGCTTGACAAAAGAACAAGGATATCAAAAAGGGGAAGTGTCGATTATCGTCGAGTGGGACTCAAGGGTACAAATCCTTTAAAACCCAAATGGATAGAGGTTGGAAAGGTGAGGGAACTCTACCCTCACCTGTTGGACAATTGAAAGTAATATTTTGGGGTCCAAAAAGCTTCCAGTGGGGAGGAGTGATCAGGTGCTCAAAATTAGGCTCAAACTCAAAGTGGTAGAATCTCGATAAACTTAGCTTTAGATCGAAGTTCTTGTCATCTCGATTCCAACGGTGTGAATGGAACTCAAATTTAAACTCATATGAAGAAGTTAGAGCAAGTCAAAGTTCAGGTTTGACTTGGACAGATGGCAGGAGAAGATGACATGGCATGACTCTTCAACGAATGGGGAAGCGCCAAGTGGCAGGCCACCATTGGCCCTATATTTTGCAAATCACATATCAGAGGCGAGTCTTCCTTAAAGAATTGGCCCCAAAGCAAGTTATGGTTGTGATGCGATGATCACAATCACACATCATAAAAGGGAGGTGTTACAAAATCGGCCTTGACAGGATCAGGTTGCGATTGCAATATCGCAATCGCATATCGCAAAGTGAAAAGACTCATTAAATGTATTACCCTGGCTCCGCCAATTGTGATATATTTCAAATGTGATACAGTTAGACTGCAGTTGATAGTTTCGTCGGGTTCACCGATTATCTCAATCGCATATCACCCACACCGCATTGAAAAACCATAAGACCCGTGGGTTCCTGCCAATTCCGATTTGCGATGGAGTTGTTGGTGCTGACAGTTTATGGCCACCGCGCAGTGAAATTTTCACCCAGTTAGTGATTTTTGGAGCAAAATTGTAGGATCATGTCCGAAATGGTGCAATTTGTGGAGCGGATATTGGGAAAACTACAAGAGGTCATAACTTCTTCAGTTTTTTACCAAATTGGATGCAAAAAAGAGGCTAGATAACCATTTTTGGACATTATGGACTCATTGGAGCAGGTTTTAGAAGTATTTGAGCATTGTAAACACATATTTTTACACTTTTGAGCATAAAAGAGAGGCCCCAAGCCATTGGAAGCTATACCAAGGAGACGTAGCCCAGGAGGGGTGAACTCCTTTATCATGTTCCTGTTGTAATGTGATTTTGAAGATGTTATGTACATGTTTATGTTATTGTTCAGTCTCTTATTTATGTTAAATTTCTCATAAAATTAACATAAAAACTCATCATTTCACTTGCAAAAATTCATGAATTATTAAGCACAATGAAAGAATTTTGTTTCTAATCTGAGGAGGATCTTAGCACAGTAATCTAATATTATAAATCATATCAACCAAGTTGACCCTCTCTACACCTGCGCTAATCACTAGCAGGTTTCTCAGTCTTGGGGGTGAGTTGATTCTAGAAATTTTAGGAAAATAAAAAGAATCCCAAAGATTCCTCTTCCAGAAGCTTCCTGAGGTTGTTTCAACCATTTACCTTGGAAAAAAATTCGAATCATATCTAATTCCACCTTTGATTAATCACCATATTATTACTTGAGCTCATCCTCCCATAACTTTTGGATCTCAAGCCTAGATTGGTAAATGGATAAGAATTCGTGAACTACCTCCCACATCTATATATTTACCTCCATCCATGGGCAAGGGGTTGGCTTTTGGAGATTGATTCTACCCTCATGTTGTTGCTTTGAGAGTCATTATACCATGCATTATGGTGCAATAGAGGTATACTTTGTGGCAAGGAAAGGACAAGTAAACTTGGGGAGCTCTTCTAAAAGATCAACTCTTATTTTTGGTTGTAACTCTCTCCATTTATATTAATAGAAAGAGTAGATTGTTTTCCTATATGTGATGTTATGATTTCATGTATTTCAATACCATATTGATCTATTGAATGAAGTGATTGGATTATGCTATATAGATGTTGTAGATATTTGGCTTATCTTGTTTGATTGTGCAGGTTCTAATTATATCGATCGGAGCTAGGGTTGGAGTATACAAGTCGAGGAAGGAGTGAAACTTGCAACAGATTCCAGGTAGGCCTCATCACATCATTCAATTATTTTAAGGAAGACAGTGTTCCCTTTTCTTTCTATTGTTCTAGGTTAGTCCACTAGGCCTATGGAAGACACTTATGTCCGTAGTTGTAGATTCTGTATAACATAAAAGGAGCTCATTTAGGTATTAATGTCCCTTAGTCTTATCTAATTTTTATTTAGTTATAAAAATGTTTCTTAATTTATTTTATTATTTTGCTTATTCTTTAACTACCTTTAACACATTTTATGTGCATTGCAAACATTCTTATTCTGTAAAGTTGTCGTCCATAAATATAACATGGTTGGAAAGAAAGTGGACAAAATTCTCCTCTTGAGCAGCTATTCCTTGTCAAGTGTGCACCTTACCATTTGTATTTGAATTCTGGTCCTATTTTGTTGTCTGTTATTTTCTAGTTAGTTCTCAATTATTTTTCAATTATTATAGTGCTTGGAGTCCCAAGAGAAGGTGTTTAGAAGTTTTCTTGCAAATTGTTTATGGTATCAAAGCTTTCATTGTGCTAACATTGTTCATGATTGTCCAGAAATGGAAATACAAACATCTGGAAGATATTTACAGACCTTTTTTACTACTTCCCTCTGACAGTAGTACTAGTGAGTAGATGTTATAGACATTTTTGGGCACAGCAACCCCAAGCATAAATGTCCATAAACTAAGGGCTCCTAAGTCCCTAAAGGTTTTGTTCCAACCCCTAAAAGAACAAGGTCAACTAATTACAGCTCCTCCCAGAAGTTCTCCATGAAAAACTGCTCAGAACTGGTCAAAACTGGACCATTTCACCTGCTCCATAGGCAAAGTGTGTTGCATCTCACCTAAATACACACAGTAGGTGTGTTGCATTTCAAAAATCCCTTCTATGGGGTGCAATGGGCGAGAAGGGACAAATGGCAGTGTCAATCCGCGAGGTGGAGAAGCATAGAATCTTCCAGAAACTTCTCATGTGACACTTGCCTCTCTGAATTCGACCAGGGATGAGTAAGAGATCATCAATCTCCAAGTGGAAGCAAGAACTATCAGAGGGAAGACACTAATCAAATCACAAGCCGACTCATCTCCCTTGCAGACATCTATATATGGATCCTTATCCCAGAGATCCAGAGGCTGGAATTTTGCATCTTGTAAGGAATTGCTGTTGGTTTCTTGAGGCAACATCATAGTGTTGGGTGATCTAAGCTTTTCATGAGGTGAAGAGGGGCTCACTTGCTGAGAGGATGATGCTGGGTCAGAACAATTGGTTGTAACTCTCTTGGCTCTTTCTTGATTATCAATAAATCTATTCAAGTTTTCCTCCATACTCTTGTGTGATTTATGTTTTATGCATTTGTATGGTCAATTGACATCTGATCCTAGATTGTTTATGATAATAGATCCATGTTCTCGTATAGTGTTCTGCTGCTTTGATTCTACAGGTACTCCGTGAAGCTGGGTATACAAGAAAGCAAGTAGCAAAGGACTATCAAAAGAGAGAGGAGTCGATCAAGGAACCAAGTGCAAGACAGAGGTTGGTCTCCTTTATTCTTCTCTCATCTATCTTTCATAAAGGAAAACGAAAGTAGTTTTACTTTGTTTGTTTCTAAGGTAGCTACCACCCTTAGTGGGATTAGCAGTTCTTCATAGACACTTTTCCCTGTAACAAAATGGCGACTCCACTGGGGAGCGACTAGGTTGTTTGTTTATCTACATTTGTTTACTTTATAAACTTACAGACGGAGCCTGAAGTTGAGCCAGGTAGCCTTCAAACTGCATTTGCTATGCAAATGCAAAGTAGATAAATGCCGCTTCAGTCAATCTCCGGGTTTTGTTTATGAATTAAACAATTGATTTACAAACTCTCTAATTGCCCTTGTGGTGGCTCTAGTAACCTCTTTAGATCTACCCCTATGATTGATTTACTGATTACCACTTGCTCGGCCAAAATCCCTGAACTGAATTGCAAACTGTGACCCAGAACCCAATCAAAGTCTCGTCCCTGGTCCAGCGCACTGTCTGTTCTGTGAATCTCAAATTCAGCGCACTTCCCAAGTGTAGTAGGTGCGCTGCATTTCAAATTCACTGTGTTACAGGTGCGCTGATCAGACAAGGCCTTGTTCCTGAATTTTGGTTTCTGTGTTCACTCTTTTCAGATCTATTTAGGAGTTTTGCTACCTGTAGTCAGTACACCTCTGTTTGAAACCCCTTTCCTTGCTGTTATTCCACCTCCATTGTGCAAAGAACTGTAAATGTTTTTATGTATTTGTTGAGTCATTTTCAGTTCTCCTTTACAAAGAAGTAACGTAATTGTACTGTCGTTTCTTGATTTGAAAGTGTCGCAAGTGTCGTTTTCAGTCATAGAAGAGGGTCTGATTGCTCTTGATAGTCGATTACCTTGTTACTATTGTATTTGATCTGAATTAGTAGTTTTTCTAGTGTCGAAAGCAAGTTTTCATTTCCAAATCGCAAAGTGTTGTCATTGTCTTCATTTTGATTTTGAAAAGAAGCTTGTTAGTGATTTTCGCTTTGAAAATAATTCAGATTTGCGCATTAGCTTTCTTTTTATCATTCACATATTAAGAAGGCTGAAAACAAATACATGCATGTGCATTTGCATTTAGACTGTTTGATTGGTTTGATTTAGGACAGTGCATATAGTGTGTGCTCTATGCTCTTTGCTGAAAGAATACAATTTCTCTTTCCTTAGTAGCTAGGATTTTCATTGCACAAAGAAGATAAAATGACTGTTTATCATCTTAGATTGCATTTTAGGGATTGTACATCTACATCACGTGGTGAACCTGAAAGGAAAATTTCTTAAGCAAGATCAAGTATAAAATAAATTTAATGAATCTAACAACGCTTTGGAACCTAACACACAACATCTAGAAGTCTAGGCTAGAGACGTATTCCAGCGTCATAAAGCCTGGTAACTGTTGTTTTCACTATTGGTTGGGTGATTCCTCCACTTTGAGATGATAAGTGCCAGTACAGACTTGTGCTCCCACGTACCGTCGACTATATTTTGGGAGACCACAATAGGCTTAATCCTTTATCCATAGGAAGCCGTGTCTGCGCCCTATCGATCGCAATGCACTGAACACAACATTCGGGAAGATTGACTGCCGTACCGTAAAAAGTATTCTGCAGTTTTTCGATTGGTTTGGTAATCCCTCTGCCTAGATTTCTAGAGCAGTCCCTTTCTTTCCTTTTCAGACTCCTTAACGAAAAAGGTCCATCTGAGCACTTGTCACTTCAGGCTCATTAAAAATCGAAGGCGACTAGAGTCATATTTTGTTTTTTCTCGACTCTTAAAAATTGAAAAAACAAGTTGTGTCAAAGCTTCTAAAATTTATTTTAAATGGAATAATTATCACCTTTCTTACGTTGGTCTTGGGTTGAAGAAAATGGAGTCCGCCAACCAAGGACTTCCTCTTGGAGGAAATCCTAGTCCCTTCTCCTCTTGGGGAGATGTTGGTGCACCCCACATGGCCACGTTGTCACTTCCAGGATTGACAATTGGTTTGCCCGTATGGCTTTTCTCAACCTCCGTCATTCAGAACACCGCAATTCCTGAACAATCGAGTCAGCAACTAGACAATTCCAGAGTTACCCCCCAACCCTCTACTTCGTCCAATTCTTCCTCTCCTCCCTCCTCTTCACTTGATGGGGCTAATAAATCCAAAAATAAAGTACCTGAGAAGAAGAAGGAAAAGAAGAAGAAGGAGCCAAAAGCGAAAAGGGGTAACCAAGCGTCGTCTAGCGAAAATCCACACACTGCATTGACCAAGCCTAAATCGCCATGTGTCATTTGCAAAGGAGACCACTTTCATAGAGATTGTCCTTGCATCCCTTGGATCTTAAGGGACTGGTCTCCTCGTTTGCACAACCCGGTGTCGTCAACCTCTGATGATCATGTTGAAAATACACCGTCGACTAGTGAAAGTGAAGCCCCTAGACAAAAAGGAAAAAGCAAATTTCCTTGTAAACTGTGTGAAGGCGATCACGCCGTACACCGTTGTCCCTTCTTAGACGAGGCTAAAAGAGTTTTGGACGATCGTCCGGTTTCACCGTTACGACTTCCTCCTGGATATAAGAAACTCTTGCCGAGTCCGTCACTAGTTGAAAATCCGGCTGACCCGCCCAGGTGGTCAGCCGAAGTATCTATCACTGAAGAAAAACCATCTGAATCCATACCAGACGAAAGTCAAAAGGTCGAGGCGGCAGTTGACCCGGTCTTGCCTTCAGAGGTTCCATCTTCAGATGATACAGTCACCGAAGAGAACAAGGATGACACCGTCCAAATTCTTTTCGTAAGCACAGACTCTGAAGAACATGGGGGCAATTTACCCATTCCTTTACCGCAGGAAGGAAGTTCGTCAAAGTCGTACCCGGCCGTCTATTCGGTCCCACCTCCAAGCAACCTATTTGTTTCCTTTGACTGGAATCTACTAGGCAGACCCCATTTACCGGCTAGTGTACCATTCCGAATCATTGCTCAAATATATAGAATGGTTATGGCCGGTACCATCATAGATGAAGGGGCTTCTGTGAGTATCCTTTCCTCGACTGCTTGGAAAGCGCTTGTTTTCCCATCGCTTTTGCCTGAGATGAGAAATCTAACAGGCTTTGACAAAGGAACCAGTCGACCGTTAGGGATCCTTCCCGATGTGCCCATAACATTGAGAGGGAAAACCGTTCAAATGAACGTAATGGTAGTCCAAGGACCCCTGGATTATAATCTACTCCTTGGACGAGACTATATTTTTTTCATGGGAGCCATTGTCTCATCACTCTTTAGAGTAATGTGTTTTCCACGTGAAGGAAGAGTGGTCAAGCTCGTAGACCAGCTTTCATTTCCCGGTTCACACATGGCAAATAGTCATATACCATCCCTGAATGGTCTTTTCATGCAAGGAATGTCTCATCAATCCCCAGTCCTTCCACCTGATGAGCGCGAGTGATTCAGGGGACATGACTGAAACCCAGGGGGCATGCACCCTGGTCTACTTCAGTAGGAAAACTTCAGGTATAGGATAGGTTTCCGCGAGAGATATATGACTAGTCTAACACTCCCGTCCGTGATTGGAAAAGGGGGTTGGACTGGAATAAGATTCCCTTGTCAAAGTTATGTGGGTAGAGGCGTCTACGCTACTCGCCTTTGTCTATTTCGGTAGGCATTGCCAAAGAAGCGTTTTGTTTGCGGTGCAGATAGAACAATATTTGGTAACCTGAAAGAGGTAAACCCTTCCTAATAAAACAAATGTTTTGTTGGTAGATTGAGGGGTGACCTTGAAACTCTATTTTATACCTAGGGGCATGCAAACCTTTTGGCGTGCAAGCGAAGAGCGACCATTTACTTTTTAAATTTGTAGGTCCTCTAACCCTTTAAACTCGTAGGATTGGTCGTTTCCTAACTTTCACAAAGGAAGGATGTGGGGCAAAGTTTAAAAAAAAAAAATTGCCTTTTTTGTATATGAGACATCCTTATTATACGACTGGATTAATCGATCAGTTTTAACGCGGACTTCATGCTCGTTAAAAAATAAACATAAGCAATGAGAAAATGTTTCCCCCAGCGTTTAATCTCATTAAAAAATGAACCAATTTCCAGTAAATAACCGTCGTGAATGTAGTACTTCAGCCTTTGAAGCCTTGGTCGTGTTCTCATCATCACCTCCACTTTGTATTGGCCGATCATTCACCTCCACTTGATTGTTTAGCCCTTTTAAGGAACAGCTGCGAAGAGTGATCCTGTTGGCCATCCTTGTGACACTGCCGTGATTGGAAAATTCCAAATCTTACCTGGAATCAGCTGCTACCCGAATTTATCACTCGTTCCTCAAAGACGAGTCTCCTTTAAGCACTTTTCAACTGACTCGTAAAATATGAAAAGGTTTTCGAGCCATTGGCCTCTCCAACTCGTTAAAGTGACCGGAAGTGCTATTCCTCCTTTAGATTTTAATCTTTTTGGACCTAAGGGATTATTACACAAAAAGATCGAGCGCTTGTTTTGTTCGGCTCGTTAAAAGTACCGAAAATTCATCCCTTCTATATTGTTTTATACTTTTTCGGACTTAAGGGATTAGATGACGAAAAAGGATTTTTGGAGTTTCCTTACGTCCCTTTTCAGACTCTTTAAAATTGAAAAGGACCGAGTTATCTTTGTCATTAAACTCGTTAAAACCTAATAGCGACGAACTTCTCCATAACAGACAAGAACGAGTTTCACTATCGCTAGGCGCGTTAAAACATAGCGATGGGTTTGCCCGAAGGGAAAATTATAGAACAAGCATATGTTATCCTCCTCAAGCTTGACAAAAATAAAGAGGTACTGGTCAGCAATGACTGGGGAAAAATTGAGAAGAAAACTTGAAAAACTTTGTTGGTAGCAAGTCGCTCTTGAACATGACACTTTCACTCCGCATCCAAGTCAGGTTGGGTTGTTTCATTCACCGGTCACATCACCATGGTCACATCACACCATCCACATTTGGGGTTAATGCTACCAATCCATCATGTCAGTGTCGCCGATATGTTCAAGAGAAGTCACTCAGAGAATTCACCTGTGTCTCACCCGCTGCAATACATTTACGCTCCATTTTTTCATGACCGCCACCCTGAACCTTATATCACCAGATCATTTTCACCTCCATTAAAATCATTTGATCCGTTCCGTGTCATTGATGTGGGATTCATTAAGGCCCTCCTATGACGGATCGCTTCTTGTCGACATCAGCTCATTATCCAAGAAGTCAATCTAGGAACACCCCTTTCAGTACTTTGAAGCTTGCATGCCCCAATGGCAAGTTTCTCACTTCCGGCGACAGGTTTACATCAATGACCTTCGACTGAAAGATTTTGCGTGGTGTTCGACGCCAAGTCCTTGATTCACACCACGTGAATTGTACTGTAGCACCTTGAGGGTCATCAGCATTATCGATGATTCCTCTCGCGCCTGTTAACAGCTTACATCATTGGCTGGTAATCAGGCGATGTCTTTCCATGTTCGACTCCAGAACATCTCTCACATGGATCGACTTGTACTTTGAGTGAAGATCGAACGAGATTGAAGATCCCGGATCTAGTTTCATCCATCTGGGCTGCGATATATATTCAGGAAAATAAAGACATCAAATGTACATCATTGCTGCACAGATAATCATCCAATCTAAGGGATGATGGCTCTACCAAGATCATCAGTCTACACTCAGACGATTGTCTGTCCTATGTACATGAAAATGAATTTATAAAGCTGAGCATGGGAATGCCCGCCTCAGCTAGATCATGAAAATATTATGAAGATAATGTATTGTATTGTATCTTATTACAGGCCTCCTTCCAACTTGAAAGAACTTCGGATCCTCATGATAAAGCATTTCACCCGACATCAAAAAGATTAACGACCTCATGCTTTAGGGGGTAGCTGTTATAGACATTCTTGGGCACAGCAACCCCAAGCATAAATGTCCATAAACTAAGGGCTCCTAAGTCCCTAAAGGTGTTATTCCAACCCCTAAAAGAACAAGGTCAACTGATTATAGCTCCTCCCAAAAGTTCTCCATGAAAAACTGCTCGGAACTGGTCAAAATTGGACCATTTCACCTGCTCCATAGGCAAAGTGCGTTGCATCTCACCTAAATACACATAGTAGGTGCGTTTCATTTCAAAAAGCCCTTCTATGGGGTGCGATGGGCGAGAAGGGACAAATGGCAGTGTCAATCCGCGAGGTGGAGAAGCATGGAATCTTCCAGAAACTTCTCCTGTGACACTTGCCTCTCTGAATTCAACCAGGGATGAGTAAGAGATCATCAATCTCCAAGTGGAAGCAAGAACTATCAGAGGGAAGACACTAATCAAATCACAAGCTGACTCATCTCCCTTGCAGACATCTATATATGGATCCCTCATCCCAGAGATCCAGAGGCTGGAATTTTGCATCTTGTAAGGAATTGTTGTTGGTTTCTTGAGGCAACATCATAGTGTTGGGTGATCTAAGCTTTTCATGAGGTGAAGAGGGGCTCACTTGCTGAGAGGATGATGCTGGGTCAGAACAATTGGTTGTAACTCTCTTGGCTCTTTCTTGATTATCAATAAAGCTATTCAAGTTTTCCTCCATACTCTTGTGTGATTTATGTTTTATGCATTTGTATGGTCAATTTACATCTAATCCTAGATTGTTTATGATAATAGATCCATGTTCTCGTATAGTGTTATGCTGCTTTGATTCTACAGGTACTCTGTGAAGCTGGGTATACAAGAAAGCAAGTAGCAAAGGACTATCAGAAGAGAGAGGAATCGAGCAAGGAACCAAGTGCAAGACAGAGGTTGGTCTCCTTTATTCTTCTCTCATCTATCTTTCATAAAGGAAAACGAAAGTAGTTTTACTTTGTTTGTTTCTAAGGTAGCTACCACCCTTAGTGGGATTAGCAGTTCTGCATAAACACTTTTCCCTGTAACAGTAGACTTTTGAATGTTCTAACATATGTGGAAGTCAACTAATTGATTTTGTTCAATGTCTTGTGTTTTTTATGCTTCTACTACTGACTATGATTCTTTCTTGCAAACATTTTGTTATTTTTTATTTATTTTTGTAGATTGACACCCATGGTGGGGTTTTGACAATTTTATATTAGGGATAATTTCTTATATCTCTGTCTCTATCAATTTGTGATATGAATACATTGTAGGTGTATAAGTGTTATTAACAAGCATCAAAACCAAAAAGGTCTTCTATAAGACTTCAAACTACCAATTCCTCCAATATATAGGCTTTTATAAGCCTGGAAAGTCCTTTGGTTATGGAACACTCTTCCATGTCATCCTTTTGCTGCCAAAACCTAGGTAGCCTTTGCAATCCCACTGACATGAAAGAGACAAAGAGAACTTAAATAAGAAATTAATCAAAACCATCAATCAAAGAGGAAAGACACAAAATACTTATCTTTTGCAAATAATCAACCCCTTCTTAGTTCATGGACTACATGCATCCACTTAGTCAGCTTCATCCAGTAATTTTTTAGACAACCTCATTCACATCATCATGCATGGGTTAGGGTTTTGATTGCTTTATAGTATAAGCAATCAATCCTAGGGTACAAACCCTAGATCCTTCTAATTCAACCCTTGGATAGAGTTCATAGATCAACATACTCAAATAATCAAGACCTTGTCTTTCAGCTTCCTCTCAACTCACTAGGGTTCTAAATTAGCAAGAGCCCAAATGACAAGACCCTAGATTCAATAATAAACCAATATATGTCTACCACTTTTTTAGTCAAATGGAATTAGTAAAACATATGTCTACCATCAGTGATCACTAGTCAGATAATGGTGTTGGAAAGACACAATCATCAAATCCATTTCCTTTTATGGTTCTAAGGTTTGGGGACTTAGTTTTCTTTGAGTTCGTTGGGCTTAGTTACAAACTAACATTGCCTTAGTGCATCATCTGAATATAAATTAGGGCCCATCCTTTACACGTCAAAGAATCTTTAGACTTATCTCTTTCCTTAATAGAGTCCAACCCATTCTTTCAAGACTTTTTCTTATGCAAGACTCCTTGGGTGAATTTTTTGTTTTTTTTCCAATTCCTCCAATTTACTTTAGAAAGTGCCCATCTCTACTAGTCATCTTTACCCTTGTAGGTAATCTTCATATGCTTTATGTTACCCTCCTATCATCTAGACATGTTTTAAACTAGTTAATTATAGGTACATCTACAAGTAGTATATCTAAGTTACATAGATTGCACCCCTTGAGGATCTTAGCCCCAATATGGCTTTATATTATGAACATTTCATGTAGTGGTTAGGCTTTCACATATGTGCAAACACTATATTCGTGCCCTAAGGATCCCCCTTGGATAGTTTAGGTTTGGATGTCATCAACTTTGGATTGAGTAATCACCACCTTCGTCACTTGGGTATAACTTACCAGTTTTGCCACCTTTAGGAGACCAATTTAGAGCACCTCATCTTCATATGCCTTATTTACTATAAAATCAAGAGGAGCTTTACTACCTTTACCACATTTTAAGTGGCTCTATCTTCAAATTCTTTTGTTATCCACACTAGATATGTTTAGGCTTTTTCTGGAGGGAAATTTTCAAACTTAGATTATAGTCTCTATGTGGATATCCCTACCCAAATCCCATTCAATGGGGTAGATGCTTTCTTCCCTGTTGTCCCATCCTACTTAGGGAAACATGTAACATGTATAGGTCCAAGTTTATTCAAATATGAGATTGGTGGGACCTTGGATTTTCTCATGGTATCACTCGAAAATACTCCATGAGACTTCTAAGTAGATCATATCCCGAACCCTAAAGTAGATAGCATTGGAAAAACAAATAAATCAACAACTCTAGGAGGGGCCAAACCTAGATTTCCTTTTCATAGAATACTTCTCTCTGGGTTTTATTGAATAAACAATTCTCCTTTCATTGATTCTTACCCTTGGAGTCTAATGTGATGTAACAAAAAATTTTGTGACAGGTGGTGCAACAAAACTTTCCACATGCCCATATGAATGTATCTCTAACAAGTATCAATGCTTATATTTTGATCAATGAGTTCTATCTCAAAAATAGTCTCTTCCATCTTCTCTTCATTGTCAAATTCAAGTATTTCACCATCTGGGATCCTCTGTTATAAACTTGTCTCACCATAATTTTTAGTTGTATTCACATATATCTCCAACCTGCCTCTATGATGTCATGCATTAAAATCTATCTAAATAACATGACACAGTGAGGATTTCATGACACACCAAGTGGTTCCATCTATCAAGACCCATTATGGCTAGATATGGCTTGCATCTAGAGAAAATATTAACATTTGATTGTTAAACATTTTTTCCTTGCACCCATCATCAATTCCATTGTTGTTTCTCTCTACTTCGCTCCCTTTGGTGTGTGAATTTCATCCAATATACAATGAAATACCATTGCAACTGCGCCACATCACTACCAACAAAAGCTTGTTTGTTGATTGTTCTTTGGTGTAGTTTAATAATCAGGATTTTCAATGCATTTATTTAGTTCTAGAAGTGCATGGTAGAAAATAACATATACTTCACAGGTTCTCCATGTTGCTAGGATTACATAGCCCACCAATATCTCCTTTACTCAAGTACCTCACATGGAGATAGATAACATGATTATATATAAATTTCAAAGGGATGTCATCATAGAACCATATAGGAAATTATGGGACAAGGCCATATATATATATATATATATATATATATATATATATATATATATATATATATATATATATATATCATTCTGTATTTTGTACCCACTATTATGCAAGAAAAATATCATTGATCCCCACGTAGACATCTTCTTGGACCATAATTTTGATGACATGAACAAAAACATGTTTGCCTTGTTATGGAGCTATTAAGCTAGCACATGTCGTAAGCACGCTAGAAAATGTAATTTGAATTGGAATCATACCAAACCTTTGCAATTCATGAAGAAGAACCAAAGGATATTCTCTATGGTCATTATAAGTATATCCTGCCATTATTTAATTCCAAGAGACCATATCTCTTTCAACAAGGCTATCAAAAAACATCCCTACTTCCATTATGCTGCCTACAATACTGTCAACAATGGAACTTGCAATAGAGACATCAGACTGAAACCATGATTTAATTATATAGGTATGTATCTGATTTCCATGTTCTGGGGTTTGTAGGCTTGCACATGCTCCAAGTACACTAGCAAGAGTGATTAGATTTATTTTTTTAGTGCTTCCAGTATCATTTTAGAGAATAGTTTTTGTGCCAACTCAACATATCCAACATGTGCATATCCTGTAATCATTGCATTCTAGGAGACAACTTCTCACTCAAGTATTTCTTCAAAGACTTTGTATGCATTCTCAACATTTCCACATTTGGCATACATTGTCAAAGTGAATTTCCAACAAAAACCTCTGCCTGGAATCCTACTTTTACATTGAACCCATGGATACACTCAAATTCAAGTGTTTTCGTTGAATGTGCTTTAAGTTTGTTGTAGCCTTTTGTTAGATCAGTAGATATTTAGGTAGCCTAGTGTAGGGAGTTGAAGTGTTAGTTTATGAAGGCTTGAAGTTTTTCGTATATGATAGATATATTGATTTCCTTGTCCATTGACAACTGGTATTTTTTCTTGCATAATTGGTCTACCAAATAATTTTGACTTCCTATGGTTATAAATGATGAATTGCAATCCTTTTTAATGGACTTTATCCTATCATTAGAGGGTCTTTTTCTATGCTAATATTCTAAAATTTTATGCCATTCCCTTTTTTGGGAAGTGAGAACCTCTGGTTGTGGATTTTGGTCTAGATAATTATGTTACTAGCTGCCATATTAGATTTATTATTTCATACATGAATTTGTGCATGTAAGAGAGAGATTATAGATCTCACTTTTTCCATATTCCTTGATAGTTGTTTTTTGCACAAATCATTTGTTTGTGTAATGATATGGTTACCATGTTTTTTTTTCCTTTATCAATACTTCAGATGTCTAAATTTGTATGGACTAGGTGTTTCTCATGGAGTGAGGTGTTCATTTTTTAATTACTATCACTGAGATTTTATACTACAATCTTTTGATAAAAAGTCTCAAGGACACCTGGATTGTTTTTTAGTTTCAAATACCATCAATGAAACAGAATATTATCGTGGAGTCTAGTTTGTTACAACTTATACCCAAATTGAGGATAAGTTTTTTGGTGGTTGTACACATATTTCCAATGTTTCTTTGATTTTTATATCAAATCTGCACGGAAGCTTGTACTATGTGCTATTCACCTCTAATTCTTCAATATAGTGGGTTTGTAGAGCCTTGTTATCTCCAAGATTTATATTCTCACATTCGATTGTAATGTTTGCATATTATTTCATGCCATGTACACATATTTCCAATGCTCTCCTTAATTTTATATAAAATATGAACATAACTATTTTTATCTTCCAGGATCATAAATTTAATCAAACCAAGGTCCATGTAAAGCATCCAATTGTTAGTACTTACAGATCATGGGACCCATAATAATGGGAAGCTTGCATTTTGCATGTTTGGGAGGTGGCTTTCTAACAAAAATATCATTAACCTTATTGGATAATGATGTGGTTATGATGGCAAGTTCCACCACCCTTTCAACAAGCATCACTATTTCCATGGCTTGTGTACTTGTTATCTTGGATGCAGTGGGGGCTACAAATAAAAAGGCAACAACTGAGTTTCCCAACGCATTGCAATTGGGTAGAGGAGGGGTATTTTACATTTCTAGTCTTGATCTTTTCTTTGTTGAAGATGTTGTGCCCTTTTTTGTTTATTTGACTTGAATTTGTTCACCTCACAATGTGATTTTTTCTTTTCTTTTAGGAATTTGGCAGATGCAATGGGATTTGGTAATACTATCATGATAATATCACTACTGTTTGAAAATTCTAAAAAATGTGGCTTTAGTGATATGGATATTATGGATCCCTTTAGTGAGAACAATTGTAGTGAAAAAAAATCATCACCCTTCTAATATAGGTGTAGAATTGGGAGCATAACAGTACACCAGCAAGACTAAAAGCACAAGTATTCTAAAGAAATCAAACAATGGGTTGTATAAAGTAAGTGGGAACCTTATGGTATGTCCTATGACATTTTTAGGTCAGTATAAGGTATATTACATTCTCATTTGGACATGTTAATCCTTGCAACTGATGAATTGTTGTTGTTCCAAATTTAAAGTGAGAATGCAGTTTATTTTTATATGTGGTTACATGTTGTGTAAAGAAACAGTGACATTAATTTGCTATTCTATTAGATGATTTTTATATTTATTTTGTTTGGTATCCTATTCTCTGACACATTTATCTTTATACATATGATCATAGACAAAAATTTGAGACCCATGTACAATCTAGAACCATGTCAGTGTATGTTCATTATGGACAAAGTTGAACAAGGGACGTCAGAATTCTTTTGCAACATGTTGTTTTGACCACTTATGGGGTATTTTCCTCAAAGTACCAATCCGAGGTATTTTTATAAGTTTTCCACCACATGTTGAAAATGGTATAGAGAGGCATTATCTTTGTAAACTTGTTTTTAATCAATATATCGTCATGGAATTCATGTATATATATTCCTTGCAGAGTTCCCAAGACAAAGGTGTTTTTCATCAATTACAATGGTTTATGGTGGTTTTTGATGAAGCGCATACCATAAAATCACCCAAAATCCAACTACCTCATGCTACATATGTCATTTTTTATTTTCGTTGGTATCTCACTAGAACCCTGATTTAGGTACAAGTTCGCTTATAGAATATATTACGCCTCTACTTGATAAATTTCACATTTTTCTATCCTTCTAATATAATGTGTCAGCCTTATATTCTAGCCCTTCCTAGCTATTTGGTGGCATTATTCAATGGAAATACCCCTGGTCATTTGTTTCTAAACAAGAATGTGTGTTATTTCTATATGAACTTCTAAAAGGTTTTTTCAGTGTCATGCTTAAGTTGGTTTTTTTTCTACATAAATGAGAATTATTATATTGCAGTTCTAACAAAATGTTTAGACAACACCCCTTGACTCCAACTTCATCCAAGTAAGAGGAAAATCAATCCCAAACAACATCCTCTAATAGTTTTTTGTTATTTCAAATCAAGTCTGAAATACATAATTAATCCAATTCTTCTTTGCCTAATATCAATGGCCTATACAACATGAGTTAATCCATACTAAATTTTGAATAAATTCCTAAGTATGGTGGTGAACCTAGTGTGAAGGCATTCTTACCACTCCATTACATAAAATATTTGTATTATATTTGGATTCATCTTGAAATTCTTAACAAACTAGAACAATCCATATTGGTCACATCACAAGTGACTTTGTCCACAAATTTAGGACCAAAAACAAAAAATGATATTGCATGTCTGAGTGATCTAGGAAAAGGAACCGTGATCCCTCCATGCAAATGCATAAGGATGAGGACGAGGGTCATCCTTAGAGCTAATTCACGCACCTATAGAACTCAACATTTGGGTCACTCTTAGGAAAATTCTCTCTCTAGAATAATTTATACACCTCGTTCCAAAAATATGTTGTATTTATGTTTATAAGGTAGAATGTATCCATGAGCATGGGCACTGGGGTGCTTTGAGAAAAATCATCTTCATTCGAAACTTCAATGATAGAGATTTACCTACTCTTTTTCTAAAAGTGGAAATGATTTTATTTATGTAATATCCATAATAACAATAATACTCATCAATCCATTAGCAAAATCAAAGTAAGGTGTGTTTTTCAAGAGATTTCCAATTTGAGCTTATTAACAGTGCATTTTTTGGCTCAATAACCAATCACTATTGTTAATGAGGTGATTTATGTAATTGGGAATGATGCCCTCACTAGGGTGCATTCTTGGGTAGTGCCATGGCCACCCAATTAGTAGGTGGGCAACACTCAATAACTAATGTTATGTATGTGCATAAAAGGGAATGGGAAGGGGAAAGGTAAGGACTTTGTAGGCACAACTGATTTTGGGCTCAATCTCTATGGTATACATTGCATAGTACCATGAAATTAGGACAATGAGGGTTGTAAACCCCTCTCTCAATTCCATGGCCTACGTATTGGCATCAAGAGGGAGGAGGGTGGCTTTGATGGAGAGGGTTATCAAGATGGGGAATTGAGCCCCATCCCACTATATTGGGTATATTGATTTTAAAGAAGAATTAAAATAATTCAAAACAAAATTAAATTAAATAAAATGGAGTGAATGAGGACGAATTATTGTGGCATGGTGCACAATTGATGATGTGGAATGACCATACAACTTTTGTTAAAATATCAGGATCAGTGGACTAGATGCTCACTCGGTGACACATTGATAGCTAGGTTGGCAAGAGGAATGAGTCAAAAGAGGGAGGTAAATGATGTTTTATAGCCTTTTTTAACCATTACATGTGAAAAATGAATTAATTAATTCGATGTGAAAAATGTCGCAAGACATTTTTAGTAGATTAGCTAAGAAACAAAAAGATGGCAGAGGACCACAACATCACAAATAATGGTAGTAAATATGTTGTTAAATTTCGTATGTGATAATGAGGTATTTGATAATATGGATGTTCATATACAAGTATTAGCTTATTTTTCTTAATGTATGAGGCTTGTATAGTATTTACTATTTTGGATAACCTATAACACCTCAAATTAGTCTAAATTTCTTAGTTGTTAGCACAACCAAGGGAGTGGAACATCATGATCCTTAACTTTAAGCAAGCCTCTAACAATAAGTTAATTTATAAATAGATGGTATTTGGAGCTTTTATATGGACTTTATTTCCAGCTAGTCATAATTGTAGTATCAATCACTTTACAAGTTTGGGCATAGATTTGAAATGAGTTTGTAAACAAAAAAATGTGTATTCAACTTCTTTAGTTTGAACAAGGAAAAATTGTTGCAAGTCAAAGTGAAATTGTTACTCATAAGATTGATGTAT
Source organism: Pinus tabuliformis (assembly GCA_031772625.1). NCBI lineage: Eukaryota > Viridiplantae > Streptophyta > Pinopsida > Pinales > Pinaceae > Pinus > Pinus tabuliformis. The sequence continues at coordinate 1,411,352,883 of CM062816.1, read as the reverse complement.
TCATATTTGCATACCATAATCAAAATCCAAAGTTCAGACCATGCAGAAATGACTAAAGTCCTCAATAAGAATAAATGACATATAGTGAGGGGCCTAATAGTGACATAGGATGGACATGATCAATTTCACTTTGTGAAGTTCCTTCAATAGAGTGAAAAATGTACATGCAAATCACTTTCTGAATAGTTTAACTATTGAGAAAAGATAGGTAGTAAAGGATGGAGTATTTGATGTCAAATATGTTCTTGGATTTTGTAAATGGAGGACTTAGATGTGACGATGCAAATGAGGCTAGGAGGTGGAATGTTTGACTTATTTCCTTGTGAACCGGTCCCTAAAAATGCCTTAAATCCTTGGAGCTACCACTTTAATGAGTCTGATGAGAAAAAATATATGACATATTTATGTAGTGTCCATGCTAGAATTGAAGAGATCTAGAGCGACCTTTGACCTTATAATGAGTTATATGATTTGAAGATGACTTTTGTTAGATTTTCATAAGAAAGCACATTCATGGAGGTACAATGTGTATTTTTCTTTGAGCGAAAACAAATAACACTTCCAAAGCTTCATGAAGTTGGTCACTAGCATATTGAAACATTACCTTAGTTATTTATAGGTATGCATGGAATCAAATTATGCTAATTTTCTCTTTAATGAGAAGAATTTATTCTAGTACATTATAATGATCAATGTTATATTTTCATTATAATAGAATCAAACTTTCATGTTATAGGATGATTGGTTCTATGAAAAAGTTTCTCTTTGATAGACATAAAAATGTTGAACCTTGTAGTTTTTATTAGCAAATTGTATCCAATAGTTCTATGCTAGACAACCACATTTTTAATGAAGATGGAATTTCAAAATTTATCTCATGGATAATAATATAAATTTCTCTAGGTTGAGCTTGAATTCTAATGGTTTTATTTAATGCATCTAGCTTATGCAAAGCCAAGTAACACAATATTAAAAGAGATGCTTGTCAAAACGATTCATACATCTTCTATTCTAAAATTATTAGGAAGTGTTATTTGTTTACATTAAAAGAAAAGGAAGGTTCATCAAATAATTGAAATAAAATAGGAATTTGCAGTCATGATATGTTGATAGTTGTATGCTTCTTTATAGCTTCTAAACAAGGACCAACTCCAACTCCAATTCCTAGTTCCAGAAATATTGATTCAAAAGCATATGCACTTTCTCTTTCTCCTTCACCTCTTGTAATCATTTTTGGAAATATTGATTCAAAATCATATGCACTTTCTCTAAGAATCACCTCAGGAGGTGCACTTTCTCCTTCCTCGTCACCTCTTACAATCACTTCACCTACAAGTGAGAACTCCTGAGCACCTGAACGACCAACTAAAGACACTGATCTGACTACAGAGCTACCTGAATAAAATGATCCAAGTACAAAGCTACCTGAAGAAATTGGGTATAAGGCTATGAAATGGTGTGTAGTATGGGATGAGTTCGTGAAATTCCAATACTGTATAAGTATTTTGAGTCGAGTGGATGATTATAGCTAGAAGTGGTATGTCCTTTATCTAGATTATTTCCATTTTAATTGAAGATGTTCATTTCACTCAACAAGCAACTTTGTTTTTTATTGAATGAATATGACTAAAATAACCTTTCTACATTGCATTATAAAGAGGAAAACAATTTTTAATTGTATGGAAGCAATTAAAAATAAGTAGACCTGATCTCCCTTGATTCAGGTCAAGGATACATTATTTTTAAGAACTATTCCATGAAAGTTATAATGGCTAAAGAGTATTGTAACCATGTTGATTCATATGATGTTGTCAATGTTATGAACAAGATAATGTGTAACAAGAAAAGTGATTTGAACTTGAAAACTTTCTGGGGCATGAAGTCTTGTCATCCACACTATATGAAAACAGCGGGATGGAAATATCCAGTGCACTACCTTGTAAGTTACATTTTACAGCAGCAGCCTGAAAAGAGTCTTTCTGTGAGAAATGATGAAGCTATCATATCAACTTTTTTCTCTACATCTTGTGCACCATTGGAAGCATAAGGAAGGAGGTTGTGTAGTTCCTGTGGTAATAGCAGCTTGTGCCTTCTAGAAAATACATACTTTGGGTATCCAGGAGCTTTTCATTGTCTCATGGAAGGAATTCAGGAGCTTTTCATTGTCTCATGGAAGGAATTGGAGATGTTTCTTTCTTAAAATTTGATACAGCCTTATTGTATTATCTAGAAGGCTTGATGATCTAGGTGGACATTGGTGGCCACCCACCTATTCCACCTAGACCTCCAGCTGATTTCATCAATTTCCATTATTATAGCACAATTTACTATTTTTAGCCATTTTCAAAGTCCTAAACTTCCAGAGTTGTTTTGACCCCCTGAATGGTGTTTTTTTGAGGTCCACAACAGGCCCATGCTTTTGCAAATATTTTAGTACTCGAAGATACCATTCTAACAAGGTATTGTATGAGCCAAACGAAGATCATATGACCAAGTTACGACCGTGGGAATTTGGTTGTCTGACTAACCCCAACGGGGCCCACAAAATCTTGGTGTTCCATCTCCTAGTTTTAGGGTTTTGGTTGTTTGGTGTTTCCCTTTATTGATAAATAATAAAAATGCCCTTGAGCCTCATTATAACACAATTCAGAGGAATGTAGCCGACACATCTCTTCTCAAAGATAAGCTACCATCGCCCAAGCTAGTTTATTTTGATTTTGTATGTAAGAATCTTACAGTTATTTGATATTAATAAGATGAATATTTATTTTTGTTGCATCTTTGTGTTTATGCTTATATCTATATTTTGTTTCATTCCTGCATAAGTTGGGATTACCTGAATAATCAATCATGGTCAACAAAGTCCATCACTGATTTCATGTGAGTAGACAAGAAGCATATCACATGCAAAATTGATGCATTACTTCTATAAATAAGTCTTACTAACCTTTCTTGTGAACTATATTTAGGTACCTCTGCCCACATGGTTGTTGCAGGCCCATCAACAAATATCTTGGAGATTGAAAGTGAGTTGGAAGTGATTGGGTATCAAGTATCTTCTTGTAATATTTGTCAGCATTTTTATTAAGTTAGATATATTTGTACAACCAATGTTGTAATCAACAATTCCAAGACCTTATCCTCTTTTCACGTTGGTGCATTTTTCAGATTTGGCTTTGTTCCAACAAATACGATAATGACAGAGAACTTCCTCCCACATTCTAAGAAGCTTACTATAGTGCAGACATTGTTGAATGCAAGTTTGACGAATGCTCTATATAGCGGGGGAAAATGGGTTGATCATCTGCTTACTATTGGGTATACAAAAACACATATTAAGTGCAAAGCTATTTTCAACCCTAATTAATTAGAGAGATCGTGATGTTTAACTATCATAATGAATTTAAAGAGAATGTTATGCTCTTGACCTGCAAGAAGATACCAGAATACCAAATATGCAAAGAAATATACCCAGAACGTAGAACAATAAGAAATAACAACAAGTATTTTATCATTCAAAAAGGAAAGAAATGTTCACTTGCCTCTTCGAGGAGGCAACCTCCAATAGAGCTGGGCTCAATTACAAAATAAGACATGATGCTCCTCGAGGGGAGTCTCTATCCTTTATATAGGATTCATACATGCAATACCATGGGTCAATACCATGGTTCTTATTAATACCATCTATCTAATACCATGGCCCATTTGCAACTAACTGTGGTCCTTTTTTTAAATCTGGGTCAACCACTTACAATTATTAATATGGGCTTTATTGACTCTTTACTTAACTATAACTATGACTCGATCCTATTACATAAATAAGGGGGTTAGGATTGGACCCTAACATGCTCTCACCCATAAGAATAGCCTTGTCCTCAAAGCTGAAGCTGCAGAAACTGTTGAAGTACAGTGGCTGGTTCCCAGGTCGCATCTTCTGGAGAGGTGTCTTTCCACTTGACGAGGACTTCCTTGATCGTGCGGCCGCGCAGGTGCCATTCTCGTGTGTCAAGAACTTGTTCAGGTTGGATCCAGATTGACCCTTCTTCATCCAATTCAAGTAGACTGGTTTGAATTCGACAATGGTTCCCAATCACTTTCTTGAGGCATGAGACATGGAAGACTGGATGGATTTTTGCAGTGGGTGGCAAAGCTAGCTTGTAGGCGACTTCTCCAATGCACTGAAGTACTTGATACGATCCATAGAATTTTGGAGATAATTTTTGACAACCCTTGTCTTTGAGTGATGTTTGCTTATATGGTTGCAGCCTCAAAAATACCTAATCCCCTTCTTGAAATTGGCGTTCTGAACGATGTTGATCTGCCTATTTCTTCATGCGGTTTTCAGCTTGATGGAGATTCTCTCTGAGGTGGACCAGCATGGTTGTGTGGTTTTGTAGGAGTTGATCCACTGCTTGTACCTTCGAGCATCCCTTGATATAAGAAGTAGTTGAAGGAGGGATTTGACCATAAACTGCTTCATATGGAGTCATTTTGGTGGTGGCATGATATTTGGTGTTATACCACCATTCGGCTAGAGGTAACCATTGAACCCATAGATGTTGCTTTTCTGAAGTGAAACACCTAAGGTAGGTCTCTAGACATTTGTTGACTGGTTCAGTTTGACCATCAGTTTGGGGATGATAGGAAGTACTAAGTTGTAGTTGGGTACCTTGTAGCTTGAAGAGTTCTTGCCAAAAGTTACTGGTGAAGATCGGGTCACGATCAGACACAATGGAAGTGGGCATGCCATGCAATTTGAAGATCAGGTCCATGAAATATTGAGCTATCAAAGTCAGTGTAAAAGGGTGGGGTAGGGCATAAAAATGAGCATACTTAGAAAGTCTGTCCACAACCACCATGATGACTGACTTGTTGCCTGACTTAGTAAGACCTGTAATGAAGTCCATAGAAACCTCCATCCAGATTGAGGCCGGGATGGGCAATGGCTATAATGTGCCTGGGGATTTGACTATTTCTCCTTTGTGGCACTGACATACGTTGCACTCAGCTACAAAAGTAAGAATGTCCTTTTTCATGCCTGTCCAAAAGAATGAACGTTGAGTGCGAGCATAAGTCTTCTGAAAGCTTGAATGACCTGCAGTGGGAGATGAGTGTAACTCCGCCAAAATGCGACTTTTGAGAGTGGACGTTGGTGATATCACGACTCTACCCTTGTAGCGAAGAATCTCATCCTACCAAGAGTAGCCCGCTGTGGAATTTGGATTCGCCTGCAATTTATTAATGAGTTGGGAGAGTAAAGGATGTGAAACCCATTCCTTGTGAGCCTCTTCAATCCATTCTGGAATGGGAAGGGAGATTGCAAGCAGGGTGCTTTCCTCCTCAAATTGGCATGATAACACATCTGCTACGACGTTTTCATGCCTTTCTTGTAAATTATCTCATAATCATATCCCAGCATTTTGGCAAGCCATTTATTTTGTTGTGGCGAGGATAGGCATTGCTCCAAAAAATATTTAAGGCTTTGATGGTCTGTGCGGATTTGGAAATGCCACCCCAATAAGTATGGTTGCCAGGTATCTACTGCATGTAAGATTGCCATCATCTGCTTCTCATAGGTAGATTGTCCCAGATTTGTCCCACTTAGTTGTTGGCTAGTGAAGGCCAAGGGTCGACCTTCCTACATTAAGACCGCCCCAATACCCGTACCTGAAGCATCACATTAAATCACAAAAGGTTTGGTGAAGTCGGGTAGTGCTAATACAGGAGTGGAACACATGGCATGTTTGAGAGCTATAAATGCCTATTGCGCTTCATCATTCTAGAGAAATGAATTTTTCTTGAGGAGGTGAGTGAGGGGTCTAGAAATGCGACCATAATTGCGGACAAATTTGTGATAGTAGCCCATGAGACCCAAAAATCCTCTCAAGCTATTCAAGGTCTTTGGTTGAGGCTAATCCTGCATTGCCTGAATATTTTTGGGGTCCACCCTTACACCTTCACACCCCACAATGTGGCCAAAATACTCAAATTCTTCCATGCCAAAAGAGCACCTGGACATCTTGACAAATAATTTATGCTTCCGAAGCAGTTGCAAGAGCAGATCTACATGCTGAAGATGTGTGGCCCAGGTGTGGTTGTAGATGAGGATGTCATCAAAGAAAACAAGGACAAATTTTCTGAGATATGGTTTGAGTAGGTGGTTCATGAGGCTCTAAAAAGTGGATGGGGCATTACAAAGACCAAATGGCATGACCATGAACTCATAATGGCCTTCATGAGTTCAGAAAGCAGTCTTTCGAATGTCTACTTCTTTCATGTGAATTTGGTGATAACCCGAGTGAAGGTCGAGCTTAGTAAAGAATTGAGCCCCATTTAGTTCATCCAGTAAATCATCGACAACCGGGATGGGAAATTTATCTTTGACCGTCAACTTGTTGAGGGCCCTGAAGTCTGGACACATATGCCATTCCCCGTCTTTCTTGAGCACCATGACCACAAGTGAAGAATAAGGACTAATGCTAGGATGAGTGATGCCTGCTTCCAAGAGTTCCTTGATGATTTTTTCAATTTCATTCTTTTGGGTGAACGGATATCTATATGGGTGCACATTTGGTGGTTGGGCCCCTCGGACCAAAGTAATTCTATGATCATGTTCCCCTCTCGAGGGTGGAAGCTCATGAGGCTTGTCAAAGACTAGCAGATGGTTTTTTAAGATCTGTTGCATCTCAGGGTGAATATGAAGAGAAGTGGGTTCGAAGGCCTAGACGGCATTAAATTGGGATATAACTCCATGGTGGCCCTTTTTTAACAATTTTCCCATCCTATGTGAGCTGATGATAGATGGATCACCCACCTGGAGTCCGCGGAGGGTATGTGTGTGGTTGTTCTGCTTAATGCTCATATATAACTCCTGGAAATCCATTGTGATTGGATCGAGTGTGCGGAGCCATTCAGCACCGAAGACAATGTCACACCCTCCCATGTGTATGGTAAACATGTGGCTCTTTAACTGATAATCCCCCATTTGAAGTTTGACATTTTCATAGTGGCCTTCACATTTCGTTGTCCCCCCATCAACAATTTGGACATGGAAGTTAGAGACTACTCTGACAAAACAATGCACTGCCTCCACGACTCTTTGATGGATAAATTTATGTGTAATGCCACTATCAATCAAGACTACTACAAGGTGATGCTTAATAAAACCTCTGATTTTGAGAGTTTGAGGAGAAGAAATCCCTGCCAAAGCATGAAGCGAGATCATTGGTTCTTCAGGTACATTGTCCAGCTAGTTTTCCTCATCTTCCTCCTCGGGTTCCTCAACTGGTGGGGCTTCCTCCGATGAACTGTGATCAGTAGCATCAATTTGAAAGAATTTGGGCTCCTTTCATTTATGCCTGGGGGAGTATTTATCATCACAGTAGTAACACAATCCTTGCTTTCTTCTTTCCACCATTTCCACTGGGGACACCTTTTGAACCTTGAGTGTTTGGGTAGTGCTTTGAGCCTGGGTGGGGCAACCCTTGGCTATGAAATTTGGGCAATTGGATTGGGCCGCTAACGCACGTTCTACTTCATGAGCTATCTTGCAAGCATCCAGCCATGAGGTTGGGTGTTGCAATCGAACGTGGGCTTGTATGGCTTCTTTGAGACCACTAACAAAACATTCAAAGTAGAACTGATCGTGTAGACCTCCTGTGCGGAAGGCTAAGGCTTCAAAGGCTGTAATATATTCGTTCATTGTTCCTGTCTGTCGGAGCTTAGTGAGACGACCCAAAAAGTTAGATTCATGGTCAAAGCGATCCGTAAGAGCTTTTGCGAATGTCTACCAAGTCACGGGCCTTCCATAGCAACATTGATGCCACTGCCACCATTGCCATCTTTCATTGTCCAAGTACATGCTACCCACACTAAGCTGAGTCGCATCATCTCTGATGTGATTCAGTGTGAAATATTGCTCCATTTGTGCTAGCCATGTGGCCGGATGAGAGCCATCAAATTTATACATGTCCAGCTTGGGTGGTTGTGTTTGGGATTGTTGGTGGTTGCCAAAGAGGTGAAGAGAATGGCTAGACTCACCCTAAATGTTTTCATTGAAAGCATATGCCTCCGGGTGTTCCTCCAACTTGCCCTTTGCGAGTGTGTCAGCTAAGGTCTTGAGTGACGACAGTACTATGTCCAACTTTGTTTCAAGGGTGTCGATCTTCTCATTGGCCATAGCTTGAGCTCTAGTTTGTAACATGCAATGATCCAGTGCATTTTAAAATTTGGTACCGCTCGAAATTTTTGACACTAACAAGTGAATGGTACCACCTATAGGGGCCCACACAAATAGTCTGATCTATCAGCTCCCTCAACTGCAAAGTATGAGTAGGAATGTGGCAATGATCGAACCCCTAATTCTAGATCTGAATGGCGGATCTGATTGTGGCGACTGCTACCAAACCCAACGGCTAGATCTGAATGGCAGATCTGATAAATCTGATTGGTGGATTTGATAGATCTGAATGGTGGAATTGATTGTTGCAGCTGCGACAGAACCCCGCCTGCTAGATCTGATCTGGCAAAGATTATGCGTGATCTAGAGAGAGACCGAGAACTATGGTCTTAAGGAGTATCAGGTGCTACAGATCGCAATATACATAAGGGTCTGATAGTAGTACTCGGCCCAATCTTTCACGGCACTAACCAAGGAGGATCAATCGTACCCTTAGCCGTGCAACCTGACTACCCTATCATACGTGCGAGTAATCTCCCCGAGTGATGTTCTCGGTGTACTGTAGCAACAAGATGGTCGACGGTTTATCTATGGCAAGGTTTCAAGAGAGCCTAGGGGGTTTCTGATATACCCAGAGGGTACTTGGAAGACAGTCCGTGTGCAGTTCTGTCTAATGCGCTACTACTCGAAGGGGTACCCACATGGGTTACAAGGGAGTCCAACAAGTGTGACCACCTCTTGTATTTCCTGTGTGCATGCCTCCCCAAATCTGCAGGTTTATGCGACCAATGATAGATCCTGTGGTTTAAAGATGTTGAAACACGTCTCTAGCCAAAAAAAAAAAAATTGCTAAAAGTGGAGATCCCACCGGCCCTGGAAAGTGCTCTGATACCACTTGTTATGCTCTTGACCTGCAAGAAGATACCAGAATACCAAATATGCGAAGAAATATACCCGAATGCAGAACAATAAGAAATAATAGCAAGTATTTTATTATTCAGAAAGGAAAGCAATGTTCACTTGCCTCTTCAAGGGGGCAACCTCCAATAGAGCTAGGCTCAATTACAAAATAAGACACGATGCTCCTTGAGGGGAGTCTCTATCCTTTATATAGGATTCATACATGCAATACCATGGTTCTTATTAATACCATCTATCTAATACCATGGCCCATTTGCAACTAATTGTGGTCCCTTCTATAAATGCAGGTCAACCACTTGCAATTATTAATATGGGCTTTATTGACTCTTTACTTAACTATAACTATGACTCGATCCTATTACATAAATAAGGGGGTTAGGATTGGACCCTAACAGAGAAAAATATCAAATGCACAAACGTGTTACTAATAAATCCTAAAAAGTAATATGTACATAATTGTTGGTATCCTTTTTAGGAAACTTATAGATGTTCTTGAAATTAGAGCCATAGTGGACATGTTATCTCTCCTTGCTTATGCTTATGTAGGGAGAAGTAAACAGTGTGAACAAACGTTGGATCTATGTTGTACTATTCTTGATGAACATTTTTATGCTTTACAAATGAAAAATAAAATGCATTTCACCCCAAAAAATGAAGGTATATAGTTTCAACAGAATCCATAGCGCCCATTCCCTCAATAATTTATGTTACAGTCAATTCCAATAATATTACGCTAGTATTGTTTCCTATTATATGGGGCAATATTATTGAAATTAACAATAAAGTAGCAATAAGTTGGAATCCACACCTTGGGCCTCACATGGTAATTTTTGGACAGTTTGAATTGTTCAAATATGTTTTGGGTTAGTACACTAGGACCATACTAGTAAAATAATCTTCTTCATGGACACCCAAATAGACGCCGAATGAAAATTATTGGAATAGATCCATTCTCAAGAATTTATTTTGTGTCAGTAGCTGGTATTGTTGATCCATAGCCCTTTATATGGTTTCCCTTAATTCAATAATTTTTAATTTTGTACTTTCATGCCCTGTAACTGTGATCCTAAAACATGGGAAACAAACAATTTATTCTTCATGCATTCGTAGTTTTGCTAAAATGGGCTTCACATCTTTTAATAATTGCCATTAGTCATTAATGACAATGTAATTGACCATTCAGTAATTTGTTTGCAGCACATAAACTTTGCAAGAAGTCAAGCAATTAATAAGATCTTACCTGGGATTTTTGGCTCATGTTTCTCAAAGTATATAATATCTCAATACTAAAAAGTTTGAAACTAGAGATTTTACAAAAAGTCTTCCTCAAGGTAACAATGAGTGGGTGTCTTTCTTAGGAATTATTTTCCTTCATAAGACATAATTATTGAGAGATAAAAGGATTGAAAAAATTTGACTAATTCAATCATCTTTCCACTAATTATTTCATTAACAAAACAAAAATGTTGTTGAACTAGATGGAAAATGCGCCACTACCTAGAGGGAGACACTCAAATAGATTAATAGGAATCAGAATATAACTTGTATCAAGAGATCGTTTTATTATCATCAATTTCTTCAATGTGAGGTTTTTAACCCTGGTCAATAAGAAGGTTGCTACAAAAAGTAACAATGAGCATCTCAACCATATACTATGATATTATTGTAATTATCAAAATTATAACATATTATCACCGGGCCATAGATGAATTTAACAGAATTTTTGATAGGGAACTAATGCATTGGAAAAGCAAGGGGAAAATGAGGCAACCCAAATAATTATTGGGTAAGAGACATCATAAAATATTAAAGAATGGATTGATGGTGAAATAACTTCCAAAGATGATTTCGATTTCAAGAACATCCATATTGAACATTCCACACCATAATAGTGGGGAGGAAAATGCATCAAAGCTCTCATGACTCCAAAAAAGTAGAGGCATCATAAAATGGAAAAAGGCTTATAATTTATCTTGAAGCAATTGATTCCTTGAGGAAACCTTCTTATCTTCCACGATCATATTATAATCAAAGCAAGGTCCATGTCAAGCATCCAATTGTCAAGTGCTTACATATGATTGGATCCATCATAATGGGAAGCTTGCATTTTGCCTGTTTGGGAGGTGATTTTTTTATTTTTTAAATTGCCAACTTCGTTGGTATTGCGACACTTGTATAATTGTCGTAGTACCCAAGGCCATTGGTCTTCCTATGCCTAAACATCGAAATTACCACGCTTGAACATCGCAATTCCTACACCTAAAACACGACAATGCCCAATTGTCTAAATTTTGTAATTCCCATGCCTAAATGTCACACGATAGGCTGTCGAAATTAAGACACGTGTTGCAACGACCTTTCCCATCCCTATACATCACAATTCCTATGCCAAAAAGGTCACAATTCCAACACCTATATCAAGTTTACGTCAATATTTCAACTCATGTTTCTATGACATAAACAAGCAATCTTGAAATCAGATGTGACAATTATTACCATTGAAATGCCAACCCCATGAATTATGACAATGGTTTCTATCGAACTTTTGACGATCAAGGAGACGTCGAAAATACGACTATAAAGTAAACAATGTTTCATGAAAATCGATTTTTGTTATTATAGCAATGATTGATCGTCATAAGAAAGACATAGAGCCATCGAAAATTGGATCAAGATTTAATAGTGGGTGTGGATCCTTGACTACGATAAACTTTTTATTAGAAGGTTGTAGGGTCAAACATGAAATGATTACAACTTAGTAGATCCATAAGTAAAGGTTCGTCCCTTTTTTTAGGCCTACTAATAATGTGGCTAACCTGGTTAACCTATGTCAAAGTGGTTAGATGGAAATATACCTCTACATCTAAAAGACATACTCAAAACCAACAAGTCCCTTTGTGTAGATGACAACCTAAGGAGCTATAGAATTCATAATTTGGTTCTAAGTCAAGCTAGGTCTTTGACTGCAAAGTCAAGATATAATGTTTATGCAAGGGGTCTAATGACTAGCATTCTAGGACCTCTCCACACAGATAAAAGAGTGAATTATCATGATAATTGTTATGCTACAATGCTTGTGCACACAATTCAACCTTGATAAGGTTAGAATTATAAATTGTTGAGGGTGTGGTGAAACAAATGCATTGCATAGTGTTTTCTTTCTAAACGCTTTCTTATCGGTGATGTTCTCTGCCATCTTCCATATTAATACTCTAGGCAGCAAGTTTCATCGCCTGAAACCTATTAAGTACGCTTTCAGGGGTATCTAAAACAAAACCTCTTGAAGGATGACTTCACTCCATTATCGATTGAAATATATTATACTTCTCGTATACACTGTCATTTAGTTTCAACTTCATCATGCGCACATGCAGTTGCACACATAGACAAGGTGCAAGGTGTGAAGCATACACACCAACAACTTCTCCATGCCTCCTAATAAAATCAATAGTGTATACATATTAAGTATCATTTCATGAAAAAACCAAGTCTTCTCCGCAACATCTTCTTAGAAATTGTCATTAGAAAGGCTAGCAACATGAAGACCATATGTGCCCCAAATTGGATCATTTGTTGATGACCATGAGGTGTGGATACATTGTTATCATTTGGTGGAGCAATCCATGCCCATAGCAAGTCTAAAACATGTGCCAAATTCCTTAACATAATATCTATCTAAATTTGTTGATGTTTCTCTTTGCATCCTTGACATACTCTCTCCTTAACTAGATCCCTTGAATGAAGCTTAGGAAATAGTGTGTTAAGATCATGAGATTGCTTGTAAATTACTTGTTGAGGCCACATATCATGTCTTAATAGGCTTGGCATATAGGAATCACCAATGGGTTTGGGTCATTCCTATTCAATTTGGATTGTTGGATACTGTCCAATTCGACTTGAATGTAAAGCCATGACTTAACCATAGCCCAACATGCTAACTCCCAATCCAAATAGGAAACAACCATTTCAAATTTCTACTCTAAGAAACAAATATGTTTGCCTCATATCTTAAGCTTCTTGTTTAGACATTTGTTCATAAGCACAAAATGAAGCACATTTCCATAGCCTTAGTTGGAAACTCAACCCACTTGAAAGTGAAATGGCTTGTAGTTGTATGTTTAGTGGATCATAATGCCTCTACTGAAGGACAAGGATCAAAACCCATAGAATGACAATCCAATCCAACCCAAGCCAATACAAGAGAATAGAATGGAAAATCTCACATGCCCTCGTAGCCTTACCACTTCGATGTTAGAAGAACCCAAACATATACTAATAAGGATTGCTATTTTTTTTGGTGTTCTTGATGAAGTCTAGTTTGTTCACATGTCAGAGCATCAAAATTCTATGTGAAAAACAAGTGTGGAATCCCTAACCCTTTTCTTTCCTTAATAGTATTTATGTTTTGTTTAATGCCAAAACCTTGATTATGGAGGTAATAACCAGATATTATCCTTTTTCTTGATTTTCTAAATCAATAAATTTTTGGTGCAAGACTTGAAAGCAATTGGAGAATCCGAAGACACAATTAAGAAATGACATCTATAATAACAAAATAAAATGCATCTTGTTGTGAGGTTGATGGTGACACAAGGTTATATGTAATCAACACCTTTTACAAACAAATACTAAATAAGTGACCATGTTTCATTCTCATCAAATCATATTGGAGCAGTCTAAGCATCAAACAGTATTCAATAACTCTAAGCCTACCAGTAGCCTCCTTTCTAAGTAGCTACAAGACCCAAGTCTTTTACAAATGAAAATTCAAATAAACTCTTAGAAAGGGTATTAGGTCTTGACATTAGGAAGGTTCTATTATAAGAGGTATTAGAATATTTAGGATTAGGTAGGTTAGGTATGAGGTACTATGAGATACATAGTTAGTTCCATTGTCTGTTTAGAGAGTCTCATAACTTCCTTTACACCTTTTTCCAATATCCTTCAACAATTCTTGGCATTATACTTGGGAGAGTCTCTTAGGCTCAGATATCACATCCTTCACCACCCCCACTTAATTGAACATTAATCAAAGGATTACATCTTTCTTCCTAGTGCTCCCATTAGATAGGGAAATTAAGTTGCAGGGGAAGAGAAACACCATTTAAGCCCCCTGATCTATTATATCTCATGTGGAAATGCGACCCTTGATAGTGAGATGCACGTAGAATTGTTGATTGAAGTCTTTGGACATTTTACCTCTCACTAGTAGGTATTCCCTCTCCACTAGCTCTTGTTAGTGGATCACCTATTATAAACAAAGAGACACTACCTGGACCATATTTAGTTGTTCCATCTAAACTTTTATAAAAGGATTCTTCCTTCAGCCTTAAATGGAAGGATATTTATAGATTCGACTTTACAGGAGGACATGTCCCCCCTCTCCTTCATTTGATGGTAGACACTTGGAGCCTTAAGGTTATTTTCCTTTTATTTCATTGTAGAGCATTATATTCTTTGTTTGAATTCATATAGTTGGGCATAAATCTTATGGATTATCTTTTTTCTACTTTTATAGGAGTGGCCTTCACACTTCCACCATGTATTACTACTTACATATTGAGCGGTCCCATTGACCTACTTAAGGTCATTTGATGGACATGAAGAAAATTATATTATATTATTTATAACATTGGATGGCTAAATTTAGGGAAATATCCACACATCACATACCAATGTACATTTAAATACACCATTATCCATGGAAGAAAATTCATATTTTATGTGGTACCTTTGGAGATTTGAAATGTGTTTTTGGGACAAACATATATGTGGGGAAGGTATGGATTCTATTAATTACACCCTTGGAGCATTGTCCTCAACATAAAGGGATATTTTTTTCACATTCCCAAGGCAAAGCCTAAACTAAATATTTATTTGATCTCTAAAAAACAAAATATTGTCATAAGTTTCAAAGTAAAACACACCGAAAACCCCTTTTGTTTATAATCTAAATGGCCATGCACAATATTGTTGCACCTATATGAGTATCCTTTGTAGAATAACCCACATATTAAAAAAAAAACAATTTCAAGTGCTTCTATAGGAACACATTGATGTCTTCAAAGATCTCGTTGGAGTTCCACTCCCTTGTTGGGTGAAGCACCACTTTGATTTAATTCCTAGAGGTTCATTACCAAATAGACCTATGTATCATAGATACTTGCTAGAAAATAAAGAAATACAATGATATATACATATATCCTAGAGAAGGGATGTATCAAGTTGAGTGTGCCCCCATGAGGAAGCTTGATCATGGTTGTGCTAAATGAATATGTCTCTTGTTGCATGCACATTGACTATGATGTTGAGAAAGCAACAAGATGATGGAGCTTAGTGAAAAGAGTCGCCCTCACTAAGTGGGCCCACAGGCAAATTATGGCGCAAGTTCTATTTTTGGATCCCAGCAGGGATGATCACAGCAGGAGTGACCACAGCAGGGATGATCACAGCAGGAGTGACCACAGCAGGAGTGATCACAGTAGGAGTGACCACAGCAGGAGTGATCACAGCAGGAGTGATCAAAGTCTATTTTTAGACTGGCTGTCCAAAATAGAAAAGTCAAATATTATTGTCTCATAATAATATTTGGACTATAAACTTGATCTTATTCTCTTGGAGCACTTCAGTTTGAGCTACAAATGTGGCCCATGCAGCTGTCAAAAGGAAGTACGCTTTTCTTATGAGTCATTTGAGTTGTTGCATGCATGACTTCAGTTAGAACTCAATCAGTTGAGTTTGGTGGAGTTGATTGTGGAGTTGATGGAGTTGTGTTCAGTTTGACTTGGTTAAACTAGTTGTAGTTAGTCTAACTGCAAATAGACTAATGATGAGTTGTTAAACTAATTATTAACTCATAATGAAACTATAGAATACATCAATTAACTCAGTTGCATGTCAGTGCATGTTCAGTTCAGCAGGGACAGGTGTTAGAGAATCAGATTGCTATCAGTTGTGACTATAGTTGTGCATCAGATCTTGCACAATCAAGGGATTGAGTGTGCCAATGAGTTTGCTCATGTATTTGCCCAGTATTATAGCCTCTGCTCATGTCTAACACAGTGTGAGTGATTCTTTGGAGGTGAAATACGAGTTTGGTAAACCATTCTCATTGATTCTTGAGCAGGTATTGAGCAGTGGAGGCAGGCAAGCAGTGGAATAGATTTGGAGATCAGATCTTAGTTGTATTGTGTGTAACAGGTGGAGCTGGTACTGGATTACTTGTGATAAGCATTGTACTTTGTAATGTTACATGGTCTCAATCATTAATATACAGATGGTTGGGGTTTTTAGCGAGATGCTTTCCCCGGGTTACATACTGTGTTAATGTGTGAATGCTCTTGATGTTTTATTGTTATTGATGCTGCTATATTGATGATCAACATAAAGGAGCTTATGTATTGTGTATGTATTCCGTAATAGTACATGATCAGGATAATCTATGTTGAATATGTGTTAAATTATTCAAAATTTCTACATGGTATCAGAGCTAGATGATTTGTAGAAAAAGTTTCTACATGGTATCAGAGCTGTTGATCATCAAATCTACTATTCAAGAAGTGTTTACATTCTATTTCTTCAGGCAGAGTCTGTAATCGGAACAGGTAGCCTCTAGATTCATCCTTCCTTTAGAAGGTGAGATATCCGGTGAATGCCCATACAGTCAATCTCTGTACGAGAAATATTGTGTTCTCACGAATCTTAGATCAGAGGCGGTTGAGTTGGTTGCTGGTGGAATTCGAATTTGCAGCAGTGTTTTCTTGGTGGCAACGCAACAATGTCTTTCAACGGATTGCGATTGGAGTATTCTCTTAAGGGCAGCTCAAACTATATTGCATGGAAGGACAGGATGGAGGCAGTATTGGATGATAACAGGTTGAAGGAGTTCATAGATACGGATATCCCAAAGCCTACTGATGCTACTCAAGCTGATGCTTGGCAAAAGAAGACTGCAAAATGTCGAAGGATTCTGTTGGAGGGCGTGAAGGATCACATTGTGTCCAGCCTCCATGGAAAGGCTACTCCATATTTGATGTGGAAATCATTAACAAAATTATTCCAAAGCAAGAGAAATCAGAGGAAGCTGGCGCTCAAAGATAAACTCAAAAACATCAAATGCGAGAAGGGTGACAGTATGCCCAAGTATCTCACGAAGTTCACTCAGTTTCGAGATGAGCTGGGAAGCGTGGGGGTTACTATCAATGATGAGGACTTGGTGATCTTGGCTCTCCTTGGTCTTCCGAAGAGTTGGCATTCCTATCAGGACTCTGTCAATGGTCGAGAGAAATTGCCAGGATGGGAAAGACTATGGTCAGATCTTGTGCAGGAGGAGATCAGGCGGAGTACCAGGGACGGATCTTCGTCGAAGGGAGTTGATGAAGAGAATTGCGCTTTGGCTGCCAAAGCAAAGAACGGGAAGAGCAAGAAAGATTCTCAGTCTGGTGCGAAGGCAAGAAGCAGGATATGTCCAAAGTGAAGTGTTTTCACTGTCACCAACACGGACACTATGCCACTAATTGTCCGCAGAAGAAGAAGAACAAGCAGGCTGCTAGATCGGCAGCAGGAGAGGCTCTAGCCTCGCAGTTTGAGCTTGATTTTTCATTGATCGCATGCTTGGTTTTAAGTGTGATGGGATCGGTGTGGTTCTTGGACAGTGGTGCGTCTTTTCACATGACGGGAGATAGAGATTTGTTCTCTGATCTGGAGGACAAAGATCTTGGAGTGCACATCGAGATGGGCAATGATGGTAGATACAGTGCGACCGGTATCGGTACCATTTCCTTTGAGAGGGAGTCTGGTAAACCCTTCGTATTGAAGGAAGTCATGCATGTTCCAAGATTGAAGAAGAATCTTATCTCAGTGGCGATGTTAGAAGACAAGGGGTATGATGTTGTTTTCAATGAGGGAAAGGCCTTCCTGCGCTGCAAGACAACTGGTGAGACCCGAAAGTTAGGGGTTTGAGTGAGGAACCTTTATCAGTTGCATGTAGATGGATACGCAGCAATGGTGGGAAAGGCAGAAGGATTGGTGAGCCGGGATGATGGCGAGTTGTGGCACAGGAGATTGGGTCACCTTCACCATGGAGCCTTGAAGATACTACAGCAGATCATTATAGGGCTTCCTAAAGGCACACTTGCGCAGTCAGATCAGTGAAAAGGGTGTACTTTGGGGAAGTTTGTGAAAGCCACCTTTCACGAGAAGGATAGTCACGCCACGACGATCCTTGAGAGAATTCACACAGACGTGTGTGGACCTTTCTCAGTTTCTTCGACAGCAAAACACATGTATTATGTGATTTTTGTTGATGATTTCTCTCGTAAGTGCTCGATCTTCTTCATGCAGAAGAAGAGTGAGACATATTCAAAGTTCTGTGAATTCAAAGCACTGGCCGAGAAGGAGTCGGGGAAGAAGGTGAAGGCTCTTAGGAGCGATAATGGTGGTGAATACATCTCGGACGAGTTCAAGGATTTCTGCAAGGCAGAAGGGATTCGAAGAGATCTCATAGCTCCCCATAACCCACAGCAGAATGGGGTAGCTGAGCGGAAGAACAAAACGATTGTGGGTGCTACACGGGCAATGTTGCATGATCGGGGCCTACCCCTTCACTTGTGGGCGAAAGCATGCAATACAGCAGTTTATGTGCAGAACCGTTGTCCTCATAGGATACTTGGCATGAGTACACCCGAGGAGGCTTATTCTGGTAAGAAGCCTGATCTTTCTCATTTGAGGATTTTTGGTGCTAACGTTTACATGCATGTGACGAAGGATGCCAGGAAGAAGTTGGAGCTGACCTCAGAGGTTGGGATATTTGTGGGGTACACTGATACGCCCCACAACTATCGTGTGTATTTTCCAGACAGTGGTAAAACTATCGTGCGACGGGATATAAAATTTCAGGAGGAGAAAGCCATGAAGTGTTCGCTTGAGAGGGAGCTACACTTGCATGTAGATGAGGAGCTATTAGTTCCTAAGGATGAGCTTCAGGACGTGGATAAGCCACAGGACGAGGTTCATGGAGTGGAAGGGACCACTCATGCAGCGCCAACCATCAGAGGGCGAAAGCGCTTGACAGAAGCTGAGCGACTGGCTCAAGATGCAGAGAAAGTTGTAGGACCACCTACAGCCCAACGCAGGCAGAGACAGTCACCTGATCGGTACACTAGATACATGGCTCTTATGAGCAAGTGTGTTGTGACTGAGCCATCCTCTTTCGAGGAAGATGTGGAGGATCCCGCATGGGTAGACGCCATGGTGGAAGAGTATGATTCTATTGTCAGAAACAGTGCATGGGAGATTATTCCTAGACCGGAAGGGAAATCAGTGGTGGGTTCAAGATGGATCTACAAAGTTAAGCAGGCAGCTGACGGGAGTGTAGAGAAGTACAAGGCAAGATTTGTTGCCTGAGGCTTTTCACAAATAGAGGGGATCGATTATGAGGAGACCTTTGCACCCGTCGCAAGGTATTCTTCCATACGGACGATTCTTGCTCTCTCAGCGCAGATGGGATGGCACATTCATCAGATGGATGTGAAGACTGTGTTCCTCAACGGAGTCATTGAGGAGGAGGTGTGCATTGAGCAGCCCGAAGGCTTTGAGGTCTTCAGCAGCGAGTCGCATGTGTGCAGGCTCAAGAGAGCGTTGTATGGGTTGAAGCAAGCACCACATGCTTGGTACACACGGATAGACAGCTATTTCACAGGACTTGGATTCTCCAAAAATGAGGCGGATCCTAACCTATACTAGATTGTGGTGGAGGGTAAGTTGCTTATCATTGTACTGTATGTTGATGATTTGATTCTAACGGGTGATGAGCTGTTGATACTGTCATGCAAGAAGGATCTTGCTACAGAGTTTGAGATGAAGGATTTGGGCCTCCTTCACTATTTCCTAGGATTGGAAATATGGCAGTGCAGTGGTGGACTGCTTGTTTCTCAGGGCAAGTATGCTCGGGAGATACTGGAGAAGTTCAACATGCATGGCTGCAAGCCTGTTGATACTCCTCTTCCTAGAGGTTAGAGGAAGGAGGATGCCACTTCGGGAGAAGAAGTGGATGCCACTGTTTATCGACAGTTGGTGGGGTCGCTGATGTATTTGGTCAATACACGACCCGATATATGCTATGCAGTTAACCAGCTTTCACAAGCTATGGTTAAGCCTACCAAGCTCTTCTGGAAGGCGGGCAAGCATGTATTGCACTACTTGAGAGGCACATTGGGATATGGATCTTGGTACAGACAGGAGGATGCAGATTGGGTAGGGAGCTCAAGAGGCCGAGTATATGGCGGCAAGGACATCAGGTACCATCATATCAGAGATTGTGTGCAGCGGAGGATCATGTTGCTTTCATACATTCCAACGGAGGATCAGGATGCTGATATTCTGACGAAGGCTCTCACCAGGAGCAAAATTCGAGTACCACCGAGGCAGGATAGGGGTTGCTGATAATCCATATCTTTTCGAGAGGGAGTGTTGAGATTGCAACAAGATGATGGAGCTTAGTGAAAAGAGTCGCCTTCACTAAGTGGGCCCACAGGCAAATTATGGCGCAAGTTCTATTTTTGGATCCCAGCAGGGATGATCACAGCAGGAGTGACCACAGCAGGGATGATCACAGCAGGAGTGACCACAGCAAGAGTGATCACAGTAGGAGTGACCACAACAGGAGTGATCACAGCAGGAGTGATCAAAGTCTATTTTTAGACTGGCTGTCCAAAATAGAAAAGTCAAATATTATTGTCTCATAATAATATTTGGACTATAAACTTGATCTTATTCTCTTGAAGCACTTCAGTTTGAGCTACAGATGTGGCCCATGCAGCTGTCAGAAGGAAGTACGCTTTTCTTATGAGTCAGTTGAGTTGTTGCATGCATGACTTCAGTTAGAACTCAATCAGTTGAGTTTGGAGGAGTTGATTGTGGAGTTGATGGAGTTGTGTTCAGTTTGACTTGGTTAAACTAGTTGTAGTTAGTCTAACTGCAAATAGACTAATGATGAGTTGTTAAACTAATTATTAACTCATAATGCAACTATAGAATACATCAGTTAACTCAGTTGCATGTCAGTGCATGTTCAATTCAGCAGGGACAGGTGTTAGAGAATCAGATTGCTATCAGTTGTGACTATAGTTTTGCATCAGATCTTGCACAATCAAGGGATTGAGTATGCCAATGAGTTTGCTCATGTATTTGCCCAGTATTATAGCCTCTGCTCACGTCTAACACAGTGTGAGTGATTCTTTGAAGGTGAAATACGAGTTTGGTAAACCATTCTCATTGATTCTTGAGCAGGTATTGAGCAGTGGAGGCAGGCAAGCAGTGGAATAGATTTGGAGATCAGATCTTAGCTGTATTGTGTGTAACAGGTGGAGCTGGTACTGGATTGCTTGTGATAAGCATTGTACTTTGTAATGTTACATGGTCTCAATCATTAATATACAGATAGTTGGGGTTTTTAGCGAGATGCTTTCCCCAGGTTACATATTGTGTTAATGTGTGAATGTTCTTGATGTTTTATTGTTATTGATGCTGCTATATTGATGATCAATGTAGAGGAGCTTATGTATTGTGTATGTATTCCGCAATAGTACATGATCAGGATAATCTCTGTTGAATATGTGTTAAATTATTCAAAATTTCTACATATGATGTCCTCAACAAGATCATAGTGAATAATAGGTACCTTATTCCTCATACTAATGACCTTATTTATACTCTTTAGGGAGAAAGATTTTACGATAATCAACTTTTAAGTGTGGATACCGCCAAGTCCATGTTGACCCTTGAAATATTTGGAAAACTTATGTTCAAAGCTAATGATGCCTTGTATGAGTGGTTGATGATGCATTTTAACTTGACCAATGTTCTTGAAACATTCATGTACCTTATTAATGATTCTATGTGACCATTTGCTTAGAAATTTCTTACTGTTTCTCTTTACGATGTGTTTATTTTGAGAAGACATGGGAATAACTTCTCCAACATGTTACCATGGTTATGAAGACCATGTGAAAATGCAAACTTTTTGCCAACCTAGAGAAGTGAGCATTTTCCAAGAAGTGCATCCGATACCTTTGTTTCATTGTTAATAACATAAGAGTGCACACAATTCCAAACTAGGTCCAAGTCCTCTACAATTGGACTACCCCAACCAATCTAACATAGTTACACCACTTTTTATGATTAGCCAACTTCTATAGAGGATTCTTGTTGGGTTTCTCCCATATGAATAACAACCATGAAATCCTCCAAGGTCAAAACATGCATGATTTTATACGCAACAATAAAAACTACGATAATGAATGAAAGGTAATCAAAAGGATTTGCACCATTTAAATCAGTTTTTATTTCAACTTCGAAAAAGAGTTAGCAAACAGGTTCTTCCGAAGCTATGTCATAAGTGAGATTTATGTCGAGGTTTAATATAAGGATTTGCTCATGTTAACGGGTTTATAATATATGCATATGATATGCCATTATAAATTCTCATTTGTTTGAAATAGGATGTGAGTGCTATACGGTAAGGAAAGACCAAAATGTTGGTGCATATTTGAATTGCTTTTCATTTTAGTGGCAATTGTCATTTTCTTTATTAATTATTACTATTTAAGTGTAAATCATAAAATCCATGGTCTGTTGTATTTTCTGTTTTATGGTACACATCTAGTTATGGCTCAAATTTCTTAAACTTGATTGTAATTAAACCTATTATTATTTTACTGTAACTTGAGTGTTTCAGCAGTTGTTAGTCAAAAGCTTGACTGAAACATGAAGCCTAAGATTGTTCTAATTCTTTGAACTTAGTTTTAAGTCCTTTATTCCAAACTCATTATATAGATAGACGAGTTGAAGACTTTTTCATAGTTATATGGATCTTCAAGTCAGCATGTCATGCAAGGTGTGGATCAAACTGTGGTATTTTGAATGCCTTGATATTTCCATTTTAATAAAGGGAACTTTCAGGAATATATTATAGATAGCATTCTGAGTTGGCACTTGAAATTCATACTTCACTTCTTGCTATATAGGTTAACTGGTATGATTTCAGAAGCTATGAATGAAGGTATGATCTCTTGCAATAAAGTGTGGATTGATGCTTTGTTGATTTTTGGATGAGGATCAAATGAACGTAGATTTTCAAATTATTTTTTTTAATATTTCAAGGATCGTCATATTTCTGATGCCATATCCATCGGATGTACAACGACGTCATCAGTCAAATTTCTGATGCATAGTGGTTAAACATCTCTCGTTAGATTTCTGATTCTATATCGTTGGAAAGCCCCTGTCAGATTTTGTACCTATACGTCAAATTTTCGACTCCAGATAGTCGAACAACTCTGGTCATATTTTCTACTCTTCGACGCTTTATCATGGAACAACTCTCATTGGATTTTGTAAATATCGTCAGCTCTCTGACACCCTATAGTCAAACAACTCTCGTCGTATGTGGTATTGGTGGAAAATCTTTTCAAATTTTGCATTTATCTGATGAATCTCTGACACGGTATCTTCAGGCCAAACGTCGGCTATCTGACATCATTTTGTCGCATTACATCGCAAGCTCTTGTCATATTTCTAACAACTCTCGTCGGATTTTGTAAATATTTTCATATCTCCAACGTGGTATCACCGGAAAACTCTCGTCGAATTTTACAATTATCTGATGAATCTCCAACACAATATCGTTGAGAAAAATTTCGTCTATCCAACGTCTTTTTGTTGTATTATATTGAAGGATCTTGTTTGATTTCTAACAGTGTTATGTTGCATTACATTGTAGATATTGTAGAAGCATCCATCGAAGATATGATAGTTGATTCATCCCTTTCCATTGGTTATATAACGAGGAATATGTGTCGGATATCTGATGGTGATTTTTCTCTGTTGGATTGTTCGACTAAGTTTCATCGACAAGCCTTGGAAACAAGGTTCACGAGAGTTATGACACAATTACGTCTAATAACCAATGAAAGGCCATCAAATTTTAGTGTATTATGTTTTAGTGGAGGATTTTTCCATAAGATGCAATGGGCATAACTACATCAATCAAGACCAATGGTTGGAACCCCAAGCACACCAGAAAAGGAATATGGCTAGTAGAGTTGTGGAGGGCTCTATTATAGCTATGTTAAAAATATGGAAGGCTTTGTCCCATGTATATGGATGCTTGGAGTTGCACATGCACAACATATGTGTAACTGTCTCCTCCCACGCTAACCCACTTTCAGCAGCTTGCCTCAGTAAACATGATTGAGGGTCACTATGATAAGACTCAACCTCCTATATTACCTTAAGGAAATGGATTCGAAAACATCAGACCTTATTGACTTCCCTCATCTGCTACAGGACCTTTAGGAGCAACCCAACCCCTCATGTTGTCCAACCCCTCAAAGGAATCTCCTTTTCATTGAATTAGAGCCCCAGTCGCTCCCTTTCCAAGCCCTCCAAGCGACTAAGAACCTTCAATCACTTTCATGAGCCTGCCTTAGTGCAACTATAGCCTTTTTCCACCAATACTATGCCAGCAATTGTGAGATTTAAGGCTATTTTCTAGGGCGAGGACCCAGTCTCTGTCCAGAACCCCATGAAACTTCCAGAACTCATAAAAGACATAGAAACAATGCTTGTAAACCAAAACTGAAACTAGGATTTAACTTGACCTTCCCCAACCAGGACTAGCATTCCATCAAACACTTGGTAAAGTTGCAACCTACAGGTCATGAATGCAAGTCCAAAAATAAGGAGCTGAAAACTTATTTGAGATTTAACAAGAAGGGTCATTTCCTTCTCACATTAGCTTCCATAATATCAATTAGGTCTTGCATTCATTATTCATTCAATTACAAGTAAAAACATGAAAATATTTGTGACTAAGAACTTTCAAATAACCATGCTTATAACCAGATAAATAACAATGAGAGAACAACCATTAAAGTTGCATAATAACAAGTACATTTACTCATTAAAAGCAAGGGAAACTTAGCTCTTATTAAACATAGACAAAACCAACTAGGTTCAGGACTAATCTGAACTTAAACAAGAACCCTACAACTCACAAATATAATCATAAACATAGAGATGCAGCAGAAAAACACTTCATTTCATTAATAGAAAAATACTGAACTATGCTTATAAACAAAATGGAAATAAGATAACTCGGGCGATGGTAGGTTATCTCTAAGAAGAGATGTGGTGGATACATGCCTCTGAACTGAGTTACAATGAGGCTCAAAAGCCTTTTTATTATTGAACAATAAGAGAAAACCCTAAACAACCAAAACCCTAACCCAAGGAGATGTGACACCAAGAGTTTATGGGCCCTGTTGGGGTTAGTTGAGCAGCCAACTTCCCGAGGTCATAACTTGGTCATATTATCTTCGTTTAATGTGTATGATACCTCGTTGAAAATATCTCTCTGGGGACTACAGTTGCCAATGTGATTGCTATAGAAAACATTAAAGGAATTTTGCCAAAAAAACATTGTTCAGGGCCTCAAAATGGCTTTGGAAGTTCAAGACTCGAAAAACTGCCAAAAACAGTAAAATGTGCTACAATTAAGGAAAATGAAAAACTGAAAGAAACAATGGTGAGGGTCCAAGTAGAATAGGCAGGTGGCCACCAATATCCACCTGGATCAGGGACTTCCACGTGCCACTCGACCATAGATTGGTTGAACCAAATATTTCTTTCAGCCAATCACCCTTGTGCCATATTCCAAGCATGAATGTGGGATCTCATGGAATGAACCAATCCATAAACAACCAAGGGAATCCAGAGGTTAAACCACCTCCACCCTCACCATACCATGACCTCACCTAAACCGGTTTCGAGATCAAAAAACCAAACCAAGCTTGGATGCCTCAGAATTTCTTCTCTAATACCTTGGGGAATTTTCCTGTCTCCACCCTCAAGTTTTACCATGTATCCCATTGTTATCGTTCAATGGATTCTTAGGCCTTTGGGAATTTTCCTAAGACCACCTCACCCGGATCCAAAATCTTCTGGCAATCCAAACCTCGAATTGAGAAAAGTCCCATTACACCATTTTTATCCATAAATGGTAAGGCTAGGCTAAAATCCATTGTCAAACTCAGCGAAACCCATGCCAGTGACAACAAGAAAACCAACCAACATGCACATACCATGCATGTCAAAGCTAGCTAGGAGATCATACATGCAACTTGTTCCCTGCAAGTATTCATGTTGACGTTGCTTGATCCAACTTTTTCCTTGCTTGATCCTTGCTTTCCTTTTCTTTCCTGGTCCTTCCTTTTCTTTCTTGGTATTTCCTTTGATTGCTTGCTTTCCATATTCTCTTGATGCTCTTCTCCTCTCTAAAAACTAATTCCAAAACTAAAATGACAAAAGGCTACCAACTGATGCTCTAATGTCTTTTTATTATTCATGCCTCTAATTTCTTCAATTCATTATTTTCCTTCATTTTCCTCTTCACATGCAACCTGTGACCTTTCACCTTCCTTTTCTCCTGATTTCTTTTATTTTCATAAATAAAATACCAATAATGTCTTGTTTCCTTTTGAAAACCTTTAACATTGCCTTTTCCAATTTCCCCTTAGCCATAAACACATCAAGTGATGTCCACTAAAATATTTTTCCCAACATACAGCTTGGAATAAATGTCCCTTGATTGTGCTCTTATTTTGCCTTTATTACCTTTTATTACATGAACTTTTAACCTAGGGTTGTTATAGACCCCTCCCCCTTAGGGCAACACTGTCCTCGGTGTTTTGTGACACCTAAAACCAGGAAAACTGCTAAAAGGCAAAACATACTGCCCATGGAGCTTTATAACCCAACTTGTTGCAATAGTTGCAATATTTACAATAACAACCTGCTCAAAATAAAAACCATCATGACAAACATGAAAACCATATCGCTTATTGGAGCTTTATAACACAACTTGTGGTGGTATTTACAATAGAAACCATACATAAATATGTACAATATCAAAAACTCACTTCTTCCACTGGCAAAGAATGAAGGATACATAGCTCGCATCTGATCATCCATCTCCCATATAGCTTCATCGGGCCCATAGTGCTTCCACTGCACTCTAACTTTCCCAATCTCTCTGTTCTGTAGCATGAGATGTTTCCGCTACAATATGCACTGAGGTTCCGGCTGGAATTCTCCTTCTAGTTCCACCTGCAATAACACCAATAAATAACATGATCAACATCCTTTACATATATTTTAAGCAATGAAACATGAAAAACATCATGGACTTTCATTGTCGAAGGCAATGCAAGTCTATAAGCCACTTGTCCAATCCTCTCAAGGATCTCAAAAGGCCTGCAATGCCATGGTGCCAACTTGGCACATGATCCAATCCTTAAGGAGCTCTTCTTAGGCTTGATGTGCAAAAACACATGCTCCCCAACCTAAAACTCCTTAAATGCCTTGTGTTGGTTTGCATAAATATTTTGCTTGTCATGTGCTGCCTTTAGATTCTTCTTTATAGCCTACATTTCTTGTTCCATGTCTGCCAACATGTCTGGTCCAATAAGTACCATGCTCACCATCTCACTCCAATTGATGGGAGTGTTACAACTCCGCTCATACAGTGCCTCAAACAGACTCATCCTCGGTGACTCCTGATAATTGTTGTTATAAGCAAACTCAACCAGTGGAAGGTACTCCTCCCATCTCCTCTGTTGGTGGATCACATACATCCTCAACATATCCTCCAATATCTTGTTGTCCCTCTCTGTCTGTCCATCTTTCTGTCGATGATAAGTTGTACTGAAGGTTAACTTTGTCCCCAAACCTGCAAATAGCACCTTCCAAAACTTGGAAGTGAACTTGGCATCCTTTTCTAACACAATATTCTTCGGAACATCATGCAATCTCACAATCTCCCTAACAAAGACCTCTGCTACCTCACTAGTTGAATATGTAGTATTGACTGGAATGAAGTGAGAGACCTTTCTCAACCTGTTTATCAAAACCATGATATATTCATGTTTCCTCGAGTTCCTCGAAAGACCTGTAATGAAATCCATGGAAATGACTTCCCACTTCCACTCTAGAATCGAAATTAGTTGAAGCAACCCACCTAGATGCTTACACTCTGCTTTCACCTACTAATAGTCCAAGCATCTAACCACAAACTCTGCCACTTCCTTCTTCAAATTCGGCCAATAGTAGAACTTCTTCATTATTGTCAACGTCTTCTTTACATGAAACTCAATCAAGATAGGCTTTTTTATTTCACTGTCATCCGGCACATAGATCTTGTCCCTAAATCTCACCAAGGCATCTGTTGTGAGATGGTAGTCTACATCTTGGTCACTTGTACCCTGTTGTAGCATGTGCATAAGCTCCATGTACCTGTCATCCTATTTTCCTGCCTGTAAGATCTGATCTTGTAAATATGCCCCATATGAGCTCACTGTTGCAACATGGTTCAACTACAAATTCTTGCTAAGAGAATCTGCAACCTTGTTCTCCTTACCCTTGAAGTATTTGATCTCGAAGTCAAACTTGTTGATTGTGGCCAGCCATCTAGATTTCATGGCATTTAGATTCGCTTGGTAAAACATATATCTCAACCCGTAGTGATCGCTCATCAACACAAACCTCTTTCCAAGAAGATAATGTATCCACATCTTCAAGGCATGAATAATAGTTGCCAACTTAAGATCATGATTCAGATAATTATGCTCCTACTCATTCAGTTTCCTTCACTCATAAAATATCACCTGTCCCTCCTGCATAAGGACTCCACCAAGCCCTCTCTTGCAAGCATATATACACACTACGAACTCTTTATCCATATCTACAATCTCTAACACTGGAGCATTTGTCAACGAATCCTTTAACTGTTCAAAATTGGTTGGACACTCCTTTGTCCATTCAAACTTATTAGCTTTCCTCTATAATGATGTAATAGGGAGGGCATTGCGTGAGAATTTATTGATGAAGCTCCTATAATAACCTGCTAACCCCATGAATGATCTGACTTCATCCAAATTGCTAGGAGTTGCCCACTCCATGATAGCTCTCACCTTTTATGTATCTGCTGTTATGCCTTCCTTGGAGACAACATGTCCTAAGTAGTGCACCTTTGTCCGAAATAAATTGCGCTTGCTAAGCTTGGAATACAACTATGTTCTCTTAGCAACCTCAACACTGCTTCTAAATGCTCGAAATTCTCTTCCTCATGCTTAGAATATATGAGGATGTCATCAATGAATACAATAAAAAACTTGTCCAAATAAGGATTCAACACACTATTAATCAAGAACATAAAAGTAGTTGGAGCATTATTCGAACCAAATGGAACTACAGCAAACTCATAATGCCCATACCTGGTCCTGAAGGTAGTCTTGTAGATCTCCTCTTCTTTGATGCGTACCTGATGGTATCTTGATCTCAAGTCAATCTTTGAGAACATTGTTTCTCCCTTCAACTGATCGAAAAATTCATCTATCCTCAACAACGGATATCTATTCTTGATCTTCACCTTGTTCAATTTCATGTAGTCAATGCACAACCTGAGGGCACCATCCTTCTTCTTCACGAAAAATATTGTTTCACCGCAAGATGATACACTTGGCATAATGTATCCCTTATCAATCATTTCCTTCAACTCCAACTTCAACTCCACCAACTCCAATGTACTAATCGTGTAAGGTGATTTTGATGTTCGTGCTTCCCCTAGTACCAACTCAATAGAAAAATCCACTTCCCTATGGGGAGGCAACTTTGAAATCTCTTCTGGAAACACATCCTGAAATTGTTGTAGTATAGGGTACCTATTGAATATTTTTGTATCCTCGACATCCTTACCCTTGTCACTGGAAATATGAACTGCAAACATTACACACCCTTTCGTGCAACTATGCTTAGCCTGCATAGTTGTGACTATCCTCAATGATGTAGGCTTCTTCTTTCCCTGCAAGATTCTCTTGTCCCCATTATCATCTAGGCACTCAATAGCCTTGTCATCACAATATATTTTGGTCTTGTGAAGATACATTCAATCCATACCCAAAAGCATATTATATGATCCCAATGGCAGTACATTCAAATGTGTTGTTGTAGGCATACCATTCAACTTGAATGCACAAGCTCTTACCTAGTGATGTTGTAACAACCCTGGTGAAATTCCATGTAATAAAGTGAAAAGCAATAACAACAAATGAATGGGACACTTATTCCAAGATGAATGTTGGTTAAGACATCTTAGGGGGTGTTCATTTGGTTGTTTATGGCTAAGTAAATTGGCAAAGGCAATGGCTAAGGCATTAAAAGGCAAAAAGGCATTTTTGACACATTTATTTAAGAAAATAATGGAAATTAGGAGAAAAGGGAGGTGAAAGGTCATAGGTTGCATGTGAGGAAGAAAATGAAGGAAAATAATGGAAAATGAAGAAAA
Organism: Pinus tabuliformis; assembly: GCA_031772625.1. Classification (NCBI taxonomy): domain Eukaryota; kingdom Viridiplantae; phylum Streptophyta; class Pinopsida; order Pinales; family Pinaceae; genus Pinus; species Pinus tabuliformis. The sequence continues at coordinate 1,411,322,383 of CM062816.1, read as the reverse complement.
TAGAGGCCTCATTCATAAAAAGGTTTCTCATAATCAGTTGGTAACTTTTTGTCAATTAAGTGTTGAAGCTCTCTCATTATTCTCTCTCTAAGTGTTGAAGCTCTCTCATTATTCTCTCTCTCTTTCTCGCATACTCTTGAATACTTTGAGATTTCTTGGAGAAATCTTGTAGGGTGTGGCATACTTCGATGCTTGGAGCAAGAACGTAAAGGAAGAGCAAGAAAGCGTAAGAAGGCATCAACATAAGCAACTACATCATATTTTCTTGTAGATACCGAGTTGCATGTATGATTTCTTCACTAGTTTTTGCATGCATGGCATATGCACGTGGTTTCTTGGTTGTGATCTATCATTGGCATCGAGGATTGCCTAGATGGACAGTGGATTTCCTAGCCTTTCCATTTCCTGGATAGCCATGGTGATTGTGGGTTTACTTTCATTGTTTTGTTTTGTTTGGTTCTCGTGTTTCCTTAGCTTGGGTTGACTTACTAGTCCTGAAAGCCTTGGTTGTACAAACACTCTGGAAGCCCTTGGTGGGTTGAGTTATTAGTCCTAGAAGCCTTGGTTGGTTAAATGCTTTGGAAGCCCTGTATAAGTTGTGGGTTGAGTTACTATTTTTGGAAGCCTTGGTTGGACAAATTCTCTAGAAGGCTTGGATGGAAACCAATCCGATGATGGTTTTGGTGATGTTCGATTGTGAGGTGGAATCAATATTCGATTGGTTGAGGTGGATGACCTCTGGAAGCCGTGGATGAGTTTTGATTGATTTTTTTTATGAGATCCCACATTCATGCTTGGAATATGGCATGGGGGTGAATGGATGGAGAGAGATTTGGCTCAACCATTCTACGGTCGGGTGGAACGTGGTAGTCCCATCTCTAGTTGGTTCATTGCAGTGATTAATGAGAAATCCTTTCCCTTGATTTTCATGTGTAAAGGTACTGATGTATTTATGGATTTGATGGTTGTCATGTTTATTGTATTTCTATTCCTATTATGTTGGTTATATGCACATTTTATGGCAGCAGTTATGTATGGCTCTCAACATGTTTTTACTTGTATGTGTATGGATATTGTGTCTCTGACTTAATAGATGATAATGCAATAAATGGCATGAGGGAACAATGGTTCATAATGATCCTCAGACAAGTATGATATCCCTACACTTAACTCTATTATTTACACTTGTAGATTACATGTCAATGATATGTTTGACGAAATGCATGTCATGGCTAGTAGGGGTCCAATCAAGGTCTTGAACAGGTATTTTCTTTAGTACTGTCATCTCAATATTACTTTACTGATTTGAAGAGATGGAATAGTTCTAGGCAGTGACCTAAGCTTTGGGCCTGAAAAAGTGGCTCAAATCCCAGAGTCGCTGGCACAACACTGACAATTTTGGTCCACAGTCGCTGGCAGGTAGGCCTATGAGAGTGACTTTAGGTTGTTGGTTGCTCCCTTTCCCATAGCATGAGAGCGACTATGGCCCAAGAGACCTAAAACAGTAGTGGAACCAAGGGACATCTTGTGTGAGTGGTTGACTTGTCTTCTGAGGGTTTTGTTGATGATGTTGAATGTTTGTCTGGTGTGTTTCCATCGGTTCCACTTCCTTAATGTGACTTAGGAGGTCGAATCATATCATAGTGGCTTCTCGTCGCATGTTTCCCCCGGTTGGTCGGTTGCTTGGGTAGATATGGGAGGAGGGTGTTACAGAGTGGTATCAGAGCATGGTTCACCCCTCAGACTATATGGGCTATGTGTTGGTCATGCATGCATGTCAATTGCATGTGTCTCTCTTACACTTGTTATATTTGCTTGATGATTGATTAGGGTTGTAGTATGGTTATCATGGAGAATTTGATATTGATTTCATGAAATGCATTGTCATAAGTATGTGACTGACTATGTATGGATTGTATGTCGCTTACATGTTGATTTTATGGTTCCTACTTACATCCTTGTATGTTAGGTTACATTCTTGAATATTTGGACTACATGTATCAGTCTTGTAAGTTGATTACAAGATTTGATCGCTTATGTTCGACTACATGCGTTTATGCGTAGGTGTAGTTGATTTGGAATTACTTATGCATATTGTTGGTTGCATGTGGAAATGGGTACAATGGAGTAATGGTTGTTGTCATGCATGAGGTCATAGCATGCATTTTTGATATGGCCTTGCATTGATGACTGGATCCTAGTTAGAGTGATGTTTATGTGTTGATACATTTATTGGTGTATGTCTATATGTTGTTATGATTATGTTATACATGTATCATGCTGATTTGGTGATTTTGCAGACAAGGTATCCTCCCCAAGCTATACTAAGGTATGTTGGTTTATTTTGATTTGGTTTATCTGACATATTATGCCTTGCAGGAAGAAATATCAAATGGCTAGCAAGATGGTTGACTATAGAGACTCTCCCTACGAATCCGAAGAGAAGTATAGTGTTGGGAACTCTTCTGACTTGGAAGTGACACTGAGAAGCCTAAAGGAGGAGATAAGGAGTTGTAAGGTAAATAGTGACATAATCATATAGTCACAGGAAAATTTAGCATAGGTGAATGCAGTAATACTTCAGAGCTTGTCTAATTTGCAGTGACAAGGACCACTACAGATGGCATGGTGGTCGTCAATCAGATAGAGATGATATAGTTATAGATGGCAGGTTGTTGGACACTCCAGAGAGGAGAAGGGATAGACACAAGTATGATTCCAGTTCTGATTCAGATAGGCACCATGATCGTGATCATTATCATCCTTACAGGGGGAATGATAGGGGATACTTGATGGATGAGTTTAAGAAGGCAAATCCACCTACTTTTGATGGAGAGGTAAAGAGATCACAGGATGCAGAGGCATGGTTGCTTGGTATGAAGAATTTTTTCAAGTTGCATGACTACTCAGAGAACATGAAAGCTAAAGTGGCCACTTTCAGTCTTAAAGGTAAAGCAGACAAGAACATAAATGAGGAAGATATTACTTGGAGTGAATTTGAGCAGCTATTCAAGAAGAAGTATTTGTCAGAGAGATACTTCAATGACAGAGCAAAATGATTCTATGAACTAAAGATGGGATCCATGACAGATGATGAGTACACCAGTAAGTTCATGGAACTGTTGAGATATGTGCCTTACCTCAAGGAGGAGAAGGCTAAGATTCATAGATTCACTAGTGGATTACTAGTTGCATTCAAAGACAAGATTGAATTAAATGAGCCTAGACCATTGTAGGAGGCCATTTGAAATCTAAATCATTGCTACGAACAATCGAAGCGCAAAACTGAGACTAAGCCAGAATGAAGAGGTAAGGTAGAGAGCAAAGGAAAATGGGACAAGAAGCAAGCAAGACCACAAGATTTGGGTAATAAGGAGAATGTTGCACCACCTAAGAGATTCAATGCATTAGATAGAGGATAGGGACATCAATCTGAAGAAAATAATATGAATGGAGGCTGGAAGCCTCTAGAGTGTTGGACTTGTGGCAAAGATCATTGCAGGAGGGATTGTCTGCAGAATCGGGGTGGTAGACCTCACATATAGAGTGCACATGAGGCTCAGAATGTTGGAGATGTAGGCTAGAGTATTCCTCATAACTATGCAGCCATGGACAACAGGCAGGCAGAACATCAAGCATCTATCATTGATATGGATGGTAATCTTTGTGATCAAGTTATTTCTATTTTGATTGACCTTGGATCTAATTATAGCTATGTTAGTCCTGACTTGGTCGATAAGTGCGGTTTGAGTAAGGAATTGCATGAAGAGTCTTGGTTAGTGCAGTTGGCTGCAGGAACGATGAAGTGATTTCATCATTGGGTAAGAGCTTGCGCGTTTGACTTAAATGGTATGCCTATCGCAACACATTTGAATGTTTTACCGTTGGGTTCATACAGTATATTTTTTGGCATGGATTAGTAGTATCTTCATAGAACCGAGATTGATTGTTATGACAAAGCCATTGAGTGTGTTGATGAAAATGGGGAACCAAAAGTCTTGCAAGGTAAGAAGAAAGCCACATCAGCTAGGATGGTGACAGTTATGCAAGCAAAGCGTAGCCACAGGTGCAAGCTATTTGTAGTACATATTTCTAGTGATAAGGGTAAGAAGCTTGAGGATGCAAATGTGTTGAACAAATACCACGTTTTACAACAATTCAGGGATGTATTTCCTAAGGACATCACAGAGTTTCCACCACATAGGGAGGTAGATTTTTCTATTGAGCTAGTGCTAGGGGCAGCTCCAGCATCTAAAGCACCTTACATGATGAGCACGCCCGAGTTGGTTGAGTTAAAGTTGCAGCCGAAGGAAATGTTGGACAAGGGATACATTATGCCAAGTGTATCATCGTGGGGCACACTGGTCTTGTTTGTGAGGAAGAAAGATGGTATGCTCAGATTATGCATTGATTATATATAGCTGAACAAAGTGACTATCAAGAACAGATACCCTTTGGCGAGGATTGATGACTTGTTCGATCAGTTGAAGGGAGTAGCAGTGTTCTCAAAGATTGACTTTAGATCCGAATACCATTGGGTACACATCAAAGAGGAGGATATCCATCGAGTACACATCAAAGAGGTGGAAATTTACAAGACTGCATTTAGCACCTGGTATGGGCATTATGATTTTGTTGTTGTTCCATTATGATTTTTTTGTTGTTCCATTTAACACCTGGTATGGGCATTATGATTTTGTTGTTGTTCACTGATGATATACTGGTATATTCTAAAAATGAGGAAGATCATGTCGAGCACTTAGCAACAATGTTGAGGTTGTTGAGAGAGCATCAGTTGTATGCTAAGCTCAACAAATGTAGTTTCTTTCAGAATGAGGTACACTACTTGGGACATGTTGTCTCCAAGGAGGGCATTACAGTAGATCCAAAGAAGATAAGGGCCATCATGGAGTGGGTAGCTCCTAAGAGTGTGGATGAGGTGAGATCTTTCATGGGTTTGGCAGGCTATTATAGGAGGTTCATCAGGAACTTCTCACATATTGCTTATCCTATCACATCATTGCAGAGGAAAGGTAAGAAGTTCAAATGGACTAAAGAGTGTGAGGCTAGCTTTGAGTAGCTCAAGTAGTTGCTCACACATGCACCAGTGCTATAGATTGCAAAACCTGACAAAGAGTTTGTAGTATGTATAGATGCTTGCAAGAGAGGTCTCCATGGAGTCCTTATGCGGGATGGACATGTGGTATGTTATGAGTCCTGGAAACTAAACGAGCACGAGCACAACTATCCTATGCATGATCTCGAGTTGGAAATGATTATACATGCATTGAAGATGTGGAGACAATATCTTCTTGGCAGGTGGTTTGCGCATATGAGTGGTCACATTAGGTTGCGGTATTTGTTTGACCAGGTGAATCTAAATGCTAGGCAAGCTAGATGGTTGGCTACAATCAACGATTTTGGCTTTGAGATCATATACATCAAAGGCAAGGAGAACAGAGTGGTAGATGCTCTTAGCAGACAGGTACAGGTGAATCACTTAGCAGTTATGAGCTCTTATGGGACTTGGACTATTGTCTTACAACAGATGGATTGGTCAGGTTCTGATACAGGATATATATGTCAGATGACAGTGATCTCAAGAAGGTGATCTTGAGAGAGTTTCATGCAAAACTATATTCAGGTCACCCAAGTTACCAGAAGACACTAACAGCAGTGAAGAGATCTTACTATTGGCTGAACTTGAAGAGAGATGGAGCAGCGTTTATGGCTAGATGTTTTGATTGTCAGTGAGTGTAAGCATTCAGGTGGACTGCTACAGTTGATCGCGATTCCGGAATGGAAATGGAAGGTCATTTCTATGGACTTAATCACAGGGTTGCCAAAGACAGTGAAGCAGCATGATTCCATCATGATCATTATGGATAGGTTGACAAAGGTTGCACACTTCATTCCGATGAAGTCTACATTCTCAGCTAGTGATCTATCATAGGTATTCATCCGAGACGTGGTTAGAATACATGGTGTTCCAAATAATATTGTGTCAGACAGGGATGCGAAGTTCACTTCCAAGTTTTAGAAGAAGTTATTTCAGGTTTGGGCACAGAGTTGGCATTCAACACAACTTATCATCCGCAAACGGATGGACAAACAGAGAGAGTCAACAAGATATTACAGGACATGTTGAGGATGTTTGTGATGCATCAATAGCACAAGTGGGAAGAGTAACTCCCTTTGGTTGAGTTTGCATACAACAACAGTTATCAGGATTCACTGAGGATGAGTCCTTTTGAGGCATTATATGGGAAGAGTTGTAACATGCCCATTAGTTGGAGTGATCCTGTTAGCAGAGTATTGATGGGACCAGATATGTTGGAAAACATGGAACAGGATATGCATATGATCAAGAAGAATCTCAAGGCAGCACAGGATAGGCAGAAGAGTTATGCAGACAGGAACAGGTTGTTCAAGGAGTTCCAAGTTGGGGAACAGGTGTACTTATGCATAAAACCGAAGAAGATATCTTTGTAGATTGGATCATGTGCCAAGCGAGCACCATGGTTTTTTGGACCCTTTTGTTGAGATTGCAACAAGATGATGGAGCTTAGTGAAAAGAGTCGCCTTCACTAAGTGGGCCCGCAGGCTATTTTTGGCGCAAGTCTATTTTTAGACTATGTCTATTTTTAGACATATGGATCATGTCTATGGATTGCAGGTTGTTGTTTATGGATGATTGATCAAGTTGGGAAAAAATAGATGGACTTCTATTTTTGATGAAAGTGTGAGTGATCACAGTGTGAGTGATCAAAGTCTATTTTTAGACTAGCTGTCAAAAATAGAAAAGTCAAATATTATTATCTCACAATAATATTTGGACTATAAACTTAATCTTATTCTCTTGGAGCACTTCAGTTTGAGCTACAGAGGTGGCACATGCAGCTGTCAGAAGGAAATACGCTTTTCTTATGAGTCAGTTGAGTTGTTGCATGCATGACTTCAGTTAGAACTCAATCAGTTGAGTTTGGTGGAGTTGATTGTGGAGTTGATGGAGTTGTGTTCAGTTTAGCTTTGTTAAACTGGTTGTATTTAGTCTAACTGGCAAATAGACTAGAGATGAGTTGTATGAATTAGTTATTAATTAATTCACAAGTTATTAACTCATAATACAACTAATGAATACATCAGTTAACTCAGTTGCATATCAGTGCATGTTCAGTTCAACAGGGACAGGTGGTAGAGAATCAGATTGCTATCAGTTGTGCACCAGATCTTGCACAATCAAGGGATTGAGTATGCCAATGAGTTTTCTCACGTATTTGCCCACATTATAGCTTGTGCTCACGTCCAACAAAGTGTGAGTGACTATTTTGCAGGTGAAAAACGAGTTTGGTGAGCCATTCTCATCAGTTCTTGAGCAAGTATTGAGCAGTGGAGGCAGGCAAGCAGTGGAAGAGATTTGGAGATCAGATCTGAGCTGTATTGTGTGTAACAGAGGTGGAGATACTTGTGAGAAGTATTATGTTGTGTAATGTTACATGACTCAATCATTAATATACAGATAGTTGGGGTTTTTAGCAAGATGCTTTCCCCGGGATACATACTGTGTTAATGTGTGAATGCTCTTGATGTTTTATTGTTATTGATGCTGCTATATTGATGATCAACGTAGAGGAGCTTATGTATTGTGTATGTTTTCCGCAATAGTACATGATCAGGATAATCTCCATTGAATATGTGTTAAATTATTCAAAATTTCTACATGGTATCAGAGCGAGCTAGATAATTGTAGAAAAAGTTTCTACATGGTATCAGAGTTGTTGATCACCACATCTACTATTCAGGAAGTGTTTACATTCTATTTCTTCAGGCAGAGTCTGTAATCGGGACAGGTAGCCTCTGGATTCATCCTTCCTTTGGAAGGTGAGATATCCGGTGAATGCCCATACAGTCAATCTCTGTACGAGAAATATTGTGTTCTCACGAATTCTAGATCGGAAGCGGTTGAGTTGGAGCTGGTGGAAATTCGAATTTGCAGCAGTGTTGTTGAAAATGTCTTTCAACGGATTGCAAATTTTATTCCAAAGCAAGAGCGACCTGGCGCTCAAGGATAAACTCAGTAACAATAAAGGTGAGAATGGATCTTCATCAAAGGTATCTGATGAAGAGAATTGTGCTTTGGCTTCCAAAGCAAAGAAGGGGAAGAACAAGAAAGCTTCTCATTCCGGTGCGAAAGGAAAGAAGCAGGATATGTCCAAGGTGAAGTGTTTTCACTGTCACCAGCACGGACACTATGCCACAAATTGTCCGCAGAAGAAGAAGAACAAGCAAGCTGCTGGATCTGCAGGGGGAGAGGCCTTAGCTTCTCAGTTTGAGCTTGATTTTTCATTGATCGCATGCTTGGTTTCAAGTGTGATGGGATCAGTGTGGTTCTTGGACAGTGGTGCATCTTTTCACATGACGGGAGATAGAGATTTGTTCTTTGATCTGGAGGACAAAGATCTTGGAGTGCACATCGAGATGGGCGATGATGGTAGATACAGTGCGACCGGTATCGGTACCATTTCCTTTGAGAGGGAGTCTGGTAAACCCTTTGTATTGAAGGAAGTCATGCATGTTCCAGGATTGAAGAAGAATCTCATCTCAGTGGCGATGTTAGAAGACAAGGGGTATGATGTTGTTTTCAGCGAGGGAAAGGCCTTCCTGCGCAGCAAGACAACTGGTGAGACCCGGAAGATAGGGGTTCTAGTGAGGAACCTTTATCAGTTGCATGTAGATGGATGCGCAGCAATGGCAGGCAAGGCAGAAGGATTGGTGAGCCGGGATGATGGCGAGTTGTGGCACAGGAGATTGGGTCACCTTCACCATGGAGCCTTGAAGATACTGCAGCAGATCACTACAGGGCTTCCTAAAGGCACACTTGCGCAGTCAGATCAGTGCAAGGGGTGTACTTTGGGGAAGTTTGTGAAAGCCACCTTTCACGAGAAGGATAGTCGCGCCACGACGATCCTTGAGAGAATTCACACAGACGTGTGTGGACCTTTCTCAGTTGCTTCGACAGCAAAACACAGGTATTATGTGATTTTTGTTGATGATTTCTCTCGTAAGTGCTGGATCTTCTTCATGCAGAAGAAGAGCGAGACATATTCAAAGTTCTGTGAATTCAAAGCACTGGTCGAGAAGGAGTCGGGGAAGAAGGTGAAGGCTCTTAGGAGCGATAATGGTGGTGAATACATCTCGGACGAGTTCAAGGATTTCTGCAAGACAGAAGGGATTCGTAGAGAGCTCATAGCTCCCCATAACCCACAGCAGAACGGGGTAGCTGAGCGGAAGAACAGAACGATTGTGGGTGCTGCACGGGCAATGTTGCATGATCAGGGTCTACCCCTTCACTTGTGGGCGGAAGCATGCAATACAACGGTTTATGTGCAGAACCGTTGTCCTCATAGGATACTTGGCATGAGTACACCTGAGGAGACTTATTCTGGTAAGAAGCCTGATCTTTCTCATTTGAGGATTTTTGGTGCTAACGTTTACATGCATGTGACGAAGGATGCCAGAAAGAAGTTGGAGCCGACCGCAGAGGTTGGGATATTTGTGGGGTACACTGATACGCCCCACAACTATCGTGTGTATTTTCCAGACAGTGGTAAAACTGTTGTGCGACGGGATATAAAATTTCAGGAGGAGAAAGCCATGAAGTGTTTGCTTGAGAGGGAGCTACACTTGCATGCAGATGAAGAGCTATTAGTTCCTAAGGATGAGCTTCAGGACGTGGATCAGCCACAGGACGAGGTTCATGGAGTGGAAGAGACCACTCATGCAACGCCAACCATTAGAGGGCGAAAGCGCTTGACAGAAGCTGAGTGACTGGTTCAAGATGCAGAGAAAGTTGTAGGACCACCTACAGCCCAACGCAGGCAGAGACAGTCACCTGATCGGTACACTGGATACATGGCTCTTATGAGCAAGTGTGTTGTGACTGAGCCATCCTCTTTCGAGGAAGCTGTGGAGGATCCCGCATGGGTAGACGCCATGGTGGAAGAGTATGATTCTATTGTCAGAAACAGTGCATGGGAGATTGTTCCTAGACCGGAAGGGAAATCAGTGGTGGGTTCGAGATGGATCTACAAAGTTAAGCAGGCAGCTTACGGGAGTGTGGAGAAGTACAAGGCAAGATTTGTTGCCCGAGGCTTTTCATAGATTGAGGGGATCGATTATGAGGAGACCTTTGCACCTGTCGCAAGTTATTCTTCCATACGGACGATTCTTGCTCTCTCAGCGCAGATGGGATGGTACATTCATCAGATGGATGTGAAGACTGCGTTCCTCAACGGAGTCATTGAGGAGGAGGTGTACATTGAGCAACCCGAAGGCTTTGAAGTCTTCAGCAGCGAGTCGCATGTGTGCAGGCTCAAGAGAGTGTTGTATGGGTTGAAGCAAGCACCACGTGCTTGGTACACACGGATAGACAGCTATTTCACAGGACTTGGATTCTCCAAGAGCGAGGCGGATCCAAACCTATACCAGATTGTGGTGGAGGGTAAGTTGCTTATCATTGTACTGTATGTTGATGATTTGATTCTAACGGGTGATGAGCTGTTGATACTGTCATGCAAGAAGGATCTTGCTACAGAGTTTGAGATGAAGGATTTGGGCCTCCTTCACTATTTCCTGGGATTGGAAATATGGCAGCGCAGTGGTGGACTGTTTGTTTCTCAGGGCAAGTATGCTCGGGAGATACTAGAGAAGTTCAACATGCATGGCTGCAAGCCTGTTGATACTCCTCTTCCTGGAGGTTGGAGGAAGGAGGATGCCACTTCGGGAGAAGAAGTGGATGCCACTGTTTATCGACAGTTGGTGGGGTCGCTGATGTATTTGGTCAATACATGACCTGATATATGCTATGCAGTTAACCAGCTTTCACAAGCTATGGTTAAGCCTACCAAGCTCTTCTGGAAGGCGGGCAAGCATGTATTGCACTACTTGAGAGGCACATCGGGATATGGTTTGTGGTACAAACAGGAGGATGAGGTGAAGCTATGTGGCTTCACGGATGCAGATTGGGCAGGGAGCCCAACAGACAGAAAGAGCACATCAGGAGGGGTCTTCAGTATTGGATCGACAGCAGTTTCTTGGTACAGCAGGAAATAGAGATCCGTGGCACTCAGTTCAGCGGAGGCCGAGTATATGGCAGCAAGTTTGGCTGCATGCGAGGCTATATGGATGAGGAAGATCCTAGTTGGTTTGTTCGGTTCTCATTTGGATCCTACTGTGATTTACTGTGATAACCAGAGTTGCATTAAACTCTCGGCTAATCCTCTATTTCATGATAGATCTAAACATATTGACATCAGGTACCATCATATCAGAGATTGTGTGCAGCGAAGGATCATGTTACTTTCGTACATTCCAACGGAGGATCAGGACGCTGATATTCTGACGAAGGCTCTCACCAGGAGCAAATTCGAGTACCACCGAGGCAGGATAGGGGTTGATGATAATCCATATCTTGTCGAGAGGGAGTGTTGAGATTGCAACAAGATGATGGAGCTTAGTGAAAAGAGTCGCCTTCACTAAGTGGGCCCGCAGGCTATTTTTGGCGCAAGTCTATTTTTAGACTATGTCTATTTTTAGACATATGGATCATGTCTATGGATTGCAGGTTGCTGTTTATGGATGATTGATCAAGTTGGGAAAAAATAGATGGACTTCTATTTTTGATGAAAGTGTGAGTGATCACAATGTGAGTGATCAAAGTCTATTTTTAGACTGGCTGTCAAAAATAGAAAAGTCAAATATTATTATCTCACAATAATATTTGGACTATAAACTTAATCTTATTCTCTTGGAGCACTTCAGTTTGAGCTACAGAGGTGGCACATGCAGCTGTCAGAAGGAAATACGCTTTTCTTATGAGTCAGTTGAGTTTTTGCATGCATGACTTCAGTTAGAACTCAATCAGTTGAGTTTGGTGGAGTTGATTGTGGAGTTGATGGAGTTGTGTTCAGTTTAGCTTTGTTAAACTGGTTGTATTTAGTCTAACTGGCAAATAGACTAGAGATGAGTTGGGTGAATTAGTTATTAATTAATTCACAAGTTATTAACTCATAATACAACTAATGAATACATCAGTTAACTCAGTTGCATGTCAGTGCATGTTCAGTTCAACAGGGACAGGTGGTAGAGAATCAGATTGCTATCAGTTGTGACTATAGTTGTGCACCAGATCTCGCACAATCAAGGGATTGAGTATGCCAATGAGTTTGCTCACGTATTTTCCCACATTATAGCTTGTGCTCACGTCCAAAAAAGTGTGAGTGACTATTTTGTAGGTGAAAAATGAGTTTGGTGAGCCATTCTCATCAGTTCTTGAGCAGGTATTGAGCAGTGGAGGCAGGCAAGCAGTGGAAGAGATTTGGAGATCAGATCTGAGCTGTATTGTGTGTAACAGAGGTGGAGATACTTGTGAGAAGTATTATGATGTGTAATGTTACATGACTCAATCATTAATATACAGATAGTTGGGGTTTTTAGCGAGATGCTTTCCCCGGGATACATACTGTGTTAATGTGTGAATGCTCTTGATGTTTTATTGTTATTGATGCTGCTATATTAATGATCAACGTAGAGGAGCTTATGTATTGTGTATGTTTTCCGCAATAGTACATGATCAGGATAATCTCCATTGAATATGTGTTAAATTATTCAAAATTTCTACACCTTTATTATTATTAAGCAGATTGGGCCAGTAGCCTATCGACTTGCATTGCCTCCGATAGTGAAATTCCACTATGTTTTCCATGTATCTTTGCTTAAGAAGTATGTTAAGGATGTTGATCATGTGATTGAATGGTTTGTATTGTAGGTGGAACCAAATGGAGAATTCCAGTTGGAGACTCAATGTATATTGTAGAAAAAGGTGCCCATGCTATAGAACCAAACAATAGAGCAAGTTAAAGTGCAATGGAAGGACTTTGGGCCCGATGAATCTACATGGGAGATGACAAATCAGATGCGGGCTATGTATCCTTCCTTGTTTTTCAGTTGAGGCAAAGCAGCTTGATATGGTGGTTTGGTATTTGCTTTATGGTGGTTTGATATATGCTTTATGGTGGTTTGGTATTTGCTTTATGGCACATTAATTTAGGAAAATAATGGAAATTAGGAGAAAAGGGAGGTGAAAGGTCGCAGGTTTCATGTGAGGAGGAAAATTAACGAAAATAATGGAAAATGAAGAAAATAGAGGCCTCATTCATGAAAAGGCTTATGAGGATCAGTTGGTAACTTTTTGTCAGTTCAATGTTGGAGCTCTCTCATTATTCTCTCTCTCTCATACTCTTGGATACTTAGAGATTTCTTGGAGCACTCTTGGAGGGTTTGGCATACTTGGATTCTTGGAACAAGAAGGCGAAGGAAGAGTAGGAAAGCACAAGAAGGCATCGGCATCAGCATCAGTAGCTACATCAGATTTTCTTGCAAGTATCAAGTTGCATGTATGATTTCTTCACTAGTTTTAGCATGCATGGCATATGCATGTGGTTTCTTGGTTGTGATCTATCATTGGCATGGAGGATTTCCTAGATCGACAGTGGATTGCCTAGCCTTGCCATTTCCTGGATAACCATGGTGATTGTGGGTTTACTTTCATTGTTTTGTTTTGGTTGGTTCTCATGTTTTTTTAGCTTGGGTTCAGTTACTAGTCCATGAAGCCCTAGTTGGAAAAACACTCTAGAAACCCTTGGTGGGTTAAGTTATTAGTCTTGGAAGCCTTGGTTGGAGAAACACTCTAGAAGCCCTATATCAGTTATGGGTTGAGTTACTAGTTCTAGAAGCCTTGGTTGAACAAACGCTTTGGAAGGCTTGGATGGAGACCAATCCGATGATGGTTTTGGTGATATTCGACCGTGAGGTGCAATCACTGTTTGATGGGTTGAGGTGGATGGCCTCTGGAAGCCTTAGGAGAGTTTTGATTGATGTGTTTTATGAGATCCCACATTCATGCTTGGAATATGGCATGGGGGTGAATGGTTGAAGAGAGATTTGGCTCAACCATTCTACGATTGGGTGGAATGTGGTAGTCCCATCTCTAGTTGGTTCATTGCAGTCATTAATGAGAAATCCTTTCCCTTTACTTTTCATGTGTAAAGGTACTAATGTATTTATGGATTTGATGGTTGTCATGTTTATTGTATTTTTGTTCCTATTATGCTGGTTATATGCACATTTTATGGCAGAGGTTATGTATGGCTCTCAGCATGTTTTTACTTGTATGTGAATGGATATTATGTCTATGACCTAATAGATGATAACGCAAAAAATGGCACGAGGTAACAATGGCTCATAGAGATCCTCGGATAAGAATAACATCCCTACACTTAACTTTTTTATTTAGACCTATAGATTACATGTCGATGATATGTTTGACAAAATTCCTGTCATGGCTAGTAGGGGTCCAATTAAGGTCTTGAACAATTATTTGCTTTAGTGTTGTCATTTCCATGTTACTTTATTGGTTTGAAGAGATGGATCAGTTCTGGGTAGTGACCTAGGATTTGGGCCTGAAAAAGTGGCTCAAATACCAGAGTCACTGGCACAAACCTGACAATTATGGCCCACAGTCACTAGCAGGCAGGCCTGTGAGAGCAAATTTAGGTTACTAATCGCTCCCTTGACCATAGCATGGGAGCGACTATGGCCTAAGAGACCTAAAACAACAATGGGACCTAGGGACAGGTTGTCTGAGTGGCTGAATTGTCTTCTGAGGATTATGTTGATGATGTTGGATGTCTATATGGTGTGTTTCCGTCGGTTCCACTTCCTTAATTGACTTAAGAGATTGAATCATATCATAGTGGCTTCTCGTCGCATTTTTACCCCAGCTGGCCAGTTGCTTAGGTAGATGTGGGAGGAGGGTGTTACACATGCACTCTCTTTTTAGTACCTATAGCCAACTGGACCAACCAATACTCTACATAACTTATCCAGGTTAGTATTAACATAACTATAATTAGATCCGAGATCAATCAAAGTAGAAATAACTCAACCACAGAGCTTACCTTCCATCTCAATAATGGATGTCTAGTGATCTACCTTCTTGTCTTCCATGAATGCATATATCTGAGGAATACTATGACCGACATCCCCAACTGTTTGCGCCTCCTGAGCACTATATATCTGAGGCCTACCTCCCTATTATAATGGAAAATCCTTCTTATGATGATCTTTGCCACATATCCAACACTACAATGGTCCTCTACCATCACCTCTAATATGCTGCTCTCCAAGTTGCGACCCATGCCCTTTCTCAATTGTATTGAACTTATTTTAAGGAACAAAATTTTCTTTCTCACTTGCATCCTGAGGTCTTCCCTGCTTTGGTGGCCACTTCCCTTTAACTTTCTCATTTCCCTTCAAGTCATGTTTAGGCTCAACTTTGCGCTTTGACTTCTCATAACAATGCTTCAATTTTCGGATGGCTTCCTCTAGTGATCTAGGTTGATCAAACTCAATCTAGTCTCTATATGTTATTTCCAACCCACTGATGAACCTTTGAATCTTAGCCTTTTCATCCTTGAGATAAGGCATGTGTCTCAACATCTCCGAGAACCTGCTAGTATACTCATCATTTGTCATAGAACCCATGTGCAACTCATAAAGTTCCTTAGCTCTGTCATCATAGTACCTCTATGACAAGTACTTCTTGAAGAGACTCTCAAACTCCTCCCAAATCAACTTGTTTTCTTGAATTCCCTTAACATTCCTCACATCTTCCAACCAAATATCTACTTTCCCTTTAAGAATGAAAGTGGATATCTTGGCTTTCATGTTCTATGAGTAGCTATGCAATCTGAATATTTTCTTCATCCCAATCAACATCAAATTTAGTAGGCTTGACTTTCTTGAACTCCTCAAGTAAGTATTCACCCCTCCTATAAGGATGATGATGGTGATGACTGTGATGATGTCTCCTAGATGAGGAACTAGAATGATGCCCATACATATCGGTCCTCCTGTCGGGTGTATCCAATGATCTTCCACCTCTAACTGTGTCCCCTCTATCGACCCAGTATCTAGACCAAGACCTGCTACCATAGGCTCCATTAGTTTTCTCTTCTTGCTCTTGACTTATCCTCAATTGTCCTTGTCTCTTTAACTCTGACAAGATCTAAAGGATTATTGCATTAACCTCTACCTACTTCTCTTGAGCCCTTGCAAGTATTTCCTCAGCCTCAACCAACCTATCATTTTATACTTTGCAACTTCTTATCTCTGCCCTCAAGCTCCTTAATATATCTGCTATACCAAGATAATACTCTTCTCCTTGTTTCCCAATTGATTTGTAGGGAAAGATGAGAACTGTGGTCTACCATTTTGCTCATCATCTTTGATTATATTCTTCCTACAAGTGTACCATGTCAAATAAACTAAATAGATACCAAAATCAAATACATACCTTAGTGATTTTCAGGGGAGGCTTATCCCATTTGCAAGATCAGTCCACATTAGCATGTACATTTATAATCATAATCATATCCATAAAATCATATCAACACATCAAGATAAAAACATCATGCATGACCATGCCAATTGTACCCCATGTATGACAACCATAATCTTGGCAACATCAGACTTTACCCAAGTCTAGAGTGCAACCAGCTTTGATACCACCCTATAACCGCATCCTCCCACGCTTACCCACTTTCACTGGCTTGCCCAGGGTAAACATGAGCTGAGGGCCACTATGATAAGACTCAGCCTCCTATATGACCTTAAGGAAATGGATTTGACAAATTGATACCTTACTGACTTCCCTCAGGTCTTGCAAGACCTTCAGGAGCAACCCAACCCCTTAAGGGACTCTCCTTTTCACTGACTTAGAGCCCTAATAGCTCCCTTACCAAGCTCTCCAAGCAACTAAGAGCCTCCAATCACTCTCATGATCCTTCTTGAGTGTGACTATAGCCTTTATCTTCTAGTGTTATGCCAACAACTGTGAGATTTAAGGATATTTTCCAGGGCTGGGACCTAGTGTCTACCCAGAACCCCATGAAACTTCCAGAATTCATAAAATACATAGAAACAGTGCTTGTAAACCAAAAATAAAAACCAAGACTTGACCTGACCTTCCCCAACCGAGACCGACATTTCGTCAAACAGTTGGTAAACCTCTAACAGTTCATGAATGCAAGTTTGAACATAAGGAGATGAAAATTTATCTAAGGTTTAACAAGAAGGGGCACTACCTTCTCACATTAGTTGTCATAACATTAATTAGGTCTTGCATTCATTATCCATTTAATTACAAGTAAAAACATGAAAAGAGCCATGACTAAGAACTGTTAAATAACCATGCTTGTAACCAACATATAACTAGATAAATAAAAATGAGAGAACAACCATTAAAGCCACATAATAACAAGTAAATTTATTCATCAAAAGCAAGGGAAACTTATCTCTTATTAAACATGGAAAAAACCAACTAGTTTCAGGACTTCCACGTACCACCCGACCATAGATTGGCTGAACCAAATATTTCTTTCAGCCAATCACCCCCGTGCCATATTCTAAGCTTGAATGTGGGATCTAATGGAATAAACTAATCCATAAATAAATAAGGGAATCCAGAGGTTAAACCACCTCCACCCTCACCATACTGTGACCTCACCTAAATCGATGTCGAGATCAAAAAACCAAACCGAGCTTGAATGCCTTAGAATTTCTTCTCCAATACCTTGAGGAATTTTCTTGTCTACACCATCAGGCTTTACCAAGTATCCCGCCATTACCGGTCAAGGGATTCCTAGGCCTTTGGGAATTTTCTTGAGACCACCGCACCCAGATCCAAAATCTTCCAACAATCCTAAGCTCAAACAAAGAAAAGTCCCATCACACCATGGTTATCTAGAAATGACAAGGCTAGGCTAAAATCCACTGTCAAATGTAGAAAAACCCATTCCAATGACAGCAAGAGAACCAAATACCAACATACACATACCATGCATGTCAAAACCAGCTAGAAAATCATACATGCAACCTATTACCTATAAGTATTCTTGTTGAAGATGCTTGACCCAATGTTTTCCTTGCTTGGTCCTTACTTTCCTTTGATTTCCTTGTCCTTCCTTTGCTTTCTTGGTCCTTCCTTTGCTTGTTTTATTTCCTTCTCCTATTGGTGCTCTTCTCCTCTCTAAAAAATAATTCCAAAACTGAACTGACAAAAGGCTACCAACTGATGCTCCAGTGTCTTTTTATTATTCATGCCTCTAATTTCTTCAATTTTCTATTATTTTCCTTCATTTTCCTCCTCACATGAAACCTGTGACCTTTCACCTTCCTTTACTGTTATAGACATTTTTGTGCCTTACAGCATTGAGCATGAAATGTCCATAATCTAAGGGATCCAAAGTCCCTAAACATGTTGTTCCTACCCCTAGAGGAACAAGGCTAACTAACCACAGCAATTCACAGAAGTTCTCCACCTGAAACCACTCAAAAACAAGTCAATTCAGGATCATGTCAACTGCTCCACTGAGCATCTGCGCTGAATGTCAACTCCAACACTAGCTACCTGCGCTGAGCGAGTTTGGACAAGTGGCAGGCTCATTCCTCAATGTGTCAATGCTCAGGAAGCTTCCAAAATGACACTTGCCTCAGGGAATTCGACTGGTGATGAGTAAGAGGTTCCAAATCTCCAAGTGGAAGCAAGAACCTCCAAGTGGACTCAAGAACTGAGAAAGGGAGAGGACACTAGTCAGATCTCAAGCTGACTCATCCTCTCTCCAAAATAACTATATATAGATCTCTCCTCCATGAGATCTAGAGGCTGGAATTTTGTTATTGCAAAGAATTGCTGTTGGTTTGAGACTAGAAACATTGGGTGCTTAATGCTTTGAAGGGAGCTGAAGAAGGAATTCCATTCTGCTGGGAAGGAGATGCTGGATTGGAGCCCTCTGGGTTGTATCTCTTCCTGAACCTTGTTATCAATCAATAAAGCTATCTTGGTTCTTTCCTATATGCTGGTGTATTTTGTATGATTGCATTAGTGTATTTGATTTACTTCTAATCCTGAATCATTTATGAATATGAATATTTGCCTTTGTGTTGTGTTCTTCTCTTGTCGCAAGTAGCTGTTCTCTTGTCACAGGTAGCTGTTCTCTTGTGATCTCGTGGAAATCAAGTAGTTGTTCTCTTGAGCAAGCGAGGAGGCAAGTAGATGTGAACACCCAAAGAGAAGAGGATCTAGATCGAGGGACAAACGGAAGACAACGGTAAGTCTATCGATCTCCCCTCTTTCACATTTCATAAAGGAAGAAACCATAATAGCTGCATATGTTTGTTGCTAAGGCACTGTCACACCTTAGGTGGATAGGATCGTCCTGCATAGGCATTTTTCCCCACAACATTTACTCCTAATTTCCTTTATTTTCATAAATAAAATACCAATAATTCATTTTTTCCTTTTCAAAGCCTTTTCCATTTCCTTTGCCAATTACCTCTTAGCCATAAACACATCAAGTCATGAACACTAGGATATTTTTCCCAACATTCAGCTTGGAATAAGTGTCCCTTTACCGTGGTCTTATTTTTCCTTTATTAACTTTTATTACATGAACTTTTAACTCGAGGTTGTTACAATATGCACAATAATCATATTGACCACTTATGATTGTCTATCTGATTGGGGATGAAAATTTGTTGATTTGGTCAACCTTTTATCCACAAAATACCATAGGTTGGACCAAAAGGTGTTGAGGAAATTGTTATATCTATCTGAAATAATGGTTTGAGGTAGCCCAAAATGAACCCAAACATGCTCAAAGAAGAGCTTACCAGTGGATTTTGCCATGATACTCTTCTTACATAGTGCCAAAATGGCCATCTTAGAGAATCAATTGACAATCACAAACACATAATTATTATCATGCTTGTTGGATGGAAAACCAGACATGTAATCCATGGATATCGACTCCTAATGCTTGTTTAAGGTAGGTAGAGGAGTGTACAATCCCTTCTTATTGATGGTTGTATTAGAAATGGTACAAGCAGTGTGCAATCTAATATACCAATGGACATCTTATCAAATATTTGGCTAGTAGAAATACTTCTAAAGTACTACTATTCTCTTCTCCACAACAAATTTTCATGCCATCAAACAGTAATGTGCCTCCCAAATTAGCTTGGCATGCTCAATTGAAGGAAAAAAAAGGTGGCCTAAGTAGCACAATATCACATCCTGGAGGTGGAATTCTGGAACTTGCTTGCCTATGATCAACATCTAGTCTATGGTAGGGAAATCAAAAACAATGTTGTATAATTGTGGCCACCCAGAGGTCTTGTTCCCACAAGAGTTAAGAATTTTGGTTATCACCATAACTAAGGTCCAACTGAGGCATTCTACAACATGATTGGTGCTACACTTCTTATATTTGATGTTCAAGTGGAATTGTTGTAGGCATGTGGACCATTTTTACAGCAGTCATTCTGTATCTTTCCTTCTCTCTACATAAATTGTAGAAGCCTGTGATTAGAATGGATGATTATCTCCTTCCTTAGAATGAAATTTTCCATTGTTTCAAGGATTGCATGATGAAGTACATCTCCTTTCCATAGGTGAGGTATCTTTGGACAATATCAAAGAGTGTTTCATTGGGATAGGACACTAGATGTCCTCATTGAGTGAGGATTGCACCAATAGCATAGTCAGAGGCATATGTCTCAATATCAAATAGTTGTTGCAGGTATGGTAGGGTGAGGAGTGGTGCAACACAAAGGTGGTGTTTCAAATCCTTGTTGTAACTTAGACTAGAGAAAAATTGCATTTACTCCACCCTTGTTCACTTGAATTAAGGTCCAGGTGATATGAGTGAACCTATACATGAACCTTCAGTAGAAGTTAGCAAGGCCCAAAAAGCTATGGAGCTATATTATAGTTGTTGGGGTTGGCTAAACCTGAATGACTTAGATCTTGTATGGCTATATCATCGATCATCCTCATGAACATTGCTAGAGCATTAGTGAAGGAAAAGGGCATGACCAACCACTCAAAAAGGCCTTCTTTAGATTTTAATGTTGTCTTCCAAACATCAATTTATTCATTTGGAACCTAGTGGTATCCTAAATTCATACCAATACTGCTAAAGAACTTGGCACCCTTAAGTTGGTCAAGAAGACTGTCAATACTAGGGATCGGGTATCTACTCTTTATAGTGATTTTGTTCGGAGCTCTACAACCATTATAAAGTCTCCATGTCCCATAATTATTTTTCACCCACAAAACTAAACTCTCACAAGGTGAAGAGCTTGGTGTAATGTGGCCCTTTTGGATGAGCTCATGAATCTGTAATTTTATTTCCTCTTTCTCTAGGAGAGAGTATCTATACATTGCACCATTAGGTAAATGAAAGCCAGGTATAAATTCAGTTGAGTGTTTTATCCAAGAGTCAAAAGACATCACCACAGTGGGAGTGAATATATCTCTTATTCACTTTATTTTGTTATGTAGAGAGACCTCATGATCTGAATTCGATCCATAAAAAAAAATAAAAAAAAAAAAATAAAAAAAAAAAACTGCCAAAGAACCATGACTGTATCAGGTCGGGACAAATCTCTAAAGAATTCCAAAACGATGATGAAAAACACCCATGAACCAGTGGAAATGGCAGCCAGTGTGGAACGACGAGGACCTCGGTCAAAGCACACTGACCGAGGCCCATGGAGACTGCACGGGAGGCCAAAGTAGCCCCTGGGAGCCCCGGATCGGGAAAATAAGGTGATTTTTGAAGGGCCATAATGGAAAATCCCGAGCACTCGGACACATGGGGGAGCCATAGAACCGAGGGCGAAAAAGGTAAAAGTGTTAAAAGTATGAAGGCGGGACCCGCGCTGTGGAAAACCCGCGGTATTGAGCGGGATACCCTTAAACGGTAAGAGGTTTTGGATGAGAGCGAAGCGATTCCATTCATCGATCGACGCATGGCATGCAGAGGTGAGAGAAAACCGCCATTGATCACGTGCTAACAATCGAGCAAGTCAACCGCGCGAAATGTGCGTATGGTGTCGGATCTAGAGGCCCCAAATCGAACAGCTGAGATCACGCCCGATGGAGGAAGCAGAATCAACGAAGGAATACGTCGCGATTTGTAAAGATTTGGAATTCGTTTGACCGCCATGGTGGAGGAAAGATTCATCCAAGACGTAACTAAAGAAATGAACCGATGAAGCAGGTTGGCGACGTTTAGAGGAGGACATGTGGCCACTACCTGAGCGCTGATGATGATGTCGAACAGGGAACTCCAAGCGTAGCTGCAGAAGGCAAATCGACAGAGGCAAAAGAGGAACCGAACAGGCATGGAAACAGATGGCTTCAAAGCCATGAACAAAGATAGTCGAAGGGAGTCAGAGAGAATCCCAAGAGGAGAACCTCGAGAGACAGAGGAAGGCACCAGAACCCCGAGAGGAGGACGGGGAAACAGAGAGAAAGAAGACAGTGAAGCAGAAGCAGAAAGAGGACAGAGGGCCAAGTTGACCAGAGGCAGCATCGAGCACTAGAGGCTTGAGAGATCCGAGCCATCCCATAGAGGAATTTTTCCAGACTAAGCACCACATTTGGCTCTTTCCACTGTAGACCAGAAGGTCACAGAGCTGGTAGGCAAGCCGAGTCTGTGCACTCCAGTGGCTTGGGGAATCCAAGAAACCAACCTGCCAAGCAAATCTGCTTTAGGAGAACTCGCATTGAGTCCCTGCATTGTAATTCTCTGCTTGAGACACAATAAAACAAGGCCACCACTAAAAGCTGGACCGGAGATGTAGCCCTGGAGAATAGGGTGAACTCCTTCTTAATTTCTTATGTCTTTGTGTTTTCTTACTGTATTTCTATGATGTCTTTCCATTTAAGTGTCTGTTTATTGGCAATCTGATCGATCCGTTGCTTCAATAACACAAAACA
This sequence comes from Pinus tabuliformis, assembly GCA_031772625.1. Taxonomy (NCBI): domain Eukaryota; kingdom Viridiplantae; phylum Streptophyta; class Pinopsida; order Pinales; family Pinaceae; genus Pinus; species Pinus tabuliformis. The sequence continues at coordinate 1,411,299,477 of CM062816.1, read as the reverse complement.
CACACCAGCACATGAGTCTGTAATACCTTTATTTAACAAATCTTTAACTAATGTCACTCATAGGGTGAATATCAGATCAAGTGGTATCAGAGCTCTAGGTTGTAAGGTTAGACAAGCTTGTGTTGGTTTAGCTGTGAATGCTCACAAGATCAAAGCTCAAATTAGGAGAAGGAGAGTTGGTGGAAACTAATCCTAAAATTGGGAGAGTCTATCCTCGGAAGACAATGTCAGAAGAAGGTTCTGTGGGGCCAGACCCTCAATTCATAGAAAGTTTCCTAGCTATAAAGTCTATGGTAAAAGAAATGTACAAGGACTTTAGAAAGCATAAGGTTGAAGATTCATCAGGTTCTAAACAAGATAAAGAAGAAGATGAGTCTCACTTCCATGACCACTCCAAAGGAAAAGGGAAAGAGGAAAGCTTTCTCACACCTCCTAATAGCCCTGTGCATAATAAGAAAGCATCTTTGATTAAGCTAGATGTTAAATTTTATTTGCCTATATATGATGGAGAGCTAAATGTTGAAAAGTTGGACAATTGGATTAGACAAATTGATGTGTATTACAAAGTACAGAACATAAACTCAGACAAGAGTAAGATTCAGCTTGCAAGCCTACTTCTAGGAGGCACTGCCTTGGTTTGGTGGGAAGGCAAAATCCAAGCTGATATGAAAAGACATGGTAATACCATCTCCGTCTGGAGTGAATTTGTTTCTGCAATCAAAAATCAGTTCTATCCATTGGCCTACATGCAACAAGCCATGATGAGTTGGCAAACTCTTCGACAGTTGAAAGGGAAAAGTGTGAAAGGGTATACTCAAGAATTCAGAAAGAGAGCATTGATGTTGGGTATCTCATTAGACTCACCAGAGACTCTTTTGAAGTACATTGGTGGTCTACACAGCTACATGAGACATACCATCCTCATGTTTAATCCCACTAGTATAGATGAGGTATCTGTACAAGCTACTCACCTAGAAGCTAGAGGAAAGAATGGCAATCCAGAAGTTGGGGGACCATCCCAACCCACTGTAAGCAAGAGAAAGGAGAAAAGAAAGCAGAAGTGGAAAGCAAGGAAGGCTAACACTGCACAGAAAAGCAAAGCTTCATGCACTCACTGTAAAAATGATGGGCATGATGATGAGCATTGTTGGATTCTGCATTCGGAGCTGAGACCTAAGAAGTCCGAGGGCAAGAAGAAGAAGACTGCTGCAGCTATTCAGAAAGATTTGGGGTCAGACTCAGGAGATGAAACAACTATAGCAGCCACAAGTATAAAAGGTTGTCTGCTTTAGAGAATGCTGAAATCAAGAAGCAGGTGCAGGAGTTGCTCGAGAAAGGTTTCATCAGGCCTAGCACATCACCATGTGGGTCACCAATCGTTTTGGTGAGAAAGAAAGATGGCTCGTGGAGAATGTGCATTGATTACCGAGCACTGAATAAGATAACAATCAAAAATTGTTATCCCCTTCCTCGCATAGATGATCTTCTAGATCAATTGAAAGAAGTTGTTTATTTCACCAAGCTGGATTTGCAAAGTGGATACCATTAGGTCAGAGTTGCAAAGCAAGATGCATGGAAGAATACTTTCAAAACAAAGTATGGATTGTATGAATGGTTGGTTATGCCTTTTGGCTTGACCAATGCTCCTGCTACTTTCATGAGATTCATGAATGATGTACTTAGACCTTTTCTTAATGATTTTGTTATTGTGTACCTGGATGACATTCTGATTTTTAGTAAAACGTGGGAAGAACATTTAAAGCATGCTAAGCAGACATTAGATGTTTTGAAAAGAGAAAAACTTTATGTTAAACTCTCAAAATGTGAATTTGGCAAAACATCTCTAAACTACTTGGGTCATATAGTAGGGGGAGGTGAATTGAAAATAGATCCCTCTAAAGTGGCAGTGATTGTGAACTGGCCTAAACCCAGGTCTGCTACAGAAGTGAGGAGCTTCTTAGGAGCAGCACAATATTGGAGGAAGTTTATTTATAACTTTCCTCAATTGTAGCTCCCTTACATGCTTTAACAGGATTGAATAAGGTGTTTTAGTGGGGAGGCAAACATCATAAAGCCTTCGACACCTTGAAAGAAAAGATTAGTATAGCACCTGTACTAGCACTGCCAGATCTACAAAGACCATTTGAGATCCAAACTGATGCCAGTGACTACGCCATGGGAGCAGTTTTGACACAACACGGTAAACCCATATGTTATCATTCTAAGACTTTTAATCCTGCAGTAGTCAACTATCCTACCTATGATAAAGAATTGTATGCATTAGTTCAAAGTGTGAAAAAGTGGAAACGTTACTTAATGGGAAAAGAGACAGTAATACATACTGATCATCAACCACTTCAATATCTACACCTCCCAAACTAAGTTGCGGCAATCAAGACATTACAGATGGATGAGTTTTCTACATAAAAAGGGCATACATAACAAGGTTGTAGACATGCTATCTAGACCCATTATAAATGCATCTACCATACTCAAGCATAATTTTGTGCTACATGAAAGATACATAGAACAATATGCTCAGGATATGGACTTTAAAGATGTATATGCAACTTTAAGTCAAGGCAAAAGAGTAGAAGAATTGGATTATCATGTGAAGGACCGACTCTTATATCATTGTGGGAAACTCTGCATTCCACAAACTGAGAGAGTAAATATAGTTAGGGAAGCACACACTTCTCTAATATCAGGTCACTTTGGGGTAAGTAAAACAGTTGCACAGCTGCAAAGATTCTGCTATTGGCTGAAAATGAATGAGACAGTTTCTAGATATGTAAGAGGGTGTGCTATGTGTGCTAAAAGCAAGCCCAGCAACAGAAAACTATGCTTGTACACTCCATTGCCAGTTTCTTCTCACCCTTAGGAAAGTGTTTCCATGGATTTTGTTGGAGGACTGCCTAAATCTAGGAAAGGTCATGATTATCTATATGTTGTTGTGGACAGGTTCAGCAAAATGTGTATTTTGATACCTTGTAGTAAACAGATTACAGCTGGACAGACTGCAAAATTGTTCTTTGAACATGTATGGGTTCATTTTGGATTACCCACTTCCATTGTATCTGATCGAGACACCCGATTTGTGGGGAAGTTTTGGTCCAGTCTGTGGGAACTGGTGGACACCAAACTAAAGAAAAGCACAGCTTTTCATCCACAAACAGATGGCCAGACAGAAGTAGTTAACAGGACAGTGATCCAGTTACTGAGAGGATATTGCAGCAAACATCCTAAGCTTTGGGATGAACACTTGTGTTATGTGTAGCATGCTTACAACAGAGAAAAACACTCTTCTACACAAAGATCTTCTTTTGAGACCTGTTTTGGTTTCACACCAAGGTCTCCTTTGGATTTTGTCTTTGGTAAAGATACCATGGTTGATGGACACAGTGACGTGGACAAGGAAACTAGGTTCATTGAACAGATCCAGGAGATCCACCAGGCAGTACAAGAACAGCTGGAAAAGAGCCAAGCCAAGTACAAGGCTAGGCATGACAAGCATTGGATGGAGCATAGTTTTCAAGTTGGAGACCAGGTCTGCCTGTATATCAGCAAGGACAAGATGCAAGGTGAAGGTAAAAAGCTAAAACCTATCAGGTATGTACCTTTTAGGATACTTGAGAAGATTGGTGAAAATGCTTTTCACCTTGATTTGCCAGCGTACATGCACATCTACTCAGTCGTAAATGCAGATTGCTTGAGATTGTTTGAACCTTAAATGATTGAGGACCTTGAAGAGAAGAGTCAATTTCCTTCTATTGATGACCTGCTACCCGAATATCTTAATGAATTGCAGGAAGACACAATGCTGGATAGGAAGGTGAGGATGACGCACAGGGGAGATGTGGAATACCTCAGAATTGGGCTCAGAGGTTCGAAGCCAAGCAGTGAAAAGTGGATTGAGATTTGGCAAGTGAGAAAACAATACTCTCACTTAGTCGATGCTTAAAAACCGAATTTTGGTGGTCCAAAAGCTTTTTCAGTGGGAAGGTCGTGATCCGAATTAGATCCATAGAAAAAAAAAACTGCCAAAGGACCATGACTGTATCAGGTCGGGACAAATCTCTAAAGAATTCCAAAACAACGATCAAAAACACCCTTGAACCAGTGGCAATGGCAGCCAGAGTGGAACGACGTGGCCCTGGTCAAAGCGTGTTGACCGAGGCCCATGGAGACTGCGCGAGAGGTCAAAGTAGCCCCTGGGAGCCTCGAATGGGAAAATAAGGTGATTTTTGATGGGCGAACAGGGCCATAATGGAAAAGCCCGAGCACTTGGATGCATGGGGGAGCCGGAGAACCGCGGGCGGAAAAGGTAAAAGCGCTAAAAGTATGAAGGTGGGACCCACGCTCTAGAAAACCAGCGGTATTGATCGAGATACCCTTAAACAATAAGAGGTTTTGGACGAGAGCAGAGTGATTCCATTCATCGATCAACGCGTGGCAAGCGGAGGTGAGAGAAAACTGTTGTTGATCTCGTGCTAAAGGTTGAGCAAATTGACCGTGCAAAACGTGCGTATGGCATCGGATTGGAGGCCCCAGATAGAACGGCTGAGATTGCGCCTGATGGAGGAAGCAGAATCGACGAGGGAATACGCCGCGATTTATAAAGATTTGGAATCCGTTTGACCACCACCGTGGAGGAAAGATTCATCCATGACGTAACTGAAGAAATGAACCGACGAAGCAGGCTGGCGACGCTTAGAGGAGGACATGTGGCCACTCCTTGAGCGTTGATGATGACACCGAACAAGGAACTCCAAGCACAGCTGTAGAAGGAAAATCGATAGAGGCGGAAGAGGAACCGAACAAGCATGGAAACAGATGGCTTCAAAGCCATGAACAGAGACAGTCGAAGGGAGTCAGAGAGAATCCCGAGAGGATAACCTCGAGAGACAGAGAAAGACACCAGAACCCCGAGAGGAGGATGGGGAAATAGAGAGAAAGAAGATAGTGAAGCAAAAGCAGAAAGAGGACATAGGTCCAAGCTGACCAAAGGCAGCATCAAGAACTAGAGGCTTGAGAGATCCAAGCCATCCCATAGAGGAATCTGTCCAGACTTAGCACCACGTTTGGCTCTTTCCGCTATAGACCAGAAGGTCATAGAGCAGGTAGGCAAGCCGAGTCTGTGCACTCCAGTGGCTTGGGGAATCCAAGAAACCACCCTGCCAAGCAAATATGCTTCAAGAGAACTCGCATTGAGTCCCTACATTGTAATTCTCTGCTCAAGACACAATAAAACAAGGCCACCATTGAGAGATGGACTGGAGATGTAGCCCTGGAGGATAGGGTGAACTCCTTATTAATTTCTTGTGTCTTTGTGTTTGCTTACTGTATTACTCTACTGTCTTTCCATTTAATTGTTTGTGTATTGGAAATATGATCGATCCGTTGCTTCAATAACACAGAACACAAACCAGCACATGAGTCTGTAACACCTTTATTTAACAAATCTTTAACTGATGTCACTCATAGGGTGAATATCATATCACCTCATGCAAATGTTGTGGTGGTTGTAGTGACCTTCCTTTCACCTTCTAACTGAACCATGAAGAGAAAAAACTTTGCACCTTGTTATATTACCTTTTTCCATTGTTTCTCTAAGATCAATGAAATTGCAACACTTGGGACTACCTCTGGTATTCTATAGATCTAACCTCTAAGAGTAATAATTGCACTACAGGGATGAGAATAATAAATTGCATGATGTTTCCACATATAAGGTTGTCCTAAAAAAACATCACAAAATTCAAGTTGGGTAACATCATACAATACTCACCTTGGAAGGGCTTGATGTCGTAGGATGGGAAACATTATTATATAACACAAATGTCTCGTCCATGTCTCAACCAACCAATGGTATATCATTGGGGGGTGGCATTGTTTGCATCTTCGACCTCTTGATGACCTCAGCTAATATCAGGTTCTTTTGTCTCATGGTGTCAATGATGAAATGTAGTGGGGTCCCCTTCACCCACATATGTGAATGGAAGAGGTAATCCCCCTCTTTAAGCGCCTTCGTCTCTCCTAGATGGATCTTTGCAGTTTCAATGGTAGCACTAGTTTCTACATCAATGATCCACTTTCCTTTATCCTAATCTGAATCAAAATCAGATCTAGAGTCTATTTCCTTTTCTTTAATCTTTTCCAACAATGATTGTTTGGAGCAACATTCATCATTATTGTACCAAGGGATTTTTTGGAACTCACACCTGTCTAGACCCATGTGGTACTTCAGAATCAAGTGCCACTCAGAGTCTCTAATACCTAGTTGTGAGAGCAAGGTATGGAAAATGTTGGTGTACTATAGCACCTTTTGGTCTCTTTCCTATCATAGGGTTCTCCATCTCATGTATTGGTCATCACAATTCTCTACAAGGTAGAATTCATCCCTAAAGGCATCAAAAAAACTTCTCAAGTGGATCCTACCTTGAATATCACAAATTCATCTTCATTTTGTCTCACCCAATAACTTTTACACAAATATTTTTGTAACAGACCTTTTGTTGCACCCCATAATTGTATGTATCCCTACGTGAATTTTTGGGACATATGTAAACTTAAGTGAAAACAAATTGATGGTTGGTTGAAGGGAGGGACACATATCTAGTGCTTTGATGGGAAGGTTTCATGGATTGTTTGGATTGTTGGTGGAGTATCATGAGTAGGCCATACCAACCTCATTTATTTCCATTAACAACACCCTGACCATGGTGTTGCTTGCACTGAAAAGCATTAAAATTTCGGATTGGGTAGCATGGGTGCATGACAAAGCTCATCCTTGTTCCCTACTCATGGATCGAGATAGGGACCAACTATCTCGAGAGGAAAAGGAGCAGGGTTAATGGTTTTTAGAGGTAGATGATTGAAGAGACAACTTCTTTTAGGGTGGTTCATAGACACTGGGTGGCCACCACATCGACGGGAAAATCCAGGAAGATCAACCCTAAAGGATCTACCCATCTGCTAAACAAGCAGGGCCTGACCCCAAGGGCATTAAATAAATTTGACCCCGTGACCTCCCAAATGGAGAGGTACTTAGAAATGGGAATTCGACCATCTAAGCTAACCCTTGGGGCCTATAGAAGAGAAAAATTAAGAGAACACAAGAAAATAAAGAAGGAAGCACATGAATGCAAATAGAAGACAAGAAAACCAAGCTCACATAGCGAACATCAAAAGAAGAAAAAATATTGGCAAAGAGGAAAGAGATAGCAGCACTTAGAAAGATTGAACTGGAGTAGAATGTCATTAAGGTTGCACTTTGAGTTTTGTGGTGTTATTCCTTGTGTTGTTGTGTAGAGGCCATTGAACAATGAGTCTAATATTTAATAGCTATTGGGAGGTCTAGTGGAGGATTGAACCACTAAGTACTTACTGAATAAGATGACAAACCACTAAGTGCTTGTTGAATAAGTTGATAAACCACTTAGTGCTTACTAAATGAGTTGATAAACCACTTGGGTGCTTTTTGTATGGTTTATAAACCACTTGGTAGTGTAAGCTAAGTCGTTGTGGTCCTTGTAGAAAGAGCTAATAAACCACCTAGATAGTGCATTATAGGACCCTATAGTGCTTGCCATGAAAACAACTGATAAGCCAACTAAACAGTGGATTCACTCTCTTGGAACTCAGCAATACCCGAGTTGGGCCTTGGGTGAATCCTTGTAATTCATCTCCGAGAGTAAGAGAGTCACTGTGGTGCCTACTACCAAAGAGAAGTTAATAACCACCTGGATAGTGGATTCCATCTCCTAAGTGTTGAACAAGCCTTAGGTGTGAAATTTTCCCTTGAGAAAATATCCCCTTAGAATCTAGATTCAGCTTGGGGGTGGTCGGCTACAAGAGAGTTTACATTGTAAATAGTATTTGGTTGGGTGGAGAATTGAATTACCTCCTTCAGTTTCCATCCATTTCAATATATTCAGATAAGTATAAAGTTATGAATCTTTGGTTTACAGGCTGTGATAGCCTTGTTCTGTTAATGCATGTTACTATGATTAGGCATATTCATCCGTGGATGCTTGAAATTTTTTATTACACTTATTACCAACTATCTTGGATACTGTGGTTTTACTGAATGGTAATGATTGGCCTCCTAAATAGGTAAAACATAAGGCCCATCTAACTCAGTTGACTAAGGATAATAAATACTCCTTCATGTTGTTTCCTGGTGACCTAGGAAACATGATCCAACTTTTTAGGTATTTTCGTGGGAAATTAGTCCCGTCCTAAAGGAAGTTTCCCCCTACCCATTTTTTATAAAAATAGGGATCGAATAGCATAGTAGGAGAATTAGAAGAAACAGAATAGAAACATAGAGCATTAGGAGAATTTTAGAGTTCAAGTTCTGCAACTTTTTGTGATGTACAAGCAATTCATTAATTAATTAAAGTAATATTTAGTTTCAGTTCTTATTCTTATTTTGCTTTTCCTTAAGGGTTTTGAGCTTCACTGGGTTAGGGCCCACCCTAGGTGCTCAATATCCCTCTTGTACCATTACTATTTATGCATTTGGTTATCTTTGTAGCCTATTTCTTAATATTACTTTTATGCATGGTTATTTAGTTGCATAGTTTCTGAGCATTATATGATAGTGTTGGAAGTCGTTACCTATATTAAATAGAACCATTTTTTATGCATTCCAGTTCACTTTGATTGTTACAATTTATTTGTTTTCCATCATTTATTGTTTACTTGTGTCTGTGCAGTCCCCTATTTTGCAGTTGCAGGAAACACTACAGTGATGTATCTTGTTGAATAAACCCTACCATCACTAATGTGATGACTTGAACATGTGTGCCTTATCATTTATTACCCCTTCCATAACATTTTTTTCTTTCCAACCTTGACTTTATCATATTTTTCTGCATGTTGGACTGTCTCCGGTAGCAAAATGGAGACTCTTGTAGCAGTTCACAACTTGCTTCTGAAACTTTCCCATATTTTCATCCAATTCATTATTCACCTTCTTTGATGTGTTATGATTCCCCTAGAACCATTAGAATGGAATTTATAAGTAGAGATACCAAGTAGATTCCTTTACCTATATTGTTGTACAAATTGCTTCTTTCCTATAGAATTGGGGTTTACTATTTGCAAGCTTTTAAGTTGAGACACTTGGGATTTACAACATTGTTATTCCAATTTTTGAGGGCCATCAGTTAATGTGTTGTTGTTGAGGAGGTGTCAAAGTATGTATTGTATTTTTTTTTAGTTGATATACTCTTCCTTTTATTTTATCTCATGCAAAAAGAAGAAGAAAAAAACATATCAACATATTTTTTTCAAAAAAAAAAAATTATTTCTTTCTTTTATGCCTTGAAGAATTAGGGAAAGAATAGGAAAATTATTACCAAAAACCCACACTTCCACTAGCATCCATCCCATTTTAGCTAATTATGATCCTCCTTCCCTATGCATAGGAACCCTTGAGGGCTTTTTGGTGAGCAAGTGAGGATCCCTGAGGATCTTGCAGAAGGAGAATGACCTTCACATCCAAAAAATATCATCGTTGAAGATAGAAAACTAGGAGGAGCTAAAATTAAAATTATTAGTCCATCTATCCTACCACACATCTATAATTTGATTTTAGACTTGACATTTTCATGTTTGAGTTTGTCAGTTCAGTTTTGGAGCTCTCATTCTATTCTCTCTCTCTCATACTCTTGGAAACCTAGAGTTTTCTTGGAGCACTCTTGGAGAGTGTGGCATACCTGGATGCTTAGAGCAAGAAGGAAAAGGAAGAGTAGGATACGCAAGAGGACATCAGGATTAGCAGCTAAAGCGAGTTTTTCTTGCAGGTACCGAGTTCCATGTATGTTTTCCTCACTAGTTTTGGCATGCATGGCATATGCATGTAGTTTATTGGTCATGATTTGTCATTGGCATGGATGATTACCTAGATTGACAATGGATTTTCCTAGCCTTTCCATTTCTTGGATAGTCATGGTCTTGTGGGTTCATTTTCCTTTTGTTTTCTAGTTGGTTCTCATGTTCCTTTACTTATGGGTTGAGTTACTAGTTCCTGGAGCCTTGGTTGGACAAACACTTTGGAGCCCTATAACAACTTGGGTTTAGTTACTAGTCCTGGAGCCTTGGTTGGACAAAAGTTCTGGAACCCTTAGTGGGTTGAATTACTAGTCCTGGAGGCTTGATTAGAAAAACACTATGGAGCCCAATGGCAATTGTGGGTTGATTTACTAGTCTGAGAGCCTTGGTTGGAACAAACGCTCTAGAGCCCTGGAGCACTTGGGTAGAGACCAATCTGTTGATGGTTAGTGATGTCTAACCATGAGGTGGAAACATTGGTTGAGGGTTGAGGTGGTTTGGCCTATGGAAGCCTTGGATGGTTTTGATTGATGTGTTTTATGAGATCCCACATTCATGCTTGGAATATGGCTCGGGGGTGACTGGCTAAAAGAAAGATTTGGTTCAACCTAGTCTATGGCAGGTGGTTCGTGGAAATCCCAAACTTGCTTGGCCTTTGCATCATTAATATGTGTTTATTTCTCGATGTTAATTCATGAGTATTATACTGGTTTATATGTGGATTATATGGTTATTGTTTCCTTGTTATTATTGTTGTTATTATGTTGGTTATGAACATATATGATGACAATGGCTATGTATGGATTTCATCATGTTTTTACTTGTAAATGAATGAACAATGTACCTATGGCCTAATAGATGAAATTACAGCTAATGTGTTGAGGCATCAATGCTTCTTAGTGATTCTCAGATAAGTATGAGACCCCTATGATCAGTTATGTAGTTAAGAACTGTATATTTCATATTTGTGACATGTTTGACAAAATGCTTGTCATGGCTAGAAGGGTCCAATCTAGTCCTTACTTATGTTTTTGCAAATGTATCTTTGTTCTGCTACAAAATTTCATTTCTGAAGGTGTCATTGAGTTCTAGGCAAGACTACCTGGGCTATGGGCCTAAAAAAGTGGCACAAATATCGGAGTCGCAGACACAGCACTGGGGAAAAAGTCCCTGGAAGCTCCCTTACCCTTGTTGTGGGAGCTTTTGGAACCTCCCAGGTGCACCCTTGTCCATATCAAGGGAGCATCCAGGGGTTTGTTGCACTAAAACTTCAGTTGGCCTCAGGGACTGGTTACCTCAGTGGTTGGGATGGCTCCTGGGAGTTATGTTGCTGATGTGGAAGGTTTGTGCGATGCGTTCTGTCGGTTCCACTTCCTTAACTGACACATTGGGAGTTGAATCATATCATAGTAACTTCTCATCACATGTTTACCCCGGTTGGCCAGATACTTGGGTAGATGTGGGAGGTGGGTGTTACAGAGCGGTATCAGAGCATGGTTCAACACTTGGACTGGATGGGTAGAATGTGTTTGTCATGCATGCATGTAGGTTGTATATGTGCTTGTTATGTATGCATGGTAGTGGTCATTGATATAGTTGTATTTCCATGTAGGAGTTGTTGTTGTTGTTGTTGGGATGTGTTTGTCCTAAATGCATGTCAGTTGTATATGCATTTTTTTATGCATGTCAACGTTTATATGTTGTGATGCATGCATTTTCATGGTTAAGGTTGTTGTCCATGAGGTCATTGTATGCATTTTAGGTCATCATGATGATATTGGTATGTTATGATGCTAATGTGTTGGTTGAGATTGTAACATCCTCCTCCCACATCTATCTCAACAACCATGCCAACTGGGTAAACATGCAATGGGAGGATCCTATGACCGGATTCAACCTCCTATGTTACCTTAAGGAAGTGGAATCGACAGAACACATCAACCAACCTATCCACATCAGCAACAGAACACTTAGGAGACATGTCAACCACTCAAACATCCTATCCCTGGGTCCCATTAATGTTTTGGACATCTTAGGCCTCAGTCGCTCCCATGCTATAGGCAAGAGAGCATCCAAAAACCCAAATTCACTTTCACATGCTTGCCTGCCAGCGACCAGAGACTAAATTTGTCATTTCTATGCCAAAGACTCCGGGATTTGAGCCACTTTTTTAGGCCCAAAGCCTAGGTCACTCCCCATAATGGAATGATAACTCAAGAACAATAAAACAACAGGGAAACAATGATGCAAAAAAATAAGTTGAACAAGAATTTAATCAGGCCCCTGCTAGCCATGTTAGGCATTTTTTCAAACATATCATCAACGTGTAACCTACAAGTGTAAACAATAGAATTAAGTGTAGGGAACTCAAACTTGTCTGGGAATTGCTATGAACCATTGTTCCCTCATGTAATTTATTGCATTATCATCTAATAGGCCATAGATACATTATCCATTCATTTACAAGTAAAAACATGTTGAGAGTCATACATAACTGTTATCATAAAACATACATATAACCAGCATAATAGGAAAAAAAATATCATAAGCATATCAGCCATAAAATCCACATATACATCAGTGCATTTACACATGAAAATCAAGGGAATGGATTTCTCATTAATGAAATTAATAAACCAACCGGAGATGGGGCTACCACATTCCACCCAACCATAGAATGGCTAAGCCAAATCTCTCTTCAACCATTCACCCTCGTGCCATGTTCTAAGAATGAATGTGGGACACAAACCAAAAGAACCAACCAGGTTATACCAAGACTAAACCACCTCACCCTCATCAATAGAAACCAATCTTTACCTATTCCATCACATATCATTAGGCCAACACAATGAACACATCATAACAAGCTTTACCTTGATCTCCACCGGATCACTAGGCCAAACAAGCATGGATTCCACTGAATTTCTCCACCTACACCGTGAGGAATTTTCCTGTCTCCTAATCTCTCAGGCTTTACCATAATCCAAACCCGGATCACTAGGCCCTAAACGGAGACCCACGCTCCAGGATTTACCACTTATCCCAAAACCGAGATTACTAGGCCCAACAGAGAGAAAACCACCTCTTGGATTTACATCTCCTATCATTCACCAGCAAGGATTCCTAGGCCCACCGAGGCAACACAAACTTGGCTTTACAGCAACCCACAGTCTAGCTCAGGGGTCACTAGGCCAGTGGATTTACCTTGATCCACAGTTTGGTTCAAAGACCTCTAGGCCATGTGCTCTATCATTCGAAGATTCACCCCACTCAGCTTCAAATCCATCTAGCAATCCAGCTCAACCAAAACATGATAACCCCATCACACCATGGCTATCTAGAAATGGCAAGGTTAGGCTGGAAAACACTGTTACACTTGGCAAAACCCCTTCCATGATAGAAAAGAAACACATGCAATGCCATGCATTCCAAATATAGCAAGGAAAATACACATGTAAGTCAATACCTGCGATGAAGCCTATTGTAGCTGCTTGATCATGCCTTTGCCTGCTTGATCTTTGCTTCATCTTGCCTTCTTTGCCTTTCTTTCTCCAATGCCAAAATTGCTCCAAGAAAAATCTAAGTGTCCAAGAGTGAGAGAGAGAGAGAGAGATAATAATGAGAGAGCAACAAAACTCAATTGGAAAAAGGTTACCAACTAATCCTCATAAGCCTTTTTATGAATGAGCCTCTATTTTCTTCATTTTCCATTATTTTCCTTCAATTTCCTCCTCACATGCAACCTGTGACCTTTCACCTCCCTTTTCTCCTAATTTCCATTATTTTCATAAATAAATGTTCCAAAAATGCCATTTTTCCTTTCGAAAGCCTTAGCCATTGCCTTTTCTAATTTCCTTAGCCATAAACAATCAAATGAACACCCCTTAGGATGTCTTGCCCAACATTCAGCTTGGAATAAGTGTCCCATCAACCGTGGTTATTATTTTTGCCTTTATTAACTTTTATTACATTGAATTTTCACTAGGGCTATTACAGAACCCTCCACCTTGGGGAACATTGTCCTCGATGTTAAACCACACCAATACCTCAGCCAAAAATACGGAAAAGCAAACATATTTCCCATGGAGATTTATAACATAACTCGATGCAGTATTTACAATGATCACCCTGCTGAAAAGCAAACCAACATCATAACAACATAATAACATGACATCATAATGACATGACACCCATACCACTTATTGGAGCTTTATAACTTAGCTCATGGCAGTATTTACATCCATATACATATGTACATATAACAACATCACCAAAACATCAAACCAAAACTACTTTGCCTGAACCTGTAAACAAGGAAGGATACATAGCCTGCATATGATCTGCCATCTCCCATGTAGCTTCATTAGGCCCAAAGTGCTTCCATTGGACTTTAACTTGCTTGATTGCGCGGTTCCAGAGCATGAGCACTTTTTCTACAATATACAATGAGGCTCCGGTTGGAATTCTCCTTCTGGTTCAACCTGAAATACAAACCAGTCAATCACATGATCAACATATTTAACATACTTCTTAAGCAATGATACATGGAAAACATCATGGACTTTCACCTGTCGAAGGTAGTGCAAGTCGATAGGCTACTGGCCCAATCCTCTCAATGATACTGAAGGGCCCACAAAACCACGGTGCCAGTTTCGCACATGATCCAATCTGTAAGCAGCTCTTCTTCAGTTTGATGCACAAGTAAACTTGTTCCCCAACCTGGAACTCCTTGAACAACCCATTCCGATCTGCATATATTTTCTGCCTATCTTGTGTTGCCTTTAGATTTTTCTTTATAACCTGCATTTCATGTTCCATGACTGTCAACATATCTGGTCCAATCAATACCCTGTTAACAGAATCATTCCAACTAACAAGAGTGCTACAACTCCACCCATACAATTCCTCAAAAGGACTCATCCTCAATGACTCTTGATAATAGTTGTTGTATGCGAACTCTACAAAGGGGAGATATTCTTCCCACTTCTATTGCTGATGCACCACATACCTCCTCAACATGTCCTTCAATATCTTGTTGACCCTTTATGTTTGTCCATATGTTTGTGGATGATAAGTGGTGTTGAAGGCAAACTCTGTGCCCAAACCTGCAAATAACTCCTTCCAAAACTTGGAAGTGAAATTTGCATCATTGTCTGACACAATCTTCTTTGGGACACCATGAAATCTAACCACATCTCTAATGAATACATGTGCCACATCACTAGTTGAGAATGTAGACTTCACAAGAATGAAGTGTGAAACCTTTTTCAACATGTCCACAACACCCTGATGGAATCATGTTGTCTCATTATCTTTGGAAATCCTGTGTTGAAGTCCATGGAAATGACCTCCCATTTCCACTCTGGAATCGCGATCGGATGTAGCAGTCCACCTGGATGTTTTCACTTTGCCTTCACTCGTTGACAATCAAAACACCTAGCCACAAACTCTACTACATCCCTCTTCATATTCGTCAAATAATAAAATTTATTCACTATAGTCAATGTCTTCTAATAACTCAGGTGACCTGAATAAGGTTTCGCATGAAACTCTCTCAATATCACCTTCTTGATCTCGCTACTATCTGACACATATATCATGTCTCTGAATCTGACCAATCCATCTATTGTAAGACAATAATCCATACCCCGTGCACCTTCACCTATACCTATACATGTGCCTGTACTACTACTTGTACCTGTACCACTACATGTACATATACTAGTACCCTGCTGCAACCTGTGCACAATCTCAATATACTTGACATACTATTGACCTGCCTGCAAGATCTTATCATGTAGATCTATCCCATAGGAGCTCATAGCTACCAAGTGATTTACCTGCACCCTCCTGCTGAGAGCATCTGCCACCCTGTTCTCTTTACCTTTGGTGTCCTGATCTCAAAATCAAACTCACTGATCGTGGACAACCATCTAGCCTGCCTGGCATTCAAATTCGGCTGATCAAACAAATACCTCAACCTAATATGATCACTCATCAGTACAAACCTTCTGTTAAGAAGATAGTGTCTCCACATCTTCAATGCATGTATAATCGATTCTAACTCCAAATCATGTGTTGGGTAGTTCTGCTCGTGCTCATTTAGTTTCTGGGACTCATAGCATACCACTTGTCCATCTTGCATAAGGACTCCACCAAGTCCTCTCTTGAAAGCATTTGTGCATACTACAAACTCTTTGTCTCAATCTGCAATCTGTATCACTGGTGCATGTGTCAACAACTTCTTAATATGCTCAAAACTAGCCTCACACTTCTCTTTCCATTTGAAGTTCTTACCTTTCCTCTCCAATAATGTGATATGATAAGAAATCTGTGAGAAGTTCCTGATGAACCTCCGATAATAGTCTGTCAAACCCATGAAAGATCTCACCTCATCCACACTCTTAGGAGCTACCCACTCCATGATGGCTCTTATCTTTTCTAGATCTATTGTAATGCCCTCCTTGGAGACAACATGCCCCAAGTAATGTACCTCAGTCTGAAAGAAACTACACTTTATAAGTTTAGCATACAAATGATGCTCCCTCAACAACCTCAACATTGTTGCTAAATGCTCGGCATGCTCTTCCTCGTTTTTAGAATATACCAGTATATCATCAATGAACACAATAACAAACTTATCCAAATATGGACGCAACACATTATTCATCAAGCACATAAATGTAGTTGGAGCATTATTTAAGCCAAATGGATCAACAACAAACTCATAATGCCCATACCTAGTCCAGAAAGTTCTCTTGTAAATTTCCTCCTCTTTGATGCATACCTGATGGTATCCTGATCTCAAGTCGATCTTGGAGAACATTGTTGCTCCCTTCAGCTGATTGAACAAGTCATCAATCCTCGAAAAAGGGTGCCTTTTCTTGATTGTCACTTTGTTCAACTGCCTGTAGTCAATGCATAATTTGAGAGTTCCATCTTTCTTCTTCACAAACAAGACCAGTGTGCCCCAAGATGATACACTTGGCTTAATGTATCCTTTGTCCAACATTTCCTTCAACTATATCTTTAACTCAACCAACTTATGTGTGCTCATCTTGTAAGGTGCTTTTGATGTTAGAGTTGCCCCTGGCACTAACTCAATAGAAAAGCCCACCTCCCTATGAGGTGGCAACTCTATAATGTCCTCAAGAAATACATCCTGAAACTGCTGTAAAACTGGGTACCTTCTCAACACATCGACATCCTCAACCTCCTTAACCTTGTCACTATAAATGTGCACTGCAAATAACATACACCCTTTAATGTGGCTACGCTTTGCTTACATATTTGTCACCATCCTAACTGATGTGGCTTTCTTCTTACCCTGCAAGACTCTTGCTTCTCCATAGTCATCAACACACTCAATAGATTTGTCATACCAGTCTACCTTGGTTCTGTGAAGATACAACCAATCTATGCCCAAAAGCATATTGTATGATTCCAACAGTAAGACATTTAGATGTGTTGCGGTAGTCATACCATTCAAATCAAATGCACAAGCTCTTACCTTATGATGAACTCGCTTCTTTGTACCTGTAGCCAACTGCACAAACCAAGACTCTGCATGTAATTCCTTACTCAAACCACACTTGTCCACCAATTTAGGACTAACGTAGCTATAATTAAATCAAGGGTCAATCAAAATAGAAATAACTTGATCACAAAGCTCACTGTCCATATAAATCATAGATTCCTAGTGTTTTCCCTGTATGTTGTCCCCTGCTGCATAGATACGAGGAATGATCTGCCCAACATCCCCAACATTTTGTGTCTCCTGCGCACTATATATCTGAGCCCTGCCACCCTGATTTTATGGACAATCTCTCTTAAGGTGTTCCTTGCCACATGTCCAACACTCCAACCGACCAGTACCCACACCTCTATGTTGTTGTTGTGACTCATGTCCCTGTCTAGCTGCATTAAATTTCTTTTGTGGTGCCACATTCTCTTTCTCATCTACATGCTAAGGCCTTGTCCTCTTAGGCTTCCATTTACCTTTGTCTTTTCCCTTCCATCCTTGTGATATTCATTCTTACACTTTGATTGTTCATAGCAATGCTTCAATTTCCCAATAACTTCCTCAAGTGACTGAGGCTCATCATACTCAATATGATCTCTAAATGCTAATGGAAAACCACTAACAAATCACTAAACTTTAGCCTTCTCATCAGTAAGATATGGTACATACCTCAATAGCTCCAGAAACTTGGTCGTGTACTCTTCATCTATCATCGGTCCCATCTTTACTCATAGAATTCTTTGCCCTTACTGTCGTAGTACCTCGCTGAGAAGTAATTATTCCTAAAAATCCTCTTGAACTCTCACCAACTCAAGTCATATGTCCTGATGTCTCTAACCCGCTTAACATCTTCCCACCAGATGTCTGCTTTACCTTTCATGCTGAAGATGGCTACTTTGGCCTTCATGTTATATGTGTACTCATGCAACTCACAGAAGTTATTCATCCCAAGTATCCAAGCCTCTGCATCTTTCAACTTCTTCACATATCCATCAAAATTAGGTGGCTTCGCTTTCTTAAATTCATCTGGTAAGTATCCCCTATCATTCCTCTTGTAAGGATGATAGCGATGACCATCATGATGTCTATCATAACTAGAACTAGAATAGTACCTGTGCTCGTCACTCCTTCTATACGGAGTGTCCAAAAACCTGCATCTCTCACCATGTTAAATATATATGACATGTCTCTACCAGGGGACCTACTGCCATATGTCCCATTTGTTCTATCCTCATGTCCATGGCTGATCTGAAGCGGCCCTTGTCGTTGCAAGTCTCACAAACTCTAAAGAAGTATTGCATTGACCTCTGCTTGTTTCTCTTGTGCCTGTCTGATCCGATCATTATCTGCCTTACAACTCCTTATCTCTTCCTTCAAGCTCCTCAATGTATCTTCCAAATCAAAAGAGGGCCCTTACCATTTTTCCCATCTGATTTACAGGGATATTCTATGTAGTCTACCACCTTGCTAGCCATTTGATCTTTTTCCTGCAATGCATAATATATCAAAGAAATCAAATCATAATAAATCAGCATACCTTAGCATAATTTGGGGAGGATACCTCGTATGCCAAATCAACAAATCAGCGTGATACATGTATAACATAATCATACCAGCATATAGACATATAACAAGTAAGTGCATCAATGCATAAACATCATTCTAGCTAGGGTCCAGTCATCAATGCAAGACCATATCAACAATGCATGCTATGACCTCATGCATGACAACAACCATTACTCCATTGTACACATTGCCACATGCAACCATCAACATGCATAAGTAATGCCAAATCAACTACACATACGCATAAATGCATGTAGTCGAGCAAAATCGATCAAGTCTTGTAATCAACCTACAAGACTGATACATGTAAACAAATATACAAGAATGTAGCCTAACATACAAGGATGTAAGTATGCAACATAAAATCAACATGTAAGTGACATATAACCATGTGCAACCAGTCATATACTCATGATGATGCATTCCACAAATGCACATCAAATTCTCCATGACAACCTTACTTCAACCATAATAAATCATCAAGCAAATGTAACAGGCACATGTAATGCAAGTGTAAGAGACACACATGCAACTCACATGCATGCATGACCAACACACACCGCCCATCCAATCCAAGGGATGAACCATGCTCTGATACCACTCTGTAACACCCTCCTCCTACGTCTACCCAAGTAACCATTCCAACTAGGTAAACATGCAATGAGAGGCTACTATAATTGGATTTGACCTCCTATGTGACCTTAAGGAAGTGGAATCGATGGAACACATCAACCAACCTATCCACATCAGCAACAGAACCCTCATGAGACATGTCAGCCACTCAGAAATCCTATCCCTGGGTCCCACTAATGTTCTGGAAATCTTAGGCCTCAGTCGCTCCCATGCTATAGGCAAGAGAGTGTCTAGAAACCCAAAGTCACTCTCACAGGATTGCCTGCCAGCGACCAAAGATTAAATTTGTCAGTGTTATGCCAGCGCCTCGGAGATTTGAGCCACTTTTTCAGGCCTAGAGCCCAGATCACTGCCCAGAATGGAATTATAACTTAGGAACAGTAAAAGAATAGGGAAACAATGATGCAAAAGCAATAAGTTGAACAAGACCCTAATCATACCCCTACTAGCCATGCCAGGCATTTTGTCAAACATATCATCAACATGTAACCTACAAGTGTAAACAACATAATTAAGTGTAGGGATCTTACACTTATGTAAGAATCGCTATAAACCATTTTTCCCTCATGTCATTTTCTGCATTATCATATAATAGGTCATTGATACATTATCCATTCATTTACAAGTAAAAACACACTGAGAGCCATACATTGATGTTGTCATAAAACATACATATAACCAACATAATAGGGACAAAAATATCATAAGCATATTAGCCATAAAATCCACATATACATCAGTGCATTTACACATGAAAAGTAAGGGAATGAATTTCTCATTAATGAATGAAATAAACCAACCGAAGATGGGACTATCACATTCCACCTGACCATAGAATGGCTAAGCCAAATCTCTCTTCAGCCATTCACCCTTGTGCCATATTCCAAGCATGAATGTGGGACTCAAACCAAAGAACCAACCAGGGCATACCGAGGCTAAACCACCTCATCCTCATCAATAGAAACTAGGATTTACGTAATCCATCGCAAATCACTAGGCCAGCACAATGAACACATCATAACACCCTTTACCATGACCTCCACCCAATCACTAGGTCAAACAAGCATGGATGCCACCGGATTTCCCCACCTACACTGTGAGAAATTTGCCTGTCTCCTAGTCTCTCAGGCTTTACCGTAATCCAAACCCAGATCACTAGGCCCTAAACTGAGACCCACTCTCTAGGGTTTACCGCATATTGCAAACTCGAGATTACTAGGCCCAACAAAGAGCAAACCACCTCTTGGTTTTACCATATATCCTGCCATCCACCATCAAGGATTCCTAGGCCCACCAAGGAAACACAATTCTAGTTTTACCGCAACCCACGGTGTGGCGTAGGGGTCACTAGGCCAATGGCTTTACCATGATCCACAGTCTGGTTTAGGGACCACTACGCCGTGTGCTCTATCATTCAGAGATCCACCCCACTCAGCTTCGAATCCATCCGAAAATCCATCTCAATCAAAGCATGAGAATACCATCACACCATGGTTATCCAGAAATGGAAAGGCTAGGCTGAAAAACATTGTTACACCTGGAAAAAACCATGTCATGATAGAAAAGAACCGCATGAAATTCCATGCATGCTAAATCTAGCAAGGAAAATACACATGCAAGTCGATACCTGCAATTAAACATGTTGTCGTTGCTTGATCCTGCCTTTCCCTGCTTTATCTTTGCTTCCTCTTGCCTTCTTTTCCTTTCTTGTTCCAAGGCCAAATTTGCTCCAAGAAAACTCTAAGTGTCCAAGAGTGAGTGAGAGAGAGAGAGAGAGAGAATAATGAGAAAGCTCCAAAACTCAACTAACAAAAGGTTACCAACTGATCCTCATAAGCTTTTTTATGAATTAGGCCTTTATTTTCTTCATTTTCCATTATTTTCCTTCAATTTCCTCCTCACATGCAACATGTGACCTTTCACCTCCATTTTCTCCTAATTTCCATTATTTTCATAAATAAATGTGCCAAAAATGCCATTTTGCCTTTCCAAAGCCTTTGTCAATTTCCTTAGCCATAAACAATCAAATGAACACCCCTTAGGATGTCTTGCCAAAAATTCATCTTGGAATAAGTGTCCTGTCACCCATGGTTATTATTTTTGCCTTTATTAACTTTTATTACATGGAAATTTCATGAGGGTTGTTACAGAGATAGAGCAGGAGATGCAGATCATTAAAGTGAAGTTGCAACAATGGACTTCAAGGTAAGAGCAGATCATCATACATGTTTGTATGGTGGGCATGTAGGTATTGTTAGTGTCAGTCTTTCCAGCCTTCCTCCAGTGATCAAACATGCTCTTACAAAGTGATTTTAAGGTGTCAAGGTCAAATTTTATCATTTCAGTGAGTCTTCAAGTAAAATTTGGTCACTAGGCATTAGGTCTAGGGTTTGCTTTCACTCCTTTCAAAGTTGTCCAAATGTTGGTCTATGTCACTATTCAGTTGAGTCTACCATCATTCAGAGGGTTTTCATCATCATGTCAAGTTCCAATGGGTCATTTTACACCTTGTTCATGCTTCAGTTGTGCCTAGGTAAGGTCATTTCCCTCTCCTAGGGTTTTGAAGGCAATTTCTCTTGGACGGTCAAATCATCAGCAAAACTTGTATCCTGATGTTCATCCACCTTCCCCTATCCTTAATGTACCTTATTAAACATTTCCCATCACTAAGATCCCCCAAATTCCTCATTTTCACACAAACCCTAGTTTCTTGCTTCAAACCCTATTTTCTAGGCTAGCCCTGTGTTTTACCCTTATGGACCCCTTTCCCTCACTCAATTTTAGATATTACACTTTCCCCTACTTCCTAACATCCCTCCCTACTTCCCAAAATTTCCTCAATAATTTAGAAGCTCCCTATCCACTTCATTTCGCTTCATTTCGACAAACTTCTCGTTCCAAACATCGGGGTAGGTTTTACTCAAATGATGTTTCTGAGCAAGGAAAGATGAATTTGGAAAAAATGATAGATTTTTTTGTCCAAAATAGGCCAAGGAAGAAAAACCTCCTTCACTTTTTACACAGGTGTCATGGTTTTAGAGAAATGTCAAAAATACAATTGCCTCGGGAGAATTGATGCACCTCTGAAGTGACCTTAGTAAAATCAAGTTTTATCCTAGATTGGTTGGCCAAATGACTTTCTTGATGAGTCAAATGATAACTAGACACAAATATATTTCCAATGAGCTATCATGAGCTCAATTTTTAGTTGAGGAAGGCATTCAAAAGTTGACTGCAACAGCACTCTGCCTTGAGGCAGCCTCATTTGCCACATTTTGACCAGTCTTGGGAGATTTGATTTTTTACAGGGAAAATGAACTCCAAATTGAAAAATTATATTTGGGTTGGAAATTAGACTCAAATACCTTTCCAACGAGCTATCCTGCACCCAATTTTGACACCGAGAAGGCCTCTAAAAGTCGCCTAGAAAAAGGTGCGGCGCACTGGGAGAAATTTTCCAATGTAAATTTACACTGGTGCGGCGCATTGGGCTAAAAGCCTGAAATTCACTCAAAAAACTCTCCCAAATTACAAACTTTTCTCAATCTTCTTGTGTTCAAGTAAGTTAACATTTCTCCTATGACCAATGAATGAGTTACCTTGGTGTTTATGGTGTTTTAGTGAGAAAATTTTCAAACCCTACCTCCTTGCAATTTTTCCTCAAAAACAATTGCTTAGGGTTTGCAGTTTGAGCTTTTGTTGTCAATTCCACTTCATCACTCCCTCCCTGATTTATTTTCCAATTTCATAAACCCATTCCCTAACCCCATATCCCTAATTCTCATTAATCGCTATATCCCTAATTCTCATTATCCCAAACCCTAGCTACATGTTCCTAAATCCTAATTGTTATCCCAAAATCTAAAAACTATCCCTAAAACCCTTCTATTCCCCAAATTCCAGTCGGAAATATTCCTAAAACCCCTCTTACCCTCTCCCTCCACAGTCCCACCTATCACTGTTCCCCTTGGTGGCAAAGGTCAAGGCACACCATAAAATCACCTATTTTGCATCAAGACAGTTCAAGGCAGCTCCAAGACATTTCATCCACTAGTAGAGATGGCATCTGATCCGTCATATGATCATGAGGAGGAGACCCACAGTGATTCACCAACAGAAGTACATGCACCCAGGAGGCCTCATAGAGGTGGCAAAAACATAAAGAAAAACCGCCAAGCTGCCCAAAGAAGGAGGGTGGAGTTCACTTCGCTTGAGCAAGAAATCAACGCTGATCGAGAGTCTAGGCTCGAGAGAGTCAAAATCCACTTAGAGAGACTGTTGGACAAGGCCGATAAGGATCATGCATTGTTGAGACACATGGCTTTCCACTACATGGCATGGAACAAGGTCTACAAGGCACGAATCAGGAATTTAAAGGCAAAATTGAGGAAAGCAATAAGGAAGCAAAAGAGGCAAAGGGAGCTTGATCGTCTTCAGATATTGGCCGAAGCATCTTTAGCTCAGAATAACACTTAATGAAGAAGCTCCGCCCCAAATTTCAAGAAATTTGGGGCATTTTTGGCATTTTGGCAAATTTTGGTACAAAAAACAGGGTTTTTCTCCCTGTGCGCCGCGCCACTTGGCGCGCACTTATGCTATGGAGCTCCAAACTGCAAAAATTTTACATTTTTGGATTTGGCATGAAAAATCATGAGTGCTGGTGCATGGCCAAGAAGTTTGGGCAAGTTTTGAGTCCTCGGGAGGTCAAAAACACTCAAAAAATGACCTCACTGCCCCTATTTTGACACACATGAAGCAGTCTTGGGAGATTGAACTTTTGGAGGGGAAAATGGGCACCAAATTCAAAAATTCCACTTGGGTTGGAAAGTAGACAGGCAGGGATTTCCAACAAGCACACTTGGGCTCAATTTGGACTTCAGGAAGTGCCTCAAAATCAGCTCCAAAGTGGCGCGACGCATACAGATTTTGGCACGGCGCATAGAGACTTTTGGCTTGTTTTTCACTGTTCAGCTCAACAATTCACCCAGTTTTGACTAGTTTTGCTTCTTGAAGTTATTCTTGACTTTTCATTATGTAATTTTGGCACTTATTTACTTGTTTTAGAGGATTCATTCATTAAAAAGTGAAAATTTAATGAATGAATCAGTTTCCTACCTTATAGAGGAAAGTTGTTTTGATTGCCTAGATTTTAGTGATTTGTTTAGAATTGGTTGAAATAGCTCCTAGAATGATGAGATCGACCCCTAGAGGCAAGGGAATGGGTTGGGCTAGTCTATATCATGTAATTCCTAAGTCATTTTTAGGGTTGGACACTTGGGATTGCTTTGGCATATCATTGTACATTCTATCTCTGCATTTTTTGCTAAGGAAAGACCAGGGTTTTGCAGCACTGTTTGGGATCCATGTGGCTTTATGTTTTGATGGTGTGCTTCTCTAAGTAATTGTAAGTTTCATTTAGTGTTATGTGTATCATTTTCCTGTCTTGTCTTCTGAATTTGAACAAATGAGTGATTAAGGTGGAATCCATTAACTATTATGCTCTGCCTTTGAATTTGTTTAAATTTCCATGTTTTCATCTCTTTAAGGAGAATTCTTGAGAATCTCTTGCTCTCCTTAGCTCCTCACCAGTCCGATCTATCCATTCACTCAATTTAAATCATCAAAACAATTGCCTTCCTTGCCCAAATCAAAACTCTGCAGAAACTGTGCCTCATCCCCGAGCCCAATTTGCCTTTCCCTGTTTTGAACACAAAACCCCCAAAAACTCAAATCAAACCTTTGTACTTCATACCTAGCCTAAAATTAGCTTTTATTTCAGTCATCTCGAGCCCCATCGCTTATCTTTTGCCGAGATCGACCCGGAGAGAGCCCTCTCCTGTCCTCGTAGGGCTAGCTACGAGGCTGAGCGTGGTTTGATGTGGACCTAGAACCTTGTCTTTTCAGCCTGAGACAAATCTAGGCTCTAATAGGTATGTTGGTGAATGTTTGTTATAAGCATTAGGGTTATTGATATGCTTGTCATTCTATTATTATTATGGTTACATATATGATAAACGCTAGTTGATCAGTGTATTCATATACACATGTGTCAGATAGTCATGAATGATAGTAACATGTGGTTGTATGCATTGATGTTGTTGTTTTATGTTAGTTAACTTGATGATTATGTATATGTTGTTGATGAGTATGTTATATGTTAACTTATTATTGTTATGTGTTAGTTAACTTGATGATTAGGGTTATAAAATTAATATTTTGATGTTATATGTGTCATACAAATTTGGATTGGTCTATGCAAATGGTTAGGGTTATGCCATTCAGGTGTGAGTCGACTTATTTGTGACATTGTGTTGTACTAATCTAGATTGATCGTACATATGTGATTGTTATGCATGAACACAAATGTTTATGAGCTTATGATGTGAACATGATTAGTTAGTTATTGTTATGGATATCATGACCTTATTTGTGTTTGAGCTGATGTGTTGTGAAGTTATATCATGCTAACTAGATTGATTGTGCACACAAGATAGCCTCCCCTGAGATAGATTAAGGTACGAGCTTGCTTATGTCGTCTACTTTATGCTTGAATGTTTGATTATGTCGTATATTTGGTGTTTGAGTGTTGGTGTCTATTATGTCATCTATTTGTTGTTGAAAATTTGATTAATTGCATGATATGAGTATGTGTCTATAAGATTGCATCGAGAAATGATCTTGTTTTAAGGTGGTTTTACTCACACATATGTGTTGAGATAGTTGGCATGTACTTGAGTGTAATAGGTGATAGTTGTAGCATTATGTCTAATGACTATGAGTTGAATATGAATTATGACATGATTGTTAGTCTTGATAAAGGTTGATATCAAATTGATAGATATGATTGTATTTATATTTGGAACATGTGGTTGATATGCCTGAGTAGTTGTAGGGTAACATGTTTGGCATTATATTAAAAGGTAAGGTAACTAGTATGTTTTTATGTTTACTTATGCACTAACAATTATGTGTTTATGGCAGTATGATGCAGGGGAATGCATGGCAAAAGAGATTGCCATGAAATATTAAAGAAGGCTTGGGTTGAGCTTTCACTTGGAGGCTCTAGGAACCATGGGGATGGAGTCACGGTGTTTGTTGTTATTTTTTTTCTTTCGTATTCTTTATTTGGTTGTGCTTGATTGCATCTTTGTTATGTCTGGTGCAAGGCCTTACCACTTTGTTTGCGGTGTCATATTGTTATTGATTTTCATGGTTTTCTTCTTGTTTGTTTTTTGTCTTTACTTTTATGTTTTGATTCTTGGGAATTGGTTTTGGAAAGAAGAAAGTTAATGGAGTTCGCAGAGAGTTGTGGGGTACCCAAAAGGTGATGTAAGGCCTGGATGAAGTTCAGTGCATGTATAAGACAATTTGAAGGCAAGTGCATGACAACTAGTTGGATTGGTTAGGTCCATTGAGGTAAATGGACGGTGATAGGACAGTCATGAGAAAGGTAATAGAAAGGGTAAAGTAAATGGATTTGAGGTTTTAGATGCCTTGGCTATGTTGGGAACTGTTGTTCTCAATATTGTGCATGTTTTGAATGAATAAAGGAAGTTCTCTTAACCTTGGCCTTATGATATCTAGTAATTATGTTGCGATCGTGATTGCTTTATGCTATATGTATGTATGTACGTTGTTATTTGATAGGGTCATCAGGGATCATGTTTTATTTATGTTGATGTTTATATGTATACATGTATGTATGTATGTCATTGTCTGATAGGGTCATGAGGGATCATTCTTGGGAAGAATGATTGCTTATTTAGATGAATGGCATGAAGAGGTTCCTGGTCTTATGAGGAATCAATTAGGAAGAGTAGCCCTGAAAAACCTATGAGTTCAGTGTCTTGTGGTTATGAATTGATATTATATTATTATAGTATGTTTGTATTATGGACAGGCTAGGTCGAGGGATACATCAGCGAAATGAAAGCAGTGTGGTCTGCAACACATTAAGACAAGCATGGATAAGGCACTAGAAGCAAGGTTGCTTGGTAGAGATAGTGTGGTTTTGGATGTGTGGTACTACTGTTGTGCGTATGTTGTATATGTTAT
The DNA here is from genome assembly GCA_031772625.1 of Pinus tabuliformis. NCBI lineage: Eukaryota > Viridiplantae > Streptophyta > Pinopsida > Pinales > Pinaceae > Pinus > Pinus tabuliformis. Next base: position 1,411,271,861 of record CM062816.1, on the reverse strand, counting down.
ACATGTCGCATCTGTGATGTTGTGCGCATTCGGTGTTGTGTGCATATGGTGTTATGCTCATGTTGGATATGCGATTTTGTGTACATATGGTGTTATGTACATGTTGTATATGCAGTGCTATGTACATATGGTGTTGTGTGCATGTGGTGCTTTGTACATACGGTGTTATGTGTGTGACTGTACATGTGGTGTTGTGTGCATGTGGTGTTGTGTACATGTGGTGTTGTCTGCAGGTGGTGTTGTGTACATGTTGTGCATGTGGCATTGTGTACATGTGGTGTTGTGTACATGTCATGCATGTGGTGTTGTGTACACGTTGTATAGGTGGTGCAGTGTACATGTTGTGTACATGTGGTGTTGCCTGCAGGTGGTGTTGTGTACATGTTGTGCATGTGGCATTGTGTACATGTGGTGTTGTGTACATGTCATGCATGTGGTATTGTGTACGCGTTGTATAGGTGGTGCAGTGTACATGTTGTGCAGGTGGTGTCGTGTACATGTGATGTTGTGCACACTTTGTGCAGGTGGCATTGTGTATAAGTGGTATTGAGTACATGTTGTACTTATGGTACTCATGTACATGTGGTATTGTGTGCATGTCATACATGATGTGTTGTGGGCATGCGGTATTATGTATGTGGATTGTGTAGTCATGGTATCCTGACATGTGTATTCATTGTGTTGTACTCTGTGTATGTATATGTGTTGTGTCGTACACCGGGTGTAGGTGTATGTGTCGTGATGTATATCAGGTGTAGTTGTGTATGTGTGTGATGTATATCAAGTGTAGGTGTATGCATTGTGTGTGGTTGTATGTGTTGTGATGTACATTGTTTATGTGTACGTGATTAAAGAGAATCAAAGGAACTAGGTGCTTTTCGGGCGTGGAAACCGATTCGATGCATGTACAAAAGAACAAAGGTAGAAGTAAGGATTGATGAATAATACTTATTAGTATTTTATTTCAGTTTTATTATACATATGACCTATGATTCTGATTTATGATGGTTATGTGTGATCCATGATTTTGGTTTATGATGGTTACATGTGATTTATGATTTTTATCTATAATGGTTGTGTTTTGAGCTAACCTGATGTGATATGTTTATACATGATGATATGGTCAAAGATGCTAGTTTGACTTGTTGTGACAGGAAGCGAACAAAATTGCAAGTGTACCTTGTTGATGGGCCACCAACAAGGTATGATTTGAATTTATTTTAAATCTAATGGAATTTATGTGCTTGGTACAGGAAAGCATGGGAAATGTTGGGGTTGGGTGGTTGAAACCGACTGCAAGAATTAGCAGCAGTAGTGAAAGAAATTAGAACAGACAGCAGTATGTTGGTAAAGCATTTAGGAGTAGGGCCATTGTGGGACATTGGTACCCAATATTGTCCATTGATTTCCATGAGCATGCTATGACTGGTATGATGGTTTTAAGGCAGGGATATGCCTTGGTTTTTGGACCTTCCGATGCTAGGAAACCTTGTCGAGGGATTGACTGCCCTGAATGGGGGAGCCAGTGGAACTTGGAAGGTGTGTGACTGCATGGAAGGGGGTGACCAGATTGCCCGAGGGATTGTGTAGCAGAGAAGGGAAGGTCAGGGATATATTTGTTTTGGTCATTAGCATTGATAGATGGAATCAAATGCACATTGGGAGTGTGCCTTGAAACAATGAGCTGATAACTTGTCACTGAGAGGACAAGAAGCGTAGGATTATAGCGTTGGACATTGGATGCAAAATTTACCTTGCAAGGGATTTCAGACTTCTTGGGAAGGAGGTGAATCCTAATATTACTTTGAGGGTGGAGGTGTGAGCCTCTAGATTCCCTTATTGTAGATGTAGGCATTGTATCCTTTTATTTGTTGGTTGAGCAAATGTGCATATGTGTATATGTGTGTATTTGTGTATTATTGTAAATATTGTATTGAGATGGATTTATAAAGCTCCATAGACAGTATGGTCATTAGATGGTCATTTTAAATACCGCAACGAGCTATGTTATAAAGCTCCATGGGTAGTATGTTTAATTTTCATTATTTTGCTCATTGTACGTGTCATTGAACACTGAGGAAGGTGTTCACCCAAGGGGGAGGGTTTTGTAATAGCCCTGGTTAAAAATCCATGTAAAAAAATATAAGACCAAGGTCATGGGACACATATCCCAAGTTGAATGGTGGGCAAGAGATCCTAATGGGTGTTCATTCAGTTTATTATGGCTAAGGAAATTGGCAAAAGCAATGGCAAAGGCTTTGGAAAGGTAAGAGGCATTATTTGACACTTACTTATGAAAATAATGGAAATTAGGAGAAAAGGAAGGTGAAATGTCATAGGTTGCATGTGAGGAGGAAAATGAAGGAAAATAATGGAAATTGAAGAAAATAGAGGCCTCATTGATAAGATGGCTTCTGAGGATCAGTTGGTAAGCTTTTTGCTAAAGGCTGGGTCAGTGTAGCTTTTTGTCAATTCAGTTTTGGAACTCTCATTCTATTCTCTCACTCTCATACTCTTGGACACTTAGAGATTTCTTGGAGCACTCTTGGAGAGTGTGGCATACTTGGATTCTTAGAGAAAGAATGCAAAGGAAGAGTAGGAAAGTGCAAGAGGACATCAGGATCAATAGCTACAACGTGTTTTTCTTGCAAGTATCGAGTTGCATGTATGTTTTCCTCACTAGTTTGGCATGCATGGCATATGCATGTGGTTTATTGATCATGATCTGTCATTAACATGGAGGATTTCTTGGATTGACAGTGGATTTGCGTAGCCTTTCCATTTCTTGGATAACCATGGTGTTGTGGGTTCATTTTCCTTTGGTTTTCTAGTTGGTTCTCATGTTTTTTTAGCTATGGGTTGAGTTACTAGTTCCTGGAGCCTTGGTTGGTCAAACACTCTGGAGCCCTTAGTGGGTTGAGTTACTAGTCATGGAGCCTTGGTTAGACAAACAATCTAGGTCACTTGGTGGATTGAGTTACTATTCATGGAGCCTTGGTTGGACAAATTCTCTGGAACCCGACGGCAGTTGTGGGTTGATTTACTAGTCCTTGGAGCCTTGGTTGGAACAAACGCTCTGGAGCCGTGGATGACTTGGGTGGAGACCAATCTGGTGATGGTTAGTGATGTCCGACCGTGAGGTGGAATCACTAGTTGAGGGTTGATTTGGTTTGGCCTCTTGAAGCCCTGGATGGTTTTTATTGATGTCTTTTATGAGATCCCACATTCATGCTTGGAATATGGCACGAGGGTGACTAGCTAAAATAAATATTTGGTTTAGCCTAGTCTATGGTCGGGTGGTTCGTGGAAGTCTGAAACCTAGTTGGCATTTGCATCATTAATATGTGGTTATTTCTCCTTGTTAATTCATGAGTGTTATACAAGTTTATATGTGGATTATATGGTCATTGTTTCCTTAGTATTGTTGTTGTTATTATGTTGGTTATGAACATGTATGATGACAGTGGCTATGTATGGATTTCATAATGTTTTTACTTATAAATAAATGAACAATGTAACTATGGCCTAATAGATGAAATTTCAGCGAATGTGTTGAGGCATCAATGCTTCTTAGCGATTTTCAGATAAGTATGAGACCCCTATGCTCAGTTTTGTTGTTAAGACCTGTAGATTTCATATTTGTGACATGTTTGACATAATGGCTAGTATGGGTCCAATCTAGTCCTTGTTGATGTTTTTGCAAATGTACCTTTGTTCTGCTGTGAAATTTCATTTTTGAAGGTGTCATTGAGTTATGGACAGTGGCCTGGGCTCTGGGCCTGAAAAAGTGGCACAAATCCCAAAGTTGCGGGCATAACACTGGAGTAAAAAGTCCCTGGAAGCTCCATTTCCCTTGCTATGTGAGCTTCTGGAGCCTCGTAGACACACCCTTATCCATATCAAGTGAGTGTCCAGGAGTTTGATGCACTAAAATTTCAGTTGATCTCAGGGGTTGGTTACCTGAGTGGTTGGGATAGCTCCTAGTAGTTCTATTTCTGATGTGGAAGATGTGTGTGACATGTTCTGTCAATTCCACTTCCTTAACTAACACATAGGGATTCAAATCATATCATAGTAACTTCTCATCACATGTTTACCCTAGTTGGTCGGTTACTTGGGTAGATCTAGGAGGAGGGTGTTACGTATTGGTCTGGGTGGATATTGGTGGCCACCCGCCTATTCCACCTAGACCCCCCAGTCAGTTTCATATGTTTCCTTAATTGTAGCACAATTTACTATTTTTGGTATTTTTTCGGGTCCTGAACTTTCGGAACCATTTTGAGGCCCTAAACGACGTTTTTTGGCAAAATTCCTCTAATGATTGCTATGGCAATTAGTTCGGAAGTTGTAGTTCTTGGAAAGATCTTTCCAACAAGGTATCATACGTGTCAAACTGAGATAATATGACCAAGTTACGACCCCAAGAAGTTGGTTTCCCAACTAACCCCAACGGGGCCTATAAACTCTTGGTGTTACATCTCTTCGGGTTAGGGTTTTGGTTGTTTAGGGTTTCTCTTATTGTTCAATAATTAAAATGCCCTTGAGCCTCATTGTAATTGAGTTCAGAGGCATGTAGCCACCACATCTCTTCTCAGAGATAAGCTACCATCGCCCGAGCTATCTTGTTTCCGTTATGTTTGTAAGCATAGTTCTGTATTTTTCTATTAATGAAAGGAAGTTTTTTTCTGTTGCATCTCTGTGTTTATAATTATATCTGTAAGTTGTTGCGTTCCTGTTTAAGTTTGGATCAGTGGTCTCAGACCAGTCTGCTTTTTCTTTGCATGTCCCCAATGAGGTCAGGGTATAAGGAGTTAGGGCTCGATCTGGTTGAACCATTGCAGGATCAACCTTACAAAACCCGACGACCTCCCATGGCGGAAGAAAAGAAAGATGAGGGGGCAAGACATCCTTTCAAAATGTTTCTCGAGGAAGCCCTCGAGCGACAAAGGGATGCGATGATGGATAACTTTGCCCAGATCCTTCGATGGCTACCCACAAGTGATGCATCTTCATCCAACAGCCACTCTAGAGGTGCCACTCCTTTTAAGGTACAAGTTAACTTCGATATTCCCATATTTCAAGGCATGATAGATGTAGACGCTGTAGATAAATGGTTAAATCTATTGGAAGGATATTTTTCAGTTCATGACTTTTCCAATCAAGAAAAGAATACGTTTGCACTTCTCAAATCCGCCCCACATGTCAAGGACTGGTGGGAAACCTACTGTGAACAAAAGGATGAGAGTGAACCCTCATTGTTTTCAGTTGCACCCACTTGGAATTCTTTTTGAGACGCCATCAAGGAACAGTATTACCCTGTCGAGAATTATGAAGATAAATACATAAAGTGGACCACGCTACGGCAGGGAAGGGATCAAGATGTGCCAGAGTTCACAAATACTTTCCATACCCTTCGCACGAAGCTGGGTATCAAGGATACTAAGTGACATTTGGTGCTTAAATACCGTGGTTGTCTACACAAATACATCCAGCACAAGATGGAGTTCCTGGACATTTCCTCGCTCGGCACGATGTATCGGTACGCTGTAAAGATTGAGCAGAAGTTTAAACAAAAGAAGAAATACTTTGGATCTACGAATCCAAAGCAAGGAAAAGGCGCCCCCAAACCACAGAACAAGAGACCAAGCCAAGGCAGGGATACCTAAGACAGCCCGCCGAAGCTGCAAGCAAAGAAAAACACCACAAAGACGAATAAGGACACAGGAAAATGGTGTGAGTTCCATAAGAGCTCCACTCACAATACAAGTGAGTGTCAGACCAAGCAGGAATTGGTGGCCGAGTTGAAGGTTTCTGAATCAAGTGCAGGTTCCAACTCTAAATCAGAACCCAATAAGGGGACTCACAAAGGGAATCAGATCATTGTTGCAGAGCCCAATGCCACCATGGGCACCAACAAGATAGAGAAAATTGAGCCTGAAGATCTAGAGGAGGGGGCACGCCTCTTCCACTCACAGATGTGGGTGAAGGGTTCTTTGTTGTAGTTCATTGTTGACAGCAGGAGCCAAAAGAACCTCATTTCATCAGACGTTGTGAACTGGTTGGGCCTAAATACTATGACACATCCACAATCGTACACCAGTAGGTGGCTTCACCAAGGACAAGATCTTCACGTCAGCAAGCAATGTCGCCTTCCCTACAACATCAAGCCCTTCAGAGATGAGGTATTGTGTGACATTTCTCCCCTTGAAGTTTTTGATGTATTGTTAGGACTGTTATCACTCCAGGAAACTCTCCTAGGTTGTAGCTCGGAAATGCCTGGTAACATATAATCTTCAATGTTGTTCTTTGAACTATTGGAATGGATGATGGTTTGGAACAAGTCAGATGACCATTTCAGCTCTGCTCTCCCTCAAAACATGCATGAATACTCTCAACAACACAAGGCTTTAACTACTAATGCTCAATAGTTTTTGATTTAATGGATAGATGAAGAATACTAACTGTATCAGCAGATTGCATATATAAACATAAATGAATGACTAGCTACAGGCAGTAAAGAGAATATTGACTGTACTGGCAGATGCATATATGACCACATATGAATGGTGAGCTACAGGCAGCTAGAAGCTTGCAAATCTAAGTTATCAAAGCAAAGATAAGATGGCAGTTATATGGCCTTAAACACAAAATAAACATGAACAAATTGTTCAAGTGCAAGCATAGAATAGTAAAGAAGATGGGGATTGACATGTAATAGCAAAAGGAGCTTGTATTGATTAGAATAAAGATGAGGAGCTTGAAGGAACAGAGGAGGAATAGTCTCCAAAAGTTGAACCCTTATTTCATCTTGTTTTCAGCTATTTATAGCTCGTTTACAATGGTCCTGAGCCTTTTGAGGCTTCAGGTGTCTTAATCTATCCCTTTGTCTTGTTTAACTGTTTGATTCCCTCAATAGGTAGCATGATTCGTAGGTTTCTTCTTCTGACAGAATACTAGCCATATTTAGATATTTTGGGCAACTTGTTGTGATTCCTGGGAGCTCTCTCGTGCTAGAGATGCCCCATAATGTTTTTTAAGATGGTTGTTGCATTGGCCGGACCGTTGACGCTCTATGATCTCGTTTCATTCGGGTTGCAGCATGTTGTGGCCCCTCTCTTTCCCTTTCTGAGATCTTTCCGCCGGCCGCTATATCCCGGCCGAATCCCTCTTCTGGCATGTAAACATTTCTGCACAATGCTTCTGAGGATGGTTGGCCACCTGATATTTTAAATGGAGTGGCTATCGAGCCTATGAAGTCCCTGCAACAGTCCCTTTCAAATGATAACCATGAATGTTTTCTATGTCATACATAAAACGCTACAACTGTGTAAATCCCGCCCTTCTCTGTTCTTTTCGGACCTCAAAATTCCTTAAACATGACCTATTCTCTCATCGGTTCTACCCCCTGGGTTGCTGTCGTCTATCGCATCCAGCTTGGTCCCTTTGTTCCCCTTGTATTTCGAAATACTTAAAAAACATAGGAAATACATGAAAATTGGCCTCCCTCCGGACTTCAAATCTTATGGATTTCATTCCCAAAAGCTTTCGGGTCCGGGACTCATCACAATCGGCGTTACCACCTGTATAGAGGCCCTGCTCCTTCGCAATATTCCGATGCGATCTTGCGATGCAATCTGATCGCAATTGCATATCACTCCAGCCAATGGTCTTCATATAATAGAGCGTATGTTCCTGCCGATTGCAAACCTGCGATGAGATGTGGGCCCCCCGACCCTTGGTAATGTTCCGCTGCGATGTAGCAATGTAATCTTATCGCAATCGCTGATCGCTCAACACCGGGGCTTTATAGATTATGCTCTCCATCGCCGCGACTACCGATGTGACTCACCGATTAACTGTCCCTTCAGCTTGGACGATTGCGATTTAGCCAGTTAGATCTGGGTCGTTGAGCGGCCAAATCTAACGACGACTATGCGTTGCTATGTTCACGCCTGCAATACTCTGTTTTTTCATTGTTTTGGAGTATTTTAGCCTCCTGATAGCGTATTTCCGCCCTTCTAAGGGCTTTTGGCATATGATTGTTTCGATCTTGGGATGATCTTAATCAACTCTTGAAGACTTGAGGAGTGTTTTCGATCCATTTTTTGGGCCAAATGCCAACAAGGCTAACACTGGCTCCCTCTGGGGATGAAATCCTCCCTGTGAGATTTCAAGAATCACAGAGCAATGCCTTTCCTGTAAAACAAAATTAAATCTTCCCCCTAGTGTTCCATTGGGCATGGAGTCTTTTTAGCATAAACATGAAAACTGAAAGAAAAACATATGTACAATAATAATGCTTTAAGGCCTTAAATGAAATAGAGTTTCAGGAACCGCCCATTTACTAGGCTACCAAAAGTGTCTCCTCCTTCCAGATTGCGTAGGATGAATGTATTGTTGTGCTGAACTTGAGTGATGACAAAAGGACCTATCCATAAGGAGTCAAACTTGCCATGGTTACCTTTCTTTTCCTCTAATGCATCCCATTTGAGCACCCAATCACCAACTTGGGAATTGGCCACTTTTTCCTTCCTATCAAAGGTTTCTTTGATTTTCTTCTGATGGAATTGTGACTTCTCAACCAGCTGCTCTCTAATCTATTGTAGTTCAACTAGGTTATCCATTCTTCTTACCATGTCATTTTCTTCATCTTGTTATTCTTGCAAGAACTTAGCCACAAGGAGGATCAGTTGGATAGGGAAAACAGCGTCAGCACCATAAACCAGTTTAAATGGAGATTTCCCTATGGACTTTTTGATGGAAACTCTGTCCGCCCATAGTGCAAACTTCAACTTGGAATCCCAACTCTTTTTGTTGTCTTCTAATAATTTTCTTGTTATCCTTACCAGACTCTTGTTAGATGATTGTGCTAGGCCATTGCCTTGAGGATAATATGAGGTAGAATGCACTACTTGAATGCCCATGGATTCACTCATGTCCATCAATTCTTTTGTCTTAAAAGCTGCCACATTATAAGTGACTAGTTTGGTTGGCCAATCAAATCTAGTGAAAATATTCTCATTCGAGAATTTTATGACAACTTGATGATTGGCACTCTTAGTGGGTATAGCCTCAATCCACTTGGTGAAATAGTCAGTGGCGACTAAGATATATTTTTGTTGGCCACTGGAATGTGGGTTAATCTAACCTATAAAGTCCAAGCCCCACTGTTGGAAGGGACCATTGACATGTATTGGCTTCAAAGGCAGAGATTTTAGCTGTTGTCTTCCTACAAACCTCTAGCACTTGTCACAAGCTTTTACAAAAGAAAACCTATTAGAGAACACCGTAGGCCAATAATACCCAGCCCTCAAGATTTTGTGAGCTATGGTTTTCCAATAATGATGCCCACCAGGAACTGGTGTATGACCTCTACAGATTGCTCTTTATCTAGACACCTCAAGAGGATTCCTGATGGGTCTTTCCAATAAAGCAGATTTTTGTCAATGTAGAATTTGGCTGATCTGAGTCTAATGGCATGAGCTTGACTTGAGCTGAGCCTTAGAGGGACTTCCAGCTTCTGCAAGAAATGAACTATGTTGGAATACCATTCACATTGTTAGAGTCAGTCTCTTCAACCCTCCGTCAGAGATCAAAATCTCTTTTGTTGCATTTCATTTTAGGGGTCTCATTCAGTTCGATCATCTGAATTCCATTAGGAGCATCGATCTTTTGACAGAAGGGTCTTTTCACTCATGCCCCTCATGTCATGTATCTGTTGGTCCATGTCTGCTCATCAAATTCAATTTTAAAGTCATGTACAGTCTTGTTTGGTCTTGTGGTCAGCAAAGAGTCATTTCAGTCATTAGGTCTAGGGTTAGTCAATTTGGTCTTCAACAATGTCTAATAATGCCAGCAGACTCATGAGGGAGGTCCTTAATAAGTTTTCATTTTTAATATTTTCATCATCATATGCTCGACTATGACTTTTCTTCAAAACTCTGTTTTGAAGAAAATTCGTCATTTCATTTTGTAATAAATTGTCATGTAATTTTCAAAAAGTTTTTCAGTTGTTGAAATCTCCAGGTGCAGCCCTGGTCTTCCTTTGTCAAGACATGCCACTATCCCTACAAAAAATTGACAAAAGATTCATCACTCAAGCCAAAAAATCAAAAGGGAAACAAAAAGACAGAGTTTTATTAATTGTGGAAAAAGTGCCAAGTCAAAACATTACAAAGTGGGTTTGTGAGAAACAAAAATCAAATCCATCACTATAAGATGTTCACATGGTTTCAAAACATTCATTTGCCTCCAAGAGATCAAAGAGGGTCGAAGTCTAGTGGTGAGAGGGCGAAATTGTCAAGTTTCAAGCCAAAGTTGTGTTCAAAACCGGGCGCGGCGCATAGAGCAGGTGGCGTGGCGCACTGGGGAGGCGCGGCGCATTGGGCGCGATCACACAGTGTAAATTAACACGAGTGCGGCGCACCGGGAAGGCACGGCGCGTTGGGCAAGCTGCGCGGCGCACACAGCCGACTAGCCCGAAAAGTTCCAGAACGGCCTCCAAACGCCAAAAACGTGCAAATTTCTCTTGATTTCAAGTAGGTTGAGCTCCTCCTTCACTGTTCATCCATCCAAGTTTATGGTGTATATTATGATTGATGTGGTGAATGCCAAAACAAAATCTCAAACCCTACCATGTCAAAATCTTCACATGAAAATTGATGTTTAGGGTTTCAAAAATTGTTTGCCACCAAGCTTACTCTTTTCCATCATTTTATTTTCTCCTTGACTCCATTTTTTCCTTGATTTCGTTGTTCCCTATCCCCTAAAATTACTAAACCCCTATCCCAAATTCCCTTTCCCAAAATTTTAAATGTGAAACCCTAAACCCTATTCCCACACATAAATCCCAAACCCTCTCCCATATTTCCCAACAAATCTATCCAATAGTTCCTAATACCTTACTATTATTCCCCTTCCTAACAGTCCCTGTTTCATTTGTTTTCCATTTGGTGGCAGAGTTTAGGCACATCACTAAAAGAGCAGTTCAGCACAGTTTTCATACACCAGCATCTATTTCTCCAAGGCAGTTTGAATAACAGCGGTCATGGCATCTGAGAATTCATCTCATTATGAAATGGAAACCCAAAGTGACTCACCCACGGAGGAACATGCACCCCGGAGGCCTCATAGAGGTGGCAGACATATCAGAGAAGAACCAATCACCCTCACTGAATTACAGGCCTGCCCCCTTGCCATGTTTTGTTTTCAGCATCAATCATGTTATGAGTTTTGTCAGAAAGTTGCTAATGTTCAATTTCATCATGAGTTGGCTCATCTATTTGTGCTGCATTTACATGGAGATTAGGCTACCTTAGCTGGTGTCACCTTCACACTTACACCAGAATCTGTCTCACTAGCAACCGGCATACCAAACATTGGGGAACCATGGACCAAGAGGAAGAAGATTGACCGGCAGCATTATGAGCCATACATTAAAACCGGTTCCTTGAGGCAGCTCAAGAGAGTGTTTCCATTCCGATACCTTAAAGATGAATATGCTCCACTAATGAAATTGATCATGAAGTATTTCAGCTGTGAAGGACAGTTCTCTCGTTTATATGCTTATCACATCAGGTTGCTCATGCATTTCACCAGGGTACGGATGATGAACATTTCGTATTTCATTTGTCGGAACATAGAGAGAATGACCACCCTTGTGCAGCACAAAACCCCTCAGCAGCAACTTAACAGTGTTTATCATTTTGCTCTCATCAAGATTTTGGTGGTTCATCAGCTTGGATTACAGGGCATCACTTGGGATGATTTCATCTCTCGTGACTTCTTCAGAGCTTCACAGGGATTATCAGAGGTTAAGCATGAGACAGGTGGACCTTCTCATCAGTATGAGCGCCATGAGACCGCTAGTGTGCCAGTATTCATCACATATCAGAGGGGCACTAGACATTTGTTTGCAGCAACGAAGAGAGTGTTATCTCCACCCGGTGTGGAAGGGGCCTCGCTTCTGACATCAGCACCACAGGTACAGGACAAAGGCAAGAGGCCAATGCAGGATGAGGGGCCTTCAGGTGAACAAGAGACTGACTTCATTCTCATTCATGATGATGATACAGATACGGACCCATAAAGTGCATATCTTAGAGAGATCATTCAGGAGCAGCAAACAGAGATCAAAGCCTTATCCCTTGACTTGGAGAGGGCTAAGTAGACTATGAAATACTTGGAGCAGAGGAACAAATAGCTTGAAGATCAGCAAGCAATCATGGAGTTACAAAACATCTGCGAGAATCGCCAGGCTGCGCAAAGGAGAAGGATTGAGCTCACTTCATTGGAGCAAGAGATTAATGATGATCGGGAGTCTTGGCTTGAGAGAGTCAACATCCACTTAGAGGGACTACTGGACAAGGATGATAGAGACAAAGCATTGTTGAGACACATGGCTTTCCACTACATGGCGCGGAACAACGTTTGCAAGGCACGAATAAGGAATCTAAAGGCAAAATTAAAGAAGGCAATAAAGAATCAAAAGAGGCAAAAGGAGCATGATCGTCTTTGGATATTGGCCGAAGCCTGTTTATCCCATCATGACACTTGATAAAGAAGGTCCAGCCCAAATTTCAAGAAATTTGGAGCAATTTTTGACATTTTGAAATTTTTGCACTAAAAAATAGGGTTTTTCTCCCTATGCGTCGTGCCACATGGCGCGCGCTTTTGCTAGGGAGATCCAAATTGCAAAAAGTTTACATTTCTGGATTTTTTATGATAAATTATGCTATATGGTGCATGGCCAAGAAATTTGGGCAAATTTTGAGTCCTCAAAGAGGCCAAAAACACTAAAAAAATGACCTCACTGCCCCTATTTTGACACACAGGAAGCAGTCTTGGGAGATTGAAGTTTTGGAGGGGAAAATGGAGGCCAAATTGAAAAATTCCACTTGGGTTGGAAAGTAGACAGGCAGACCTTTCCAACAAGCTATCTTGGGCTCAATTTGGACTTCGGGAAGGGCCTCAAATTCAGCTACAAATTTGTGCGATGCATAGAGAATCAAGCACGGCGCATAGAGGATTTTTGTCTATTTTTCACTGTACAGCTCAGAAATTCACCCAGTTTTGACCAGTTTTGCTTTTTGATGTTACCCTTGATCTACCATGATGTAATTTGATGACCATGATGTAATATTGGCACATTTTTACTTGTTCTAGAAGATTCATTCACCAAAAGGTGAAATGTGAGTGAATGAATCAGTTTCCTAACATATAGAGGCAAGTTGTTTCATTGCCTATTTTTCAGTTCCTTGTTTAGATATGGTTGAAGCAGCTCCTAGAATGATGAGCTCAACCCCTAGAGGCATGGGAAGGAGTTAGGCTTGTCTATATTATGTAATTTCTAAGTCATTTTCAGGGTTGGACACTAGGGATTGCTTGGCACTCCATTGTACATTTGATTTCTGCATTTTTGGCAAAGGAAAGACCAGGATTTTGCAGCACTTGTTGGGATCCTTGTGGCTCTGTGTTTTGATGGTGTTTTTCTTCATGTAATTTTAAGTTCATTGATTTTTTATGTATGCCATTTCCCTTCTCTTTGCTCCTGAATTAAACAAATTGAGTGACAAAGGTAGAATCCATTAGCTTGTTGTGCTCTGCCTGTTAGTTTGTTTAATTTTCAATGTTTTCTTCAGTTTGAAGAGGATTCTTGGTACCCTCTTGCCCTCTTCAGCTCCTCAGCGATATTTTCTATCCATTCATTTAATCTAAAGCATCAAAACTACTGCCTACCTTGCCCCAACCGGAATTCTGCAAAAATTTGGCCTCATCCCCGGACCCAAATTTGCCTTTCCCTTTGTTTCCAACAAAACTCCCAAAAAATCAAATCAAATCTTTGTACTTCATACCTAGCCTAAAATTACTTTGTATTTCAGTCATCTCAAGCCCCATCAATTATCTTTTGCTGAGATTGACCCGGAGAGAGCCCTCTCCTGTCCTCGTAGGGCTAGCTACGAGGCTGAGCGTGGTTTGATGTGGACCTAGAACCTTGCCTTTTCAGCCTGAGGCAAATCTAGGCTCTAACACACATGTGGCTAAATTTTTAGCCAAAGACTGATTTTGCTTTTGCTCTTCTGTTGCTCCCTCTTTTTGTTAATTATCTGAATGTATACCTATGCATTTTATATCTAACAAGCTGCAATTTTCTTCATCCATAAGCTTAGCCAAGCCCTGGCCTTTGACAAGCTTAGTGGGCTTCACCTCTATTTCAAATTCTATGAATTTTGCAATCCATTTTGCCCTCTTCCCATTAAATCTGGCTGAGTTAAGATATCTTTTACTGAGGCTGAAGGTACATATGAAATTACTTTGGAATGCAGAATATAAATTCTGAATGCTTTCAAAGATTTAATGAGAGCATAAGCTTGTTTTTCAATAAGGTCATACCTTAATTCAACATCCCTTACAGTTTTGTTGAAAAACGCCACGGGGTGCTCTATGCCTTCATCATTTTTCTACAACAAAATTGTTGCAATTGTATCGTAAGAGGCAAAAGATAATATGCAAAACCCCTTAATGTAATCTGGGTTGATTAGAGTGGGAGCTTCCATGATAGCTTGCTTGATGGCTGAAAAAGAGCTTCTTGAAATAGTTGTCCATTTTATTTCTAATCCTTTCTTCAGCATGGAAGTGATATTCTTTACTAGCTCTGCAAAGTTTGGAATGAACCTCCTTACAAAGTTAATCTTACCCAGGAAGGATTGGATGTCCTTTTTCGACCTTGGGATGGACAATGTCTGAATGGCTTGAACCCTTGCTGGATCAATCTTCACACCTTCAGCAAAAACAATATGTCCTAGAAGTTTGCCTTCTTCTAGAGCAAACTGTGACTTCTTTGGGTTCACTGAGATTCCAAACTGTCTACACTTTAGGAAGACCTTCTTTAAATGTTGTAAATGGTCTTTGTGGCTGTTGGAGAAGACTGTTATGTCATCAAGATAAATAAGGACAAACTTGTCCTTCTCTCCCACAAAGGCTATGTCCATGGCCCTCTGAAAAGTAGCCCCAACATTCATCAGTCCGAAAGGCATCTTTGAGTACATGAAAGTGCCCCAAGGAGTAGTGAAGGCAGTCTTTTCCTAATCTTCAGGGTGTACAGCAATCTGATTGTAACCTGAAAATCCATCTAAGAAAGACATGACTCTAGCCCCTAAAACTCTTTGCAGCAAGTGTTCCATCTTGGGCAGGGGATAGTTATATTTTTTAGAGCACTTGTTCAGATTTCTGAAGTCCACACAAAGTCTGATTTCTCCATTTTTCTTTCTTACCACCACAAGGTTGGATATCCACTTTGAATACCTTAGGGGGACTATGATTTTGGCATCCAACAGTTTCCTGATTTCTTTCTCAATCAAAGGCAATAAGGGAGGGCTGATAGGTCTTAATTTTTGCCTAAAAGGTATGGTGTTCTTTTCCAATGGGATCTTATGCTGAATGATGTTTGCTTCATAGGTTTTAAGATCGTTGTATTCCCAGGAAAAAATGTCAGTAAATTACTTCATGAGGGTGCAATACTCAGAATTCTGGGCAGAGGACAGATTTATGTTTTTTAGATGGGTTGGGCTGCCTATATTATGTTTACGGATGGCAGACTCATTCTCTGTTTTGGCCGCATTATAGGGCACATCATTATGATCGAAAAGCCTCTCTAAAGGCACCAATCCTTTTGGTATGTGGTTGTTGGATAGCTAGACGATGCTTCTTTGGCCGATTTCGCTTTTCAGCATGGACTGGCCACATTATTCCATGGTTTCGTTTTCCTGATCAATGCGCGTTTCAAAAAATTCCCCAACAACTTGCAAAAACCTTTTAATTTCCTAGGGGTCTTCAAAAACCCTCCAATATTTGACATTGTCAGGCAGAGACAGTCTATATTTTACAAGAACTTCATATGTCACTTTAGGAGGCAACAGAAGAATAAACATGCTGGCAGAGACAGCAAGGGAATCAGCAAGTTGGTTCCTCATTCTTGGAATATAAGAAATGTTGAAATTGCTAAAAGAGTCCTTGAGCCTCCATACCTCATCTCTGTATGTTTTCAGCCTTGGATTCCTAGCTTGGAAAGTTTTATTCACTTGCTGAATAATGAGGTCTGCGTCCCCATACACTTTCAGGCAGTTGATACCCATTTCTTTAGCAGCGCTCAAGCCCAGAATCAAAGCTTCGTACTCTACGATGTTGTTTGTGACCTGAAAGTTCAGTTTGAAAGATAAATTAATATATTCCTGTGTTGGGGACACAAGGACTACGGCTACCCCTGCAACTTCTTTAGAGCAAGCCCCATCAAAAAACATATCCCAAACCTGTGGGTTTTCTTCCTCTGCGATCTGGAAAACTGGTTTCCTGAGCTACATGGAGGCCAACTGAGATTTTTCAATATGGAGAATACATGCTCCAAAATCAGTGTCAACAGCATATATAGGATGATTGGTGGGATTCCTTTCATCGCTCATTATATAAGCCAATTGTGCCTCTCTGTATAATCTCTTGCTCTCACCTTTGAAAACTGGGACAGTAGCATAGGATAGATCATTTTGTAATGATTCACCTAATCTCCTGATCTATCCTCTAGAGAGTAACATGTCAAACTTGGGAGGTACATTTGCTACCACAATGTCCATCATCATGCTTTTCTTAGGCAGCTAAGACAAAGTGATGGCTAGGTCCTTAATTAATCCTAGACATTTCACTTTTCTAGAGTCAAAAGAAAACAGGTCATGATAAGGCTTAGTGATGTCAAGACCCAACTCATCCATAAGAGCCTTGGGCATTAGGTTATGGCTGGCTCCAGTGTCCAAAAGGCAGTTGTGAAGGATTTTATCATGAATAGTCAGAGAGACATAGAATGATGGGGAGTTGTCCTCACCATTTTCAATCATTGGGCTGAGAATAACAGTTGGCTTGTCATCTTGCAGATTTACACAATCATTGGAGGCTTGGATGGCTTTAGGCTCGAGAGCCTCGAGGATGGATCTTTTGAAGGACTCATTTTTCACTAATTCAATCAGAGGCATAGGTATTCTTAGCTTCTGAATTTCTGATTGAAAACTGAAAGGGGAAGGAGACTTGTCAAGGCCTCTTACCTCATGAGCTGGAGCTTTGAGGGTGATGGGATCAACTGTCGGCTGTTTCTGCTTATTAGCTTGTTGTACTGTAGGGGCAACAGTTCTTTGAATAGGAGTTTCCTTGGCATTATTCATCTTTGACCGCAGATTATATCTGCGTTGATCTTCAGTTTGTAGGATAGCTTCATCATCCCATTCTTGGCTGATTTGGTCATTACATAATGACTTTTCATAGGTAGCTGAGGTCAGAAAGGAAGCATTGCCCTTGTCTTCCAAACAATGGATCTCATCATCTTCTTCAAACTGCTCTTCTTCCATGACTGCATTTTGAAAAGGAGCCTTCACCCTTTGGTCTTCATTTGCATCTTTGTTTCGTTGCAAAATCTGCAACTGCTCATTATTTCTTCTATATGGATTTGGGTTTGGATTTCTATGGGCAAAGGTATTAGGCATTCTTCCTTTCCCTGGCTGCTACTCAACCTTTAATTTGGAGATTTCAAAGGCTAATGACTCGATCATTTTGGTCATTTTATCTATCTTAGGGTCAGAGGGTGATGAAGACTCGCCCCTTTGTCTTCTTCTATCAACATTCCCCTTGAGCTTCTCTGCAGCCATGATATTTGATTCTACTTCCAAGGTTGCATCCTGCATGTCAGCCAAAGTAGCACATCGCCTCTCTCTCAACAGTAGGTAGAAGTCAAAGTCAAAAGCTTTAGCATAGGTGAGTTTAGCAAAGGTAGTAGTGGGTTTTACCTCAACTGGTATCTTGTTGTACATGCAGTTAAATCTCTTATTAAAATCGGACAGCAACTCTCCATTTTCTCTCTTTAAGTTCCCAAACTCAGTGTGGTAGTAGAGGAGATCCTTCTTATCCCCCCAATGTTTTAGGAATGCATCATCTAAAGCTTCAATATCTGCTATAGATCTTGGGGCTAGTTCTCTAAACCATTTTCTAGCCTCCCTATCTAGGCTTTGGACAAAGGCTCTCATCCACACATCATCTACACTAATGTCCAGATTATTAGCATAGCTATAGAATGACTCAAGATGCTCTTCAGTAGTAACACCTTCAGTCCCAATGAACTTGGATCTATATTTATGATATTCTCCAGTAGGCATAACATTCAAAGGAGTGGGCAGTATTAGAGGCCCATACCTAGCGGCTATGATTCTTTCCATTTTGGTAGGTTCTTATGGACCTGCCATAGCTATGGTAGCTAAAAGAGTACTGGAAGTATGAATGATAGAGAGCTGAGGGGTGACTGATAGGACGAAAGGAGTCTGATGGATAGGAGGTGAGGTTTCCTTATGGCTTAAAGCAAAAGGAGAACCTAAAAAATAAGGAGCTTTATGAATTTCTGAGAGTTTTTCTTCATTGCTAGTATTAGAATCTGTACTCTCAACATTTATTTGTTCTATTATAGGATTCTCTTGAAGAGATATAGAATATTTTTTAGGTTTACCTGAACCTGACGCTCCTTTCTGCAATGCCTTTCTTCCTTTGATGGTCTTTTCAGGGTCAGGTACTGGGTCAGCTTGTGATTTTTGAGGATTTCTCCGAGTATGCCTCACAAACTGAGCCAGAACTATGATGTGGAGACGCCAAGAGGTTCGGTCTCTAGTAGAGTCACCAGATAGATGATTACAACCAAAAATGTGCCCAGACTTTGTCTATCATCAAAGCTGGATCTATGTCGTTTTCCAGGGAAGCTGAACTTTAGTTTCCTCTCCCCGACAGCGACGCAAATTATGTTAGCACTCCAGGAAACTCTCCTAGGTTGTAGCTCAGAAATGCCTAGTAACATATAATCTTCAATGTTGTTCTTTGAACTATTGGAATGGATGATGGTTTGGAACAAGTCAGATGGCCATTTTAGCTCTGCTCTCACTCAAAACATGCATGAATACTCTCAACAACACAAGGCTTTAACTACTAATGCTCAATAGTTTGTAGATTTAATGGATAGATGAAGAATACTAACTGTATCAATAGATTGCATATATAAACATAAATGAATGACTAGCTATAGGCAGCAAAGATACTGACTGTACTGGCAGATGCATATCTGACCACATATGAATGGTGAGCTACAGGCAGCTAGAAGCTTGCAAATCTAAAGTAGAGATATGACAGTTATTTGGCCTTAAACGCAAAAGAAACATGAACAAACTGTTCAAGTGCAAGCATAGAATAGTAAAGAAGATGGGGATTGACATGTAATAGCAAAAGTTGCTTGTATTGCTTAGAATAAAGATGAGGATCTTGAAGGAACAGAGGAGGAATAGTCTCCAAAAGTTGAACCCTTATTTCATCTTGTTTTCATCTATTTATAGCTCGTTTACAATGGTCCTAAGCCTTTTGAGGCTTCAGGTGTCTTAATCTATCCCTCTGTCTTGTTTAATCATTTGATTCCCTTAATAGGCAGCATGATTCGTAGGTTTCTTCTTCTAACAGAAGACTAACCATATTGAGATATTTTGGGCAGCTTATTGTGATGCCTGGGAGCTCTCTCGTGCTAGAGATGCCCCATAATGTTTGTTAAGATGGTTGTTGCGCTGGCCGGACCGTTGATGCTCCATGATCTCGTTTGATTCGGGTTGTAGCGTGCTATGGCCCCTCTCTTTCCCTTTCTGGGATCTATCCACCGATCGTTGTATCCCGGCCGAATCCCTCTTCTGGCATGTAAAAATTTCTGCACAACGCTTCTAAGGATGGTTGGCCACCTAATCTTGCAAATGGAGTGGCTATCGAGCCTATGAAATCCCTGCAACAGTCCCTTTCAAATGATAACCATGAATGTTTTCTATTTCATACATAAAACGCTGCAACTGTGTAAATCCCGCCCTTCTCTGTTCTTTTCGGACCTCAAAATTCCTTAAACATGGCCTATTCTCTCATCAGTTCTGCCCCCTGGGTTGCTGTCATCTATCGCAGCCGGCCTGGTCCTTCGTTCCCCTTGTATTTCGAAATACTTAGAAAACACGGGAAATACATGAAAATTGGCCTCCCTT
This sequence comes from Pinus tabuliformis, assembly GCA_031772625.1. NCBI lineage: Eukaryota > Viridiplantae > Streptophyta > Pinopsida > Pinales > Pinaceae > Pinus > Pinus tabuliformis. Next base: position 1,411,251,780 of record CM062816.1, on the reverse strand, counting down.
CGGATTTCAAATCTTATGGATTTCATTCCCGAACACTTTCAGGTCTAAGACTCATCGTAATCGGTATTACCACCTATATAGAGGCCCTGCTCCTTCACAATATTTCGATGCGATCTTGCAATGCGATCTGATCGCAATCACATATCGCTCCAGCCAATGGTCTTCATATAACACGGCGTATGTTCCTGCCGATTGCAAACCTACAATGCGATGTGGGCCCCCGACCCTTGGTAATGTTCCGCTGCGATGTAGCGATGCGATCTGATCACAATCGCTAATCGCTCAACACCGAGACTTTATAGATTATGCTCTCCACTGTTGTGACTGCCAATTTGACTCGCCAATTAACTGTCCCTTCAGCTTGGCCAATTGCGATTTCGCCGGTTAGATCTGGGCTGTTGATCGGCCAGATCTAATGGCGGTTATGTGTTGCTCTGTTCGCGCCAGCAATACTCTGTTTTTTCACTATTTTGGAGTATTTTAGCCTCCCGATAGTGTATTTCTGCCCTTCTAATGGGCTTTTGGCATATGATTGTTTCGATCTTGGGATGATCTTAATCAACTCTTAAAGACTTCAATAGTGTTTTGGATCCCTTTTTTGGGCCAAATGCCAACAAGGCTAACAAGGACAACCATACTTGTGGAAGCGCCATGTTGTATATGAGTCTATACCTCACTTTGGCTAATAAGTTGTACAGGATACTAGAGGTAGCCCCACTTACCGCCATCTCTTTGATCACTGCAAAGAAATGCAGTAAGATCATTTCCCAGACTAGGAAATTTGTTTTCCTTATGATTCACCCCCAAGGCAAGAAGAATGTTGTGGCCACGGCTTCCAGGCAGGGCTCCTCTGCACAGCAGCAGCAGATGGACAAGGTCATGGAGGAGTACAGGGATATTTTCGCCTCACCCACAGGGGTCCCTATGCACTGTCAAGTCAAGCACTCCATCGATTTGACCCCGGGTGCACCGCTGCCCAATGGAACGATCTATCAGTGCTCTGTTCTGGAGAATGATGATTTCAAGAGGCACATTCAGGAACTACTATCACCAGGTTATCACCAGGTTCCTATCGAACCCTCCAACGTGTGGAAGACTGCCTTCAAATCCAAGGAGGGCCTTTTCAAAAGGTTGGTCATGCCATTCGAATTGACTAACGCCCCTACAACCTTCATGACATTGATGGACAACATCTTGCAGCCCTTCACCAATGCATTTGTGGTGGTGTATTTAGATGACATCTTGATCTTTAGCTGGAGTTGCGAAGAGCACCTCCACCATATTCGATAGGTCCTTCAAACCCTTAGACAACACAAGTTGTGTGCTAACTTGGAGAAATGCACCTTTGGCCTGACCTAGGTTCAAATCTCGGGTACATCATTGAGGAGCAGGGTGTACATGTGGACCCATCGAAGATGCAAGTCATTCGAGATTGGCCATCCCCAACCACTCTAACAGAGCCCCGTAGATTTTTGGGTCTTACCAATTTCTACTGTAGGTTCGTGTTGGGGTTCTCTCATATCACTTGGCCTTTAATTCAAGTCATCAAGGGTGGAGCAAAAGCAAAGTTCTTTTGGTCGGAAACCCAACATCGAGCATTCTCCAAGTTGAAGAATCGCCTATGTTCTGCACCATTTCTCACATTACCAGACCTGCAACAACCATTTGAGATCGAGACAGATGCCTCTGACTATGATATTGGTGTGGTTCTTTCTCAACATGGGCATCCAATGGCTTACCACAGTGAGACACTTTCAGACACAGTCCAAAAGTACCCCACTTATGACAAAGAAATGTATTCCATTGTGCAGGCATGCCATCAATGGAAGCATTACATTTTGGGGAAGGAAACGGTCATCCACACAGACCACCGACCTCTGTAGTTCATACAGACACAAGGGAAGTTGCAGAACGATCGCCATCAGAAATGGTCCACCTATCTGCAACAATTCCATTTGAACATTAAGTATAAGAAGGGCAGCACCAATAATGACGCCGATTGCCTCAGCCGACCACTGGTCATGGCGCTAATCATTGTGCTCGACTCCTGTGGGCATGAGACATCGGGGTGGCCGCATCTTTACAAGAGCGATCCAAAATTCGACAACATATACCAAACACTCCTGGAAGGGAATAATGATCCAAATTTTCACATTCAGGATGCATTGTTATGCCACTTGGGACACATATGTGTTCCTTAAAGTGAGTGTGCCAAGATTATTTGGGAGGCGCACTATAGTTGGGTCACTAGACATTTCGGAGTAGAGAAAATAGTACCGGTATTGCCGAAGTATATTTATTGGCTGAAACTTCGTCAAGATGTTGGGAAGTGCATTAGATCCTGCACCGCCTGCGCCATTGCCAAACCAACTATCAAGAACCAAGGCTTGTATACTCCTCTACCTACTCCTAGTCGGCATTGGGAATCTATCTCCGTAGATTATATTTCTATCCTTCCTTCTACTAAGCACGGAAACTATTGCATTTTCGTGGTCATCGACAGATTCTCTAAGATGGCCATCATGGCAGCCTGCAAGAAGGGTATCACAACAAAGGCCACTGCTAATATCTTCTTTGAACGAGTGTGGGTACACTTTGGGATCCCACAGTCCATTATCTCATATCCAGACAGTAGATTCCTGAGTTCATTTTGGTCAAGTCTCTAGTCGATGCTGGATACAAAACTTACTAAGTCCACAACTTTCCATCCCCAACTGATGGCAAAATAGAGGTTGTCAACATGATGATCGTACACATTACGTGTATGTACAACTCAAAGCATCCATGCACATGGGATGAAAGTCTCCCTTATGTCCAACACAACTATAACAAAGCTCTCCACAGCGCAACAGGCCACATCCCCTTTCAGGTAGGGCTGGGATTTCAACCATTATGCCCCATTGATGTGGCCATACCATTTGCAGCCACTTAGGTAGATTTGGCTCATGTGTAGTCCGAAGCTGAAAGGATAACAACTTCATTGAGCGCATTCAACACGTATTCCAACAGGTCTATGATATATTGGACAGAGCCAATGCTAAGTACAAGAAACGCCATGATCAGCATCGAGTGCCACACAAGTTGCAGGTGGACGACGAAGTTTGGCTTCATTTGTAGAAGGAGCGCCATGTTGGACCCCACTGCAAGCTTCGCCCGCTCCAATATGGTCCATACTCCATCACCAAGGTCATCGGTGACAATGCCTTTGAGCTCATCATCCCACATTTCCTTGGTCTGCACCCAGTATTCAATGTAGATCACCTTCGGCCTTAATTTCCACCATTGTTGGACACATCTCACATTGCAAAATATCTTACACCAACAGAGCTCAACCCAGACTACATGGAACATGCCACAACTTATTAGATCATGGACACATAGATCAATAACACTCGGCAACAAAGGATACAACTATATCGAGTTGTCAAAGCAGGCCAACTCCTTCACTGGGGCAAGTGGTTCACCAAGGACGAGGTTCAACAGAAATTTCCTCACATTATGGAGGCTTTGCACGCAATGGGGACCATTGCTTCCTAAGGGGGGAGGAATGATCCAGGTGGATATTGGTGGCCATCCGCCTATTCCACCTAGACCCCCCAGTCAGTTTCATATGTTTCCTTAATTATAGCATAGTTTACTATTTTTGGCAGTTTTTCGGGTCCTAAACTTCCGAAGCCATTCGTAGGCCCTAAACTATGATTTTTTTGGCAAAATTATTCAACAATTGCCATGGAAATCGCACCAATGGTTGAGTACTCAAAAATATCTTTCCAACAAGGTATCATTTGCATCAAACAGAGATAATATAACCAAGTTACGACCTCGGGAAGTTGGTTGCCCAACTAACCCCAACGGGGCCCATAAACTCTTGGTGTTACATCTCCTTAGGTTACGGTTTTGGTTGTTTATGGTTTTCTCTTATTATTCAATAATAAAAAATTCCTTGAGCCTCATTGTAACTGAGTTCAGAGGCATGTAGCCGCCACATCTCTTCTCAGAGATAAGCTACCATCGCCCGAGCTATCTTGTTTCCATTATGTTTGTAAGCATAGTTCAGTGTTTTTCTATTAATGAAAGGAAGTGTTTTTCTGCTGCATCTCTGTGTTTATAATTATATTTGTAAGTTGTTGTGTTCTTGTTTAAGTTCAGATCACATATGCCAACTCCTTGACCATGCCCTCCTCAAAATATTACTCCTCCCTTTCAACCATATTCTCCTCACACTCCTCAATGGAGTAATCCATCACCACAATGGAGGCCTAAGGTGGCCCAACCACCTACCCTAATGCCTCCTCCTTAGAAATATCAAACACCATAAAGCATTCCTCCTAAGAAACCACAAATATATGTCCAATCGAATATGAATCCCAACAACAAGTTGGCTTAACCAATCTACAGTGGAGAAACTACTTACCAAACTTATGTTGTAGAAATCCAAGAAATAAACCTTAGGTATGGGAAGGTCCTCCCAAATCTTCATCCACATCCTGAGACAAAGAATCTTGAGGAATAAAAGGAAGAACATGTACCTCAAGTCACCCAACCAAAGGATCCCTTGAGAACGAAAAAGGATGCCGCTATTATTAATGTCATAAGGTAGCTAGCTAATCTTGTGCATGGGAGAGTAAATATCCCTAAGTAATTAGATCTTTGGAGCTTAGTAGTAGATGTGCACATCAATGACATTGTAGGTCCAGACACTCTCATTGGTCCAAAAGTTGCAATCAACATCATGACCAAGGAAACCATACTCAAACTTAACCTCTAATGATCTCTAAGGAAGACCTCTACTCTGCTACAACTTGTTGATAGATCCATGATAGGACCTGAAGGTAACATAGGGGATGTAATGTCCTCCATTGATTGTTGGGAGTATCCCATCAATTTCTATGTCCTTCGGCCCAAGACCAAGTATAATGGCTACCCACTCATCTTGGGAAGACCCTAGTTAGCCACTGTTGATGCATACATCAGTTGTAGGGTTGGGAACATGACCATCACCAATGGGAAATCAAGAAAACAACATGTAATATACCCACTAGCTAATGAACTGATTGATAAATTCATTCAAAACCAATACCCTACTGCCATGAAGATTGATGGCTTAAAAGAATAGTTATCCATAGGGAAGCCTAGTTGTTCTCAAGAAAATTTATGTGTAGATTTGATAACTACTAGTTTTGAACAAGATAATGTGAAAACCATAGACACGACCACCTCTATCTTAGCATGGAATGTTAAACAAATTATCAAAGAAATGAATGAGGAAGAACAGACGAAGGAGGAAGAGTAGGTTTCTCAAAGGGTGAGAAATAGTTTCAGTAGGAGGGTATGATGGGCCTCCCAAATAGGTAAAACATAAGTCCCATCTAACCTTTCCTATGTGCATAATTTTTTCATTAAACCTCCATTTTTTCATTTAATAACACTTTCCTAGCTTAATGAGTTCTTAGGAAGGTCAAGGAGATTTTTCATGCTTTATGTGCCTAGCATGACTATTGTGCATGACAATAAGGGGATTTTGCATAGATTTTGAGGGAATCCATCCAAAGATATGCACGGGGCCTTCCCCCCACTACAAAATACTTCCAACTCATCTAGCTAAGGATAATAGATACTCCTTCATGTTGTTGCGTGGTGACCTAGGAAACATGATCCATCTTTTTAGGGACTTTAGAGGGAAATCAGTCCTCTCCTCAAGGAGGTTGACCCAGACCCATTTTGTATAAATAGAGGGCTTGAGTATCCCAAAAGGAGAAGTATAAGAAATATAATATAGGTGTAGAGCATTAGGAGAAGTTTAGAGTTCAAGTTCTACAACTTTTTGCCATGTACAACCATTTCATCAGCTAATTGAAGTAATCTTTGGTTTCAATTCCTAGTCTACTTTTCCTTAAGGGTTTTAAGCTTCCTTGGGTTAGGGCCCACCCTATGTGTTCAAGATACCTCTTGTACCATTACTATTTATGCATTTTATTTATCTATGCAACTAATTTCTGAATGCTACTTTTATACATGGTTATTTAGCCAATTTTTCAACAGTCCTTTCTTGTCTAGTTTGTAAGCATTAGATGATAGTGGGTGAAGTGGTTACATAGGTTAAATACAACTCTTTCTTATGCATTTTAGTTCACTTTTATTGCTACTATTTATTATCCATCATTTAATGTTTAATTATGTCTGTGCAGTCCCCTGTTTTGTAGCTACAAGAAACCCTAAAGTTGTGTATCTTGTTGAATAAACCCTACCATCGCTAATGTGATGATTCATACACGTGTGTGTTATCATTTATTATCCCTTCCTTAGATACTTTTTCTTTCCAACCTTTCCTTTAGCATATTTTTCTATTCGTTGCACTGTCTCCTATAGCAAAATAGAGACTCTTGTAGCAGTTAACAACTTGCTTTTGAAACTTTCCCAGATTTGCATCCACTTCACAATTCACCTTCTTTGATGTGTTACAACACCCATGGAAACTTGAGAATGGAATTTAGAAGTAGAGATACCAAGTAGATGTCTTGACCTAGATTGTTGTATAAATTGCTACTTTCCTGTAGAATTACGGTTTAATATTTGTAAGATTTTACTTCAATAGTGTGCTTGCTTTCCTTGCACATTAGAATAGGTATGCTTTAATTTCATCATGAAAAGACACACCAGCGAAAAAACAAATAACATAGCAAAAATAATTTAACTATACTGCACACAAGGTCACCAACTTTCATTATCAATAACATATATTTATACATAAGGATAGGTATACCATCTCCTATAATCTCTCAATCATTCCCTATAATCTCTCAAAAATCACTCCATAAATCTCTCACTAAAAATAAAAACTTTAATAATTTCAAATCGATCATTATTCCAACATTTCTCCCCCATAATGATCATTTGGAAATATTCCAATATCATCTCTGAATTTGCATATTGTTTTCCTTAGAGAGGGATTTGGTGAATATATCAGCTACTTATTCATCTATTTTGCAGTACTTTATCTCAATCACTCCTTGTTGAACCAAATCTCACACAAAATGATATTGAATATTAATATACTTGGACTTCTTATGAAAAACTAGATTCTTAGTCATTTGAATAGCTCTTTGATTATCACATATCAACTGAGTGGGTTGCTCTTGATGCTCACATAGATCCTCTAGAATTCTTCTCAACCAAACTGCTTCACATGTTTTTGTCAGTGCTTCTTTATACTTTACTTTTGTTGTGGAGAGAGACACTAAAAGTTGCTTGTTAGTACTCCAAGCAACTATTGTTGAACCCATACTAAATGAATACCCTGAAGTTGATTTCATGTTGTCCATGCATCCAACCCAATTTGAATTTGTATAACCAATTAGCTTGAAATATTTTGTAGACATGTATATGAAACCATAACCAACTGTTCCATGAAAATATCTTAAAATCCTCTTTGTTGCTTTCCAATGCAATTCCTTTAGTTCTGCCATAAATCTTAATACCATGCTGACTGAAAATCGGTCAAGTGTACTTAAGTAGATCAAACTTCCAACCAATTGACAATACCAAGTAACATCAACTGAATTGGAGTCATCATGTCCATATATCTTCAACCCAACTTCCAAAGGATTTGTCATTAGCTTGCAACTCAACATTTTGAACTTCTTTAAAACATCCCCAGTGTACTTGGTTTGTGACATGAACATACCATCTTCCTTTTGCCAAACTTCAATACCCAAGAAATAATGCAACTCACTAAGATCTGTCATCTCAAACTCAACAATCATATGTAACTTAAATATTTGAAATATTTCATCATTGTTCCCTGTGTAGATCAAATCATCAACATATAAGACAACTATATGAATGTCTTGTCTTGATGGAAATATATAGAGATTGCACTTAGATAAACTTTTAACTAATCCATGATCCTAAAAATACTTATCAAACCTTGAATACCATGCTCTTGCTGGTTTCTTAAGAACATATAAGGCCTTCTTCAACTTATAAACATAATATTCTTTTCATAGCACTTCAAAACCTTCAAGCTAATCCACATAGCCATTCAAAAATTTTGATTTAACATACCTCTGAAAAATAGGCCATTTGCACTGAGCAGCTAATGCAATAACCATCCCGATTGTATCCATATTTTCCAATAGGGAAAATGTCTCAATATAATCAATTCCTTCTTTTTGTGCATATCCCTTTGCAAGTAAATGAGCCTTATACTTATCAATTGTGCCATCTGATTTATACTTAGTTTTACAAATCTACTCAGTGTTAATTACATATTTTCCTTTTGGTAATTTTACCAAGTCCCATGTATCATTTTTCACCAAGGCATTCAATTATTCTTCCATATCTTCATTCCATTCTTTCTTTCTTGATGCTTTTGCATAATCCCAGGGTTCATCCATTTTCATTACATGTCCCATAAGTGCATAAGTTACTAGAGAACTTTGAGATCTAGTAACTCTCTTTTCAAAATTTCTATCCAACATATTGCTTTTTGAATGACCTCAAGCCACTTAGGCTTCTCCTTAACTTTATCTATCTTTAGTGACTTGGAATTTAATTCATCGCCAATATTCACTGCATCTTTCCTCAATTTAAATTGTACATGTTTTGGTTGATAGCTTTCCTTCTCATAAAACACAATATCTTTGCTTATTATCACCTTGTTTGCTTTAAGATCAAAGAACTTAAAACTTGTTTTAGTATTGTATCCAATAAAGATACAATTCACACTCTTACCATCCAATTTCTTCCTCTTTTCCTTAGGAACATGTGCATATGCAGTACAACCAAAAACTTTCATATGTGCAACATTGGTTTTGTATCCTGACCATGCTTTTGCTAGAGTCAAATTCAACACTACTTTTGTAGGACATCGGTTTAGAGTGTATATTGTGTGTATATCTCTTCGGCCCAAAACTCATTTTCAAGAGACTTTTTTTTTAACATGCTCCTATCCATTTCAACTATGGTCCTATTTTTCCTTTTTGTGGCTCCATTTTGTTGAGGAAAGTATGAATTGGTAAAATCTCACTTTATCCCATTCTTCATATAATAATTCAAAAACTCATTTGACTTGTATTCTACCCCATTATCTATTCTTAGGGTAAGAATTTTTAGACCACTTTTCTTTTCAACTAAAGCCTTAAACTCAATGAAATGAGAGAATACTTCAGTCTTCTCTTGAAAAAAATACACCCAAGTCTTCTTGGAATAATCATCAATGAAAGTGAGAAAATAATGTGCCTTTCCAAGGGACACAATGTCCATTAGACCACACAAATCTAAATGCACCAATGTTAGACATTCACTAACCTTCCATTCTTTATTTGAGGAACTTTCTCGTGTTGTTTCCCAAAATTACACCCTTCACATACTTTTTCATCGAACTTAATGTAAGGAAGACCATTCACCATGTTCTGCTTTCTCATCAACACTAAACTCTGAAAATTCAAATGCCCCATCCTTAAGTGCCAAAGCTTAATATTTGCTTCTTTTTTTGCTTTCAAACTCTATGAATTACTTGAATAAAAAGAGAGCTTTAAAATTATGTCTTAAGTCATTTCACCTCTTGCTACAACTAAATTTTTAGTCAACTTGTCTATGATTAAGCACTCTTTATTATCAAACACTAACTTCTAATTTTTCTCCATCATTTGTCCTACAGAAAGTAGGTTCTTATTCAATGTTGGTGTCAACAAAGTGTCTTCAATTAACTTCTTCTTTCCATGCAATGCTAGTATTGCAATTGTGCCTTTCCCTTTCACTTCAAAAACACTATCATCACCAAATATGACTGTACCAGAATAATTGTCATTAATTTTCGTAAACAACTCCTCTTGAGATGTCATATGATTTGAACATCTTGAATAGATATACCACATTTCTTTTTCTTCACTATGTGCCATCAAACTTGAGATGAATAACTTCTCATTCCTAGTTTCTTCAACAACTGTATTGGCATCCTTATGCTCCATAACTCACATTTTTGCATAACAATCTCTTTCAAGATGAAATTTTTTTGGCAATAATAACACTACAGCCCTCCACCTCTTCCTCCATTTATGCCTCCATCTATTCATTTTCCACTTTTACGAGATCCATCTTTGCCTCTTCCTCTATGTTGGCGGGGGAAATTCCCTAAGGCAAGGGTTGAAAGCCTTAATAGAGCAAAACAAGGTAATCAACAAAGAGCAGTCAAACAAGCATGCCAAGCATATGAATCACTAAACATGGATTTGGAAACACACCCCGAGGTCCTACATTTGATAATGTTCTCGTAGGGTCCAAACACTTTAGTTCCTCCAGAACGAGCAAGCCTGCAAGTCAATTCATAGAAGCATATACATAATAGATAATTCAATGTGCATACATAAAGGATATGTTATATTATCATATATAAGCATATAAACTACTATTCATGAGATAATAACATATCTGGAACAAGGCATGAGCTTCTTTATTGATTAACAACAATAGGTACAAGAAAGGTACAACCTAATACACTACTATTCATGAGATAATAACATATATGGAACAAGACATGAGCTTCTTTATTGATTAACAACAATAGGTAGAACCTAATCTAGGCCAAGGGCATCGACAAAGCCTTACTCCATATCCGTCTAGCCCGAGCCACAAAGACCACCTCTCTAACAAGTGCAAGGAGATTATATAAGGATGATGAACATCACTGCAATGGAAACCAAGGTTTCCTACAAACTGGGAGTGCAGGAAGCACGAGAAAAACAGACTTGATCTCAAATAAAAAAGGGTATAATATTGATAGCCCTTCTCTTGTATGAATTAGGCCTACCCAAGGGATGTCTATATACCACCTGAAATTGACTAATTAAGTTGTGCCATAGGCTCATGTAGGTGGACTCTCGAAAAAACTCATAAACCCCACCCAAAAAATAATATTTTATTTTATTTTTCATATTTGAAAAGGTATACACGGGTGTAGTTTTATAGGAACTGCATATGTATGTGATTTAGTGTGGGAAAAGTCACATATGGAATTCAAAATATTATTTTTTTAAATAAGATCAAGTCTGTATGGAAAAAGGGACTGCCCGGGGCCATAAAAGAGCATCAAGTCTACATGAGTGCTAAATGATGTTATAACAGATGCCCCCAATATATGAGGTCAAAAGGGACACATGATGGTCGAAATATATTAATTATGGAGAGAGGAGTCATCTGAGAACCCAGGAGAAGATCACTAGATTCCAAGCCATCGAATACCTATGGAAGGAATAAAAAATAAAACTCATGTCTAAGGCGGGCATACCCATGCTCAAAAGTAATAAAGCATGTCCATTGATCAAGTATAAAGTGGGTCCATAATGTATACATAAATGAACATAACGAGCTATAGAATACATAATGGATCATCAGATCATAGCCGTGAAGGAACACAATGGAGTTATGTCTCAATATCACATATAGAACAATATCTTATCAATGATGTTATAAGATTGTCTGATCAATGATGTTGCATAACTAATCCTCATAAAAGTACCAAGTCATATAGGTGGAATAGTGATACTACATAAACTCGGGTGCCAACATATAAGATGTTGTTGTGAAGGATTGCAACATATAAAGGTGGGAGGTGTCACCAGAAGAAAACTGAAGGAGCTATCAAGTGAACCAAGATGTTGACATTACTTGAGGTCTCTACCGACGACAGATGGTACATTTCTACACTATGGGAATAAATGAGTTGAAGTCAAGCATGTGAGAAATCGTTTGATTATTAGTCATTGATGTATACCGTTAACAAAGGTGAGACAACTCACTAATAATGATAATGAGTGTCAAGGTACCATAGTACAATTTACCAAGTGCGAATAAATGTGTTGAAATCGAACACTTGAAAGAATCTCCCAATCAGGAAACATTTATGTATTCTCACTGTCGATAGCAAAGGAGTCTACCACTGATGACTACAAACCCTGAGGTACTGAAAAGAGGACTCTAGAACTTGTTCCTAGAGCAATGAGTTGAAGTTGGTGGGAAAAGATTTGTTGGAAGGAAGGCATTAAGGAATCCCACTTCAACTAGAGCGAGTTTAACCTGCAGGCCAATAATTTGGAAGAAGTCGGATGAAGAGAGATGAAGCAACCATTCCAAAGTACATTTTTGGAATACACAAGATGTGGCTAGCACACGGTAGAAATCCTCTGAACCAAGCAATAATGAAATCTTACACAAAGGTGAGGAATCCACCAATAGGGTCAAATGGAAACCAATGTAGCGCGTGAATCCCAATCTATGATAATGTAAGCTGATGTCAAAAATAAGGGACACCACTCAGTTAAAGACCCATGATACTGGTTGATGTTGAGCACAAGGTCACCTATCAATGATGTAAATAGAACTAGGGTGAAACTCTATGTATACTCTCAAAGCAATTTGTCGGAGTCGATAAGAGCAGACCCACTAGTAAGAAGTCAATGTGGACCTTCTTAACCAACACAAGTGAAGGATCGTGTAGCTAATGTGATACTAAGAATAACTTGACAGACCGGGTATGGCCGAAAGAAATGAGTCAAGAGACACCGCAAAATGGTTGACAATATGATTAATTCCCTTGAACAAAAGCATGACTTGATGTGACTTTATGGCAGCATAAGATAACTTTGTATAAGTTTGCAATGTTGGAGACATTAACAAACTCTCCATATGATTGGAAAAGATAACCAACCGAAGGAGGACTGACTCAAGAACAAGGTTATGGCTTCCTGAAAGTCGAACTAAGTCCCATCCTGATGGGGGAAAGACTCATTTTAAGTGCTTTATTCAACAATGACACAATTGACTCTTGCTTCCATCAAATGATGAAAAAGTTGTCTAATTCCCACTCTTTTTGGGAATATTTGATTTTTTTTTCTTTTTCATATTTAAATCTCGAAAAGAATAAAAGAATGGCAATAGTACAATGGAGAGAATGAGCATCAAGGGAAAGTGCTAGTCATCGACATTAAGTGTAGATAATTTCTACAAATCCAACTCTGATACCATGTAAAAAAATTGCTGGTAGTTTAACCCGATAATGCAATATAAATCAAAGCATAATACTAGAACATACTTCTACTATCAATTTGCGGAAGCTTAAAGATCAAGCTAAACAATATAACTAGAAGAAGAAGAATCAATCACACAATCCACATGAAAATACTTTGGGGAAAGCCTCAGCTAAAACCCCACTATCTTTATTATCATACAAGGTGGAAATACATAGTAATTATACAAAGCCTTAGCTCTCACAGCTAGCCAGCTCTCAGTACAATCCTCACAGATGCTCACAGGCAATCTTGGCTTCTCTCCAGCCTTCCTCTCTACCCTCCAAGCTCCTATTTCCTTGTGGATGATCTTCACCTCACCAAGTGGATGATCTCCTACCAAGTGGATGATCAAGCCTCCAAAACTGTGCAATCTTCAAGGATGATTGCCTTGATTGCATGCATGAGTTTTCTTTATAAGAAAACACATGCAACTGATAGTACATTGTCTTTGACTTTAACCTCAACTGGGTCTTTCTCATAATAGACCTGCATGAGTTTCTGATGAGGGATTCTTCAATTAATTGGAGTAGCACTAGTTGGAAGCATGCATGCATCAATTGACTATTAACTCTTTATTAGTTCCTGAAACAATTTGGAACTATTTTAATTGGACTTAACTCAGTAAACTGGGTTAACTAATTACAACTCAAATATAACTCAATCTTATCTCCTTAATTTAAGGGATAACTCTTGCATGACTTCAGAAAGACTTCTAACTTGAATTTCTCCAACTAATTAATTCAAAATGAATTATTAGATATCATTTTGGGATTCAACTGCGTTAAGTAAGTCATTCACGTATGACCATTTCCATGAGAGGTAGTCGTAACTGACTAATTTCTCATGATTTTTGAATAGTTCACTTAGCACTCATTGCATCGGGTGATGCTCACAGGGGTGAAGAAGTGGGATTGAAACTAGTGAAATGAATCACATAGCATCAATCATCACTTCCGGGGCTTGCACCCGGTAACCAGGACTTCCCAGGAGGTCACCCATCCCAGAACTCCTCTGGCTCAAGTGCGCTTAACTGTGGAGTTTTCCCCACAGTCAAGCCCACTTAGCTTGCTACCCCATTTGCAAAACCTTAGCAAGTATTGTGCCTCATGAACCATTCAAGTAGAGATCCCTTGACTCTTTTTGAATTTAAGTATGGGGGTTTACGCAGTGCATTATATTAGATATCATTTTGGGATTCAACTGCGTTAAGTAAGTCATTCACGTATGACCATTTCCATGAGAGGTAGTCGTAACTGACTAATTTCTCATGATTTTTGAATAGTTCACTTAGCACTCATTGCATCGGGTGATGCTCACAGGGGTGAAGAAGTGGGATTGAAACTAGTGAAATGAATCACATAGCATCAATCATCACTTCCGGGGCTTGCACCCGGTAACCAGGACTTCCCAGGAGGTCACCCATCCCAGAACTCCTCTGGCTCAAGTGCGCTTAACTGTGGAGTTTTCCCCACAGTCAAGCCCACTTAGCTTGTTACCCCATTTGCAAAACCTTAGCAAGTGTTGTGCCTCATGAACCATTCAAGTAGAGATCCCTTGACTCTTTTTGAATTTAAGTATGGGGGTTTACGCAGTGCATTATATTAGATATCATTTTGGGATTCAACTGCGTTAAGTAAGTCATTCACGTATGACCATTTCCATGAGAGGTAGTCGTAACTGACTAATTTCTCATGATTTTTGAATAGTTCACTTAGCACTCATTGCATCGGGTGATGCTCACAGGGGTGAAGAAGTGGGATTGAAACTAGTGAAACCCCCATAATGCACTGCGTAAACCCCCATACTTAAATTCAAAAAGAGTCAAGGGATCTCTACTTGAATGGTTCATGAGGCACAATACTTGCTAAGGTTTTGCAAATGGGGTAGCAAGCTAAGTGGGCTTGACTGTGGGGAAAACTCCACAGTTAAGCGCGCTTGAGCCAGAGGAGTTATGGGATGGGTGACCTCCTGGGAAGTCCTGGTTACCGGGTGCAAGCCCCGGAAGTGATGATTGATGCTATGTGATTCATTTCACTAGTTTCAATCCCACTTCTTCACCCCTGTGAGCATCACCCGATGCAATGAGTGCTAAGTGAACTATTCAAAAATCATGAGAAATTAGTCAGTTATGACTACCTCTCATGGAAATGGTCATACGTGAATGACTTACTTAACGTAGTTGAATCCCAAAATGATATCTAATATAATGCACTGCGTAAACCCCCATACTTAAATTCAAAAAGAGTCAAGGGATCTCTACTTGAATGGTTCATGAGGCACAATACTTGCTAAGGTTTTGCAAATGGGGTAGCAAGCTAAGTGGGCTTGACTGTGGGGAAAACTCCACAGTTAAGCGCACTTGAGCCAGAGGAGTTCTGGGATGGGTGACCTCCTGGGAAGTCCTGGTTACCGGGTGCAAGCCCCGGAAGTGATGATTGATGCTATGTGATTCATTTCACTAGTTTCAATCCCACTTCTTCACCCCTGTGAGCATCACCCGATGCAATGAGTGCTAAGTGAACTATTCAAAAATCATGAGAAATTAGTCAGTTACGACTACCTCTCATGGAAATGGTCATACGTGAATGACTTACTTAACGCAGTTGAATCCCAAAATGATATCTAATATAATGCACTGCGTAAACCCCCATACTTAAATTCAAAAAGAGTCAAGGGATCTCTACTTGAATGGTTCATGAGGCACAATACTTGCTAAGGTTTTGCAAATGGGGTAGCAAGCTAAGTGGGCTTGACTGTGGGGAAAACTCCACAGTTAAGCGCGCTTGAGCCAGAGGAGTTCTGGGATGGGTGACCTCTTGGGAAGTCCTGGTTACCGGGTGCAAGCCCCGGAAGTGATGATTGATGCTATGTGATTCATTTCACTAGTTTCAATCCCACTTCTTCACCCCTGTGAGCATCACCCGATGCAATGAGTGCTAAGTGAACTATTCAAAAATCATGAGAAATTAGTCAGTTACGACTACCTCTCATGGAAATGGTCATACGTGAATGACTTACTTAACGCAGTTGAATCCCAAAATGATATCTAATATAATGCACTGTGTAAACCCCCATACTTAAATTCAAAATGAATTAATTAATTATTTCCAAGTAGTTGTTAAGACTAAATTCGATTTTAATTCACAATTTAATTCAAGGACAAATTAAATTGGAATATTCTTGTTGTCGTATTTCAACACTCCCTCTCAACAAGAAAGGGATTATCTGCCACCCCGATCCTGTCTCTATGGAACTCGAATTTACACTTTGACAGTGCCTTTGTCAAAATGTCAGCATCTTGCTCCTCTATTGAAATATACTGCAGCAACATGATCCTCGTCACCACACAGTGTCTGAGATGATGATACAGGATGTCGATGTGCTTGGACATATCATGAAATACTGGATTCTCAGAGAGTTTGATACAAATATGATTATCACAATAGATCACAGTTGGATCCATCCTCTGATCAAACAAACCAAATAGGATTTTTCGCATCCAGATGGCCTCACATGCTGCCTAACTTGCAGCCATGTATTATACCTCTGCCGAGCTGAGTGAAACCGACCTCTGTTTCCTATTGTACCAAGAAACTGCCACTGAACCAAGGTTGAAAATCTCTCCTGATGTGCTCTTCTGATCTGATGGACTCCCTACCCAATCTGCATCAATGAAGCCCTGTAGCTTCACTCCCTCTGTCCATATGAACCATAGTCCATACTGAGATGTGCCTCTGAGGTATCTCAATACATGCTTTGTCGCCTTCCAAAACATCTTGGTAGGCTGAACAATCGCTTGACTCAGCTGGTTCACCGCATAGCACAAACCTAGTCGTGTGTTCACTAAGTACATCAGTGAACCCACAAGCTGCCTGTAAACAGTAGCTTACACTACTTCTCCTGAAGTAGCATCCTCCTTCCTCCAGTTACCTGCTAGAGGAGTCTGCATGGGCTTGCACTTCTCCATGTGGAATATCATGAGTATCTCGTTGGCATACTTTCCCTAAGACACAAACAACTCCCCATCCTTCTGCCACATTTCCATGCCAAGGAAGTAATGCATGAGACCCATGTCTTTCATCTCAAATTCTCTAGTAAGGTCCTCCTTGAAAGACATGATCAACTGATCATCACCAGTCAATATGAGATCATCAACATAAAGTACAATGATCAACAGCTTACCTTTCACCATGATGTGGTACAGGTTCGCATCCGCTTCACTCTTTGTGAAGCCCAACCCGGTGAAGTAGTTGTCTATCTTGGTGTACCAAGCACGAGGTGCTTGCTTCAGCCTGTACAACACTCTCTTGAGTTGGCACACATGTGACTCACAATCGAAGGTCTGAAAACCTTCTGGCTGCTTTAGGTACACCTCTTCCTCAATCTCACAATTGAGGAATGCAGTCTTCACATACATCTAATGGATCTTCCAACCCATCTGTCCTAATAGTGCCAACATAGATCTGATAGATGAGTACCTTGCGACAGGAGCAAAATTCTCATCATAATCAATCCCCTCGACCTATGAAAATCCACAGGCAACAAATCTTGCCTTATGCTTCTCCACACTACCATCAACAGCTTGCTTTACCTTGTAAAGCCAACAGGAACTCACAACTAACTTGTTCTCCGGTCTCGGAACCACGTCCCAAACACTATTACGAACTATGGAGTCATACTCCTCCACCATAGCATCAACCCAAATCGGTTGTTGCACTGCTTCCTCAAAGGAAGATGGCTCGGTCTCAACACATTCCCCAGCAAGGGCCACATATCCAATGTACCTCTCAGGTGACCTCCTCTGTCTACGCTGAGAAAATCGTGCTCCCACATTCTCTCTCGCATCCTCCAACAATCGGCCAGCTTCTCTTGTGTGATTTCGTCCATCTATGGAAGACTCTGCTTGAGTGGATGTCTCCACTCTTGGAACCTCTACATGTGGCTGCTCCGCATCAGTCTGAGGCTCCTCCTCCTTAGGAACAAACAGTTCCTCCACAACCTGTAGTTGGAGCTCCCTCTGTTTTGAAGAATTTAGCATCTACAGATAAATACTAATTCACTAGACAAGTAGTTGTGCCTAGAACAACAGTTTAAAGTGTTTTAGACTTTCCCTATAAGCAATAGATAAGAAGAGAGAATAGAAGCCCTACCCGTAGTTCTGCTTTCCTCTCGTCTCCCTAGCTGCTCCGCATCAGTCTGAGGCTCCTCGTCCTTAGGAACAAACAGTTCCTCCACAACCTGTAGTTGGAGCTCCCTCTGTTTTGAAGAATTTAGCATCTACGGATAAATACTAATTCACTAGACAAGTAGTTGTGCCTAGAACAATAGTTTAAAGTGTTTTAGACTTTCCCTATAAGCAATAGATAAGAAGAGAGAATAGAAGGCCTACTTGTAGTTCCGCTTTCCTCTCGTCTCCCTTGTATCGATTCTGTCGCTCCTTCCTGTACTTAATCTGCTTGAAAATTACCCTCTTAACACAACAGAAGGCAAAAACTGATCAAAGCATACACTCCATTGAATATAAATGAAAGGAATCAGAAGCAATTCATACATATAAGCATTATGAAAGAACATCATATGGAAAAAGGTTCAAACAATTTATTAGATAGAAGAAGGAATTACAACCATTAGTGTCTGATTCAAAGTCATTCCTCCAGCTTGGATCCCATCCACATCACATCAAAAGCAAGACAAGCTTGTGGCATCACATCATTTGCTCCAAAGTCAAGTCTCATAGCAGCATTATCTCCTTACAATTCAACATAGTCCAGCCAGCCTCTGATCACTTAGGTGAGTGGTCAATTTATAGGAAGATGAAGGAGGTTTTGTCGTTAATGGTGACAATGAATGGCCTTCCATACTTAGAATTAGTTCCATGGAGGAAGCGATGAGAGGATAGGATGATCCTTAACTCATTCCTCATCCATTTTCGAGCTCATAGGAGTTGATAAGACAGGGAAACTTCTAAATGACTCCACAAGATTAGAATATTCTCAAACCCTATGTGAATTTCATTCATTTTCACCCAGAACAAGTGAAAGGAAGCCTAAGTGCTCTGCAAAGCACCCTGGCAGTGGACTTAGCTACTCTACAGTGCACCTTCATAAGGGCTTACCTGCGCTGGTCCCTCTAGAGGCAATCTCTGGATGTCTTCAAGTCATGAAACTATCTGGGAAGGAGGCATTCAAGGCTTGACTTGTTTAGGGCATGAAACAACTAATTTTAGGGTTTGATGAGTCCTAAGTCACTGATATGAATGTTGGGATTTGATGTGCCCAAATGGATCTGTAACAGTCACCCCCTAAAGCATGAAGTCAAAAAAATGCCAATGTCGAATGAAATGCTTTACGATGTGATGAGGAGGTATCGAAGTGGAAGGTGACCTACATCAATTACAATACATATATCATGATATTTGATTTTACATGAATAGCTAAGGGAAGGCATACCTATGCTCAGCTTATAAACTTTCATTACATGTACATAAATAGTCGTCTACAGATATAGACCCATGATCGGAATGACCATCAATGTAAAGCCATTGTACACATGATTTAGTACCCCTGATATCGCAGCCCGAATGGATGAAACTAGATCCGAGGTCTTCAATCTCGTTCAATCGTTCGCTCAAGTACGAGTCTAACCATGTGAATATGTGATCTGAAGTCGAACATGGGAAGACACCATCTGATTACTAGCTGATGATGTAAGATGTTAACAAATGCAAGAGAAATCACCGATAATGGTAATGATCCTCAAGGTACTGCAGTACATTTTGCATGGTTTGAATGGATGATTTGATGTCGAACACCATACAAAGTCTTTTGGTCGAAGGCCATTGATGTATGCATATCTCCGAAAGTGAGAAAACTGCCATTGATGCATGCAAGCCTCAAGGTACTGAATGGGTGTTTCAAAGTCAACTTCTTAGATAATGAGTTGATATTGACAAGAAGCAACTCGTCGCAGGAGGGCCTTGATGTATCCCACATCAACGACACGAAACGAGTGTAGTGATTTTAGAGATGGAATTTGACTGATGACACAAAGTTCAGGAATGGCGGTCATGAAAATGAAGGTTTATGGTATTGCAAAAGATGAATTTTGACTGAATGACTTCTCTTGAACATGTCGGCAAAACTAAAGTGAATTGGTAGCATTGACCCAAAACAACACAATGGATGGTATGATAGACCAATGGTGTGATAACCATCAAGCTAATAACCCAACCCAGATAGTCACGGTGATGGAGTGAAAGTGTCATGTTCAAGAGCAACCTGCTACCATAAAGTGGTTTTCCCCTTTTTCCATTTTCCCCAGTCATTTCTGACCAGTACCTATTTATTTTTATCAAGCTTGAGGATGATAACATATGTTTGTTGTATAATTTCACCCTTCAGGTGAATCCATCACTATTTGATGTTTTAACGAGTCTAGCGAAGGTGAAACTCAGTCTTGTCTAGATGGACAAGTTTGTTTCTATTTGACGTTTTAACGAGTTTAACGACAAATATAACTCGGTCCTTTTCATGTTTAGAGAGTTTGAAAAGGGACAAAAAGAAAACTCCACAAGTTCTTTTTTGTAAATTAATCTCTCAAGTCCGAAAAAGCATAAAATAATACAAGAGAGATATCATTTCCAATCCGTTAACGAGCTGGAAAGGATAAGCGCTCGGCAATATTTTCATGTTTAGAGAGTGTGAAAAGAGCTTAAAGAGGACTCCAAGGGGGTTCCTTTTTCATTTTTAACAAAGCTCGAAAAAGAGATAAAAGTGTGCTTTGTGGTCAAAAGTACAACTTATGATCGAGCACGTTGAATTCTGCAAATCAGTTGTAAACCTGCTCAAAACATCACCAAATGGATTAAAAATATATGTTTCATCGATAAAAATAGGAAAATACTAATGTTTAGTCGATTAATTAACATGAAATAAACATAAAATAAGTTTTTACCATATCATTTTTACCATTTGGAACTTACCATCCACTTTTGTGCTCTGAGCTTAGTTTTTACCTCAAACTTCACCGCCTGATTGCGAAAGTTTCTACAGACCATTTCTCGAACTGTCAGGACGAGGTTGGAACTAAACCTCTCTACTTTCATTTCAGTCCATTCTTTTGTCATTTCATGCAAGTTTTGGGGTTTTTTGGGGGCCCTGGGGTTTCATTTTTTTGCCTTGGGATATCGCAGGCTTTCACATCGAAAACTGCGCTGAAGAGCAACCAGATAGAAGGCTAGATGCTCTGTAGCGCACTGTCTCTGTGTCTAGGTTGCGCTGAGCACATTTCCCAAGTTGGTTTTATTTGTTTGCTCCAAAATTTTCCCTATTTTTTGCATGGAATGGATCCTAATTTAGATTATGATTGTGTTTTAGGCTTTCATCAAATCAGAATTTCGATTACATGACGAGAAAGAGAGCATGAAGGACAAGACATGGTTTCCCTAAATAACTTGGGTACAGATAAGGCCCTCAGGAATTGCGAGTTACTCAAATACTTTAAGTTGTCTAGAATGAGGCAAAAAATAGAACTATTGCAGTTCCTTGTTCGTGCATGGGATCTGACAAATCAGACATTTCACGTCAGGGATAAGATGGTCCCTATTACTATTGAGGATATTTACTTTCTTACCAGACTGTAGAGGCGAGGTTCCCCCATCTCACTTTCTGGATTTTCCCGTGGAGGTGAATCGGTGAGAGATTACATCAGACGATTTTGTCGTCCAAGTACACAGCCTAGCAAGGATGGGAAAATAAACATCCGGGATGTGAGTGATTTGCCTTTATGAACGATCCTCTTTACGATCTCAAAATTGACTGGCAGTGTGACACTACATCTGGCGAATAGATCTTATATGTAGTATGCACTAGAGTGTTTAGAGCCAAAAGTTTTCAACTGGTGCGAGGTTGTACTTTCACTGCTGAAAGAACAACTGACTAAGGTAAAAAGCAGTAAGACGAAGAATTTTTTCTATGGTTCGATCTTGATTACTTTTGCCTTAGAGAAAATCCCATTGATGCAACCACAGCATGTATCACTGGGTGTGGCTGGTCCTAGATATCCACGTATGCAGAGGCGGGTCGAATTGATGGCTCGACAGGCTGGTCAATCAACAATCATTTTCTCCCCTGCAATTTTTAGTTGGCTTGAGTGACAACATGTCGTTATTGAGAAGCATCCATACTCAGGGATGGATTATCGTGGAGATCCATATTTGATATTACCAGTTGGAGCACAATGGGGTGCTATGGGTAAGTTGTTTGACCAAAGTGTTTTTTTATTTTAGGGTTTGATGAGTCCTAAATCACTGATATGAATGTTGGGATTTGATGTGCCTAAATGGATCTGTAACACCCTCTCAAGGGAAACCCGCATGGCCTTCTACTCATCAAACTTGAGATCTTTGTGAACCACTATCCTCCAAATAGTATGCAAGTACACCCGATAGTTGTTAGGTGTATCAGTGTACCCCACAAGTATCCCCAACTCTGTTATTGGCTCAAGCTTCTTCCGTGCATCCTTTGTCACATGGAAATATATTGATGAGCCAAAGATCTTGAAGTGACCCACATCTGGTCTCTTACCGAAGAAAGCTTACTCTGGTGTCTTCATCCCAAGTATGCGATGCGGGCTTCTATTCTGCAAATAGACCAGTGTGTTGCATGCCTCAACCCATAAGTGAAGTGGTAGGCCTTGGTCATGAAGCATTGCCCGAGCTGCCCCTATAATAGTTCCATTCTTCCTTTCGGCCAACCCATTCTGTTGTGGGTTATGAGGTGTCATTGTTGACACCTAATCCTTGTGATTGGGTGAATTAATGTAAATAGATAAATAGGAAATATGAACAGTCATAGGGAGACTAACTGAATAGTCTCTCCCTCATGTATATAATGAAGACCTACCTGATGGAATAGAATAGTCAAATCATTTTTTCCTTATTGAGTTACTGCTTGGCCTAACTTGGTATCAGAGCTAGCTCCTTTTTAGCTCTTATGTCCCTTATAACTCCCTTGTCTGCTCTCATATACCTGCATTGCTCCTCCATACAATTAGCTGCGCCCTTTGTCTGCCATATTCCATTTATACAGACCTACCCCGTCCATAGTGGCTGCCAGGTCTAAACGTTGTTTACCTGCGCTGTCTGGACTATCCATGAAAGTTTCATAAAAGAAGCGTTGTCCTGACTATCCATAAACGTTTCATATAAAAAAAACGATGTGCGTTAACATACCTATCTGCTCTTGCTCCATTTTACTGTGATAACTCACCACATTACGCTTTCATATGCATTTTTTTAAAATATTCCAAACAACATTGAGCACCACACCACCATTGTAATCGATCTCGCAGCGTCCTGTCTGATCGCTCCTCACAGCACCACACTCCGGATTAATACCACGCTGCCTTTGTTGTTAATACTCCAGGTTGATACCGCGCTGCCTCTGCTGTTCATTACTCATGTGTAATATCGCTCGACTCTCCCACGGTTTACTTCCAAACTCTCCCACGGTTTAATATCGATTTCCGCTATCTCTCCAGGAAGAGATTCCCATACTTTGATATACCCAATACGCCTCTGCATATACCTGGGATATAATGTTGTGTCCACCACCGCTCGGACTCGGACCATACAGTCCCCTCACAGCACAATGCCCATCTATTAAAACATGATTTCATGACCAATGTGAGTCTTGACGGTGCTTTGAAGAAAATCAAGGATACGCAGTAGTAGCGGAGCTGGCCGATGTGGCATAAAATTGTAGTTGGCACAGTCGTCGATCTCGACTATCTTCATTTTCAATGCAATGCCCATGTTGTACTACAGGCAATTGGTTTTGGAATAGCCATTGCTTAGAGGTAAACATGGTCTTCACCGCCAGTTTTTTCTTTATCAATGAATATTTCTTCGTTGCTTGATTCAAAAGATTCTACGAACATAGTAGTATGGGGAGACGGAGGTGTATTCACTGTGTTTAATATATTGTTTGTAAATACCGCCGTGGGGCCCGAACCCACTTTGATATCTGCTCTAATATCTCTTCCACAAAAGCACATTTTTTGTCAGCATAAGTATTTTTGTACACAAATTTTTTCTTGCTAGCAGAAGTATTTTTCTATCAGCAGAAATAATTTTTACACAATGCATTCAATCATATCCATGGTGGGAATAGTTCTCACTGGCAAGGAGAACTATCCTGAATGGTCCCGAATGATAAAACACACCCTCATTTTCAATGAGTTGTGGAAAGGAGTGTGTGTCGGAGATGGAGACAATGAACCAGTACAACCTACCTCAGACAAAGAGCTCGTCATTTGGGAAAACAAGAGCAGCAAAGCTTATGCATTAATCGCGGCATCTGTAAATGAATAGGTGAGTCGCCATATTTCGTCATATTCAACTACCTTTGAAGAGGTGAGTCGCCATATTTCGTCATATTCAAGATTCTACAAGAGGAAGAGGTGGTCGAAGAGGAAGAGGAAGATATTTCAGAGGCAGGGGGGGCAGACATTCTCAAGGAGAAAAGGCAGATTTGCACTGCATACGCTGCAAAAGAAATGGATCACATGATGCCTCTACATGCAAGCTACCATGGGACAAAATTGAGCAGAAAAGAAACCAACAGAAAGGTAAAACTGATGATACAGACAAAGGTAAAGCACCTGAATCCTCTCACTATGTTGTGGCACAATGTAACATTGGAGTAAATGAAGATTTATTTAATGCTTCACTTCCTTCTTGGAAAAATGATTGGTTGCTTGATTCAGGAGCAACCTGCCACATGGCTCATAGAAAAGATTTTTTTAAAGATTTCACTGACAATGTTGATGGAGTAGTATACTTTGTAGCTCAATCAAAAATCAAGCCATCAAGGCTTGGCACAATCAGGCTTAAACTGCCTGGTCTTCCGGACTTTCTTCTGCATCATGTTCTATAACTCCCACAGCTCAAGAGAAACTTGTTGTCCTTGGTCCACATCCGCCAGCAAGGTCACTCCATTCATATGTTTGATGGCAAGCTTGAGGTAAGAAAAGCATCTAACCACTCACTTGTCATGAGGGGAATAGAAGAAGAAAGGCTTCTCAAACTACAAGGAACCTCTGCTCATGCACAACATTTCTCATACAATTCTCATCATGAAGAAGGTACACTTCCATCAAGTTTATTATGGCATGCTAGATTTGGACATTTGAACTATGACAGTCTTCACTTGTTGAAGAAAAATGGTGTCGCTGGTTTGCCTACAATTCCTAGGAAACTTAAGCAATGTGATGCTTGCATTCTAGGAAAGCATAGAAAACAGTCTTTTCATGATTCACATTCAAGAGCACATAGAAAACTTGAACTCATTCATTCATATTTATGTGGTCCAATGCCTGTTCCTTCTGCAAATGGAAATAAATATATCATGACATTTATTGATGACTACACCAAAATGTGTTGGGTTTATTTATTGAAGAACAAATCTGATGCTTTTCAAACATTCAAGAATTTTCATAAATGGATTGAAAATGATGCACAATCTCATATTGGGTCTATTCGCACTGATAATGGAAAAGAATACACATCAAATGAATTTGAAAACTATCTTCACCAAAATGGGATCAAACATCAAACAACTGTGCCTTATAATGCCCAACAGAATGGTGTAGCTGAAAGAATGAATAGGACAATCTTAAATATGGTACGATCCATCCTCTTCTTCAAAAATGTAAAGATAATGTTTTGGGCTAATGTTGTTCTATGTGCTACATATATAAAGAATAGATGTCCATCTAATGCTATAAGAAACAAGACTCCATATGAAATGTGGTATGGACATGTCCCTTCGTTAAAGCATCTCAGGGTCTTTGGTTCCACCTGTTATGCCTTGATACCAAAGGTACATAGAAACAAACTTGGTGCTAGAAGTCGTAAGTGTATCTTTCTGGGATATTCAAACACCTCCAAAGCATACCGCCTATATGATGAAGTAAATAAGAAGTTTGTTGTATCTAGAGATGTAATTTTCCTTGAATCATCCAAAACTGACAATGTTGTTGAGCGACAACTTGATCGCTTGGATAGATTCGCAAAAGCAAAATCATTTCAAGAATTTGATAATCAGATTCCACATCTTGAAGGGGGGATTCCTATATTAGATCAACATGTGGAATCTTCTTCTGAAGACACTCTCCCCCGCATGAAACTCCAACAACGAATGATGCTTTAAGTGATGTGATTGATAGAATTGGGAGACTCAATCTTCATTCAGTCCCAACTCAATCAACGGAGCAGCCTAGACCATCTGAGAAAGGTCCCCCAAGTGGCTAACAAAGACACCTGAAAGTGTTCATCCTGATGAAGTTGGAAAGACAGGAACCAAAAATTCAAACTGGCAAAATGGAGGTGATGTAGATGACTCTAATTCACCTGTTGATATGGATGTTTCTTATGATTGTGAATTGAACTTGTCTACAAATTTTGAACCAACTTCCTTCAAAGAAGTTGCTTCTCATGATGAATGGAAAGAAGCGATGCAAAAGGAGTATGATGCCCTCATAAAGAACGGCACTTGGAAGCTAGTTAATACTCCATTAGGAACCAAACCAATTGGCTGCAAGTGGGTCTACAAGAACAAGTATAAAGCTGATGGCTCACTTGACAAGCACAAAGCTATGCTTATGGTAAAACGTTTTGCACAGAAGGAAGGGGTCGATTATGAGGAGACTCTTGCCCCCACAGCAAAATGGGCTACCATCCGGACACTCTTTGCACTAGCAGCTCAGAATGGTTGGAAAGTCCATCAAATGGATGTAAAAATTGCTTTCTTGAATGGACATCTAAAAGAGAATGTTTTTATGTCCCAACCTGAAGGATTTGCTGTGAAAGGACATGAACATAAAGTATGCAAACTTGTGAAGTCCTTGTATGGCCTCAAACAAGCACTGCGAGCCTGGTATGAAAAACTAACTGAGCGTCTTCTGAAACTCAATTTCAAACATTTTTATCTTGATGAGACAACTTTATTTGTCAAGAAAGTTGGAAAAACAGTTGTATATCTTGTGGTGTATGTAGATGATCTTTTGATGACAGGGAACAATGAAAGCTACATTGCATCCATAAAGAAGGAATTGGGGAAAAGTTTTGAAATGACTGATTTGGGCTATGTTAATTACTATCTTGGCATTGAAGTAACCCAACATCCAAAGTCCATATTTCTTTCTCAAAAGAAATACATTGGAGATCTGTTGAACAGGTTTTCCATGACAGAGTGCAATCCTCTCACTACTCCAATGGAATAAAACTTAAAGCTCACATCTATTGAAGGAAAAGAATTTGAGGATGCAACAAAGTATAGACAGCTTGTAGGAAGTCTCAACTACCTAAATACTACCAGAACAGACATTTCGTTTGTTGTTGGAATCCTATCCAAGTTTATGCAAAAGCCTTGTGAGGGACATTGGTCTGCTGCAAAAAGAGTTCTAAGGTACTTGAAAGGAACTCAAGACATTGGAATCAAGTATACACAGGTGGATGACTTCAGTTTGATTGGATACTCTGATTCAGACTTCGATGGAGACAAAGAAATTGGGGTATCAACTTCAGGATATGCTATGAGTCTTGGATCAGGAGCTGTCTCCTGGAGATCACGCAAACAATCAGTTCCAGCAGATTCCACAACAGAAGTAGAATACGTGGCAACAACTGAAGCAACAAAAGAAATTGTGTGGCTCAGGAAAATTCTTGAAGATTTGCAGGTAAAACAAGTACAATCAACTCCACTCATGATTAACAATACCTCTGCAATAAAGTTGGCCAAGAACCCAAAGTTCCATGATTGAACGAAGCACATCAATACTAAATATCATCTGATTCGACATCTTGTTGAGGCCAAAACAATCCATCTCCGTCATTTTTCCACAAATGAGCAAATTGCAGACATCTTCACCAAAGCGCTTGGAAGAGAAAAGCTTGAACGATTCAGAATGATGCTTGGACTCACCAATATCCCTTTAGATTAAGGGGGGGAATGTTGACACCTAATCCTTGTGATTGGGTGAATTAATGTAAATAGGTAAATAGGAAATATGAACAGTCATCGGGAGACGAACTGAATAGTCTCTCCCTCATGTATATAATGAAGACCTACCTAATGGAATAGAACAGTCGAATCATTTTTGCCTTATGGAGTTACTACCTGGCCTGACAGTCATCAACTCTTGTTTAATTCCTTCCGCTGCACAGAAGTCCTTAAACTCTTGTGAGACATATTCTCCACCGTTGTCACTTCTCAAGGCCTTGATCTTCTTCGACCAAAGCTTTGAACTCGAAAAACTTTGTGAAGGTTTGGTCTTCCTTCTGCATGAAATAAATCCAGCATTTACGAGAATAGTCATCAATGAAAATCACATAATACCTTTGCTTCGCTGTGGATGCCATTGAGAATGGTCCACACACATCAATATGAACTCGCTCTAAGATAGCCTCTGCTCAACTGTCTCGATCATGAAAGGAAGACTTGGTGTACTTTCCCAAGGTACAACCTTTGCATGTGTCAACTTGCTCAATTTTACCTTTGGGAAGTCCTGTAGATATCTATTGCATTATCTTCAAAGCCCCATGATGCAAATGTTCCAACCGCCTGTGCCACAACTCGCCAATGTCTTGGCTTTGCACCAATTCTGCTTTCGTGCTCAATGTTGCACAATCATCTACCTCTAGTTTATAGAGATTCTTCACCTGAATCCCTATCCTCTTGGTCTGACCCATGGCTATGTGTCTTAGGAACGCCTTTCCTTTACTGAAGACAACATCATAGCCTTTGTCCTCCAACATCGCGACCGATACCAAGTTCTTCTTTAGTCCAGGCATATACTTCACAACTATCAAGGTGATGGGAGCTCCATGCTCCCTCTAAAAAGCAATTGTGCCCACTCCTGAAACACTATACCTTTCGTCGTCACCCATCTCTATGTGCATCTTGAGGTCTTTCTCCTCCAAGGCACTGAATAAATTTTTATCACCAGTCATGTGGAATGAGGCTCCACTGTCAAGATACCAGACACAACCCATCATCGATGACACCATGCATGCGATGAGGGTAAAGTCCATTTCCAACTGAGAGGTTAATGCCTCACCTTCCGATCCTTTCGAGGACCCCTTCTTGGACTTCTTCGAATCATGGGAAATTAGTCGCATAATGTCCCATCTTGTGACAATTAAAGCATCTTACTTTAGACATGTCACCCTTCTTCCCTCCATGAGAAGAATTCAATTTGAAATGGGAAGCCTTCCCCTTCCCTTTCCTTGCCTTACTTGCTAAGGCCAGATTTTCTTCATCATCATCCTTGGATGAAGAACCATCTCGTGTGCACCTCCTGATCTCCCCCTACATAAGATCCAACCATAGTCGTTCCCAATCCGACAGTTTCTCCCTTCCATTCACAGAGTCTCGGTAGTTATTCCAACTCTTTGGAAGGCCAAGGAGAGCGAGGCTCACCATATAATCATCGACAGTAGTTATTCCCACAGTGCCAAGCTCATCTCTGTAGGTGGTGAGCTTTTGCAGATATGTGGAAATAGTATCGCCCTTCTCCATCTTAATTCTTCGAAGCTTATCCTTGAGCGCCAATTTCCTTTGGTCGCTACTATTCTGGTAGAGGTCCTTCAATGTCTTCCGCATTGAAAATGGAGTATCCTTCCCATGGAGACTCGAGACAATATGGTCTCGAACTCCCTCAAGGATAATCTGTCTCGACTTCACCACACACTTCTTCCACTCAGCCAACTCTTGTGCACTAGTTGAAGCTGGCTTTGGGATTTCTTGATCAATGAATTCCTTCAAGCCATTGTCTTCTAATACAACCTCCATTCTATCTTTCCATGCTATGTAATTCGAGCTACCTTCCAAGGCATACTCGAGTCTCAATCCATAGAATGCCATTGGCCAACCTTGAAGTATGAAATGAATTTGATTTTCACCTGCAACCCCGAACTTCAAACTTCGAATTCTCGTCTTAGTATATTGTTCACAACTCCGATACCATGTAGATAATTTCTACAAATCTAGCTCTGATACCATGTAGAAAATTTGCTGGTAGGTTAACCCGATAATGCAATATAAATCAAAGCATAATACTATAACATACTTCTACTAACAATTTGCGGAAGCTTAAAGATCGAGCTAAACAATATAACCAGAAGAAGAAGAATCAATCACACAATGCACATGGAAATACTTTGGGGAAAGCCTCAGCTAAAAACCCCACTATATGTATTATCAAACAAGGTGGAAATACATAGGAATTATACAAAGCCTTAGCTCTCACAACTAGCCAGCTCTCAGTACAATCCTCACATATGTTCACAGGCAATCTTGGCTTCTCTCCATCCTTCCTCTCTGCCCTCCAAGCTCCTATTTCCTTGCGCTATTCCTTGTGGATGGTCTTCACCTCACCAAGTGGATGATCTCCTACCAAGTGGATGATCAAGCCTCCAAAATTGCGCAATCTTCAAGGATGATTGCCTTGACTACATGCATGAGTTTTCTTTATAAGAAAACACATGCAAATGATAGTACATTGTCCTTGACTTTAATATCAACTGGGTCTTTCTCAGAATAGACATGCATGAGTTTCTGATGAGGGAATCTTCAATTAATTGGAGTAGCACTAGTTGGATGCATGCATGCATCAACTAACTGTTAACTCTCTATTAGTTCCTCAAACAATTTGGAACTATTTTAACTGGACTTAACTCAGTAAACTGAGTAAACTAATTACAACTCAAATATAACTCAATCTTATCTCCTTAATTTAAGGGATAACTCTTGCATGAAGAAAGACTTCTAACTTGAATTTCTCGAACTAATTAATTCAAAATGAATTAATTAATTATTTCCAAGTAGTTGTTAAGACTAATTAAATTGGAATATTCTTGTTGCCATATTTCAACTTTAAGGGGATGTTCTCTCCAGGAACAAATGGGTGTCAAGTCTCAAAGGCTAGTGAATGCATGGTTTGAACTTGTAAAAATTCATGGTTAAAAGTGGCTTATACACGAGTCCAAATGAAGTCGGCTTAAGGCCAAAAGAGCATCAAGTCTATAGGAGTGCTAAACGATGCTATAACACTTTGAACTAAATAGGATTCCTTCCTCTACCTCTCACAGGACATGCACTTCCTTGTGAACTTTGTTGGTTTCTATTTTGATTCTGGTTTTGATATTGACCACTTGCTCAGATGGTTGATTTCTTCATAAGTTAACAATAATCCACTTAATTAATCAATTTTTATTTGTATTTAAGTCTTAACCATAATACTAGTGGTGACCATATGAAACTTGGGCAGAAACTTCTTAAAATCTTCTTAATTAGCCTTCTTTCTGGAACATCTTCACCTAATGACCTCATCTAATTAACAAGATCCTTTTTTTTCTTTTTCTTTTTTAATCATGAATAGATTCATTACTTTTGTAGAAATTCCTTGTAGATTCAAACTACTAATTTTAATATGCTAAAAAAGTAGACTTGAATCTACTCTACTCATCAGTGGAAACAATTAAATGTTGCAAAATCATGAAGCATATAAGAGAAAGAATTCCATCACGCATAACACAATTATTTCCTTGGGAAAGCCACAACTAAAAACTCTTGTTATCTGTAGATTGCATCAATCATAAAATATGAGAAGATTATAATGTTTTTCTCAAGCTCGAGAAACCTATGCACTATCTCCATCTATCTCACTACTTCCTAGACAAGCTCAGGCCAATACTTAGCCAAATTCTTGCTTGCCCGAGTCCTTATTTCCTTGCGTTGTTCCTTAATGAATTAGCCCATATTTAATTTGGAAATTCCTCAAATATGAATTGTGCAATCCTCATAGGCCTTCCTCTGACTCCATGCACCATCTGTTTAATTTAGATCATTTTACAACTGCTAGTACATTGTCCCTGAACTCCAATATCAACTAGGTCTTTCTCTAATCTGACATGCATAAGTTAATTATGAGTGAATCTTAGTTTACTGGTTTATCATTGTAGGAAACACCACACTACACTTCAGGCCACACCACACTACACTTTAGGCAACACCCCATTGCACTTCAGGTAGCACCCCACTGTACTTTAGGCAGCACCACACTATACTTTAGGCAGCACCCCACTATACTTCAGGAAACACCACACTCGACTGTAGGCAACACCCCATTGGAATGCAGACAACACCACACTGCTAGATCTCCCACTAATTCCTCCATCAGTTGGAACTAGTTTAACTGATTTTAACTCGGTTAGACTAAATTAATTAATTACAACTCAAAATAAACTCAACTAGTGCTCCTAGTTGTAGGAAACACTCTACATGACTCTAGTTAAACCCTCAACTCGAATTAACTGAGCCAATTAAGTCAAATTAACTTAGTTAACTATTACAAGTTGTCATGAGATGTGGAATTACAATTTTATTCCCGATTTAATTCAAGGAAAAAATTAAATCAAGAT
Source organism: Pinus tabuliformis (assembly GCA_031772625.1). Classification (NCBI taxonomy): domain Eukaryota; kingdom Viridiplantae; phylum Streptophyta; class Pinopsida; order Pinales; family Pinaceae; genus Pinus; species Pinus tabuliformis. Next base: position 1,411,219,230 of record CM062816.1, on the reverse strand, counting down.
CTTTCTTGATGCTATTGTTAACGTTTCTTGTTGTTATTTTCGACATTCCCTCTCAACAAGAAAGGGATTCACATCTATCCCAATCCAGTAACTTTGGATTGTTCTGCATGCAGCTCTTATCACGGTTGTTATTGCTACTGCAACATCTGCAACTGAAAAGCATCCAAACAAAATAAATTGAATCAACTCTGTCTGCAACTATCTACTGGGAAAATTGTGTTGTTGTTGACTCTACTACTGAGCCTCTTGTTGTGTTATTATCATTGCTTTGCACTCCTCGGTATCTAACTAACACTGATCCTCCTACTATTGAATACTGTGGGCCCCCATAACAAGGTAATGATCCATGAGACAATCACACATCAATGGATCCTACCCAAATTTATGCACTCTTATGACTATTGCTTCACATCACCCCACCTCTCACCTAGAGGTATGGCTCCATGTGATCCCTCTGCCCACTTTGCTCGAATTTTCCCCCTACTAGAGGTCTCTACTTGAGTGGATGTCTCCACTTGACCTCCTCTCTGCTTCTCCAATTATGGATGCTCCACAACTTGTTGAGGCTACATTTTCAGAGGTAATTCATGCTCCCTCTCAACCACAAAACCTATAACCTTTTCCTTGCTCCTTAAGGTTTTGCATGCATCTTGTACCTCAAGTGCATACAAGTTTTTAACTTGCACACCGATCTATTTGACTTGTCCTGTGGCGATGTGTCTAGGGAAAACCTTTCCTTTGCTAAATATGACATCGTAGCCACGATCTTCCAATAACATGATGGAAACAAGATTCTTCTTTAGTCCTAGAACATACATCACATCTATGAGTCTGAGAGGGGAGACAGACTCCCTCTGAAAAGTAACTATACCGATATGAGTCGCATTATACCTCCCATCAACTCCAAACTTGATGTTCTGCTTGACGTCTTTCTCCTCCAAGTCATTGAAGAGATCTCTATTCCCTATCATATGGAACGAGGCACTGCTATCAAGATACCACATGATTCCCATTACAGTGCTTGTCATGCATGTAATGACAGTAAAATCAAGTTCGAATTGTGAAGCTAGAGGTTCACCTACTACTACTACTGCAGGCTCCTTCTTGCTTGCTTTCTTCTATGGACATTTCGTAGCATAGTGCCCGAACTAGTGACAATGAAAACACTTGATGTTCGATAATTCTTTCTTCTTTTTCCCTCCTCGCCTTCGAACTTCTTTCCCTTGGATTTATTTTATTTGTTGACTAATGCAAAATCCTCTTCCACTTCTTTGCATGAGGTCTCATCTCTAGTGTTCCATCGAATCTCTTCTTGCACCAAGCTAGACCACAAACGCTCCCACTATGGTAATTTCTCTCTCCCATTTAATGATTCCTTGTAGTTGTGCCATCTCTTGGGAAGGCCTAGAAGTTCTAGGCTCACCATACCGTCTTCAGCAACTGTAACGCTGACACTTCCAAGCTTATCCCGACATTGGGTGAACTTGGTCAAGTACTTTGGTATTGTGTCACCCTTCTCCATCTTGATTTTTCTGAACTTGTCCTTCAGTGCCAACTTCCTGTGGTCACTGTTGTTTTGAAACAATTTTGTCAAGGCCTTCCACTTCGCATATGGACTCTCCTTACAGTGGAGGTTCGAGACAATATGATATCAAACTCCTTCTAGGATAATCTGTCTCGCCTTTGCAACACATTTTCTCCACTTTGTCAGATCCTGAGCATCAGTTGCAGGAGGCTTAGGAATATATTTATCTATGAATTCCTTAAGCCTATTGTCTTCCAACACTGCCTCCATCATGTCCTTCCAAACAATATAGTTCGAATTACTGTCAAGGGAATATTCGAGTCTCAATTAGTAGAACGAAATCCTATTGGCTCTGAAGTATGATACTACAAATTTGACTTCTCCTGCAAAAGACAAACTCGTATTCTCCTCTTCTATAGTGATTTCACCTCTGATACCATGTAGAAATTCATTTTAGATTCAAACTGCTAATTGTAATATTCTAAAACAATAAAATTGAATCTACTCTACTCATTAGCGAAAACAATTAAGTGATCGTGAAATCACGAAGCATATAAGAGAAATAATTCAATCACACATAACACGATGATTTCCTGGGGAAAGCCATAGCTAAAAACCCTTGTTATCTGTATATTGCATTAGTCAAAAATATGAGAATATTACAATGCTTTTCTCAAGCCAGATCAACCTCTGCACTATCTCACTGCTTCCTAGACAAGCTCATGCCAATACTTAGCCAATTTCTTGCTTGCCCAAGTCCTTATTTCCTTGCATTGTTCCTCAATGAATTAGCCCCTATTTAATTGGGAAATTCCTCAATTATGAATTGTGCAATCCTCATAGGCCTTCCTCTTACTGCATGCACTATCTATTTAATTTAGATGGTTTTACAACTGATAATACATTGTCCCTGAACTCCAATCTCAACTGGATCTTTCTCTGATCTGACATGCATGAGTTAATTATTAGTTAATCTTCAATTTACTAGTTGATCACCGTAGGCAGCACCACATTTCACTTCAGGTAGCAACCCACTGTACTTCAGGCAACACCACATTACTGGACCTCCCACTAATTCCTCCATCAGTTGGAACTAGTTTAATTGACTTTGACTTAGTTAGATTGAATTAATTAATTAGAACTCAAAATAAACTCAACTAGTTCTCCTAATTGTACGAGACACTCTACATGACTCTAGTTAGACCCTCAACTCAAATTAGCTAGGCCAACTAATTCAAATTAACTTAGTTAACTATTACAAGTTGTCATGAGATGTGGAATTACAATTTTATTCCCAATTTAATTCAAGGACAAAATTAAATCAGGATCTTTCTTGATGTTATTTTTAACATTTCTTGTTGCTATTTTCACTTTTTCTGTTGGCATCTTCAAAATTCCTCCTTAATGTTTGTGATTTAGCTATAGCCACACCTTCATATGTGTTCTTTAATATATCCCATGCTTCTTTGGATGATACTACATCACTTATTCTTGGAAATATAGATTCTTCAAAAACACTTCCTATAAGTGAAAGGGCTTAATTATCTTTCTTAATAAGTTCCTTAAGATATTTATTTTCATCATCACTTAATGCTTTGAATTCATTAGGAGACGACATCGTGTATCCATCAGTTACAAGTTCCATAAATCTTTAGTGATGAATATAGGTTGCATGTGTTTTCTCCAATAAAAATAGCTTGTGCCAACAAATTTAGGCAACGCAATAGTGTTTGTTTCCATGAGGAGAGTAGGAGAGAGACAAAGAGATAAAATGCATAAAAGAACACAATGTGTCCCACTTCGAACTGTGACAAGAACCAATGTCCCCCAAAAATGGGACTCAACCATGTAACACACCTCCCTAGGCTCAGGAATATTTTTTTATTATATTTTTTTAACTAATAATATATTTAATCAATCAACAACACAAACATGAATTTTCCTTTGACCATTCAGGTTGTTTCAAGTACAAATGCATAACATTCCATGAAAAGGAACTCATTGTGTAATCACGATGGTGAACACCATTTGAGATGCAACCCAATAGCTCTTATAAATTTCATTTCATTGCTGACCACAAAAATATCCTGACTACTAATTATCTATCTAAGACTACACGTAGATTTCAACTTTATCTCCTCATCTCTAGAGGATTGGAACTTGGAAGCTAGTCCTTACAGTACATCCATATAACTTGGTTACTTTTCACATCTTCTATCTTTCTTCTGCAGCACCCAACCGCTAGAGTTTTGGCTCTCAGACACACCAAGGAACCCTATTTCTAATTTTGTTTTGTTGTTGTTTACAGGAAACCCTATTTCTAAATATATTTTGTTGTTGTGTAAACATTGTAGCAGAGAGGTGAAATTGTTACAACTGATCTTTTTAAATTGCAATACACACAAATGCATAGGCGAGGAGAACCAGTTGTAAATATCAAAATGGTTCATTTTTTGTTCTCAAAATACTCCCCAGGTGTTTTGAGATTCCTCATAATAAGCAAGAATCAATCAACATGCTATGGGAGAGTTATAGAGACAATCATAAATTACTCTCAAGAGATGTTGTCTTACTCATAAACCATATATCCCATGAGAGTCATGTTCCTAATAATTAAATCTATGCTTGATGACCCAATGCGATGTCAAATCTTGGAACACTTCCACAATTTAAATCAAACCAATGAAAAGCATTATTCAAGTCTTATCAGTAACTAAAACAAGTGTAGAAGTGGCTCCAAATGATATGAAGATTAACACCAACTCCCTACCTATGGAAGTAAGGCCAATGCCAAGATATGATTTGCTTCTTGTTGGTTTAATCCAACATGACAAACCTTTCTAGAGAATATTTCATTCTTGGATGGGCAAAAAATAATGATATTCCCAAAATATTTCTCATCCAACACTCCAAGCCTCAAATGTGTAGACATCATGACATCTTTGTTGTTGGCGAGCCACATTTCGATCTCTTTTATTACTATTATTATTATTATTATTATTTATTTAGAACATCCACTACATCACACTCCTCATGCATACTAAGTTGTAAGGTGCACCAAGGATAATCTTGGTGCAATAAACATTGAGTTAGCACCATTCATTTCTAGTAAGATAACTTGAACATGTGAGACACAAAAGAACTTTCCATAAGTTCATCCCATCTATCTGGTAGCCCATTATTTTATTGATGAGGCTAGTTTGTTTAAATTTGGTTGGATTTCTAGTCTACACTATGTTTACAAAAGAAATTCCTCTGACTCTGCAAGGTTACCTGCTAACATATTTTGGCCACATTCAATGTCCCATGACCATTTTATGTTCCGGATGATTTCCTAGATGATCTTTCCAATACATATATTATGATATGTTGGATAGTTTCCACTACCTTCTTTCCATGGATTTTTCCTACAAATGATTCCCAACATGTTGACGTGGATCTTTCTTTGTTACAATTTGGCATAGATCCTATCTACAAGAAATCCAAGATTGGTAATTCGTTATGGGCGTAATCTGGTTGTAATCAAAGCCAATGGAATATAATCAATTGAGTTGGATAATGCAATTGTTGTTTTGGTTCATTACATTGCTATGGCAAATTTTAGAATGTTTTTAGGGTGAAAATGATTTATTTGATGGCTCAAGGTACATGGAACATTACTAACATCACCAAAACAAACTACTACTAGAAGACTGGCATTTGTAAGCAACATCCAAAAGGATAGATGTAGAATAATTTGTTTCAGTCATTCAACCTAACGTCCAATATTGAATCTAAGGATCCGACGAGAGACACGTCCTAGTCTACAACGAACAAGTTAACCCATCTATGACTATATCGAGGTTTACATTTTTCTTTAGAAGGTGCAATGTAAGTTGTGACTGTGGTTATTCCCTAAACATCACTCATGGTAGAGTTACTTATGTTGCACAGAGGAAGCATTCACACTACCTACAATGCCTATTGTGTGAAACAAGAGATCTCAGTGATGCTTCATACATTGCAATAGACAAGAGTCCCGAATGGTGAGAAAGTAAGAATGTACCAAGAAATAATCAAGAACTTGTAGATTCTAAGTCCATGATAGTAGGTTCATTTATATTTGGAATATTTCCAAGGCATATGAACTAGCCTTTTTTGCGTCGTTGTAACTATGGATCTTATTTCTAAGTTAACTAAATCATATCATCTTTTATGGAAGTATTGTTACATGTGTTGCACTCCCACGCTCCCCGGAATGGTGTAGGGGCCTTCATAGAGTACATCCCACGTACCAAGATATACATTTATCTATGTTGTTATTGGCTATGAAATTAGAGATGTTATTGGGCACTACATCGTAACTCGTGACTTTGGTGGTTTGCCACTTGACATGTAGTCAATTCTTTGTACTATGCAACATGAGGTGTATTTGATTCTTCATACTATGCTCGATGTCATATCTACGAAGCAACATTAATTGACAAATTCAAAATTAAATTTTGTATATTTTATTTTAATTGGAGTTTCGCTATGAATTAAATTAAAGGTTCTTATATTTGAAGTTTAGGATTTATGCATTATACTTTATTTGGATTAATTTTCATTTTTTCATAATAATTTAAACTTAACTAAATTTATTTAATTTATTTATTTTTGTAAGTTTGGCATGACTACATCTTCATCTTCATCATGTCCAATATATCACCTTGATCGGGGCGAGGAATTGAACTAGTGACTTCAAATCATGGAGTGCCTTAACAAAGCACTTGATCATCGTCTATCCAAGACCCCGTGGACTAAATTGATTTAAATTTAATTCATATGAATACTTTTCATATTAATTTAATTTAAATCCATATATTTATTGTATAAATAATGAATTTAAATTTTAACTAATTATGTTGTATTAATATTTAAATCAATATCAATTAATATTAATATGAATTTGGTTTATTAATTTAAATTAATTTGATTATTTATGATTGTATAAATAATATGGCTTACGAAAATAATTTAGTAGAGTATTAATATTTAATATTTTATTCATATTTTATAAATAAAATTTAATTCTATTATTAATATCAAAATAATTTACGCCAATTATTAATATTATGGTTGACCTCCATTATGGCATCACCCTCTAGCGTGACACTCCCGAACCCGCCTCCTCCAAACACGCTTCTATGTAACTCTGCCTTCACATGTAATGCCTCCCCCTATATAACCCCTCCCCCATATAATACCTCTGCTCCTTATATATCAGATTGTAATTTTTACACGAGAACTCCATTTTATATGAAGTGAAAATTTTATACATTGGCAGCAGAAGTATTTTTTACAGTACACGGATTTTAAAATGCATTCATTGATATCTATTGTGGGAGTGGTTCTCACTAGCAAGGAGAACTATCCTGAATGGTCGTGGAAGATCAAACACACTCTCATTTTTTATGAGTTGTGGAAAGGAGTGTGTGTTGGAGAAGGAGACAAAGAACCAGAAAAGCCTACCTTAGACAAGGAATTTTCCATTTGGGAAAATAAGAACATCAAGGCTTATGCATTGATTGCAGCATCAGTAAATGACGAGGTGAGTCACCATATTTCGCCATTTTCAATTGCTTTCAAAGCCTTACAAAAAATTGAAGGAACTCTATGACTCGTACTCTGCACTTGAAGTTGTTAACCTCATGATTAAATTGTTTAGCCTTGAATTACAAAATCATGATCCTCTTGCTCTTGCATCAGGAGTAAAATCTATTATGCATGATATCCCACTTACTCAAATTATCTTGAGTCATTACAATCAAATGGAAACCTCAAAGAAATTACCTTTGACTCCCTTGTGAATAAATTTGCAGAGAGAGAAAGATTTTGGGAAGAAGACAACTCCTCTGTCTTCTGAAGAGGCTATGTGTCTTGCACATAGAGAGAAGAATCTTGCTCAACATTCTTCCAGAGGAAGAGGTGGTCGAAGAGGAAGAGGAAGAATAAATTTCAGAGGCAGGGGGGTAGATACTCTCAAGGAGAAAAGTCAGATTTGCATTGCATACATTGCAATAGAGATGGATGACATGATGCATCCACATGCAAGTTGCCTTGGGACATAATTGAGCAAGAAAGTAATCAACCCAAAGGTAAAACTAATGACAAAGAGAAAGGTAAAGCACCTAAATCCACTCACTATGTTGTGGCACATTGTAATATTGGAGTAAATGAAGACTTGTTTAATGATTCACTTGCTTCTTGTAAAAATGATTGGTTGCTTGATTCAGAAGCAACTTGCCACATGACTTTTAGAAGAGATTTTTTTGAAGAATTTACTAACAATGTTGATGGAGCATTATACTTTGCAGACAAATCAAAACTCAAGCCATCAGTGCTTGGCACAATCAGGCTTAAATTGCTTGGTCTTCCAGACTTTCTTTTGCATGATGTTTTATATCTCCCGTAGCTGAGGAGAAACTAGTTGTCATTGGTCCACATCTGCCAGCAAGGACACTCCATTCATATGTTTGATGACAAGGTTGAGGTGAGAAAAGCATTAGATCACTCACTTGTCATGACAGGCATAGAAGAAGAAAGGCTTCTCAAGCTACAAGGTACCTCTGCTCATGCACAAAATTTCTCATGCAATTCTCATTATGATGAAGGTGCATTTCCATCAAGTTTATTATGGCATGCTACATTTGGACACTTGAACTATGACAACCTTTGCTTGTTGAAGAGCAATGGTGTTACCAGTTTGCCTACAATTCCGAGGAAGCTTAAGCAATGTGATGCTTGCATTCTAGGAAAGCATAGCAACAATCTTTTCATGATTCACATTCCAGAGCACATAGAAACCTTGAACTCGTTCAATCAGATTTATGTGGTTCAATGCTTATTCCTTCTGCAAATGGAAATAAATATATGATTACATTTATTGATGACTACACCAGAATGTGTTAGGTTTATTTATTGAAGAACAAATCTAATGCTTTTCAAACATTCAAGAACTTTCATACATGGATTGAAAATGATGCACAATCTCATATTGGATCTAGGCACACTGATAATGGAAAAGAATACACTTCAAATGAATTTGAAAACTATCTTCACCAACATGGGATCAAACATCAAACAATTCTGCCTTATAATCCCCAACATAACAGAGTAGCTGAAAGAATGAATAGGACAATCTTGAATATGGTGCGCTCCATGATGTTTTTCAAGAATGTCATATTGATGTTTTGGGTTGTTCTATGTGTTGTATATGTAAATAATAGATGTCCATCTAATACTATTAGAAACAAGACTCATGAAATGTGGTATGGCCACATTCCTTTGGTAAAGCATCTCGGGGTCTTTGGTTCCACCTGTTATGCCTTGATACCAAAGGTACATAGAAACAAACTTGGTGCAAGGAGTCGTAAGTGTATCTTCTTGGGGTATTCAAACACCTCCAAAGCATACCATCTCTATGATGAAGTTAATAAAAATTTTGTTGTATATAGAGATGTAATCTTTCTTGAATCTTCCAAAGCTGACAATGTTGTTGAGCGACAACTTAATGGCTTGGATAGATTCGCAAATGCAAAATCATTTCAAGAATTTGATAATCAAATTCCACATCTTGAAGGGGGGATTACTATAATAGATCAATTAGTGGAACCTTCTTTTGAAGCACTCTCTCCCCCACATGAAACTCCAACCACTGATGACACTTTGACTGATGTGATTGATAGAATTGGGAGACTCAATCTTGATTCAGTTCCAACTCAATCAACTAAGCAGCCTGGACCATCTCAGAAAGGTCCCCCAAAGTGGCTGACAAAGACACTTGAAAGTGTTCATCCTGATGAGGTTGGAAAGATAGGAACAAGAAATTCAACAAGGAAAAATGGAGGTGATGTAGATGATTATGATTCACCTGTTGACATGGATGTTTCTTATGATTGTGAACTGAATTTGTCTACAAATTTTGAACAAACTTCCTTCAAAGAAGCCGCTTCTCATGATGAATGGAAAGAAGTGATGCAAAATGAGTATGATTCCTTAATAAATAATGGCACTTGGAAGCTGGTTGATCCTCCATTGGGAACCAAACCAATTGGCTACAAGTGGGTCTACAAGAACAAGTATAAAGTTTAGGGCTCACTTGACAAGCACAAAGTCAGGCTTATGCCAAAAGGATTTGCACAGAAGGGAGGGGTCGATTATGAGGAGACTTTTTCCCCCACAGCAAAATGGGCTACCATCCGAACACTCTTTGCCTTAGCAGCTCAGAACGGTTGGAAAGTCCATCAAATGGATGTACAAACTACTTTCTTGAATGGAGATCTAAAAGAGAATGTTTTATGTTTGAGCCTGAAGGATTTGCTGTGAAAAGACATGAACATAAAGTATGCAAACTTGTGAAATCCTTGTATGGCCTAAAGCAAGCACCGCAAGCCTGGTATGAAAAATTAACTGAGCATCTTCTGAAACTCAATTTCAAACATTATGATCTTGATGACGCAACTTTGTTTGTCAAGAAAGTTGGCAAAACAACTGTATATCTTGTGGTATGATCCGGATTTAAACAGGAACGCAACAAAATACAGAGATAACTATATACACAAAGATGCAGCAGAAATAATACTTCATTTCATTAATGTAAAATATTGAAATATGCTTACAAACAAAAATGGAAATAAACCAGCTAGGGCAATGGTAGCTTATCTCTGAGAAGAGATGTGGTGGTTACATGCCTTTGAACTGTGTTACAATGAGGCTCGAAGGCCTATTTATTGTTGAGAAATAATGGAAAACCCTAAACATCCAAAAACCTAACCCTAGAAGATGAAATGCCAAATTGTGGGCCCCGTTCGGGTAAATTGGTACATCAACTTCCCGGGGTCATATATTTGGCATACGATCTTCGTTTGACATGCACAATATCTCGTTAGAAAGACCTATCCGAGAACTACAACTTTGGGAAGAGAAACATCGGTCCATGGACCCATGTTGCTCCCAATTTTCCAAAAAAAATGTCGTTTAGGGCCTCAAAATGGCTCCGGAAGTTCAGGACCCGAAAAACTGCTAAAAATAGTAAATTGTGCTACAATTAAGGAAACTGAAAAGCTGAAAAAAACAATGGTGGGGGTCCAAGTGGACTTGGCAGGTAGCCACCAATATCCACCTGGACCATTCCTACCCCCTTAGGAAGCAATGGTCCCAATTGCGTTGAGTTCCTCCATGAGATGAGGAAACTTTTGCTGAACTTGGTCCCTGGTGAGCCACTTGCCCTGGTGAAGGAGTTGGCCTTCTTTGACAACTCGATACAATTGGATATTCTGTTGGTGAGTGTGCTTGATCTATGTGTCCATGATCCGATCAGTTGCAGCTTTCTGGATTTAACTCTGTGGGTGTGAGCTGTTCTGCAATGTCGGATGTGTCTAGTAATGGTGGAAAGTATGGCCGAAGGCGGTCCACATTGAACACTGGGTGCAGGCCAAGGAATGGGGGAATGCTAAGCTCAAATGCATTGTCTCCCACAGCCTTGGTAATGGTGTAAGGATCATATCGGAGTGGTCTGAGTTTCCGATAGGCTCCGGTAAGGCGTTCCTTTTGCAAATGCAACCAGACTTTGTTGCCCAGCTGAAACTTGTGTGGCACCTGATGTTGATCATGTCGCTGCTTGTACTTGGCATTTGATTTCTCTAGAATGTCATGGACCTGTTGGCAAATATGTTGGATGTGATCAATGAAGTTGTTTGCCTTATCTGTTTCGGACTGGAAATGAGCCGAATCTGCCTGAGTAGCTGCAATTGGCATGGCCACATCAATGGGACATAGTGGCTGGAATCCCAAGCCCACCTAAAAAGGGTTGTGGCCAGTCGAGCTATGGAGAGCCCGGTTGTAGCTGTGTTGAACATAGGGGAGGCTCTCGTCCCATGTGCGTGGATGCTTTGAGTTGTACATGTGTAAAATGTGTACGATCATCATGTTGACAACCTCTGTATAAACATCAGTTTGAGGATGGAAGGCTGTGGACCTAGTGAGTTTGGTGTCGAGCATCGACCAGAGACTGGACCAAAATGTATTGAGGAACCTGCTGTCCTGATCTGAGATGATAGACTGTGGGATCCCAAAGTGTACCCACACTCATTCAAAGAAGAGTTTAGCAGTGGCTTCTGCTGTAATATTCTTCTTGCAGGCGGCCATAATGGCCATCTTCGAGAACCTGTCGACGACCACAAAAAAACAGTCGTTTCCATGCTTAGTGGAAGGAAGACCTAACATGTAATCCATGGAGATGGATTCCCAAGGTCGACTAGGGGTAGGCAGTGGGGTATAGAGGCCTTGCTTCTTGATGGTTGGTTTGGCAATGGCGTAGGCAGTGCATGATCTGATGTACTTCCCGAAATCATGTCGAAGATTCGGCCAATAGAAATACTTCTGCAGTACTACCACTGTTTTCTTGACCTCGAAATGTCCAGCAGCTTGATTGTAGTGTGCTTCCCAAATCATCTTGGCACGCTCGCTTGAAGGAACACAAAGGTGACCCAGGTGGCATAACAGGGCATCCTGGAGGTGAAAATCTGGAACATGCTGACCCTCCAAGAGTGTCGGTATGTGTGGCCAAATTCTGGGTCGCTTTTGTAGAGAAGTGGCCATTCAAAAGTCTCGTGCCCACAAGAGTTGAGCACAGTGGTTAACACCATGATCGGTGGTCAACTAAGGCAATCTGCAACATTATTGGTGCTACCCTTCTTATACTTGATATTCAAATGGAATTATTGCAGGTATGTGGACCACTTCTGATGGCGATCATTCTGCAATTTCCCTTGGGTCTATATGAACTGCAGTGGTCGGTGGTCTGTGTGGATGACCGTTTACTTCCCCAAAATGTAATGCTTCCATTGTCCGCAGGCCTGCATAATGGAATACATCTCTTTGTCATAAGTGGGATACTTTCGGACTATGTCTAAAAGTGTCTCACTGTGATATGCCACTGGATGCCCGTGTTGAGTAAGGACTACCCCAATAGCATAGTCGGAGGCATCTGTCTCGACCTCAAAGGGTTGTTGCAAGTCTAGTAATGTGAGCACGGGTGTCGTGCAGAGGCAATCTTTCAACTCTGTGAATTCCCTCTGTTGAGATTCAGTCCAAAACAATTTTTCTTTCGCTCCTCCCTTAGTGACTTGACTCAAGGGCCAAGTGATATGAGAAAATCCCAACACGAACCTACAGTAGAAGTTGGCAAGACCTAGAAAGTTGCGGAGCTCTGTAAGAGTGGTTGGAAATGGCCAATATCTAATGACTTGGATCTTGGATGGATCCACATGCACCCCTGTTCATCAATAATGTATCCTAGATACTGAACCTAGGTCATGCCAAAACTGCATTTCTCTAAATTGGTACATAACTTGTGTTGCCGCAGTGTTTGGAGAACTTGCCAGATGTGGTGGAGGTGCTCTTCCCAAATTTGGCTGAAGAACAGGATGTCATCCAAGTATACTGCTACAAATGAGTTGGTGAATGACCGCAAGATGTCATCCATTAGCCTCATGAAGGTTGCAGGAGCATTCGTCAATCCGAAAGGCATAAATAAACCATTTGAACATGCCCTCCTTTGCTTTGAAGGCAGTCTTCCACACATTGGAGGGTTCGATTGGTACCTGGTGATATCCTGACTTCAAATCGATCTTGTTGAAATATTTTTCCCCCTTCAGTTGGTCCAAGAGGTCATCAATCCGTGGGATCGGGTAACTATTACGAACTGTGATCTTGTTCAGCGCTCGATAGTCAATACAGAGTCTCCAAGTCCCATCCTTCTTCTGTACCAACACAATCGGGCTCCCACAGGGAGATGAACTTAGACGGATGTGACCTTTCTGCAACAGCTCTTGAATCTGCCTCTTGATTTCATCATTCTCTTGAATGGAGCACCGATAGATTGGTCCATTTGGCAGCGGTGCACCTGGGGTCAGATCGATGGAGTGCTTGACCTGACAGTGCAGAGGAACCCCTGCGGGGGAGGTGAAGATGTCCTCGTACTCCTCCACAACCTTGTCCATCTGTATTTGTTCTGCGGAGGGGCCCTATCTGGAGGTCGTGGCCACCGTCTTCTTCTTTCCTTGAGGGCATATCATCAGGAAAAAAAATTTCCAGTTTTGGAAACGAGCTTACTGCATTGTTTTGTAGTAATCAAAGAGATGGCGGTAGGCAGTACTACCTCCGGTATCCTGCACAACTTAGTTCCCAAAGTAACAATAACAACACAGGGCCTTGATTCATACACAGCATGTCGCTTCCACAAGTATGGTTGTCCTAGTAATACATCACAAACTTCAAGGGGAGCAATGTCACACAATACCTCATCCGTGAAGGGCTTGATGTTGTATTGAAGGCGACACTGCTGGCTCACGCGAATATCCTGTCCTTGGTGAAGCCACCAGATGGTGTACGGTTGTGGATGTGCTATGGTTGGTAAGCGCAGCCGCTTCACGACCTCTGTTGAAATGAGGTTCTTTTGGCTCCCGCTATCGATAATGAACTGTAGCGAGGAGCCCTGTACCCACATCTAGGAGTGGAAGAGATGCTCCTCCTCCTCTGGATCTTCGGGTTCCTCCTTCTGCATCTTCATGGTGGAAATGGTGACGTTGGGTTTCGCATCGATAATCTGCTTTCCTTTGTCATTCCCCTTCTCGGGTTCTGACTCAGAGTCGGAACCTGCATCCAATTATGAAACCTTTAGCTCAGCCACCAGTGACTGCTTGGCCCGACACTCACTTGTGTTGTGAGTGGAGCTCTTATGGAACTCACACCACTTTCCCGTGTCCTTTTTCGGCTTCGCAGCACTGTTCTTTGCTTGCATCTTTGGCGGATTGTCTTGGGCAGCCCTGCCTTGGCTTTGTCCTTTGTTCTACGGTTTGGGGGTACCTTTCCCTTGCTTCGGATTCGTAGATCCAAAGTCTCGTTTCTTTTGTTTAAACTTTTGCTCGACCCTAACGGCATATCGGTATGTAGTGCCGAGCGAGGAGATGTTCAGGAATTCTATTTCTTCCTGGATGTACTTGTGCAGGCAGCCGCGGTATTTGAGTACCAAATGCTGCTTTGAATCCTTAATACCCAACTTTGTGCGACGGGTATGGAAAATATTGGTGAACTCCGGCACGTCTTGGTCCCTTCCCTATCGCAGCGTGGTCCACTTTATGTATTGATCCTCATAGCTTCCAACATGGTAGTACTGCTCCTTAATGGCATCCCGGAATGAATTCCAAGTGGGTGCGGCTGAAAATAGTGAGCCTGTACTTTCATCCTTATGCTCGCAGTAGGTTTCCCACCAGTCCTTGACATGGGGGGCTACTTTGAGAAGAGCGAAAATAATCTTTTCCCAACTGGAAAAATCACGAACAAAAAAATAACCCTCTAGCAGATTTAACCATTTATCGATCTGTGTCTATCTGACCCTCGAATATGGGGATTTCAAAATTAACTTGTACCTTAAACGGTGTGGTGTTTCCAGAGTAGCTGTTGGAAGTCGATGCGTCGCCCCTGGGTAGCCGCTGAAGGATTTGGGCAAAGTTGTCCATCATCGCGTTCCTTTGTCGCTCAAAGGCTTCTTCGAGCAAGATTTTGATAGGATCTCCTACCCTCTCATCTTTCTTTTCATCTACCATGGGAGGCTGTCGGGATTTGCGAGGCTGGTCTTGCAAAGGTTTGACCAGTTCAAGCCCTAACTCCTTATATCCTGACCTCGTTGGGGACATGCAAAGAAAAACAGAGAAAAAAACAAACCGCTCTGATAACATTGATCCAGATTTAAACAGGAACACAACAAAATACAAAGATAACCATATACACAAAGATGTAGCGGAAATAATACTTCATTTCATTAATGTAAAATATTTAAATATGCTTACAAACAGAAATGGAAATAAACCAGCTAGGGCGATGGTAGCTTAGCTCTGAGAAGAGATGTGGCGGCTACATGCCTCTGAACTGTGTTACAATGAGGCTCGAAGGCCTATTTATTGTTGAGAAACAATGGAAAACCCTAAACATCCAAAAACCTAACCCTAGGAGATGAAACGCCAAACTGTGAGCCCTGTTTGGGTAAATTGGTACATCAACTTCCCGGGGTCGTAACTTTGGCATACGATCTTTGTTTGACGTGCACAGTATCTCATTAGAAAGATCTATCCGAGAACTACAACTTTAGGAAGAGAAACATCGATCCATGGACCCATGTTACTCCTAGTTTTCCCAAAAAATGTCGTTTAGGGCCTCAAAACAGCTCCGGAAGTTCAGGACTTGAAAAACTGCTAAAAATAGTAAACTGTGCTACAATTAAGGAAACTGAAAAGTTGAAAGAAACAATGGTGAGAGTCCAAGTGGACTTGGCAGGTGGCCACCAATATCCACCTGGATCATGGTATATGTAAATGATCTTTTGATGACAGGGAACAATGAGAGCTACATTGCATCCATAAAGAATGAATTGAGGAAAGGTTTTGAAATGACTGATTTGGTTTATGTTCATTACTATCTTGGAATTGAAGTAACTCAACATCCAAAGTCTGTATTCCTTTCTCAAAAGATGTACATTGGAGATTTGTTGAACGGGTTTGGCATGGCTGAATGTAATCCTCTAACTACTCCAATGGAACAAAACTTAAAGCTCACATCCATTGACGGAAAAGTATTTGAGGATGCAACAATGTATAGATAGCTTGTAGGAAGTTTCAACTACTTGACTACTACTAGACCAGACATTTTGTTTGTTGTTGGAATCCTCTCCATGCTTATGCAAAAGCCTTGTGAGGGACATTGGTTTGCTGCAAAAAGAGTTATAAAGTACTTGAAGGGAACTCAAGACTTTGGACTCAAGTATACACAGGTGGGCGACTTCAACTTGATTGGATACTCTGATTCAGACTTCGATGGAGACAAAGAAACTGGGATATCTACTTCTGGTTATGCTATGAGTCTTGGATCAGGAGTTGTCTCTTAGAGATCATGCAAACAATCAGTTCTAGCAGATTCCACAACAAAGGAAAAATATGTGGCAGCAGCTGAAGCAACAAAATAAATTGTGTGGCTCAGGAAAATCTTGGAAGATTTGCACGTAAAACAAGTACATTAGACTCCACTCATGATTGACAACACCTTTGCAATAAAGTTTGCCAATAACCCAAAGTTCCATGATCGAACGAAGCACATCAATACAAAATACCATCTGATTCGACATCATGTTGAGGCCAAGACGGTCCATCTACGCCATTGTTCCGCTAATGAGCAGATTGCAGACATCTTCACCAAAGCGCTTGGAAGAGAAAAGCTTGAAAGGTTCAGAACGATGCTTGGACTCACCAACATCCCTTCAGATTAAGGGGGGAATGTTGACAGCTAATCATGGGGATTGGGTGAACAGTTGTAAATAGTGTAAATAATAAATAATGGAAAAGGAAGAGTCATCAGGAGATGAAACCCAAGAATCACTCCCTCATGTATATAACTATGAACAATCTAAATGAATAAACAAATTTCATTTGAGGAGTTACCTCCTAGCCTGACAGAAATTATGATCTATTTTTCAATCTTTGGTTCAAGTGCCTATGACTCTTGAGATTGATTTTTTTGGCTATTTACTTTAAAATCTCAATTCATACATACCTTTACATCAGCGGGGTAGTGAGGAGACAATTAAATGACCCTTAACTTTAGCTATGCCACTAAATTTTTATGAAATTGAATTTATAACAAAGCTAACCTTACAATAAAGGAGGTAAAGTGTTGTAATATCAACAAGGACAACTCTCAAAAAAGACATATATATTGACATGAGCTCCCTTATATATTATATATTATAATATTATATATATTTTTATAATTTATTTTAACCACATAAAGTAATATTTAAAATTAATCAATTTGAGATATTGAGAAGATTAATTGGTTTTATACATATTGGTAATAGAAAAATATTATATATTTTTGTTACGTTGAAAAGTTTAATTAGTATTTATATTGAAAAGTTTAATTAGTATTTATAAATATTGGTATTAGAAAAATATTATATATTTTTATAACTTATTTTAAAAAGATAAAGTAATATTATAATATTTAAAAAATTAATTACTAATTTTGTGTATTGAGTTTAATTTTATTTTATTATTTTTTTTAGTTTATTAATTTTTTAAAAGGCATAAAAAAATATTTGTTTTTTTTTATAATTAAAAAGATTGAAGAGATTTTTTTAAATTAATAATTTTAGATATTAGTGTAAATATTGTTATTATGAAATCGAAACCCAATTGTAAGTAATTTATAAAGTATATATATTTTTTAATCTAATGTGAATTTTTATTTTAAGTTTGTGAGAGGTTATTTTTATTTTAACTATATGATTTTTTTTTGTATTTTTTTGTTTTTTTGTTTGTTTGTATTTTTTTTACCAAAGGAAAAAAACACTGGTTATTATTAGTAATATAAAAACATGTACATGATATCAAGATGTAGTCTTCAACATAGTCCATCAACTAAATACCATATGCATCTAAATGTAAGTAAGCAAATGCATAATAAATATAACCATCAAAATAGACCACTGCATCAATATGAAAATGCCTCATGCAGTCATGCCTCATGATCTAACATGGGAGGAGCAAGCCTCCAGGGTCGATGCAAATCAATAAAACTCCAAGTCCTTCACCAATTAAGCCAAGCCCAAATTAGAAGTACTTATGACCGTGCATGGGTAAGTAAACTGGTAATCATAAGAACAAAAACCATAAGCAAGCGCGATGTCCACAAAGCCTGGATTGTGTATGTGCGACCAGAAGACCTCAACTAGGAAGTGGCATAGGCCCAACTTCCATGGTGGAATCGCTTATCCCAATGTGATATGCAAGCGGCCCTCCAAGTCCGAGATGCACAACTTTGACATGTCATCTGCAGTAGTGTTGAATTCACGATGGATATACTGAAAATATATGTTTTTAAAGGATCTTTTAAGGTAATCAATGTTCCTGAGCCAACTCTGTAAATGTGGATGGGAAATATAGGATAATTCCAACACATGATTGATTAGTACTTGTGAGTCCCCATAGATATGGAGGCTTGGCATGTCCAGGAATCTGACAAACCATAATAACCCCCAGAGTATAATGGTTTCAGCTCTAATATTGGTGCCCTTCCCCTAGGACCAATGGATCTTATATTATAGTTCATGGTTGATGTGAATCCAGACCCCACATCAACATGTTCCTCCTTGTTCTGCCCCATCAAAAGACCCAGCAGGGAAGGAAATATGTGGGGCAGTTCTTCTATATATGATGTCATTATCCACTGCATTTGTCTACATCAAGGGCCTCAACCAGGAAACAATATTGTTGATAATATTTATGGGTCTCTGGCTCCACCATAACAAGCAAGCATCAATAGAGTCATGTGCCATGTTCATGAAAGAAAATAGGCAAGAGATCCTAGACCATACATGTTGTGCAATTGGGCAGGTCAGTAGAATGTGTAGATTGTTCTCCTCCATCAATTTGCATAAAACACTTGCCCAGGTCCATTTATGCCTCTTTTCCACAAATTTTTCCAAGTCAGAGTCTTATTTTTCCATGCCAGCCATGTGTATAACATAATTTTATATGAGACTTGTAACTTCCAGTACTTGTTGAACCAACAGAGGCTCTGGATGTTATGTTCGCTACTACATATGTATAGGTATGTGTCAGCGATATAAATAGATCCTCGGTGTGTGTGTATGTCCCATGCGATCCGATCCCTTTCATTAGCTTTTCATATGCCCGATCTTCATAGTGCATCAATCAGTCTATCCCAACTCCCAACAACTTCCCCATTCAGTCCAATCTCCCCACCCCTTTTCCATATTGGGGTGATACCATCCCATGTTTTGATCACCTGTGTAAGGTAGAAAATGCTCCTTGAATTTAGACCGTGATTTAATGCTTTTGTGTAATTTAATTTAATCTCGGTGCCTACGATACGATATCTGCTAATAATGATGTCCTTCCCCATGCCAAAGGTCCAGCAGGCTTGCATCATGAACCAAACCTTGATCTTGTTAAAGTTGTTCCAGATGGTGCATCCTTTTGATCTTCCAATTTGGCCATCCCTCATCCAGTGTCCAATCTTTATGCCATTTAAGTATTTTGATCTAATAATGTCGCCCCATAGACACTTCCCAAATAAACCCCTCCATAATGATTTAATTAGGAATGCCCACCCAAAGAACTTAAGGTTCAAAATCCCCCATCCTCCAAAACGCTTGGGAATGGAGAGCTTTTCTAATTTAATGAGATGGAATTTGAAACTTTTACCAGAGCTAGTCCATATAAACTTTGCCATAATACCATTTATTTTCCTAATAATCGTGGTAGATAGACATAAGAGATGTGCCCAGTATACTGCTAATTGTTGTAGGACCGACTGAGTGAGGGTGACCCTGCCTCCAAGTGTAAGATATCGATGTTCCCGCCCAGTAATATTTTTGTGAAATCTATCAGCTATCCACATCCAGTCACTGACTCTATAATCATTTGGCTTAATGTTGAAACCCAAGTATTTTAAACCAAAGTAGATTGGTTGTGTTTCCACTCCAAAAATATTTGCTATAAATCCTATGTCCTTCTGTTGTCCCTCTACAAATAATAACAATGATTTATCTTTATTAATAATGAAACCGGATGCACTGCCAAACTTGCAGAAGATTGTTGGAGCACAGTCCACTTCATCTTGGATAGCATACCAAAAAGCAGAATGTCGTCCATGAAAAAACTGTGTGAGACCTGAATGTCACAGCCCACTGTGAGTCAATGAAATTTATCCTCTAAACAGGCAGTTTTATTTTATGACTGAGGTCGTCCATGATTAGGATAAATAACAAAGGTGATAGTGAGCCTCCCCGGTGGAATCCTCTGTCAGCACCAAAGAACTTAGTAGGATATCCATTTATTATAATTTCATATTGAACAAATAAAAAACATGCCATTATCCATTCAATGTTATGCATTTCCAATCCAATCCTGTGTAGAATGATGTGGAGGAACGTCTAGTCTACATAGTCATATGTTTTTTGTAGATCCACCTTCATGACAACAAATTTAAATTTCTTAGTGTGAATTGAATGAAGGCATTCCTGTGTTGTGGTAACAACATCATGGATCAGTCTGTATTGTAGAAAACCATATTGCTCTGGAGTAATGTTGCTGGACATTGTAGACGTAATTCTAAGTGCAATGATCTTAGAAATAAGTTTATATACCAGATTACAAAGTGAAATAGGTATGTAGTCTGTGAAGGATCCCACTTCATTGTGTTTTGGGATAAGATTTATGAATGTGGAGTTGATAGCTCTCGTAATATGTCCTCTAATCCTAGATTCTTCAACCATCTGCACCAATTCCAGTCCGATTAGATCAAGAAAATGCAAGAAGAATTCAACTATCCATCCATCTGGTCCAGGGCATTTATCTTTCGCAAATGATCTAGGACCGAGTGCACTTCCTCCAGATTTACCGACTTATATAGTTCCTCATTTTTTGTTTGGTCGAACATGGTAAGATAGGATTCATACCCCCAAATTTGATCCTCAAGTGGTGATCCTCCCTATGCCCTATATGCCTCTTAAAAAATATAATTGTCACCCTTTGAATCTATGAGAAAATATGCAACTTGTTACCATGTGAGTCTCTTATGCTCCATATGGTGTTGACATTCCTCCTATAATTAGTGTACTTGTGGAAAAATTTGGTATTCTTATCCCCCTCTTTCAGCCATATTGCCCTACTTTTTAATCACCATGTGACCTCCTGAATATGTATTATACTTTGTTTCTTTTCCTCCATTTCCTTAATGTTAATGAGATCCTGAGAAGGATTCCCAACATCCAAGATCCTACTAAGTTTTTCCAACTCATGTTTGATTTCAATTAATTCCTTTATCATATTCATTTTCCTCTTGCGTACCCATTTTCTTAATTTTGATTTTAAATCATGTAATTTCCCCTGTATGGCCTACATTGGAGAATAGTCTATAGTCTTGTAATGTATCCATAAATCCCTAATCAGAGTATTGAATTCTGGATCCTCTAGCCAAATATGATTGAACTTGAAAGGCATGCCAAGCCGCATCTCAACTCTCCTCCATAGTAGTGTGATAGGCAGGTGGTCTGATATATACGACTTCAGGACCTCAGATTGTAGGAACCCCATTCTCTCAATCAAGTGTTCATGAACCAAGTATCGATCAAGCCGCTTGGAAATATGTTGTGTACCCGTTCTTCCATTGTGCCAGGTGGGCACAGTTTTGTGAGGCCGAATATCTATTAGATTGTTCACTGAAAGTGGCTTTAAGTCTATCTAGAAGTGGATCCCTCTTTCGAATAGAACCCCAACATTCATCCATTGTTATAGTGGCTTTAAAATCACCCGCCACAATGAGAGATCAAATTTTTAGTATGTCTGAAGATTATAATATGTCCCATAATTTTTCTTTATTCCTATATGGAGCATATATATTAAGTATGCGGAGACGACCAGCCAGTCCCCTAAGTCTTCCAGTGAGTAAAATACCAGCAAAACATTTGTAAGCTCGGAAAGCCTCCCATCATGGATTCCATAGTGCCGCCAATCTACCAGAAAGACCCTGTGAGTCCACAACCACCATGTGCCAGTCCGGGAGCAGCTTTCTAAAGTAAACAATTACTCGGTAAACAATTATGATGGATTCCTGAAGAAGTATGATATGGGGATAGATGAAAAGAGTTCTATGAGGGAGAGGAATTTTTGCAAGTCCCCCAAGCTCCACATATTCAGGGATAGGTAGAGGGTCATGTTGGATGGGGGTCAAGTGGCGTTGCTCTAAGGGCCCGATATTCATAGGAGGTACCGATGGGAATATCAATGAGGGAGGAGGAATCATCAAAAGGGATTGATTTAAATTTGGGTCACCTTTTAAAGTGTCTACTACCCCTCTTTTCTCTGCATCTAACAGTAATATTTAGAGCCGAGTTGGGGTTGAGAGTAGGGCAGGTCCGAGGGAACTCCCTATGTATAGACAGGGTTTCCAGGTCCAGTGCCGAATTTACAAGCAAGAATTCAATGTCGTTGTCCATCGAGTTCCTAGGGGAAATAATCGATGACTAGGGGGGTGGTGGGGAGCCACAGGGAGGCATGGTGGTAGGATGGGAGGGATTCTCAAGAGTGTGGAACAAGGGAAGAACAAGGTAGGGAAGCCAAATTCTCAGCGGTCATTAAGGAGGTAGCGGGCGGCGGAGGTGAATTTTTGAGAAGCGAAGGTAGGGAAGTGCGTTGGGGTAATTGGGGTTGTTCGAGCAGTGGAGATGAGGTAACCAAATTTGCGGAATCCAAGTTAGTAGAAATAATAGGGGAGGTGCGAGGGGAGGATGGTCCATGATTGGAGGATATGGAAGATGGGAGTTCCTTAGACATTAAACTAGGAGATGTGGGAAAGGTGCAAGATGAGGTACCTGGGATTTGATATCAATTTGTGCGAAAACGCCGATTAGGTCCATTGATAGCTCGACCACGATGTTGTATATCAACCCGACCAACTCCATCAAGAAAACGAGCCTCACCACCTCCAGCAGCCCTACTCCTGTGTCGCCAAGGGCATTGTGCCATAAGATGACCAGTGTGGTGGCTGATCAAACACCGGAATGGAAAACACCAAAAATCCAACCTTTGATGTATATGAATTTTGTCCCAAACTAGATCTATATGTGTAGGAAGCCCTCCAGGAAAGACGCATTCTATCAAAATCCAGGCTACCCTTTTGTCCCTAGCCCCCAAGCACTTCAGATCCACTTATATGAACATACCAATATCATTACCAATGTTAGTAAAAACTGTCTTGGTCTAGAATTTAATGGGAAATCCCAGAAGATTCACACATATCAGATTGTTGCGAGGGGTGTCCCTAAGCGAATTGAAACCAACATACCAAGGGTGGAGTGACGAAAACCCTCGTCCTCGAACCCACGACATTTTGACAAATTTTTCCAGGTCCTCATGATGTAAAAAATGGAAGTTGTACCAGGAGTTCATAAGTTTGTTGATCGTGGGAGTGTAGCCAAGAATTGTTTTCCACTACACTGAAATCCACGTACGCATCTCTTCTTTTACAAGATGATTACCCTGTCTAGTAGTACATCATATCCGAAGCTCAACAATTGCGGCTAAGGAGATGTCCCGATCATGTGATGCCTTTGGCTAGTCTTAGGTGCCCGAGTTGAGTCATGGTGATTCACATCTTGGGACAGAACTGCATGTGAGACACTTGGATAGTCTTCCACATCCAAATGGATGTGATTTTTCTTCGTATCAGGTAGGGATAATGCAACATGTCTCTTTGTAGACCATTGGGTGATCTAGAGGGGATCATGATGGTCATTCCAAGGAGCTGTCTGAAAGGTCATACGATGGCCAGGTGGATGTGCCAAATCAGCCTCAAGGGGTGGCATTAATGAATGCCTAATGTTCCAAGGTATCTGATATGAATAGATCTGATAGGTCCATAGGCCCCTAGGTGGAATCAAAGGAGCAGAGTGTCTAGTCCAATGCGAAGGGGAAGCGTAGGTAGAAAGGAACAGGTGTCAGAGGTAGGTATGATAATGAGGCGGATGAGATCCCCAACCCGGAAAAATGGATGATGGAGAGGACAAGTATAAGTTTATAAAATACCTTGGGAAGAAGTTCGCGTGAATTTGGGTCCCATCAGGTGCGAAAATATTCAGCACCTGACGCCCATGGCACATATACCCGTATCCACTCCGTCACCGATTCAGGTCCCAATATGGAAATTAATATAGCAATATGGAATAATCCCAAAATACCAACCCCCGATCAGTTGGATTGTCCGACAAAGTGGATGAAAATACAATGGGTCGATGGTGAGTAATTACCCCAAGGTGGCAAAATAATATTGCCTTGACAAGAGCACCCAACGACCACCCTGACGTGCAGCCGCAAGAATTTGAAATGATCGGTAAGTGGTAGAACTGTGATCAATTCCGGTACGGTCTACTATAAATCGTTCGCCACCCCAATAAAACAAGTTGCAGTCTGTGCATGAAGGATCCAGAGGACACCTGTGATAAGTTGTTAGAGTATCATCTCACGCAACAACAACATCCCAAACACGTCCACCATCGATTGCAACATCTTATTACAAAATTTCTGCAGGCTCTGGAAATGGTGAAAGAGTCAATACACTTCCTCCATAGAGTTGTGTAGTTAGTGGTTGCTAGACAGGACCCATGGTCTTATTCCGAAGAAAGGCATGCACTTTTGAGGACGTCAATCCACATAGGCATATGGTCTTCGGTGAAGGAAGTTCAATTGTTCACAAATGATACAGTATAGGATATAGATAGAAATGGAGAAAATGATGAGAATGTGAAATACTTCAGATGTAAGGAAGTTAAACATGATCGGGGAGGATATGGGGTGAAGCCACCAGAACGTTGGCCAACCAATAGTCTGGGATAAGTGCTCAGGTAGCAATGGAGAGAATGATGAGAATTTGAAAAACTTCATATGTAAGGAAGTTAAACATGATCGGGGAGGATATGGGGTGAAACCACCAGAAAACTGGCTAGCCAATAGTCCAGGAAAAGTGCTCAAGTGGGAATAGTATGATGTCCAATATTGAGAAATACCAAGACCCAAAATTACCACAATTTAAAAACCTCTCTTTCATGTACTAATCATATCCATTAAGAATATTATCATTTTAAACCTTGGAAAACAACTCATATGACGAGGATAGAAGACATCTGAACCACAATACCTCAATTGTAAAGAATGTTGCATGGAGTCCTCAGCTTCTTGAAAAATATGATCATAAAACGATTCCTACACTAACCAAAAATGGTGGTTTTCTCGCAGGTGCAAGCTCTGGTGCGTTTGTTGGTAGCTCTCTTACTTTCTTGAATTACTTAACAATACCTACGCTTTAATGTCACGCATTCTGTTTAGTTAGAGTGTTTTATGTGTTTAGTTAGGGCATTTTCACCTGATTTTTCGATGACGCCATTCTCTGCACCATGAATTAGCCATAAATCCTTGTGTTTATTTAACTGTGCCTTAAGTTTTAAGTGGCTTTAATAGAATTCGTAGCAATGATAGGAAACCTCTTAAGTTTCATGTTAATTATCGTATTCTTGTACATTTAGTACTTAATCATAGACTTATTTGTAATGGTGGAGGTCCCAAAGGAGGATCTTAGAGGATGTATTTCTTTTAATTTTGAGATTATAAATTTTAAAATATTATGAATTTGCTTAAGTTTCCTCCACATTTCTCTAGAAACATTACAACCTTGAACTTTATATCCTTATAAAATAATTGAAATAACAAGTGTATTAAAGAGACTTTTTATTTTTTCTCAAACTCAAAAAATAGTTAATGCATAATTATTCTCAATACCAAAAAATAATCTTTCCATCCTTTAATAATGTATATTTTTCCTCTAGCCTTGAGCGTTAGCTCAATTGGTTGAGGTCACATTGTTAAGGCACCTTGCCATTGGGAGGTCACGGGGTCAATTCTCCTCGATCGCCTCAGGGTTAGGCTCTGATTAGTTTGGCCGACGAGATTTGATCCCTTCAAGTGGATCTGCTCAGATTTTCCTTGCAAAAAAAATTGTATTTTTTACCTCCTACTTCTTACAAGATTTCCATTAACAACGAAAGCAAAATCTATGACTTGGGAAAATAATAGTTTTCATAAATATAAAACATAAAAACAAGGCCAAAAGAATCATTTAGCAATGAGTATTGTGATTAAGCCAAGTGTCGAGTCATCCTTGTCTTTGGGCAATTCCCATCCATTTATAATTGGGATTAGATTAATTGTTATGGATTCCTACCTATCCATGCTTTGTTTAAATTTTAAAAGTATTTCTCTTTAAAAACTCACAAGAGTTAAGGTTGGAAACTTATCATTACTAGGAATAGGAAGAAAAGATGTTTTCGAATAAATTTGCCAACTTAATGTTGAGAACAACTAAATCTTTAACAAATAACTAAATCGAGAAAAATACTTATAAATATCTCCTTTTTCACACACAATGCTT
The DNA here is from genome assembly GCA_031772625.1 of Pinus tabuliformis. Lineage (NCBI taxonomy): Eukaryota > Viridiplantae > Streptophyta > Pinopsida > Pinales > Pinaceae > Pinus > Pinus tabuliformis. Next base: position 1,411,192,628 of record CM062816.1, on the reverse strand, counting down.
CTCCCAACATGTGAAAAATTGGTGTCTAGAGTTGTAAGCCTTTTGTGATTATGGTGCAAGAGGCTATAACACCTGTTTCTAAGGCACAACCATATTTTTTGAGCTTGTGCCCTGGTTGGCATTTTGGTGGTTGATATGCTCTTGGGATTTCTAGCGGTTTCCCCATAATAGCTAAGTTTGATGCTAATAAATCATGTGCATGCATTTATATTTCAGGTCAGATAATGGGTGTTAAAAAAAGGATCCAAATCATTAATTGTTATGCACCTTATGTGGAGAGAAAAACTTTTGGGATCAAATGAGTCAGAGTGGGATCATTTGGATGATGGTCTTATCTTGGGTGGCAATTTAAAGCTTGCCCTATCTTCAGGTGAAGTTTGGGGGGTGGGGGGTGGATGGGTTAAGTGCATATCAAACCCTTTGGCAGACTATTTTTTGAAGATTTATAACTTCAAGTTAAGAGATATTCCCCCCTCTCCTATACAACCTACTTGGAAAAATGGTAGGTCAGGGTGAGAAGGCATTGGAAAATGCTTGGATCATTTTCTCATCAAGGAGGAGATTTCAGATGTGTTTGGCAATGTGAGAACTTGGATCCAACAAGTTGGCATCTCGAACCATTGCCCCATTTTCTTGCAATGGAAAGATGACCCTGCCCCATTACTCCTCCCTTTCAAATTTAATCATGCTTGATTGTTGGATGTGGATTTTTTAGAAGATTGTTAGATCTGTTTGGTTGAGCTCAGATAACATGCAACATTTTTCACATATGGACAGGGTTTGTTGTAGGCTAAAAAGATTGAAAGTAGTGGTAAAACGCGGGAAAGATATAAGAAGAAAAAAGCACTATCAGGAACTAATAGAGATTGATTACAACTAGTATGTTGGTAGATTCGAATCACCTGGGTTTTCTTTCTAAGAATAACAAAAAACAAATGTTTCTTATGGAGAATAGGGAGCGCTAAATCCTTCATCTATAAGAGGAGGAATGGTGGTTGAAAAGTAGGGCTATCTGGCTTGTTGTTGGAGAGAATAAAACAAAATTCTTCCATAAGTTTGCTTCTCATAAAAGGAAGGTGAATTCCATTTGGGGATTGAGGGAATATGTTGGTAACACCTTACAATCATGGGATCAACTACAGAGAGGGGTTGCCCAATATTTTAGCAAACTATATAATTCTAGGGATGATTTGGAGGTGGATGCTCAGTTAAAGTTGTTGGATTCATATACTACTTTTTTGCTCTCACAAAGGCACAGATGTTTCAGAAAAACCTACTTGTAAGGAGGAAGTGGAATTTGTTTCAAGATCTTTCACTAAGGACAAGAGCCTACATCTCGATGGTTGGATCATGGATCTTTTCATTTATTTCTTTAACCTTATGGGGGAGGACCTAGTTAAGATGGTGGAGGGTCTACAATTCAACAGAGGATTTCAAGGTCCTTGAACTCCACTTTTATAGCCCTCATTCCTAATCCTACAAAGCCTGCCACTTTTCAGGTCTATAGGCCTATTTCTTTTTGCAATATTATATATAAGTTGATATCAAAGATTATTGCTCTAAGGCTCACAGATTTTCAAGCACTAATGAGGAAAATAATCCTCAATCTTTCCTTTTTCACTTTTTGACTATAATCCATCCCCTTAGAGAATGTTTCACAAGGATCACTTATAGATCATAATTCTAATTTATATACTTCGAATGTGGGACCTACTCCTTATTTAAACCAAAGTTGTTAGATTCACCATGTTGCTTCTAGCCCCTCAAGGGAGTTTCATTGATAACTGCATCACTTGAGCAAGAAATCATAGTATTCATTGCTTCTTCTTTATCCTCCAAGTGACTATTCAATTCTATGGCACTTCTAGGCTAGCATTTGTATCCTTCTTTGTAGCTGATATTTTTTATTTTATATAGTCCAATCATCTTCATTAATCAAGAATAATTGCTCATGTGATTGACATTTTTTGGTTTGAGGTCATGACATTTTTTCCTACTTTGGATGAACTCGTACTTAAGGGAAAAAAATACTAAAGATGCCTTCTTTTTGGTATATCCAACACCAAAAAGTTGCATTCTCATACTCTAAAGTTCGAGTCCATTAAGAATTGCACTTTTGCAATAAAACCATGTTCAAAAGATCTTGGTTGAGATCAATATCAACATAAATTTAGACACATGTGAAGAGTCTCCCCTCAACCCATTCAGGGTCTTTATGTATTTTCCCAAGGTATTCTCAATATATTCGAACACTTGTAAATGTTAAAAGTGTGCTATAACTTTGGGAGGTGAAACCAAATTGATTTTTTGGTGACATACATAATATTTAGGTCAAATTGTAGAACCACGGAGTAATGAAAATATCACTTTTCCCTAAAACCATGGACACTCAATTTTTTTATAATTAGTAGGATTGGGACACTAAACAATAAATAATCCTTTGGAGTAGAGATATACCTCACATTTTATTTTACTTTTTTAATCCAATCAAATAAATCCAATTGTCAATTATAATTTAAGAGCCAAAAACCATTGAATATGCAAATTATTGTAACAAATTCATTAAAAGGGAGAATATTTGTGACCTCTGGCGTAGTGTTCTCTAGTGTTGATACCTCTTAATATTTCTCCACTATATATGGGCTAAGAATGTTTAAAGCGACTAAGTTAGAGAGTTTGTTCTTGATTTATCCCTTGAATGAAACCTACTTTGAAGAAGAAGGCACTCCAATGCCCACTACTCCTCCACAAATGTGCAGTACCAAAATGAAAGTTAATTCTTCGCATATATTATAGTAAAACAACAAAGAAATGTTATCAAGATGTTCAATGTAGAAATGAAGATGTTATTGATTTGAAGGAATCCTTCTCATGAGCTCGATTTTGTGCTTTGTATCTATCACATAACCGATGAAGTTCACCCATTAGGTTAATGCTTACCTAATGAAAGACTTGACCATAATCCAAAAACTTGCGTTGATAATAGAGCTCTCTTGGATTAAGGACTCGTCATATTGTCATTGAGGATGAGTGTTTAAAAAAATATTTGTTGTGCAAACATTTATTTGGACACTTAGTAAGCAACAATTCCTTCAAACACTCAGAATGCATTAGTTGGTACTCTCAGAGCCAATTCAAAATACCAACATAACTCTATAGTTTATTGTAAAAGGACTTACACATCCAACATAGCGGTAGAAGCTACATTCTTCTCAATGTCCATTGCTTGTCTCCAACTCTTAGCAATCAATTAAGTTGAATCTATGACAAATAGATGGAACAATTTCGTTATAATTATTTCCAGTAACCAAGACAATGATTTGAAGAGAAAAATTAAAACCTTTAAATTAGTAGAAGATGAGGACTCCTTCTTCTCTACAAGAATCTAATTTTTTTGTTGAGAAATAATCACCCTCTAGAGCCTTCATCGCTAGTTTGGTCACTTCCATAACCTTGTTGAGTGCCATCAACACTTCAATTTGAACGATTTTATTATGTGGTCTGACTATGATAATGGAGAGAGTTGTAGAAGGGACGTGGAAATACACCATTAGGTTTTGTTGAAGGACAAGGACGAATCCCACTCATTCACTTTACAACCCAGTTCCAACTAACTTCTTACAATGTTACATAACAGAAAGTGCAACTAAAACATACTTTTTACATCTCCAAAAACAACACTCACACATAAAAAACAAAGACCTTAAGAAATCTAAAAATGGGTTAGTAATAACAATATCCAAAGAGTTGTTGTCCCTTGTTTCTTGAACTTTAAGTGAACCTTCCTCCATAACAACTGGCTCTTTTTGAAAGATGATTAGCTATGTGGTGAAGTTCTCTATAGAGGTGAACAAAGGAAATCTTCTCAAAGTGTGTACTTAAAGCAATGATCCTTTCTATGTGTTAGGTCCTTATAATACTAGTGTAGCCCCCTGATTGTTATTGTTAGTGTAGCCCCCTATTGTTATTGTTGTACCCTTACATTATTATTGTTATGTAGGCTATGATTATAGTGTGACCCCTTAAACTCCTATATATACCAAGTAGAACTTGTCATTTGTATCATCTAATAATTGTTCATTTATGTGATGTAAATGAGGTTTCCCCCTCGAAGAGGCTAATTTTAAAGTTGGCGATCTATATTTTCTTATGTTATGTGATTGGTTGCATAACACCGTGATAGGTTCCAACACCAAGGAGGTGACATGGATTTTTCCAGTTACCCAGTCTATATAGAGTTTTGAATCCCATATATCTATAAAATTCTAACTTGTTTATCAACAATAACTATAAGTAAGTCCCACAAGCATATAGTTCAACTTTATTGTTATACCCATGTCCAACTTTGAACTAAAAAGAGAAGCAATGTAATTTTTTTCGAAATAAAGGATTTCCCCCACTCCACAAACACTTGGAACACCCTAACAAGTGCCATAAAAAAAAAAAAACCTAAGGATTATTAAAGTTAATACAAGGTTCATATAAATTTCTCGAAATTTATTATTCAGGAGGCTCCTTTCCTTCACCGAAAATGAATCTTATTTGATGAACTAGCTCTCCTAATTGGTTTTTTTTTAATCTTCAAAAATATTTTGTTCCTAGTAATGCATAGTTCCCATGAAACATAACAAGGAAGGGGTTTGTAATGTGCTATAAATGAATTTGCTAACCGAGTTTCTAAACAATCCAACATTGAAATATTATCCCACTTGAATGGCTACTTAGAGCCTTGGGATAACTCTTCCCACGTAGCCTCAATGAAAGGACAATGAAGAAAAATATGATGCACAATTTCACAATCATTTTTTCATAAATAACATAACCAAGACTAGGCCAATTCCTTTTTATCCATTATACTAAGTTAGCACCTTATTTGCCAACATAATTGAAACAAAAATTATAATTTTAGGAGGATAACCCAACTTCCATGCTACTTTCCACCACCAGTTCATTTCTTCTCCCTAATTTTTAGTAAATACAATAGTATAACCAAGCTTGTCAATGAGCACTCTAGTGGCAGTGTTCATTGGCGAAGATAATCCATCATCCCCGTCTTCAATACACATGGCACTATGTTTTAATGAGTTTGTGTAATGTGATCATTCAACATCAAGTCCATCCCTTAATTTCAATTCCACAAGATTTTCATCATTGAATCCTAGTTTCAAGAACCATAAAAGTTGTAATGTCTTTTCATCTTATTATCCCATTTTCATGTAAGCAAAAGCATGAGGCTTTTGAGAGTCTAAAGTTCCCACAGTAACCGATTCAAGGGTCTTCATCAATGACCAACTTGTTCTATTTCCTTAGCTTCAAAGCAACCCAATTTCCAATGATATCCAAAGCTTTCGTGGACCCTTTCCAAACATTGGAAGCTCCCTTTATAAGACTTTTTGTCTTGTTTAATCCTACCTTCTAATTCCTTATAGTCAAGGTATTTTAACTCCTTATAATCAAGGTAATTTGTCTTCATAGCCTTCCCTTGTAGGCCTTTGTTGAACAAAATTCTCCACATTTTTTTTGCTTCTAAGGCCTCACTAAAAGCATAAACAGTTTTGAAACCCTCTCTACCAAGCTCCTTAGGATTGGCAATCCTAATCCATTTGACAAGGGGTGTTCTTTCCTCCAATATTTTTCTTGACCAGATGAGTATATATATATATATATATATATTGTCTAAAATCCCTTTAGGGATATGAGTAATAGATAAGCAATATGCAATGATGCTTTCTAAAACCAATTTTACCAGTACCAACCTGCTTCCATGAGAGAACCGCCTATGACATCATCAATACATTATATCTATAATCTCCTTTATCAGCCATATTCAATCTACATACTTATAGCCATTTGGTTTTAGATGGAACCCTAGGTATTTCAGTCCCCTGTCCAGAGACTCCAGACTCACGGGAAATTGTTATGCTAGTCTTATTTGAAATGAATCACTCAAACCATTTACCAAGGGAGATGACTTGCATATATTAATTTCCCTTTTGGTAGCTTTACAAAACACATATAATATGCATTTAAAGGCCACAATTCCCTAAATTTTCCTCTCGTAAATAATAAGATGTCATCAACAAACAACAAATGTGATAGTGTTATAGTACTTTCTATATTGATACACCTGATAGTACGTACACTTCTAGATTCAAAAATTAGCTTGCTTAGACCCTTTACAACTAAAAGAAATAAGAACAGAGATGAAGGGCACCCTTTCCTCAAGCCCTTGGATGCTTTTAAAAAACTCGATGTTGAAGCATTGATCTCGACAATAAACATATTGGAGATTTAAGCCAATTTGTAAGAGAACTAGCCTAGCAACACTCAATCAAATTTATAATAAGCCTTTGAGAGGTTAATTTTCATCACCACTAATTACTAGTTTCCCACCTTTTATCGAGTGAAAACCTTTGTTGGACAATGATTAATGCATCGTGAGTTTTCTTATTAAAGAGGAAGCCAAATTGCTCCTTTGAAATAGCCATGAAAATAGCTTGCTTTATTATGTTTGCAATTAACTTCAAGGTGATCTTGTAGACAAGGTTGTAGAGGGATATTGGCCTAAAGTCCTAAAAAGTATAGGGGTCATTATTTTTGGGTATTTAAGGCTATGAAAATAGCATTTTCAACATTCAAGATCCTTCCTAACCTTCTCAATTTGTCAATTACATGAAGGAGATATTCATTTGAAGTTTCATGGAACCTTAGATATAATTCCATCATCCAACCATCTAGCCTTGAAATTTTTACCTTCTTGAGAGATCCCAAACAATATTTCAGTTCTTCTATAGTAACCTTAACCTCCATGATAATATTCATTTAGACATAAAAAAAACCTAGGAAATGTTGATGAACTATGCATCTTAAAAATGATAAAGTCAATAATTAAAGTGCACTTTGAATGGGAAACCTCCTTTTACAATGAATACAATGTATAAGACAAATTATGATGATCCTCAGACTAGGTCTCCTTAGTATATATATAAAGGTGACAAAGGGCACAATTATAATAAAATAGGACCATGAAAGATTATAGCCTACATAACAATATAACAATAGAAATGTAAAAACTCAATCTAAGGCTTAATAAGGGGTTTTAGGGTTAACATGGGACATATATAGGACTTACCACACCCCTACCTTTTAAACAAGTGTTGTCCTCAACAATTGACTATATACAAGTGTTCTTGCATGAACAATTCATCTTCCCATGTCACCTCTTCTACTAGTAGGTTATTCCATTTGATGAGGTACTTGGTAATTGCTCAAATTCTCAACCACTTAATCCTTGTTTCCATGATTGTTTTCGGTTCTAATAAGATATTCCCTTCTTCATTAATCTCTCATAAAATGGTTTAGAATGGGATCTTATCACCAATTACCTTCTTTGAGCAAGAAACATGGAAGACTAAATGTACATGTGGAGATGGAGGCAACTCCAATTTGTAAGCCATACTTCCAATCATTTGCAACACCATATAGGGGCATCAATACCTCAGTGCTAATAAATTGTCCTCCTTTCGATGCTTGAGGAACATCTTTTTTTATGGTCTTAGTCTCACAAATACCCAATACCCTACTTCAAATTCCCTCTCATTACAATGTTGATATGCTTGTTGTTTCATCCTATTTTGTGCTATAACCAAGTTGTCCTTCAATGGTTTGAGAACCTCTTATTGGTGTTTTATGTGGTCCTCTATTTCTTGGGCCTTTATAGTCCCCTTCAAGGGTGGTGTAATGGATGGAGAATGATGTGCATAAATTGCCATAAACGGTACCTTTTTTGATGAAGTATGGAAGGATGTTTTGTGCCATAATTTTTCTAAGGGCAACCATTTGACCTATTGTGTTTGTTTATTAGATGCAAAGTAACGTAGATATCCTTCTAAGCATTTATTCACAATCTCAATTTTCCCATCAAATTGAGGATGGTAAGATGAGTTGTGAGCCAATTGAGTACCCAAACAAGAAAATAATTAATTGAAAAATTTTTCAATGAAAATTTAGATGTCTATAACTTATAATAATCATTGGTATTCCATGTAGCTTTTGGACTGTTTCGATGTATGCTTTTGCCATTGTACTTGCTTTAAAAGGATGAGAAAAAAAGCAAAAGTGGGCATATTTTGTCATTCGATCTATCACTGCCATAATGACACTCTTTCCTTCCAATTTAGGTAAGCTTGTAATAAAATCCATTGAAACTTCTTCTGAATATTGGCTTTCTTTGGTTAATGGTTGAAGGAGCCTTGGGGTCTTGATTGTCTCTCCCGTATATTATTGGCATACCATACATTCAACCACAAACTTTTACACACCTACTTTAACACCTTCCCAAAAAAAATTCTTGATCCTATGTATGTCTTCATGAATTCTAAATGTCCTCGTATAGGAAAAGAGTGTAATTTTGAAAGGACCTTGTATTTGAGTTTATAATTCTTACATAAGTATAAGCAATCTTGATTCCACAACAAATCGTTCTTCCACATAAATTTGTCTACTGCATCAGGGTCCTCCTGTAGTTGTTGAATGCTCTTGCATGCCTTCTCATCTTGCTTCCATTATATCCTTGCTTCTCCCACCTAGTTAGAATGTGGAATGGAAATAGTGCATAATAGACCATTTGTGTCCTCCTCTTTCCTTGAGACTGCATCTACCACGATATTTTGTCTTCCCATTTTGCAGGAAATTTCAAAGTCATAACTCAACATCTTTATAACCCATTTTTGTTGCTCTTCTAAAGATAGTCTTTGTTCTAAGAATACTTCAAATTATCATGGTCTATTTTTACTTTGAAGTGTCTTCCTATTAGGTATGGATGCCATTTGTTAATTGCATGTAGTGTGCCTAACATTTCTTTTTCATATATAGGTCAAACTAAGCTCTTTCCTTTAAGTTCATTACTTTTTAGAGGCAAAGGGTCTTCCTTCTTGCATCAAAACTACACCAATGGCATGGCCTGGGGCATCACACTCCACAATTAAGGTTTTTTGTGAAGTCAGGTATGAGTTGTACACATAGCCTCTTTAAGTTTCTCAACAGCTTTGGTTACTTCTTTAGTCCAAGAAAATGCTTCCATCTTCAATAGTTTTGTTAGAGGTGTTGTTATTTTACCGCAATTATTGACAAACTTGACATAAATATCATGTCAATATTAAGAATCCTCTAAGTTTCTTCAAGGTCATAGGGATCGAATATTCCCTCGTCACTTTAGTTTTGTTAGGATCCACTTTGACACCTTCAAGGGATAAAATATGACCCAAATATTTCACTTCTTGAACCCCAGAGGTACACTTGTAAGGCTTTGCATATTGTTGTTGCTCTTCCAATAGTGTTAAGATCCTATCAGCATGTTGTACATGTTCTTCCCAATATTTCTTGCAACTTCACATGTGATCAAAAAATACTAACACTATTTTTCTAAGGAAGGGTTTGAAATTAAAAATCATCAAGCTTTGAAATGTTGAAGGTGCATTTGTAAATCCAAATGGCATAACCAACAAACTCATAATGACCTTGATGTGTTCTAAAGGTTATTTTGGGAATGTCTTCTTTAACCATTGTGATTTGATGATATTTATAAAGGAGATCTAACTTAGTAAAGTAAATGGCTCCATGTAATTCATCCAACAATTCATTAATTACGTCGTAAGGTGTTCCCTCTTAGAAAGACATCCCTAAATGCCACCTTGCACCATTCTCCATCGTGAGATTTGTTGTTAGATGATTAAAGCATTCTTAACCATTGGATGATGTCATAACCGTCTCTCTGACTTGATGGATGATTTGCCCTGACAAACCGTCTCGCAGTTAATTAACGGGCATGGTGTATACTTGATATGAAACTACCTTAAATGTTTCTTCCCTTCTTAAAACGCTAATGCAATGAATCTTCATCCTATACGTCTTGCAACTCCCGTCGATTTACTATTCTCTGTATCTGTCTTGCAACCCCCATCGATTTACTATTCTTTGTATATGTACACTGATGCGTTTGCTTCATTCTGACCACTAAAATATATTCTACATAAACTGTTTCAGTTCATCCAATATCTCGTCTGCTTATATAATAAATACTTGATGGTCCAGACGTAAGGATAACTGATTATTTCAACGTGATTACAGGGACCAACACTTGAGGATTGAAATATAAATCAGTTGGAGGATTGAAACATAAATCAGTCTGACTGAACCCATATCTTCTTGTATTGCAGGATGGCATCACGGAGCCTAGAAATCTATTCATGGATGAACTTCAGTCGTAGGACTCCAATTGTTGAATGTCTTTTCATTTTGCCATCATTCATTTTGTCAGGTAGGACGGAGCCTCAAAATCATGTTGTATTATTTTTTATACCACATATTTTGACTTTTAGATAGATCGTTTTGTAAAAATAATATTTTAATTTCAAAACTAAGTTTTAAATTTTCGAATGGTTTTAAAAAATATTTATAATAATTATTTTTATTCTTATTATAATTTATTCTTCCCTGCCACAACAGTAATAACATATTCAAAAAATATTGATGTTGACATTAATTTTAAATTTACCAAAAATTAAATGATTTTATCTAATGTTTACTTTTGGAAAAAAAATATTTTTATTTTTTATTTTATTTTTAAATATATTTATTTCAATTTTGATTGTCTCAACTCTTCTTTTACAATGATTACATTGTACCACAAAATTTATAATTTATTGTACCATAAAATCTTTTGTTGTACCAATATAATTAATAAAAAACAATAATTTTAAACATTTGTAAAGTAGAAACAGTGACTCAGCGGACCATATTTCACGCGAAAATTGGATGAGAGATTCACGTGGGAAGGCATTAATTCACCATTGCAATGTCAACAAAAATTTATGAGAACTTTGAGCCCTTCTTTTCATTTCATTATTGTTGAAGGCATTATATCACTTTAGCCTATACTTCAATACCATGCACTGTACAACTTAATGTGATTTATAATTCTCTCCCACTCGTTTATAACATTAGGCGCCTCTCGTGGTTGTTAACAATTTGCTTTCGTTATTATTAGAGTGTCATATCAATGTTGCCAATGTGGCATATTTTAATAGCGTAATTTTGTTAGTAGATGTTTGTGTTTTTGTTCAAAGTTGAATATAGATTTGTTTTATAATAATAAATTTATATAAATTTTCAAATTTTGGTGTAAAAAAAAAAATTAAGATATAAAGTTTATTTATATATTTTAAATAATAAAAATCATAATAATTAATTTATTAAAATACACTTATTCCTATTACAAAATTTACTTCCTAAAGATTTAGGAAGGTCAATGCAATAGATTGTGATCAACGTGATAGGTTATTATCAATGTGGAATATCTCCTTAAGGGGATTTTTTTTTCTTTAAATTATTATACACTATTTCGCAGAAGATTAAATGACATATGGAACATTACTAATAAGTGTGATAAACTTATTTATAAAACATTAAACTGAATAAAAAATTTATTTATATAAGACAGATAAAAACAATTTATAAAATACTTTATTTATATAAGACAGATAAAAACAATTTATAAAATATTATATAGCTCGAAGTTTTATTAAGTTGAGAGGTTTATTCTACAATCCAGTGTAATGTGTAAGGGTGTTCGTCCTTCATGAAAATTAATCCAGTATAATGTGTAACGGTGTCCGTCCTTCATCAAAGTTGAAATTTTGTTCATATTAGCCAAAATTAAAAATTAAAAAAAAAAAATCCAAAAATTAAAAAAAAATAATAATAATAATAAATTAAATAACTATACAAAACATAACATTTAAATAATGTTGGATGTTACATCCGTATTTAAGATGGATCTATGCTGCTCTATTATAAAATGAAGTTTCAAAATCCAAAATACCAATAATCTTCAAGAAAAACCATTAAGATATTTTTGGAAGTTTTGAATAAATAAAATTATTAAACGTATTTATAAAACATTAGACCTACTAAAAGCTTTATTATTCCCTACCACAACAGGTAATAATGTATTCAAAAAATATTGATGTTGACATTAATTTTAAATTTACAAAAAATTAAATGATTTTATCTAATGTTTACTTTTGAAACAAAAAATTAATTTACTTTTTTAGTTTTTTTAAATATATTTATTTCAATTTTGATTGGTTCACTTCTTATTTTACAATGATTACATTGTACCACAAAATATATAATTTGTTGTACCAATATAATTGATAAAAACAATAATTACAGTAAAGCTCACAATAAAGCATTCGTGTCACTTCATTCTATATACCAACTCTACAATTAATTTCTATGTTTGCAATTAACAATCAACTAGAATAAAGAAGAGAAATATATTAATAATTGTGTGTGATAAGAACATTATAAAATGATATTTATAGGTGTTCATTAAGGCGAGAGTAACGAATGATGACATAATAAATTAAAACATGTGATAGAGAGAATAGGGCATCTCATTACACTTAGTGGAATAAAGAATAACAAGAACAACCATAAGCATGCGCTTAAATGTCTCACACGCTTGTTTCAATTTTTCTTAAAAAACTAAATTTGTTACATGAACAACAAGAACATGTGGTTACAAATCTTACATGCTTATGGCTTCTCTTTTTTAATGGAAATTTAATTGTAATTTGATTATTTAAATAGGGATGAGTAACTATTGTATTAATTTTTAATAAATTTATTATTAAATAAATATATTTTAAAAATAATTATTATTATTATTATTCCATGCCACAACAAGGTAATAACGTATTCAAAAAAAAAAATTGATCAAATAAGAGTGGAGCCTTCTATTAACCGTAAAAGTGTAATACATATGATACACGTCTTTACCAATGCAAAGACAAGCCCGTTGTTGGTTTACCATCACAACACAAGCCCGTTGCTGGTTTACCATTAACAGGGTTAATAAAACCCAAGATAAAACAATATCTCACGAGGTTACAATATCTCACAGGGTTACATCAACTCTACATCAAAAGAATAAGGAGCCCTAATAGTCGAGATACAAGATCCTTTCTTTTCACTGGTTTCTCATACAAACTACGAAGACCATCAAACTAAAAAAAAAAAAAAAACGCACTAATCATTCTTCTCTGATCCGCTCCTCAAGTTTGAACCTGAACGCGCAATCCCCACTATCGAAACGAACTTCCCATCCGACGGTCCACAAATCCTACGATCAAAAGAGCTGCGCGGAGAAACGACACCGTCAATCAAAGTCTGTTTAATCCAACGGTCCACCATGATTTCGGCCCGAACACAAGCATGATGAATAACACAAATCCATACCAGAAAAAGATTAGAGCATCTCAATCTATGGGATTTCGAGTCTGTCCAAGTAGTTAAAGGTTGAGCTCTTTCCGGCCCAAAATCTGTTGGAAGATTGAGGCTAAGGAACCTACGCACTACGTCCATTCAACTGGCGAACAGGTTAAGCATCGTCCAACGAAACCTCCGAACTTCAAATATAACCAAATTGCACCAAAATATTCTCTTGTCCGCTTCCCCAAGGCCATCCAGAACGCACAATCTCCACCGTCAAAACAAAATTCCAATCCAACGATCAACAAATCCTCCGACCCAAAGTGTTGCTCGAAGAATCAACACCGTCGATCAAACCTATTTGATCCAATGATCAACCATGATTTTGGCCCGAACACTAGCATGATGGATAGCAAAATTCTGGATCCGAAAAATATTAGAGCTCCTCAATCTATAGGATTTCCGGCCCGAAATCCGTTGGATGACTGAGGCTAAAGGAACCAGCGGACTGCGGCCATTCAACTGACGAACGAGTTAAGCAGCGTTTTACTCCCGCAGTTCTCCTAAGCACCATCATTTCATCCTGTCGATCCATCGTTCCAAACCGTACCAGATCATTTCCTTTGTTCCTGATCCACCCATGTTTAGACTAAGATCCGTTGTTCATTTTTGAAACCCTCCTGAAGCAGCTCATCCAGAGCAACCCACGACCTTTGTTCCACCAGTAACTATATAACTGCTTCACTTCTTCGATCTTCTTTTCCTTGAGTTTTAACGATTGGGAGAGACCGCAGCCCAAGGACCTCCTCTCTTCTTGCCTTTCGCTAGTCTTCCTCCTTCTCTCTGCTGAAGGTCTGGAAGTGTTCCATATCTTTGGCAGCCTGACAGAGACAATCATCACACAGTTTTCCTAGGGGTATCGACTCCCAAACGTGTCAAGTACCACTTCCCTTACTAATCACTCCTTCATTCGCCAAACGATCAGCCAACATATTTGCTTTTCTTTTCACAAGGACAAATTTGATGGTTCTTAAGGTTTGCAGGTGGGTGTGACATTGTGTGAATTTAAATCCACCAGGATTTCCAGGCATTGCTCTAAGGCCATGAGTTCTGCCATGTTATTAGTGGCCTTCCCCAAGTGACCATGAAAGATCTCCTTTATGCGTCCCTGCTCATCTCTTGTAACACCCCCAAAACCAGCTAACCCTGGGTTGCCCTTGGACGCTCCGTCTATATTGACTTTTAAGAAGCCATGTGGAGGAGGCTTCCAAATATCCATACTTGCACTTGTTTGGCGCACACCCTTGTTTATGCCGTGTGGGACTATTGACTAGAGACCCAACTGCAGTAGTATACAGGCTTCTCGGGGCAAGGAGGATTCTCCGGAAGTTTCCACAACAAACCTCTGACTGTGTCTTTGAGCTGTCGTAGAATTTGTGCAATTATGTGTTGGGGCGTGCTTGTCTTGCTCTTGAAAATCCTGCCATTGCGTTCTTTCCAAACATCCCAGATGATAAAGCCTGGAACCAGAGTCCAAGCTTTATCAACGATTTCATTACTTGAGAAGTTTTTCTTCCAATTCTTCAAAGTATTGGTGATGCTAAGTCTGTCCCGATCAGTATGCCTGAAGACTGAGGCCACCCAATCCCACACGGTGGAGGTGAAAGGGCATAGGTTGATTAGGTGATTCATCGTCTCCTCTTGTAAGCCACATAGAGGTAATTTAAATGGGCTAACAAAACCCCTTTCAATAGATTCTCTCAAGTTAGAATTTTCTTTTGTTGAACAAGCCAAATGAACAACTTTATTTTCATCCAGTGAGAGTTCTGCCAAAAGTTCTTCCATACCTAATCAGGGTTTTGGTCATTAAATCCTGTGACTATTCTTTTAGCTTCTTTGAGGTTAAAGTTTCCTTCGGTGTTCCTTCCCCATCTTAGTTGGTCAGACAAGGAGGACACCAAAATCTTCCTTTGCTCCAAATCCTGAGTAAGAGAATCTGCCTGGGCCTTCAAAGGGCTATCTTCACTGTGGCCTAAATCCTTCCAAATTCTCCATTTACCATTGTTCCTTACCTGATCCCAGAAGTCACTTACCATAAGTAAACCTTTGTTGTCAGTATCATTTTTGAGAGCGGATAATTCATCCTTAAACAAATTGGGTTCCTGTTGCCAGTTATCCTCCCAAAATCATGCCAGGTTCCTAGCTCGGATCTCCCAGAAACTATGTTGCTGGACAATACCTCTATTCTCCCAAGCAAGATTCCAAATGTGGGAGCCCTTAATGCATCCTAACATTCGGATGTGATCCCTCTCCTGCCAATTTTTTGCATATTTTTGTTTCCAGAGCTTGGCCCAAGGGGTTTCCGATTCCTTGAGCCACCTCCACCAAAGTTTAGCTCCCGAAACTCTGTTGAGGGTTTCAGGGTCATGAAGCCCCAAACCACCATGGGACATGGGTTTGCAGATCTTGTCCTAGGCTACTAAAGCCCATTTATTTTTCTCTTCCCCTCTGCCCCATAAAAAATCCCTTTGAATGCTCTTGATCTGTTGCAGAACTCCTGTAGGAGTTGAAAGAGCTAAGAACATGAAAAAGGGAATAGCCTGCAAGACAGCCTGTGTGAACACAAGGCGTCCCGCCAAATTTAAAGACCTGCATGTCCATTTCCTGATCTTGTCTTAAAGCTTATTCATTATCGACTCCCACACTCCCTTGCTTAGAGGTTTGTCTGTAAGAGGCATTCCCAGGTACTTGGAAGGTAACTGGTCCCTTTGAAACCCAAGAATTCTGGTGATGTTCCTCTGAATAGCAATGTCAGTGTTAAAGAAGAAAACTTTTGATTTGTTGAGGCTTACCTCTGTGCCAGCCGCCATAGCAAAGTTGTTTAAGATTTGTTTGATCGCTCTGGCTTCCCTAACTATGGGTATACCTTGCAGCATCGTGTCATCCACAAATTGTTGGTGAGTATTAGTCGCTCCATCCAGGGTAATTTTGAGACCCTAGATTCTTCCTTCAACATTTGTTGTTTTGATCGCTCTGCCTAGCCCTTCCATCATAAGAACAAAGAGGAAGGGAGAGAGCAGATCCCCTTATTTGAGACCTCTTGAGGGCATGAAGGTTCTTGAGGGAGCGCCATTAAGTAAGATGGAAAAACTGGTTGTGGATACTAGTGCCATAACACATCTTATCCAGTTGTGGTCGAAGCCATAAGCCCTTAGTACTGCCCTTATATAAGACCAACTTAACCTTTCGTAGGCTTTCGCTAGGTCCAACTGAATGATCATGCCAGCTTGTTTATTTCTTTTGAGAGAGTGTACAACCTCGTGAGCCTGGATGATGTTATTGAGAATCTGTCTTCCCTCCACATAGCCAGTTTGCTCCTCTGAGACGAGAGCTGGAAGAAGGGGCTTGAGTCTGTTGGCGATAACTTTGGAGATAATTTTGTACACCACATTGCATAAAGCTATGGGTCTGAAACCATCCGGAGTCATGGCTTTTTCCTGTTTTGGGATCAAAGCTATGAAGGAGGCATTAAGAGCCTTCAGAACCGATTTGGATCTTCTTGAGTCTTCCACCACCTCAAGGATATCCTGTTTGACTGTTCTCCAGCAAGCTTTGAAGAATTCCACATTGAACCCATCCGGGCCTGGAGCTTTGCCATTTTGCATTTCATTGATCACATCACTGACCTCCTCTTCTGACACTGGCCTGTTAAGATTGTGGTTGTCTTCTCTGGTGACCAGCTGAGGGATGTACTTTGTGAAATTACTGATGAACCTAGATCTATCGACCAGAGGCTCCTCTGCTATGTTGAGGAAGTGTTGAACAAGGACAAATTCCATTTCTTTGTGAGAGACGAGCTCTATCCCTTGAGAATCCTTGAGTTTTGTGATTTTGTTGTGTGCCCTGTGATCTATGGTAGATTTATGAAAGAACTTCGTGTTTCTTTCTCCCTCTCTAATCCACTACACCCTCGATTTCTGTCTCCAGAAAATCTCCTCTTGCATGCATCTATCTTCCCATTCTTTCTGCAGAGAATCAACTAGATTTTTCCGCTCCTCAGTGAAACCATCTGTGATGATGATCTGATTGATCTCCTGGAGTTTTTGCTCAACTTCTTTTTTGGCTTTGAAAATGTTGCCAAACTCCTTTTTGTTCCAATCATTAAGCCTAGATTTGATGTGTTTAAGTTTTTGCTGGAGCAAGAACATTTTAGTGCCTTGAATGTTTAGATCCTCCCTCCACCATGTGCCAATATTTTTGGTGAATTCAGGGTGAGAGATCCATGCATTTTCAAACCTAAAAAGCTGTACAGGCCAATGATCCAAACCTCCAAAGGGAAGGATAGAAGCGGACATGGCAGGGCCTGACAGAAAGAGATCCTCTGAGATGATAAATCTATCTAGCTTAGAGGCGACTTGAGAAGCCCCTCCCCTCTTATTGTTCCAGGTGAAGGTGTCATTTAAAGCTTTAGTGTCCACTAACCCCGAGTTCATTATGAAGTTTTGGAAGGCAATGGAGTCTTTGCCTAGTTGTCTGATACCCCCTTTTTTCTCTGTAAGAGATCTGATCATATTGAAATCTCCAACAACAATCCAGGGCAAATCAGGGTGTCTCGCTCTGAGCTCCTCAAGAGAGGTGAGAAACTTGAGCTTGTCTTCTTGATTTTGAGGCCCACAAATGTTCGTGATCATGTAACTCTCCTGATCCCCTAAAGGTTGACACACCAAAGAAAGATAGTTCCTGGACGCTTCAGCATCCAGGATTCCAAATTTCTGGGGATCACAGAGAATCCCCCCCGCCGAGTTGTTTGCTTTTATCTCTAGATATTCATACTTTATTAACCATTTTTTATGTATTTTTCTGATCTTGTCCATCAAATATTTTGTTTCCTGCATAAAAACCATGTCTGGTTTTTCTTCTTTTATTCTACTGCTAATATTTCTTTGTTTCCTTCTACTTCCTATACCTCTAATGTTCCAGGTTGTAAGCTTCATTAAGAAATATTTGTAAAGGAATAACTAGTGAGATCTCTCATCTTACCTCAGTTAATCACGAGTTTCCCACATTCGTTCAGTAGCTCATTATGTTTTTCCTTCCTCTCTTCCTACCTAGGTTCTTGGGAGAGTGTATCTGTGAGTCCTCCATCGTACTGACCCCCTTATGCTCTTGGATTTCATGATCTCTTTTGACTCCAGAGCCCTTCAATTGTGATCTCCAGAGGAAGAGCTGTTGAACCCTATCAAATTCCTCTTTTGGGAGGGAATCCACTCCTTTGGTGATACCTTATTCCAGAAACTTCTCTAGATCTAAATTCTCCCTTTCTAGAATCTCCTGCAGTTCATGGTCCTCCGTTCCAGCTTCACTTGGGATCATCTCATGGTCCCTACTTATCTCCATACTGCTTGGCAGATCCTCCTTTTGTTGGTTGTTCTCTGTCATATTTTCCACGCTTGTATCCCTTTCCTTCTCAGTGGGAGTGATCCCCGACTCCTGGTTTGTTCCTTTGTTTCCAACTTCTTCTTATGGGATCTTGAAACCATTTTGGCTCTGTTTTCTGTCCTCATCAATCTTCTTTTGTTGCGACTTCCCGCCTTTCCCTTTGCCCTCGACCTTGGTGAAACCCTCAGGACTTTTATCTATGGTGATTTTGACATTTCTTTCCATTTTGTTTGTTGGGCAGTCTCCGTATAGATGCCCATGTTCATTGCATTTACGACACCTAAATGGGACATGTTCATAGTCCACCGCCTGCATCCATTCTTCGTCATACACTTCTAAAATGATTACGTCCGGAAGTGCCCCAGATAAGTCCATTTCCACACATATCCGGGCGAAGGAGGTATATTTTCCTTTCAAAGTCGCATCTGAGATCTTTATAAAATTCCCCAGTTTGTTGCTCATTGTCATAATCCGAAGGAATGGAGTAGATTCTAATCCATACCGATACCGATGTGAATGTTTCACGTTCTGGGACAAAGTTCATCATCCATGGCCACATGTAGAGGCCTGCAACAGTGTAGAAATAAGGTCCTCCTTCGAACACTCTGTCCTTGTCCTCTAGGCTTGTGAATACCACCGTGAAGAAGCCCTTGGATCCCAGGTGAAGGTTTATTTCTCCCTTGGGTTTCCAGTGGCTCCTTATCCATACATGCAGCACCTTCTCCATCAGCCATATCCCCATGAATTTGCATATAACCGCATATTCCGTCATGTGATCTCTGTGCGCTTGTAGCGCTGGGTCACTTAAAATGACCCGAGGGATTATGGTCGACTTGGGTTTGCAAACCCCAGTTGTGCTCATGGAAGCAATTTTTTGATTGTTGCTCCATGTCCTCTTCTCCCTCCTGGCTTCTTGCTGATTCCCTTCCTGTTCATGAGGTTTGTTTTTTCTCAGTTTTTCTATGTTAATAGCCTCTGATGCCATCTCCATAGGTTTCTTGAAACGATGCGTTCCAGCGTCCTTGCTTCTGTCCGCCACTATTTGACTGTAGGAGGGAGCGACACTCCCCCCTGCGCGTCCCGCCATAGTACCCAACGATACAACCCTAACATCAACCCTAGGTTAGATTGCAGAGCTTGGTCTCGTGAGGAAGTTGAGCCGCACAGTCGTATTCAAAAAATATTGATATTGACGTTAATTTTAAATTTACCAAAAATTAAATGATCTTATCTAAAGTTTACCTTTGAATTTTTTTTATTTTTTTTTTAATATATTTATTTCAATTTTGATTGGTTCGCCTCTGAATGTACAATGATTACATTGTACTACAAAATTTGTAATTTGTTGTACCATAAATTCTTTTGTTATACCAATGTAATTAATAAAAAACAATAATTACAGCACAACCCACAATAAAAGTATTGGTGTCACTTCATTCTATATACCAACTCTACAATTAATTTAATAAAAATGTCATGTTGTTATATATAACAACTAATCAACACAAACTCAAGCAATAATGAAAATTGACGAATCAACTCATACGAAGAATATCAGGAAGTGCGTGATCTGTTCATTGATATTAATTGGAGCACCTCCTATATATTTGGCAAAAAAAAAATTGAATGTATTTGTAAAACAACTATTCCTCTCCATCATTTCTCATAAGTCAAAGATAATTTTTGAGGGTTGCAATTTTTTTTCAAACCCAAACTTTGAAAGTGACCGCAACCACAAAGAATTCCGACTGTGAAAGTGTGAAGAGAGTCATTTGAATGAATGATGATCGCAACCATGTAGGAGAGTATTAAGTTTAAAAGCTTTGAAATTTATTTAACAAATAAAAAAGGGGCACGATGAATTCTATTTTAGCAGACAACCCTATTCACGACAGCTACCAATTTGTGAATTTGTTTTCAAAATACTAAAAAGGTATTTACAAATTTGTTTGAATGATTTGCATTGACCAATTTTTTTGTTTTTTATTTTAATTTAGCTACTCCTATATTGATACTAAATATAATTACAGAGAGGCAGAGGCCTCTAGAGTTCTAGCCTCGAAGAAGGCATGCTTACAAAAATCACTTGAAAACCTGACCAGAAATCCTTCATAGTGACTTGCTTTGAGACTTGATGTGTCTTGAAACTGTAACTGAAAGCTGGAACCAGACAAAAGCTCAAAACTGCGCAGCCTTTCCATGACCGAATAAGAACCTATAAACCTATTGACCCAATACAAAATCCAGGAGGACAGAGATCGTAAGACAGTGGTTATGACAGTGACTAAAAAACTGGAGAGGGCCGCCCACGCAGGGGAAATCAGCGAGTCAATATTAGCAGAAGACCCGATACTGATAATTGTGAGACAAGAAATGACTTTGGATTCTGAGAGGATAGGATGTCTTCTTACCACAATGGAGCAAAAACAGAAGGTGCAGACCTATTCAAACATTAAGTGTGGTAGGAGGCGATTCCTTAATAATGCGGCAGCCGAATTGGTCAGAATCTTCAGACTCAGAGGGTTGGCCTTTATTGCCTGAAGAACCACCCTCTACAGGAGCGCTAGGACCGGCGTGAATGGTAGTTTCCTGATTTGCTGGGCCGCCTGGATCCTTTCGCTGAGTAGTCTCAGTCTGCGTGGAAGCATTCTTGTCTGTTGTCGTCGGCTCCAAGGGAGCGCCTGGACCAACAACCTCCGAACCAATAGCTCCTGAACCCACAGCGTCTTCACTCAGCTCAATGGTGACTGACGCAATGAAGGAAGAGTTGCTGAGGGAGCAGGGGAAGCGGAAGCGCGCAGTGTGGGATTGGGAGTGGTAAGAGCAAGCTTCGGTGATAATTTGCCCTCTTCCTCTGCCACGGCCTCTTCTGGTCGCAGGGTATCTATTAAAGCTGAATTCTGAAGCATCCGACGAAGGCTCAGAGGTCGTGGAGGATGGCTGGCGGGAGACATGACCACGGGAGCTGCCTCTCCTGTAGCTCATCCTAGAGCGAGTTCTGGGCATTTTGAGGATGGCAGGAGGAGCGGAACAAACAGCAACGGAGGAGACAGAAAGGGAGCTGCAGAGGAAGGTGCAGGACAGATTAGAAGGAAGATGGATACACTGGGGAATGGCAGCGTTATGAACCCGAGCTAGACAGTGGACTAAACTTTATCGAGAGCCAGGAGCGACATTCTCGCTGGAATAACTTAAGCACACGGAAGGAGCCAGAATGAAGAACAAACAGAGTGCCATTACCATTATATTGTTGAACTAGAGGGTGGTGGTGTGTTGCGTTAATGCAACAATTAATTCGAAGTCCTGATTCATTAATTCAATCCTCATGCGAGGCCGGCTGGCACTAGTGATGGGCCACGCGCCTCCCTTCCATGCCGCCGTCGAGCTGTACGCCATTTTATACACCCGCATCTGGGTGCATTGACCAATTTATTAAAAAGGATTGACATTTTAAAATAATATGTGCTAAAATTTAGAAGTATTTGTTAATACATTTATTTTTGTATTTATGATGAAATATATAAAATATTTATTTGAGAAATTATTTATGTTACTTAAGAGTTCAATATCATATGGTGCTTTTCTTAGTTTGGTATCTTGGTTTCATAAAAATAGATATTTCCTATCTTTATAACATGAAATAGTTTAAATTTAAATATGACATTTCTAATTAATTTGCAAAGTGAATTTATAATTAATATGTAAATTGAAGAGTCTTTGAGTTTTTAGATAGTATAAAGATTATTAAAATAATTTATTTATAATGTAGCCTAATTTAATATATTTATTATAATTTTTGATCTAAAATAATTAAATAAATTAAATTAAAGTATTAAGTGTATAATATTTTTCAACCCACATTATTATTGTTTTGATTTTTTAAGGTGAGAGCAATTAGAAATATTTAAATAACTCACAAAAGTTATTTTGATTTTTTCTTATGTTTTAAATTTCCATCTATTATTTTTTTTTTAAGCTTTATCTACGATATTAAATTTGTGTCATTATGATTTTTAAACATTTTTAATAACAAAATTATTAATATTTTAATTATATTTATTCTTATTTAAACTAAGCAATAATACTCACTACTAATGATACAAATTTAATATCGTATATAAAGCTTAAAAAAATATAATCATACAATTTAATATCGTGGATAAAGCTTAAAAATAATAATAGATGAAAATTTAAAACATCAAAAAATAATTAAAAATAACTTTGGTGAATTATTTAAATAATTTTAATTACTCTTACTTTAAATTGTACTACAAAGCCAATTTTCCAAATAATATAGATTGGTGTCTTCAACTTTTTGACTCATTTATGAAAGCTTGTCTAAACAGTGTACAATGCACTAAGAATCCCAAAGTGAAACGTTTTATGCCAATTTAAGATTTCAATATCAAGCCTAAGAAATAACCAATATAAATGTCTTGTAGATACAAGTTTGACAACAAATGAAACTAGCACCGGAATAGATTTTTACCTTTATCAACCAATCAATCAAGATTGCCCTCATTTTCTCATTGATTTCAACCTGCCTTGTCATATAATCTGGAGGTATGCAGCTAATGGTCTGGACATATGGACATATGGTGCTACAAACTTTTACTGAAAAGAAAATAAAAAATTACCTTAACATTCCCAAAAAACCTACAATAATTGACATAGAGACACACCTCAATCTTCCGGTAGAAGTTATATATATCTTCAACATATTCAACAACTTCCAATTGATTTTTAGGGTCTCCATCATCCATGATAGGAAGAGCATTGTGGCAGTCGTTGCATGCATCTTGAAATTACGCTTATCAAGATTATTGAACTTTTTTTATCCTACTTACATCATAAATATACACAAAAATATCTGAAGTCTATAACACATTCTACTAATTTGGTGTGGACGTGGGTACTTAAAATAAGCAAGAATATCTACAAAGTAGCCATTGTTCAAATACAATAGTTAGTTCATACATTTCAAAATTCAATAATTGAACTAGGTGGCAAGGAAACACTACCTATGCGGCCTTGTTATTTGAATTTTAAAACATTTTTAAAAAATATTTATAATAATTATTTTTATTATTATTATAATTTATTATGTTAATTAAGAGTTAAAGCTTGTAATTATTGAAGTGGATCATCATTAATATTTTTAGGTTGAAATGATCATTAATATTTTTCAAATATGGTTTAAAAATTGGTATTAAAAAAAGTTGATTTTCATTAAAAAAATATATTAATTAAAAAAGAGTTAATGAAATGATTTTTATTTGGTTCAAATTGTCACAGATGCATGTGTAGTTGTGTAACTTACCGCGAAGTGAAGTTGTGTAACTTACCATGAAGTGTTGGTTATGGTTAGAAATAATTATCTTATTAACTCCACTCATAATTATTAAATTCATAATTTAATTTGTTTAAATAATAAAATATTAAACATTAAATTATATATATATATATATATATATTTTACGAAAACGGGTATGGGGTATTTATATTCCTCTTGGGCTGAATGCCGGTAAACTGATTACATAGAGGTCTTCTGTATTCTGATGCGGGTCACTTTTGTGAGTGAGCATGCATCTTATTCTTACAAAGTTCTTCCTTGATCTAGTGTCTATGTTTTTAATTATTTTCCCCCACTTGGAGATACAGACAAATTGCTTTAAAAGAAGGCAGTAAAACATTGGAGCCTGCAGATTAAGGGATGGGATCCCATGATTCTTCTTTGTCTTTCTGCTTGATTCCTGTTGAGAGGAGAGTGGCTTTATTGGCCTCTTTGTCCGCCTCTTTGTTGAGGGCTCTCAGCACATGAAAGTAGTTTAAGCTCTGGAAGCGTTTTCCAAATCCCTTGATTCTGGATATCAGTCTAGTAAGCTTGAGATCCGTCACTGCAGAGCTGGATATCATTGCATCTATTATAATTTGAGAGTCACCGATTACATTGGTTGTTTCAATATTTGTGTCTTGGAGGATCTTGAGGCCTTGGTATAGAGCTAGAGCCTCAGCTTGCACGCTGGTTGTATGTCCAAGCCCCCATGCGAAGGAGTGAATTATTTCCCCCTTTGGGTTTACTATGACCCCTCCTGCACCAGCTTTGCCCGGGTTTCCCTTTGCTGCCCCATCAAAGAAGAGGGTATGTCTTGAAAGCGCATTGAGCCATTCTTTAAATTCGTCTTCAGATTTTCTTATATGCCAATTTTTGTAAGATGGGACAGCTCTGTTTGCTGGATGGAATTGCAAGCCAATGAGTGAACCCCAGGAAATATCTTGATGGCTGAGGTTTGAATCATCTTTAATGTCAGCTAGGCATTCCTTGATTTGGCTTTTAACTTTGCTCTCTAAAACCTTGTTGTTCTGATTTGTGCCACTGAAAATTCTTCTATTCCGTTCTAGCCAGATTTGCCAGTAGATTGTCTTTGGAAGAATGTCCCATGCTGTTTTAACTACCTGATTTCTTGGAGGCTGACCTGGATATTTGGTTGTCCAATTTGAGAACAGCTCCACAATGGAATTTGGCAATAAGAAGGTGAAATTCAAGTTCTGAACGAAGAAGCTCCAGATTCTTTTGGAAAACTTGCATTCCAGCATTATGTGCGCAGCTGTCTCGGAATTTTCTTTGCACAGAGGGCATATAGAAGGTCCGTGGATTCCTTTCCTTTGCAGAATGTCGTGTGTGAGAATTCTTTCATGGCAGAGCTGCCAGGCAAAAAAATCCGTCTTTGGCCAAGAGGGGGTGCGCCATACTCCATGCCACGGTGCTGGATCGGGTGGAACATGTGGTTTCTCAATTAACTTTCTGTATCCCATGGCAACCGTGTACCCTCTGTCATGCGTTCCCCATCCCTTCTGATCCTGTTTTCTCATCTGCGTGGGGGCCAGGCCGTGAAGATACTCTGTCAGCGTGGTCCATTCCTTGCGCAGGTGATCCGGCACTGCCACACTCTTCCAGCCCGCCCAGATCTCATCGTGCCACCGTGAGATATCCCAGAGTGTGCACAGCCCATTGCTATCCATCCACGTGCGCAGATCCCTAGTGGCGATTCTGTTTTCCAAAGGCTCCTTATTCATAATTCGGTCGGTCCAGATTTTTATCCTCCTGCCATTCCTGGGGATCCAATAAGAGTGCTCTCTGATTAGGGGGCCTGCTTTAGCGTAAAGTTTGAGAAATGATGAGTTCTGCTTGATGAGAGGTGAGTTCTGAGCCTGAGTTTCATTCTCTAGACATCTTAATCGAGATCCCCTGAAATACTTCTTCCATAAAGCGAGCTGAGCCCATCCAGGTTTGGGCGCAATGATCCTCCAGATGGTCTTTGCTGCCATAGCCACGTTCTGGTGACCTATGTTTTTGAAGTTCAGACCACCTTCCCACAACGGCTTGGCAATAGTTTCCCAGCTGATGAGAGGGATTTTCCTTTCATTTTGCTTTCCGCCCTTCCAAAAAAATCTACGCATAAACTCATCCATCTTGTTGAGAATGGTTAATGGAGCAAGGAGACCTGCAAAATGGAATATTGGGAGGCTGGAGAGCACAGATTTCACAAGGACTGACTTGCCAGCAGCGTTGAGCCAGCGGAAGCCCCAGGATTGGATTCTAGACTTGAAATTTTCAAGCTGTGGATGCCAGTCTTTGACAGAGAGCCTTTTATGACAGACAGGGAGGCCCAGATATTTAAAAGAGGTCCAGGAGGATGAGGCAGCAAAATCCAGACATCTAGAGATAGCAGAGAGAACCCTTGGCGAGGTATTCCAGCTGTAAATATGACATTTATTCTTGTTAAGTGCACTGCCAGAAGCCTTGATGGAGACATCCAGGGCAGCTTTAAACTTGGAGGCGGAGGAGAGGGTGGCGCTGCCTAACAGCAGGGTATCATCCGCAAATAAGGCATGGTTTAAGCTTTTGACCCCTCTAGCTATACACAGGCCATTGATATCTTGATCTTGCATTTTTTTATCTAACAGAAAACTGAAGACAGAGGCTTGAATGACAAAGAGCAGGGGGGAGAGAGGGCATCCCTGCCTGAGGCCCCTCGAGGTTTTGAAAAATTTTGTGGCTCTTCCGTTTACTAGGGGGGCAATCCAAGGCTCTGAGATGCAAGCCCGGACCCACTTTATAAAATTTGCTCCAAATCCAAATTTACACATAACTTTTAAAAGGAATCTATGATTGACTCGATCAAAAGCATTTGCTAAGTCGAGTTTGATCACCATACCTTGTTCCTTTCGGTGAAGACTTGAATGTATTGCCTCTTGAACGAGAGTGTAGTTGTCCACGATTTGCCTTCCCTGAATAAAGCCTCCTTGGTTTTCCGGAATTATTTTTGGCAGGATGGGCTTTAGCCTGTTTGAAATGACCTTGGTAATTAATTTGTACCCAGTGTTGCAAAGTGAGATAGGGCAAAATATGCTGAAATTGTTGGCACCTTTTTCCTTTGGTATGAGAGCTAAGAAAGCAGAGTTTGTGCTTCCTCCTATTTTCTGAGAATTTTGAGACTTTTGTACCATTTTAAGAAGGTCCTTTTCCATAATCGGCCAGCAGACTTGGAGAAATCTGGCTGAGAAGCCATCTGGCCCCAGGGCCTTGTCCGGCTCCATGTCAAAGAGGGCTTTTTTAACTTCCTCTTTTGTGATTTTGGCCTCTAGAACCCTGTTCATACGAGGAGAGATTGCTTGAGGGATAATGTCTAACAGCTCTTGGTGCAGGAGCGGCTCCTGATCATCAGTGAATAGATTTTGGAAATGTAAATAGGTTGCTTTCTTGATGTCTACAAATTCCTTGTGCGTATCATTATCTTCCTTGATCTCAGAAATAGTGTTGAAGCATTTCCTAGCCTGGGCTTGCTTATGGAAGAAGCCCGTATTCCTATCTCCTGCTTTAAGCCAGAGATTCCGCGATTTTAATCTCCAGTATTCTTCTTCGGCCAAGCAGGCCTTATGATAGCTCTGTTGTAGATGAGTTTCTTGGTCTATCATCTCCTTTGTGATTATGGCGCTCTCCATGCAAGTTTGATGAGAGGCAAGGGAGGATTTGATGACTTTCCTTTCTGTTGCTGGATTTGGAAGGGTTTTTGCCCAGCATTTCAAGACTCCTTTTACCCTTCTGAGTTTTTCCTCCCAAATGAAGAAAGGTGAGCCTTTAACAGGCTGGCTCCAATAGTCTTTGATTGTTTGCATGAAGAGGGGCTCCTTTACCCAGAGGGGGCTGAAACGGAAGGGGATGGGGCCCAGATCTGAGTGGGCAAGCAGCTCTAGCTTTACCGGCTTATGATCCGAGATGCTGCAAGGAAGAATATGCATTCTAGGTTCTAGACCAAGTAGCAGGAAAGAACTTTGGATGAAAAATCTATCTAGCCTGGCAGCTATATGCCCAGGACCTACTCTTTTGTTAGACCATGAGAACTTACCTGATGAGGGTTTGATGTCTAGCAAGTCCCAATCTTGCAGAAGATCCTCCGCCCATTCTCTTGCCGGATCTCGGACTATGCTTCCTCCCCTTTTCTCAGATGAATGGAGAGTGAGATTGAGGTCTCCAGCAATGATTGCATTTTCCAGACTTATCAGATCTGCCTGTCGTTTTATAGTATCCCAGCATTCCTTTTTCTCCCTTATATTGACTGGAGAATATACATTGAAGAGAGTAATGATTTCCTTTGTGTCGAGGTTCTGCATTTTTAGCATCAACCAATGAATGTTGCTTGCTTCAAAGTTGAGTGCATATTTGTTGGAGTTCCATAGAGTACCGATCCCTCCTGAGGCACCCCTGGCTGAAATTGCTCTTGCTTCGCTTTTGGGCCACAAATTTTTGCTTATTTGTAGGAAGAGTTTGTCTTCCAGTTTGGTCTCCTGGATGAGAAGTATGTCTGGGGCTTCTGTTCTTATTAGATTTCTTATGGCTTCTTCCTTGACTTTGCTCCCCATACCTCCACAGTTCCAGGAGATGACCTTCATTAGTTATGCTTCTGCTGGGCTCCCTTGGAGCCTTGGGGTTGGTTTTTCAACATTTTGGGCTTTGAAGCAAGGAGCTTTTCCAGCGTTGGTTGGCTGCCCTGTAGCTTATCTTTGTAGGTCTGCTGCTCTCTTTTCTCTTTGTCTGTTTTGCGCCCTCTTGCTGATCTTCTTACCGAGGTTTGGGATTCTCCTATTTCTCCTTCTTCTTCTGACTCCTCAGTTTCTTGTTCTTCTTCTTCGTCTTCTGGGTCCGTGTCTTTGGGGTTCTCAGCTTCTTTGGGGGAAACTGGAGGTGTGCTTTTCCTTGAGGATTCTGGCTTTTGGATCTCTGCCTCTGGAATGTCTTCTGTCGGTTGGCTTAGAAGGACAAATTTGTTTTCTTGCGTCTTTTTTGTAGGGGGTCTCTGGGCATTAACCTGAAGATTGCCTTTGCCGGATAGTCCACCCTGTTTCTGTCCCTTGTGGTTGGCTCTAGTTCGTCTTACTTGATTCCAGCCCTCTTCGTTTCCTTTCTCTGGCTCTGGGTTAGTCGGGCAGTTTCTAGCGAAGTGCCCATACACGTGGCATTTCCTGCATTTGAAAGGCAGCTGTTCATAATCCAAGATCTGCACATGGGACCAGCTGCCGACTTTGATTTTGATTGCTTCTGGTAAGCCCTCCTCTAGATCTACCTCCACGCAGATCCTGGCACAATCGTACTGATCCTTGTTGCTTGCCCGATCGATGAATTTCCCGAGGGAGTTGCCGATGTGTTTCAAGGAGTCCCAGTTCCAACAGTGGACCGACAGATTTGGGAGACGAACCCATATTGGAACAGCCTTGGGAACATCTACCGTCGGGTCGAAATCTGGTGTCCATTTATTCAGGTAGAGACCCTGAGGACCCATGAAATACGGTCCATTTCTAAAGATCAGGTCTTTGTCTTCTTTGGAGGTAAATTCGAAGAGAAAAAACCCTCGCCCTAGAAAGTAAGAGGTAACACTTTGGCTGATCAGTGGCGCCCAGTTCCTGTTAACCCATTGCTCTGTAGTTTTCGGGGAGGGCCAAAGTCCTGTGAATTGGCCAATAAGTCCCCGATCCGCCAGTGACAAAGCTACCTGCATGGGAGTCTCCGGAGGCAGAGAGATCTCTGGAATTTCATCTATTTTCTTGACGAATTTAGAGGCATCATTTCTTTTTTTCGGAGGCAAGCCTGCCAGGAGCTGGTTAAATGCCTCTGCGGCAAGTCCGGAGGGTGGATCTTGGCCCTGAGTCTCCATCAGGCTTGATGCCGGCCGCCACAGGGGCAGCGCAGCAGAGATCACCCCCTAGCCAGAAGGGCGACTATCTGTCTAGATCCGATCAGATCTGAAATCGTAGAAAGAAGGGCCTATCTGTCTAGATCCGATTAGATCTGAAGTCGTAGAATGCAGTCATCGGATCTAGGAGGAACGCAGGGTTGAGAGCCCGTGGAGGGCAGGTCGAGTGGAGCCGAGGCTCGTAGCAGAGACCTGGTCGCACTCTCCTCAGCCGAATCCGATTATGTACCAAATTATATTATATTATATTACAATATATTAATATTATTATATTAGTTTTGTTTCATAATATGAGTATAAAAGAATTTGTAATTTTATATTGTTTATTTATTTTTTTAAATGTAATGTGTTTTTAATTGTAAAAATGAATTTAGTGATTTAAAAATCTTAAAATTTTAATAATATAATAATTATTTTTATTATTATTATAATTTATTATTTTATTTAAAAGTTAAAGTTTGTAATTATTAAATTCGATCATGATTAATATTTTTAGGTTGAAACGATAATTAATATTTTTTAAATATGGTTTAAAAATTGGTATTAATAAAGTTGATTTTTCATCTTGTCTTGATGATGAACCATAATTCTTTGATAAATTAGAAGATTTGTCTATTGGATTAAAGATTATTTCTTATAATTTATTAGTTTTATGTTTTAATCCACTCATAATTATTAAATTTTTAATGTAATTTATTTAAATAGTAAAATATTAAACATTAAATTATATTATATTACATTACAATATATTAATATTATTATATTAGTTTTGTTTCATAATATGAGTATAAGAGAATTTGTAATTTTATATTGTTTATTTTTTTTAAATGTAAAAATGAATTTAGTGATTTTAAAATCTTAAAAATTTAATAATATAAAGGCGTAGTTTAATAAAGTGAATTTTTAGGTTGATCGTCATTAATATTTTTAGTTATGGTTTAAAAATTGGTATTAATAAAGATACAGTTTAATAAAGTGAATTTTTGTTTTTTTTTGTTTTTTCCCATAAAATTTGGTGATATTATTCTTAATGAAATTGTTAAGTCTTGTCCCAAGGGGCTTTGGATTGATGGTGAATGGGTGCACTATTAAGGCACTCCTTGCGATAGGTCACTGGTTCAAATCGCCGTGGGTGCTTGCCTACCAAAAAAAAAGAAATTGTTAACTCTGGTAATTTAACATACATTTTTAGATATAAAATTAAATGACCTTTAATGGAAAGATCATTATAAAGTCTTAGTTAATGACCTTTAATGGAAATATCTTTATAAAGTGGTCAATTAAAAAGCTATCCTATTTTCCATCCTTTAGGACATTAATTCTTTGATAAATTAGAAGATCTTTATTGGATTAAAAATTATTTATTATTTCCCGGATGCGGGTGAACGGGACAGGTAATGGTACGAAGTCGACAGGAGGAGCAGGCGCATGGAGTACATTATGTGACACCTGGCCTTACTTGTTGTCTGTCTTCAATATCCTGGATAGCTCATTCATGGCTGCGTTAATGCGGCTCGACATTCTACACAGGCTCCCTCGCTCTAATCCCATGGCGCTCCCCCAATTCAGTTCTGTTCCTATTTCGCATATGTCTGGCCTCCTCGCAGGTGCAGTGCTCTGCTCTGGGGATGATTCAGGAATCCATGGCGTTCAGGCTCGCGGAGTAGTTTCTGTGTTGGACTTCCTGGATCTCCAAAGTCCCTTCAGCATTTTCTTCAGTTGTATGCCCTCCAGCTTTCTCAATTCTCCAGCAAACGTGATAACTCTCCCCCTTCCAGTCTCCCCTGATTTGCAAAGACTTGCTGTCTGTCCTGCTCTTTTTGCCCTGAGTAGCATGACAATCCTGTGCCAAAGAATGGGTTGCCGAAGGGGCGGGGTCCGTGGTCGGCCCTTACGCCAGGCTTCTTCCTCTTCCGCGGACACCTTCTCTGGCTCTTCTTCTGAAAGTCATCCTGCTCCCAAACGAGGTCGTGGTCGTGGCCGAGGAAATATGGCCGCAATGTCGAACCCCCACCATTCTCATGAGCACTCAACCCGCTTTCAAATCCCCTGCACTCTCAGCAATCACTCTTTCATTGTTACTGTTACGATTCAGCTGAGTGATGGCGCAGTAGGCTTGGTTTCGGCAATTCCAAATGCGACATCGAAGCCGGGGGTGGAAGATTTGCCTGGCACCTCTCAGAATCCGAGCCAGCAGGGCGATGTCCCAAGGGGTTCTGCTTCCCAGGATAAGCCTGCTCTAGCGCGTTCGAATATTCCAAGTGAAGGGGGTCCGCCAAAAGAAGAGGGCCATCCCTCCGACGATGACGACTTCTCCAGTTTCGGTTGTCGGATTGTGGAAGAATTGCCTTCCACGGCTCATGATGCTTGATCAGGTTGTCGTTCTCTTTTGCAGTTATCGTGTCTGTTCAACGGGAAATGTTTAGTTGTTTTCTGTCTATGTTAACAGTTCGGGTCAAAAGTATCAGTCTGCATTTTGACATGGTGGTTCCTATTTAAATGTTCCGGTCATAGTCTTAGTTCTAGTCGGTCTGCTGCTAGTTTCTTTGGGTCATCTTTCAGATCTGTCATGTGAGTAAGCCATCTTCCAGGCTAGACCTCTTGAGGCTGCTACCTCGTTGTAAAACATTTTGTATCAATATAGGAGTAGACTTAAAAAAAAAAAAAAAAAAAAAAAAAAAAAAAAAAAAAAAATTAATTAATTAATTAAAAAAAAATAAATTAATTAATTAATTAATTAAAAATAAATAAATAAATAAATTATTTCTTATAATTTATTAGTTTTATGTTTTAACCCAATCATAATTATTAAAATTTTAATTTAATTTGATTTAATTTTTTTAAATAATATTAAACAGCGAATTATATTATATTATATTACAATATATTAATATTATTATACTAGTTTTGTTTCATAATATGATTATAAGAGAATTTGTAATTTTATATTGTTAATTTTTTAAAGTGTAATGTTTTTTTTAAATGTAAAAATGAATTTAGTGATTTAAAAATTTTAAAATTTTAATAATATAAAGGTGTAGTTTAATAAAGTGAATTTTTAGGTTGATCATCATTAATATTTTTAGGTATGGTTTAAAAATTGGTATTAATAAAGTGAATTTTTATTTTCTTCCATAAAATTTTGTCATATTATTCCTAATGAAATTGTTAAGTTTTGTAATTTAACATATATTTTTAAATATAAAAGTAAACTTAGTTGTTAGAAATGTTTCTTAAAAATAGAAGTAGTTGTTTGAAATGTTTTTTATTTGGTTCAAATTGCCACAAATGCATGTGTAGTTGTGTAACTTACTGTGAAGTGTTGGTTATGGTTAGAAATAATTATCTTATTAACTCCAAGTTAGTTAATGACCTTTAATGGAAAGATCATTATAAAGTCTGCTAGATTAAAAAGGTATCCGATTTTCCATCCTTTAGGACATTAATTCTTTGATAAATTAGAAGACCTCTATATTAAATTAAAACTTATTTCTTATAGTTTTAAGAAGGGTTTCGATGTAAATCACATGTAGAAAACATTTGTCTACGCGTTTCGAACCAACCAGTGTGGTTTATCGTCATGACAAGTTGAAGAGTCAGATCATGGCTGCATATTAAATACGGAGAGCAGATCTTTCAAACAGCTAGGTGTGACCATCAATGGCTATATAAAAATGGCCAGATTTGTAATATTATATTAAAATATTCTTATAATGTTAATCATGGGTTAATAAGTCAAAAGTTAAGGAGTAGTCTACTTAGGCGGTAGAATGAGCCATTTTCCGTCACCGACCAGAAAATCGTACGGCTCCCACCACCAGCAATCCCTCCGCTCTCGGCCACCCTCCCCTAGCTCCGCCACCCTCCTTCTCGGCCACCCTCCCCTAGCTCCACCACCCTCCTTCTCGGCCACCCTCCCCTACCAATCCTGACATTCCCTGCCATTCCTTGACAAAAAATCCGATCGCAGCTGGAGGGCCTGACATCCCCTGACAGATCCAGGACGAGCTGGAATTGCAGCCGCAGAGTATTATTGCAGGTTCCAATTTGAATTGAGGAAATGGTCACCCGCGCGCTGCTCACTCACCTTCCTCTTCGACTCAGCGCTTCTCGCTCTGCAGCTCGCCACCCAGGTACTCTTCGATGAACCTGTTAGCATCCTCTGTTAGTTCGTTGGCCAGTGCTTGGGATCAGTAATTTTATATTTCCTGAGTAGGGTTTGAGCTCAATTCCTGCCAAATCTGTCTACGCGCCTGCTCTATTTCACATGGCCGATTTCTTTGGCCCTTCCTGTAACTACGACGAATGCAATGGTGTCATGGAGTCCAAGGCCAGTGGATGTGGAGATATGGAAGCTGTTATCCCGAAGCGCGTGATGAACAAACTCTTGGCATGGCTCCATGCCAATTTAATTGCTTCTATGCAGAATCATTTCGGGAAAGTTACCAGGGCCATGATCTTTTCTCTGGGATTCAATGACAATGTGAATGATTACTGTGGCTTGCTTTTGGATCAGGCCACATCTACCATACCGGAACTGAGAGCGGCCATGTTTATACCTGGAGGCAAGCACCGCGCTTTAAACGTGATTAAAATGCAGGTAAAGCAGGGGTTGGTTTTGCTGCTGGTTGGGAGTGGCGAAAACTATAATGACGCCAAGGCCTTTGTAGATCTATATGTTACAGACACATTTTAGCCAAATAATTAAATGATACCGGGACTCAAGGTCTGAAACATAATGTAATGTAGTGTTGTAAGCTGTTATGCGGTTTTGTGACTCATCTTTGCTCCGGTAAAGCGGGCAGTGGGGGCCGAAACAACCGAGCAGATAAAACTGTAATGCCGTGAAAATATTTTCATTGTTAGTTCTCCTTTGTCTGAAAATGTTGTGTCATCTAAGTAGGTAGGGAAATTCAAATGATAAATAACAATTTAATTCAGTGTTGGTTTAGGAATTTCAGTTCGGATCTACTGAGTTAGGGAAATTTCAAATGATAAATAACGATTTAATTCAATTCTGGTTCAGGAATTTCAATTCGCATCTTCTGAGTAGGGAAATTTCAAATGATAAATAACGATTTAATTCAGTTCTGGTTCAGGAATTTCAGTTCGGATCTACTGAGAGAAGTTTATTTTGAAAATACTTTTAGAAATTTCTTTAACAGAAATCGACCAGAAATTTACTTTGAGAATAAATTTCGATATTTCTATAACAGAAATCGACCTGGTGGTTTGTCAAACTAAACCTTGGCCTCGCTGAAAAAGTAATTTCAAAAGGAAAAGTATGTTCACTATGAAGGCACTCAGATTATGGGACAAATCAAATCTTACTTTGAGTAATGACGGGACTGATTAAAGCATATTAAAGCATACTCTGAGTGGAAAGCACATACCATAGATCAAGATAACCTGAACATCACCTTTTCAATTCATTATGTTATTTTTTATTTGCAAAATGCAATGCATGTGGCTCTTAAAATGTTGACATTTCAGCAAAGTCATTACAATGCATGTGGTCGTATGAACATAACAGTGTACCACAGTGTAATGGAGTACGGCATCATTTGTCTGGTGGGACAATTGTTTTTCTTTGCCAAAAAAAATCAGACTTATCGAAAGCATATTTATTGATGATTTATATGAAAGAGTGTTTACTTTTTATATTTTAATAGTAGTTTATTTGATAGATATTTTGGATTTTTTAATAGCGAATTTGTATCATAAAATGTAAGC
Organism: Pinus tabuliformis; assembly: GCA_031772625.1. NCBI lineage: Eukaryota > Viridiplantae > Streptophyta > Pinopsida > Pinales > Pinaceae > Pinus > Pinus tabuliformis. The sequence goes on along the minus strand of CM062816.1, from coordinate 1,411,156,929 downwards.
TTGGAAGCTTGTGGAAATCTCCCTAAGCATAACTAGCTTAGAGCCATCTATATTGTTTGATCATCATATGTATATGAGAATGCGTACAATGATATGCATCTAAAAAATGTAATTTTATATCTTTTTAAAGTAAAATTACATTTTTTCACTGGGAGAAAAAAATCATAAACCCATCAACATACTTAACATAAAAAATGTAGATATATCAATGATTATCAAGGATCTTGATATATCAATGTTTAAAAGATTATGACAATGTTTAAATAAAATTGAAAAAGTTAATTTGTTGAAAACACTAATTTTGACATGTAAATGTTGAAATAATGGCATATCAACATTGTATTTTTACCCCAAAGCTAATATGTAGCCAATTAAAAATGCATGAGAAACATATTCGTATTTATGTATTACCAACTATGATAGTTTCTTCCCTAAATTATGCTCAACAAGGGATGGTGAAAATAGAGATACACAAGCCCCTAGAATGGAGACACAAATTGTGCTCTACGTTAACATCTACAGTGACATGTTTAGATAAAACAAACGTTGGTGATTGCAAACCCAATCGAGGCATTTAGATATTCAGAAATAGAAGTGAAATGATATCATCAAGCTCCCTACCTAAAGACAAAGATTGTAGAGATACACAAGCCCCTAGAATGGAGACACAAATTGTGCTCTACGTTAACATCTACAGTGACATGTTTAGATAAAACAAACGTTGGTGATTGCAAACCCAATCGAGGCATTTAGATATTCAGAAATAGAAGTGAAATGATATCATCAAGCTCCCTACCTAAAGACAAAGATTGTAAGTTTCACTATGGTTGAACTATTGTTTCTAAATAGATAGGGAAAGTTGAACAAGAACACAATTTTAATAGAATAAAAGCAAATGGATGCCAAAATTATGTGGGCGAGCCCTAACAATGAAGGCTTCAATATAATACAATGCAAACCAAGAGATGTGCACTAACTAAATACTTAAAATAAATCCTGACTTGAAAATATTTGTCTACACTTGAAACTACTAACACAAGTTAACCAAATACTTGGAATGAACCTCCAAATTGACTCATATTTGTCTATGCTCCAAACTACTATTAGAAACAATGTTTCTAAAAGAGAAATAAAATATATTAATTGTGCATTCAAGTTTTCAAAACATAATCCATTACAACATGATGGTTATGAAGATTGGCACATCAAAAATACATCAAATCACTACCACTTGCAAATGTTATTTTTATTAAAAAAAAGAAAAAAAAAAAGAGTTTTATACAATATTATGACCACTACCAATATATAAATAACCTTAATCCAAACTTTTCTACAACATCTTTTCACAATAATAATCATCCACAATTTCTGCAAGAAGGCCATTTCCTTTATGTCTCAGAATATCTCAAAGGTCCCAGGAGGGGGGAGCAGCATCAATTTCTCCACAGACAGAATTCTAGGGAAGTATCCTATAGGATCAAAAATGGAGGCAATCCCTGCCATAAATTGGCTAAATAGTAAAGGAATATTGTACTTGGCTCAAATATCACAATGGGACAATCATTCTCAAGCATGGACAGGTTGGAATTTCCCGGATCACCCCAGAGAGCTAAATACTAGTCTCACTGCCCTAAAGAATCTCCTACACAGCAAAGCTCCGATCCAAGAAGGTAAGCAAGATGGATATCGTTGGGACCCAACCGGAACTCAATACACGGCTAAAGCTGGTCATCAACTTTTATGTGACAGCAACTTCCCACAGGACATATGGAACCAATGGAAACTGGTATGGAGAGCAGAAGCACCCCCCAAAGTCAAATTCTTCATTTGGCTGCTCCTGAAAGGGAAAACTCTAACAGCGGAAAATTTAAAGAAAAGAGGCATAATGGGGCCATCCAGATGTCCAAACTGCTGTAGATCAGAGGAAACAATACAACACCTGTTTATAGATTGTCCGGTGGCTGATGAATGCTGGAGAAAGATGGCCTCAATTGGGGATGCTCCCTGGGAGCCTCAGGCAACTATTGCAGAAACGATTCACAAATGGAGGAAGAATTGTCCATGGAAAGAGAAAAGGAGTAAATTGACGCAAAGGATATGGAATACCATACCTCTAACCCTCTTATGGCGCATCTGGTTGGCAAGAAATGGAAAGGTCTTCCAGGAGAAAGGCTGTAACATCAGAGTTATGTGCCACAAGGCAAAGATGTTAGCGGTGGAGACAGTCACAAACCACACCAAAGGCAAGATCGAGGCAACTAATTACAGCATGGAAGAGAGAAACCTGATCAGTTATGTCCAAGAGAATATTGCTAGCGCTCAGGAAACAAACCAAGGAAGGATACAAACGAAAGAAACAAACAGGGCATGGAAGTGGAAGCTGAGGCTAAAGGAAGAGGAATTTGCGAATTGGTTGAGAAACTGTAACAGGTTCTACTTATTTTTTGATGGTGCTTCTAAATCGAACCCGGGCCAAGCCGGTGCAGGGGGTCTAATTTGCAATGCTAATGGAGAAAGAATACTACAATTCGAATGGGGGCTGGGAGAGATCTCCAATAACAGGGCAGAGGGATTGGCACTGTATCATGGCCTCACACAGCTGTTAAAGTTAGGGATAAAGAAGGCAATAGTGTTTGGGGATTCAGCAATAATTATTAGGCTTATGGCGCAGAGGCAGACCACATCGAATATCCTTCTACTGCAGATAAATTATAGGAATCAGGCCCTTCACGCTTCAATGGAAGAGGTCATATACTACCACATCCTGCATGGACTGAACAAGGAGGCTGATAAGTATGCCAATAGGGCATGCGAACGCTCCAAGGGTAGCCTGAGGTGTAACAATAATACCTTTTTCCAACCGTTACCATGAATATTCAATGTCTAGTCAACAGCAGGGGTACCTCAGATGACAGAATCAATGACAACAGACAAGTAATCAGTGCAGATGATAGAACAGGTAAGGTAGGCAGGATTTGGATCAGAAATAAGATTGGGAGATCGATTCAGCGCATGGGAATCAAGAGAAGTTCAGGAGAAAATCGTCCTAACAGACAGATCTCATACGCAGTTCAAGATATGCATTTGACCATTTGGTGGAGTACAGGGAGACGTAGATGGGCATCTTCCCGCCCTCATAGCCTGCGAATGGACTCTATATATATCCTGGGTGGCATGACCCTTCAATTCATAGTGAAAGCTTGTGTCCACGAGCATCAGAATATCATCGCTTCCGCCTATCTCCAAGCAGCCCGAGGTAGCTATCATAGCGCTCAACAGAATCACAACAACCCTGCGCGAGCTGTGATTGTAGCCTGTTGTAAGTGGAGAGCTCAGAGGTCCCGCACTAAAGAGGCCGGCAGCGCAGACAGGAATTATCCAGCGCTAATGGATCGTCCAGAAGATTGCTTCCACTGCAGAGACCTTCAGGCAGAGTTCGAGGAATTGCGAGCACAACAGCGGGCCCTGGAGGATCAAGTTCGAAGTCTGGAAACAAGACTGGAAGATCAGTACAGAATTCTCAATGAGAAGTATCGGGCAGAGATCAATCTTTTCTTACACAGAGTCAATTCCTTACATGAGCAGTTCAGCAGCTTGGCCAATAGGTGCAGCCATGCAGAAGAATCGATAACTGTCCTCAAGTTCATGATGGACAAAAAGTTCAAGGATGTTCCTTCCTCTTCTAGTGCAAAACAGGATGAGCCAGACCCATACCCAGAAGCGTCCACAGCAAGGAAGATCAGTCATATAGAGATAGATTAGTTATGCTATGTAGTTGTAAATTTTGGTGTTTGCAGTATGTAAGGATTTACAGTAGTATAAGAAGCCTCAGAGGCAGGAATACTAGAACAAGGATCAAGGAAGGAACCCTTTTTGTAATTCCTTGGATCCAGAATGCTCAGGAAGCACTATATGTATGGCGAACTGCCTCTTCTTTTTTTCAGATCAATATATAGCAACCGAAATTTGTCTAAAAAAAAAAAAAATCATCCACAATTTCCCTCTCCCCAACTTTATCCAATAGTTCTAAACTCACTTAGTCTACATAGTTACCCAATTGGAATTTATGTAAATCTTTTTCACAATAATAATCATTGGCAATTTCCCTCTCCCCAACTTTATCCAATAGTTCTAAACTCACTTACTCTACATAGTTACCCAATTGGAATTTATGTAAATCTGTCTATATAACTTTGCTTTTATTAAAATTAAAAAACTTTAAAAAAATCTTATGTAACAATATTATGACAACTACTGACATATAAACAAAACTAAAGATAAGAGAAACAGAGCACTAGTATTAATGCCAGGCCGTATGGAGAGTGCACCAGATGTTTTGAAGCATGTCCACTGGTAGAAGTTACAGACAAAGATGTTAATGAGCCACCATATCCTCCACTCCTTTTGCCTCTGACTTGTTATATAGTTATAATTAACTATTCTAGGTTTTGGAGGTCTTTTGAGCATATTTTTTAATTAAATTTTCCTATAATCCTGCACGAATTTGTTGTAATCACAAGTTTGATATGTGAAATCTACAAAAAGGAGTTCCCTAAGAGTTTTTCAAAGCTTTGAATCCATTTACACATTCAAAAATGGATTTTAAACAACAACAAAAACATAGTTTGACTCCAAAATCTAAGATAGTTAAACAATGCCCTTTACTTGTTGTGTTGAGATTTATTATTTTGGTGATGGCATAAGGGTCTAATGTTTTTGTAGGTTGTTTAAAGAGGTAGTGATAGACTCTTTTCTAGGTTCCTAGCAATTTCATAGTGCATCTTTTTGAGCCCTTTGGTCTTAATATACTACTAGCTTATTGGTAAGCAATGATGTTTATTTTGGCATCTTATTCCAATTTATCTATGAAGTTCCTAATTTTATGGATTATAGGAAGGCCATCTCATTAGGAGAGTAATGTGTCTAAGCACAAAGAGTCCACTTAGTATAATATAATTTCCATTTTCTCAATTATTTTAAAGGTTTGAGGATTAATACCAATTCTCTCCTCACTTTCCAAAGGCCCAAGATATTAGGAGAGTCATGTGTAACAGGACTTCCATTAGCTCAATTACTTCAACTCTTTAAGAGAATGAACACCAATTCCTCTTAAATTTTTCATAATTATGATTACTCTAGCACAATATAAACAACAAAAAGTTTCTCTAAAACCACATTACCAAATGTTTAGAAATTTGCTTCTCAATTTAAGTAACCACACTCAATCATTACCTCAAAAGTTAAGATGTCTACTAATTTTGTTCATCTAGAAATTTAACTAATCTAAAAGTGAAAAAAGAAAAGACAACATTACTGCATCTCAATAAAATGTTATAATTTACAAAGTAATTAATAATATTAAAATTTCCTATATATATAAAACAGAGAACATAACAAGCTAATAAATGTAAATTTTATAAATATAATAAATTTATACCTATAATAGATTTAAATCAAAAAGTGAAAAAAGACAACATTATTACATCTCAATAAAATGTTATAATTTACAAAATAATTAATAATATTAGAATTTCCTATATAAAACAGAGAACATAACAAGCTAATAAATATAAATTTTATAAATATAAGAAATTTATACATATAATACCTAAAAATTTAACATTTTCTTTTATGAAAAATAAATTACTATTTTTTTGTAATTTTACAACGGTGACTATAATGTTATGTTTTATCTTTTATGATACAAATTCGCTATTAAAAAATCCAAAATATCTATCAATTAAACTACTATTAAAAAATAAAAAGTAAACACTTTTTCATGTAAATCATCCATAAATATGCTTTCGATAAGTCTGATTTTTTTTGGCAAAGAAAAACAATTGTCCCACCAGACAAATGATGCCGTACTCCATTACACTGTGGTACACTGTTATGTTCATACGACCACATGCATTGTAATGACTTTGCTGAAATGTCAACATTTTAAGAGCCACATGCATTGCATTTTGCAAATAAAAAATAACATAATGAATTGAAAAGGTGATGTTCAGGTTATCTTGATCTATGGTATGTGCTTTCCACTCAGAGTATGCTTTAATATGCTTTAATCAGTCCCGTCATTACTCAAAGTAAGATTTGATTTGTCCCATAATCTGAGTGCCTTCATAGTGAACATACTTTTCCTTTTGAAATTACTTTTTCAGTGAAGCCAAGGTTTAGTTTGACAAACCACCAGGTCGATTTCTGTTACAGAAATATCGAAATTTATTCTCAAAGTAAATTTATGGTCGATTTCTGTTAAAGAAATTTGTAAAATTATTTTCAAAATAAACTTCTCTCAGTAGATCCGAACTGAAATTCCTGAACCATAACGGAATTAAATCGTTATTTATCATTCAAAAGTTCCCTACTCAGAAGATGCGAATTGAAATTCCTGAACCAGAATTGAATTAAATCGTTATTTATCATTTGAAATTTCCCTAACTCAGTAGATCCGAACTGAAATTCCTGAACCAGCACTGAATTAAATCGTTATTTATCATTTGAAATTTCCCTACCTACTTAGATGACACAACATTTTCAGACAAAGGAGAACTAACAATGAAAATATTTTCACGGCATTACAGTTTTATCTGCCCGGTTGTTTCGGCCCCCACTGCCCGCTTTACCGGAGCAAAGATGAGTCACAAAACCGCATAACAGCTTACAACACTACATTACATTATGTTTCAGACCTCGAGTCCCGGTAGCATTTAATTATTTGGCTAAACTGTGTCTGTAACATACAGATCTACAAAGGCCTTGGCGTCATTATAGTTTTCGCCACTCCCAACCAGCAGCAAAACCAGCCCCTGCTTTACCTGCATTTTAATCACGTTTAAAGCGCGGTGCTTGGCTCCAGGTATAAACATGGCTGCTCTCAGTTCCGGTATGGTAGATGTGGCCTGATCCAAAAGCAAGCCACAGTAATCATTCACATTGTCATTGAAGCCCGGAGAAGAGATCATGGCCCTGGTAACTTTCCCGAAATGATTCTGCATAGAAGCAATTAAATTGGCGTGGAGCCACGCCAAGAGTTTGTTCATTACGCGCTTCGGGATAGCAGCTTCCATATCTCCACATCCGCTGACCTCGGACTCCATGACACCATTGCATTCGTCGTAGTTACAGGAAGGGCCAAAGAAATCGGCCATGTGAAATAGAGCAGGCGCGCAGACAGATTTGGCAGGAATTGAGCTCGAACCCTACTCAGGAAATATAAAATCACTGATCCCAAGGACTGGCCAACGAGTTAACAGAGGATGCTAACAGGTTCACCGAAGAGTACCTGGGTGGCGAGCTGCAGAGCAGAATTGCAGAGCGGGAAGCGCCGAGTCGAAGAGGAAGGTGAGTGAGCAGCGCGCAGGTGACCATTTCCTCAATTCAAATTGGAACCGGCAATAATACTCCACGGCTGCAATTCCAGCTCGTCCCCGATCTGTCAGGGGATGTCAGGCCCTCCAGCTGCGATCGGATTTTTTGTCAGGGAATGGCAGGGAATGTCAGGATTGCCAGGGGAGGGTGGCGGAGAAGGAGGGTGGCGGAGCTAGGGGAGGGTGGTGGAGGGCGGAGGGATTGCCGGTGGCCGGAGCCGGATGATTTTCTGGCCGGTGACGGAAAACGGGCCATTCTACCGCCTAGGTAGACTACTCCAAAAGTTAATAACTAATAGTAATAATAAATAATATAATATTATAATCATAGTAAATAATTTTCTTCTTAATAATTAATTTATTAATTTATATATTTTAATATATTATATATTTGTATTTTATTTTATTTTATTTATATATATCTATTTAATTATTAAATTTATTTATTTAATTCTTTTTAATTTATTTATTCATTTAATATCCAATAGGGATAAGATATACTCAATCTAGGTAAATAAGTCTAGAAATCATAATTCCTATTCATATTATCAGTACTAGGTTATACAGGTAAGACCCGTAAAGGGGGTGTTTTACAATAATATTGATTTAATATAACTGATAATTGAATGGAATTAATAAATTATTATTGAATATTAGTTTTAAAAAATTGGAATTATTAAGGTAAGGGTAAAAGCTTAATATCAAAATTATTAGTAAAGTCATCTAATGGATCTAGGGATGTTAGTACAAGCCAGGATTGATAATGTTATGGTAGTAATAAAAATATTAGAAAGAGAGACAAATTCTAAATTCAAGAAGGTCAAGAATATGACAATTAATAAAATAAATTATCCATAGGAGAAACTCTAGGAGGATAGAAAAGTCATGGCTCAATGGAGAAGGATACAGGATAATACGGGGATACGGGGGAACCTAGAAAGCTAGAAAAGGTCAGAAAAGGGGAAGGGGGGGCAAGGGGAAGGCATGACTAGGAAGAAAGGGCAGGGATCCAACAACTACTGATCTTCCAGTCGTCATCTCTATTGAGATTGTTTGGCCTTCTTTCAATTTCAATAGCTTCCCTAAATTTACGGTGATGGAACTGCGCAACCTTGGCAATAACCTTGGCCTCTTCAATACAAACATGATGCTTGGTCTTTTCCGCATGCTCTGCTAATGCTGAAGACTTGGTTCTCCCATGCCTTAGGTCAGCAGCATGTTCGTTGATCCTTTGATTGATAGAGCGCCCTGTTTCCCTGATATAGGGGGTCCCACAAGAACAAGGAATAATGTAGACACCCTTCATGTCCTTAGGGTCAATAGGATCCTTCACTAATCAGAGGGATTTACGATCCTTAAAACTGTTATGGATCACAGAAGCCTCAATTCAACAATTATTTCTTATAATTTATTAGTTTTATGTTTTAATCTACTCATAATTATTAAATTTTTGATTTAATTTGTTTAAATAATAAAATATAAAATTATTTATTATATTATATTACAATATATTAATATTATTATATTAGTTTTGTTTCGTAATATGAGTATAAGAGAATTTGTAATTATATATATATATATATATATAATCTATTGTTTTTTTTAAATAGTAAAAATGAATTTAGTGATTTAAAAATTTTAAAAATTTAATAATATAAAGGTGTAGTTGAATAAAGTGATTTTTTTTTTCCATAAAATTTGGTGATATTATTCCTAATGAAATTGTTAAGTTTTGTAATTTAACATGTATTTTTAAATATAAAATTAAATTTAGTTGTTAGAAATGTTTCTTAAAAACAAATTTAGTTGTTTGAAATGTTTTTTATTTGGTTTAAAATGTCACAAATATATTTAAAAATTGGTATTAATAAAGGTGTAGTTTAATAAAGTGATTTTTTTTCCATAAAATTTGGTGATATTATTCCAAATGAAATTGTTAAGTTTTGTAATTTTACATATATTTTTGAATATAAAATTAAATTTAGTTGTTATAAATGTTTCTAAAAAATAGATTTAATTGCTTGAAATGTTTTTTATTTGATTCAAATTGTCACAAATGCATGTGTAGTTGTGTAACTTAACGTGAAGTGTTGGTTATGGTTAGAAATTAATTATCTTATTAACTTCACGTTAGTTAATGACCTTTAATGGAAGATTATTATAAAATCTTAGTTAATGACCTTTAATGGAAAGATCATTATAAAGTCACGGGGATTAAAAAGGTATCTCAATTTCCATCCTTTAAGACATTAATTCTTTGATAAATTAGAAGATCTCTAGATTGGATTAAAAATTATTTCTTACAATTTATTAATTTATGTTTTAATCCATTCATAATTATTAAAATTTTAATTTAGCATTTTAAATAATAAAATATTAAACAGTAAATTATATTATATTATATTACAATATATTAATATTATTATATTAGTTTTGTTTCATAATATGAGTGTAAGAGAATTTGTAATTCTATATTGTTTATTTTTTTAAATGTAATGTTTTTTTTTTAATGGTAAAAATGAATTTAGTAATTTAAAAATTTAATAATATAAAGGTATAGTTTAATAAAGTGAATTTTTAGGTTGATCATCATTAATATTTTTAGGTATGGTTTAAAAATTGGTATTAATAAAGTTGATTTTAATTAATTTTTTTCTAATTAAATAGTTTTTTAAAGTATTTTTTATTAGCAATTTTTCTCATGTTTAGGGGAAAAGATTTAACATAATTTAATTTAATTAATAATAAAGATAATTATTGTTGATTAGTATACACCAATATATTATATTCTCTTTTTTTTTTTAACTGTAACGGGTATGGAATTTATTTAGCTGAAGAGATTATGGGTCTTTGCCAAAGCGAACCCTATTACAATGCAGAATTCTAACTGCTGTTGTTTTTGATCTACTACATTTTCAGGGCATTTGAACAAAACTTTCATTGTTTACAATTAGCAGTCCTTTCATGAGTGAGCTGCCTTTGTTCACCATCTGATCAGCTTCACTATTTGACTTTCTAAGAATATGATAAAACTTGCACAAGTCAAAGTCTAGAAGAACTCTCTTCAATCTATCCAAAATTTTGTTGAGGCTAACATTGCTGAACAGTGTCTCCAAGTTTAATTTTTTTATTATTATCTCTGAATCTCCGAAAACTTGAAGATCTTTGACTCCTTTGTGTCTTGCAATAAGGCATGTTTTGAGAAGCCCGAGGATCTCTGCTTGATTGTTGGATTTCTGGCCTAATCCTCAGCAGCAACAGTCTTTTGAAGACCCGTTCGGAGAGTAGATGACCCCCCAGCACCAGCGACACCGGGGTTCCCTTTGGATGCCCCATCAAAGAAAATTGTGGATAAATTTTGAGACCGCCACCAAGATTGAAAAGTGTCATCATCATCTCTTATGCGCCAATCCGGATTGACAATTTGTGGGGAGAGGAGATACTTACGCGGATAAGGCACTAGAGGGCCTAGCCACCTCTTTTCTTCGGGCAGTAACAAAGGATCTTCTTTAAAATACTGTTGTTGGGCCGCTTCCAGGAGGAAGGATTTAGCTTTTGCAGCTACTTGCAACGGGGAGTGCCGCATCTCTTTGAAAATCAGCTGATTGCGTGCCAACCAAAGCTGCCAACATACATATTTGGGAAGCGCTATCCAGATTTTGCGCCAAAATGATTTGGGAGGGATTCGTTGGGGATAGAAAAGACTCCATGAGGCAAAGAGATCCGAAACAGAATTCTGGGAAGGGACTGAAATCTGAAAGTCCTGTAAAATGAATCCCCAGACCTCTTTAGCAAAAATGCAATCCAAGAATAGGTGCTGGGCTGTTTCGAAGTTGTTGCTGCATAACACGCATCTATGAGGCCCTACTATGTTCCTTTTCTCCAGATTATCACCCGTTAGAAGTTTATTATGTACCAGGGTCCAGAAGAAGAAGTTCACTTTTGGTAAGGCTAGTGATTCCCAAACGTTTTTCCAGAAAGCCGGTGTTTGACTGCTGTTTCTTGAGGCCTGCAAAACTCTATATCCAGCTGTTGTGGTGTATACACCAGTCTGGCCCCAACCCCAGCTATCTTTCATGGATCTATTGATAGGGGCAGCGTCCTCCAGCAGATAGATGAGAAAGGTTTGTTGAAGAGATAACCGGGCCGGGACTCCATGAAAATCCCACCCTGCCCAATCTCCACACTAATCCCAATTCGAAAGGTCATATAAGCTGTTAACTCCTGCTCGCTCCAGCCAGTCTCTAAGATCTGTTATGTCCACGTTTTCGGCCAGAGGTTCTTTCCCCATGATGCTGTCGAGCCACATATGAGTACGTTGGGCATTGCCAGGTATTCTGTACACCAGTTTTTTGAATAAATTACTGCTTTTGCAGCATAATTTCCACACCTGCGTGCAATTTGTTGTGTTAGCATTATACAGATTGCTAAGAGATTTGTTGGGTCCATACTTTGAACGCAGAGTGACACTAACCGGGTGTGTGGGCTCGTGGATCAACTTCCACAAAATCTTTCCTCCCAACGCTAAATTGACGAGTGTGGGGTCTCTTATTTGCAACCCGCTCTCTGCCATCGATTTTTTTACCACTTCCTAGTTCACCAAATGCGTTTTTTTTCATTGCCCTTACCTCCCTACCACAAGAAGTCTCTGAGAAGTTTAGAGATCTGCTCCATCGCTTTTCTTGGTGCAAGAAGAAAAGCTGCCTGGAAGATTGGAAGCACAGACAGCAAGGATTTGATTAAAATAACTTTGCCTCCCTTAGTCAACCAGTAGCCTCCCCACACAGCAATTTTAGTTTTAATTTTAGAAATTATTTCGCTCCATAGCGATCTTTTGTTGACTCCAGATATGATGGGAAGGCCAAGGTACTTAAACCTGTCCCATATTGCTTGGCCTTTGAACCCGAGGAGAGTAGTAATGCCTGTGAGTTCATGCTGGTCTATATTCCAGCTGAAGACTTCGCTTTTGCTCTCATTGACTAAAGCTCCTGAAACTCTGCAATAATTTCTGAGGACTATGTCAAAAGCTTTGGCTATTCTGGTGGATGCTCCACCAAGGAGAAGGGAATCGTCAGCAAAGAGTGCATGGTTCAGGGGTTCTGCTCCATTGGAAGGTTTGAGACCCGGAATGTTACCAACTAATCTTTCAACAGTGAGCTTTCGACTAAGGGAATCTGCCATTAAGATGTACAGGAAAGGGGAGAGAGGGCATCCCTGCCTGATGCCTCTCTGAGCTTGGAAAAAATTGGTTGGACGACCATTGACTAGAGGGGCAATCCACGGATTGTCAATGCAGGCTTTAATTAGATGAACAAAGTGAGGCGAAAAGCCAAAGGAGAGAAGAACATTGCTAAGGAATGTGCGATTAACTCTGTCGAAAGCATTTGCCATATCTAATTTTATCAACATACCTTTCTCATTCCGCTGCTTGCTTGAATGTATTGTCTCCTGAACTTGGATTACATTGTCCAGAATGTGCCTACCTTCCACAAAACCACCTTGAGAACTGGAGATCAATCTTTTTAGCAATGGCTTGATCCGATTTGCTAGCAGTTTAGCCAGAATTTTATAAGAAGCGTTACACAGCGAAATGGGCCTGAATCTTGCAAATGATTCAGGGTTGGTGTCTTTGGGGATTAAAGCAAGGTAAGTGGAGTTGGTTCCTCCACCTATCTTGGATTTTTTCATAAACCCACTTATCATTTTATGGAGATCAACCTTGATAATATGCTAGCAAGATTTATAGAAATGGATTGTGAATCCATCAGGCCCAGGTGCCTTGTCTGCGTCCATGGACCAGATTACGTTAATGGTTTCCTCCTCAGTGATTGGTCTACAGAGGATTGCGTTATCTTCAGGACTGATGAGTGAAGGGATGTTAGAGAGGAAGTCAGCAGCTTCCTCATCGTTGCTTTGAGTTCCTTCTCTGTATAGATTCCTGAAATGGGTTTCGGCAGCAGCTTTGACTTGATTGAACCCTTTGCAGACTTGGCCCTCAACTGTTTTGATTTCTGCTATATGATTCCTAGATAGTCTCGCTCTATATTGCCGGTGGAAGAAGGAGGTGTTCCAATCCCCAGCCTTCAGCCACAAACTTCTGGATTTGAGTCTCCAGTATTCTTCTTCCTTTCTAAAAGATTGATATGTGGATCGTTGGGCTTTTATTTCTTTTTCCAACAACTCTGCTGTGATATCTTTGCTTTCCATATCTGTTTGCAGGGACTGCAATGACTGCACTGCCTCTTTTCTTTGATCGGTAGGAGTAGGGGCTGGTTTCTTTATCCAGTCCTTCAGAGCTTGTTTTGTGGCTTTCAATTTTTACTCCCATACATAACTTGAGGATCCCGAGAAAGATTTGGCCCATGCTACTTTCATTGTATCTAAAAAACCCTCTCTCTCGATCCAAAGAGGGCTGAATCGAAAGGAATAGGACCCAGGTCTTCTTCATCTTCCAGGAGAAGCTGAATAGGCTTATGATCTGAGGTAAGTTTAGGCAGAATTTTTGTGATGATGATATTTTTGTTCATCATTATGAAGCTTTGCACCAGGAATCGATCTAATCAAGCAGAAATGTGGTCCGATCCAACCCTATTATTGGACCAAGTATAAATGCCTCGGACAGGATTGAAATCTAAAAGATCCCAAAACTGAGAGAGCTCCTCCACCTTGGCCAGCATGGGGTCTCTGATGCTGGAACCCCCCCTCTTCTCTTTTTCTTTCATTACAATATTAAGATCCCCGGCTATAATGATATTGCTGGGAGAAGACTGCTCTAAAAAGGCAGAGAGAGAATTCCAGCATTCTCGTTTTTTAGAGTAAGAAACAGGTACATAAAGATTGAAGAGAGAGATGGACAACTTACTTGCATTGTGCTTCAGTTCCGTGAAGATCCAGTGCTGGGTTTCATGATATTTATTCAGCTGGAATAGGTCTTCAGTCCAAAGAGTTGCCAACCCTCCAGAGGTTCCCCTTGAGCTGACTGCTTTGCCTGTTCTTTTATTCCACTTTGAACTGCTGATCTCTAGAAGGGCTTGCCCTTCTATTTTGGTCTCTTGGAGCATGAGAATGTCTGAGGGATCTGCTTTCAAAAGGTCCTTAACTGCTTCTATTTTAGAGGGATTCCCCAGTCCTCTACAGTTCCAAGAGACGAGTTTCATTATTTACTTAAGGGGGGGTTGGGGCCTCCCTTGGAAGGCCTTGGTCTGGTATTTCGCCCAATAGACATTTCTATTGTAGACTGACTTCCTTGTGTTTTGAGCCTTTCTGCCTCCTCCTCCCTCTTTTCTTTGTGAGATTTCCTTCCTGCTTTTTTCGATGGACGCTCATAGGTTTCATCCTCCGAAGAACCAGAGCTTTCCACTGGTTTTTTCCTTGCTATTTCTGTGTATGAAGGATTGGAGGGACTGCCTTGGTTGGCTTCGATCTGTATTGCTTCCCCTCCCTCTTTGTTTGAAGGTGGTGTGTCTGCCTGTTCCACATTCTCCTGGGTTAGATTTACTTGATTGATCTGAGCGCTTTCTGTCCCATTTGGAGTTGCTTCCATTTCTTGGTTGGTTTTGGAGCTGCTAGGACCTCCAGTCGTATTGCCTTTACCTGTGCATTTTTTTGAGTTTGCATTTTTCTGGACTAAAGTCCATTGTTCCCCCTTTTGTTTGTTTACTTATTCCTCAGCCTTCTTCTTGCAGTGCTTTGCAAAGTGTCTGTGACCATGGCAATGTCTGCATTTAAAAGGTAGATGTTCGTAGTCCAACTCCTGGACATGCGTCCACCCAGCAACAGTGAGTTTGATTGCTTCCGGTAACCCCTCTTCTAGATCCACTTCTACGCAGATTTGAGCGCATGAATACTGATCTTCTTACAGCTTGGTCTATGTATTTTCCCTACGCATTACCTATGATCGGGAGGGATTTTTGATTCCAGCAGTGGAGAGGCAAATGAGGGAGCCTAACCCAAACCGGGACAGCAGAGGGGACGTCCTGGGTGGGATCGAAATCAGGAGACCATTTGTTTAGATAAAGACCCTGGGGTCCCATGAAGTATGGTCCATTTCTAAAAATTAAGCCTTTGTCATCCGGGTTTTCGAAGACAAACACAAAGAAACCCTGACCTACGAAATAACTTTTGACTCCCTCTTTGATCAATGGCGTCCAGTTCCTTTGAGTCCATTCATCAACCGACTTGGGAGAAGGCCAGAGGCCCGTGAACTAACCTATGAGACCTCTCTCAGCCAGGTTCAAAGCTGCTTTGCAGGTTTCTTCTTCTGGAAGGGCCACAGATGGGATTGAGTCCATTTTCTTAACGAACTTCTGTTGAGACGCAGTGGGAGGGCGCTTTGGACCAGCGGCAACCATGGTTCTGAAAGCAAGAACCTCCGGAGGCAGAATGGGAGGGGGGTCGGGGTCCCCGCAGGCATCCATGATCTGAAAGAACTCGAAGCAGGCCGATCGGGAGGGCGCAGAGGCCTCAGGGGCGCGCTGGAGCAGCCAGCAGCCCTAGCGCTAGCAGAGCGTGAGAACTATTCAAAAATGCGATGTTATTATATTCTTTAATAAAGCTATGTCACTAAGGGTTAAAATAAAACGCAAAAATAATTGAATAATTAATATCACTTACTTCTAACATTTCTATTTACATTTTTAGATATGGTTTAAAATTGATATTAATGAAGTTGATTTTCATTAAAAAAAATTATTAGTTAAATGGTTTTTTAAAGTATTTTTCATGAGTAATAGATCCATCAATTACAACAAAACAAGAATAATAATTAACAATTATTTTTCTTAATGTTTGCATGTTTATGTTTAATAATAATTAATTGTTTTATTAATGTTGAGGGAAGACCATTGTTCAATCTTCTGTATTGGATTAAAAATTATTTTTTATATTTTATTAGCTTTATGTTTTAATCCATTCATAATTATTAAATTTTTAATTTAATTTAATTTAATTTGTTTAAATAATAAAATATTAAATAGTAAATTATATTATATTATATTACAATATATTAATATTATTATATTAGTTTTGTTTCATAATATGAGTATAAGAGAATTTGTAATTTTTTTTTTCTTTTTTCTAAGTAAAGGCTAAATCTATTAAAAGAAAGTCAAAATAATATTACAAGTTGTAGCTTCAGGAATAGGCATCTGAGAGCAGACAACACAGCAAACCATCCCAAGAATGGGAGGACTATAAGCAAAAGTAAGAAGTCGAATCCTAGTAGGATCATTAGCACAAAAAGGAAAGCTAACTGAATCCACATAAGAGCTACAATCTGCCACTTTATCAGAAAAAGGGACCACATTCCAGTCTGCTGAGAGGAAATCTGAACTGTCAAGCCAAAAATCGCCTGAGCGCATCGAACCAGAACCAAACATGAGAAAACAGGGAGAAGCGAGAATGCCAGGTAGTGTTACATTTCCATGCCCAGGTCCGGAGGCTCCTCAACCACTGGGCATGCGTTGCCATACCAATCCTCTTCAGCTGTAGCCATGTCACCATCATCATTGCTGCTAGGAGGAGTCGACGAGGGACGAGTGTCACTTGAACAGCCAGCCGTGGCCAACGATACCAAATTGCCATGCGAGCTACCACCTGGCTGCTGAGAATCATCAGGGCTTTCGACCTTGTCATGCTGCTTGCCATGCTCATTCAGCTTGTCTGCAGCTGCCATATTCTGCACATCCTCCTGGCTTTGCCCTTTGCCAAGATTATCCTGAGAGAGCTCGGCAAGAGGGTGGATAGTAACCAGAGGTGGTGCTTCTTCTTCAGAAAAGATAACCGAAACATGGGCGGAGATAATGGGCCTGTTAAGGTTGCTTTGGAACCGGAAGTGGGAGGACTGAAACACGCTATGCGAGAAAGGCCTGCATGGAGGGTTGAGAGGAGGCTCTTCTGACTGAGAAACGGGCAAAGGAGAGGGAGCAGGATTTTGGTCAGCGGACTGAGCTCTCTGAGAGTGTCCCCGCCCCCCACGGCTTCCACCGATACGACTATGCTTTCTATGCCGAACCATGTTGAGGCTGCAGAGGAAGGGCGAAGGAGCACAGGAAACTCTGGTGGGGAATAGATAAAGGACCAGGTGGATTCCACAGAAAATCGAGAAACAAGCCTGAGACTGAAGAAAGGGGGAGCAGTTCCAACGGCGAGAGCCCAAGAGTGACACACAGGAATCACAAACTGAATTGCAACAGAGAAGAGCTATAGGGGATGAGCAGAGGCGCGAGAATGGGAGGTAAATATAGGGAAGGAGAGCCGAAAGGACCATGATTGAAACAATGTTTGCCATGCGCTGGACTGAACACTTCTTTAATGCTAACTTCATTTGGGATCGGTCTCGCCTTAAGTGAGCCAAATCCAGCCAAGAGCGAGCCAATTGACACCAGGTGGAGGCATGGGTAATTGTGCGGTGCAGCAGATGGCAGTACCACGTCCCGGCAGTCCTGAATAACTTCATTAAATCTCATTTAAGTCACCCGCATCCGGGTAAGAGAATTTGTAATTTTATATTGTTTATTTTTTTTAAAATGCAATGTGTTTTTTTTAAATGTAAAAATGAATTTAGTGATTTAAAAATCTTAAAAATTTAATAATATAAAGGTGTAGTTTAATAAAGTGAATTTTTAGGTTCATCATCATTAATATTTTTAGGTATGGTTTAAAAATTGGTATTAATAAAGTTGATTTTAATTATTTTTTTTACTAATTAAATAGTTTTTTGAGTATTTTTTATTGGCAATTTTTCTCATATTTAGGGGAAAAGATTTAACATAATTTAATTTAATTAATAATAAAGATAATTATTGTTGATTAATATTCATCAATATATTCTCATTGATTCTTATTCTTTAATAAAGTTATGTCACTAATTAAGGGTTAAAGTAAAATGCAAAAATATTTGAACAATTAATATCACTTACTTCTAACATTTCCATTTACATTTTTAGATGTGGTTTAAAAAATGGTATTAATAAAGTTGATTTTCATTATATATATATATTAGTTAAATGGTTTTTTTAAGTACTTTTCATGGGTAATAGATCCACACAATCAATTACAGCAAAACAAGAACAACAATTAACAATTATTTTTCTTAATGTTTTCATGTTTATGTTTAATAATAATTAATTGTTTTATTAACGGTTTAATCTGAGGGCAGACCATTGTTCAATCTTCTAACATTGTTCAATCGTCTAACAATGAATCTGACGGTGAACAATGGTGTAGAGTGGCATTTAGGGGAGTTCTTCCCAGAGGGTGATCAACAAGAAATATGGAGGAATTGTACTAAAACGACCTCTAATTTTGAAGGTAGCAAATTACGGTCTATTTCTTTATTTACGAGGCATTCATGTGCATTCATGTTGGCATAATCAGAAAAGGTATTTAACTTCAACACATTTGTAAGGCTAAAGGAAGTAGTATTGTAGTAAGATTTCATTGTAACATGTCCTTGCCTTTTGTTGATATTTTTGTCTTTCAACAATTGTCAAAGAAGCATTAATTAGTGCTTTATGCTATTGCCTTACGACATTTCCTTTGCAACATCTCGTGCAATTGCTAGTGATAGGAATATGAAACTTATCTTTGATTGTCATTGTTGAGTTGTGTGTAATATGGACACACATGCCACAGACCATCCTTTTTTAGAACCATTGCCATTAGTGAAGAGAAATAACTCTAAGCTAGGTTGATTTCTTGAACCGTATGCTCAATCTCACTCTTCTATGTATATGGATACTTGTAAAGCCTAACGTTAGGTGGCACACTTATCGGTTGGAAATGAATAACATGATCATGATCCTAAGTAGGTGGAAGACCCTTAGGCATCTCTCCAAATACCTTAGAATGATTGTTGATAACCTTTTGGAGATCCATTGGAGCAAAGGATATAGATGTTTGAACATCTAATGAACACAATTGTGTAATTACACATTGGTGTCCCCTTTTTAGCAAATTGGTCATGATATAAAGCTTATCACTTTCCTAGGTTCCCCTTGGATACCTCTAAGCTCAATTTCCTTTCCTTCTAAGGAAAATCTCATGAAAAGATCTTGAAATTAAGGGCCAATGTTCCCAATGATATTACCACTGGACCCCTAACATAACATCAACAACACTCATTCGGATTGCAATCACGGGACTATCCAATAAATACTTCCCCATATTTAGCCTGATACTATGGCACTTTCTTGAACAATTTATGGTGCCTACATGTGCAGTCATTACTTGAAATTATGGTGCTAGATATACAAAGTAATTAAGAAGTCTTCCCAATCAGTAATTGATGAAGTCATGGGTACTACCTGATGTTAAAAATAGCAACAAGAAATTTGAATTTAATTTGTCCTTGAATTAAATTGTGAATTAAATCGAAATTCTATTCTCATAACAACTTGGAATAGTTAATTAAGTTAAATTGACTTAATTGACTTAGGAAATTCGAGTTGGAAGTCTATCTAGAGTCATGTAGAGTGATCCCTAAATTTTAGGGCCCAGGTTGAGTTCTTTTGAGTTGTAATTAATTAACTCAGTCTAACTGAGTTATAGTCAGTTAAACTAGTTCTAACTATTGGAGGAACTAGTAGGAGGTCTAGTAGTGGGGACAGGCACCAGTGCATCCTCAATACCACACCAATTAACTGAAGATTCACTCATAAATAATTCATGCATGTCAGTTCATAGGAAGACCCAGTTGAGATTAGAGTTTAGGGACATTGTATTATCAGTTATATACTTTTCCGAGTTGTACAGATGGTGCATGCAATAAGTTAAAGGCCTATGGATGGATTGCGCAGTTATGGAGAGTGGATTTCCCAATTAAATATGGGGTAATTCTATCAGGAATTGCGCAAGGAAGTAAGGGCTTGGCAAACAACAGAATTGGCTAAGTGTTGGCTTAAGCTGGTTTGTGAAGCAGAGAGTTAAATTGTACTAGTGCAGGAATTGTTCGGGTTGAACAAGCATTGTATTTTCTTCTAAGATCTTTTGGTTAATGTAATATACATAGTCGGGTTTTTTAGCTGTTGCTTTCCCAGAGAAATAATGTGTTATGTGCGATTGATATTCTTTCTTTTTTGGTTATTGTTTTCTTCGATCAATTTTGGTTTCCACTAAAGAGTAGAGTAGATTCTTGTCTTGTGTTTTAGCATATCACATAAGCTGTCAAATCTACAAGTAAAAATCTACATGGTATCAGAGTTGAAGACAATATCGAAGAGGAGAATTCGAGTATGTTGTGCAGGTGAAATTGAATTTGCAAGTTCATACTTTTGAGTCATAAATATGCCATTCTACGGCCTGAAACTTGAGTATGCCCTGGACGGTAGCTCGAATTACATAGCTTGGAAGGACAAAATGGAGGCAGTGTTGGAAGACAATGGCCTCAAGGAATTCATAGATCATGAGATTCCTAAGCCTCCAACATATGATGTTAAAGATCTGGTTGAATGGAGAAAGTGTGTGGCAAAAGCGAGAAGGACTATCTTGGAAGGAGTTCGAGATCACATTGTCTCGAGTCTCCACAGTAAGGACACTCCATACGCAATGTGGAAGGCATTGACGAACCTGTTTCAAAATATCAGTGACCATAGGAAGTTGGCAGGAAGGGACAAACTCACAAAGATCAAGGTGGAGAAGGGTGACTCAATTATGAAGTACTTGACCAAGTTCACCCATTGTTGGGATGAGCTTGGAAGTGTCATGATTACTATTGCTGAAGACGATCTGGTGAGGCTAGCACTTCTAAGACTTCCCAAGAGTTGGCACAATTACCAACACTCAGTCAATGGGAGGGAGAAGCTACTAGATTGGTAGCGATTGTGGTCTGAATTGGTACATGAAGAGATTCAGTGGAACACTGGAGACGGATCCTCATCAAAGCATGATGATGAGGAGAATAGGCAAAGAAAGGGAAGGGGAAGTCATCCCATTCCAAATCAAATTCTTGTTAGGGCGGTAAGAAGAAGGACATGTCGAAAGTCAAGTGCTTTCACTGTCACGATCGGGGACATTTTGCACAAAGTGTCCACTCAAGAAGGCCGGTAAGAAGCCCTCGAGAGGAGCGGTAGGTGAGGCTCTTGCCTCACAATTTGAACTAGACTTTACCCTCATCGCGTGTATGGTGTCATCAATGATGGGTAGTGTGTGGTACCTGGACAGTGGAGCTTCTTTCCACATGAATGATAACAAAGAGCTCTTTAGTAACTTGGAGGAGAAGGATCTCCAGATGCATGTCGAGATGGGTGATGACAAGAGGTATAACGCTATCGAGATTGGTATAGTTACCTTTTAGAGGGAGTCGGGTTCTTCCCTCACTTTGCGAGATGTTATGTATGTTCCTGGTTTGAAGAAGAACTTGGTATCTATTGCCATGTTGGAGGATAGAGGCTATCATATGAGATTTAGTAAGGGAAATGCGTTCCTTTGCCACATAGCCAAAGGAAAGTTGAAGAGGATAGGGGTTCGAGTGAATAATCTCTACAAGTTGGAGGTAGAAGATTGTGTCGAAAGTAGAGAAGGTGTAGAGCTAAGACATTAGTGAGTTGTGGCATAGGCGGTTGGGTCACTTGCACCATGGTACTTTAAAGATCATGCAACAAAATCCTACTAGTCTTCATAAGGGTACACTAGAGCAGGTAGACACATACAAATGGTGTACATTGGGAAAATACACCAAAGCTTCCTTTCATGACAAAGACAGTCGAGCACAGACGATCCTCGATTGAGTTCACTCAGATGTGTGTGGACCATTCTCAACAACATCCACGATCAAGCATAGGTATTATGTTATATTTGTTGATTTTTTTCTTGTAAGCGTTAGATCTTCTTCATGCAAAAGAAAGATCAGACTTTTGCAAAGTTTTGTGAATTTAAAGCACTGGTCAATAAAGATATTAGCAGGAAAGTTAAAGCTGTCAGGAGTGATAACAGTGGAGAGTATGTGTCGAATGAGTTCAAAAACTTATGTGCATCAGAAGGCATTCGACGAGAGTTGATAGCACCTCATAACCCATAGTAGAATGGGGTGGTTGAAAGGAAAAACAAAAGCATTGTAGGAGTGGCACATATGATGTTGAATGGTCAAGGCCTCCCACTACACTTGTGGGCTTAAGAATGCAATACAATTGTTTATTTGTAGAACAGAAGCCCTCATTGAATTCTTGGGATGAGTACACCGGAAGAGGCCTTTTCAGGGAAGAAACCAGATGTGGGACACTTCAGATTTTTTGGTTCATCAGTCTACTGCCATGTAACCAAAGATGCATGGAAAAAGATTGAGCCTACCACATGGTTGGGTATATTTGTGGGGTACACTAATACACCTCACAACTATTAGGTGTACCTTCCAACCAACAGGATAATTGTGGTTCATAGAGATGTAAAAATCGATGAAGAGAAGGCCATGAGATGTTCCCTTGAGAGGGAGATTCAACTACATGCGATTGAGGAGATTTTAGCTCCTCAGGAAGAAACTTGGGATGATGTGGAGCAACCACATGCAGAGGATTAGGAGTGGAGACACCCACTCATGCATAGTCTTCCAAAGATGGGAGAAAGCTCACCAGAGAGGCTGACATATTATTGCATGATGCTAGAGAGAATGTGGGAGCACCCACATCACAACGCAGGCAGAGGAGGTCACCAGAGAGGTACACTGGCTACATGGCTTTGATGAACATATGTGTAGAGACTAAGCCATCCTCTTTTGAGGAAGCAGTGAAACAACTAGTTTGAGTTGATGCCATGCTTGAGGAGTATTACTCCATTGTCAGGAACAATGTTTGGGATGTGGTCCCAAGACCGATCAAGGTAAAGTAAGAAACAGATGGTAGTGTGCAGAAACACAAGGTCAGGTTTGTGGCCAGAGGGTTTTCTCAGGTGGAGGGGATTGATTACGATGATAATTTTGCTCTTGTAGCAAGGTACTCATCATTCAGATCCATTATAGCACTATCAGTGTAGATGGGATGGAAGATACATCATATGGATGTAAAGACAACATTCCTCAATGACATGATTGAGGAAGAGGTGTATATTGGGCATACTGAAGGATTTGAGGCCTTCAACAAAGAGTCACATGTGTGTCGACTCAAGCGAGCATTGTATGGGCTAAAATAAGCACCCCGTGCTTGGTACATTGAGATCGATAGTTATTTCACTGGGTTGGGCTTCACCAAAAGTGAAGCAGATGTGAACCTTCACCATATTGTGGTTAAAGGTAAATTGTTGATTATTGTTTTATATGTCGACGATTTGATTATGACAGGTGATGATAAGCTGATCAAGTCTTGCAAGAGAGTTTGAAATGAAGGACCTGGGGCTCATGCACTACTTTTTGGGGATGGAAGTATGGCAAGGTGATGAGGAAATTTTTGTCTCTCAGGGCAAGTATGCCAACGAGATACTCAAAAGGTTCCTCATGGAGAGCAGTAAACCCATGGAGACTCCTCTAGCAATTAACTAGAGGAAGGAGGATGCTACTTACAGTGAAGTAGTGGAGGTTACTATTTATAGGCAGCTTGTGGGTTCACTCATGTACTTGGTGAACACACGACCATACATATGTTATGCAGTTAACTAGCTTAGTCAAGCGATGGTTAAGTCGACCAAGCTATATTGAAAGGCAACCAAACATGTGTTGAGATACCTCAGAGGCACTACTCAGTATGGTCTTCGTTATAGACGGACAAAGGGAGTGAAGCTTCAAGGCTTCACCGATGCAGATTGGGAAGGGAGTCCATCCGACAGGAAGAGAACATTAGGTGGGATCTTTAGTATTGGGTCAACAACTGTTTCTTATGACAACGTGAAACAAAGATCAATTGCACTCAGTTCAGCAGAAGCAGAGTACATGGCTGCTAGTCAAGCAACTTGTGAGGATGAGGAAGATGCTTGTTGGTTTGTTTGGTCAATAGATGGATCTAACTGTGATTTACTGTGACAATCAAATTTGTGTCAAACTCTCTAAGAATCCAGTTTTTCATGATCGATCCATACATATTGATATCCAGTATCATCATCTTCGAGATTGTGTGTAGAGGAGAATTATGTTATTGGAGTACACTCCCATAGAGGAGCACGATGCAAATATTTTGACAAAGGCTTTGTTAAGACGCAAATCCAAGTTTCATAGACATAGGATCGAGGTAGAAGATAATCCATTTCTTGTTGAGAGGTAGTGTTAAAAATAGCGACAATAAATTCCAATTTAATTTGTCCATGAATTAAATTGTGAATTAAATCGAAATTTTATTCTCATAGCAACTTGTAATAGTTAATTAAGTTAAATTGACTTAAATGACTTAGGAAATTTGAGATGGAAATCTATCGAGAGTCATGTAGAGTGATCCCTAAACTTTAGGGGCCCCGATTGAGGTCTTTTGAGTTCTAATTAATTAACTCAGTCTCACTCAGTTATAGTCAGTTAAACTAGTTCTAACTGTTGGTGGAACTAGTAGGAGGTCTAGTAATGGGGACATGCACTAGTGCATCCTTAGTACCACACCATTTAATTGAAGATTCAATCATAAATAATTCATGCATGTTAGTTCAGAGGAAGACCCGGTGGAGATTAGAGTTTAGGGACAGTGTACTATCAGTTGTATAATTTTTTGAGTTGTGCAGATGGTGCATGCAATCTGTTGAAGACCTATGGATGGATTGCACAATTATGGAGAGTGGATTTCCCAATTAAATATGGACTAATTCTCTTAGGAATTGTGAAAGGAAGTAGGGGCTTGACAGGCAACAGAATTGGCTAAGTGTTGTCTTGAGCTGGTTTGTGAAGCAACGAGTTAGATTGTACTAGTGCAGGAATTGTGTTATGTGTGATTGATATTCTTCCTTTTCTGCTTATTGTTTTCATTGATCAATTTTGGTTTCCATTAAAGAGTAGAGTA
This sequence comes from Pinus tabuliformis, assembly GCA_031772625.1. Lineage (NCBI taxonomy): Eukaryota > Viridiplantae > Streptophyta > Pinopsida > Pinales > Pinaceae > Pinus > Pinus tabuliformis. The sequence goes on along the minus strand of CM062816.1, from coordinate 1,411,131,656 downwards.
GATTCTTATTTTGTGTTTTAGCATATCACATAAGTTGTTGAATCTACAAGTAAAAATGTACACCTGAATCAATCAATACTATTACCTTTCTATTTTAGATATATCTTTCTATCTAGATGGTTTGTGGAGTATTGATGCCATCCAATGCATGACAAAATATTGTTGGAGTAGTCTTTTCTAGCTCTATACCTTGTGAGAGTTCCACTTCTTGATCTTCTTGATCTTCACAATCTACTTAGAATATTTTATTCTCATTGTATTTATGCCCCTTACTGTATTTATTGTCGTAGTTGAAACGTGGTCCCTTTGCTCTTCTTTCATCCATTTGCTGAGGTGTCAACCTTGTTGGTTTAGTAGAGGGAGCATGCTTTTCTTTATAGTTACTGGTGACCAATTTTCTAGTCACCATATTTTAACTTTCAACTTTCCTTGCTAGACTAAAAGGATGCTCTAGAGATTTAAGTTCAAGGAGATGCATGACATGTTGGATGTTTTCCTTTATAGTTCCCATAAATAGGTCTAACAAATTATCATTTGAAATGCTCTTTACCACAAAACTCAATTTTTGGAATTGTTGAATGTACTTTGTAACTAGGCCTTTTTGTCGAAGATTTACCTATTAACTAAATAATATATTTCCATTAATATCCCCATAATGTGATATTGATTCCAATGCAAAAATGGGCTAAGATATAATAGAATCCCTTTTCCTTTCGAAAATCAATTGATACCATAATGTTGGTCCTGTTCTAAAAACATGGTTGTGATAGTTACCTCTTGTCAGGCTGCCACTTGGTGTAGAACAATGTATTGCTCCATTTGGAGTCTCCATGTTATACATGATCGTTACTATCAAACTTCCTCATATCGATCTTCAGAATGTATTAGTTCCTTGGTGTTGGCTTGAAGCCTTAATGGTTACGTGATTCAATATTTGTGCTCTCCAATTGTGATAAAATATTCCCCTAGGTTATTGAGTTCCTGCATAATTATTCTCCTTATTTTCATAATTTTATTGGACCTCAATATACCTTTTGGGAAGTCTCTCCAAGAGAATCTTTTCCATGGTATTCATGGATTTTTGTATTTCTTCCTTGTTTTCATTCACTTTATTTTCCATTTCATCCATCATTTCTCTTTTAAGGTTTTCTTGAAAACCAAATAAATCCACCTTTTTCAACAAACTACTATTCATTTCATTATCTTTCTTCTCTAATTGGGAGAACCTAAATTTTAAGTCTTCACTTTCTTCATGAATCTTGGATGAGCCTTTAGGGGGTTTAATTAGTGTAGAAACTTTTTTTGGAGCCATGTTGGAAAATAAAATAATACTTCTCTTAATCACAAGTTTTGTCACCAAAAGAATTGGATTTTCTAATCAAAAGTTATGTCACCTGTAAGTTAGACATCTATAAAACCTTGGTTCAGAGAATATTTGAATGGTTGAACTGAGCCTTTAGGGGGTTTAATTAGTGTAGAAACTTTTTTTGGAGCTATGTTGGAAAATAAAATAATACTTCTCTTTATCACAAGTTTTGTCACCAAAAGAATTGGATTTTCTAATCAAAAGTTATGTCACCTGTAAGTTACACATCTATAAAACCTTGGTTCAGAGAATATTTGAATGGTTGAACTTTTTCTTGATATATCTCTGAGATTTGAGCTATTTTGAATCTAGGATTTTTGTCTATAATACTCTAATATGTCTTCTCTACAATTCCATGAGTCTAACGAGAATTTGATGTGCCAAGTGAAAGTTATGGTAACTTTCCCAAAACTTGTTGATTTTTGGCCTCTTCCGAAGAGAAAATTTGTATAGCATGTCACGAGTCTAAGTCTAATTCTTCGAATATCATTATGAAATATTTACTTGAGCTACTTCGTTATGTCTCTTCAAGTTTGAAAATTTCATAGTTTTGAGATTTTTTTCTCATTTGTCTCCAAATAAGTTCAAGATTGGTAGGGGTTATGGTATACACACTTTCATAAACTAACCCAAAAAAAATAAAATTGTCTTAAGAAAATTCCTTTTCATATAAACAAAAAGAACTCATATATCAAATAATAATTAGTCTTTGGTTATCATACAATTAAAATAAATCTAATTTATTATCTATCCATATTTAAAATGGATAAAACTAATTTCTATAGTATTTAATATACATTTTATATTTATTATCTATCCATATTTAAAATGGATAAAACTAATTTCTATAGTATTTAATATACATTTTATTACTATTTTGAACTTTAAATTATTAACATAATGATGATATTTTTTTCTCAACGATGAGAACACAACCCAATCAACCGACTTAATTTGCAAAAGTCACTAGCATATTCCTCCAAAAGGGCAGGAAAAAAAAGCTCTTTCCACGACCATGATAATGAAAAACCATTTTACATATTTTATTGTAAAAGAGGGTTTAGATGCTAATTCACCAACGTTTGTTGCCACTAGGTGGACAGTATGCTGGCCGAGGGCTTTGTACCTCTCCTTTCTCTGTAGTGCAGGGGTACAAGTGTTTATTATTTTTTTCTAAGAAAAGATGATGGGAAAAATCTAGTAGGGGGCGGAGGACAATTAGCTGGTCTGGGGTTTGTACCTCAGTTCTCTGTAGTGCAGTGGTACAAGTGTTGTCTTAGGATGGTCTAAGCTGAGCAAAGGTAAACATCCTGAAGGGAGAGGAGAACAGGGGATCATCGGCGTAGAAAGCAAGCAGCATGGCGACGGGCGGGGCATCCGTACGCTTTGGCGGAGGGGTTGATACGCTTCGCCGGATCCTCGCAGACCTCTGCACGCTAGGCACGCCAAAGGTAAAGTATCCCCAGCTCAAAAATGTCCCACGAATTCCCAGGTTTTCTGCTAAAACCTCCCTTTAGAGCCTCATAATTGAAATATGTTTGCACACATACTCATTTTCTGTAGCGTTCTTTAGCTGAATTTGAGCAGCGAACTCTCTGTTTGAATCTTATCCATTTGCTTAGCTGAAGATTATGATGGAAATGATGGGTTTTCCGCAAAAATAAGGACACAATTATAGTCTCGTAATATAAAAAGAATTTACCATCTGGTATTGTTTTGAGTGCTTATAACTTTAAGTTGGACTAGCGAGTATAAGGTTGAGTTCAGTCGTGGGTATTCCTTTCCGTTTGATTGCTTCCACTCCGACTTTAGCTTAAGCTTGCAACTTCTATTTCGAGGGGAAGGCTCAAATCTAACTCCATATTTATTAGGCAAACACATTGACCACTTTCAAATTTTTAATCGTCATGGTGTACCAACTTATCTTTTTGCTCAGAGCGGTGGCCCTGTGGCGTACTCTCCAGATCACCTTCTTTCATAGGGTCTCTGCAAGAGAGCCCTAGTTATATTTTGAATCTGAGTAATTTATTTTATCCAGGTCAATCATTATTATTGATTGTCTGAGATGTAATTCAATTTTAATTCTAATTTGGGGATGAAAGCTATGTAGTATATACAATGGTAGATTTCCATTCATTTTTGCAACCTGATATGTATGAATTCGTATGTCAAACCTCTGTTCAACAAATTTCTACAATTACACTTAAGTGCAGCACCTTTGCGTGTTGTCATTGACATCCTACGTTGGATCCAGATGTTTTCAGCTTGAAGAAAAAGATGACTATCAGCAAAATGAGAAGCAACTTGCATACCCATCACAGTGAAACGAGGAGTTGTGGAAATCCAAAATCACCTTGGAAGGGATGAAAGTCCGAGTTTGCAATTACAGTGTAAATTGGTAATAGATGATGAAGAAATGACACTCACCGAGTTACCACAGGCGTTGTCTAACTATTCTAGAATTTCGACCCATTTTGATCATACAATGACCTTTTAAGTTTTTTGGTCGTGATTTGACCCATTTTGGTCGGGAGTAGTCTAACTGTTCTACGTTTTGGACTTATATACAACCAAAATTAGTCAAATCATGACCAAATTTGTGAATATACGACCAAAATAATTTCAAAAAGCAGAACAGTTTGACAATTCCATTTTGGTAGCATATGGGTTGAAATTGTAGATTAGTTAGACAACTCTCAACTGCTGTTGTCGATACAGGACAGGCCATGAGTTTCCGTACACAATTCAGCAACTCTTCGTTGCTAGGAATTTCAAAGTGCTACTATGATATATCATGGAAATTTTACACCACGGAATTATGATTCTAGACCACAGAATCTCAAAGTTCTACTATGATATATCAAGGAAATTCTAAACCACCGAACTATGATTCTGAGGAAAGACAAATATCACCATCTTTCAGAGTAATAAGAAGAAATTGAGTCCGATGATCAGTAGTCCAGTACAGGATACCATGGCATGTTCATGATGGGAACTTTGAGCTGCAAAAACTAGTCCTAGCTATCAACTCCCCAAAGGTCTCTGCAATGACTGGCACAGCTTCTAGATTTCCTAGCATTCGTCCAAACATTTTGATAAAAGCTATCCTATCAATTCTGCACTTTCTATAATGAACTGTATTTGTTGATTATCAAACATATCTATGAAAAAAATAGCACAAGAATAAAGATAGAGGAAAACACTCTCTTTGATGGCTGTTACCACCATCAAACAATGCTGTGGTTCCTAAAATTGGGGGTGGCAGTGGAAGACTTCCCATGATTTCCGTTTTGAAAAATTTCTGTTAGTGATTATTGAAAACACATAAAAATGACCGTTGAATGTTTTGGTGAAATTGTTTTGGTTTTACTTTTCAGGAGGGTTCGGCAATGATGCTGAGAAAACATGTTGAAGAGGAGGCACGGGATCTCAGTGGAGAAGCATTTACCCGTTTTATGGATCAGCTGTACGATCGAATTTCTGCCCTGATGATGAGCACTGATGTTGCTGACAAATTGGGGGCCTTACGAGCTATTGACGAGTTGATAGATGTAAAATTAGGGGAAAGTGCCTCCAAGGTCTCAAGGTTCTCCAGTAATATGCGTTATCTATTTGAAGAAAAACATGATTATGAGGTTCTGATACTTGGAAGCAAGGTTCTGGGTCATCTTGCGAGAGCTGGAGGGGCAATGACTGCCGATGAAGTTGAACGTCAGGTTTGTCTGTTTTCCAAGGACATTGAATGTTGTATTGTTAATTTATTTGAGAGATGAAAAATCAAGTATTGTTTCAGAGATTGAATATTAATAATAATATATGGTGACTATAGGTCAAGAATGCTTTGGAGTGGCTTAAAGGTGATAGAGTAGAGTATCGCCGGTTTGCAGCTGTTTTGATTTTGAAAGTGAGTATATTGGTGGTTGAAGCTTGTTTAAGCCTTTTTTGTAGATAATTATTCTAATCTCTTTGAAATTGAATACATCTTTTGACTTTAGTTGCTTCTATGCCAACATTTTATTGTTGTGGAAGTATCAGGCCTCCCTGGCATTTGGCCCCATGTTTCTTTTACAAAGACAATTAAGTGATCCATTGTGCAATCAAGCTCTATATTGGGTATGAACACCTTTTTTTATTGCAGGAAATGGCAGAAAATGCACCAACAGTATTTAATGTACATGTGCCTGACTTTGTGGATGCCGTGTGGGTTGCACTTCGGGATCCATCAGTGGTTGTTCGTGAACGAGCTGTAGAGGCTTTGCGTGCTTGTCTCTGTGTTATCGAGAAGCGTGAGACGAGGTGGCGGGTGCAATGGTATGTAGCCTTTGTGTCTGGTTTATTGCTGGTAAATCACGACTAGGAATCTGACAGGTTTGCGAAGAATGCATTGTGTTTGTAGTCTTTTCAGTTATATATGTCTTGAAGAGCATTGTGTCATACTGTGCTGATGTAACTTGTGCGCTTGACTTGGATTTGTAGCTACACAATTTTTGGGAGATTTATGAGTTTCCCTCTGAAAATAATTATAGAAGTGCATGCTGAAAAATACACAAAATGAGAGATTAAAAAAAACTGTTTTTGAACACAATGTCACAACCATACTCGAAAGGAGTTCAGAAAGGCAGCAAGATGCTGTGTATGTTTTTTTGTGTCTTCTGAAATGATAATCATGATTTCTAGTCCAACTTATTTCCTGGATATTTTGAACGTATAAATGTGTGCAGCATATTTTTTTCAAATGAGAACACATCTCATACCACTCTCAAATACTTAAGCAAGAGTGAGTTTCCTGGTGTACCTTATCATCTTCTCTCTTTTATTTTTTATTTTTTCCAATTTTTTTAACCAAAACAGAGAATATATTAATTCAAATGAGGCTGTGTGCCGAAGCTAGCAGCAATACGTATTTGACAATTCCAGGATTGTATTGGGACTATACATAATTCTACACCTGTTCCAAAACAGTATTATAAGATTTTCTTGTAAAGCCCCAAGGAAATTTTTTTGCCCCTAGGGTTACACAATCACAAGATAAATTGTACTGGTTTTCAAATTCAAACAGATATAGACATATAGCAGTTCATAATACAATATCAGTCCTAATTTAACAACTGCCTCTAGGGCTGTTCATCAGTAGATCTGTTACTTAACATTCGTAGCAATGGCAGACTATTCAGAATATTAAACTGGCAGTTTATACATATTTGCAACAATAATCGAAACCCTAACCACAATTCTGTCCCATCAACCAACTTACAGGAATGTCTATAACAGTTTGACCTTGACTGTAGAATTTCCTTGAAATTCTGGAACTGCTTGATGAACTAACTGAAACTGGGTTCGATTCACCAAGACTCAGAATATTTCTATTATAAATTTGCAGTGGAATAGAAACAGAATTAAAAACACAGTCACACGATACAATACAAAATATTTTTTAGGGAACCCTACTGGGAAAACCCTCTACTAGCTGTATAATTTTATTGACAGAAAATTGATCGATTGATCTCTTTACAAGGCAACTGTTTCAATAGAGAATACACTTATTTCTCTACTTGAACTAAGCTAGAAACCTCCCTGCAAGAACTCAACCTTTGCTCCCTATTTCCTTGCGCTCTCTGGCTCCTATTTCCTAGCGCTGGACAGCCCTTATTATTTAGGAATTAATTCCTATATCGTAATGCACTTTCTGTGAGGAAATTCTGTCTAAGGTCTGCGTATAGGCTGCTCCTAAGTATGCTCTTCTCACAACTAGCTCTCACACAAAATTCGTGCTCAACAATGATGTGCCTTCATCCTCCTTATAAGCTTTTTGCTCATGCTAAATCTGACGAGTGTAAATTTGGAATACGAGTTGAGTGTGACTTGTTAACTGAGTCGAACTGATTCTTCAACTCATCCTGCCTCAATAAAACGTGAAGCTCTCTAAAACGTCTCTTTCCAAATATAACTCGCACTTGGAGACAAGCAGAACTAAGCCTCCAATTCCTTCTTATGAGTTAACTGCTTCATGACTTGTCCTAATTCCTAGGAATTTGTGCATGCTAAAGGAAGACTGAGCGAGGTCTTTCTTGACTAAGGCACAAGTCAAGAAGACCTTTCTTGTTACTATTTTCAACACTCCCTCTTAGCGAGTAATGAACAAAAACTGAAATGAACAAAACTGCTTCTTGCCAGTGCCTTGGTCAAGATATCTGCTGTCTACTCCTCTTTTCAAATGTACGGTAGCTTTACTATCCCTTTTTGCACACAATCTCCGAGATGATGATACCTGATCATGATATGCTTTGAGTGATCATGAAAGTTGAAACACTGGGTTCTCAAAGAGCTTGATGCGATTGTGATTATCATAGTGTATCACGATTCACAATAGATTCCATCCTCTGTATGAAAAGTCCCACAAGCAACTTCTATTAGTTTTTGTAGCATTGACAGGTGTTCTAGTCTCAACTTTGGTTAGAGAGGCTATGAAACACAAGATCTCCAAAACCCATAAAAGTATTTGGGAGAAAACACCTAGAGACAACTCAATTAAATTAATTGATCGATAATTAAAAATGCCTAAGTTTAACTTTTAGAGAAATCAATTAATTAAAGGAAATTAATTGAGAATTGTAAGAATGCTCTAGAAACTCACACGGATTGAGTTTGAGATGATCTTAGCTGTTGATGGGGATCTAATCATGGCTGTTGGTTTACCAACGAGAGATTATAAGAGAAAGACGATGGGGATGGAGAAGACACACCCGTGAGGTTGAGTCCCTTGACAGATTGAGCTATCTAGCGCGAACAGGGAAGAAGAGTTCGAGCCAGAAGGGACACAAAGATAGAGAGGGAGCAAAGACAGTGATTCCAGAGGAGATTTCCAGTGTCGGAGAGTCAACAACAAGAGGGCCAAGTTTTCCTCAATGAGGTTGCGCAGGGACTGCGTAGGCAATGTTGGAGGAGGGTTCAATTTAGCTAAAGAGAGGGTTGATTAAGTTGCTAGTGGTCGGGAAAAATTCCAGAAGGCCAAGCGAGTCATTCTCAGACGTTGAGTTGGGCAAACCGACAACATCGGAGCAGTTCCAAAGGCAATATGAATTGGAGGCTGATGCAGGGGTGTTCGAGAAGCCACTTTGAGCCAACTTCAGAGCTGAGATTAGTGTCGGGTGAGAAAAAAATTGTCTCACTAAATTTTGGCTAGATTATTTGCTGAGGATTGCCAGTTTGGCATCCAAATTTTTGTACTCAGATTTCACTGCTGCACTGGTTTTCCCAGTTGGGTTTTTCTGGGGACATTTGTCCAAAAATAATGGTGTCAATTTTATTGTGTGTGTTCTATTTTTCAGTTCCAGTTTTATTTTCCGCAGTAATTTTATGGTGAAGAAATTGCAGCGTGATTTATTCGTTAATTTCCATAACAAATAAACTACATAATTAATCAGTTAAAAGAATAAATTCTAGTTGTTGCATTTCAAGGAGTTTTCACATGGTATTAGAGCAATTTTAATCAGATCAGGAGCTCAGTAGTGAAGAGGGAGGAATTTCACATTTCAGAGGGCTAGCTAGGTATTTCAAATTGTTGGGAAGAAATTTGATTTCCAGATCTAGATAGGTGGAAAAGTTCTATTTGCCCAGTAGCAGTGCTAGCAGGTAGTGGTGTTGTCGAGAAACAATTTTGGTGAGCAGATCAGAAAGTTCGTTGAGCAGATCTGGGCGCAGTTGATTTGCAACAAAGATTTGTAGTAGTGGATCAACGTTGGGTGGAAGAAATTTTCAGGAGGAAATCTAAGATTTTCAGTTGCAACAAGCCGAAGCAATTTTCCAGTCAACCAGTGTGAGCTTTAGGAGTAGTAGATCGTGTACTGGACTTCGGAGAAGGACTTCTGGAAAGTTGAGTGAGTTGCATAGTTGAGGTAGGAGGCAGAGAGAGGACCAGAGAAGGATTTCCAGAGATAGGTAGTAGTAGATCTGCACATTCCATAAGGGTGTGCGAGTAGCATAGAACGGGCCCAACAGGGAAGAGAGGGAATTTCCAACAACATTCTCCAGTTATTTGAGTTTCACATTTTTTTTTTCAGCTTTCTAGAGATGACCGTACGAGATAGCCAGAAGAGGTTGTGCGCGTTAGCCAAAATGTAGATTTGGACAACAAATTGACTTCCAGTTGCTGGAGTCAGGTGCCGAAGGAAGTGCGAGTTGCAAAGCGAAGAAGGTTCCCAGACAGGGATCGAGCTCAAAAGAAGATAGTGAGGCACCAGATCCAGGGGGAGGAGAAGCTTGATACTTATGCATATCAAGGTAGGCAGGGTCCAGTGTAGATGCAACAAAGAAATCAGTTAGATCAGTTCTGGATTGTTGCTGTAGGACCATCACCTTAGCTACAAGGGCCCACAATATCATAGTAGCAGGTTCAGTGTTAGCAGGCGTAGTCAGTTATTCATATGACAACTGCATAGCTAGTTGCAGTCAGTACTCAAGAGACAATTGCAAAACTAGTTGTAGTGACACAGGCAATGCAAATGGCCCAGTTGCGGGTAGCATGAGTAGTTCCAGCTAGAGAGGTTCCCAGTTTTCCGGAGGAGGAAAGGAGGTTGAGTTAATTCCAGCAGATGAAACTGAGGGAGGTAGTGCAAATTGGCCAGTTGCAGAGAGCCAGACACAATTCAAGCCAGAGATAGTCAACCAGTTCATTTTGCAGAGACTACAAAGTGTGTACCAGTGTCGAGAGGTGATTTGATGGAAGAGCGAGTGGTGTCAGTGAGTAGCAAGAGACAAAGAAACTACCAGAAAGGGTTTAGAGACAAGATTGAATTTCTCACCGTAGAATCTTGTAGTCCAGTTAGGTATGCAGACAAGAGTGCCAGTTGCAGTAGAGAGGCTTTGTTGGAAGGTGGAGGGATTTCCCAGTTCTGTTTCAGAGGGAGATCGAGACTCTGAGGGAGTCTAGCTTCAGAGGGAGCAGGCCCATGGAAGCTTAGTACTTCAGGATCTGAGGTGATCAGTACACAGTTGCAGTGATGGCAACAACACAGATGCAGTACAATGGAGTGGCAGCACAAAAGTAGTAGCACAGAGGATTCAACAGTGTATGATCGGAGTTGCGTAGTAATAATGTAAGGTGATATCAGCTATACCTCCAGATGGAGTAGTGTAGTGTGTCAGAGTTGTAGGTTTGGGAAAGATCCATAGAGGCTAACATTAGACAAGTGTTTCCTTGCATGGATCATTACCTTTGCTACAAGGGCCCACAATTTTCAGTACCAGATGGATCAATGTTCAACATGGCGAAGTCAGATCTTGAGGGACAATGCAGAGCTAGTTGCAGTCACATGTTGTGGGGCACAAAGCAGTTGCAGCGCAGACAATTACTTAGTGGACAATGTAGAGGCTAGTTGCAGTCAGAGATTTAGGAGACAGTTGTAGAGCTAGTCCCGTGACACAGTTGATTTAGAGTTTTTGTTCTCAGTTGTAGTAGTTGTAGGAACAACAACTTGAGATTAGTTGCAGCGCAAAGCAGTGTTGGCAACAACATAGGAGTACAATGCAGGGTCAGTAGCAGCATAGATGTAGGGTGGTTCAACTATAGAGTGGTAGATGAATCAGAGTATGCGCAGTGGCTTGGTGGGCAGTGGCAGATTGTCCAAACATTAGTAGCGTGAGGGAAGATGTCACAAGTGAAGACAAAGAGAACACCTTCCTTGCTAAGAGGGAGTGTTAGCTTTTGTAGCATCAAACAGGGGTTCTAGTCTCAACTTTGGTCAAAGAGGCTCAGAGGCACAAGATCTCCAATACCTAGAAAAGTTCTCGGGAGAAAACACCTAGAGACAACTAAATTAAATTAATTGATAGATATAAATACCTAAGTCTAACTTAGGGAAATCAATTAATTAAAGGGAAATAATTCAGAAATGTGAGAATGCTCTAGAAACTCGCACAGATTGAGTTTGAGATGATCTTAGCCATTGATGGGGGTCTAATCATGCCCGTTGGTTCGCTAACGAGAAATTATAAGAGTAGTGATGAACGCACATGTCTAATCATAAACTGATAAAATGAAACTTAAATGATGTTAAAGATGGCTGCAAATTTGGTGTTAAAATCAACAAATTAACATGAGATATGGAGCGACATTAGCATGTGAACATGATCACGAGTAAAAACTATGAAATAAGCAATGAGAGGAAACATATATCAGCAAGAAAATGAGTTATATCAGCTGCAAAATCAGATCTAAAATGCCCCAAAAGAACAATGGAAAGTAAGAAATTGAGTTATCAAAGTAGCCCAATTAAAAGTGTAAGATTTTTAGATCTATGACATGTGAGAAATGAAACTAAAATTGCAGAAAATTAAATCTACTTAAGCAAAAATTCAGATCACACACATGTAAAGGATTCTTTCCCAAGAGAGAGGGCTGGGATACCAAGAGGGTAATCATCAAGCTCCCTCAAAGAAACTTTTTTATTTTATTAAAATGAAGAAGCCCTCTAATGGAATGAGGACTTGGATCTTTGGCGGGAGTTTACAAAGAGCTCAAAGAGAAATTACTCCTTTCCAAGTGGCATAGTGGATAATCCCAATGCACCAACCAAGACCCCTTCCATGCAATTCAAACTCTCCTATATGATCTGTGCAATCCTTGATTGAGGAACTCGTTGGAGAAGAGGGGAACATGTGTGTAGATGAAGTGGAGTGGTAGGAGACCACTCTCCACCTCATTTCAAAGTGAATCCAATCTCATCCCCACCAAACTCCTAACTCAATCTTGTAACTCGAAATCCCTTCCTAAAAAAATGGGAGTTGCTGGAGAACTCCTAGTCCCTTCTAGAGAATTCAATTTGCAATTTTGAGCACATGTTATTTCCTTGATTCTTGGTTTTAGGTGGAGTCCACATCACTTTTGAATTTGACTTTTTCTCTAGGTGAAATTCCACTTCATTTCCACATCATTCTAACATGTGGGAATTTTTATTTTTCTCCACTTTATTTATTTATATAGGTTATTTTATTGCCACATTTTCCCCTAGACTTGGAAAAAGTGGGTTTTGAGGGTGTATAAATGCTTTTTCACCCTTGAAGTGTGTCTCTGTAGAAAGTTGAGGTGTTGAGGTCTAATTTTGATTACTCACACCTCGACAACTTCTCTAGACAACACTTATTATAATTTACATAAAAAATTTATTAATAATTCCGTCCTGCGTGAAGTTTTAATGATTTAAAAAATGACACCTAGACCTAATCAAATTCCGCAAAATTTTACAAGTGACCTAACATGGTAATATTTATAGACTCTAGACACTAGGACTCACTTAAGGCCTTACCATCAAACCACACTCCAACTTTGGGGTATATATGGGGAAAAAACTCAATTAATTATTAAGCACTGAAAAACACAAATAATTAATTAAGTGAAAAAACTCTCTAGAGTGAAATCACTTGATAGCAAACTCCTAAGCTACCTAGGCTTGTTACATGGTTTTATTTCATCATGCTAGCATCACATTTACAAAATCCCCATAGGGTTGCGGAATTTGAGTACATTGAAGAAAAATAGAAAGAAGGGGCTTAGAAGCCCTGATGGAATCTGGAACTCTGCAAATGCAAAAATGCTTTGAAATATCCTTGGGCATAGAGTCTTCAAGTGCATTTCAGTGGTTAACAAAATCATCAACATGAGCTACATAAATAATTTGGCTTAGAGTTTGAGGACTCCTAAGACTTCTCTGCAACCTCAGTAGTATTGGTAGTAGTAGCAACAAAACTAGACATCAAAACTGCAAATCACTGATCAACATGATCACTCATGAAACTCATCATTGATTCAACGCTACTGGAAATGGGATCACCAACAAGAGATACATAAACATCATCCAGTTCAAAGTCTTCAAACTTGGATTGATAGAAATTGAAAAACTTTAACATGCCTAACCATTGATTTTGGTTTGAGTGAAGGGTTCATCTCCTCAAACTTATAATGTGGTAGAAAAAACTTAGCATTCCTAACCAATTATTTTCCTTTGAGTGAAGGGTACATTTTTGTTAAGGCCATAGTAGAGAAGTTCAACAATCAGTATCGTCAACATCAACAAAGTTCAACAATTAATGCCAGCAACATCAAGGTACTTAAAGGACTTCATGCTCTTAATCAAATGCCAATCTCATACCCTCACACATGACAAAATCAAATGGAAACATTGCAAACCCCCAAACCATGAAATCGTGGAAACCATTAAGTTCGTTGAATTTTGAGTGAAATCTAAAATTCTAGTTTCTCGAGGTGAAATCCAATGATTGAAACCACTCTCAAACATCTTGAGTCATTTCTTGGTAATGTTAAAAATTTAAGTAAAATGATGAAAATGAAAGATAAAGGAAATGTCACATTTATGATGAGTCATTTCATGGTAATGTTAAAAATTTAGTAAAATGATGAAAATGAAAGATAAAGGAAATGTCACTTTTACTAGGGTTGACATGTGTGAGGCAAATGAGAGGGGAGGCATGCTTTTCTTTGAGGGCTTGTTTTTGGAGGGAAACAACCCAAAGTTTTCCTCAAAACCGCTTCAAAACTCACAAAACCGCATTCTATGGGGTTTGTAGCCAGTTTGGCAATAAACCGACCGGTTTATGCCCGGTCAGACCAAAAAACCGGGGGGTCTGCTAAGATAACCCAACTTTTCAATCGGTTCGGTGGCTTGGCCTAATGAATCGACCAATTTTGAATACTATGATACCAATTGAGGCTTCTAGCAGTTCCTGAAGAATCACTCTTCCTCGCCCCCTGTTCCCTCTCAACAACTGACACTGTTCCTATATCCAAGATCCCCTTAGATATACCCACAAGCTATCCCAACTTGTATGACTACCCTTGTTTGATGCCAAGCACTACAATTACATTCAAGGTCGCTCCCTCTAAATATAGAAGCATCTGTTCATCTCCGAAAAAAATTCTATATGTAGCATCTTGCAAGGCTGATACGAAGAGCATGTGTGCCATCAACCTTGGAACAAACAACATTCTTGTCACCTTAAAAAATCCTCATGACTCTAGTTGGAATCTGACACATCCAACCCCTTTCACTGCATGCATGGTGCTAGCTCCACAACTCACATGCCAGTTTGAGTTTGTCTTTGAAACACTAGAGAACACTGACCTCGTCCCCGTCATGTGTCGGCCGATCGATTGGTTGTTGACTGCCTCGACGGTTGGTTGGCTGGGCTGTTGGCCACCACCACAGGCCCCTTTTCTTTCTTTAAAAAAACTTTAAAAAAATTGCCCCCTTTATGATTGTTTTGCTCTTAAATTTTTTTTTCTTGCCTGTATTACGAATCCTTAGCCCGAACAAACATCTTGCAGCCTTGAAAAATTTCCCACTTGTATGATCCCGGCCAACTTGGCTTTGACGATTCAATACGAACCCAACACCTAGTATTAGGTTCCCAACAATTATTAATTGAAATAATACACAATGAGATTCCTAACACAAAAAATATAGCGGAAGCAAAAACTTGATCTGAATCACATACGCAAACAAATTTCTGCCTAATCAATAATACTTCATTAGTAAATTAATCCTAGAATTTACTTGGGCTCCCATCTTGGGATAATGGCCCAATTGAGAAAATACATATTACAAAAGTGATCACTAGTCTCATTGTACTCTCTCGGACCCAACACACGCTCATTGAGAAGCCTCTCTTAATCTTGTGTTGCTGTTGTGTCTTAGTCTCAAAACTTAGGCTCACTTTCATCAGTTAAGATTGACGATCAAAATTAGCTCAAGTTAACTGACAATAAGTGATTTTACTTTAGGTAACTATCATATCTTTAGCTTTCTCTACTTTAACTCAATTACAAGTCATTAGTTTAGCTTGCTTTACATGCACATCTCATGCATGGCACATGTAACACATTCACATGCGTGCAAATCACTTGCACACTGTGCATGTCACATGCAAGCTCCTAAAGAGGCAAATCAAGGTCCTTCTAGTCAAGACAGAAGACTGGATGTACCTTTCGAGCGACAAAGCTTAACAAGGCCTCAACCCTATGTGCCATACATTGTTCAACAAACTCTAGTAGTTTCTTCTTATCCAACAACGTCAACCCAACAACAATCTAGAATTTCGACCCCAAGCTACTTCAGAATTTTGGCTAGCTACAGTACTGCAATTTCGGCCCTTGTAGCAACCCAACAACTTCGCATGTGTGACACAAGGAGAGAGAAAGAGTTCTCCTTTGCTAGGTTTTCCTTCCTCTTCCTTGAATTTCACACCCTTTTTCTGCCTCCAACAACTGCAAATCGAACTTGTTTTGGATGTCTTCCAAATGAGTCGAGTTTCTGCCCTTTTATAATGGTTTTTGCCTCTCTAACTAGGCTAACTTGTCTAGGTTGTGGTCGACTTGGTGAAGGAGGCCTAAATGACCTAATTTACATAAAAATAAATTTGTTTCTTGATTGACAATGCCCAAGAAGGGTCTATTACATCATGTCATGGACAAGGACACTTGACATAAACCCTAAAAGCCTACAATAGAGGCTTTGACCTATAATCCATTGACCCAAGCATGAAACCCATGCTTTAATAAGTCCATTTCTTTTTCTTTCTTTTGACAAATATATTACATCACGACTCTTAAATACAATTATGAAGACCGACACTAGTTACATTCTTCAACACTCCCTCTTAACTAGGGGGGTATCCATAGGGGGTATCCAGATACAGAGGTACATGGAAGATATCAAAATGATATACTCTATGAAGAGTTCATAGCACACACAGTGCTACAGATTAGATACCTGACCAGGGTACTCTAATTGGGTGGGACAATACTCAAGCTTTAGCTACTTTTGGTACCATGAGGATTTTAAGCTCTAACACCAACCCAAGGATCTAGGTGTGTATCCAAGGTCAGAGTGCCATGACCAATGCCACCCTCTAGACATCAACATCAACATCAGCACATCAACACATAGACATCAACACATAGGCCGACTAGATGTCCTCCTAAGCATCTTGTTGCCACAAGATGCTTCATCTCTCCTTTTCAACTAAATCAGATATATATCCATCACTCCGAGCATGCTTCAAATGTTCAATCTTTTTACAGAGAGATCCTGCACAATCATAACCCCAATCAATAATAAACTTTTTCAAATGTTCAATCTTTTTACAGAGAGATCTTGCATAATCATAACCCTAATCAATAATAAACTTTCAAATATATACAAGTAAACGCAAACCTTCAGGGTCCTCAATCATCAAGTTATCCAAATACAACTTGTCAGAAGTTTCTTCTTCTTTCACTTCTCAGTAGCACCAAACACTGCCTCAGTACTTCTCAATTCTTTTTCATGAACATCCATCTGTAGTTTCATTCTTTCTTTAAGGTATTCATTATCACTGTCATAATATGCCCTCCCTCTCAACTGGGGAGATATACCTTTTCTTCTATCCAAGCTCCCTCTCTACTTCGGGGGATCAAAAACTTCCTTCTTTTATAATATCAAAGTAACTTCATCCTTTCAAGGCTTCATTTTTTTTCTCATGGCATCAAGGTCAACTTCGATTATTGTCATTCTTATAGCTTCCTTCATCATGCTCATCATTATGATCATTTTTAACATCTTGAAGATTATGTACCTGCAAAAATTTAATAGCAAGTACAACCAAATACATATATATAGAAGCATGAAGTTAAGTATATCAAAATCATATCATTGCAATTCAAACTTTAGACATCAGATACCTAAATAGGTTCATAATTAGCAAGGGTCTCGTCTTTTTACATACTAGACTTCAACTTCTTGCTAGGGTTTTGTCATAAATCCTAGACTCCATCTTTGAGACACAAAGCCTTAGATTCAATCAAATAACAATCCAATCTTAGTACTATACATCTAAGGTCTCAACAATATGCTTTTAAAATTACATGTCAGACTCTACTAGGGTTTGTTGCAAACCCTAGATTTCACAAACTAAAACATGAGTATCAACAATTAAGTTAGCATATTCGCATATACATATCTAGGATTTCATAATCATGCATTGGCAGTTCATAACAATATCTACTAGGTAAGTCCAAAATCAATACATCGAACAATTTAGGCTAGGGTTTTGATCAAACAGACAAATATATACCTAGGGTTTCATTCCTAGGATCTTACTCTAACTAATACAAGGGTTTTGCTTATAAACCCTAATTTACCAAACCTTAAAGATCTAGGGTTTCATTTAGACATTAACAGCAAACCCTAAAGGACTAGGGTTTTTACCATAACATTATCAAAACCCTAAACTTCAAAAAATAGGATTTCTAGACTTCATCAACAATCCCTAATTATTGACACACCCTTAACAACAAGAGGCTAGGTTTTTATAGTGAACCCTAAGGGTTAGGGTTTCACAAGAATGATCAAATGATAGTATAACGAGGGTAGATTCAATCTAATGATTAATCGACCTAACAAGAATCTTTAAGATTCAAAACCCTAGATATAACGATGTTAGTAATGTAAAGCAAATTTGGAAAGAAGAATGATCATACCTTTTGTATGAGATCGGACTCTAAGACTGGGGAGAGGAAGGAAAACACGCAGAACTAGGGTTTGAAGTAGAATATTGGAGTTGGGTACCATGGAGGGGCGAGAAGGGGGGAGTTCTGCTCCCTCCGACAGTCATGTAGTCTCTAATCGTTTCAAGAAGCCCATGGAAGTGGAAACTGGGTATACAAAAAGAGGAAAACAGGTAAACAACAGAGCACAGAGTATGGCAGAAACGCAGGAGGAAGTCAGAAGGGAGAAACGTACAGAAGTAGATAGTCAGAAAGCTGACCCCAGAATTCGGACAGGACCATGTAAACCCAAGGCTTCCATTACACCCTGAGTGGTGTTAAGTGACCCAGCCCTACAGGCGCACAGGGAGCACATGGCAAGTTATGCAGTGATTTGCAAATTCATGGGGTTATGGCCTACAAGAAGACACTCACACGTGGATAAAGAACCATTGGAAACCTAAGGGAGACATAGATCTGCACCTTGGATCCAAGGGTTTCTTCACAGTTGTGTTTACTAACCTTGAGGATAAGGACAAAATATTTGAAGGAGGACCCTACTTCTATGCGGTTGCAGGTCTCTATATGCGACCTTGGGTGATGAACTTCGTCTCGGAGCAAGAAACATTTACCTCCTTTGCCAGAACATGCGTGGAAATGGACCTTTCTGGGGCTTTGCCGGATGAAATAATCCTAGAAGTTTTTGATGAAGATTGGGTGCAGGCGGTGGATTACGAGCATATACCATTCAGATGCCGCAAATGCCATGAACACGGGCACCTCTTTAGAGATCGTCCTTTAAATAAGGTGGAGATCAGTTTCAAAGCAACCTCAGGTAAAGAGACTAAAAGCTTTACCAAAGCGTGAGGCAAAGGAAAAGGAGGAAGAAAGAACCAAAAAAAATCTATGAGGAAAAACAGCCTAGTCATAATAAGTTCAAGATATTAGAAGAAGAAGAAGGGGAGGAGAAAGTGAAACAAGTTTTGAAGGACAATCCAGTAGAGAAGGAAAAGGAGGACAGCATGGAGGATAGATTCGACCAAAATCAACAAAAGGAGGATCAACCTAGCACGATGGAACTTGATAGGGACCAAGAAATGACCTCAAGCGAAGTAGGAACAGAGGAACATGAACTGTAGGACATACTAGAAAGGGAACATCTCGATTTAGAAAAGTTCCTGGAGGAAGGAACTACCAGAGGAGTGGACTTGCTACCTCAAGAGGAATTTAACAGAGTACAACAACTCTTCCTCTGGAGAACTCAGGCAAAGGGTTCTGGAGTAAAAAGAAACCATGATAGTCAGGATAATGGAGGGGTCAAAACTATGGAGGCAACAGAGGGACAAGCTCCCAAGAACCCAAGAAGAAAAAGAGGAAGAAAAAGACAAAATGAGCTGCTGATGGTATGTGGAAAACTCGTGATAAACTCAGGTAAGATGAAAGACCTAACTAGTTACTCTTTTACAAATCTTTCTTAATGAAGCTTACAGCATGGAATATTAGGGGTCTAGGAAGTAAAAGGAAACAACAGAATCTCAGCAATAGAATGAAGGAAGAAAAACCAGATTTGGTTTTTATCCAGGAAACAAAATGTTCTGTAGATAAAATAAGAGAGATACACAGCAAGTGGCTTATTAAGTATGGATATCTAGAGGTTAAAGCAGACAACGCAACAAGAGGAATTCTTACAATGTGGAACCCTAGAAAACTTGGAATCCTAGATGCTGAAGCATCCAGAAACTACCTTTCAGTGGTCATCCAACCTTTAGGGGACAAGGAAGTTTATCTGATCACGAATGTCTATGGTCCTCAAAAGCTTGAAGATAAATTCAAGCTTCTAACATCTCTGGAGGAGCTAAGAGAAAGACATATGGGTATCCCATGGATTCTGGGAGGGGATTTCAATATGATCAAATCTCTTTCGGAAAAAAAAGGAGGGACTAGATCTCTAGGCAGAGATTCCGTAGCTTTTCAGAACTTCATTGCCAAC
This sequence comes from Pinus tabuliformis, assembly GCA_031772625.1. Lineage (NCBI taxonomy): Eukaryota > Viridiplantae > Streptophyta > Pinopsida > Pinales > Pinaceae > Pinus > Pinus tabuliformis. The sequence continues at coordinate 1,411,111,763 of CM062816.1, read as the reverse complement.
ATGAAGCTAGTAGATACAGAAACCTCCAATGGAATCTTCACCTGGAGCAATAAAAGGGGAGGGGCTGCTCAGGTGGCCTCTAAACTTGATAGATTCATCACATCTCTGAGGACCTTATACTCTCAGGCCTTGACTTGTCTGCTATGATTCTCCCTTTTGGAGGCTCGGACCACTGGCCCATTCAATTAGAAGCATCCTTTATAGGAACACTAAGAAATAGACCTTTCAAATTTGAAAATATTTGGCTGACCCACCCGAACTTCAACAGCAATATAGAAAAATGGTGGACAAAAGATTTGAATGTTCATGGTACTAAAATGTTCATTCTGCAGTGGAGGCTGAAACACATCAAACTCAGGCTTAAAGATTGGAACAAGAATCAGTTTGGCAATATCTTCGAAGCAAAAAAAATAGTTGAAGGAAAGCTTCAGGAAATTAACCAGGAGCTCATCACAAAGCGATTCATCGAGGAGGGTAAGAAGCAAGCTGAGTCGTTCTGTCAGAAATGGGAAGGCTTATGTAAGCAAGAGGAAATCTTCTGGAAATAGAAATCTAGAGTTCAATGGTTAAAGGAAGGAGACAAGAATACAAGGGTTTTTCACAAATCCACAATGGATCACCAATCTCATAACAGGTTTCTAAAACTAAAAGATACGCAAGGAAAACAACTCAATACTCACAAAGAGATTGAATCTGCTCTGGTTCAACATTTCCAAGGCATAGCAGAGGAGCCCCTCATAGATAGATCACATTTTATTAATGACTTCACTAAACACATTCCTAGGCTTGTGACAAGAGAAGATAATTATAATCTTAACAGGCTAGTGAGTGAACAAGAGGTCAGTGAAGTCATCAAAGAAATGAAAAATGGGAAAGCTCCTGGCGTGGATGGTTTCAATGTTGACTTCTTCAAAGCATGCTGGAACGTAGTCATGCAAGACATTTTGGAGGTGGTAGAGGACTCAAGGAAAAACAAAACTGTTTTGAAAGTGCTCAACACCTCTTTCATAGCCTTGATCCCAAAGCAAGAAAATGCTATGACACCAGATATATTCAGACCCATAGCATTATGCAATGTGGTATACAAAATCATTTCCAAAATAATTGCAAATAGGCTCAAGCCCCTTCTTCCAACTGTAGTGTTTGAGGAGCAAATCGGATATGTGGAAGGTAGACAAATTCTAAATAATATCATTCAAGCTCACGAAGTGATCCACTCTTTGAAGACTAATAAGCAGCCAGGCATGATAATACAACTTGATCTTGAAAAGGCTTATGACAAGCTTAGTTGGGCTTACATCAGGGAAGTTCTAAAGGCATATGGCTTTGACCATAACTGGATAAGATGGGTAATGGCCCTTGTCTCCACCTCAAGCTTCTCAATTCTGTTGAATGGCTCACCATCCAAAACCTTCAAGCCTACAAGAGGTCTTAGACAAGGAGATCCGTTCTCACCCTTCCTCTTTATTCTGATGATGGAAGGGCTGGGAAATGCAATCAAAGCGGCCAGAGTAGAAGGCAAAATTCAGGGGCTCAAACTCACCATGAATGGGGATGCTTTGACTCACCAACAATTTGTGGACGACACCATGCTGCAAGGCACACCTACGGTCAAAGAAGCTCTTGCCTTCAAACAAATTCTGAAAGACTTTGCTTTAGCTGCAGGCACTGAAGTAAGCCTTACCAAATCAAATATTTTCTTTTTTAATACTGATAATGCTATACAGAGAAACCTCACCAGAATTCTAGGTTTTCAAAGAGAATTATTACCCTCCAAGTATTTGGGAGTTCCTCTAACAGACATACCTCCAAGCAAGATAGTTTGGGAGCCCGTTATTAATTCAGGACAGAATTCGGAAATGGACAAACAAGGCTTTGAATTTGGCAGGAAGACTAGTGCTTACAAAAGCCATCCTATAGACTGTTCCCATTTTCATGTTTTCAACACTTCCAGCTCCTAAAGAAGTGATGCAATACATTAGAAATATTCAAAGAGATTTTCTTTGGGGCAGAGGGGAAGAGAAGAAGAAATGGGCTCTGGTAGCTTGGGAAAAGATCTGTAAACCTAAGACACATGGAGGTTTGGGACTAGATAACGCTGAAATCCTTAACAAAGTTCTAGGGGCTAAACTTTGGTGGAGATGGCTAAAGGAATCAGATGCCCCTTTGGCCAAGGTTTGGAAATAGAAATATGCAAACAATTGGCAAGAAAAGGAGCTCATCAGAATGTCTGGAATAATCAAAGGCTCCCATATTTGGAACAAAGCTTGGGAGAACAGAGCTATTGTTTAAAAACACAGTTTCTGGGAAATTAGAGATGGAAACCTTGCTTGGTTTTGGGAAGATAATTGGCAACAGGAACCAAAACTGCTGAGAGAAGAGTTTGACAATCTTAAGAATGATACCGATGACAAAGGGTTACATAGGGTTAATGACTTCTGGGAGCAGAATAGAAACGAAGGAAAATGGAGAGTATGGAAGAATCTGTTGTACAGTGAGGACTCTCCATTGAAGGCCCCGACAAAAGCTCTCACAACTATCTTGGAACAGAGAAAGATTCTGATTTCAACCTCTTCTGACCAACTGAGATGGGGTAGAAACAATGAAGGGAACTTCAACCTTAAAGAGGCCAAGCGAATAGCCCTTGGGCTTGACTTTCCAAACCCTGATAGGGTCTGGAAGGACCTATGGAAGAATCAAATTTGGATGAAAATCAAATTGTTCATGTGGTTGGTGCAACACAAAAAGAATTTAACTTGGGAAAACCCGAGGAAAAGAGGGGTAATTGGGCCATCAAGATGTCAGCTTTACAAATTACAAGAAGAAACTATGGAACACCTTCTCAACCTATGCCCTTTCACTTCTATCTTATGGAATTGGGTACCTACAATCTTCAAACAGTCTGACAGGGACATTGGCAGCATCAAAAGCACTTTGAGGAATTGGAGGAGTAATTTCTTTGCTAATGAGATTCTCAATAAAGCTTGGGAACTAGTTCTTGGCTCTCTGATTTGGGATGTATGGAAAGAATGCAACAATAGAACCTTCAAGAACAAGAGTGGTTCTGCCTAGAGCATTATGGATCAGATCTTAGGACAGATTAAAGAGACTGTTGGTAGCCTTATAAAAGCCTTCCTGAGAACCAACCTCATGAACAGGATAGGCAGATTCTGATCCAGTTGGGTCTTCAAGGGCTCTTCCTCCAGGGTACAACCAAGAATGTTAGTCATATATCAGCTGATAAGGATCTCTGGAAACCGCCCCTCCTGGATATATGAAGTACAATATTGATGGGGCCTTAAAAGGAAACCCTGGCATTGCTGGATATGGAGTAATAAGAGATGACTAGGGATTAATAAAAACCATCTTTCACAATCATCTGGGTAAAGCCACTAACAATATGGTAGAGCTCATGGCCTTGGAGCAATGCCTAGGAATCTTAAAGGACCTAAACTTACATAATACCACAATTGAAGCTGATTTTGAACTGATAATCAACTCAGTCAAGAAAATATGCAATGGCTCAGAGCCAGACAAAGTTTCAAAACACTGGAGATTACTGCAAGTTTATCATCTTATTCAGTCCCACCTGCGCACCATGAGAACCCTTAGGTTCACTCATGTGTGACGAGCTGCCAACAAATTAGCGGATATTATGGCTAATGAGGGCGTTCTTTGTGCCAAGAGCAATAAAATATATGAATGGACAGAGAATCCTCAGGGCGGTTTGAGGGATGAGTGCCACAAACAGGCATCTGCAGATAGGGAGATCTGTCAGAACAGAGGAAAAAAGCAGGATGAGGTATAAGCAGGGTGTTCTGCATGTTCAGAGGATTTTTTAGTCAGCATGAGGAAAAAATTGAGCAGAAGATCAAAAGTGAACACAAGGGTTTACTTTGTTTATCGGAATTCTACAGTTATCAGTTTAACAGGTGGAAACTATCAACAGAACAATTCTGAAGTTTAACAGGCGAGAAACTTTTAACAGAACAAGGCTTCAAAGCCTTTTAAGGTTTAGTGCCAGGAACTTCACTAAAGAGTGGGTAGGTCAGCGTAATCGCGGAAATGTAATTCATTTCGTGCAGCAAACTGCTCAGTGGATAACCCTCCATTCGGACCCGAAATGTATTTCAGATTGGACTCTATATGACTTCGGGTTCGAAAGCGCAGTTAAGCTCTGTGCTAGTTGGAGACGATTTTGGAGGCCGCTGGCATCTGGTGCATTTCAGGCGGATAAAGTGCCCGAAGGTTATCAATCCATTCGGACCCGATATGGATTATAATGACGGTTTATTATTTTTTCGGGTCCGTTTTTGGCATTATAGTGTGAGCATGTTGCTCACCCGATATTCACCTGGTCCATTAGATCTGTGGGGCATGATCGAATGACCTTGTTTGGGCCCGAGGCTTGGTTTGTGGGCCCGAGGCTTGGTTTGTGAGCTCGTGGCTTGGTTTGTGGGCCTGAGGCTTGGGCTGTAGGCTCGAAGCTGGGCTTAGCTGTAGTCTGGGCATTTGCGCACCTTTTGTATATTATGTATCCTTAATTTGAATTGAAATAGAAGGACCTACGCTTGCTTTAGCAAAAAAAGATCATACCTTTTGTATGAAGAAAGCCTCGCAACAAATATTATGACATACCTTGAGTTGTTCTTTAACAAACCTTGTAGGACATCAATTCTTGAAGGGCTTCCTTTGTGGCAGAACTTCTTTCATGATTCAAGTCTTTCCATTGAAGTTTCCTCCGTAACCTTTATGTATTGAGCAAACTTTCCTTCTAAGGAAAATATAAAGAAAAGGTTATTACTATGTAATACAAACAAATCTTGATGTGAGGAGGAAACCAAACATGAAAGTTGAAACAAAGAACAATATACTTATCTTTTGGTAGAGTGGTGAACACTCCCTCTTAATCTAGTCTTTCCGAGGGATACCTACAACTCAAACAATCCAAAAAATGTTCTAACAAGATATATTAGATCTACAAACTCTAGAAATCAAGACATAAAAGAAAACATTGCAGAACTTAAAGTGGAAGGATATGCAAGGGACAATATCCTTAAGAGTATATAGAAAATAGATCTTTGACTTCAGATTCTTTAGTCTTGTTGTTCTTTGGTGGAGCTTCATCAACAACATTTGCATGTTCTCTTTCTCTCTTCTTATTCCTTGGATCTTCAGGACAATGATTTTTGTAATGACCCATCTTATGACAATTTTAGCATTCAATCTTGGATAGGACAACTTTCTTCCTTGGTCCTTTGAACTTTTTGTATGTTCCCTTCTTCTTGTGATGAGCATAATAGGCATTTGAAGTGTTGTCTTCTTTGTCCTCCTCCTTGTTATTTACTAATGAGACACGAGATTCTTCTTGATTGCATGCATTCTACATTTGTTCAAAGGTTGGTGTATCCTTCCAACTGCTAATTCCTGATGCAAAAGAGCTCCAAGACTTCAATAGACCTAGTAGTGTAGCGATCCCGAGTTCTTTTTTAGGTATAACTTCATCAATCGCTTGGAATTCATCTCTTATTTTAGAGAACCCTACAATATATGATGAAACAATATCATCTTTGGTCATTTTTATTGTTCTTAGTTAATTCTTGAGACTAGCTATCTGATCAATATTCTTGATGGTGAACAACTTGGAGAGGGATTCATACATTTCTTGAGCATAATCTATGTTGGATATGTATGGGATTAGATTGTCCTTTACTCCATCTATTATCGTATTCATGGCCAAGATATCAGTGTCACTGAACTTCTCCTTTCCTGCATCATCTGTAGGTTTCTTGACTTTTCCTTGAACAAGATCCAAAACTTTATGCTTAGCGAGAATAAGATCTATCGTCTTCTTCCATGCTCTGTAGTTGGTGGCTTCTTCTAGCTTGTTTTCAGACTTCATTGTCATGTCTTCTTTTCTTGATATAGATAGTAGTCCTTCCTCTTATATGATCCTTTACTTTGTCCCTTTCAGGAGATCTTCAAGCTATCTTTTTCTTTCTTCTTCACCTTTGCTCTTACACCATGTTAAGCTATCTTTTTCTTCCTTCTTCACCTTTGCTCTTATGTTGATAATTACTTGTGTTATTCTTGTATTTTTATTATCTTCTTTATGTTCTCCTTTTATCTTCTTTTCATCAAGCAATCATCAAATCAAAACATGAAGATCATCGACACCAGATGTATCATGTAGGCACTCAGCCAGGGCTAAAACCCATCTCTAGGGGAAAATCCAATCATACTCTTCCACTAATCAAATTGAGATAGACCAAGACCTTAGACCTAACAAAAAACCTTCCTCCTCCAACAAGTCAGCCTTCCAAGATAATTCAACAAACTCCAGTGGTTTCTTCTTGTCCAACAACTTCAACCCAACAACAATCCAAAATTTCGACCCCCAGCTACTTCAAAATTTCGGCCCAGCTACATTACTGCAATTTCGGCCCTTCCAACAACCCAACAACTTCGCATGTGTGAGACAAGGAGAGAAAAAAATTGACTTCTTATGCTTGACAAAGACTTCCTTCTCCTTTGCTAGGTTTTCTTTCCTCTTCCTTGAATTTCACACCCCTTTTTTGCCTCCAGCAACTACAGATCGAACTTGTTGTGGATGTCTTCCAAATGAGTCGAGTTGCTGCCCTTTTATAGTGGTTTTTGCCTCTCTAATTAGGCCGACTTGTCCAGGTTGAGGCTGAGTTGGTGGAGGAGGCCTAAATGACCTAATTTACATAAAAATAAATTTGTTTCTCGATTGACAATGCCTAAGAAGGGTCTATTACATTATGACATGGACAAGGACACTTGCCATAAACCCTAGAAGCCTACAATGGAGGCTTTGACCTATAAGCCATTGACCCAAGCATGAAACCCATGCTTTAATAAGTCAATTTCTTTTATAATAAAATTTCTTTTTCTTTCTTTTGACAAATATATTACATCATGCCTTAAATACAATTATGAAGATCGACACTAGTTACATAATACATTCTTCAACACTATTCTCCTAGAAAGTGCTGCTAGGAACCTCCACATGCTCTTCAACATCTCTCAATGTTTGCTTAGCCCATCTTCCTCCTCCTGATAGAGATCGAAGGAACATCTCGCTCCTCCTTTTGGTTTGAACGCTGTCCTCCTGATGTTGGTCGCTGCTCAACTTGGAGCTTCACACTCATGATCGTCTTCCATTGTTGGATCTATGCCACGAGAGCTCCTAAAGGTCCTACCCACCTCAAAATCTGACGTCCATCCTGATCAACATCTTCCTCTGCGTTAGAAGGTAAACCCTGCAAATCTTTGAAGTCTCACTGTATCCAACAAAAATGCCCCTCTCTAATGAGGGATCCAGTTTTGTCCTCTTCTTTAAAGGAACATGGACATACAATGGTTGAAAAGTTTGAAATTTTTTTTGCCATGATCTCTTGCCTTTTTGGAATCGTCACGAGAGGTGTCTAGTTTGTGGACAATAGAGCATCTCGTCACACAAGTTACTGGAGTCAAGGGGTCAATCCACAAAAACAATTTAGGAATGGAATTTAAGACACATGGAACTATTATACTTGCCACAATATGCCTTAGCGTGCTGTTAAATGATGAAGAAATGTACTGAGAGGGGTCCTTGGGTGTCACACTCAAACAATGCTATAAGTGTGACTCCTACAATGAAGTGTTGTTCCAACGACAATTCTCAACAAGATGGTAGATGTAAGACCGTACATTCCAAAATATGACAACAAAGGGGATTAAGAGGAGATGATCTCTCATATAAAACCATTCAACATGTGGTAAAGTAACCCTTCTTTATGGCCTCTCATAACTATGTCTTTGCAAGTACCTCCTAGCAACCACCAACAACAATCAGCAATAAGATATAGCTTCACATATGATAAAAAAGAACCCTTGAACTTGCCATTAAGCCTCCAAAAAAGATATTGAAGAAATCTCCAAGAGGAGAGACCCCTCAGCAATCCAACCATTACTACATATGGAGAGAGCTACTCTAAATAGAGTCTAGCTCCTTATTTTACAGTAAATAACAATTGTTTTCCTGGATCCACTAGTCTTTCCATGCCCAATGATAAAATAATATCGAAATCTTCTAGTTCCATGTTTTTCTCCTAGGAAAATAATACAATAACATATCTCATAACCAATTAATGTGACAAGTCAAGCAATGAGAAAATAATGAGGTTGTTATCCCATGTGTATCCTCCCAAAGTGGATGTCTCCTTCAAACATAGCCTCAAAGCACACATAGCTTTGCTCTATGTGCAAGGCGTCCTTGACCATTTGTATACATGTACAATTATCAAGTCAATGAAAGCATCATCAAGATATCCATGACTATATCACCAATAATACACCATAGTATCAAATGAGCATCACTCTACCAAGTGAAAGCACAACCCTCTAATCAAGCACACAAATCCTTGAATGTGTGTACCCCTAAGCCATCCAAAGCTCCATCAACTGTAAACCTGCATTTGTGATAAAAATCACAAGCATAGTGAAAGAATTTCTCTAGTGCAGGTCTCGTTCAAAATGAGGGATAACATGACTAAATGAGAGTTTTGCATCAATTAGTTGCGTTGAAAGGCACATTGTATAACACAATATGGGGTTGATTGTAAGATCCATCTGTGATGCTGACATCGACTGCATTACATCGATTGAATAGATATTTAATGTCAATTTTAAATAATAATGAAGTAATTGACAGATCTGTATCTTAAAAACCCACCTAGAGCCATCCTAACTTTGGATCCCTTGAGGTGCAAACTTCAAACAAGTTTCCTCACCGTCAAGAAGGTTTGCACTGCAAGAGATTTGATCCCTCTTGGCACTTGATAGATCTGTGGTTCCAGACCCTTGGTGATATTCCCTGAAACGATATTTACTATTTTGTTTTTAGTTCAGGACCTGCAAGGCCTTCCTGTTAGCTGATGCCCTTTATTTGGATTTTCATTGAAAAGTTGTGTAATGCTAATGTGGATGCGTTTTCAGATTTGTACATCTACGATTAATCATTTTGTTTGAAACAATTGCAAGATTTTTGTTGTGGAACTTCTCTTATGTTTTATTTATGTCAGGTACTACCGCATGTTTGAAGCAACTCAGGACGGCCTTGGAAAGAATGCTAGTCACCACAGCATACATGGGTCATTGCTTGCAGTGGGTGAGCTCCTAAGGTAACAAAGATTATCAACCCTTTGTGAGTCATGTCAGTTTGTGCTTTATGGCTCTCTTATTTTCACAATTCTATTCTGTATTTGTTCTCATGAAATCAAGCGGCAGGAATAAGTTATATGCCTTAATCTCTGGACTAGTCATACTTGTTAGCTACATTGTGTGCATGGACATTCTTACTTTCCTCATAGAACTGCATCAACTCTAAGCATCTGGGGGCAAAATATCACTGTCTATGGGATCTACATACCTTTGAGATTGTTATCAAATGTTGCAATACTAAATATGTGGTCAGTTTAATAGCTTCTGTATAAATTCCCTAAATGATTGAACCTTGGATAACTTTGAAATTTGGTGTTATTTTAGGAATACTGGAGAATTTATGATGTCAAGGTACAAGGAAGTTGCAGATATTGTTTTTAAATATCGTGAGCACAAGGATCGGCTTGTGCGGAAGAGCATTACATCGCTGCTACCTCGAATTGCTCACTTTTTACGTGATCGTTTTGTCACATCTTATCTTAAGGTGATTTAACTTTGTAATTCATCATTTCTATACTGGATAATGTAGACAAAGCTATTTGAAATAATGGAAGGTATGGAGTATTCTTTTCATGATGACTAAGATTACAGAGTTTGTCATAGTTTTCACTTTTCACATTGCTCTGCATTCGATGTGCTCTGATCTTTATACTTTGGTTTGTCATCACAGATATGCATGGAACATATTCTGTCAGTACTCCGCACTCCATCTGAACGTGCAAGTGGATTTGTAGCTCTTGGTGAAATGGCTGGAGCCCTAGATGGAGAGTTGATAAACTATTTGCCGACAATTACGTCACATATACGTGATGCTGTAATATGTTATGAGTGTCTTTTAGGAAATTCTCTTTCTATGAGCCTAATGAAAAGATGGTGAAAACCTTATTTTATTTTTGAAATGCAACTTCTTCGCAGATCACTCCACGTAGGGGCAAGCCTTCTATGGAGGCGCTAGCATGTTTAGGGAGTTTTGCAAAAGCTATGGGTCCTGCTATGGAACCTTATATAAGGAACAACTTACTGGATGCCATGTTTTCTGCTGGCCTGTCAGATACCTTGGTGAAAGCCCTTGATCAGATAGCTTCTAGGTAAATTACCTAGATCAATCAATGTATCATTCGACTAAATTATTTAGCTTTTGTGAGCATGCCATGTTATTTGAACATAGATGCTAGTCATAATGTGGTTATTTTCAGTAGTATTACATTTGGTGATTTACAATTCTAGTCAACCTTTGTTGATATTTTTGTATATATCTATTTTTAATGCAAAATTTTAATTTTTCCAGCCTACCTTCTTTACTGCCAACAATACAAGAGCGGTTACTTGATTACATATCTGTAGTGTTGTCCAAGACACCGTATCGAATAACAAGGTCTGGTGGATCAGTACCTCGTGCCAACACTAGCATCTATCCTCATCAAGTTTTAGATGTTTGTGGTCCTGCTCTGGTACAGCTTGCATTGAAAACTCTCGCAAACTTCAATTTCAAGGTTGGCTCTACACTGGTCTTGGATTTAAATAACATTCCTCAAGGCTTGTACAACTATTTGTCCATTGTAGGTACTTCTAACTTTCACGTATGAGTGCAGGGTCATGAACTTCTTGAATTTGCAAGGGATGCAGTGGTTCCATACTTGGAAGATGAAGATAGTGCAACACGAAGAGATGCTGCAATATGCTGTTGTAAACTAGTGGAGAATTCCTTTTTCTCTGGATCTATATCTGCACATACTAGCCGAACTGGCCGCCCTGGTGGTGGAAGGCGGCGCCTTCTCGTTGAAGAAGTAGGTTTCAGAATTAAAATATATTCAAATCTTCATGCATCATCTCCCACCATGGTTTTACTCTACATCTAACCTATTTTCTGGGGATTAATTACACTTCATGATCTTCTTTGTTTATAGCTTGAATTATATAAGTTATTTTTGGTTTTGTATTTTTTTATATAGAATGATAAATTTTGATGCCTGCTTCTTTGTTATAAAATGACTTCATCTTTGGGACATTGATAACATGGACATTAACCTTGTCTGCTTTTGCCTTAGCAGATGTGCCTTTAAAATTGAATGGCATCTTAATATGTTTCTGTTTCTATTAATTGGTTTTTCTGATGCTGCAGATTATAGAGAAGCTCCTTATTGCCGCCGTCGCAGATGCAGATGTTGGTGTGCGGAAGTCAGTTTTTTTGTCTTTGCATGCTAATGGAGGTTTTGATGAATTTTTAGCACAAGCTGACAGTTTGCGTGCAATATTTGTTGCACTCAATGATGAGGTAATCATTGATGTACTAATTTATTTTACTAAACCATAAAACTGTTTAAGTTTGTTTTAAGTAAGATCAAATGAGCTTATGATGGTTTGCGCAATTGCAAACAAGTTCCTTTGGTATCCTTCACTTTACAAAACATGGTTCATTAATTCCTTTTGGCTAATACTTGTTATTATGCTGGAAATGGAAAATTTTCTCTTATGAAGGATTTTGTGTGCCTTTTCCTGTTGTGAGCACCATATATTATCATTATTGGTGGTGTTATTCTTTTGAAATCTGTGTTTAGAGAATTCACTAGCACTTAGTCCTAGAAATATCTTTCTGCATGCTCATCATAATAATATGTTAGTTTTATAAATAAATTAGATATAATACTATTCTTAGAAATACTAGATATCAATATGTTCAAATACTAGATATGTTCATATGAATAGTATAAAATGTTAGACATATACAAGCATACTTCTACCTCTTTGAAATCTATTTTCTTGTTGCTAGGTGGACCACTATTCCTATGAAAAAGTGGATACTACTGTCCTTGTACTTCAACGCGAGTCTTCTTTTAGAGCAAATTTTGTCATTTTTGTATTCAGAATCCCATCTCTTGATGTTGCTTCTTATCTTACTCTCGTCACTTATGCTGATATCAAGCCTAGGTGACTAATGTGCTTCTGATCTTAATTAATAAATTACTGAATTTAATTAGTGCTGAAATTAAATTCATCCCATAGCATCAATCACACAATAGCCGGAAATTAAATAGCGAAGCACAAAACATAGTTTCACACATATATTGGTAATTGCTCTTTTCAAATAAGCTTTTCATTCCTTTGTAAAACTTTCAAGGAAACCTCCACAAGCTGCCCACCAAAACAGTGCTGTGTAATTTTTGAATCACCCTGAACTTGAACAGAATGACTACCTGAGAAGTACAGCCTGTAGTACATACTAAAAACCATACACTTGTATAACTTCTGTCCATACCGTTGCATGGATTTGTATGATCATGTATGTAGGATTGTGTGGAGCTGTTTTGTACAAGTGTATTGAACGGTGTGTTGTTCAGAGATGTCTCTTTCTTGGCTGCTTGCAGTCTTTCTTGCTCTCAGTCGCTCAACCTGCTCATGCTCATAGGAAAATTTTAAGGATGGAAATTTATCTTAAAAGTACAGAAATTTTGGTGAATCTTACTAGTCTCTAATATGCAAACTGTAAAATGTTTGGCTATATTTTTGTAAGTATTCCAATTTATTATGATTTTATATAGTATACATTGTACAATGTACATAAAATTGAAAATAATTTACCTAAAATTTGGACAAATCAGTTTCAGAAAAAAGTGGAAATTGATGAATCTTATTTTGGGATAAAACATAGAAAATTAGTCCACTTGTGAAGTTTAGCCCCTAAAATTTTCCTTGCTTGCTCTCATATTTCTGAAAACCTCTATCATGACTTGTTTTTATACTTTTAATTGAGACCATAACCTTAATCTGTTTTTGAGTTTACTCCTAGTCTAAGTCATGCATGCACGAGATACATTTTTTTAGAGTTAACAATGAAATATAGGACTTTCACTTGTTTAATAATGTGAATCACAAAATATAATCACTTTTTCAAAATTAGAATTACTTCTTAGGAGAAGGTCCATCCAATCTTGCAATTGCCCTAGGCCATTCACCCTTGGTCAAATTAGCATGACCCAAGCAAAGTATTCATGGCTACTCAGGTGAATGTATCCATCTCCCCTGTTCAAATCAACATGTCCCAACCAAGTCTGTTTGGCTTCTCAGGAGATGGTTTGCCATATCTTGCATAGACATCAACATTCCCTCTCAACGAGGGAGACATTCTGCATCACACCAAGCTTGTCTCTAAAGTATACAAACTTCGATCAAGATAGAGGCTGGGTGAGAATATCTGCAATTTGCTCGTCTATGGATATGTACTAGAGCTTCACTACTCTCTACACCACGTCTCAGAGGAAGTGACTTGATCAAATAGTCATGCTAGTAGTTTTCGAAGCGACATTGCTTCACCAATTGCGACACTAGCTGTGATATACTTTGCCTATGTTGTACCAAGTGTGACAAAAGTTTACTTCTTGCTAAACCATGATATCATCGCTGATCCCAAGCTCAAGCAACACCTCGAGATGCTCTTTCTATCCTTTCAATCCCGACGCAATTTGAATCAGTATATTCCTATAGCCTCACTTCACCACCTAAGACATATCTCAAACCATATCCAACTATACCACGCAGGTATCTCAACACATGCTTCATAACAACCCAATGTACATACCACGACTCAACCATAAACTGGCTCAGGGTGCTCACTGCAAAGCAAATATCATGCTTAGTGTTAACCGGGTACATGAAGGATCCGTCAATTGCCTGTACATCTTGGGATCTACCAATGTAACGAACAAAGTTTGTACTATGCAATAATCTTTAGAACACTTTGAAGACAAAGACATCCATTGTAAGACAACAAGTAATTATATATAAGAATATTTGAATACAAGTGAGATGTTGATTACAACAGAGGGTCCCGTATATATGCCTAGGCAGGCACCCTTTAACGAATGGTCATGTCCTTAGAGACACGCCTCTTTAATACTAATCACTAATTAATTAATCATTATTACATTTATCATATTTATTTACGTTAGGATCTAGGTTTGAAGGACTCTATGGTCACCGGAAGACCCCTTCTAGCTATGCTCTTATTAACGGGTTGGAATTTACTGTCAATAGCTAGGGGATCTCCCCAGTGCAGAATCCCAATTATACTCTACACTATTTGGTTTAGGGATTCCATATGATATGTAGGCTCAACTGCCATCTCCCTGGTTGAGGTTTGCTTCGGACAAGAGGGAGAGTATCGGTTAAACGAGAATGTATAGACTTCAACAAATGCAAATAAGTAGCTGATGAACACCCAATAAAACAAATACCATAAATAACAACAACATAACTTCAAAGCATGAATCCCAAGAAAAGTGTTGTTAGCAAGTCTTTAAATAAGACCACGCATAAATAAGAAATAAGTTTAGCAACCAAGAATGAGTTCGTGATTGTTAACCATTGAAACCACAAGTGAGTGCACAGTCCACAATGATACAATGCCAATATCAATAAAACAATTTATCAACATAAGCATAAGGTCAACATATCATATACCATCCATGTGTTGCAAAGGAAATCCCACAGCACAAGAAGACACATGAGGAGATAGTACACCAAAGCTCATAGGAACTTTCAATTCATTAAGCTGATAATATTCATGGCACCAACATATAAGATCTTCATCAAATCCATCAGTGGAAATAGACCATTACTCCTTGCATTCACTAGAAGATCATAATTTCTCATAACAATATGCACCAAAATGAGTCCAAAGCTAAAATTCCTTTACAATGTGTCATGAGGGTATATTTATAGAAAAAGGGTGACTTTTGGTTTACCCGTGACTCTTGGACATCCTCATGACCTTTCGAATTCCTACTTGATTCTACTCTATCCTACCTTGCTATTCACAACAAAACAAATTGATTCTACTCTTAACAACTTAGTAATTGAATATTTCGGGACATCTATGTGCAACTACTCCACAAGGTAGGTGCGCCAAAGCTTGTACTCAACAGCTATTGTGGCCACCTTCCCCTGCTCTTCATCATGTCTGTGGAGGCATTCAAGGGCATCTGGAATGAGAGTGCTTCTCTTGACCTTGATTTGATTACATAGAGTTACCAATTTTGTATACATCCTCACTGGCTCCATCACATGCCGTGTAATGTTTTCCTTTGTTACCTGTAAGTCTTCTGTGCTGGAAGCCTGCCTGAAAGGGTCGATAAATGCTTGAATCTCCTATAGGATTCCCTCTTGCTTCCTTACTTCTCTAACTACTCCTATGGAAGGAACGCCATGAACTTCAATCACAGACTCCAACCCACTCAACAAATGTCTGTAAGAGGCAAGAACTCTGTCAACATATGTGAGGCTCCCTCCTAAGGTCCTCTAACTAAAACTAAATTTCTCTAATTTTAAACACCAATAAGATGGGAAATAACTTTTTTATATCTATACATTAATTTGATGATAATATACCATTAAAATTTATTTACGACAAACTAAATAAGTAAGAATTTCATTGCAACCATTTACATAGGTAATCAATAAACAGAGGAATACCTTTTCCAATAGCTTAGTTGAGATGCTCCTGATTCTGTTGGGATTCTCCTTTTGACTACCTGATTGGATTTGCTTCCTAGCCAACTAGGAAATATTTCCTAGCCCAGGGAATCTCCACAGATTCCCTAACCCTCCGAGCTCAAGTCCAACCAGATGTAGTGTGTCCCAGTTTAACAAACACTCTTCAGATCCAAGTTTGTATTCCCTCTTTTATCACTCCATTCTCTCCCTTCTCTTTCTCCACATTCCTCTCCCAAAACATAATCCTCTAAAACAAAATCGAGACCAAGGATCTCCCCTCTCTCCTCTCATCTTCCTTCCCCTTTTATGTCTCTTCCTTCCATCCACCTCAACTATCTATCATTAATGTCATGACTACCTCTTCATCCTTTCATTTAGTATCCTTGACTTTTTTTACCATATCTTGTTCAAGTAGATTTGAGAAGACATGTTGGGGATAAGATATGAATATTTAATTTGGACATTAATTGGAAAAGACCATATCTTCTCCCAAGTAGATTTTGAGAAGACACCTTGGGATATGGATATTTAATTTGGAATAAATGGAAGGAGACCATATCCTATCCAAAATTAAATTTGAGAAGACAAGTTGGGAATTGAATAATAACAATAATAAAATTTATATTAGTAAATAAAAATTACAGTTTCACAAATGTAGGTATATACCAATATTTCTTGATAATTATAAGTCAATATTTTCAGGTAATTTAAACACTAATAAAATTTGCATGATAAGATTAAGTAGGGCATTACATGCGCCCCTCCTTCTGAAAACTTCGTCCTGAAGTTAGAGTGAAAAAGATACAAGGAGTTTGAAAGCAGTTTGACAATAAGGCATAACAAAATAGAGAGAGAGTTATAGTAGTAAAATTTAATAAGTTAGGCAATGATACCACTTCCCATCAAGAGTCTCCAACTAATCTATATCCTCCTATCCTTCCTAACCTACTTCCATTCCCACCTTATCCATCCTTTGCTGTTATATACTATGGCATCGGCTATACCAATCTAACCACTGATAAAACCAATATGGCGGAAGCGTCGACTATATCGACCTAACTTCCCTAGCAGGCAACTGGCAATCGTCATCACACGTCTAGGGGAGCGTGTCCATCATTGCCCTCCCACGATTCCAAGTTTGGAGGTTACACGGTGGGAAATACCTCCACCCCTCCTTACATATAGGGTCAACACCCTAATATGGACCACACTACAGCACTAGTTGGATACTTGTCATCGAATAATCTAGCTAGGTAGTCTTTCCACCTGCCATTTACATTTTACCCATGTCATAAACGTGCATATCAAGTAGATACCAAATGTAATAGGACAATGTATATCATACCATTCCTCATTGGATGTCTCGACCTTCCCCAATGGAAGAGTAGATCTTGGTTATCATATAGTTCTTTCTAATCTACAGGTTAATTCTCATTCATGCATATATATAACAACAAAATAGATATAGATACGTGATCTTAAACATCATATTATTAAGTCTAGTATCCACGTGTCAATTTTGTAGTTCATACTGGAAATAAATCTTACATTAGATAAATCATAATTTCACTAAGTCATTCATTAGATCATACATCAAACATTTCAATCATCAATACCTAATCCATCTAATGATTTATATAAGTAGTTTCACCTGTCCAACTAAATGCATCAATATTACATAGCGTTCATAAATAAATAACATGAAACTACAAATAGAGCCTTAGCATAGGTAGCTATCTAAGTCGAAATGGGCATCATAAATGGTCAAAAGTGAGGGGTAATTGTGACATATAGTCTTTGCATCCTCCCGAGTAGCAGATCTTGGGTTATACTTGTCCCATTGTATCTTAACTTGGTCCACCAAGTGATGCCTGAGTTGTCGAACCCTATGGTATAATATGCAAATTGGTTTGATCATTATGGTTCCCATGTCTGAGACCTAAAATTCCCTCTAGTCGAGTTTGTGGGATTCATTAGAAACATAATGTTATAGGACAGATACATAAAAACATCATGAGTTTTATGCAAGTGGGGTGGTAGTACAAGACAATAGGGCACTGGTCAAATTTTCTCTTGATTCTAAAAGGTCCTATCAATAAAGGTGGTAACTTCATACCATTCTCAAATTGAATAACTAAAAAATAAAAATAAAATCTCGGTCCCCCACTTTAAAA
Source organism: Pinus tabuliformis (assembly GCA_031772625.1). Lineage (NCBI taxonomy): Eukaryota > Viridiplantae > Streptophyta > Pinopsida > Pinales > Pinaceae > Pinus > Pinus tabuliformis. The sequence goes on along the minus strand of CM062816.1, from coordinate 1,411,093,875 downwards.
CTTCAATCGGTACTATGTGCATCAATATAAATCTTTTTCCTATCTTGTGATTCCTTTAAACTTCGTTGAATCTATCTTACCTATTCCTCCTTTTTTGAAACAATCCTATCGTGACTATTACTGTGTCTTCCATCCTTTCGTCGACTCAATGGTGTCCTGCATGGCCTCCCATATAGAGCTTGATAAGGAGGCATCCTAATTGAATTGTGGTAATTTTTATTATAGGAAAACTCTACCAATGGTAAGTACCTTTCCCACCGAGTCTAATTATCCATGACATACATTATAGGCATATATTCTATAACCCGATTTACTCCTTCAGTCTTTCCATCTATTTATAGATGATATGCAGTGCTAAGGTTTAACTAAGTCCCTAACACTAACTGCAAACTTGTCCAAAATGTATATGTAAAGCGAGAGTCCCTATCAAAATGATCTTTTTGGGTAACCCATGTAGCTAGATAACTTCACCTATAGATATTCAAGCCAAAATGGGAGCAGTCTCTTAAACAAGGTAGTTAGCCACCTAGAGATACCAAATACATGGCCAAAATAGAATATGTTAAGGTTGTTTCTCTAAGAAGAGAGCAACTCATCCTTCCAGTAATCCATAAAAAAAAGATATTTGCAAATAATGGTCATGACCACCTTTACAAGTGGAGTGACTTCAAAGAATATGCCAAGGTAATTAGAGTCTTGTAGACAAACAACGTAACTCCTCCAAATGGAAATAGTATAAAGATGTTAGGGAATTATCTCCTAGGATCAACCAAATTGGCCATAAATAGTAATCCCATAGAAACATGTGCCACAATTGTCCATAAAGTTGTTATAACCTCCTCAAAGAAGTGGGGCGTCCTCAATCAATGTGCCAAAGTGGTTAAATGCACATGTACCAACACCTCTCCTCCAAGGAATATGATAAATAGTTCACCCTAAGAGATTGTGTAATGAGGCTAGGACACTCTCCAATATAGTAATAAAGGATCTTCCCAAACCAAGAGAAACTATATGATACAATGTGAAAATAACATACCAAGTGACCAAAACCATGGGTGTCAATGTAGAAGACCACCCGAGCAAGGTCTGAATGCCTCCAAATGCATGAGAAGATGCCAAATAAGGGGAGTGATTTCCTCTATCAAGAAAATAACTACTCACAACATGCCACATCATAGCCAAACTATAAATATCCATTGGCATTCTTCAAGCACAACCACTTTTCCATGTCATCAAGACATCCACCAAAAGGGACATCAATTATGCAACAAAGGGTGGGTGAAAAGCAATTGTTGAGAGAGAATATTGAATTTGGAGTTTATTATGAGCACAATCTGAATTTGACTTGGTGCCCTCAGTGCTTCTTTTAGCAGAGGTTTTTATTTCCCACAAAGGTGTAGTTTAAAGGTCACTCTTTTATGCCATTATGGCAGAGCCAATGAAAAACAAAATGCAGGAACAACAACTGGGGAAAGGCTCCTTCATATCGAAGCTTTGGAAGCCAGTTCTTCCACAATCGTACAAAAACCATAACAATGAATAAAGGCCTTTATGTCATGATCAACAGAACAAGAGGAGGTAACATTGTAAATTTAGAATCCCAAACTAGAGAATAAAAATAATTTAGCTCCTATTAAATCTGATGGCAGTCACAATCACGATGATGCATTGAGAAGCGACAAGAGTCAAAGATGATTCATTGTTGATTGTTGAACTAGAGTCAAAGATGCCAGGCATGGTCATTCAAGGCCTAGTGCTACAAGAGTCTAGCACAATGGGCATTGTTGAAGCTCTAGCACAATGAGCACTACTAAGGCTCATGTGATAAGTTAGAGAGGGTTGCAAGGGCTTTGAAAAAATCAATGTAAGTTTTTTTTTTTTTTTTTGATATTTTGGGGGAAAGGAGGGCACACACAGACACACATATAAAACCAATCATTCTCTGAAGGAAAAATGCTTCATATATTACACTAAAAGCACAACCAATTTGCAACTACATTTTGGAGCAGAGGCCTAACAATAATGGCTTCTTCACTCAGCACACAGTAGAAAAGCCAACGTGTCAGCTTTAGCTCCTACTTCAAAAGAGGCTAGATCCTTTTCTGAAAGATAAATCCTAGCCATGATCTAATCTGCTAACTCAGCCTTAAGGCTGAAAATTCTTCTAAGTTGAATTTGATAAGCTCCTTATTTGTTGTTGCCGTGCAGCTCCTCCTCCACAAGAAATAAATGATTTGTCATATATCATACACCAGATATCTCCAACATGCATCCTAATCATCTAGTTATCTCATAAGATAATTCTAACCACCTTTCATGTCCAACAAACAAAACTACATATTTTATTACAATCTAATTCCACATACTACGCAGCAACTCCAAAAATCATGCCGCATTGATGAATATCACAATGTCCATTTGACCAGTCTATTGCATGGAGTTTATCCTCAACTGCCAGGCTCTAATGAAGGGCAATCCAAACTTTTAAACTTTGCAACTTAAGATTACATATATTGGGTTTTCATTGGTAAAAGGAGAAATGAAACAGAAAATCCTAACTACAATTTTGTGCAAGGAGGAGTTAGACACTCACCTTCCTCCTATTTATTTATGTTCCTTTTTTATTTATTTCAATACTCAAAAGTAATTGCATCAGATGCACTTTATTATAAGCGAGAAAAAAACAACACACAAGACTATTACAAAATGCCTTTGTAGTGAAAAGTGTATATTGCAACTGCAAATCGAACCTGACGAAAAAGAGTGAAGGAAACAAAAATATCATGTGTTAACTAGATGACTTGGAGTAATAAAGCTGCAGCATGGCATTGGGCAATGATGTGCAACATCCCACTCTAATTCTGTGAATATACTACAAAATTTGTTTTCCTTAATTTTAAATTATATGTTAACAATTCGGCAGAATCAATTCATGATTTTGAAACATCTAGGTGGAGAACTGAGTTTGTTAAGTCCATCCATATTTCTATTCCAACACTTGCTCTGATTTTAAATGAACTTGTGCACTGATATCAATAGAATAAGCTGAACATGGGTATGTAGTCTACTGAGCTTCTTAGGTTGCAATTCAATGTTCCTGTTATAAATTAAAAGAGAAAAAAAAATCAAACAGAACATTTGTATTCCTTAATAGCAATATTGAGATACAGACAAGAGAAAGCCTACCAATCTATATTCAATGGAGAAAGCCAGTCTCCCAGAACTGCACTATGAAAGAATTTCCTTTTTCTGCAGCCTTTGGTTGCGAACTTTAGCACTCTCTTTGCAAGTTGGTTCTCTTGGTTCAATCTTCAAGGGGAACCGGAAAGAATTTGCCAAAGCCAACTTTCAAAATGACAAAGCATCATCTAGCCTTGTTATGGCTGCGGGATTATTCACGACATAATCAACAGGATTTACTTCCCAAGGCCAGCTTTCAAATTTACAAAGCTCTCCAGTGAAAGTAAGCGGGACTGTTCACAAGCACCATCCTCTTGTTGTGGATATGGCCACATGAAATGGAGGCCAGGGTGACCTTAGGTATCCGAGGCATTCAATACGGGGCGGAATTTTATATGCAGTACAAACCATGAAAGGAGAAAGAAGAAGTAAGAACCATTGGACAGACCATAGCCTTTAATAATAAATCTATAACAATTCCAGAAGGACACTCAGACAGCAGGACTTGATATTTGAAACCAGCAATTCATTTGCTTGCTGGTGACGAACTGGGCACAGTCAAACGCTTAGAGGATGGCCTTTATTGGTCTTATCAACAGGCAAAGCCACACATAGTAATCACATGCAGACAAAAAGACTCAAACGCTGAGGGTAGCATTTTATCAGTATCTGCTTACCACAAAACTGAGGACTCGACTCTTAAATGCAATAGGAAGCTTACCACAGTTCCTTCTTTGCACTATTTTCAAAAACCATAATGTCAGCCATGAAATATATGAAGAAGTGAGGAGAATTTAACTTAAGGGAAAATCCAAGAGCACTGAAAGAACTGAATTGCAACTCTGACTAGCATACAAATTGCTATTGATCTTGAATACCATATTTTTATCACTCAAGAATGCTATGACAGAGAAAACTGGGCATTGCCTACTTAATTGGGTTCGTTGCTAACACAAAACTAATCATGTTCAGTTCAACTTGCACAGTGAGTTACTAAGGGGTTTCCCTCTTACCAGGTACTATCCACTGCCCACATTGGAGGCCATAGCTGATTGTGTAGAGACAATGTGATTGGTCTCTTCAGAAGACACTAGAAAAAGTCAGATATGCTGAATTTAATATATTCTTTGGCTGTTTTCAAAGGTGGAGGCATATTATAACATGAGGAAGGTGAAGGAACTTGAATGAATGATGATAACATATTTGTTTGAATGTCTAAATCTTTTGATGTTTCCCAGTTTTCTCTTTGCATCCAAGCTCTCTTGCTCTATCAAATGATTATTAGCACCACTTTCTTAATTTTTGTTCCTGGCAGAGAGGCAAACTTGATTACCATGGCTTGAATACTGTCTTGAGAACTAACTGTTATCACATTGCATGTTGTACTTCAAATACACATTGAATTTTTCTTCAGCAGTGGGCTCTGTCTATCATGGTAAAAGTATTGTTAGTTATGCTGATCCTCAACCCGACTGAAACATTCACCTGCACCATTTGACGAGACCTCAAAGTTACTGCCTTAAGTTAACTTTTGATATTCTGTGATTTCCTCTCAAAAATTTGACATCCAAAAAGTTTATCTCTACCAAGGTCAATGGCATCACCTGCCAACGTAACACCATTGTCAAGATCTTCTGCAGATAGTAGAATCACTTAAATTTGATCATCTTGCATATTGAATTTTAGTGTTCTCTTATGTATCCTTTCCAGTTGGATGCTTCTTAGAGTTATTCAATCTGAGTAGCTTATCTAGTGCAATGGAATCAGGGTCCAGCAATGATGCATCATTTTTGAATAATCAAATTGAGACATTACTTTATATTTACAATCATGACTCAGAATGAGGGTGGAATTAAAATCTCATCAGACTTGATAGCTTTGGACTTTAGATTACTAGATTGGCTTCCTACTTCTCACATGAAATCCCTATTTCCTGCAATCGAAGCAATTCAAAGCAGGGGAGCTAATATTCAATGTTCATATGTGCTTCAGCTAAAATAATTAGCATAAACTACAAATAAGTTTGCAGTGGAGTCTATATGTTACACGTTTCAAACACACAAGTTCTTTGGTTCCATGAATACATTTTATGATATGCTAGGCCAGAGAAATAGTGATTTGTTTACCCTTAGTAACCATCTTGATAGTGAAGGCCTTTGCCTCAAGGGCAGAATGCCAGACAATGGTAATAATAAACGTGCTGAGATTGATAAACTCTAAAATTGTGACAGCTAAAGTGTCTTGCAAACAAAACAAAGCAGGGTCAAGGATTTTTGTGAATGTTATCCTCGAACCTTTTCCCACTTCCGATGTCAATATATTGGGACCTATTATTAAAGGCATAAGAGCAGGGAAATCATCGTCGAAAGAGAAACCAGATTTTTAACTTTCATTGCCTGCCCCTCTTTTCGCAAAGTTATGATTTGGGAACGACTCATAAACTAAAAACACTGCCTCTATGAATTCCTTTTAGAGTAGCGGATGACTTTTACAAAGGTTTGGCAGAATTTGGACACTGATTTAAAACTATCACTTGTATGTCAACAGAGACGGGCTTGTTCACTATGTCAACAAAGGGGCCTGCATATGGTGTAATTTTTTGATTCTCAAGTACATGTTCCTTGGTAGAACATGTGTCCATGATATACCAAACAAGCTGTGCATCCCTCTATGAAAACCTATAGTTATGAAATCCATGTTAATTTCTTAATTACTACTCATAAAGTAAATAAAGAACTTGCGTGCCCAGGACACATCCTGAACTAATTATTATTTATGTAAATTGTCAACAACTTTGATTCTTGTTACTAAATCTCACGCTCATTTTTGAGCATAAGGTTACATTTTTTGAAACTGTAAATATCTCCTTTAGTAGAACATTGTGTCCTTGATATTACCGACAGATCAACAAGCTTAATACTTGTATCACATTCTCATCTCTGAGCATCTGTGGAAAACATTTCTGAAGATGTTCTCAGCAAGAGTCCAAGCTTTCAAGATGATATACTCGTGGAGCAGCAAATGTCATGTAGATCAGAAAGGTCAGCAGAAGAGACAGAGCATACAGAAAATTTTAATGACTGCAATGATGATTCAGTTATGTTTCAAAGCCGAAACTCACAGCGAGAGCAACCTTTTGACTTTGAGAACAATGGTGCTATATGGGTACTACCTGAGCCTGAAGATGTTGAGGATGAAATAGAGATTAGCATGATTGATGAAGATGACGATGATGAAGATGGGAGTTGTGGTTTGGCACACTCATCAGGAAGCTTTAGCAGCAACGAATTTGAAAGCAAGGAAAGGTCAAGTGAAGATCATAGAGAAGCTATGAGAACGGTTTTGGATGGACATTTCAGAGCTCTTGTAGCACAGCTACTAAAGGGAGCAGATGTATCTGTGGGTGAGGAGAATTATAATGACAGCTGGCTTGAAATAGTCACTTCATTGTCATGGCAAGGAGCGACTTTTGTAAAGCCGGACACAAGCAAAGGAGGAGGAATGGATCCTGGGGGATATGTTAAGGTCAAGTGCATAGCTTCAGGGTGTCGAAGTGACAGCAAGATCATTAAGGGAATTGTCTGCTCAAAGAATATAAAACATAAGCGTATGTCATAAAGGTACAAAAATCCAAGGATAGTGGTTACCAAAGGGTGCAGTATATGTCATGGCTGACCTCATGGCAGTTATATGCAATGTTTTAAAACTCCGACTCCGACTCCGATTCGGCCGAGGGTCGACTCCGACTCTAACTCTGCCTCGGTGTCGACTCGGTCGGCTCGATTTCAATGACTCGATCGTTGTAAAAAATACATTAAATATTTTTTTTTTTAATAAAAAAAGACATAATTTTAAAGATTTTCATTGATGTTTCCAAACATACAACGTTAGAATATAGATAGAAGACAACATATGATCAAATTAGGCTCATGAATATATTCATTATATCAAAATGGCACCCAGTGCACTGTCCAATACATACATGATGATGATGTAGAGATCAAAACAAAAACACATAACCAAGGGGGCTAGAAATGGCCTCTACAACAAAAATAAACTGTGACTAGTACTACTGGCTACTGCGAGAGGAGCCAAGATCATTTGGATCAACCTCTGGATTAGAGTCAAACAGGGTAGAAGTGGTAGCACTAGGAGGCTGTGCAGCAGCTGCAAGCTGAGATAGACGAGATATGCACTTCTGTCGTGGCTGAGCAGAGGAAGCGCCTACAACTGGAGGATTCGCTAGCTCTTTGGTTGAGGATGGTACAAGTGGATCAAGTTTTGCATTCAATTGAACATTATGTTCGAGTGATGCTATCGTCTGTAAATCATAATCAATATCCTCATCAGAAGCAAACTCTGCTGGATGACTCTCCACTACCCAATCTGATGTTGGATCAATGTCTTCCAACACAATGGGATCTGAATCAGGTCTTTTGTTCAACAATTGGTTGTGTCTGAGCCTGAGGTTGTATTGGACATAGATTAGATCATTTAACCGTTTTTGATCCAAACGGTTTCTCTTCTTTGTGTGAATCCTCTCAAAGACAGACCAATTGCGCTCACGCCTAGTAGCACTGCAAGTTTGACTCAAAATATGAATTGCAAACTTCTGCAATGCAGGACAATGGCTACCAAAAGCCTCCCACCATTGTGTTGCAAAAAACATAGGAGTGTAATGAGTTAGCTCAACAAAATTACAAACTATATCCAACTTTCAAATTATAAACGATTTAACAAAATAAGTATTAAGAATTTGAAAATTGAAATTTTTGTTTACTTGGCTCATCTGCTTCCCTTGCAATCTTTACTAGGTTCTTTCCAAAGGTACCTGAGGCATTGCTGAAGGTTGTGGCCTGTCAGTGTATCTCCAGCTGATCACACTCCAATGGGATCACGCGATCAATGCAGTCAATCAATCCATCTCTAACCTCCCCCTTTAAAGCTCGTCTCCTTAGCTTTATAATGATACCGTGGGTTCAAAAAATATCCAGCTGCATGTATAGGGCGATGGAGTTGATTGTTCCATCTTTCATCAATGATTGCCCAAATGGGCCCATACTTAACCACTTTATCCCTGTATGCCCTCTTTATTTGCTCCTTTACTTGATCCATAGCCTCATAAATGAAGCCCATAGCCAATCTTTCCCCATCCACCAACCGCAACACCTTAACTAGTGGCTCAGCAAGCTTCACAATCTCTGCTGCTTTTCTCCAAAACATTTCTTCATTAATTTTCTTTTTCAATTCTTTGCCTTCCTGTTTGTGAGACCACTGGCTTTGATTCCATTCTTCACTGGAAAAAATCTTTTGCAAGTTTCTATGTTGTGAAAGCATAGGATGCAATGTCAAAAAATGGGTAGCAAATTTAGTAATGGCAGGCCTAATAATATCCCTGCCCCCTGTGCGTTTCCTCATCAGGCTCAAAATCCATGAATGATTGTAGATAAATCTTGTTATGCTTTTGGCATGATCTACAATGTTTTTAACCCAATCTAATTTGCCAATATCCTCAAGCATGAGGTCTATGCAACGTGCATCACATGGGGTCGAAAAGATGGTTCTCTGTTTTTCCTCTAACAGTTTACCAACAAGAACATAGTTAGAGACATTATCTGTGATGACTTGAACAACATTAGCCACCCCCATCTCCTCAACAACCTCATCCAATAGCTGAAACAACAATTGTCCATCTTTTACCTTATCAGATGTATCAACTGATTTTAGAAACATGGTCCCCTGTGGGCAGAAGATAAGAAAGTTTATGATGGTACAGTTTCTTTGATCAGTCCATCCATCTGACATGATGGTACATCCTGTTTTTGCCCATGAGTTTTTGAAATCTTTCAAATACTCATTAATGGAGGCAATTTCCTTCTGTAAATGATACCCCCTTATTTCATGCATAGTAGGGCCTTTGAAGCCTTTTCTAGCAGCATGTATGGCATCAAACATAGGCTCATAATATGGTGAACGGGAAGCATTGAAGGGGATATCAGCATCATACCACCATCTACATATGTAATCACAAGCAGTCTCCCTCAATTCTTTCTTGAAATGGTCATCTAAAGTGGGCTGCAGAGTTCTACTAGCTTGAGGACCATGTGCATCGATGGAGAGGAGGGTGTGACAGTGAAATAACTTTTGATATTCATACCACCCTTCTTTTTCGTTTTACCCCTATCCTTTTCTTGAATAGACTCCAAAGAGGGAGGAACATATCGGAAGGGGTTGGATGCATTAGTACAAGGGATAGAGGAAGAACCCTCAAAATCAAAATGGGGGTTGGTAGCCAACATTTTTTGTATATTCCTCTTCCTCCCAATTTCAGCCTCTAACTCTTTTTGCCTAGCCTTTTCTTCTTTAAACTTCTCAAAGTTGGCTAACAATTCCTTCCTAATCTCCCCAATTTCATTTGATTCACATGGCGTAATTTGGCCTCTAATCCCCACCAAGTGTTGTTTCAGCCTATTAATGCCCCCAAGACCTTCCTTAATTTTTCTATGGCAAAATTTGCAATGCATTTGACTATCAACCATTTCAACATATGCCCAAGCAACATCTCTCACTCTAGGTGCCATTTTTTGACTTGGAAATGAAAGCAAAAAAAATATGAAAATAGCATTGCTTCCATGTTTATTTCTTTGGCAAAAAACACTTTTATCAATTTCCAGATTTGCACATAAAAATTAATAAGCAAAAACAGATTTTTACAAGTGAAAAAAAATACCTCCAGGCACAAACTGCCCCCTCAAGGTTGCTCCAACAAACCAACTCCTCAATGCTGCTCCAAATGGCTACCCAAAAAGCTCCTCACTCCTACTACAATGCTTGCCCAAGACTCCTCATTGCTGCTCCAAAAACAAACTCCACAACTCCTCACAAACTCTCACTCAAATTTTTACTCAAATGCAATGAGATGGCTGTGAGGAAATGAGAGGGGTTGGGTGGGTTTTATAAGGTTTAGGAGAGGGGAATGGACCCCAAATAAACTATAGGCAAATTACAAACCTGTTTGGGGTCCCCAAAAAGCAAAAAATTAAAAAAAAATTATTGTTTATGAGTTTACGAGCCGCTGTCATCCAACCCGGCCGAGTAGGCTTGGACACGGCCAAGTTGGTTTCGAACCGGCCGAATCTTAAAACATTGGTTATATGTGGTCGGCCTAAGGGGTTATTTAAAGATTGTGCAAAGTGGATCTTACCAGAAATTGTCTTGCTGTATTGTTGGAAATGCGTCAACTGGGGTTCTCATGTTACAACCACGACTTCGCTCTGAATCCTCTTCCGTTCTAGTTGCGAATTCCTCATCAATGGCTCCGGATTTCGAGCAAGTTCCCATGGAAAATGATAGCACAAAGGCCAACGATTGGAAATCCAAGGGTACCCCTCAATTGCAGCGCTGGTCGAGGGTTTGGAATATCCGCTCTGGTAGGCGGTTGGACCACCCAGTCCAAGACAAGGTAGAAACATCATCTTCAATGTCCACTACTACAACCACTAATAATAATTTCACTAGTAATGGCATGCCCTCTATTCCTAATAGAATTGATGCCTATGAAGGGAGCGACGACGAAGACGAAAGATACTCACTCTCTGAAAAGGCGATTTACATGGTCTCTGATGGCACTGGATGGACAACAGAGCTCTCTGTCCATGCTGCATTGGGTCAATTTGAGACCTGTTTAGTTGACAAAGATTATGGTGTAAATACCCATTTATTCTCGGGGTCTCAAATCGACTCTCATCTTTTGAGACCTCGCTGCAGAGGAGATGGATCATCTGAAGGTGACTATGGCAAGGATAGAAGCACATCGTCCCGATGTGTTGCTGGTAGAGAAAACTGTTTCTCATCATGCACAAGAATATCTGTTGAGCAAGGAAATATCGTTGGTAGTGAATGTGAAGAAGAAGCTTCTAGAGCGTATAGCTCGGCGTTCTGGTGCGGAAATTGTTCCTTCTCTTGAAAAACTCACTGCACGAAAGGTGGGGTATTGTGAGCTATTTCATGTAGACATGTTTCTAGAGGAGCATGGGTGTGCTGGTCAGTCAGGGAAGAAGCAAGCAAAAACCTTGATGTTCTTTGAGGGTTGTCCAAGGCGTTTGGGATGCACGGTTTTCAACATTTCAGGGCTACATTATGTCATTGTGGGGATAGTTTGTGAAGCTTCTTGAACAAACAACATAACAAAATACCAGATTACTGGTGCAGCTTAATGCAAGGAAACAAAGATGACATTGGTTCTGCAAGGTAATTATGACCTAAGTTTGGAAAGGCATGTTTCCCCTTGTGAGCCAGTGCACCTGTGTAAACAAACCTGTTATTGTGGTTGTGGTAAGGTGCAGGGCCTAAGCACTTGGAAAAATAGATACCCCTACTCACGACTGCTTGAAGGAGAACCACTGTTAGGCCTTAGATTTTGAAACCGGCTCTGATACCACGTGTGAGGCTCCCTCCTAGGGTCCTCTAACTAAAACTAAATTTCTCTAATTTTAAACACAATAAGATGGGAAATAACTATTTTATATCTAAACATTTATTTGATGATAATATACCATTAAAATTTATTTACCACAAATTAAATAAGTAAGTTCATTGCAACCATTTACATAGGTAATCAATAAACAGAGGAATACCTGTTCCAATAGCCTAGTGGAGATGCTCCTGAGCTCCCGACTCTGTTGGGATGCTCCTCTTGACTACCTGACTGGATTTGTCTCCCAACCAACTAAGAAGTATTTCTTAGCCCAGGGAACCTCCACAGGTTCCCTAGCCCTCCGAGCCCAAGTCCAACCAGATGTAGTGTGTCCTAGTTTAACAAACACTCTTCAGATCCAAGTTTTTATTCCTTGCTTTATCACTCCATTCTCTCCCTTCTCTTTCTCCACATTCATCCCCCAAAACACAATCCTCCAAAACAAAATCAAGTCCAAGGATCTCCCCCCTCTCCTCTCATCTTCCTTCCCCTTTTATGTCTCTTCCTCCCATCGACCTCAACTACCTATCATTAATGTCATGACTACCCCCTCATCTTTTAATTTAGTATCCTTGACTTTTCTTACCATATCTTGTTTAAGTAGATTTGAGAAGACATTTTGGGGATAAGATATGAATATTTAATTTGGAAATTAATTAGAGAAGACCATATCTTCTCTCAAGTAGATTTTGAGAAGACACCTTGGGATATGGATATTTAATTTGGAATAAATGGAAGGAGACCATATCCTATCCAAAATTAAATTTGAGAAGACAAGTTGGGAATTGAATAATACCAATAATAAAATTTATATTAGTAAATAAAAATTATAGTTTCACAAATTTAGGTATATACCAATATTTATTGATAATTATAAGTCAATATTTTCAGGTAATTTAAACACTAATAAAATTTGCATGATAAGATTAAGTAGGGCATTACAACATCCCTAGCTAGCTTATCCCGTGATTGGATCCTAATGCATATCAGGACTTTGTCGTTCTGGGTGGTTATCCAATCCTTCTTTGGGAGAATTGCTGGTGCTTCTAGATACTTATTTGTCCACTCATGAATGCTGTTGAGAGCATTGTTTTAAGAAACGGCCGTTTCGAAACCGAAATGGCTGGTTTGATCCGAGCCGTTGCCTATTCCCATGACCCGACCTTTGGAATGGTTCCACTGGCCGAGTCATGGCTGACTCGGCCAACTCGGCCGAGTCACAAAAAACCGCCCAACATCACGTCAAACAACGATTTTATAAAATTTTAATGGATTTTTAAATTGTTTTTTGGTTGGTTTGGACTCCAAGCAGTTATATGAATTTGCTAAATGATTTTTGGGGTCCATTCCCCCCCCAAACCCTATTTAACACACCCAAGTGCTCTCATTCACTCACAACAATCTTATGCATTTGAGTGAGAGTCTTCTTTGAGAGTTAGTGAGCAGTTCTTGAGCTTGTTTTGGAGCAGCAGTGATGAGTCTTGGAGGAGCATTGTAGCTGGAGTGAGGAGCTTCTTGGGCAGCCATTTGGAGCAGCATTGAGGAGCTGATTCTTGGAGCAAGCTTGAGGAGGCAGTTTGTGCCTGGAGGTATTTTTTTTCACCTCTATAAATCTGTTTTTGCTTAGTAAATTTTAGGTGCATATCTAGAAATCTTAGAGAGTGTTTTTTGTCAAATAAATGAACATTGAATCAAGGTTTTTTTTTTTTTCATTTTCAGATTGTTTGCTTTCATTTCCTAATAAAAAAATGGCACCTAGAGCAAGAGATCCTGCTTGGGCATATGTTGAAATGGTTGATAGTCAAATGCAATGCAAATTTTGCCATAGGAAAATTAAGGAAGGTTCTGGGGGCATTAATAGGCTGAAACAACACTTGGCAGGGATTAGAGGCCAAATTACCCCATGTACCTCACCAGAAATTGGGGAGATTAGGAAGAATTTGTTGGCCAACTTTGAGAAATTTAAAGAAGATAAGGCTAGGCAAAGAGACATACAGGCTGAAATTGGGAGGAAGAGGGAGATACAAAAAATGATGGCTGCCAGTGCCAACCCCCATTATGATTTTGAGGGTTCTTCCTCTATCCCTCAAACTGATACATCCAACCCTTTCCGATATGTTCCTCCCTCTTTTGGTTTTGTTCAAGATAAGGGAAAGGGTAGAATGAAAAAGGGTGATGTGACTATCAAAAGTTATTTCACTCCCTCCTCTCCATCAGTTGCACATGGTCCTGAAGTTAGTAAAACTCAAATGCAGCCCACTTTAGATGACCATTGGAAGAAAGAATTGAGGGAGACTGCTTGTGAGTACATAGCTAGATGGTGGTATGATGCTGATATCCCCTTTAATGCTGCTCGTTCACCATATTATGAGCCTATGTTTGATGCCATACATGCTGCTGGAAAAGGCTTCAAAGACCCTACTATGCATGAGCTAAGGGGGTTTCGTTTGCAGAAAGAAATTCAATCCATTAATGAGTATTTGCAAGTGTTCATGGACTCATGGGCAAGAACAGGGTGTACCATCATGTCAGATGCATGGACTGATCAAAGAAACCGTACCATCATAAACTTTCTTGTCTTCTGCCCACAGGGAACCATGTTTTTAAAATCAGTTGATGCATCTGATAAGGGAAAAGATGGCCACTTGTTGTTTCAGCTATTGGATCAGGTTGTTGAGGAGGTGGGGATGGCTAATGTTGTTCAAATAATCACAGATAATGCCTCTAACTATGTTCTTGCTGGTAAACTGTTAGAGGAAAAACACAAGACCATCTTTTGGACCCCATGCGCTGCACATTGCATAGATCTCATGCTTGAGGATATTGGAAAATTAGATTGGGTCAAAAACACTATAGATCATGCCAAAAGCATAACAAAATTTATCTACAATCATACATTGGTTTTGAGCCTCATGAGGAAACACACTGGGGGCAAGGATATTATTAGGCCTGCCATCACTAGATTTGCTACAATTTTTTGACATTGCAATCTATGCTTTCCCAACATAGAAACTTGCAAAAGATGTTTTCCAGTGATGAATGGAATCAAAGCAATTGGTCTAACAAACCAGAAGGCAAAGAATTGAAAAGGAAAGTCCATGAAGAAACTTTTTGGAGAAAGGCAGTAGAGATTGTGAAGCTTGCTGAGCCACTAGTTAACGTGTTGCGGTTGGTGGATGGGGAAAGATTGGCTATGGGCTTCATTTATGAGGCTATGGATCAAGTAAAGGAGCAAATAAAGAGGGCATACAGGGATAAAGTGGTTAAGTATGAGCCCATTTGGGCAATCATTGATGAAAGATGGAACAATCGACTCCATCGCCCTATACATGCAGCTGGGTATTTTTTGAACCCACGGTATCATTATAAAGCTAAGGAGTCAGGAGCTTTAAGGGGGGAGGTCAGAGATGGACTGATTGATTGCATTGGTCGCATGATCCCTTTGGAGTCTGATCAGCTGGACATACACCGACATGCCAATATCTTCAGCAATGCAGCAGGTACCTTTGGGAAGAACCTAGCAAAGATTGCAAGAGAAGCAGATGAGCCAGGTAAACAAAAATTTCAATTTTCAAATTCTTAATAGTTTTACTTTTTTTTTTTTAAGTTTGTTAAATCGTTTATAATTTGAAAGTTAGATATAATTTGTAATTTTGTTGAGCTAACTCATTACACTCCTATGTTTTTTGCAGCACAATGGTGGGAGGCCTTTGGTGGCCATTGTCCTGAATTGCAAAGGTTTGCAATTCGTATTTTGAGTCAAACTTGCAGTGCATCTGGGTGTGAGCGCAATTGGTCTGTCTTTGAGAGGATTCACACAAAGAAGAGAAACCGTTTGGATAAAAAACGGTTAAATGATCTAGTTTATGTCCAATACAACCTTCGGCTCAGACGAAACCATTTGCTGAACAAAAGACCTGATTCAGATCCCATTGTGTTGGAAGACATTGATCCAACATCAGATTGGGTAGTGGAGAGTCGTCCAGCAGAGTTTGATCCTGATGAGGATCTTGATGTAGATTTAGATATGGAGACATCAGTTGAACTTGAACATGTTGTTCAACTTTAGCCTGTTCAGTTGAATGCAGATCCCAATCCACCAGCCTCAGTCTCACAACCAGCAAGGACTCCAGTTGTAGGTGCTTCCTCTGCTCAGCCACGACAGAAGCGTAGCCGCATATCTACTCTATCTCAGCTTGCATCTGCTGCAGTTGCACAACCTGCTAGTGGTACCACTTCTACAGTTGCAGTTGGAGATGATGATGATGAGGAGGAGCCATGGGGCCCCCTGTCTGACTCTGATGATGATGATCCAGAGATTGATCGACATGATCTTGGCTCCTCTGACAGTAGCTACTAGCCAGTAGTACTGTAGTACTAGTACTGGAGTTTGGTCACCGTCACAATTTACTTTTGTTGTAGAGGCCATTTCTAGCCTCCTTGGTTATGTGTTTTTTGTTTTGAGTCTTTGATCATGTATGACAGTTGACTATGTATTGCCATTGGGTACCATTTTGATATAATGGACTGGTTCATGAGCCTACTTTGATCATATGTTGTCTTCCATCTATATTATAATGCTGTGTGTTTGGAAACATGAATGAAAATCTTTAAAATTATGTTTAAAATCTTTAAAATTATGTTTTTTTATAAAAAAAATAAATATTTAATGTATTTTTTACAACGACCGAGTCACTGAAATCGAGCCGGCTGAGTCATTACCGTTTCGGAGTCGGAGTCGATCCTCGGTCGAGTCGAAGTCGGAGTCGGAGTTTTAAAACTATGGTTGAGAGTCGTGATAACTTGTTTTAGCATGCAGAATTTCCCTTCGTGTCGGTCTGTATGGCTAAGATAGGGACACGGTGTGATGTAGCTTCGACATCTCCTCATAGAACACTGCCATGGCTTCTCTCAGGGTCTCAACCTCCTCCTTGATTGATGCCTGTAGTTCTTTTGTGCTTGAGTGGGCGAGGCACGAGCCTTTATTTTCTTTCTCAAGCCTTTTCTTGTCTTCTTATCCCTCGGCAGCTCTTTGCTCAGATGCGTAGAGCTTGCCCTGAAGTTCTACGATCTGCTTGCTCATTCTTCCTACATTTAACTCGGTTGCGACTACAAAGGCGGTTCCGACTGAAGCAATTATCTCTGGGTTTATTGTCGTATTTAGGACAATATCCTTTTCTGTGGTCACGGACAAGGGTTCTGGAGGGTTCCTCGCATAATACTTTCTTCTTTATTGCATGATCTTACGTTTGACTTGGTCAAAAAGTGTTGTGAGATCCAATACCTCCTCTTCTGCTTCATTAGGAATGCCCAATTCTGTAAGGGGTAAGTGCCCTCCGGTAATGGGGGTGGACGAAGGAACATATAATGGAGGAAGTTCAGCGTGCGTGTCAAACTCTTGGTGTCGCTGCCGTTGTTGGAGATCTTGCTTGTTTTTCTCGTTGATCTCTTATTGTCTTTTCTTCAGCTCCTTGTCTTCCTGTTTCATTTTTTCCTCATTGGCCTTCCTCCTCTGTTTCTCTTCTATCCTTTTATTTTCCTGCTCACCTCCTCTTGAGTTCTTCCTCTTGCTTACGTGTCATTTCCATCTCTTCTTGCTCTCACTTCTCCTTTTCCTTTTCTTCTTGGGCGCGTTGCTCCTCTTCCTCCTTTTTCAGTCATTCTTCCTCGTGTTGCTTATATCTTCTTTCTTCTTCACGCTGCTACTCCTGAAGGTCTTCAGGTTGCTGATCACTTGATTTCTGTGACTTCCTTAGCTCTTCTTCTCTTTTCCTTTTCAATTCCTGCTTTTGCCTGGCTAGGGTCGCATTTCTTTCTTCCAGAGTTTCGCCATCTTCCTCTTCCTCTTGCTCGCTTGGAGGGTCTTTTGGTTCCTGACTTTTATGCCTTTTAAGTTTCCCACCCGCCTTTTATCGCTCCCCTTTTCTCTTGAGCAAGGCATACCTGGATTGTAGGCTTATGTTCTCCTGGGAATGCTCAACCTGCTCGTCTTCCTTTTCTTGTTGTTCGCTTGGGCTGAATTCTCTGGCTGCATTGTACCAATTCCCAACCTTATCTTCGTGACACTACTTGGTATCCGGGTATGACTAGTTAAAATTAGCTTTCTTACAATGTGCTGCTACCATCCTTTTGGGGTCATTAATACGGTGACTTAGGTCACAAAATGAAATCCCTTCATTTCCTCGACCTTTGCTCCGACTTCCTTAAATCTTTCAACAATATAGCCCCAATGGTGGAAGGGAAGGCGGGCCAAGGCCTTTTCTTGCCCTTATTCAACGTCTTTGAGAATCCTGTAGTCATTTGGTAACATACTTCCTGCAGTAGTAATTTTGTCTATGGCGAACTTGGGAAGTGCGTGAGGAGGTTTGTACGAGCCGAAGACACCAATGAACGTGCCCTCTTGGATGGGAAACCAATCCGCTACTCTAGTAATCGTCTCCATAGCTCTCTTTGACATGCAAGGAGGGTCTTCTTCGAAGATCAACTAATATAAAGGGGAGATGAATGATTTCGAAGCAGACTCAAGCACACTCTTATAACCTGGGTCCCAAAAGATCTTATAATGTTGATGCACGGGTTCTATCGCATTTGTTGTCCAGTTATAACTCCTATTGTCGAAATGACAACTTGCACATACCGCATCTAATAGGTATGATGCCATATAGAATTCTGACAGTTGATCCACTTCAGGATACTTTGTTGCTTGTATGTTGGTCTTCAATGTAGAAGCAATGATGTTTTCCCAGTTGAAGATTGTGCCTTTGGTGGCGACAACATACATGATAGGGACCCATGTCCCGAGAAATATATCGATGTCAGGCCTCTCATACAACTGATTGATCATGGCAGCCAAGAGTTGGTAAACTTTCTTAAGGCCTTTTGTTTCGTACACTTGATCGTTCTTCACTCGGAACTTAGAAGGGTCTTGACACCAAGACCTTAAAATGTCTTTTGTTGGTACTGGGAAGTCTGACAACCACTTGGTATTAAAGGTCTCTTCTTTGTCTGACAACTTGTAATAAGTAGTAATGTCTGCAGACGAGATAACTGCGAAGGCCTCACCTGTATAGTTCCTTACCACCCACCAATCTGGGTTAGTGTTCTATATAATCCAATCGATGGTCTCTCCACACGGGAAGACGGGCAGATGCAAGGCCACTTTGTGGAGTTTAGACCTCTTGACATTGAGGTATACCTTGAAGTCTTCCAAGTCCTCAGGATGTCCTGCTTAGAAAATTCTGCATATATGTTGAACCAGGAGAGTTTGGTAGCCTTGTTTATCTTGCATGCAGTGTCCCTGTAGATAGGAGGCGGTGGGCCTTGGTGGCTTTATTGGATACTGCTTTCGGCGCTCTTGAGGGAAGGATTAACTACTGGAGGTGCCATCTCTCCAGAGAAAGAAGAAATCAAAATGCACTCGAGATCGTCGTCGCCTGGCATGTCAAACAAGTAATCCCACGATGAGGGAGATGACATGAATAATGTATAACAAATAGAAAAACACGATTAGGACTTTGGAAATTTGGGCAAAGTCTCGGGCCAAAGTCCAGCTTAAAGGAGAGGTCGCTGGGTCGTGTAGGTTGCAGGTCACAACTTTAGACTTATTGCGGGTTTTGGGAGTGTGACCTGTCCTTCCGCTGGTCCGACGGAGGGATGAGGCTTGGGTTGCGACTTTTGGGACCTTTCTGGATCTTATACCCTGGATCACTGAGAAAAAGGGGAGAATAAACCAGAGATGGGCTTTGTGAGGCAAAGGGGAAGCTAGGTGGAAGAAAGACATGCTAGAGGGATTCAGTGGCTAAATGAGTTCAAAGGGGCGACCAAAACCAAATAAAACCCTCCTGATTGGGGAAGGCGTAGGGTAACACTAAAAAGGGAGGACAAATGGCATGAAGAAATGATGTAGGGAGGGGAAGGGTCACCTACTTGGAGGAAGTCACGCGCCCTATCCAGTCGCCTAGCCTTCTTCGTCGCTTGAGCACTCATAATTAATGGATAAATGAGCTAGGTGGGCGGGCGATATATATAGAAAAGGGTTGAACGTGCGGGATGCCCTAGGTTGCTGTGTCACGAAAATTGTTTTGAAGACTTGTGCAACTTTGTGACCTGGAGACCTATAAGGTCATAGGTCGCATGGATTGAGAATGAGACTAACTTGCAACTTGGCAACTTAGAGAGGTCGCCAAGTCGTAGACTAGTGAAGGTCGCAGTATTTCGGGCTAGCTAGTCAACTGAGGCGCGACCTAGCGACTCTTCTTGGTTTCTTGGGGAATGAAGTTGCAGGTCGCTATCTTTAAATGAATGAGGGTGATTTTGTTCGATTTGCGACTTAAGGGGAAAATGGACTTTAAGCCTTGCAGGGTCAGATTTCTTTTTGGGGGCTCGAAGGGACATAGTTTTCGATCAAGATGACGAAATGAGACTAGAAGGTGAGTGAAAGGTACGAACTAGGTGCTGGGGTCCCAAAATTTTGAAAACGGCGGAAATTTTGGGAGGGGGTTGTTGCAGCGACTACAATAGGTCCATAATACAAATCATCAAAGTGAGATGTGGTACCGAAGGTTGGCCCATCTACATTATGATTCTCTTCCAAAATTGAAGAAGTTGGTCTTTGGGATCCTCGATGTAGAAGCTCAACATGATGGAGTATGTCCTAGGTGTGCTCGTGGAAAGAAGACAAGGGGACCATTCCCCTCTAGCGAAAATAAGACGAAAGACAACCTTCATCTCATTCATTCTGATATATGTGGTCCAATGCTAGTCAATTCACTTGGGGGTCATCTCTATTACATCACCTTCATCGACGATTTCTCAAGGAAGGCATGGATATATTATTTGAAGCATAAGGATGAGGCATTCGAAATATTCAAAGAGTTCAAGGATTTGATTGAAAATCATAGAGGGAAGAAAATAAAGATCTTCAGGTTCGACAACGACGGGAATACATCTCAAATGAATTTATATACTTTTTCAAGAAGGAAGGAATTAAGAGACCATTATGACCTACATTCTCGAACAAAATGGAGTGGCTGAGAGAAAGAATAGGTCTATTGTGGAAGCTGCCCGAGCCATTCTCCATGATCAAAAGCTGCCAAAGTACCTTTGGGCCAAAGCAACAAACACAATGGTATATGGTCTAAACAGGTTGCCTCATCATGCTTTGGACAACAAGATTTCTGAGGAAGTACTCACATGTGTCAAGCCCGTTATTGGTCATCTCTGAATTTTTGGCTGCCTCGTTTATTTCCATGTGCCAAAGGACAGAAGAAACAAGTTAGAAGCTACAGGAAGAAAAGGTATAGTGAAGATTCTAAAGCATTTAGAATATATATTTATGGTCAAAGGAAGGTTGAAATTAACAGGTATGTAACATTCAGTGATGATGCTGCCCTTAGAAAAGAAAGGAACCTCCCCCCGCCTCCTCCTCCTGAGGACAAGAGTGATGATATGGATATCTAGAAGGTCGTTCTGTGCTTGAATATGATAAGGACATCGTTGATGATTCCATGGAGCCTATGGACCCCTTGGATCCTCCTCCAAGTGATCTTCTTACTAGGAAAACACACTTTGGCTCAAAGACACACTACATGATGCTGCGAAACATGTTGTTGCTCGTGGAACTTTCAGGGAAAGCAAGAAGCTATGCAGGTACCAAGCATATGTTGTAGCTATGAGCAATTTGATTCAAGCTGAACCTAGTAATTTTGAAGAATTCGTAAAAGAATAAGTCCGGAAGGATGCAATGGCCGAAGAATATGAATCTATTATGAAAAATGGCGTATGGGATGTCATGCTGAGACCGAAGGGAAGATCTGTGGTAACCTCCAAATGGCTCTATAATATCAAGCATGGGGTTGATGGAAGCATTGAAAAATACAAAGCAAGCGAGAAGATTCTCTCAAAAAGAGGGAGAAGATTATGATGATACATTTGCTCCACTTGCCCGATATACAACCATTCGTTCGATAGTAGCCCTTGCTGCAAGTCAGGGATGTAATCTCCATCAAATGGATGTGAAGATTGCTTTCTTACATGGTTTTCTTCAAGAAGAAGTGTATGTTGAACAACCTCCAGGATTTGAAGTTCATGACAGGAAGACCCATGTATGTTGATTGAAGAAAACTCTATGGATTGAAGCAAGCCCCTTGTGCATGGTGCAAATCCTCTCATTCTAGAATGTAAGAGGAAGTTGGCTTCCAAATTTGACATGAATGACCTTGGTTTGATGCACTATTTCTTGGGACTAAAAGGATGGCAAAGGTCGGGCGAGAGTTTCCTTTCACAAGGAAAATATGTTGTAAAATTGCTGGAAAGATTTGGCATGGTTGAGTGCAAATCCTTGCCTACACCTATAGAGATGAATTTCAAGAAGCTGTGTGAAGAGACTGCTGGACCAGACCTAGCAAACCCCTCTAAGTACAGACAACTGGTTGGTGCTTTGATGTTTCTTGTTAACACTCGCCCTGACATATTCTTCACAGTTAATACTTTGAGCTAGTTTATGACTGAGCCTCACCATGTACATTGGGTCGCTGACAAGCATGTATTGAGATATCTACATGGGACTATTAATCTTGGATTAAGATCCGCCGCTGGAGATGTTAGACTACATAGATATACAGATGCTGATTGGGCTGGTAGTGTTGTCGATAGGAAGAGTACTTCTGGATGCTGTATTAGTCTGGGATCCACCATGATATTGTGGATGAGTAGGAAGCAGAAATCTATAGCCCTTAGCACTGCTGAGGGTGAGTATATTGCAGATAGCCTGGCGAGTTGTGAAGTAGTTTGGTTGAGGAAGCTCTTTGGAGCACTATTTGAGCCAGTTTTGGACACAACAGTCATCTATTGCGACAACAAGAGTGGGATTCATTTGTTAGAGAATCCTGTGTTTCATGACCAGTCCAAGATATATCGAGATCATATATCATTACATCTGTGACATGGTTTAGAGAGGAGCCGTGAGACTTCGCCACATGTCAATAGATGAGCAGATAGCTGACATCCTCACCAAGGCTTAGCCGAAAGGGAAGTTCTTGGTCTTTCAGAGAGAAACTTGGATTGGTTGAAATGACCTTTTCGAATAAGGGTCGAGGTTGATCAAGAACACAAAGAAGTGCTCTTCCCCTTTGGTTGAGCTCCCAGGGTGAGGAATGGAGTTATAGGGCTCTTGGGATGAGAAACCTCTGACCGATAGGATGTTGAGACCTGTGATATCCCCTAGTCAAAGTATGCCCCAGTTAGCGTCTTGCCCACTCCGTGGGATAACCTCTCCCATCTAGCTAATGGGTTGAGGGACTTGGGATAGAATGTGATCTCTACCCCTTGTAGTAGCCGGATCTTTCGCAAGTTGGTGGATGCATGTGTTCTACCATTTGATTCTTCAGGGTTAAGAGATGATTTGGGACAATAGGGTAAAGTGTGATCCTTACCTCCGGTAAGTTGATCTCACCTATTGTCAGTGACCTTGGGATAGAGGGTGATCCCTATGCTTCGGGTAGGTTGATCTTGCCCATTTCCTTTGGTTGCAGGTAGTAGCTATGGCTCCTCGATGATGATGATCATGATGATTCCGGGTGGTAGCAAAGTCTCCTCGATGGTGATAGAGGCAGGGTGGTAGCTAGAGGTCCCTTACAACATTTCTTCTTCTTTAGATTCGAGAATGTTCAACATGAGATGAGAAGAGACAAGCAAAGGTGGTACATGATGACAGGATGGCATGATGATCGATGGTCAGATATTGGTAGGTGGAATTCTCCCTAGTTGAAAGGGAGTGTTAGATTATGCAACTAGGGCTAAATTCCACTTTGGACAACTCATTTAATGGAGATAATCCTTGCATTGAATTCCTCTTTTTGGGAGGACCAAAATTGACTTTTGAAGCACTCAATTCGGATAAGGAAAAGTGGATTTTTGAGGTCAAGCCCACAAATACAAAATTGTCAAAGTCGGCCTTGGGTCAAATAACACATCTCATGGACAAAATGTCACCCCTCAAGTTGCATATAAATATAAGTGCACTCATGCCTCATTTGAACATCAACACAACACACATTCTTCTCTCTATTCATTTGTTTGGTTCGAACAGGTTAAAGGCAACTCTTTTCTCTTCACACATGCGAGGATCTTGGAGGCAATTTTGACTTTTCTGTGTTAGACTTTTCAACTGGACAATTTGACTAAGTTTGACTTCATGTTTTGATCTGCTTTGACCTGTAACAATCCAATTTCTTGAGGCCAAGTTGATTGGCCCAAAAGCCGAGGCAATTTGGGCAGTTGGACTGGTGTTAACTTTTTGGTTTGACCGTAGAAAATTGCAGATTGTGACAATAGACTTTCTCTCTATTTTGACTGAGTTTGATTGAGGTTTTGAGGACTGCTTTGGGCTGACTTTGACAAGCATTTGAGGCTGTGTTTGACTGAAGTTGGCCGAGCTCCTAAAAAGGCTGCGTTGACTATTGGCTAGTTAGGGTTCACTGCACCACTGTTGATTGTTGTTGACTTGGACGTAATTACAATTGACTTTTGTTGACCCTCTCTCTGTCTCTTGTATCTATTTTGGATAGATTCTTGGCATATTTGGATATTGGATATTGGCTAGTCAAAGTTTGACTTTGACTCTTGGATGGTGTACTCTCTCTGTTGAACATTTGAAGACAATCTAATAGAAGAAGATTTGCAAGGGTTTTCTCCTTAGTGGGGTTTTTCCTTGGTGATTGACCAAATATTGTGTCTCTTGTCTCTTGGCTGTCTTTCATTGTGCATTGGAATAATTGTTCTATCTACTATTTCTCTACTGTCATTGGTTAAATTGAAGAAGTGGAAATTGTTAAATTGGATGTTGTTGAAGTAATAGTTTCAGCATAGAACAATTGATGAAAAATTAACAATTCAAACAATG
This sequence comes from Pinus tabuliformis, assembly GCA_031772625.1. NCBI lineage: Eukaryota > Viridiplantae > Streptophyta > Pinopsida > Pinales > Pinaceae > Pinus > Pinus tabuliformis. Next base: position 1,411,069,318 of record CM062816.1, on the reverse strand, counting down.
GAAATTCCAAGTGATGATTCAATAGCCAACTCAACAACAACAATACTTGAAGTAAATCAAGAAATTGCCACACACATGATAAGGGAAATTCAAACCAAAATAACTCTTTATCGACATCCGAATCACAATAGCAGACTTCTCAATCAATCTACATATTAGTATTACTCAGAACACAAACAACAAAGGTATGTTCCAAAGAATACTGAAGTTTGTAAAAACCGCTCATGTGATAACAACTTATCACAAGTTTTCAGTGACCGCAAGATTCCACGGAAGATTGATTCAAGATGGTCAGATCCTTTCTTAGTTCGACTATTTTGTTTATCACTCCAAAGATCTTATCGTTTTGTATCAATGAAGATGACAAATCGAAGAATTTCAAGAAACACAAATAGATTATCAAAACAAAGAACAAAGGATATGCCTTGTCAGTAATAAGCTTTGGGGACAAAGAAGAGGAAGGCAATGTTATGAATAAAATATATATAAAAATAATTTAAATATAAATAAAATGATAAATGTAATAATGATTAATTAATTAGTGATTAGTATTGAAGAGGCGTTTCTCTAAGGACATGACCATTCGTTAAAGGTGCTTGCCTATGTATATATACGGGACCCTCAGTTGTAATCATCATCTCACTTGTATTCAAATATTCTTATATAATATATTATTGTCCTATTTACATATTACCAAGGGACACCTTGTGTTCACAAAGATTCTCCTACCTTAGCAAAAGATTCATTAACACAAACATTATATTCATTCGTGAATTGTTGTACTTTGTAATCACACTACCTCATCCAATCATCAAGTTGCAAGGGATCCATCTAATGATGGTATGTTGAAATCTCCACCTTGGTTTGTAATATGAGAGAACAACTTAGATTGGGTGACAAGCTATTTCCAATATTACTAAATTTTTGTTTGAAATTAGCTCCTTAGAGCTTCTATGTATAGTAGCTGGTAAAGCTGGGACTGATGATGCCAAGTATCTCTTTAAATGGGTGATGTTAATTAGTTGTCCATCCATATACCTGACCTTCATGTTGAGATTAGCAACTCCAACTTTGATATTTTAATGTGAATGCAGTTTGTCCTTTCATTCTTGCCTTCATTTGAGAGCGAATATTGACAATTAAATTGTGTAGGTACTCGACATCTACTTGTAAAATGATGATTTAATACTAACTTGAACATGAATTCTTGCATCTATTGGAAATAGCACAACCACACCAACCACTGCGATGATTTAATCTGAATTACGTAATGGATAGACTATGGAAAGACAAACAATGAAGCTAATTAGATAAGAATGGAGATGAATTCACAGAAACATTCATAAACATCAGTGCTTGCATGCAGGCAAAAATCAACTCCAAAAATTCATTAATGAATAACTCTGTACACTATGATATGAACAACATGAAGCCTTACAAGTTAAAACACCTATATATCCTTCAACCAAATGTGACTTGAATCACTGATAATAACTGTTGGACACCTAATCTTGTAAGGGTTGGTGTGGAAGTTGAACAGTCAAAGGGAGTCCAAGAGACCACTTGGAATATGAATCCAAGGGTCACACCATGTACTATAAATGTATATCATTGTCAATAATAGATGTACTATCATGTTTATCATTCATCCTATGTGTCTGCCATGTATGTGTTTAACATGGTATTAGAGCAGGGGAATTCCTGCTGTGCTCCAATTTGAGCCACTATTTTTTGTGGTCATTTTTTGTGAGTTTGTTTCTAGACCTGGGCGTTATCTAGAATCTCTAAAATTTGCACCCGTTAGAATGCAGGACCTAAATTTGGCTTTTTGCCCCACTAAATCTTGGTATATACATTCTTTCTCTATGCATTAATTGAAGTTCAAGGTTTATATGCGAAGTTGTAGCATTACTCCTGCATTAAATTTCGTTTTATATGAGGGTCATATTTATATATGCGTTGAGATTATTGTGAGCATTGGTTCATGCCACTTTATGTCATATGGTTCATAACTGCTCCAATCTGACTTTGGTTTGGAATTGATTTGTGGTTTTTCTATTTGCATTCTCGACATAGCAAAAAATAAAAAACGGCTAGTCTCCTCATACTAAGCGTAAAGTTTGGGAAAGCTAGCAAGAAATGAATGGTTGTGGATGTTACTTCGGTGACTCTATCCTCTCAGCTCCCACACTTTTAGCCTAGGCGCTTAGCACTACCATCCACACCTAATTAAGGTTGTCAGATCTGCCTCTTCACCTATCTGCCATTGTTTTTGTGCCAGTCTTCTCATATCAAATCTTTTTGCTCAATAGTAACTCCTATGTGCCTATTGCAGTTGCTTTGAGGAGTGCCAGAATAGCGTTACATTTTCAAGTCCCCAGTTTAAGCTTCTTCTTCAATAGCGTTGGCATGTGCTGCATACAGTTCTGAAAATCAAATGAAAAACACTCCCTGCCATCTCTGTCCGTCAGCGAGGTCTCCAATTTTAGTAATCTCGCCCTTTGCTCTCCTTAGTTTGCGATTTTATTATGTCTAGGGCCTGTTACCTCTTCCCATACATAAATATTTATTACAAAACTGCAATAAACGACCAATCTGCTATCTTATCTAATGGGTTAAAGGCATAGGACCAGAATGATGAAAATATTTCCCAGAAAAAATGTTCCATTTTTCCATACAAATGAGCACTGTATCATGATATTTCGATAACTATTTCAGAGTTTCTTTATACCTAGCAGAAGCAAATCTTCTCATAAAGTGAGGGGGAATGTTGGCACATTTGCCAAAAGAAAACCTCTAACCATGAAGTGAGTCACAAATACCAAACCATTTCTTTAATGTTAAGCTCGCCCTTGAATACTACTGTTTCCAATACTTGAAGAAAAATAACACATCAGAATGTCATCATTGATAAAGCTCTACGACACTTACAGTAAATGATTATTTCGACACATACTAGAGAAGAGGGGATATCTGGAAAAAAAAATATCGTCCCTTATTTAAAATTTCTCAGAGCTGCTGTGGCCTGCAATACCAGTGAGATTCAGTGGACAAGGCATGGCGAGATAGTGTGATAAGTTCATTGAGAATTCCCTGATGGTGCTCTATAGAGGTCTGCATTGGAAAATTGCTTGCTAGCGTTCAGTATTTGTAATGTTTTGAAGGTCAAAGATTGCAACTTGCTTTTTGGATGCCTTGGCCCCAAGTTCAGTTTATATATATTGAAACATTTGCTTAAAAGGTTGCAAGGCTCCTCTAGCTGTCTGTTTACCTCAACAACCTTCACGGTTCGCTCTCTTAGGTAGTTTTCATGGAGCTTCTCCTTCACTTCCTGCAAACGCAATCGTTGATCATCGACAACTTTGTTTAGCCGAAGGCCATGATACTTGAGTTCCACATACACCTTATGTGCATATTCAATGTATTTTTCATGGAGTAATTTGTAGTGATCATGAAGAATAGAGCGACCTTCAATAGAGTCAGCAGTCAAAGACCATCCTGATGATGGAACTTGAGGAATAGGAATTTCTTTTGGCCCAAGCAAAAGTTCTTTACTCATAATCTCCATACTTCCCATTTCAGAAGCTTCTAGGCTTTGATCATTTTCTTTAGAGCAGTCGATTTGAAGAGGGTGCAACTCTCTTTGAGTCTTCATCTCTATTACAACACACTAGCAAGCAGAGGTAAGCGCTAAGAGCCACGATTTACCAAATGAATCTAGGAGGGTAGTGACACAAAGCAATATTATCACTTACGTTCTCCTACAATGTGTTTTCCTATAGTTCCAGATTTGTGTGTGCCTCTTGGATCGCTTTTTGTATGCATGTAGCCACCTATACATCAGAGACCGAGTTGATTTCTTACACTTGTAGCAGTTTGTTTGGAGTGCCAAGTTGGGTTCAAATAGTCCCAGATCAACCCATTCAATCTTTGTACATTGAGATAAGTTACCAGGTGTATTCTCTGCATTAGTATTGTAAAAGTTTGGTGTTGCTCTCTGTGCTGGTTTGAAGCATTGAAGGTTGCAAATTGAGTTTATTTATTTTAGATTATTGTTGATGAATTGAGTTGACCTATTGAAGTTTTTTTTTTTTAACGGTAACGGATATCCTTTATTTAAAAATCAGGGTGAGCCGAGACTAATTCAACTTAATTACAATGCTTTCCTTTCCTAATTCCCGCCTTGGAGGATTCTGCGGGCCTGAGAAATGCCTGAACCTCTCAGAGCTCTGCTCATTTCCGACAAAGAGGCTAGATTTGCTGTGTTTTTAGCTGGAAGGCGATGAGGACTGGGACGGTGGATTGCTGGCTGTTGTGGGCGGTTCATATCAGTCTCTGGCCAATGCTTTCCAGTGAGAAACCCTGCAGCTTGGCACGATGTCGCTGGCAAGGAGGTATCCGATTTGCAAAGTCCTCCATCCGGCTCCTTTCGGACTACAGAGTCGTCCTCATTGCGGATGTCGATTGAGACCATTTGGATATCGAGGAGAGGTGCTTGTGCCGCCTTCAGAGTCAAGGAAGACTCCTCTGTTCAGATCTTGAACTTGCAGGCCTCCCTTTTTTCCTAGCTGCGCCTTCCCTGTGCATTGAGATTGAAATAAAATTACCCCAGAAGTATCTGTGCCCATTTTGGAGTGGCCAGTTCAGGTAATGTGCCAGAAGTATCAAACATATTCTTCTCGAGCCTGTGCAGAGTGCTTACTCCAGTCTTCCTGCTTTTTGGTCTGATCTACCCTTGTGCTAAGGTATGCTGTTTGAGATAGCACTGTTGCCATTGTAGTTGAGAATTCCCGGAGCTAAAAGGCAACCTTTGTTTGCCATTTCATCTGCCTCCTTATTCAAGCTTCTGAGGATGTGGAATATTTTACAGGAGGTAAAATCTTGCAGGATTAGCTTTAGTCTGTTCAGGGACTTGTTGAGGATTGCATTGTTGAACTGATCTTCTGAGTTGATCTTCCTGATGAGGATTTCAGAGTCTCCGAATACTTGGCATTCTTTGATGCCTTCGTCCCTGACTATTTGACAGGCTTTTGTGAGGGCAAGAAGCTCTGCTTGATTGTTTGTGGAGATGCCGAGCCCCCAGTAGAAATGGGCCTTCCTTAGATTGTCAGCGAAGTAAATGACTCCTCCAGCTCCCGCAGCCCCCGGATTTCCTTTGGAGGCACCGTCAAAGAAGATTGAAGTTGTATTTTGGATCTTCCACCAGATTTGAAAGGCATCTTCAGATTCTCTGATTTTCCAAGGAGGAGGGGGGAGGGGAGGGGGAAGGGGACGGACTTTGCTAGAGGGACAGGGGCTGTGGAGGTTCAGCCATGCCTTTTCAGAGGGAAGAAGGGAGGATTCAGAGATTTGAGAATGCTGGAGGACAGATTCAATAAGAAGGCCTTTGGCTATTGAGGCGGTTTTTGCAGGAGAGCGAGAGGAGTTATTGAAAATTAAGTCATTCCGGGCAAGCCAAATTTCCCAGCAAACAAATTTGGGAATGGAAAGCCATATATGAAGCCACAAAGATTTCTTTGGGATGGGTTGAGGGTAGTATTGGAGCCATTCGGAAAAAAGGTCTGCTATGGAGCTGTGCTGGGGCGGGGAGACAGGCAGTCCAAGTAGAGTTAGTGTCCATACTTCTTTAGCAAAAATGCAGTCAGTAAACAGATGGGGAGCTGTTTCTCCTGAGTTTTTGCACATTGCACATCTGTGAGGCCCAGCAAAGTTACGCTTTGACAAATTGTCCCCTGTGAGCTGTTTATTTTGCATGAGGATCCAAAAAAAGAAATTAACTTTGGGAAGTCCCTTGGCGTTCCATACCTGTTTCCAGAACGCTGGTGTTCTCATGCTGTCTTTTTTGATCTGAAGGGCAGAGTAGCCCAAAGATGGCGTGTAAAACCCGGTTTCGCCCCATCCCCATCTGTCTGCGATGTTGCGGTGTACTGGCGCTGCATTTAGGAGCAGAGATTTGAGGATTTCGGTTTGCTGTTGGAGCTGCTCTGGCACAGGAGGGATTGCCCAATCAACCCAATTCCCTCTGCTGTCCCACTCAGAAATGTCGTTCAGCTTTCTTATTCCTGCATCGTGGAGCCAGTTTCTGATGTCCCGGATTTCTGTGTGGGAGCTGAGTGGAGGCCTGTTCATTATGCGATCTTTCCAGAGAAGGGTCTTTTCCCCATTACCCGGGATGCGGTATAGATGTTTGCTGAAACTACTCATGCTTTTCCTACAGAGATTCCAGGTATTTGTGCCTGCTGTTGTGTTATTTGCTGTCAGGTGTCTGAGGGAGATCCCCTGCGCATATTTGGCGATGAATGTTTCGCTCATCTGATGAGTAGGATCTGAATATATTTTCCACAAGAGCTTGCATCCAAGAGACAGGTTCGAAAGAGCAGGATCTCTAATCTGAAGCCCGCCTTCCAGAATTGGCCGCTTGACTAATTCCCAGTTTGCCAGATGGATTTTATTTTGATTGCCTCTGCCTCCTTTCCAGAGAAAGTCTCTTAGAAGACAAGAGATCTGCTCCATGATGTGTTTCGGGGCCAGAAGAAAGGAGGCTTGATAGACGGTGCTTTGTAGAGGTCTGCATTGGAAAACTGCTTGCCAGCATTCAGTGTTTGTAATGTTTTGAAGGTCAGAGACTGCAGCTTGCTTTTTTGACGCCTTGGCCCAAAGTTCAGTGTATATATATTGAAACATTTGCTTAAAAGGTTGCAAGGCTCCTCTAGCTGTCTATTTACCTCAACAACCTTCACGGTTCGCTCTCTTAGGTAGTTTTCATGGAGCTTCTCCTTCACTTCCTGCAAACGCAATCACTGGTCATCGACAACTTTGTTTAGCTGAAGGCCATGATACTTAAGTTCCACATACACCTTATGTGCATATTCAATGTATTTTTCATGGAGTAATTTGTAATGATCATGAAGAATAGAGCGACCTTCAATAGAGTCAGCAGTCAAAGACTGTCCTGATGATGAAACTTGAGGAATAGGAATGTCTTTTGGCCCAAGCAAAAGTTCTTTACTCATAATCTCCATACTTCCCATTTTAGAAGCTTCTAGGCCCTGATCATTTTCTTTAGAGCAGTCGATTTGAAGAGGGTGCAACTCTCTCTGAGTCTTCATCTCTATTACAACACACTCGCAAGCAGAGGTAAGCGCTAAGAGCCACGATTTACCAAATGAATGTAGGAGGGTAGTGACACAAAGCAATATTATCACTTGCGTTCTCCTACAATGTGTTCTCCTACAGTTCCAGATTTGTGTGTGCCTCTTGGATCGCTTTTTGTATGCATGTAGCCACCTATACATTAGAGACCGAGTTGATTTCTTACACCTGTAGCAGTTTGTTTGGAGTGCCAAGTTGGGTTCAAACAGTCCCAGATCAACCCATTCAATCTTCGTCCATTGGGATAAATTACCAGGTGTATTCTCTGGATTAGTATTGTAAAAGTTTGGTGTTGCTCTCTGCGCTAGTTTGAAGCATTGAAGGTTGCAAACTGAGTTTATTTATTTTAGATTATTGTTGATGAATTGAGTTGACCTATTGAAGTTTAAAAATGATTCAAATTGGCAATTTATTAGAGTTATTAAGAACTCTAATTATGTCAACTATTGAAAGCACAATCAACATTAGCAAGGAAACTCTTTTTGAAATTCAAACTTGCTTGCAACATACGCAAGAGAAGATTGATTTTTTGCAGCTTGAATCTCAGCTTCAACAAGATGAGTTACAACAACATAAACATCATGGCACCCATCAGCAGCCAGCAAGTGGTCAAATCAGTAACATTGAGATAAACTTCCATCAACAACAAATCAATAATGTTGATCCAGTACCCAATGAAGGAGCAGAATTGCATGCAGAAGTAGAAGTTCAGTTTGCATTTCCCAAGCCCATCATCGGACCTTGGGAAGAGCTTGTCCACAACAAGCACAGAACTGGTCTTGGATATGACAAGGACGTGTCCTTTCATATTCCAGATTACTCAAAGCCCATTCAGTTTCAGAGTGTTGGATTCCTTCATGATAGTTCACCTTCAGCTGTTCTAGATTCTGCTTCTCTTCCACAACAACAACAATAGATTGTAAAATGCCAACATTGTGACCGAGGTGGCCACATGAAAGATCACTGTTTTGATCTTCATCCATGTAAGCATTGTCATAAAACCAATGATTCTTCAAACAGATGCTTCAGAAACAAACCTCCTGTAAAAACAAAGATTCATCTTGGATGGATCGCTTCTTGGCAATGGGCTTCAACAACCAAGAATATATTTCACTCATACAACAGGATTTGTTCTCAAATATTGAACAATCTTGTAGTTGAGTTTTCTCCATTATCTCACCTTGTATCTGACAGGGGGGGAAATGATGGTCATCTACAAGCTTCAAAGCCACATCAAGCGAGCCTGAGCCACAACTTGCCATACCAGATTCAAAGTTGTAGCTAGAGACAACCATGCCCCTAAGCATGCCTTCAATTGGTGATGCCTCTTCAAAGAATTGGGGGACACTTCCTCTAGCAGAAGACTTCATCTTCTTGCCAGTTTTGGAAGAGTTCCAGGAATTGCATTAAGCATTCCAGAGTTGTTGGTCATCCTTAAACCATCACAGGTTGAGATCTCCCTTTTCAGGTTGAGGTTCTCCCTTTTATGCGGGGTGAGACCTCCCTTTCATGGTTGAAGGTTTCCTTGTTCAAAACATCAAGAGCACTTTCTCTAGCAAAAGACCTCAGATTCATGCCAGATTTGCAAGAGTTCTCGGAACTGCACTAAGCATTCCAATGTTGGTGGTCATCCTTAAACCACCTCTCTTGATACCAACATTTCACAGAGCGCATTCAGCCTAGTGCTGCCATGCATTTTTGCACATTTTGTATTACAACTCTCTTCTTGGACTCATACATAACCCTTTGGATTAAGGGGGGCGGGGGAGGGAGGGAATGTTGACACCTAATCCTTTGGGGGAGGGGGGAATGTTGGACACCTAATCCTCTAAGGGTTGATGTGGAAGCTGAACAACCAAAGGGAGTCCAAGAGACCACTTGGAATATGAATCCAAGGGTCACACCATGTACTATAAATGTGTATCATTGTCAATAATAGATGTACTCTCATGTTTATCATTCATCCTATGTGTCTACCATGTATGTGTTTAACAATAACTTTTGCTAAATTGTTCATCCATGTCATTGCACCTGTGCAAGGTTACTTGGGAGCGAGAGTGAAAACGGGGAGCGGGAGCGACATTTTCAGAAGCTCCCGGTTTGGGAGCGAATCCCAGAGCGTTTATATATATATATATATATAGATATATAGATATATAGATATATATTTTAAAAATATTTTGATGCATATAGGTCAACAAAAACATGTAGAATGATGAATTAGATATAAAAAACATTAAAAACATAGATTGAACCATATAACAACAATCATCTAGAAGTTATAATCTTCATCAACCACGTCCACAAGTTAGTAACATAGTAACATACAACATATTGAGTCTCATGATTCATCAATCTTAAAGTTTCAAGCTATCAAAATTCAATATATAACATTTATGATCACTGATCACCAAAGTTGTACTTGTAAGCTAATTGTAATCATTACAACAAATAATATCTAACATGAAATGAAATGAAACAACTTTCAACTTTCATGAAGCATCATATTCGTAATTCACTACTAATGAGTTATAATTGCCAACTTCAAACTTCAAAATTAAATTGTCATATATTGTTTAAAAAAATATCACAATAAATATGAAAGAGTCAATAGTTATAAAAACTACTAGAAACTAGAAAAGACAAGTAAATCTATTATTTATTGCTTATGCTTGAGCCTCTTGCCACCACGAGAAATGTTTAATTTTTTAGTCTTGTAGGAAAATCAAGATCTTTGTCATTAATATCGCCCTCTAAGCATTAATATGCAGAGGTATCTTTGTCATTACCTCTGGATCTGTATAGGGATCTTTGTCATTAATATCACCCTCTAAGCATTAACATAAGATAGAAAATGCATAGCATGTCAAGTCAAGATTTTGTTGGAGTGATGTGTACATTCTTAGGAGGGTCATGATAGAGGAGTTCGACAACCAATGTCACTAACATCAAGGTACATAGAGGGATTGGTGCTCTTGATTAAATACGAGTTCCATACCCTAATATGACAAAATTCAATGGAAACATTGCAATCCCGCAATCCAGAAATCCTGAAAAAGTAATAAGTCTGCTGGATTTTGAATGAAATCTAAAATTATACTTTCTCCATATGAAATCCAATGAGGTCAAAACCACTCTCAAACATCCTGAGTCATTTCATGGTAATGTTAAAAATTTAAGTAAAATGATGAAAATCACATATCAATACTAGAGCCTAGGCTTGAACATTAAGGTGCCCCACTCAAAACTTATTTGTTTCTTAGAAAAAAATTGCATTTGGAACATTACTGCAATTTTTTTTTTTGCAAAAAAGGCTAAACGCTCCCAAAAAGGCAGGGAGCACGTTCCCGAGGCACTCCAGAGCTGCTCCCGCTCAGAGCGCGAATTGGGAATGAGAGCGAGAGGGGGGGCCACACCCCCGCAACCTTGCACCTGCATCAAACTAAGATACGTGAGACTGCGACCAAAAGTATATCCCTAGGTAGCAAAATAAAGTGTAAGTGTGGTCAAATTCTGACTTTAGTGAGACAAGGTCACCTCATTGGAAAGCATCTGAAAAGATTTAAGTGCACCCATAAGACCACTGGATTGTCACTTTGATGTGTACCAAAGTTGGCCACTTGAATATACATTTGTTAGTATGCACACATCTCCACCACTGATAGAATGACCAAACCTGCGTGCTCAGACAATTATTAGGATAAACTTCTCTAAAGCCCGATTCTTCTAGTCATGGATATTACTGCCCAACTAATCTATTATTAATTACTCACATATCAACTAATGCTTCCACATTATATTTATACAAATGCATACTATAATAAGAATGCAACAAAGTACATGACGAGCATTAGATAATAAAAGCATGAGCTCACATTGAGAAGGTACTCATTCATGGTGACCTAAGCAATTCTAGATTTATTAAGATAAACATTTTCAAGCTATGTAATTATCCCTAAGGAAATCTAATAAGAGGGATTGCAAGTGGATCTGTCAAGAGTTACCTTGCTAAATGACACATTGCATGTTTCCAGGATTAGAGATGTTAGCACTCCTCAGTGTCCCAAGGCTAAGAAAGGAGATTGACAATTGTAGCCTCAAACCAACTTTGGATCTAGTAGCTAGCCCTACCAAATCTGAGAGGGCTCTCTCTACAATCTCACTACCAATAAAATGACTAGAGGGGAAAATTGATCGTAGGCTAGATACTCAGCTCAATAGGGTTTGAATTTAGGGTTTGCTGGACCAGTGTCATAGGCCTGGGAACTAAGTCAGGGTTTCTAAAGATCAATTGCAGAGATACAATGGGGCAAGGTAGGTATGATCAGTGACATATTGGAGTTGTCATTGTGGTATAGGGTTGAAATAAGGAAGGATCAAAATGAGCATAAACTTATGAATTCATTTATCACAAGAAAGAACACATAACATGAAAATCTCATCAAAATTGAGCATAAAACTTATGAATTCTGTTTAAACACCTATGAGATGATCACAAGAAAGCATACATATGTTTGCAAGGGGAAACAAATATTCAAATTGATGATAAAACTGAGAAGAAACACTGTCAATAAAGTATACCACAAGAATCCCAAGATTATAGCTACAACTATCTTTAATATTACTATAAAATGGTGTACACTAGCTCCACACTATGATTACCAAATGTCCAACCCTTGATTTCACTTGAAACCAACTACATATAGATGAAAAACTACTTTCCCCCTCTCAGGGGTCAAATCCATCATCATAGGAACTGTTTACATCAAATTCTCTAACCATACCTAAAACTAGGGAGGTTAGAAACCAACTCCTTGTTTAGACTTAAGTGAATTAGTTGACTTTCAAAGCATTAATTACAATGGATTTGACATGAAATGACTCTTACCATCACTATGACACTTAATTACATCATGTAAACTCATTAGAAAACAAATTACATTGACAAAATTTGACTTTGACCAAACAAAAATCGAAAATTGGCTTTCAAAGATGAACTGATATCTTCTTAACCATAACACTTTTTACAAAACTGGGAGAGGTTTTTGTAATCCGTGCCACAAAAGAATAACTAAAACATGCAATTAAATTGGAGAATTTGATTTTCTGAAATAGGCCTCCAAAAAAGTTTGAATGTCTCCCAATCCGTGAAACCTTTGTAGAAACAGAAGGAGGTTATTGTGATTGGGTCTATCCTCAACAAAAACCTCCTTTGATTTTTCAAAATTCATCTTCATTTGGTCAGAAACTTCATTTGAAAATGATGACCAAAAACATAGTCAAAAGCGCAGCGACTCTCTTGTAGCAACTTGTATTTTGGACATATCTCCCAAATCATAAAGTATATTCAAAAACTGAGAGAGGTTATCGTTTTTGGGTATGTTATGAACAAAAATCTCCTCCAATTATAAAAAATACTTTCCCATTTGTTCAGAATCCAATCTTGAAGTTGGTGCAGCAAGCAGTTGCTGCATTTCTGTAGGATACTCTTCACTGTGTTCACAAAAGTTCAAAATTTCAAAATTTTCAAACTTTCTGTTTCCTCCTTTGCTGTTTACCTTGTCTTCAAAGTTTCAAACTGCTCAACATCAATGGGAGCTTTGCCCTTTTGATCTACCCTACTTGCTGATTGGGGGTCTTCTTGTTGTTTACCTTGCTGCATTAGGGTTAACTTTAAGTGCATGTTCTCTTGTTGTAGGAAAGCTACCATGATGTTTGCTTTTGCTAGATGATCCTTCGACTCTTTAATTTGTGCATCTTTGTCTTACATCATGTCATGACTTTTATTTTGATAAGAAACCCTAGTTTGATATGAGGGAAATGTAGGGTAGGATTGGGAAAACAAGGGAAAAAAGGGCAGCTAGTTTAGGGAAGGGAATGGAGGGGATAGGGATTAGGGAAATTTTTGGGAAATTTCTTGGGGGTAGGGGTAACTGTTATGGAGGCTAGGGAAGTGGAATCCCTTGAAATGGGTGAGGGGAAGATGGAAAAAAACTCAAAAACACAGTCCTAACCCAGAATTTGGCAAAAGCGTAGTGTGGGCTAGGGTTTGTGGGGAAAATGGGGGAGATGAAGGGAATGGGTATGGGAAATGGTTTGGTTAGGTATATAAGGTGTGTATGAGGGTGATAGAGTAGGAAAACTAGGGATTTTATGATTAAGATGAAGCAAAAACTTACAGAAACCAAAAGCGCAGCAAAGCCCTAGGAGAGGGATTTGCAACGAGTTTTTAGGAAATTGACTGCATGAGAGAGGTAGTAAAGGCTAACTTACTTCATTTGGAGTCCCTGGAATCTGTTGAATGCTGAATGAAACCCTTTGGATGCTTAGATTTGCCTCCTTTTCCAAAAACGCAGTGAAGGCACCAGAAGCACAAGGAGCTACATAGGCAAGGGTTTTAATGAAGAAATTCGATGCCCTAGTGGTTGAGATGAAGCTCGATGATGGAGAAGTGCTCAATGAAGATGAAATGAAGAATTAGAATGGTTGGATGGTCTTCTTATAGCTCAAAAGTCGATTTTTTGCTTTGGTCATGGAGTGACATCATCATGTCTTTTTGAGAAATGAAATGATAGGATAGTGTACTGCAGCTTTGTAACTTTATTAGGCAAAGTTACATCTCCATGAGTGGTACATATGCCTTTGAAATCCTTTAAAACACCTTTCCCTAATTACTAACTCCCTTGAAAGTGACTATGGTGATGACATGACTCCCCCCAAATTTTTATGACCTGACCTAATGATGACACCAAATGGATATCTAAGACCATGAATAAGACCCTTGAAACCTTGTAGTATGCCTGACAATGATATGATGATCTTTAATGATGACCAAGACACTCTTTTGGTGACCCATCACAGGAGTGATGACAAGACCATGACAGCATTTTATGACCTTGTATGGAGTAGTAATGACCTATAACTGACCAATGATCAAATTTTATTTGAAAATATAGCAATTTGACCTAATAACCCTATCAACCACATGGAAAAAGTACATTTGATCACTGGTGATTCATAGGCACTAGCAAGAGCCAATGAGAAATACATATTATCTTTGGCAGATGTTTTGTCCTTCAATATGGTTTTCAAATATTACATGCAAACTTGGGAGATATTTATGATCATTTCTCTTATTAAACATTCCCATGACTGCCAATTCAAATCATTAGATTGATAATCGTATAAAGAAGTCAGCATTTTGAATATCTGTTAATCTTGTTTCCCTTTTAATGTTGAATGTTTCCGATTCTATTGTAGGCCAATTTCAGATGCTAAGACCTTTCATATACCCTTGGAAGTTATGTCTCTTGCTTTTTCTTTATCGTTTACAAGACATGTTGCAGGATTCATCATCGGGCATGTCTACCATGTTTTTTAGCAGTTTGACATACTTTTGGCCTTTTTATGACATCTGTGGGCTTATGCATGCTACATTGTCATAAAATGGTGGTATTTCTAGAGTATCTAATTTGCAACACTTATTTATATATGGCAGTATTTAAGTTCTCTGTTTGTTTTATCAGGGATTTGAGGTTCGGGAGCTTGCTATATCAATGGCTGGCAGATTATCCGAAAGGAATCCAGCATATGTCCTTCCTGCTCTGCGGCGCCACCTTGTACAACTATTGACTGACTTGGAGCAGAGGTTGGAAATCATAATGCATAATATTGAAAACATTCTTACCATGGTGTCGCAAAAAACATTTTGTTATTGTTACTGCTATAGGGATTGGAATCGTTTCAGAAATGATTTTTGTTAGATGTGATGGATTAACAGTGCAGATAGCAAAAGCAGGGAAGAAAGTGCAAAGTTATTAGGTTGCCTGATTAGGGCATGTGAAAGATTAGTGCTGCCATATATTGCTCCTGCCCACAAGGTAGACTCGTATACATATTGCACTTCTCAAAGTGAACATATTCTTTGGTCCAATTTACTTATATAGTGTAATGCAGGCTTTGGTAGCAAAACTCTCTGAAGGCACAGGAGTCAATGCCAATAATGGAGTTGTGACTGGGGTGCTTGCAACTGTAGGGGAACTTGCTAGGGTGGTAAGTGAAGTCTGCATTCCGTGTATTGTTTTTGTAACCCTTTGATGCAACCTTACAACCCATCTATCTCAGACAAATGGAAAGTATGAAGATTTACTTTTTTTTGTGCAAAATAATGCGTTTGTAATGCCTCAACTGCCCCGCCCCACAAATAGACAAAATAAATAAATAATTAAAAGATGTGTGAGAGCGAGAATAAAATAGGTTTTTAATTAAAATATCCACAAAGCAAATTGGCCAGTGGAGGGAATAAGATACATCTCACTGTAGCATTTCTTTATAAAAATAATAAAACCAAAATGCTAGGAAGAACAAGAATATGAAGAGGCAATATTCCATAGGTGGGTATTGACAGAGTGGATATGTTACTTACTTGGATGTGCCCCTCTATAAGGGTTGCTGACTCTAGTAATGTTGGCATTCTTAAGCATTTGATTGTTTTGCTGAATTTGGAGCCCAACAAGGGCTGATCAATTCTTGTGATAGATTGATGGTCATTGGTTATTGTTCGATATGTTTTGGTTGAGTTGTGACTCAAGGGTTTATAGAAATGTGACCTTGTTCAGTTTTAGTGATTGTGACAGATTGGAGTGAGCTTCTAGTGTTATCCCTGGGGGATTGTATTGGTTGTTCATTTGTACATAGTATTTGTTGAGAGATTGATCATAGTTGTGATATTTAGTGTGATGCTAGGCTATTGTTGAATCTTAGTTGGTCATCTTGTGCATTTGTATTATGTAGAGATTGTACTTTGTACCAGATCTTTGAGAGTTGATCTTTCAAGTTATATTTTGGTTATACTTTGTATTCTTCTCTTGGAATGCTAGGATTTGGGGACAACCCTAGGAAAACAAAGGACCACTAGGGTTTGGATTTATAAGGGGCATTTGTTGTTGAAGAGGTTAATGGAAGACAAACTTGGAGATAGGTTTTGTTACCCACCACCGGTGGGTAGTATCCATAGGATATTTTTTTTTCTCCTAGATGGTCCTCAACCAATAGCTAGCAGCCCCTTACAACGACCATATAGCTCGATGTGCCATTATCTCCACCACCTGTGCCAACCATATGTTCCCTTACTCAACTGTTATGATTGTATGTTTGAAGGTGGGCCTTCCAACCCCGAAGGTATGACTTTTCATTGTGTAGTTGAGTATTTCTGTTTACTTATCATGGACACTTTTGGGCATGGATTAGTGGAGAGAGTCGGCGTAAAGAGTGGGATTGGTTTGTACTCTTGTCTACTTTGTCCAATTTGATGGTTAACTTTGTATCCTAGTCCCATGGGATCTCCTTTGTTGGCTATTAGCTTTAGGGGTGGCATGGGAAATCTCGATTTTGGTTGCGTGGTCCCGCTTCCTTACACAATATACATCAACTCCCTTCACTCATTATAACCCCATTCAACATATTTCCCATCCAGTTCCACATTTGTCCATTGGGTCCACAAGGAGTTAGCATCCCCTCCCCCTTTGTTCGCACTTTGGGTCGGGCCTGGAATGATGCCCTGGAGGTTGATGCAGGTAAAAGAAAAGAAAAAGCATAATTTTGCCTCTCAATGTCAAATGTACCATAAAATGCAAAAGATGGTTTGGACATGCAAATTTAGCATGTGGGCAAAAGCCAAACATGAGTTCTAACCCTTTCATCATGGCCATCACGCTGGTTACTAGGGTCACTCACATTGGCCCCCTTACATCATTTAGGAATCCATGATTGTCCAAACCCCTGGTGGGCAATCAACTCCCCCACCTTAAGGGGGTATTCACTGCTATATCCTACGTATCATGCTCTCATTCACTGGAGTCTCGAGCAGTTACAAAAGAAAAATCTATAAAAGGCAAAAGGCATATGAAGAAGGGTGGAAAAACAATGGCCAGGGTAACTCATGTACCATGATTGCTCCCTCCTATACTCATATACCCAAGTGTGGGCTTCCCATATCTTAGCTACCCTTGTATTGTGGCAATGGCTTGGAGCCTTCTCCTAATGCCCCACTCCATTCCATCAGTATTTCACATACCACCTGCCACTTGATGGATGTACCATGGACTAAGCTCTTTTACTCTATTACACTAATGATCTGTTGTGCTGGAAGGTAAGGGGACACATTGGATCTTATACAAGATTGCAGGTGGGTCTTCATCTAGGGTTTAGTCTCCCTATACGGGGTCCATGCTCCCCAAAGGGTCATATTGGCACTATAGGGTGAATGTTGAGAGCCATGGGCCTCCACCATAACAAAGAGTTGATTGCCACTCATGGGATCATTCAACACTTTCCATTCCTTGCTCGTGTTCCATTTATTCGACGATGATGATGCACCTGGACCACCTTGCCCAACCGGATACACTCTTGCACCACACACTTGCAAGTTTGCAACTGATCCAGGGCCTAGATGAGGACGTGTCTCACCGCGGGAGACGATGGAAGGGCTTGCATAATTCCTCCAACCCTTACAAATGGGATACAGGCTTGTTCGATTCATTTGGAGACCCATGATGATGTTGTTATGTCCCCACACCCTCTTGGGGGCACCACAGGTCATTAGCTTGGATATCAAGGGCCACCCCATTGATCACTATGTCTGGAGCCTAGTCTTCCGTTTTGGCACATATTGGATTCCATTAGGCCTCTTCAATGGCCCTTCGACCTACTTTGTCTATCATTTTTCCCTCTCGAGAGGTTTATAATTGTGTTATGGAGCTATCTTGGTAGGCTTGCCACCAAGTTATGTTATTTTGCACATTATTTTATTAGTTGGGGCATTATTAGGCCTAATTAGGCAAATTGAACCCCTTGGGGAGGATATATATTGATGTGATGATCATTTTATTTGATCATCACTTGGATTTGGATCATTTCTTTCTTTTGGGAATTATCTAGGCCTTTTGATGGATGAATTGGAGACTTAATGCATTTCGATGTTTGGAAGAGCTTAATTTCTTGCCTTGGAGCTTCAATTTTCTTGCAGCTTGATGATTGGAATAATTTCGCTATACTTGTGAGTACTCTTTTCATGTTTATCTTGTATTTTGTCTCATGTAATGATATATGAAATATTTTCTTTCATGAAGCTGGTGTAGTTGCCCTTATTCTTATGCGAAGTTGTTGGTCTTGTCTTTGTGAAGGATTTTTCATATGATCATTGTGAAGTATGGCGAATTACTGCCCTAGGGGTACATGATTGTTCATGATTTGTCTTAATAAGTCGTCATTTGCAACATAAAAGAAGTATAAATTTCCCTTTGTAACCTAGTTGTGGCTTGGGCCATACGAAGTTGCTAGGGAACTCCTTGATTGGAATTAAGCCTATCTAAGCGTTGATCTCATTTGAATCTATTCTCCCAATTGGCTAGGCACTGGTCTAGTCCTAAGGTGATCACAAAAGAATATTCTTCTCTCCACCCTTCCTTCTTTTTAAGCCCTAACCTAGTAGGCCTCCTAGGCATAATCCAAAATCATATCTAGCCATTGAAAATCCTTGAAAATTGGTCAACTATTACATTGGGGTCTTATTCAGAGGTCCTCCAAATTTGAGGTCAATCCCACTGTGGAATCTCAAGATATTTGAAGCCCTAACTTGAATAGTGTTCTCATCCCTAGGTTCTCTTTGGTTGGTGGCTTCATTAGGATCATTGCACTCAAATTCCAAGAGAATTTCAATTCCTTTGATCCTATTCTCTTCCTTAACTTGGTCAAGATCATCCATTTGTTGATCCAATCCAAACCCTTGACCTCGTTTGGGCCCACTTGGGATTTTTTGTGGTCCTACTACGTCATAACTTCAATTTCACGAAGATCACTTAGAAACCCTAGTCTTCTTGGATTCCATGATCTTGGGCACTTCTTTTCAAGTAACACTCTTAAACCCTAGGTCTAGGCATCCTCTTAGCCCTTCTAAGAGAGCTATCCATTTTGCTTCTATAGCAAGCCTACTATTTGAGCCTCTCTTGTGAAGAGGCTTTAGGGATCACCCCACATCTTATCATTGATCCATCTATTCTATTGATTCCTCTCATACCGGGACTCCTCCCATTGGTGAAAGTCTGTAAAGGGTAGGGAGATTTAGCTGAGGTGACTGTGGGCTATCGCTCCATTGTTGCCACTTGACCTAGTAGTTGCTCTATAGGATCCCATCTTGGGACACCTGCTAGTTTGAGCGGTTACAGATTCAAAACCTATACTGGTGGAATCATTGACTGATTGCAAGCTTGAATCTAATGGTGAAGTGATCATTACCAATGACGGGGTTGTTGGATTCTCTTAGGAAGAGGGAGTTGACCTAGATGGTAATCTTTCTTTAGTTTCTCTCCAAAAGATGGAGGTGACCTTGTCAAGGTTGTTGGTTTATTGGGCAGAGGCTTTGAGGTATGTAAGAGGGGTTCCTATGTTCATAGTGCATGGGTTGTTATAACTTTTACCATGAGCTTTATATTTCAAGATTGATGATTTGAGATGTATGTTGATATTTATCTTGTTGCTTTTTAAGTTATGATCTACTTTTCTTGGTCTTGTTTGGAGACATGATTATCTTTGTAGGAAGTCATGAACAACTCTTGATGTGGTGCCAAAATATTTTGGGCTATGGCATGGACTTTGGGGATGTTGAAGTTTTGATAAGTTAACATTGATGTCTTCTTAGTTCTCTATGATTTCAGTGTTCAATAGGAAATAACGATTTAGGGTTATGTTCCTTTAGTTTCATAGAAGGTAATTGTTATTTTTGAACTCTCAGTAGAGAGAAAGTTCAAGTCGAAGAGGGAGTAGCTTGGTTTGATAGTGTAAACCAATTGGCTTTGATTTTGTTCTCCTTGCATGTTCACCATTCGAAGCCTGAGCTGCAAATTGCTTGCTAAGAGAAACACCTTTGTGAGCAACAATTACTTGGATGTTGAGGTTTGCAGACTTGTACTTGTGGGAGATGACTCTCACAATGCTTGTGGAGTAGTTATGACATTGATGTCATTATGGAGGAGTATTCTTCCAAATTTGAGAAGGCACAAGATATATAGGTTTTGAATGTAAAGGGAGTTTATTGGTGTTACGTAAAACATTTTGTTCATAAAGAGGGAGTGTTAGGTTTTGGGGTTAACTGTTACACCAAAAGTGTTTTCACCTAGCTAGGAGAACACTAGATCTCCTAGTCTGTTGGTGATGCTCGATGGAAATATGGATGGCTAAATTTGAGTGGATGCTTGACTTGGGATAAAATGCTAGCATAATACATTTGCCTAGAAAGTTGTTATCCTATTTAGTGTGATGACCAACCCATTGGGTGCACAGAATGGAGGAGTTAGTTGCTTGATTAGGAAAAGTACATACCTAGGTGGATGAGTGCTAGACACTTGGAGGAGGGTACGTAGCTCTAAGAGTATAAGCCCATGTGACATACACCTTAGAGGTTGGAGACTTGACTTGAGGATGCTTGGGTCATACTTCATGGATGTTGGTTGTGGACCTCGACACATGTTGAAGAGAACCATTGGAGCAAATAATACCTTGGCACACATGTTCAAGGGTGTTGGGCACAAGAGAACATGTTGCATATAGCTAGAGATGGAGCACCTTGCATGGGGAAGATTGGAGAAAGAACCACCATGTAAAAGGGAACATTGGATTGGGCTAAAACTTGTTGGATAACACGCCATTTTGGAGGAGAGGTGTTGGTCCCAAAGGTGCATCATGTTTGGTGGGTGCCCCACCTTGGGGTTGGGTAAAAGCCTAGTGTGACACTTGTTATCTATGTATTGTAGAGCACTCCATGGGGGGTTGCCTAGTTGACTTATGTCTAGTGTTACTTGTGTGGACCTAGTTCATGTTTTATCTTAGTCTATATAGAGGGAGGAGAGAGCCTTTGTTACTAGTCACTACTAATGTGGTTACTTTCTATCATTGTAATTTCTTAGAAAAGTCTTGTAGATAAAGTTTGTGATGTAATCCCTAGAGGAGACATGAGCATGGATGCTAGCACTTTAGGATGTTCATGGAGTCTTTTCTTTTGCGCTGGAAGAGGACAATACAGCTTGCGCTTACCCTAGAGAAGAACATGAGCACTAGCAGAGTTAAAGAGTGGGATGCAAATGTTGTTGTTATTGTTACTCATTTTTTGTATGGTCATGGAGAAGCCTTGGCTCTTGTTAGGGTTCATGGAGACATGATGAAAGTTGAATAGTGCTTGGGGTGTTCTTGGAGCCTTGTGCTTATGTGATGCGTGGAGGCTAGAGCAAGATTATGGAGCTCTAGAGGAGTAGAGGAGCCTCGTGGTTGTTGTGATGTTTAACTTGGTAGAAGACTTGTTGATATAACATTGATGATCCTGCTAGAGGTTTTGGCTCTTGTGCTGATGCATGAGATGAAGACCATCTGGGGCTTGTGGGACTAAAACCATAAGATGGAGAAGGAGATTTAATGATATCAAGAAGGTTATCTTATAATGCTTGCGTTTGCGTGATGCAAGGAAGCCTAGTTTATGTGATCAAGATAAGAGTGCTAGAGTGGAATAAGAAATTCAAGGGTGAATTTGTTGGTGTTGATGCTCAGCTTGTTGAGCCGTTGGAGTGGCTACAAGTAGCTTTGTGTGATGGCTCTCTAGGCCATGTTGGCTAGGGTGTGATCCAAAGCGGATGCTTGGCAAAATCTCTTTGTAAACTTTGTAATAAGCATTTAATTGTTTTTAAACAAATTTGAGAAAATGTTCAAAATTCCCTTGGAAATTGAAGTGAGCCATTGTGATGGTTGGTCTTCCTAGGTATCCTATTAAAAATGAAGCTTACCACAAAATGAGTAATGTTACCACAAAATCTAGCACCATAGTGTTAGGCTACATTAGATCTCGACAACAATTTGACCCACCACCATTGTCACCCTAGTAGCAAAATTCCTTGCTATTTTGTGGGCGGATGTCATCCCCACAAGGGAGGCTTACCTCACTACTTAGAGGTTAGATAACTAAAGGGATCCTAGCTAAATGACTCTCTAATTCCTTCTAAAAACATCTTAAAGATCAACAGTTAAGATTATTTCTAAGTCACTTAAATAAATTAATTATATATCCTTAGAAAATAACGCAATAGTCCACAATAATTAATTGACTTTAATTATTGTACTTTTCCTAAGTTAAACTTAGGAACGATGACATAAATCACTAGAAGAGGAAAATAATGTCTTCCACATGCCAATACACCAGGCAATTGTAGAAGACCTTCCGATGCTATTCACATCAACACTCCCTCCTAGCAAGGAAGGGATTCTCCACCAACCTCAACATATTCTAGTACTTCACAAACTTTCCTTTTACTAGATGCTTCGTGAGAACATCTTGCACCTGCTCCTCTATAGAAATGTACTGCAATCTCACATCACCCCTCTGGATTCTATCTCTAATGAAGTGATATCTAATCTTGATATGCTTGGATCAGTCATGAAACACAAGATTCTTAGAGAGCTTAATGCAACTCTAATTATCACAATGTGTCACTGTTGGCCCCATCTGTAGTTCAAATAATCCTGCAAGCATCCTGCAAAGCCACACTGCCTCACAACTTGTCATACTCGTTGCTATGTACTCTTCCACCACTGAATTGAGTGCCACTGACAGTTGCTTGTTACTGCTCAAACTAGCAAGGGTCCTAGAGGGGCACTTGCTAGGTCAAGGGCAACAATGAAGGTAAAGCCCACTATCATCACAACTTTAGCTTCCTACTCTTTACAGACTTTCATTGATGGGAGGAGACCCGATATATAGAGAATCACTTATGAAGGATATACTAAATAAGATGGATATGAAGTGATCTCGATGACCCTTTCCTAGGAGAGACTCAAGAGTGGGACTTGCTTGCTCCTTAAGAAAGGTGCAAGGTTCCCTAAGATAGGGGAATAGGGATTTGAGGGATTGGCTTAGGGAATGTGACTTGCAAAGGAGCTTCCTAAACCCTAAAATCCTTGTGGAACTTGGTTTCCCAAGTGGTTTTTGAAGAGTTGACTTTGATAAGATATGGGACCACATGGGATCAAGTGGACCCAGGTTAGGTCAAGAGGACGGACTTTAGCAACCAATTATGAGCCTGACCTAAACAAGGAAGGGAAGGGGATCAAAGAAAGGATCTCCAATGAGAGGCAATGCAAAGATCCTATTGAGATTTCTAGCCTAAGGGAAACCAAGTGCAAGACTTGGTGTTCGAGATAGGGGTTGTGATATCTCAAAATCCCACCGTCGAAATCTCATGAAATTTGGAGGGCTTCTTGAGGACACACCAGCGCAGTTGTGGACCAAAAATCGAAGTATTTGGATGGGTAGATTGTGAGATATTTGATGTCCTAGGTGACCTATGGGGTTAGACCTAGAAAGGAGAGGAGAAGGTGAAGAAAAATAGGTTTTAGGGTGATCACCTATGGTAGACTAGTGCCTAATCCTTTGGGGATATTGGAGTCAAGAATGAGTATGAATTTAGGTTGAATTTTCTTAGTCAAGGAGGCCTTAAAGGCAACTTCACTTAACACTAGGGCAAAGGAGAGCAACTTCAAATACTTTATACTTTGTTTTGCAAAATAGACGACTTATGAAGATCAATTTCAACAATGAAGCATCCCTAGGAACATTCACTCATCATACATGGCCTATACATGAAGCATCACTATCTAGAAACAAAATTCCCACAACTTCGCAATAATCGACGGAACAAATTAGCCCTAGTGTAGCGAACTCCCAACAACAATGTATGTGACAAAAATAGAAAAGTAATAGCATTAAAATTGCACTTACATGTATTAGAGTATATCCAACCATCAAATTTTTTCCAATCAAGAAGCTCCAAGACAAGATAAAATGATCCAAACATCAAAATCGATTCCATGCTCCAAAATTTTATCCTCTAAGAAGGATAGCGAAGTTGTCACATGAGATACAAGTCCAACCAAGTGATGATGAATGAGAGAGAATGCCTCTCTTCTATTTATACAATCCTCTAAGGGATTCAAATGGCCTAATTTGGACTAAAGATGCCCCTAGAATTAAATAATGTGCATAATAACAATAATTTTGGTGACAAACCCACCAAATAGCTCAATAATACAAGAATAAGCCTCTCAAGAGGATCAAATGATCAATAAAGTGAGTCGTTGGGCCTTTTAGGAGGCCTAATGAAGTCCATGGGTGCCTTGATGAAGAAATGGACACTAAACATAGTGGACAAGGAGTTGTCCTCTTGTTATCCAACAAGAACTTGTGGTACTTGCAAGTGGGTGTGGGGGCACAACGACATCCTTATGGGTCTCCAAATGAATCAAATATGGCTATAGACCATCTGTAAGGGTTGGAGTGATGATGTAAGCCCTCCATTTGTAGCGAGGGGCATCCTAGAACATCTGTCAAGTGTGTGGTGCAACTGTGGAGCCGACTAGGCATGGTGGACCAGGTGCATCATCCTCATCCCAAAGGTGGAACACAAGAAATCAATGGACACTATTGGGGATCCATGGAGTAATATCTGCTATGGTGGAGGCCCATGGCTCTCAACGCTTACCCTACAAGTGCAAATGAGGACCTCTAGAGCGCTAGGACCCCATATAGGGAGACCAAGTCCTAAATGAAGACCCACCTGCAATCTTGCATAGCATCCAATGCGTCCCTTTGCTCTCCAATACAAAAAATCATTAGAATAATCAAGTAATAATGCTTACAAGTCATGGGATCAGTGGGGCACTTCATGGTGCCATGCCCTTCCATAGTGGGCTTTGGCAGGTACAAGTGTTTCCAAGCTCAAAAGGGGGTTAACCAAGGACCCTATTAGGTGGTCTCAACCTCTAAAGGGGCTGGCATGTCCATGGTACATCCTTTAAGAGGTAGGTGGAAAATGATATGATAATGGAACGTAGTGGGGATCAAGGGAATCATCCAGAGCACATGTCAAGGTGCATTCAGTAGCTATGATAGGGGAAGCCCACACCCAGGTATATGAGTGCAAGAGGGAGCAAATTGTGGTACATGAGTTATCCCGACCTTTGTTTTTCCACCCTTCTTCATATGCCTTTTTCCTTTAATTCATTTTTTTTCATAATTGCTCAGGGATCCAGGGGATGGAGATCATGATGTCTAATATGTAGCAGTGCATACCCCATTGAGGTGGGGAAGTTCATTGCCCACCAGGGGTTGGGACAATCATGGGTTCCTTAATGATGGAGGGGGCTCACCTAGGGCCCATAGGAACTAGGGTGATGGCCATGAAAAAGGGGTAGAGCTCATGCTCGACTTTTGCCCATGTGCTAAATTTGTATGTCCCAAGCATTTGTTGCATTTTGTGGTACATTTCTTGTTGAGAGTGGCCAAATTATGCTTTTTACTTTCTTTTTAGCTGCATCAACCTCTGGGGCATTGTTTCAGGGCCAGCTCAAGGTGTGGACAAGGGGAGGGGGAGGCTAACTCTATGTGGACCCAGTGGGCACATGTGGACCCGTATGGGAAAAGAGATGAATGGGGCTCAAATGTGCGGAAAAGGGAGTAATGTGGTGGTGTTGGGAAGCGAGACCATGCAGCCAAAATCGGGATTTCCCATGAAGTGCCAACCCTAAAGCTAATGGCCAACAAAAGAGATCCCACATGACTAGGATACAAAGGTAATCACACAATCGGGCAATGGAGACAAGAATGCAAGCCTAACCCACTCTTTCCGCCACATCCCCCCACCAATTCATGCCCAAAAGTGCCCATGACAAGTAAGGAAAACTACTCAACTATACCAATGAAAAGCCTTACCTTTGGGGTCAGGAGGCCCACTTTCAAATATGCATTCATAACAGATGGGTGAGAGACCACATGGCCGACTCAGGTGGTGGAGAAAATGGCACATCGAGCTATATAGGGGCTGCAAGGGGTTGCGGGCTGCTAGTTGAGGACCATCTAGGAGAAACAATTTCTCTTATATACTACTACCACGAGATCATGCCTGATTCCAAGCTGAAACAACTTCTAAATGTGGACTTCCTGTCCACCACACTCCGTGCCTAATTAAAATCTGTGTACACATGCAACTCCACTCCACCGGCTCTGACATATCTCAGTGCAAAGTCTACTGTCACCCAATGAACCTATCTCGATTCCATCATGAAATGGTTGAGTGTATTCACGACAAAACATATTTCCGATCTAGTGTTGACTAGATACATCAAGGAACCTATCAGCTGCCTATACAATGTGGGATCCACTAATTCACTTTCAAAAGCACACAAATTCTTCTGGTTAGTGATCATAGATGTAGACATAGCCCTGCGATCCATCATCCTGAATCTCCTAAAGATCTCTACTACATACCTGCCCTGTCCAAGGAAAATCTTTCCTGGCTGCTGCCACACCTCCAATCCCAAAAGGTAATGCATCAAGCCAATGTCCTTCATGTAGAATTCTGAAGCAAGATTTACTTGCACATCCATATGAGCTTCTTCGATCCTGTCAAAAAAATATCATCCACATACAATACCAAGATGAGCGATTTACCCTCAATGAGTACAAAGTACAAGTTAGGATTCGCCTCATTCATGGTGTGTTGAAGGAAATGTAACTAGGTTCGGTTTTCATAAATGTACTTTTGATACTTGTACTTATTCAAGAAAAAAATATTATTTTTATAATATATGTCAATGAGTTTCTTGCTCATTGAAATAGGTCTAGCACTAGTTAAAGTGCTATAGGTGAGTCAAATAGTCAAAAGAAAAGGTTGAAGACCTTAAAGGCATGTTGCATCTTGTATGTGTCTATATTATGGTCAAGAGAATACCTCCAAGCAAAGTCACAAGCCTCCTCCAAGCAATGACATCCTAAAAGGAAGAAATCCGAAGCATAAAAGTCAAGTCGGCCTCAAGTCATCTAGTCAGCCTCAAGTTGGCCTAAAAGAAGGAGTAGACACCTATATATAAGGGTCATTACACCTCTCCAAGATAATGCAACTCATCTATGAAATCAGCGAGTAAGGGAAGTCGAGAAAGGAGATAAAGAATTTAAGGAGCCTCTAGTGCAACGAAGAAGGAGAAGACAAGACCGAAGGTTAGAGGGTTGTTCTAAGGGTCAAACACAGCCACACGTGTGAAGGAAGGAGGCCTCTTTGCGGTCATAACAATAACAATACATTAGTTCAATACTTATCACTGTTTGGGCTAGAAATTAAGGTCTATAAGGCCTCCCTCTAAGAGCGAAGAAGAAACCCTCACAAGCGAAGGCAGAAGGAATAAGGCTGAGGAGAAGAGCACTATTTCTAGGTCTAGAAATAGTCACACGTGCGGAAAAGAAGAGGACAAGTTTGCAACTAGTAAACAGTCCATAACATATCATTGTTTGGGTGAGAAACAGGGTATTCAAGGACTCCCAAGCCTAGCGAAGGAGCCTATCTCTCTTGCGAAGGTGGAAGGACCCTAATTCACTAAGGGTACCTTCCACACATAAGAAAACTAGGGCAGCAGAACAACAATACAATCATACACCCATACATCAAGAAGGATCTCACTTAAGAAGTCTACTTGAGCAAGGGATAGAAGAGGAACACCTCATCTAGAAGGCTCACTCAAGGAAGGTCTATCTCTAGACAATAATCAAAGGAGGAGGACGAAGTGACAGAAGGAGGAAGCCTATGTGCTGGGGAATAAAGTGCAAAAAGGAGGAGAGGACTTGACTTGTGCTTGGAGGATATTCTAGTCAAGGGTCTAGGGTTTGGCATTGATCAATAGAAGCTTCAATAAGAGAAATTCACTCAAGGGTTTTCCTCTCAAGAGAAGAGAGGTTTTGGCCTTAGCAGAGAGCCAACATCTTGTGTTCTTGTTTTTATTTTTTGGTAGCAGTTTGATGAAGTACACACACATGCACTAATAATAAGAAGACGAAGTACACACACTACACTAACTTTCCCTAGATTCTTCAACATGGTGAAGACCTAAACCAAGAAGATATGCATTGATCCTTGCATACCATATGCGCGGTGCCTGCTTCAGCCTGTAAAGTGCTTTCTTTAGCATGCATACATGGGAATCTCTCCTGTGCACCTCAAAACCCTGAGGTTGATCATTATACACCTCCTCCTCAATCACTCCCTTGAGGAAAGCAATTTTCACATCCATCTGATGTATCTTCGACCCCATTCTGAAGCAATGGACATAGCTGCTCTAATAGATGCATATCTGGCAATGGCTGCAAATGTCTCCTAATCCACTCCTTGCTTCTGGGAGAAAACTCTCGCCACGAACCTTGCTTCATACTTCTCGATATTGCTAATGGTTGCATGTTTGATCTTGTAGATGCATTGAGAAGTGACCACAAACTTGCCCTTTGGTCTCGACACTATGGAGCTCTACTCCTCTATCGTGACATCCCTCTAGACCCACTCGCCTGTAGCCACCTCAAAAGTGAATGGCTCTGACTAGTATATGCTGCTCGATAGAGCCAAATAACTGGAATATCTGGGCAATGGTCTACTCTGCCTAAAAGTGTTGTTAGGAGTCTGCACATCCTCCTCAACATCCCTTGTTGTCTGTTCGGCGCATCTTGGCCTCCTCATGGTAGAACTTGAAGGAATTTCTTACTCATCCTCTAAATTTGCTGGCCGTGTCCTTGTTGGTGCTGTTGGTCGTTGCTCCTTGCTCAACCTTAGGAGCCTCTTTCTCCTTCTCCTCTACGACTGCTGGCTCTCGCTCATGAGATCTCCTGAGGGTCCTATCCTCATCGAATTTGACCTCTTGACTCAAGATCACCTCTCTCTATCCTAGAATGTACATTCGGTAGGGCTTCGAGACCTCACTATAGCCAACACACACACCCCTCTTAGGTAAGGGCTCCAACTTAGTCCTCTTCTCTATAAGCACATGTCCATAAATTAGACTACTGAAGATGTGCAAGTGACTCACATCCGGTTTCACTCCTATAAACAACTCCTTAGGAGTCACGTCCTCCAACACCCTATGAGGACTCTTGTTCTGCACATACACAACTGTATTGCAGGCCTCTTCCCACAGAAACATAGGCAACTCCTAATCATAGATCATTGCACTCACCACCTCTATGATGGTCCTATTTTTCCTCTTGGCAATCCCATTCTGCTGAGGGTTGTAGGGTACTGTGAGCTCCTTCTTGATTCCTGCCTACATGCAAAAGTTCAGGAACTCGTTGGAGGTGTACTCACCCCAATTGTTTCATATCAACAACTTAATCTTCCTCCCTGTCTAGTTCTCCACAAGAGCCTTGAACTCTTGAAACCGATTGAAGACCTCATCCTTGGTCTTCAGGAAGTAGATCCAAGTCTTCCTGGAATAATCATTAATGAATGTTACAACATATAAGGACCCTGTGATTGACGTCACAGACATAGGACCACATATATCATAATACACCAAGTCCAACACACCCTTAGACTTGGTCTCACTATGTGGATACACATTCTTGGCGTGGGTGCCAAGCGCACACCCTTTACACACTCCATCTCACTCCACTTGTTTCTCTGGAAGACCAGTAACACTCCTCTACACCATCAGAAGAGCTTTATAGTGTAGGTGTTCCATCCTCCTATGCCAAACCTCACTCTGGCTGTCACACTCTTTGACGAGAACCTTCACCGACTGTCCTCTCAATAGATAGAGATCTCCCTCCCTCCTATCGATCACCTGCTTCTTGCTGAAATTGGCACCCTTCGGTCCAACAACCAGTTCACCTCCCTAAAGCTGATCTCCAATCCTTTGTATTCCATGGCCAAAATTGAAAGGAGATTCTTCATCAAACTCGATACATATAGCACTTTGTTCACCTGAGTCAATTTGGAACTCTATCTTCCCAGTTCCCTCGACTGCATGCTTGGATTTGTCACCAAGCTCCACATTTACATCTCTAGGTACCCTGGTCATGCTGGTAAAGAATTCCTGTGATGTTGTCATAGGACGAGATGCTCCATTGACCACGAACCAGACACCTCTCATGATGGTTCTAGAAAGGAAAGATATTAGGGCAAAGTTTTTATTGAACTTCTCTACCATCTCCTCCATCTGTGCTATAGCTACGGTAGTAGTTGTACCCTTGCCCTTCCTTTTATTAGGAAAATGACTGGTAAAATGCCTGAACTTATGACAACCAAAGCATTCAACTTTGCTCATGTCTTTTTCCTTCTTGCTATGTGAAGATGCTTTTGCATTCTAGTTCTGCTTGGCCTCCGCTTTGCCCTTTTTCGCTTGTGAAGCAAGAGCAACTTCGTCCTTCTCCTCACTGCCCTTTCGTTGTCCTCCGGTTAGTGAATTTTCCTAGACCTCCTTTTGAGTGAAATCCTCCCATAGCTGACTCCAATCAGGAAGCTGTTGATGAGCAAGAATCCCATCCACAAAAGTGGACCACTGCTTCATGCACCCCTTTAGAGTAACTTTAACGAGCTCTAAATCATGCATAATTTCCGCTACAACCGCAAGTTCATGACGAGTCTGTTGGACCCTCATGAGATAAGAAGTCATTGAGGCTAGTTGATCATTATGGGGCTACTGGCTGATATGCTAAGCAATAGGAGAATTTTTTCTTTTGGGGGTTACTCACAATGGTGGGTAACAAGTTGGATTTCTCATTATGTTTGCAAAGAGTGCATCTATTGGGGCTGACCCAACCCCTTCTTAAAACCAACATCCCAAGTCGAAAGCTTATTACTTAGGCTGAGCCTCAAAGTGATTTTGCATTTAAGAGAAGCATGAAGATTCCAAAGATAACTCAACCACCATTTTATTTTCCCATTGTGTTGGGACTGCTCCAAGGGGGAGTCCTTGAGTTTGGCTATGAATTCTCCATTCCCAGGATTTTTGGATCAACAAAGCTCATTGTCTTCTCATTCCCTTAGCATGATAAAATTGGAAACCAATTTGCCAATATATGTGTTATGGATTCTATTTTGCTGTTTCTTGTCCTTCCAACCTAAGGTCACTCACCAATGTCAAATTGCGCTTTGGCATGTTCTAGTGAATAGATGCCTTCTCAGTGAAGAGATCCAAGGAGTAGGTCAAAAAGTCGAAAATCCTTCACTGCCTCGAGCGACAGGTCTTCCCCAATATTCACCTTTCTACCATTTCCGATACACCAGAGAATTCAAATATCAACCAGAGGGAAAGTTGCTACTAGGGCTTTCCAACCATTGATGCACTAGTCAATTTCCTCGAAAGTTTGAACCAATCTTCCATAGAAATGTCACATATACATGTAGATTTCATTATTGGACTCCATAAGGAAGAATTGTGGGCGAACCTCTAGAGGTTGCGAGTAGGCAAGGGATTTGCTAAATAAGAAGATATTTTTGATTCCACATCCCCCAAACTTCTTTGGGGAAGCCACCAAACTCCATTTAAGGATGACTCCAGATTGCATAGATCCTAACCAAATAAAATGAAAACTAATCTTTTTGATTTTGGAAAGGATACCTTTTGACACTGTAGCAATTGATATCCAATATATCAATATGCTTTCTAAGACAGACTTGAGGAGGACTAGACACCCACCCCTGAATAAGAGCCAATTAACCCAAAAAGAGAAATGAGCTTCAAACTTTTTATATGAACACAACCAATTGATGAACTGAGATCTATTAGTTTTACGAAGAAACTTTGATACTTAAAAGTTAAAACTGTCTTCCAAATCTTTACGCGGGAAGGGAAACACATTTTCAATTTGCTGAAGAAGATCATTTGAAAGGTAATCAAGGAGATAAGATTTGTTTAATTTTATCTCCAGTAGCTTTGCAATAGAAGTCTATGATGCTCTTAAGAACATTCTTGCCCCTCAAAGATCCTTGCACGAAACATGAAATGTCATCTACAAAAAGGTAGATGATAAGTGAATTCTTGAGCCAAGATCTTGACTCCCCTAAGATCTGTTAATTTTTGAAAACTAGTGCCTAGGTAAGTAGATCAAATCTAGATTTAAACTAGTGGAATTCTTTAACCGAATAATGCAGTGGAAAAACTTAGAAAAGCAAGAAAAGCAAGAAAAAACAAATGATGTGCAAGCATAATTTTTCTGCTCTTCAACATCAATTCATCACTCAAATAACTTTCAAACTTACAAAAGCTCCCATACTAGGAAAATGGCTCTGAGAAAAAAAATACAATTGAAACCCAACAAACGTAAATTCCTAGTTGTGAGAAATTTGCTTTGGATCACCTCTATCCTTGATCGTACTGTCTATATGGCCTGCAAACCCAACAAACATGAATTTCCAACTCGGAAATCTACCCTGTATCACCTCTATGTTGGACTCTATGGTTTGTACAACTTGCAAATTAATGGTTGCTCTCTACTTCACTATTGCTACAATTCTTCTCCTTGCCCAGAAAACAAAAAAGTCTTGCTTTTGATTTTCTCTCTCTTTCTCATAATCCTTCTTGAGAAAATAATTGATGTATTCTCTCTTTCTCTTGGCTTTCTTTTATAATTTTGAGTTAAGCCAAATCCCTAATCTCAACGATTAAGATTAAATCTAAAAGTCACTTTATAAAAAGTCATTCACTTAATTATTTAATTAATAAAAGTGAATTCATAAGTCTAAGAATAATTTAATGATGATTCTTGTAACTTGGACACTTTGCTTTTGCGAAAATACTTGTCAGAGCTACAATCATCAACAAGATCTCCATTATCCCTAACATCCTTTATCAACTTACTGAGGACCTTGGCCACAATGAGAAAGAGGAATGGGGATAAAGGACAACATTAACGAATCCCTCGAGAAGCCGTAAAGAATCCTGAGGGAACCTCGTTAATAAGGACTGTGAAATAAATTGACTTGACGCACCCCATTACCCATTTAGCAATTGAAAAGCTCATTCACATTTTTAGAAGAACGAGCTAGAGAAAGGTCTAGAACTTGGTCGTAAGCTTTGGATAGATCAAGCTTTAGAATGATCAAAGATTGCATAGATAATTTCGTGAAAGTGACACTATATTGGGGATTTGCCTATTTTGTAGGAATTTGAATTGCTCTTTAGAAATCACCTCACTAAAAGTGGGCTTGAGATGTCAATCTATATGCTTGCCGCTATCTTGTACATAACGTTAGAACACGAGATAGGCCAAAAGTCATCAAAGGAAACAGAATCTTGCTTGTTGGGGATAAGGGTTAGGAAGGTGGAGTTGAAAGCCCCAACATTATCCATGATTGCTAAGATTCTTTAACCGCCTTAAGAATATTGGCTTTAATGAGGTCATAAAAACCCACATAAAATTCCATCGTGAGATTGTAAGGGCTAGGACTTTTCCCTTTCTGCATGGAGGATAGAGAAATCAAAATTTCGGTGCTCGAAACATTCTCCCCTAAGGACTTATTCATCTCTTCGGCAAAGACTAGAGTGAATTTTATCAACACCTCGAGTATTTATTGAATAGGGCACCTCGTCGGTTCCTTATAAAGAGATTCTAAATGACAAGTCCCCTTAGTTGCCTTATAGTTAAAGGAATGTACAAGGGCACCTTTTGTAGCTTTTATCTCCTAGATAATGTTTAAATTCCTCCAAAGTATTGCAAATTGATGCAATAATTTTGTATTGTTGTCTCGTTCTTTTAATTGGATAACATGGCTCTTTAAATGTATTGTTGCTTCTTCATTCTCCAGCATAGCTTGTTGCGAGGATTCAAGAGGCCGCAATTGGGAAAGCTTGTTCTCTGGAAAATACCCGATACATTCACTTCATGCATTTTGTGAATTTGAAACTCTATCTCTTTTAATTGGGCTTGGATTTTTCCATTGTAAGAGATCAACCATTTTTATGTTGGGACCTTGACCGTGGAAATATTTTTTGCAAATTGAACACGAATGAAGAGGGATGAGAGAAAGTCAAATGGATCCAAGAATCAACAACTAGCTTTTTATAATGTTGTTCTTGCAACCAAGTGTGATTGAATTTTAAGGGAGAAGGCGATTTTTCATTGACCAAAACCATTTGAAATAGAATTGGGGAGTGATCTCATACACCTCCTGTAGTCACCTAGGACTTGAAAGAAAAAGGAAGGCCTACCAAAACTTTTGAATTCAGGAAACAATAAAGCCTTTTTGAAATCACATCATTATTTACATGGAAATTCCTCCAGGTTGAAGAGAGCTTGATGGGATCAATGTCTACCAAATGATGCTTTTAAAAAAAACTAGAGAAGAAACCTTTGTGGATCTTGTTTGGGATTCACCTCCCATACTTTCCTTTGAGAAGATAAGATAATTTAATTAATGTCCAATGAATGACCATAAATAGGTCAATGGGACAAAAGGATACAACTAGTATGAGTACAATGTGGGAGTGCAAACACAACTCTTAGAAATTGCCAAAGTTAAATCTAGGATAAAATGAAGTAAAGAAGGATGCAATAATATAACAACATCGTAAACATGCATATAACTGGATCATGTAGAAGGATAAGTGAATAAATCCAGGGTTGGAGGTCAATGATGTCATGAGTGCTCGAGTCTGATAGCCAATAGCAAGTCGGGTGACATTGGCGCTGACTCGCTATCAGAATCCTCTGGATCCAATGAGGAGTCTGGTTGCATGGTCCTAGGGGGAATGTAGGAGCGAGGGATACTTGTAATTTGAGACCTAAGTAAAGAAGCTTTGGATAGGTATTTAGATGATCCATTGGGGCTGGGGGGCGAACATGTTCTGGTACTAAACTCTCAGTTGCTCTGAGTGAGTGAATTGATGTACTGTTTGACACCTTTGCAGTTGTCTTGAGGTTATTAGTTAGCCTCCAAAGAGGTTGGGGGGGGGGTGGGGGCGCTAAGGGGAGACATGAAGTCTCATTGCTCTACTATCTAAGATATGCTGGAACTCAACTCTTCGCTTGTTGCTTTAAACAATTGGATCAACCTGAAAGTATGATGTGTTCGTCTGAGTCATCCTCGAGTGAGGTGGGGTATGTAGGATCTGAGATCTGTGTCTAAATATCCCCCTGATGAAGAGGGCTAGGCATCTCTGGTCAAGTTATTGGAAGAAGGTAGAGATGGATCCGCTGGACTTTCTATATAGGCAATGATATCACCCTCCGATCTCATAGTATGTAGGGCACCATACAATGATGTGCATCTTAGTCTCCATCTCCTGTAGGTGGCATAACTAGTAGGCCCTATCGGAGCGTGGCAAATGGTGATTCTTCTCCACCTGAAGTCAATGGGACTCAACTCAAAGTTGCCCTATTGGGATATTGAGGGAGTGCATCCAGTGCTTGCGAGTATAAGGGGGGCGGGTGATGAGGCCATCCAACAACCCCAAAAAATGCTCTGGGTAAAAGGACATCTTTGAGGTAAGGCTTGTTGAAGATGTTGGAAAATGTAACTAGGTTCGGTCTTCATTAAATGTATTTGAAGTCATCTTGTAATAAACTTGTCAAAAGAATGAAGAAAATAAATTTTTATTATTGTGACTTATTAAAGCATGGGTTTCATGCTTGGGTCACCATGTTTTAGGTCAAAGTCCCCATTGAGGACTTCTAGGATTTATTCTGAGTCAATAGAGTCATTGTACTTTTAAAGAGACCCTTCTTGGGCTTTTGAATCATGTAAAAAGGTTTAGTATTGAGTCAAATATAATTTATGTATCCTCCACATCAAGTCGGCCTAGAAGAGATCAAGTCGGCCTAAGGACATCAATTCGACCTCCCTTGAAGCCTATAAATAGAAGCAAGTCGAATTCATTTGGGGGAGATCATCTCAAGCAAGTTCGATATCTCTAAGGAAGTAGGAAAAGTGCGGAAGTGGGTCTAAGGAAGTCAAAAGAAGTGCGAGTTGGGTGGAGTCTAAAGAGAATAAGAATAACAAAATTTTGGTGCCTCTTTCTCTTTGTTTCGTGCCCTAGTTTGGGAGATCGAAGTTTTCCAAGTTGCGCTGATGTTGGACGCTGCCTGATGCCGAAAGCTGCCTGATGCTGGAAGCTGCGACATAGTTGAAGTTGTTAGAAGAGAGGTTGAAGATTTGGGAGGTTAACTTGGTGCAGAGGGAAGGTTTGGTCTTTGTCTAGGGTGAAAAGTCTCAAAGAATACTTTTGAAAGGAAGAAGAATTTCTTCGACTAGGTTTTCCTCTCGAGGGTGGTTTTTCCCTGGGATAGTGCCTATATCTGGTGTCCATTTTTTTATGTGCTTTTGCTTTGGTAATTGCTTGATGAACTAAAAAGAAAGAAGATATAAAGAAAACTTAATAAGAAGTCAAGAACATCACAAGTAATTATCAAGTATAAGAAAAACTTTCTGCCTTTCTAATTTTCTAACAGAAGAATGTAACTAGTGTCGGTCTTCATAATTGAATTGGTGTCATAAGAAAGAAAAGATAAATTATTTATAAAAATATTTTTTTTATTGACTTATTAAAGCTTGGGTTTCATGCTTGGGTTAATGGTCAATAGGTCAAAATACCCATTGAGTGCTCTAGGATTTTTGTTTAAGTCAAAGTCAAACTTATTATGTAAGAAACCCTTCTTGGGTCCGTGGAGTCAAAGAAATTTATTTATTTTGTCATGTCAAACCCTCCATCCATCGAGTCGGCCTCAAACTTCACCCGCTACAAGTCAGCTTATCCTATTATTCATGCGGACTCATTTACAAGAAGAAACAACTATATATACCCTAGTGAACTCGACCTAACCTGAAGCAGAAAAATTCGGATATGACAGAACAACGAAGTTAGGAAAAGTATAGCGAAACTACAAGACCGAGATATCATTGCTGGACCAAAGTATTGAGTACAGGAGATGAACTTTATCACATATTCAAAGTATCTATAATTGCAAGAACTGAAGTCTCTATGGTTACAAGAAGTCGAAACTTTTGGAATTGCAGGAGATGTCAAGAAGGATAAAAAAACTTGAAGATCTGTTTTGGAAGAAGAATACTACAAAGGCTGATTTGATGGATTGAATGAGGTTTAAGTCAAGGGTGAAGGATGGCCTCAATTTGATTTTGATACTACTAAGGAAGAGTTTGATTGGGTTCTCCTCTCCTTAGGGGTTTTACAATCGTTGAGTGCCTACATTTGGTGTTCATTGTGTTTTTGGCATTTATTTGATGATAAGAACACTAATATAATCAACATAAAACAAATACAATATCCCAAGTAAATGTCAAATCAGAGAAATCAAATATAAATGCTGCCCTAATGAATTTCTCAACAAGGCTCACTGCGGGGGATGTCCAAGTGGCCTAAATGTATAATCTATAGATATCCTCTCTGATGGTCTGATTCAGTGTGTACCGAGTTGGTAAGAGATGTGTTGGTTTGTCAAGGGAGAAACTAAATGGAGGAAGGCACTCTTGGGAGATGATCACTGATTGAAGGAGCTGAGATGCGTTTGCAAATCATCCACGAGCACAACCTGAGTGGGTAACCAAAGTGATGTCTTCCGAAGAACAAAGTGCAAGATCGGGGTATCCCTCTCTCCTGATAGAAGAATATTTGTAAGCCTTGACTTGATGGAGGAAAAAGACCAAGTGGAAAAGGACCTTAAGGCGAAATGGGTGGACCCCGAACTCTGCCTGCATAATGGGTTGCAGAACTATGCATTTGCAACAAATGATATGCTAGAGAAGTAGGTTTTAGACTCTCTTCATCGTGGCCCGATTTGACTATGGTAAATTGGGTCCCCAAATGACCGTGGGTCTGATAATGGCGCCCATGAGGTGGAGCTTGAACGAGATATCTTGGAACTTTGCCTGGAAGGACTGTTGCTGAGTGAGGGCTAGTGAGCCGTAAACTTTACAGAGTCGAGGTTGGAGTGCCTGCCACATACCAAATCTGGGCCCTATGAACAATACCCCAAGTAGATATAAAATGTGGTGATCTCAATCTTCGTCCCACGCTAGTAGAAGTGTAGGTCTGTAATAGAGTTTTTCAAGGCATTGAAGATCAAAACCTTGGTTTTACCCTAGTTGACCTTCAACTGTCGAAGTCACAGAAACTGGCCAACACATCAATTTGCCTTTGTAATCCTTCGGGAGTAGAGTTCAACAAGACCAAGTCATTAATGAAGAGGAGCAAGGAGATCTGAACATGGTGCAGTAGGCAATTGTCACCCTCTTGTATCATGTATGTGCTCATTGATGAAAGACTTGAGCTCATCAATATAAATCCCAAAGAGAGTTAGAGAGAGGGCACACACCTGCTTCACCCCAATGGTAATCTGAATGAAGTCTGAAAGACCATGGGCCATTTTTATGTGCCCCAATACCGAATCATAAAGTCTCATGATAAGAAGAGAGAGGGTCTTTGATATGAGGGTCTCTAGAATTATGCCTCCCATGAAATCGTGTCAAAAACTTTCTGGAAATCTACAAACTATAAACATATGAAGAGCAATGACGGGCCTCCTCAATGATGATTGTGAGGGTGAAGATGTGATCAATTATCTGGTAGTTTGGGTGAAAGCTGAATTTTCCTCTAGCTCTAAGATGTTGATTCTCCTATTCCTCAAAAAGCCATTGGTGTAGAATTGTGGCAAGAAGCTTAGAGAATGTGTGGCCTATTATGATAGTTCTGTAGCTATTCGGATTAACATTGCTCCCAAATTTGTGGATTAGTTGGATAATGTGTCTTGTCCAAGGGGGGGGGGGAATCTTGAACAAATTGCATGGTAAAAAATGTTTACAATATATGACTCAAGCTATTGAATGCCATGCTTAAGAATTTGGCTTGAAACTCATCCTTATCAACCCCTCTTTTGGTACTCAAACTTTTGGCTGCTTTCCTAATCGCTAATGGAGAAAATAGGTTGCATAAGGTGGGAGGGGCAAGCATACATGTGGGGGGTTGTCTAGGGATATTGTAAAGGGAGGTGGTGTGGGAGAACATGGGGTCAAGGGTAGGAGAGATGGTGTGATGTCTAGGAAAGAGGGCCCACCAAAAAGCTTTCAGGGAGAGGCTGAGAGCATCACAAAGTTCTCGTCTTCGTTGGGAGAAGAATGTTCGTGTTTTGCAGTGAAGTAGTCTACGGTAAGCTTTGCGAAGTTTAGGGGAGGAAGATGGGTCATGCATAAGTGTGTGGCAAGGACGTTTATGGAAAGATTTGTGTTCATCATCAAATCGACTGTTCGTAGGACATGTAACAGGGAAAGAGTTAAGTTTAAATCCCCTCCTATAGGAATAAGAGGATTATCTAGGACGCTTGACTTTGCTAGGCTTTGTCAGAATGGGATTCTCTTAGCCTAAAGACCATAAATGTTGATGGCCTTCAAGATGATACCCAACACCTTCACTTCTAGTGAGACCAAGATCAAAGAATTAAGTGAGGAAGACGATAGAGCTTTGAAAGCAGGGCTCCATATAAAACTTCTGGATTGACCTTCTACATCTATTGAATAGAAGACTAGTTTTTGAGCTAGGGCTTGAGAAAAGCTATGAATCTGTTGCCATCCACCATAATCTCCTTAGTTAAGATGATATTTGGCTTAATACCATTGATCTTTCTTTTGAGGGAAAGGTTTTTTGGGACCCCCAACTCCTCTAACGTTGAAAGAGAGAACGATCATGAGGAATTTTTTCTAAGGGATTTCCTTGCTCCAAGGGCCTTCGAGATGGTGGATTGCCTCCCTTTCTTCATATCTTGAACTGCCTATTGTTGAGCCTTCAATAGATGTAATTTTTGCTCCATTGGATTGACTAGCAACTAAATTGCGGCCAAACCCTTGAGGAGTAGGATTCTTCTTTCAACTTCACATGTGGCTTAAGGGTGTAGCTCTTTCTAAGGGAAGGCTTGTGACCAAATGGAGAGGGAAAAGGGGCATGACCCTTCAAAGAAACAAGTTTGAGCTTTAAAGGAGTTTCATTAATGGCTTGAGGCGATTGAGGAGACAAAAAGGTCCTAAAAATAGGGCAACTTGAATGAGTGGAAGGGCTAGGGAAAGAAGGCTTAGCGAAAGCAATGACACTCACTTCTTCTAGATTTAGATAGACAACCTTGCCCTCTATGAAACCTTTAGAAACTTGACAAGGAATTAGATTAGGCAAGTTTTGAGACTTACTAGGAAACTCTTCAGGGAAACTAAAGGCATTGCTTTCTTGACTAGCGGAGCTACAAAAACTGAAGGAGTCTGGCCTTTGGCCTTTTGCAAACAAACTTTCTTTTGTGTCACTGCAATAAGCTAGAATGTGCCCTATTTTTTGGCAACTGAAGCACATGAAGGGCATCCTCCAATAATTGATTTTTTCAACCCACTTTTTGTCGTCGAACACCATGTATAAGTCACCCAACAAACCATCTCTCAAGTCGACTTCCACTTGGATCCATGCTCATTTGTGATCCGTCTTAGAGGCCCAGTCAAGCTCTAAATTCATAAATCTTCCTAATCTTATTCCCTATGGTGGAGGGGAAAGCCTCTTTTTATAATAGCAGGGGGAGGTCAGGGACAATAGGCCAAATCTTCTATATCGAGATTGGGGCTCTAATAAGGTCGAAGTCAATAGACCAATTTTGGAGAATCTGGCTTGAAGGGCCCCATTTCCAGAATTGTTCCAGAATTTTCCCATAGTCATCCACAAAACCAAACTTGAAGAAAAACCACCCATGGACTAAGCCATGAAAGTCAAGAATATACTTGAGAACAAGCTTCCAAGAATTTCCCATCCATTTGCCTCTTTCCCACTGAAATGACCCACCAAAGTTCTTCCCAAGTAGTCTAAGAGGAAATAAATATAGACGTCTTGCTTAACCACCATCGCAACTTTCCCAAGTCTTTCCCTAATACACTTCTTTCAGTGGGAGGGAGCTGATGTCCACCTAAACTCTTCACAACTGGAAACCCACTGCTGCAGCACAGTACCAACTTCCTTTTTTGAAGAAGCCAAGTGATAGAGAGCATCATCAGACTGATGCAGGGTTGAAAGAGAGACATTATTGCCCATGATGGGGAAATCGAATGGAAAGGAGTTCTTGATTGATGCACATGCATTCATAGGGGAGGCGATAATTGAGGATCCAATGAGGATTCATGAAGAGCTCATGTGTCTTGAAACTGCTTCCCAATTTGGCTTGAGTATTGAAAGGGCAACCTCTGGCATCATATTCTCATTGAGGCCAAAAAACCTATGCCTTGAACATGCTGCGCCAAAATCTAGAAGGTCCTCTTCCATGATGAAATGGAGCGATGACCGTTGGGCAAGACAGGTGAGGTGAATCAATGGAAGAACTACTGGAAAGACATTGGAGAAAAACCTCACACTAGGAACCAAGATCAACAATTGGCCTTTGAAAATTTAAATGCCATGATGTAGAAAGTTAGAAACCATATCTATGAGAAAGTAAAGAAAGGGGTGCCAACTGGAAAGACATCAGAGTGGAACCTCGCAATAGGATAC
This sequence comes from Pinus tabuliformis, assembly GCA_031772625.1. Lineage (NCBI taxonomy): Eukaryota > Viridiplantae > Streptophyta > Pinopsida > Pinales > Pinaceae > Pinus > Pinus tabuliformis. Next base: position 1,411,027,798 of record CM062816.1, on the reverse strand, counting down.
CAAGACCAAAAACTGGCCATCGAAAATTTAAATGCCATGATGCAGAAACCATATCTATGAAAAAGTAAAGAAAGGAGTGCCATCTGAAAGCCAACAAACATCAAAGGTGCAAGCAAAAAGTGGCATTATAATAATCATACCATACTTATTTAGGGAACAAGGTGGGTAATTAAAGATTGAATTGGAAGAAATTTGAATGAAATTTGCAAAGCAAACTTTTGAAATACATGATCTTTGAGTTGAAAACCAGTTTCCTGAATATGCTATGAAGATCTTCATTACGAAGTGAATAGGCTACAATGTAAATTTTAAAAATAGGTTAACAAGGCATTAAATTTAAAAATGATTTATAAGGATCAGAGAAAAAAGCTAATGTGTTCTAGAAGCAATAAAATCTCGTTTCTTACATTAGAGGAGATGTTGATACTTTCTACTTGCAGATGGGATAGTGGATGTGTCATAAGTGAGAGCAAAGTGGAGGTACCTGTGTAGAGCCTTACACTCCTCATCATACTTGTGGTTGATGGGACATTCATACATGCCCTAGGGTGTGGACAGGATTAATGTGGTGGATGGCATGGGAGTAAGAATCAAGGGCAGCCTCCCAAAGAATCTGTGATGTTGAATCATAATTGTTGGTGGCTGTAATGAGGGAGGAGAAGAGGAACAATCTGAGAAGGATTTGCTTTACCTTATCCTGTTTGCACGCGGTTGATTGATAACCAAATTCATGATACTATGAAGCAATGTTATTAGAACCGAACTGGTGATCAAACCGAAAATCCTTGTGGACTGGGAACTGGTAAAAAACTGGAAAAAAAACCGGTTTACCAAAAACACATAAGATATTCATATTTTAAAGAAAAACATATATATTCATGTGCATCCATATGAATCCAAACCATTTAAACACAAATATGCAAAAGTTCTCATTTACATAGCATGTAAGGGTGCACTTAACCAAAATAGCATCGAGTGCAATCCATCTCTGAACTGAAAATACATTAACAAATAGGCTCTAGATGGCCTCTAGCATGCAAAAAAAATCATGCTACAACAAACACCTACATATCATCAAATTCATTGCTTATATTGGGGTTTTCGTCATCAATATAACCATTTTAGGCATTAAATTAAGATAGAAAAAATGTAGCATGTCATGTCAAGATTTTGTTTGAGTGATGGGTAAATTTTTAGTAGTGTCATGATAGAGGAGTTAGACAACCAATGCCACTAACATCAAAGTACATAGAGGGCTTGGTGCTCTTTGTTGAATACTAGTTCCATACACTCGTACATGACAAAATCCAGTGGAAATGTTGCAATCCCCCCAATCCTGAAATCCCAAAAAACTGTTAAGTCTGCTGGATTTTGAGTGAAATCTAAAATTCTATTTTCGCCATATGAAATCCAATGAGGTTGGAACCATTCTCAAACATCCTGAGCCATTTCATGATAATGTTAAAACTTTAAGTTAAAGGATCCTTTTACTTCAAGAATTAACATTCCCATGAATTGCATAGCAATACTGGGGCAATAGGCTTGATTATTAGGCTGAAAGCCATAGGCTTGAATATTAGGCTAGCCTAGGGGAGAATTAGAAGTGGGCGAACCCACTGAAAATATAAAAAAACCAAATTTTTTACGCTGTCCTGCATAGGTACAAACTGCACGGAACCAGTCCTGAACCGGCCGGTTCGGTGAAATAGGCCAGTTTAGTACCGAACTGCCTTGTTCCATTACAGAACTGGCCATACTGAACCGGCCTATTCCGCTTTGGAGGCCCGGTTCAGATTGGTTTTGGGCCAAAAACAGCCGGACTGGCCGGTTCTGATAACACTGCTATGAACCTAGATCAGCAGTTCTGCAATGGCCAAGGCTTTGGAGAATCTAAATTAATTAGCTATTTATGTAGTGTTCTTCTAAAATTTGAATAAAATGTGGTTGTAACTTAGTTTATCTATTTCTGCTGACATGTACAATATGGAGGGGATTTTTTTTTTTTTTTGGTGTGGGAAATATCTGATTCTTGCCTTAATACTTTCTGTTGTTGGTGATGTAGGGTGGCTGTGCAATGAGGCCTTACCTCAGTGAGTTGATGCCATTGATTGTAGAGGCACTACTAGATGGAGCAGCTGCTGTTAAACGTGAAGTTGCTGTTGCTACTCTTGGTCAGGTTGTTCAGAGTACAGGGTATGCTAAGTTGTTCCTATGTGATTTGGTATTTGTTCTCTGTAACAGATCTTGATGATTTTTTGTCTATTTGATTGCAGACTTCTGGCTTTTATCCTTCTTTCTGTTAAATTTGAATTATGAATTTCTTTTGATGCTTTATCGTATTACCTGAGTGAGCTAAAGACAGAATGAATGTCTCTAAAGACACAATGAATGGCTTACCAATGCATCCAGTTGAAATTTGGGGAATCAGAAGAATGCAATGTCTGAATAGGAGTTAGCTACAACAATTAATTAATATCTGGATCTGGTGTAATACTACAAAAAGAACTATAAAGTAAAATCAGGAAGAAAACAGAGGCCTTGGATTTCTCGTCTTGTCTCTCTGATTACAAATCTATAAATTTGCACATACATTGATTATGCAAGTACAATACAGTATGACGATTATATTATGTATACTTTATGGCCCTTTTAATGGGCATGAAACTTCACCAAGCTTTTCATAGTTTGTAATACAAATATACAACGATCAGGTCAGTTTGTTAAAACCGTGCAAGTTTTTGGAGGTAGTAGTTGAGTCATTTCTATTTCTAGTATCATTCATCGACACACCCTTTGGTGGAACTTGTTCTTGAGATTTGGTGTTTTATGTTGCAGAATGCTAAATTGGATTTTGTTGAACAGGCCATTAATATTCTCTGTTTGCTCATCGAAACTCTAGCACTTCCCTACATATTTTGTTTTGATGTGTCTTTGGGAAAGCTTGCCAAGTCCTTATGTATGATTCGAGTACATGTACCCAATTAAGGTGGTGATTGTATATTATAACATATTAAGTTGGTGATGCCATATCAAGTCCACAACTCATTACTAGAAGGTTTTTGGTTGCATTTGTTGTCAGAAAGCTCCAAGAAACATGATGTTATACAGATTACAAGTGTGTTTTCAGAATTTGCAATGAAACTGTGTGATAAATTAGGCAGATTGAATACCTACATTCAGGGTGCATGTTTTTTTTTTTGGAAGTTTTTAATTATCTTTTATTTCTGCATTTTTTGTTTAGTTTCCCATGTAGGATGTCCCCACTTTTTACTTCTTGTGGTTCAGGGTGGGGTGCATTGGTGGGGGCGGGGGGTTGGTGGTGTGGTGTGGGGGGTGTTCTAGACTATCCCGGAGGTTCTGACACTCTTACCCATGTACCTGGAACTGCAACATCCCAGTTTCCTTTTCTGTGATGGCTGGGGATGTGTCCCCATGTGACATAGGTGATAAACTATCCCTGTATATTTGAATATTTCTAAACATCTCATAAAACTATGATGCAGTTAATTTCATTCAACTCACAGTCTGGACAAACAAATTACCTATTTTATCTCTTGCGTTGAGACTTTTAAATTTTTTTTTTCTCTAAGGAAAAAATTGGAGCTTTGTATTCAAAGAGAAAAAAATTACATTCAGAGAAGTACTGATCTGACCAAACAATCAGCAGAGAGAATACATCTGCCAATTACCCTTCTAATCATCCAAAACGTCTAAAAATGTTTCAAGGCTCAAGGCCTATAAATTGATCTAGTCCTCTATATATATATATATGCAGATTCAAGAAAGTCCAATAAAAAGGAGGATAGAGTCCTCCCATAAGAGTCCTCAAATCCAGAAACAGTTCATAAGTGCAGCCACAGTTTCATCTTTGTTATGTAAAAATTGTAATATGGTTTTACGTAACTATAGTTAATTATGGAAGGGCATGATCTTCTGATCGGTACCCCTTCCCTAATTAACTATTTTCTGTACAATTCTTATATAATATATGTCCTATAATGGATATTTACATATACCAGATCTTCTGAGTATTCTGCTGCATATACAAACTTTGTTCATAACATTGGTATTAGAGCATTTACGAATTTTGTTCATAACATTGGTATCAGAGAATTTACGAACATTGTTCGTAACATTGGTATCAGAGCATTCCTTTGAGTATACGGACTTTGTTCGTTGCAATCTTAAAAGAGAGAAAGGATCAGAGTCCCTACCTCCCTCTTGTTTGTCCACCAAGAGATCACCCACGTGATCATTCCAAATCAGTTAATACAGGCCATCAGCCAGAGATATATGTTCTCTGATGATATGAAATATCATTAAAAATAGAGATCATATTCTATTTAATTTTATTCCAACAGAAGTCCTAGGGCCAGGCTTTGCAACCTATAATCATCCATGATCCACTTAGTAATGAGCTTCAAGGCACCAAATATGCACATGTGGCTTCATAATGTAAAATTATACTTTCCCTTGTCCAAATTAGATGATCTTTAGGGTGATTTTGGTCCTCTCGAAAAGAGGAATTGAATGCAATAATCATATCCATGAAATGAGTTGTCCAATGTGGAATTTGGCCCTATGTCATGTCCTTTCTCAAATGTATTAGTCACGAGGTGCAGCTACACAAATTTGGCATCATTTTTGGCTTAGGAGGACCCCACACGCAAAACTTAGGAACTATAGGCAATTCGACTTTATTTCTGGCAGCTAGTGGAGTGTGGGGGCCAACCACATGAATAGTTCGAACTTGGCCATAGCATGAGTTGGAGGGAATCGAATTAGTGGAAGGAGGGGCTCACATGAGGCTAAGGGGGCCCAAGGTGATAAAAGAGGAAGGAGCTCTCATTTTGCAGCATCTTTGATCATTTTACAAACAAACTTATCTCTGTACGCTTTGCTGCTTAGCGAGTCTACCCACTATTTAGCCACGGATCTTCTGCAGGGAAGATTCAACCTCTACTTCTGGGGACTATTCGTGCCCGCCCTAGGGAGGCTGTTCCACAATGATTTCAGGGGTTCCAGCATTAACATTCACTTCATCCAACCAGGTAGAGGAGGAGACTGTATTTTTTGGGCAACTAGAAACACGCAGGAGGGGATTGAGCCAGCCAGGAGGTCCATAGCTTGTTGGGAGTTCCAGGAGCTGGAAAGGTTGTTGGTTGAGGACAATTTTGCTGAGTTTTGCATCTAGCCAGTCATGGGTTACAACAGTATGAATTTCTAGGCAGAGGGATTGCGTAGAGGCCTCTGGTAGCAAAGTCGTGGTGCTTGGGAGAGTAGTCATCTGGGCCAAGGATTATTCGGGGAGCAAGGAGTCAGTCATCACAGGTGAACCCAACATTCTAGGGGTGTTTTCAGAGGGATTTGTAGGTTTCTTCGTGCAAGTCAAATTTGGCAGCAGTAGTTGGGGAGAGGCTCCAAGGAGGTCGGAAATCCAAATTCAAAACCAGAGAAATTCCCTTTTGGGTTTTTTGGGTTTTGTCCAAGGAGTCTAAGCACATTCCAGCAGGTCGAAGTTCAACAGGGTAGTAATTTTACTGTGACAACGCAATGCAAAGTGGTGCATCAACTAGGCATCCTTCAACTCAGCTATTCCATCACCTGGGTTTGGTCTAGCTTGTCTTTGAGACAAGCCCAGATGCACCAACTGATTTATATTGTACGTATGATCTCAGATTTTATAATATATGGCTCAACAGTTCTAGATTTAGAGTGTTTTATGGATGTATAATGCATGTTTTTAATTTTATGCTGCTACACTGTTTATTTGTTTAAAATATCACTCATATTCCTACTTAGGAACATCACAGTGGTAACAAAGCCTAGTTCTTGGCTCAGCTGTGGGGTTTGTTTCCTATGAGAGGAGAAGGCTAGGAGAACATCACTCGCTGCAGGCAGAGGTACATGAGCAGAGAAAGGGAGTTAGAAATTACGTCAGATACGGAGGAAAGAGGGAAAGTAGTGGACGATGAGGATGAAATGCTAGAGCCCAAGAGCAAGGAGGAGATGGCTTTCGATAGCCTCTTGAGGGCCTTGAGTGACTTGGCCAAGGGGCAGAAAGACATGCTGGAGGAGATCAAATCACAGAATAGAGACAAGGCTACACCTAGAGGGTTTTTATGTGGAGAAACTTCCGGGGCTTCTCGGCCTTTCGACCACCCCTCACCAATAGTGCAACACCCTTGAATTATTGTGCCAACTAGGGCTACACTATCCTCTTTCGTGCCAATGGCACAAATGGAACTAGTAAGGGAGGAAGACATTCCCCAAATGGGGGATTACTTTAGAGAGTGGCAGGGGATGGACGAAGATTTCAAAAAAGCCCTCTCCTTTAGAGATTACTGCAAGCTCAAGCGGAGTGAGAGGAACAAGGGGTATGGAGGACAAGGGACCCAAAACTATGAGTTGCAGAGAACTATAGGGAGGATGTATTTCCCTGCATTTGATGGCACTGCCAAGTGCACAACCAAGGCTTGGGTTGAAAAGATGGACACATACTTTCAAGTTAACCAGATGACGGTGTAGGAAGCCATTAAGATGGCATCGCTTCACTTGGAGGGGGAAGCCCATGATTGGTGGTTTCACGGCTTGACCACTTTGGGGCATGCCCAAATAGTTTCTTATGAGGACTTCACCCGAAGGGTGGTGGAGCGATTTGATCAGAGGGATCCAGAGGCATCTTTCAGGGAGCTGACACAATTGCGCCAAATAGGCAACCTAGAGTAGTACTTCTCAAATTTTTTGTATGTGTCAGTGATGGTCCTGGATTTGTCTGAGCCAAGGAGGGTATACACCTTCATTGAGGGCTTGCTTGAGCCTTTGCGTGGATTGGTGAAGTCACGCAGACCCTCCACGTTGTAAGAAGTGGTGGTGTGTGCCAAAGATTTACAGGGGGCCATCCCCAAGACCAAAGCGCCATTTCTTGCACGAACCCCTTTTCCATAGAAGGGGCATGAGACTAGACCCCCACCATTGAGGACCACACCGGGGAGGGGGCAACTAGATGAGGAGACATAGGACCTCCAGAGGAGGAAGCTGTGCTTCACATACAGAGAGCCCTAGGCACCTAGCCATAGGTGCACTATAGGTAGAGCACATTACATTGAGGTCTTTTCTGATAGTGACCAGGAGGATGAGGTGGATCAAGATTGTGGTGGGACAGATGGAAAGAGTCCGGTGGACAGAGGGCCACCACCACCTCCTCCACAGGGAGGGGCATTTCTTGCCTCATCAAGAGGAGTCCTTGCTTCTTTATGTGACATTCCGAAGTTTTTGACACTTAGGATCAGAGGTACGGCACAGGGACAGAGGGTGTCGGTGCTGGTGGACAGTGGGGCTACCCACAACTTCATAGATGCACGCAGCACAACTTATCCAGAGGAGGGGCATCACCACAACATAGTTTGAGGGGTTCTCTGTCCTAGTACTAGGTGACCGTACCATCCAGTGTACCAAATGCATGCCCTGCTGGATAGTAGTTTTGGGAAACTACTCGATGACAGACCACTTCTCTGTGATCAATGTGCCAGACAACACCGTGGTGATGGGTGTCCATTGGTTGTATTCCCTTAGGCGAGTCACGACAGATTGGAGGAAACTTGAGATGAAGTTCATGGGGCCATATGGCAAACTGGTGGCCTTGAGAGGCATGTAGTCTTATCTGCCTCAGATAGTTTCGGCCCATAGGATGGAGGTAGATCCTTGGCATGGGGACATTGCATGGGTAATCGAGTTGAAGATCTCAGAATTTAGGGGACAAGCACAACCACCACCAGCAGACATACAGGCTTTACTGGACATGCAGTAGTGTATGGGGACATTCCACCATGGAAGCCACCGGATAGAGGGGTTTGAGCACACCATTGAGCTGGAGCTGGATTTATAGGCAGTCATCACTACTCCTTACAGGCACCCCAAAGCCTATAAGGACAAGATAAAGAAGGCCATTCAGGAGTTGCTTGCGTTGGGCCATATCAGGCCTAGTTCCAGTCCTTTTGCTTCTTCCGTAGCGCTGGTGATGTTGGAAATAATACTGAGGGGGGGGGGTGAATCAGTATTATCAAATCAATATAACTTTTCACTTTCCATATTAAGATTCATATGTGATGCAACAAGTATATATCGAGTAAACGTATGATTCAGTTAGTTGATCTCTAATGAGTGCATCAGAACTTTATTAACCATATGAGTAGTAAACCGAAGCAGTAAAATAGAACAGATCATCACACACAAGAAGCACACATGAACACCATGATGTAAGGTGGAAACCCAATGTGGGTGAAAACCACCTACTGCAAGTCGTCTCAATCTTCTTTAATAAGAAATACCTTTTACAATAGTTCTGTACTGGTGCAGACTTATACCAGACTACCAGTACACAGGCTTCTACCTGCAGAAGGCTACAACCTTCTCTCGTTTTCCAGACTCTCCTGGAAGGGAGCTACAACCCCCTTTGCTCTTGTACTAGCCGATCCATTTACTAGTATGCAGGCTACTACCTGCTGAAATGCTCCAACCTTTACTTGTTTTCCAGCTGCTACTAGAAGGGAGCTACCACCCCCTTGGCTCTTGTACTAGCTGATGTACTAGTACGTAGGTGCTGACCTACCGAAGGCTACAACCTTCTCTTTCTTCCTCCAGGTACCACGTTTCATCAATTTTCAGACTGGATACACTGAAGCAATGTTACTTGGGAGCGGGAGCGGGAGCGGGGAGCGGGAGCGACCATTTTCAGAAGCTCCCGGTTTGGGAGTGAATCGGGGAGCGATTTTTTAAAAATATATATATTTTTTATATTTTTTAATTTTTGATACATATATGTCAACAAAAACATGTAGAATGATGAAATAGACATAAAAAGCATAAAAAAACATAAATTGATCATTGAACCATATCACATCAATCATCTAGAAATTATAATCGTCATCAACCATGTCCATGAGTCTTATAAATCATGATTCATCAAATTCAATATTAAAGTTTCTACTTCAAGCTTTCAGAATTGAAAATTCAATAACATTTATCATCATTGATCACCAAAGTAACAAGTTGTACTTGTAAGCCAAGTTTAACCATTACAAGAAGTAATATCGAAGATATTTCTGAGTCCTAACTTCTAACTGTTAACATGATATGAAATGTTAAAAATTTATAAAATGAAACATGAATAATGAGATGAAATGAAACAACTTTAGTCTTTCACAAAGCATCATATTCATAATTCACAATTATTACCAATGAGTTATAATTGCCAAGGCCCAACTTCAAACTTCAAATTTTCATTGTCACAGTGATATAATGTTTACAAAAAATATCATAATGTCATAATGATATGAAAGAGTCAAGAGTCGAGTCAAGGACTCAAAACTCAACAGTTATGAAAACTAAAGTCTAATAGAAACTAAAAAAGACAAGTAAACTGTAAATCTACAAGTGGCCCTTGCCACGAGAGTCTCCAGGAGTATAAGCAGGTCGTGGTGGTCTTCTAGGAGTCTCCCGCACAGACCGACGACCAGAACTAGAGCCTCCACGTGAGGGTGTCGATGGAGGTGGCGACAGCAATGGAACAAGACTCGGGCCCCGAGAACTGCTACTGGATGGTGGAGGTGGAGGTGGAGGTGGCATGGCTGCTGCAGCTGCTTCATTTTCATCCCGTACAAGCTCCTCTTCTAGTTCTTCAATATGTACAATGCCATCCTCCAAATTGTCGTCCTCAGGGTGATTGTCCCAAATTTTATATGTGGGATCTTCATTAGCCCGATCACAGTAATGGCTCAACAACCTCAAGTTGTAGTGCACATAAACCAAGCTTTCTGCTCGGTTTTCGTTGAGTCTGTTTCTTTTCACATTATGTATATAACTGTAGGTGCTCCAACACCTCTCTGCAGAAGAAGAATTTACAACCTGTGAAAGAACTTTTTTTGCCAATTTTGGCAAAAGTCCGTGGCCGCCATATGTTTCCCACCATGTGAGAGAATCAAATTTATCTTTGTCGTCCATTGCATGGAAGTTACCATACAAACCACTGCCACTGAAGTATCTGCCTATTTCAAGGCGCACAGCTGCACATTCCTCCCTGTCAGGAACCAACTTTTCTAATGCTTCCAGATATCCTCTAGTTACCTCTTGATCTAAATGGGGTTTGGTCCTAACACCACCCCCTGCTGCAGGTTTGCCCAACCAAGATTCTGAGTAGTATTTTGGCGTAAGGATATACGCCAAGCAATGTAGTGGAAGGTTAAGCCTATTCCACCGTTCACACACACAATCATGAATCAGTTTGTACAAGTTGGGATCTTTATTATGAGCAATGTCTTTTATTTCCCCCAACATGGTATCCATTTGCTCATACACCTCGCCAATCACTGGTTTGTCTGTATCTGCAAACCGAATCATGTTATAAATTGGCTTGGTGAAATCCAATACCTGTCTCACAGTTGTCCAAAACTGCCCATCAAGAGCGGCCTCCTCCACCGTTTCAAAACTTGCCATGTCAGCTACATTTGTAGCCCTTTCCTTTAACACCTGCCAATGTGGACTTGATACCATGCTAGCTAATGCCTCTCTTACCTTCAAAAGGTGCCTGAAGGTGAGGTAATAGCTACCAAATCTAGTCCTCACAATCTTCAACAACTCCAATCTCGAGTGACTGCGGAAAAGGCCATGGGTATTGCTATGATTTGTAATAAATTTTATCATTTTTTTTCCTTTCTTGTACAAATCACCAATCCATTGGTATTGTTCATTTTTTTTTTTGACAATATCATGCAACAGAAGGTTCAATGTGTGAACCAAACATCCAGACCAAAATATGTTCGGGTATTTATCCTCAATAATTGCTCCCGCTGCCTTACAATTAGGAGCATTATCAGTGATGACTTGGATGACATTGTATGGGCCAATACGCTCAATTGTTTCAAGCAATGCTTCTGCAATGTTGATAGCGGTCTTGAACTTGTCTGAGTAATCATGTGCAGCTAGAAAGATGGGACCACTTCGGGACACAGCAAGAACACTTATCAATGGCTTGCCTTTTACATTTGTCCATCCATCAGATACAATGGACACCCCATTGTCAGTCCAAGAACTTGTCATTTTATTCAAAGAATGTGATATTTTTGCTTTTTCATGATCAAGGCCAACAATTCTTGCCTTGTCATACCCAGGGCTCTTGTATCCTTTAGGGGCATCATTTATGGCAGAAACCATTTCGTGCCAATAAGGTGAGCGTAGAACATTGAATGGTATCCCACATGCACAGAGGAACTTGTAAACTTTTGAATCCACATCATTCCTACACCCCTCATCAAGGAAATCTGATATGGTTCTACGCCTTAAAGATGATGACCCTGTGCCTCCATGTCCATATCCACTGCCTTGGGAGGATGCTGAAGGAGTTCTTTGTGATGGTGAGATTGGTTCAAAGAAACCCCTTGATCTTTTTGTTCTGTATTGGGCGTCCTCCTCTTCCTTTATGTATTTGGCTCTATCTGCTGTTGACACCGCTGCACAAGTTTTGATTCCTTTTTGTTTCTCTCCATCCCATGGCCTTTTCCTGCAGAGGTGTCTTCTAGCACGGGTGTATGAACCTGTGTAATCAGTGTTGCAATGGGGGCAATGAAATTTAGTGGTTCCACCCCCTCTCCCTGTTTCAGCCTTGTGAACATATTTCCACAATGGAGTTTGGTCTTGTTTAGTTTTTTGAGGGTCATGTTCACCCTCCTCCACCTCCTCCTCACTGGGGTTTTCACCCATTTGACTTCCTCCGGCTTCTTCATCCACCTCTTCAGTTTCAGGCCCCCTCCGTTTCCTACTCTCCACCACCATAATAACCATAAAAGGGACTAGGAAGAGGAAAATGCCAATAAATATCCCCAGGTCCATGGTGTTTGATGTTTGTAGGGTTTGAGTCTTGAATCTGCAAATTAATTTAGTTTATTGGGATTAATTCATTTAATTTATTAATTTAATTTAAATACATGATCTTTAAACTCAAACAGCTAAATTAAACTAACCAAATTAACTACCTAACCAGCTAAACTAACTAAATGATTAAGTTACTTACCTCTGCAGGCTTGCTCCTCGCTCCTCAGCTCTGGCTCCTTGCTCCTCAGCTCTTGCTCCTTGCTCCTTTGCTCTTGCTCCAGCTCTCAATCTCTTGCTCAATGAAGTTGAAATGAAATTTTTTTGGCCCATTGGGCTTATAAAATAAAAACATTTTTCTAAATTTTTTGGAAATTTCGGGTTCGGCGGATTTTTTTTCCGCCGAACCGCTCCCGGAGCATTTTTTAATGCCCGGGAGCGATCAGGGAGCGATCGCTCCCCGATCGCTCCCGGGCATTAAAAAACGCTTCGGGAGCGCGGGAGCGATCGCTCCCTGAATCGCTCCCTAACAGACCAGGGAGCGTAAAGAGCACGCTCCCGACCCGCTCCCGCCCGGAGTGCGCTTCGGGAGCGGGTTCGAAGGGGGGGGGGGGGCGCTCCCCCGCAACACTGCACTGAAGCACAACATCATATTCTGAAAGGCCACGTTTCATCCAATTTTCATACTGGACCCATTAATATCATTGAAGCTCATAATCAATCAATACTAGCATCATCAATCTCTGAATTACCCAATACTGAATCAATGCTTTCACCAAAGCCAACCCGCATACAGATCTGCAAATATTTCCTTATAACTTTGCAGTTGTTCCATACATCAGACATACCCAGATCATACCATTCATAAAACATACGTCAATAATTCAGATCTAGTCTATCAAACCAGATAATGATAAACATTACAATCCTTAAGATCCCGATCCATCAAGTATCAAATAGATCTGCAATCAACCAACTTCCTTGTGCATAAACTGAATTAATACTTTCTCAGCACACAGCAACCAGATATCAAATCAGAACCTTGAACACCGCAGTAATAGATAAAAACAGCTAAAACATATTTCAAGTAAAGTCTGCAACTTCACCAACAGAAACCTGCGTACAGATCTATAAATTCATTCTTTCAAACATTCAGATATTAGTTAATCTAGATTATCAGATTTATAGATCAAGCGTGCGCCACATATCACAGATCAAAATCATATAGAGATACCACTATTCCAGCCTTAAGATTTTGACCCATCAATAGAACTTATCCTTCTCCTTGCGCTCAGGTTCCTTCTTTATTCAGATCTAGATCTGCACCATAACCCAATCACCGTATTCCAGATCTAGCACTTTATCAGATATTCAATTATTCAGAAGATGCCTTGCCAAATGATCTCCTTCCTCTTTTATAGCCTTAGGCCTTTCACAATACCACGGACCAAAAACCATAACAATTCAATACCATGGACCCAATACTTGGGATCAACACTTTTGGATGCAATACCACGGACCAAAACCATAGGATCAAAAACTGTCGGACTAATACCATGAGCCAACCATGAAAGTGCGTGAACTTTTCTCTGCATGAAAGTGCGTGAACTTTTCTCTTCATGAAAGGAACTTTTCTCTGCATGAAAGTGCGTGAACTTTTCTCTACATGAAAGAAACTTTTCTCTGCATGAAAGTGCGTGAACTTTTCTCTACATGAAAGAAACTTTTCTCTGCATGAAAGTGCGTGAACTTTTCTCTACATGAAAGAAACTTTTCTTTGCATGAAAGTGCGTGAACTTGAAAATAACTTTTCTGCACTATAATTTATCATCTGTGTGATTTGCCATCAAGGACAACACTTGTCTCATAATGCCAACAATCTCCCCCTTTGGAGTTGATGGCAATGCTCACTTGTCATACTGAGATTCTGAGAATTGTCATCTGATTCCTTTGAGCTGTCCTGCATCCTATGTATTTTGTCACATCTGATATCTCTTCCGTAGATTCATCTAGATATATATAAGTGAGTTGATATTCTACGAGTTGGTTGCCATAAAGTACAACACATGCATCATAATGCCAACAGTGAAGAAGAAGGATGGGACCCTCCAGATGTGTATCGATTACCGAGCTCGTAACCGGAAGACCCTTAAGAACCGGTACCCCATTTCTTGCATTGATGAGTTGATGGATGAGCTTAGAGGAGCCAAGTACTTCTCTAAGATTGATCTTCGTTCAGGGGACCACCGGATGAGAGTTCGGGATCAAGACATCCCGAACACAACATTCTGGTGCAACTATGGGCACTTCAAGTTTCTGGTCATGCCATTTGCATTGACCAACGCTCTCGCCACATTTCAGTCTTGCATGAACCATATCTTTCGGGGATAGCTGAGGAGGTTCATGCTAGTGTTCTTCGTTGATATCCTGATCTATAGACGGACGTGGGAGGAGCACCTCCAACACTTGGAGGAGGTACTGCGCATTTTGGATGAGCAACAGTTTTATGCCAAGCTCTCCAAGTGAGAGTTTGGATTGACGGAGATGCTTTATCTCGGGCATATCATTGAAGCAGACGGGTTGAAGGTTCACGAGGAGGAGATTCGGGCCATCCGGGATTGGCCAGTACCCCGAGATGTGACTATGTTGAGAGGCTTCTTGGGTATTTTCACTTACTATAGGAAATTTGTCAAAGGGTTCTCACACCTGGCAACACCCTTGACCGACTTGACCAAGAAAGGGGCCTTCGCATGGACTGATGGAGCACAGGCCGCCTTCAATGGCCTCAAGGAGGTGATGAGCAGTTGCCTTGTTCTGGCACTCCTTGACTTTTCCTAGCCATTCACGGTGGAGTGTGATGCATCAGGGTAGGAGTTGGAGCCGTATTGTCACATGAGGGGCATCCCATAGCTTTCGAGAGTCGGAAGCTCCTATCGCATGAGCTATCATATTCCATATATGACAAGGAGATGTTGGCCATTATGCATGCATTGGCTAAGTTCTGCTAGTACTTGGTGGGCAACTGATTCTTTGTGAAGACTGATCATAACAGTTTAAGACATTTCATGGGGTAGCAGGGCCTCAATGACAGGAAGCAGAGATGGGTCAGCATGGTGCAGGCCTACGATTTTGACATTGAGTATATGCGGGGCAAGCACAATGTGGTGGACGATGCTCTATCCAGGAGACCAACTAGGTTATCTCTCACGAGTATCTATCAGGATTGGAAGGCTCAACTATTGGTAGAGTACTCCAAGGACAGGAGGGCTTGATGAGTGTTATTGTGTGATGGATGAGGTCATCTATTACAAGGGGCACATTTACTTGGTGCCCAACTTGTAGTTGAGGGACACTAGGGGTTCGAAAGACTTACATGGTTGTTCGGGAGAGGCTCACGTGGAAAGGCCTCAAGGAGGACGTGCTGTAGAACGTAAGGGAGTGTGAGGCCTACCAGCAGAACAAAGGGGAGCTGACTCACCCTTCAGGGCTACTACAGCCACTTCCCATTCCGGAGTGGAAATGGGAAAGTATTTCGATGGATTTTATCATTGGTCTCCCCATGCTACAGGGGAAGGATTGCATATATGTAGTGGTCGACAGGTTGACTAAATTTGCCCACTTCTTCGCCATCCCCTTCAGATACACAGTTGCACAGGTTGCCGAGTTGTTCTTCCGGGAGATTTTCAAGCTACATGGGAACATTGTAAGCGATAGAGACAACAGATTTATGGGTGGCTTTTGGCAGGAGCTCTTCAGGTTGGTTGGGACGGAGCTCACTCCTAGCACCAGTTATCACCCTCAGATGAACGACCAGACAGAGAGGGTCAACCAATGGTTGGAGGGGTATTTGAGGAATTATGTGACAGGTCAGCAAAGGATGTGGATTCTGTGGTTGCACTTGGGCGAGTTCTGCTACAACACCACGCACCACATGTCTATCGGTATGACTCCTTTCTGTGTCCTCTATGGATATGATGCACTAACTTTTGCTGATGTTATTTTCGGAGATCGCCGGGCCCAAAGGCCAAAGACTGGGTCCAGGAGAGCCAATATATCCTCAAAGCTCTGAAGGGTAATCTAGCGACCGCCCAAAATCAACAAAAACTGTATGCAGATTGGCACATGATAGAGAGGCACTTTGAGGAGTGGGACTTAGTATACCTCCGATTGCGCAGCCTTACAGACAATCTACGTTGAAACTGAAGGGGGCCGAGAAGCTATAACCACGCTTCTATGGGCCCTACCGGGTGACCGGGCATGTTGGGGAGGTGGCTTATGAGCTAGAGATGCCTACGGGGAGTAGAATCCATAACGTATTTCATATCTCATGCCTGAAGAAGGTGCTGGGACAACAGGTGACCGCAACAGCTGATCTACCCCCATTGGATGATGAGGACCATTTGGTGTTGGAATTAAAGGCCATTCTGAACAGAATGGAGAGGAGATTGAGGAGCAGGATCATCAGGGAGTTCTTGGTACGCTGGAAGAACTTACCGAATGAGGATGCCACCTGGGCAAGTGAGCACATTACTGGAGCACCCAGCATTGAGGTTGCTCGAGGGAAGCAACATTTGGGAGGGGAGGACTGTCATGTCCCTCCTTAAATCTATTAGTCACAGGGTGCAACTACACAATTTTGGCATCGTTTGTGGCTCAAGACGAGGATCCCACACGCAGAACTTAGGAACTATAGGTAATTCGACTTTATTTTTGGCAGCTAGTGGAATTTGGTGGCCACCCACATGAATAATTCGAACTTGGCCATAGCATGAGTTGGAGGGAATCGAATTAGTGGAAGGAGGAGCCCACATAAGGCTAAGGGTTCCCAAGGTGATAAAAGAGGAAGGAGCTCTCATTTTGCAGCAGCTTGATCATTTTACAAACAAACTTATCTTTGTAGACTCTGCTGCTTAGCGAGTCTACCGACTGTTTAGCCACAGATCTTCCGCAAGGAAGATTCAACCTCTACTTCGAGGGACTATCCGTGCCTGCCCTAGGGAGGCTGTTCCACAATGATTTCATGGGTTCTACCATTAACATTCACTTCATCCAGCCACATAGAGGAGGATAATGCGTATTTTTTGGGCAGCCAGAAACACGCAGGAGGGGATTGAGCTAGCCAGGAGGTCCATAGCTTGTTGGGAGTTCCGGGAGCTAGAAAGGCTGTTGGTTGAGGACAATTTCACTGAGTTTTGCAGCTAGCAAGTCAAGGGTTACAACAGTAAGAACTTCTAGGTGGAGGGATTGCGCAAAGGCCTCTGATAGCAAACTCGTGGTGCTTGGGAGAGTAGTCATCCAGGCCAATGATCATCCGGGGAGCAAGGAGTCAGTCATCACAGGTGAACCCAACATTCTAGGGGTGTTTTCAGAGGGATTTACAGGTTGTTTCTTGCAAGTCAAATTTGGAAACAGCAGTTGGGGTCCGGGGAGAGGCTCCAAGGAGGCCGAAAATCCAAAGTCAGAACTAGAGAAATTTCCTTTTGGGTTTTTTTCTGGGTTTTGTCCAAGGAGTCTAAGGTTGAAAGGATATCATTTTCTGGGTGGTTTTTGGGCATATTCCAGCAGTTCGAAATTCAACAGGATAGCAGTTTTACTGGGACAACGCAATGCAGAGTGGTGCAGCAACTGGGCAGCCTTCAGCTCAGCTATTCCATCACCTGGGTTTGGTCCAGCTTGTTCTTGAGACAAGCCTAGTTGCACCAACTCATTTATATTGTACCTATGCTCTCAGTTCCAGATAGTGTTTTATGGATGTATAATGCATGTTTTTAATTTTACGCTGCTGCACTGTTTATTTGTTTAAAATATCACTGATATTCCTACTTAGGAACATTACACCCTAGTTGCCAATTTTAACAAAGTTTTGGGGGGAGGCCGAATTATTCTGCGGTTGATTTGTTCTCTAGTGTGTAGGGGTTGTACGAAGATAGAAAGAGTGTCTGAGTTAGTTGATAGAGGAGGCTCATTTTCCATGGTGTAAATCTTTAGGAGGGCTGAGTTCCAGGAGGGTTGAATTCCTTGAGGCCGGTTTTCCACAGGGGCCGATTTCCATGTTCCAGCAGTTGTAATTTTTGTGTATTCTCTGTGGATCCAGGTCCTTCTTGAGTAATTTAAACTGAAGGAAGATTGCGTTGGAGAGATTTTTTTCTTGCTGTAGTGTGACTGATTTTCCCTATTTTATTTCTGCTGCATTTTAATTTCTGAAAGTTAAAATACCTGTGATTTTTTTTCCAACAGTTTTCAGATTTTATTGAATAAATAAGTTTAGGGGAATCCATGGTATTCAGCTGTCTGATTTAGAGAGCTAATATATGTTAATTTTTCTCTACTATTTGCAGTTATGTTGTTTCTCCTTATATTGAATATCCAGCACTGTTAGGCTTGCTTCTAAGGTTGCTAAATGGAGAGCTTGCTTGGTCAACACGAAGGGAGGTTTTGAAGGTTTGTACCAGGAAAAATACATTTTGTAGAGTCAAGTAAAGCTTTTAATTATAAATTTGGATGCTTATTACTTAGATGTTCAGGTGCTTGGGATCATGGGGGCATTAGATCCTCACACCCATAAGCGCAATCAACAGTCATTGCAAGGGTCTCATGGTGAAAGTACTCGTGCCACATCGGATGGTGGTCAGCACATGGATGACTTGCCAATGGATCATTGGCAGTCATTTGCTACATCAGAGGACTATTTTTCTACGGTATGTGGTGTTATTTGTGTTCTTGCTTCAAGTTTGTATGTTAACATTTCTTTTTCATTACTGAACTGCATTATCGAATTCAGGTTGCTATCAACTCGCTAATGCGGATACTGAGAGATCCATCTCTCTCAAGTTATCACCAAAAGGTTGTGGGTTCTCTTATGTTCATTTTCAAGGTATGAATACTATATAATGTTCTGTTTGGGCCTGTAAGGATCTTTTATATTGCGTTCAGTGCAATTTTTCTTGACTGGCACTTCTCTTGAACTCCTATGTTCTTTTGTACGTCCATTCTGGATGTTCGAGCTACACTTTGTGGCACTCCTGTTGCTATCATGACTTGACGATATACTTAAGTCGCATTGAGCTATTTTGGTCATTCATGGACTTTCATATAATCACTCCTCTTTTCAGTTGAATACCACATAATTTTTTTTTGACACTAAACTGAAAGTATGATATTTTATAATTGCTATTTGTCAATGCAGTCTATGGGGCTGGCGTGTGTTCCTTATCTTCCAAAGGTGGGCCCACATTCTGACTAAAGAAATTTACATATATCCTGGTCAGTGGTTTTGTTTATACTGTTAAAAGTAGCATGCTCAGAGAATCTTTTTAAATTTGAAAACAGGTAAAGATTCCATTTGGATGAGAATTTTCATCTTTATTATTAGAGGAATAAAATAATTGGCTGGTAGATTTGTTTGTGTCTTCATGTACTTGGAAGGAAAGCATTTACAGAAGTTGAGTCATAAATTAATTTTTGCCTATTCTGGATATATGGACTCGTTACTGAGGAAACAAATAGGCATGTGCCATACCCAGTGAAATTATCATAACTTATTCTGGGAAGGTGCAGGTTATTATTACTTAAATTGTTGTTTCAATGTTTTCATGATGCACGTTCTCAGCTTAAAAAAGATATTATTGTCATCACCGGACATTTTGGTTTTTATCATCACTGGATATATGTGAAGACATTCACTACAAGTCTCAAGTATTTTATTCATGATTTTGATTAAATGAATTAGATGATACCAAACTGTGAGCTTTTCATTGAGGCGGCTGAATTATGTAGATCTGCAATGTTTTAGACACTTTATTATATAAGCTCAACTTATCAAGGATAAATATGTATTGGATCAGTAAAGAGCAAGATAAAACCCATGCCCAAGAAATGGTGACATATTGAGATGAAGCTGAGTGCCATATAAAGATTCACAGGGTTTCTTTATAATACCTGGATCTATGAACGTTAACTAGTATGGAGGTTTCTTCATGTATCTTGCTATGGTTTGGTCTAGTTCAAGGGAGAGGGGGGGCGGTGGGGGGGGGGGGGTAATTATCAACCATTTCGATTCTCAGAGATCCGGACAGTATGCAATTTTTCAGTCTTAAAACAGTTTGTGGCTGGTAGAGTCAGGTGGAGTGGGGGACATATGGAATTGAACTATGTAAATGAAGCTGCATGGGCTCCAAACTGGATTCATAGATGGAAAAAATGAAATATTACGAAGGGTGTGCATTTTTTTTCTCCTTGTAACAGAGATTATAGCAATGGCTGCCTGCCAACTAATGTTCTTAAACTGGAGATGTTTTTTTCATTTTTAACCAAACAATTATAATTTGTATTAAAAAGTTGCTCTGGCGGTTTGTGGCCAGCGGGGTTGGGCGAGGTGGGCGACATATGGAATTGAACTATGTAAATGAAGCTGCATGGGCGTCAAACTGAATTGGTAGATGAAAAAAATGAAATATTACAAAGGGTGTGCATTTTCTCCTCGCAATACAGAATATAGCAATGGCTGTCTTTCAACTAGAGTTCTTAAACTGGAGATGTTTTTTTTTTCTTTTTTCCTCCTCTAACCGAGCAATTAAAATTTGTATTAAAAAATTGCTGTGCCTGCACTGTACAGCAAATAAAACAAAGAAAAGGGGGGTTTCCATATGCTTATCTTTTAAGAAATGTCCAAAATTCAAAATTGTTTTCTATATACTGGGATGTTCTTACTTCCATAAAGACATAGGATAAAGAACTGCTAATATAGATCTGAAGAAATTGGCCTAGAATCAAAACTATCTCACAAAACATAGCTAAATCTAGAATAAGAAAAAACATTCCTGCTGTGGTTTTCTTGCTTGATATCTGCTGTTAATTGAAGCTCATGTTCCACATGTTCCCTTCCGAAATCTCCTAGAGCTTCCTGAACTGTGTGTTCATCTTTTGCAATAACTGGAGCAGGTCTGATTGATATCTTTGGGTAAAAAACCAAGGATTTAACATTCCTAGTGAGCCCCAGGACCATATGGTACAGCATGCCATGTTTATCTTCAAGCTTCTCAATTTTCCTTTTCTGATCGGTGACAATCTCTACTAACTATGCGTGTTTAGATTTGCGACACCATCTTGTCTGGAAATTCCATTCCCATTTCTCCTAGAGCTTGCTGAACTGTGTTCATCTTTTGCAATAATTGGAGCAGGTCTGGTTGATATCTTTGGGTGAAAAACCAAGGATTTAACATTCCTAGTGAGCTCCAGGACCATATGGTACAGCATGCCATGTTTATCTTCAAGCTTCTCAATTTTCCATTTCTGATCAGTGACAATCTCTAGTAACTCTGCACGTTTAGATTTGTGACACCATATTGTCTGGAAATTCCATTATTCATATGGGAGGTAGCTGCCTGATTGTTAGCTTGGAGTTGTTCATTCCACCTCAGAATACCATGTAGGTCTGATGTCTCACATGAAAGGCATCAACTGGAGTTACTATCCTCAGCCATACTCCAATTCCTTGAAGGGACTTTCTGCAGAGTCCAGACCTGAGATGGGCTTCTATTCCATAGCAGTGGAACCTAGACTCGGCAGCAGATCCCATGAAATGCCAGCAGGGAAGAAACCCCAGCAACTTGACAATGGAGAGCCTAAAGAGAGGGGTCTTGTCAATGGAGTTCACAGTCACCCCTGATTTCAATACATTCCAGGACAAAATGGACCTAGACGGAGATCCACAATATTTCCACCTACAATTTCCAAAAAACATCCCATACCATTTATGATCTTGCTTTGCCATTGTGAATGGTATGTGCGAGAATACCAGAGTGTTGATTACTGTCAACAGCCATCTCTTCAGATTGAATTTTGAATGCACTCTACAACCTGTCTTGATTTGTGTACTTCATTACAATATGTAATTTGCTCTTGAACTGTGGCTACTATCAAATGTTCTATGGAATATGGGATGAAGACATGAGGCCCCCTTTAGTCCTTAATTTTCTAACACCTGGGTGAGTTTCTTTGTTAGCCAATCAATCTGTTTGGCTATTTTGCGCCCTTAGAACATGGAAGAAGTGTATCAACTTGAACCTTGTTGTTTCTTTTGAATTCTGAGCACGAGCCTTGCTAAGGTGCAGTACTTTAGGGTTTGAAAAATGTTGGTTGTGCTTGATGATGATTGTTGAATATCCTATAACCAAGAGGGTACTTGACCCTTTAAGAGTCAGAAGTCCAAAGGTCTTGATAGAAAACCAACACCTCAGCTTGATTATTAGTAGCTTCCTATAGGCCCCACTCAAAGCTTGTTTCATGTTTTCCTTAGGGATCGAAGATGAATCTAACCCACACACAACAGCGGCCACCCCCCCCACACCCCCTCTTCCAAAGCATCTAAAGTTCTACCAAGATCAAATAACTGCATTGGCACATAAACACTAAAAGAAAACTCATATATAAGATGTATAAGATGTCATGTCCCAGTTCCTGACTACAAAGCCTCAAAATATCATAAAAATTATAATAAATCCAAAATATTGCCAAGCAATTGTATTTTTTTTATTGCTCAATAACAAAAATTTGTCCAAACCAGCAGTTGTATTCAATGAATGTGGGATGATTCTATGATTTTTATCCCTCAAAAAACACCTGTAATTGTTTATTGATCTTTTTGATGGCCTTGGTACATCTTCATTTCTATTTCATTTTGCAGGTCCTACCTGACCTTTTTTACATAGTTCGTACGTGTGAAGAAGGTTTGAAGGAGTTCATAACATGGAAGTTAGGAACCTTAGTTTCTATTGTACGCCAGGTGAAGCCATGTTCTTTTAGTGTATTTTTTTATGTGTTGCCTGAGATGATAATTGGGAGCAGATTGATGTTGTTTTTTTGACTCCTTAAAGAATATAATAATATTATCGTATGATGGGTTTTTGTAGCATATACGAAAGTATTTACCAGATCTGCTTGCACTCATCTCCGAACTCTGGTCCTCTTTTTGTTTCCCGGCTACAAGCCGCCCTGCACCTGGCTCTCCTGTGAGTTTGCTATTTAACTGGTGAAATGCAATAAGTAGTAATCAATGTTTTGTGATTTTAGAAACATAGTGGTTCTGTCTCAATTTCTAATGGAAACGAGTTTGATTCAATTTCAGATCCTACATTTAGTGGAGCAGCTTTGCATTGCTCTAAATGACGAGTTTCGAGCATATCTACCAAAGATACTTCCTTGCTGTATACAAGTTTTAAGTGATGCTGAACGCTCTGGGGATTACAGCTATGTGCCTGCTATTCTGCATACCCTTGAAATATTTGGTGGTATGTGAATGCGGTTTGTCTATTCTCATCGTCACATATGATCAACGTGTAAGGAAATTCAGTAAACTGTCAAGAGGGGAAGATTAACATATGTCTACCTTCCTTTAGGTACCTTAGATGAACACATGCATTTGCTTCTGCCTGCGCTTGTTCGGCTATTTAGACCAGACGCTTCTGATGCATCTGTGGAGATCAGACGTGCAGCTATTAAAACTCTTACAAAGCTTATTCCTCGTGTTCAGGTTCACATTTTAATTAATTTTTTGAACAAATTAAATTTTTTATTTCAATAGGATAATCTTGCCTGTTCAATCCTGATAAGAAATGTTTTTCGGCATCCTTTTGATAACTAACAAATTTAATGTGCTGCTTATGTCCTTGCAGATATCTGGCCATGTATCGGCATTGGTCCATCCCTTAAAACTTGTACTTGATGGGTAAGAACATATTTCTAATATACAATAGTTTATTGTCATTTAATGAATTGATGTAATATGATGCTTTCAATATCTTACACTCTAATTGGTTAGGATTTAACAATGTACAACCGAGTTTCCAGGATGGGAAAGCATGGGAGCAGGGATATGTGCAAGGGGAATGTATATAAGTAATCCCAAAATTTAGGGAAATTTCAGGGAAACAGGGGGACTCAGAGTCATAAAAATTATAAAATTATTGAAAATTTAATATATAAAAATAAAAAAATAGAATCCCAACGATATGTCAATAACTAAATAGTAAATCTTAATAATTATGAAATGTACATCTAAATATGAACATTTCGTATTGTTAATTTTGTTTGGGGCTGTATTGTTCTTTGGTTTAGATAATTGCATTACATCTTTTACACATTAAATTCACCCCACAACATCATAACATTGTCACATCATTAACAATTATGTAGAAAGAATAATATCATCAACAATGCAGCGAAACAATAAAAAGAACATCAGAAGAAAATCATGCACAAATAGAGACACCAGAATTAGGTTGGAGACTAGGACAAAACCCCACAAGGAGGAAAACCTGGAATTCAATTCTTCTTCTCCTCTTAGATATTCATCAATTGTTTAGCTAAGATACAAAGTACAATATCATGAGACATGATCCATCACATCAGATTGCCTAGGGCCTAAACAGATCTTGTTCACAACTTCTATTGTGAACAAGATTCAAATACTGATATTGATAATAGAAAAGATACTGCCATCATGAAGTAGGGCTACTGCAACATCACTGTATCATCATCTATATAAGCTCACTGATATCATATCGCCTGAGCACTGAAACAAGAGCACTTGGTCATAGGAAATCTCTGTTATAAATAGTACTAAACATGTGTACACTGCTATAAGCAATCATGTATTAGTTATTAGGTGAAAGAGAAAAAATAATGGTAGCTTCCAACAATTTAGAAGGGGAAGCTTAAGATTGGTTCCTATGGCGGACAAAAAGAGTGATGTTCATTCTTTTCACAATGTAACAAACATAAATATTAATTAATAATTATAAACTAATAAGTTATGAAAGGACATGTTTGTTGGTTGAGACAGGGCTACTCGTGAAGGGGCACCTTGCCTAGTATATAAGCAGGGCCCTCATTTGTAACCGAACATATCATATATCATCATCTCTTGTACAACACACACACACACATATATATATATATATTATTTGTCCTATAATGGATATTTACATATTTCAGATATTCTGAATATTTCCACTATGTATGAACCATGTTTGTTACATTGGTATCAGAGTTTCGTCTCCAATCTCGACCATTTGCTAGTCTGATCCAACCTCTGTCCATCAACCCTTTGTGAAGTTTGTTGTCATTGTGATTGAGGCTTTTAGCCACACAAGTTTTTTTTTTTTTTTTTTGTTTATTTATTTAATTTTTTCTTAATTTTTCGAGGGTTTTCCATTCTGCTGTCAAGCCTTTCGCCATTAAAATTAAAACAAGAAAAAGAGGTTATAACAAAAAAACGAGATCTCTCTCTCTCTCTCTCTCTCTCTCTCTCTCTCTCTCTCTCTCTATATATATAGTGCCACTGATGACGACAAACCACCAGCCTACTCCAAGCACCACCGCGGCACACCGCTACCGCTGTACACCCCTGCCACCAATTCCTTGCTGCCACCATCATCCTCGTCCTTCAGAACCAAGCAGAGTATTCAAAGTCGCACAGGAAGCTAAGTGATTGGAAGACATAATAGTTGTGAATTACACAAATCTTGCAAAACAAAAAAGAAAAAGAAAAATCCTTCAAGCATTCAAAAATGTGTCATGTAGTTGTCAGGATATGTGCCAACTCCATGCCTTTGAACTGTTATTACAATAATTCTATTGGAAGGTGCTGAAAATATTAAAAAAAGGTTCCATTGTGGACCGCATCACTGTTAATATAGCCACTGTTGGTATATCATTACTTACTACATAAATTTCATATATGGTTAACGAAGGGTTATAAGGTTAGCACAATCCAAAGGTTATAACAATCCAATATATAACATAAATAGCGATGCAAGCAATAATTATAAAGGGTGAGGTTTTAACTCGTACTGTAATTTTGTGAGATCCTTTAATCTGCCTCCACTAATTTTAATGGTATAATAAATTAAAGGGTCTGTAAGTTTCAATTCAAAATATTTAAATGGCCGATTTGAAGTAAGGAAAACAAAATACTTATTAAAATATTTTTCAATTAAGTCCAATCCCAAGTATAAATAAAAAAGGATTAATATTCTCAAGTTAATTATATATCAAGGCATGAAATAGACTTGAAAAAAAAACTTATTATAAAGGACATTAAGTTTAAAGAAAATTAAAAAGGGGTATTATAAAAATAATATTTATACAAAGTCACAAAGTATAAAAGGAAAAATTATAAAAAAAAATGTAAAACGGGTCACTTATCGTTGACGCCAAAGTATTGTTTGACGTAAAATTATCGAGAAAGAAAAATAGAATGGAGTCTATAACGAAAAAGAAAGGAAGATTTTCAGAAACCACATATAACTGTGCTTCAATGCTATTTAGAATTATAAGGGCTCTTGCAGGGAAAGATATTACTGTTCTATTGCTCTCTCTGAAAATAAAAAAAATATAAACCCTAAACTTGTAAACCAATTGGTTATTCCAAAACAAATACAATCGAAAAATTAGATCACTGGGACGCAAAACAAAATGACTTAATTGATGTACAATTAAACATTGGGGACTATACATTTATATCATAATTCATTGTTCGATCCCTATAGAGCGCTCAAGGTGAGATTATTCTGGGTTCAAACTAGATGGAAACACTAGGGTCTTTCATTCTAAATACTAAGAAGAAGTTTTTAACATTTTCCTACAGGAAGAAAAAAATAACACTCTTGGATGTTACATTGAATTTAGATTCAGTAACACGAGAAGACATACAAGATATCTCAAAAGTAATTCTTCAAGAAAGTCAACAGTCTGTGCAAAATATGAAAAAAGAAGTTGACAAAGTTATCGCTGACAAAAAAGATGAAATTTTCTGGTTTAAGGACAGTGAAAAATTACTTATGCATATTAAGAAGCTTAAGAAGGATAAAAGTTGTTGGAGACCAAAGTACAACAACACATTGAGAGGGAAGCATCGAAATCTTTAGATGTAAAAATGTAAGTTGAAGAAAAAGGAATGAATACCGATCCTATCAATATTCATAAGGGGCACTGTTATCCACCACCAATCGGTGACACCTATAGGAGAAAATTTCTCCCATATTTGTCTTCAACCGGCAGCTAACAATTCCTTGCAGCCAGCAGATAGCGCGATATGCCACCTTTCTCCGCCACTTGAGCCAGTCATTGTGTGCTCTCACCCATCTGCTAGATCATATGTTTGAAGCTGGGCCTTCCAACCCCGAAGGTATGACTTTTCATTATGTAATTGGTGTTTATGCTTGCTTTTTTCGGGCACATTTGGACATGGACTAGTGGGGGGATTTGGTGGAAAGAATTGTACTCTTGTTCTCTTGTCCTAACTTGGTGGCTAATCTTGTATCCTAGTCCCATGGGATCTCCTCTATTAGTTGTCAACTTTATGAGTGGAACTACATGGGAAACCCTAGTTTTGGTTGTGTGATCCCGCTTCCCGACACCATATCTTTCATTCCCCTACGCTCATTATAAGCCCTTTCCACACTTTTCCCATTTGGGTCCACATTTTTCCATTGGGTCCACAAGGTGTTAGCTTTCCCACTCCCCTTGTACACACTTTGGGTCGGGCCTAGAACGATGCCCTAGAGGTTGATGCAGTTAAAAAGAAAAATAAAAGCATAATTTGGCCACTTACAACAGGAAATGTACCACAAAATGCAAAAGATGGTTGGGACATAAAAATTTAGCGCGTGGGCAAAAGCCAAACATGAGCTCTACCCCCTATTACTATAGCCATCACCCTGGTTCCTAGGGCTCCTATGAGTGCCCCCCACATCATTAAGGAACCCATGATTGTCCCAATCCCTGGTGGGCGATGAACTGCCCAACCTTAAGGGGGTAATCACTGCTACATCATACACATCACGCTTTCATCCCTTGGAGCCTTGAGTAGTAAATAAAGAAAAATCAATAGAAGGCAAAAGGCATATGAGGAAGGGTGGAAAAACAAAGGTCGGGGTAACTCATGTACCATGATTGCACCCTCCTACATTCATATACCTAAGGTGTGGGCTTCCCTCATTCTAGCTACCCTTGTACCACGACATGTGGCTTGGAGCCTTCCTTATTGCCCCATTTTGTTTTATCATTATTTCACATGCCACCTGCGATTTGATGGATGTACCATGCACTTGTCACTCCCTCAAGAGGTGGAAACCACCTAATAGGGTCCTTTATTAACCTCTCTTGTCAAGCAAGGAAACACTTGTATATTCTAAAGCTCGTTTGGAAGGGCATGCCACTATGAAGATCCAATGCTTATTTACTCAATTGCACTAATGATTGGTTGTACTGGAAGATAAGGAGACACATTGGATCTTATATAGGGTTGCACGTGGGTCTCCATCTTGCACTTGGCCTCCCTATACACGATCCAAGCCCTTCATAGGGTCATAATGACACTTTTAGGGTGACTGTTGAGAGCCATGTGCCTCCACCACAAGCAAAGCATTGATTACTATACCATGGGCTTCTTCAACAACAACAATTTCTAGTCCGTGCCCCAGTTATGCAAAGATGATGATGCACTTGGACCACCCTAACTCGGGCATTTGGCAGATGATCCATGTCCGAGAGGAGGATATGTTTTGTCCAGGTAGACATGGGAGGGCATGTGTCATCATTCTAGCCCTTATTGATGGAGCATCAACATGTTTGATCCAGTTGGAGACCCATGAGACCATTGATTGTGCCCCATAGCCACTTGGGAGCACCACAGGATGTTTTGCTTGGAAATCAAGGGGCCACCTTCTTGATCATCATTTTTGGAACCCTCCTCTTCAACATGGCACATTGAGGACTTATCTTGGCCTTCCAGCGACCCTTTGCACCATTATTTTATCATTTTGGCCTCATTAGGAAGGCTTATTTTACACATGCAACTATTTGGTGGGCTTGTCACCAAATATATTGTTATCTGCAAATTTTAAAATAATAATTAGGGTAATTAGACCAAAATGCCTTAAACAATAAATGTTTCATAGGATGTTCTTTACTTATATTAGACAATGAAAATAAATAAAGATATATGATAAAAGCACAAGTGAATGATGGCAAATAAGATTGCTAACAAGAAATTAGAGATGAGAGGGAGAGGCTACTTTAAATCTACAATTGCAAGTGAAACAAAGACATCTATTTCAAATGCAATAGATCAAATGGCCAATTAACGAATGCAACTTAAGAGATCAGATCTAAACTATGAATGCAAGAGAGACAAATTAGTAAGCTAGATCTAAACACTAAGAGAGGAAGAAAGAGAAGCCCTCCCTTTTAAATAAGGAAGCAGGATAACATGGGATCGAGATCCCAAGCTCCCTCAAGAACAATATCTTTATTATTATATTACAATGGAAGAAGTCCTTTAGACAAAGAGAAAGGACTCTTCAACTCAAGGAGATTTACAATAATGACAAGAGCTATACAACAACAATCTCCTCAAGATACAAGGCTGATATAGATCAGATTTGCTTATGATTTTGATTGCAAAGTCACCAAATCAACCAATCTAACTCTCCAAGAACCCTTGGCCTTTCAACAAGTGTTAAGTTATGGTAAGTTCTATGCTTAGTGCAATTTACTTCAATTACTTCTTATTAGCCCAATGTCAATTTCACTGTTTAGCAATCACATTAACATAAAGTAAAATGTTGATAGAACATAAATAAATCGTCAGAAGACAAGCCAAGACAAGAGACACCAGGTGTGGCGGCTAGCCAGGGACAAACCCCAATGTGGGGAAACCCTTTGATCAAATCTTATATAATCTTCAATACTTCAGCGGAGAGAGAGAAGTAATACAAATATACAATTCTGTAATTTTATGACAGCAGCAACAAAACCCTAACCAGCAAAGTCAAAGCTGGTCAAATAAGCCAAAAATTAACCTCCAATCAGCTTGGTCAATATCCAGTCAACTCGGCCTCCAACAACAAGAAGAGGCAGCCCAAAAACACTCCGAAAACTCAGTCAAATGAAGGTCAACAGAAGTCAACCTATAGCCAGCAATTAGGGCAGTCAACGTTGGTCAAACCTGAGGTCAGATCACCTCGATTTGTGTGCCAAAATCCGCGACCTGCTAAGGAGAAGCAGCCACACCAAATCCGCAGTCCAAGAGGAGTCCACGTTGGTCAACACTGGTCAAATTGTCTTTCTGCAGACCTGGTCAAACTCAATCAACGCAACCCTAGCCAGAAATCACTTCGTCCTTCCACACGTGTGAGAGAGACGCTGCTCCTAGATGTGTACCCAATCAAATAAGGAGAGAGAAGAATGTGAGATGAGATGAGTGAATAATGCCACAAGGTGTCTTCTATTTATATGCCATATTAGGGTTTAGCTGGGGGCGTGCAACACAATTTTACTTGCTGGTCGACCTTGACAAATTGTCAAGAAATACAAATAAATTCATATCTCCATAAATACATGTCGGAATCAGATGATCTTTAGATCAATCCTACTCCTCTCGTCAAGAGGAATCCAAGAAAAATATTAGCTGCCACAAATAAGATGACCCACATGGAGTTTGGCCCTAATTGCCAATTTTAACAGCAACGATAAATGACAATCTTCAAATGCTCTCGACCTAGGTGAAGGAAAGTCTCCAAGGGCTCATAGACAACTCAAAAAATTTAGTTAATTTTTTAATTGAATTTTATTAAAACTTTTATGGTGATTTCTTAAGAAGCAAGGCTCGAAATTCTCTAAGAAAAAGAAAAATAGTCTCTCCACTACCAATCAACCTTTCTCATCAGGTGAAAGAGGCTTCCTTTAGGAGCTCGTGGCCTTGAGGAAAAGGGCTCAAAATGATGCAGCTTTCTCCAAAAAAAGTTGCAAGGAAAGCAAGCCTTCCAAATCTGATTGTTATGCCAAGAAAATTTATGATGAAACCCTTCAAAAATTTCATTGATCTCTACAAAAAAATCTAAGGGTTATCACATTAAAATCAAAGGCAAAAATAAAGGCCTAGAGGGCTTGCGGCCTAGAGAAAGAGCACAAGAAATGCTAGCAGCCCTCAAGAAAACCTACAATAAAAAATTATAAGCCACAAAAATGAATCAAACCCATGCTAGATGCCAAAAAAGGCCTCCAAGGCTAGCGGCTATCACAAAAGGATTTTTAAGTGCCAAAAATGATCAAATCCACGAGCGAAACTCCCAAGAGAAATTGCAAAAAATTATAAATTGAGAAACCCTTGAAAGGATTTTATCTTGAAGTAAAAGAGGCCTTCAAACCCTTGCGGCCTTAGGAAAAATGCTAGACGACCTAAAAAAAATTCATTTCCCTTAAAACCCTAGCTGTCTAGGCTAGGAGGAGGATTGTGGCTTTAAAAAAATGACTTTCCTTGAAATCGATGGGATAAATCCTGCTAAAAAAATATTTACAACTAGATCCAAGCCAAAATTGATGTCCTCTCTTCAGATTTGCAGAACAAAATCAACAAAACCCCACAAATAGATACAAAATAAATAGAAATTATATACAAGGTTAGAGGATAATATATACAAGATCTATTTACAAATTTATAAGAATAAAATCTTCAATAGTAGATTTATTCATCAAGGCTCTAAATATAATTTTGAGAGATTTTAAAGATAGATAAAATTTTATCTAAAGCAAATGGAAAGAAA
Source organism: Pinus tabuliformis (assembly GCA_031772625.1). NCBI lineage: Eukaryota > Viridiplantae > Streptophyta > Pinopsida > Pinales > Pinaceae > Pinus > Pinus tabuliformis. The sequence continues at coordinate 1,410,996,326 of CM062816.1, read as the reverse complement.
ACCCCTTTTCTTATTTCAAATGATAAGTCTTCATATGACCCACTATGGGTTCCTCAACTTCTATGCCCTGAATAGTTGGTTAATTCAATTGAGGATGTCAACAATATTATTTTCTACACACTTGAAAAATATTTGTTAGATTCACAAAGATTTGGATAGCACAGTGGAAGAGGAGTCTAAGGCTTAACTAAAAACCAATAGATCTACTCTACGTATAGTGTTTCTCCAAATCTAAACAATGATGCAAGGTAATTCTACACCAATGAATCTTCAAGATGTAATGGAAATAAGAATATTAAAACATTAGTAGAACATGAAGCGCAATAAATCAGAAAGATATTACCATATAAATGACGAATAACACCATACCTTTGCCCCAAAGACACTACTTTATTGCTGAGAAAAAAATATTACAAAGATAGTAGAGCTTCACTTAGCCAAGAGCTCAAGATTTTTCAGGATGCAATGAGAAGCTTAGAGCTTCCTTATATAGAAAAATGAGAATGTGAGAGCCTCCAAGAGGGAAAAATGGCTAGTTGATTTGATCCATGGCTTATCCTCCTTAGAAAAATTCAAACCCATGATTATTGCTGCACATATCCATAAAAAAATTTGACTTCCTTGATTGATGAACTGGATGGACCAATCTTTGACCTTGGGGTGGTTTTGGACCATTGGAATATCTTCAAAAAAAAAAAAATCTTTAAATTCCTTCATTCAAAATAGCCACTTGGACCAAAAAATTCGATTTCCCTAAGAAATTTTTCCTTCTCGCCCAACGAATTTTTTGTGCGACTTTTCTGCCTTGGAAATGAGACTTTTCTCATCTTTCAATTTGATCCCGTTTTGGAAAATGCACATTCCCTTTTTGTTTATTTTTCCACTTGGAGAAAATCGTATTTTCTCTCATTTAATTTTTTTTGAACATTTTCCGGCTAATTATTTTGCCACTCGTTTGCCAGAAAATAAAAATAATTATCCTAGGACCTAAAGGGGTTTAACGATACTTTTCCATCCTCAAAGTGTGTCTAGATAGAAATTTTAAGAGTTGAGGTATAATTTTAAGTATTCACACCCCCTAGAACTTCTATAGACAACACCTTTTACATCTAATATTACATAGACATCCCATTAGAATGGGAAAATTGACAATTAAAAATGACCTCTAGGGACAACCAAATTCTACGACTCTTAAGATATGGTGTAGATGATAATTTAGATAGATTCTATACACTAGGACTCACCTAAGACCTTACCATTGAGCCCCACTCTAGCTTTGGGATATGAGTGGGAGAAAAAATCAAACCAATTCTCTGCAGTTGAAAAACAAAAATAATTAGCTGAGGAAAAAAAACTCCTTAGAGTGAAACTATTTAGCAAAAAATTGTAGGCTACCTAGATGTTTTGCATGGCTTTACAAACATACTAGAATAATTTTTACATGATGGCCTCAAGATTAAAAGCAACTTGGATTGATGGAGGTGACCCTCCTGGGTAAGAGTCCCGACTGATCAAGAACACTGAGCATAGCTCTTCCCCCTTGTTTGAGCTCCCAAGGAGGGAATGGAGCATTGAGGGCTCTTGGGGTTGAGGGATCTCTAAACAATAGGATGCTAAGTCACATGACACGAGATACAAAGGACACGCAAATATGAGAATTCGACACGAGACACAATGTCCCCTAAAATAAGACATGAGGGACACATTTTATATATATATATATATATAAAGTTATAAAATATAGTTCCTGATCCGCATTACGTTACTGATCCATATTAAGTTACTGAAATATAGTATTAGTTTATTAATTTACTACATCAATGATGTTGATTGCTCATAGTTCAATGTTCATTCTTGAATCTTCATGTTATTAACTTATTAAAAAAATTGAGAACCAAATCAAGAATTTCAACAGGGGCATTTTTCATATTGCACATGTGACATCAGACACTGATATTTTTTTTTCGGCAGTTCTAGCTCTCTTGTTGACTAGTATATGAATCTGACTTACTCAAGTTGCACATTCTGGAAAATGTGGGCAATTGCAAGATAGACTCAACTAGGCAGAGCCCTGTATATTTAAGTCAACTCTCTATAACCATTAAAATTTGCAATTAAAACAATACAATGGTTATATATTTATGCTTTCTTCATTGGTCAAACTTCGAGATATGCAGAGAACCGAAAAATGTTTTGAAGAGTGGGAATTTGATGGCCTAAGTTATGAAATCAGAGTGCCCAATGTACTAATTGATGCCTTTATCACAAAAGGAATGATTGGAAAGGCAGGTCGCAGAGTTGTTTCTTGAACATGTTTTAGAAAAAGGAGGAAAACCAAATTTCAAAACATTATAAATGTTTGTGGATGGATATTTAGAGAACAAGAAAATGAATCGAGCTATAGAGACCATGAAGAAAGCTATTTCAGAAGTTAAAAATTGTGAATGGCAGTCGACACCTAAAAAGGAACTTGAATACATTGATACAAATTATATAGATATGGGTGTATGGAATACAAGAAAATGTTGACCTGGCCCCCACACACTCCAAAACAAGAACTTTAATCTCCAAACCACGAACTCCAAACCATGTACACTATCCTCTAGGACCCAGGTCGATGTGAAGTTGACGGTTGGGAATTGTTGAAGGAACTTCCAACACAACACAACATTGACTCCAGCAAGCAGACAATGACCAAGCTCCAACATGGAAGCGATTCTAGCGAGCAAACAATGACCAAGTTCCAACATGGCAACAACTCCAGCGAGCTTTGACAATGAAAAATGACCGAAAAAAATGAACCATGTGCGGGCTTTATGAGTGACTTTTCGTGGGACATGTGTCATAAGAGGCAAAAACTTGAGGGCACGTTTTCGCCATGTCGAAAACACGTGTCGTGATTGGAGGACACGATAAAACCATTTTGGACACGTTTTAGGTCGTATTTTGTGTTTGACACGTAAAATACGGGACACGTGACCTTGAGTGACGTGTCTTGTGACTTAGATAGGATGGTTGTGATCCTTGCCCTCTGTGGTAAGTAATATCTTGCATATTTGTCATCACTGGGTGTGCGTGATCCTTGTAATTTATGACAAGTTAGGTATGTCCCCATATCATGATTGAGAGTAGACCCTAGTACGCATCCTACCCATAAGCATGGATTGTTGGGATTGCCTCCCCATCTGGCTAATGGGTTGAGATGACTTGAGATGGTGTGATCCTTGCATAGCAAGTGGTATCTCGTTGAAGTATAGAGGATACAGGTGTTCTACCACTTGACTCCTCAGGATCAACTTGGGAAGATCAACAGACATTGGAATGGTTGTGATCTCTACCCTATATGGCAAGTTTGGTCTCGCTTATTGACTAAACAACAGGATGGATGTGATCCTTGCTGGTAGATGGATCTCACCTATTGTCATTGGATAGAGGGTTGTACCCTGAGCTCCCCTATGATGTCAAATTCTTTTTCCTCTCTAGACTTGAGACTGTTCAACAACTGGAGATGGGCAGAAATGAACCAAGACAAGGTATGACTAGATGATGATGATGATTCTGTTTCAAATGACCAAGTTAATTATTGAACATGGGGTGGAAGCTGGATGCTCCCCTATGATGATGATTGAGTTGACCTAGGTTGGTAGCGAAGCTCCCCTATGATGATTCTTCTTCTATTAGATCAAGATTGTTCAGTTGATGGTCAATGGAAATTGAGACGAGATGCAGTGAGATGGATGTGTTGTTGATATAGCTGAGACAAAAGTCATAAAGACGGGTTGATCTCCCCTACCATTGGTTATGGATTCCTCTTCTTTTATGAGACAATATGATATGGGTCTTGTCGATGATACAATTGTTTGTCTTCCTTATGATTGAGATACGTTCACTCGAGATGCATCATCCTTGATGGTCTTTGGCTTTGCTTGATGGAATTCCTCTCTAGTTGAGAGGTTGACTAGATAAGGCTTGAGTGTTCAGTAAGGACCTTCCCTTATTGAATCAGGATGTTAGTATCCCATATGATGATTCTCATTCTATGAGATATACTAAGATTAGATGATATTGCAGATACCTTGATGACCTTGGGACTATGATGACCTAACACTCTTGGAATTCCTCCCTAGATGAGAGGGAGTGTTGATTTATGGAAGCTAGGGAAAAATCCCCTAGTCCTCCCTCCTAATTGAGCATGCAAAGAAAATGAATATAATTATTGAAAGGAATTAATTATAATTTTATACCAAGTCAGCTTAAATCTTGGAGGGAAAATTGTTTAATAAAAAAAATTCAAATTTTCAAATTTAAGTTGGCTCATTTGATTAGGTCGGCTTGGCAAATAGACATGTCCTTTCGGACCTTCAAACAACTATAATACTCTATTGCGCTGGTCACTATGGGGATAAGAAACTCAGACCTCTCTCTCTGCAATTTTGGATGGCAATTTTACTCTAAGATATCAAATATCTTTCTAAGGGTCAATGTATCTTTCATGGATTGTTAAAGATCCCAGTGGTGTGGATCTCTTATTCTCTGTGGTGCGGATCTCTTACACTCTGTGGTGAGGATCTCAAGCTCTCTATGGTGAGAACTATACCTGCAAAGTATATCAGTCCTGTGACTCTGAGGTGATGGTTTCTAAGTATTGTTATGGCATTAGATTAATTGAAATATTTGTGGCAGACTTTGTTTTGTAGCATCAAAACAATCTTATGATAGTTTTTGTAGCATCGAAGGTGTTCTAGTCTCGAAACTTTGTGGAGAAACTAAAACATAGGAGTTCTCCATAACCCAGAAACCATTTTTGAAACTTCCACCTAGAATTATCTCAATTAGATTATTAGCCTATTTTTAATTATTTTCTAAGTCTAAACTTAGGAAAAATGGCTAATTAATCAAAATTAATTCAGATAAGGTGTGAATCATCTAGAAACTCACATGGATCGACAGGGAATTAATTTGGGCCTTTGATTAAGTTTTAATCTTGGTCGTTGGAGGTTCAACAAAGGAATATAGGAAGAATTCGATGGGTAGATGGAGAACACACACAAGAGATCGATTTCCTTGGAGAGTTTGATTTTCCAGAGGCAGCAGCCAGAAGAGTTCGAGCTAGAGAAGGAAGCAGAGACACAGAGGGGCAAGGACAGTGAGTCCGAACGAAGTTTTCCAGATCCGGAGAGTCAACTATAGGAGGGTTGAGTTTCCTCAGTGAGGTCGTGTATTGTTGGCGTAGAAGCTTCAGAGGCAGAGTTCGATTTAGCCAGACAGAGGGTCGATTCAGTTGCTGGAGGTCGGGAATATTTCTGGAAGTTGCTAGCAAGTGACTCCCAAAGGCTGGATTGGGCAAACGACTTGATCAGTTGCAGTTCTAGGCAAAGCGTCCTAGTGCCTTGGCATATTTCACCTAGAGGTTGACATAGGGGTTTTGGGGAGCCCATTCAGAGCTAGTTTGAAAGTTGGATTAGTGTTGAGTGAGACAAAATTTGTGTCACTAATTTTTGTGGCCAGTTTTCCTCTAGTGGATTGCTAGTTTGTGCATCTAGATTGTACTCAAAACTCACTGTTGCTTAATAATTAAATCCCTCAGTTGTTGCACTGGTTTTCCCAAGTTGGGTTTTTCTAGGGATTTGTCCAAAAATAAGTTTCAAAATTTGTGTGCACTAGAATATTTTTTCAGTTTCAAGTGCTATTATTTTCTGCAATTTTATTTGTGAAGGTTGCAATCTAAGTCACATGACATGAGGACACGAGACATAGAGAACATGCAAATACGAGAATTCAATGTTGAAATTTGGTACCGGAGGACAGGTGGTTCCCTAAGGCTTTGATCTTTGGCCTAGGGAAAAGTGTCCAAAAGAATTTAATTTTTCTCTTAAAGTAACTTTATAATTTTTTATAAAGTTAAATCTAATTTGAAAGTGACTTTAAGTGATAAAGTTACTAAGTCTAATTTTAAAGTGACTTTTATAAAGTCAATGAAAAATTAGAAAGGAAAAGTGACTTTGGAAATAAATGACTAAGTGGGTCTTTATTAAAGTGGGGTGAATTAAAAAATAGAAAGTGAGATTTAAATGAGCATTTAATCTCAGCCATTGATCTAAATCTATTTCAGCCATTGGATTTAGGGATCACCCAAAAGTCATTTAGGGTTGGGTTAAGGGAGGAAAAGGAGGAAAAGATCATCCATTCTTTCATGAGCAGATTGGGAGAAGGAGAGCAAGAGAGCAAGGGAGATTTCTGGACAAGGAGGAGAAAGAGGCAGCAGTTTGGCACACATACAGGCAGCACTTCAGCAAATCCGAACAGCATAAAGAACAAGCAGAAAAAGGCAGTTTTTGTGAGCAAAACAGTGGAAAAATTAATTTTCAGCACGAATATCGAGGAGGCGATTTTCTGCACATTTTTCAAGGTCTGTCCGTACAAGTCAGTACGGCCGTCCGTACGGTTCGTACAGCTCGTACAGCACTTTTCAGATTGTCTGTTGGGGCTGAAAACAGATAAGTTTTGCTTGCTGGAAATTTCTGTTTTTGCTGAAATTTATTTGCTGAAAATTTTCTCTGTAAAAAGGCATTTTCCAGAAATAAAGAAGAGCTCTCAAACTGGTTTTCCCCAAGAGTTGTAGGGGGTTTTTCCAGGGTCAAGTTGACCAAAAATATCAGTGTTTTAATGTGTTTTAATGGCTGTTTTTTTTTAATTGCTGATTTTTATTTCTGCAATTTCCAGCACTCTGAAAAATTTCCAGAATATGTGTTTTCAGCAATATTTATTTTTTCAGTCTGTTAAATGTATGGCTATGGGAATGGGCATTTAACTACATGGGAGAAATAAGGTGAAACTGAAAACCGGGGTGGGAAAACAGAAAATTTTACATGGTATCAGAGATTGAGTGCTGAAGGGCAGTTTGGGACAACAAAAGGAAAAAAATACAGCTGCTGATTTTTTCACTCAGAAAATTCCAGCAAGCTGATTTTTCATAAACAACAGTTTTATCTTTACCACAGCAGTGCTATTTTTCAGTTTTAGGACAGCAATATGTCATTGGGATTGAGGGTGGAGGATAGGTTGGATGGGCATACAAATTACAGCGTTTGGAAGGAGAGAATGCAGAGTATCTTTGAGGAGGCAGAAGTCTGGGATATCATGGTGCATACAGCACAGCACCCTGTTGTTGTGCCTACTGATGCTACTCAGTTGGCAGCTTATAATAGAAAGAACAACAAGGGTAAGAGGCTGATTCTAGACGGAATCAAAGACCATTGCATTCCTCATGTGAGAGGAAAGAGCAATGCCCATGAGATGTGGACAGCATTGTCCAATCTCTACCAGAGTACCAATGAGAACCGGAAGATGGTCCTGAAGGAGAAGCTGAAGAACATTAAGATGGGGAATGATAGTGCAGCTGGATATCTCACAAAGATTACCAATGTGAGAGATGAGTTGGCAGCGATTGGAGAGGCCATTCCATCCACTGAGTTGGTGCGTATTGCAGTGAATGGCCTCCCCCGTTCATGGTTGAACTTTGCTGATGGGGTTTGTGCACGTGAGACCCTTCCCACGTGGGAGAGGTTTTGGGATGATTGTATTTAGACAGAGATCAGGAAAGGACAGCTTGGGGCAGCCAAGCCAGTTGAGCAGGATGAGGACGTAGCACTGGTGGCAGGAGGCAAGAAAGGCAAAGGGAAGAAGCAGGCTTCCACAAGCGGTGGTGGAGGCAAAGGCAAAGGTAAAGGTAAACAGGGTAACTCACAGAAGGACTATTCCAAAGTGAAGTGTTGGAATTGTCAGAAGATGGGACACTATGCAGTTGTGTGTCCGGAGAAGAAGAAGAAGAAGGGGAAGAACCAAGATGTGGCAGCTTCAGCTGAGATTGAGGACTTTGCAGGTCGTTTTGACCGGGAGTTTGCGTTCATTACATGTGAGTCCTCTAGTGCAGGATCACCTGCCACACAGGTTCAGAGGGAGCATGCTTTTCCCTCGATTAGCGGAGCATCTACAGGTATCTGGTATGTGGACAGTGGGGCTTCACGCCACATGACAGGAGTCCGGGAGTACTTCTCAGAGCTTTCAGAGAGTGGCACTGATATTGAGGTAGTACTCGGTGATGACAGAGTTGTTAGAGCAGTCGGGGTGGGTACACTGACATTTCAGAGGGTGTCCAGACCTCCCTTGAAAGTGTCAGATGTTCTTTATGTGCCAGGGATGAGGAAGAACCTCATATCCGTCTCAGCTTTGGAGGACAGAGGATATGAGGTACTGTTCAGGGGAGGACAGGTGTTGATGTATCTCAGGGGCACTCCAGCTGATTCAGCTAGAGTGATAGGTGTACGCCATGCAAAGGTGTACAAGTTTGTATTCCAGCCCCTTTTGGCATTGAGCAGTAGTACCGACAGCAGAGCTAGCAGTTCTGAGCTGTGTGAGATTTGGCACCGCAGGATGGGACACATGTATCATGGAGCCTTGAGGACATTGCGGGAGATCACTACAGGTGTGCCAGATTTCAGTACTGATCACTTTGATACTTGCAGAGGTTGTGCGATGGGCAAGTTTGCCAAATCCCCTTTTCCTAGCAGTGACAGCAGAGCGACGAGGATACTTGATTTGATTCATTCCGATGTGAGCGATCGGATGTCTCATGTTTCCTTGAGTGGATATGAGTACTATGTGTTATTCATTGATGATCACTCCAGGAGGACCTGGATTTATTTTTTGAAGACCAAGAGTGAGGTCTTCAAGCGGTTTCAGGAGTTCAGAGCTCTTGTGGAGACTCAGACAGGTCGAAAGATCAAGTCCTTGAGGTCGGACAATGGAGGAGAGTACACCCTTGGAGAGTTTGTTGACTATTGTGCGGAGGCAGGCATTAGGAGGGAGTTCACTGTTCCTTACAACCCCCAGCAGAACGGAGTTGCAGAGAGGAAGAACAGATCCATCATAGGGGCTGCTAAAGCCATGTTACATGATCAGGGGTTGCCATTGTTCTTGTGGGCAGAGGCCTGCAACACAGCTGTTTACTTGCAGAACAGGAGTCCGCATCGTGCCTTGGGGCACATGACTCCGGAGGAGGCTTTCTCTGGGAAGAAGCCTGATCTTGGTCATCTTCATATCTTTGGATGCATTACATACTCCTATATACCCAAGGAGAAGAGGACCAAACTAGAGCCCACCGCAGAGAAGGGTATCTTTGTGGGCTACAGTGAGACCTCAAAGGCCTTTCGGATTTACATTCCTGCACAGAGGAGAGTTGTTGTCAGACGGGATGTGAAGTTCGAGGAGGACAGGGCCTTTAGGAGGTCACGGGAGTTAGAGTATCTGGATCAGCCAGACCCTCAGCAGTAGTTGAGTTAGTCGCAGGGATCCAGTGGGCAGGGATCAGGAGGATCCAGAGGTACATCTATGAGGATGTCAGGTCCATCAGTGAGCAGTGGCTCGCCGAGCCAGAGGGGTGGTGCTCCGGGCAGCATGCAGAGCAGTTCACAGAGCAGTTCACTAGGGAGTCCACTGATGGACAGTTCACACGGTACCTCAGCTTCTACAGGTTCAGGTGCAGGCAGGAGGACAGCAGACAGACAGTCAGGAGTTCAGGCTACTGATGGTGATGAGGAGGAGGAGTTTCATTCTCCTATGGGAGAAGCATGCTCAGGGAAGAGGAAGCCCAAGTGGCTTCAGGACACCTTGAGAGATGCCACATCTGTTGCTGAGCCGAAGAGGCCGGTCAGAGAGAGTAGACCACCTGAGAGGTTTTGTAGTTATATGGCGATGGTTACCAGCATCCTTGACTCTGAGCCTTCTAGCTATGAGGAGGCAGCTAGCCAACAGGTCTGGAGAGAGGCCATGCAGGAGGAGTATTCTTCTATCATGAAGAATGATGTTTGGGAGGTGGTGCCGAGGCCTGAGGGCAAATCCGTGGTTACTTCCAGATGGCTTTACAAGGTAAAGCATGCTGCAGATGGCAGCATTGAGAAATTCGAAGCGAGGTTTGTGGCTAGAGGGTTCTCCCAGGTAGAGGGAGTTGATTATGAGGAGACCTTCGCTCCCGTGGCTCGATATACTTCGATCCGCTCCATTATATCGATAGCAGCAGAGATGGGTTGGAAGATCCACCAGATGGATGTGAAGACCGCATTTCTCAATGGCTTCATACAGGAGGAGGTGTACATTGAGCAGCCACAGGGCTTTGAGGTGCATGGGAAGGAGTCCCATGTGTGCAGATTGAAGAAGGCCCTTTATGGCCTGAAGCAAGCTCCCAGAGCTTGGTACTCCAGGATAGATGCATACTTGCAGGGGATGGGTTTCACAAAGAGTGAGGCAGATCCGAACCTTTACTTTACTGTGATTGGTGAGGAGCCTCTCATTCTGGTGCTGTATGTGGATGACTTGATCATTACAGGTGCAGAGAGACTCATAGAGCACTGCAAGAGAGATCTTGCGGCGGAGTTTGAGATGAAGGACATCGGCTTGATGCATTACTTTTTGGGTTTGGAGGTGTGGTAGGAGGAGGGGCATTTCTTCCTGGGGCAGGGGAAGTATATTGTGGACATCCTTAGTAGATTCCACATGGAGGATTGTAGACCCATGTCGACACCGATGATCACCAACTGGAAGAAGCTTCGTGCCTCGGATTCCGAGTTGGTGGATCCCACATTGTACAGGCAGCTGATTGGTTCCTTGATGTATTTGGTCAACACTAGACCAGATATCTGTTTTGCAGTCAACACGATGAGTCAGTTTATGTGTGAGCCTAGGAAGGTTCACTGGGTGGCTGCAAAACACATTTTGCGGTACTTGCAGGGGACAGTGGATTATGGTCTGGACTACAGGCAGGGAGATGGAGTGAGATTGGCAGGATACACTGATTCTGATTGGGCAGGTTGTGCTTCTGATAGGAAGAGCACTTCAGGGTGTTGTTTTGGGTTGGGTTCAGCAGTAGTGTCATGGTTCAGCCGGAAGCAGCAGTCAGTAGCACTGAGTTCAGCGGAAGCAGAGTATATGGCAGCCAGTCTAGCTAGTTGTGAGGCCATCTGGCTTCGCAAGATGTTGTTTGGCTTATTTGGTCAGCCGTTGAGACCTTCAGTGATTTACTGTGATAATCAGAGTTGCATTAAACTCACGGAGAATCCAGTATTTCATGACAGGTCAAAGCATATCGGGATCAGATATCATTTCATCAGAGACTATGTTCAGAAGGGAGCTGTGAAGCTTGAGTATATTTCCACTGATGAGCAGGTTGCAGATATTCTTACCAAAGCCTTACCACGGGGCAAGCATGTCTACTTCAGAGACAAAATGGGTGTGGTGAGGAACACCTTCCTCGATAAGAGGGAGTGTTGAAATTTGGTACCGGAGGACAGGTGGTTCCCTAAGGCTTTGATCTTTGGCCTAGGGAAAAGTGTCCAAAAGAATTTAATTTTTCTCCTAAAGTAACTTTATAATTTTTTATAAAGTTAAATCTAATTTGAAAGTGACTTTAAGTGATAAAGTTACTAAGTCTAATTTTAAAGTGACTTTTATAAAGTCAATGAAAAATTAGAAAGGAAAAGTGACTTTGGAAATAAATGACTAAGTGGGTCTTTATTAAAGTGGGGTGAATTAAAAAATAGAAAGTGAGATTTAAATGAGCATTTAATCTCAGCCATTGATCTAAATCTATTTCAACCATTGGATTTAGGGATCACCCAAAAGTCATTTAGGGTTGGGTTAAGGGAGGAAAAGGAGGAAAAGATCATCCATTCTTTCATGAGCAGATTGGGAGAAGGAGAGCAAGAGAGCAAGGGAGATTTCTGGACAAGGAGGAGAAAGAGGCAGCAGTTTGGCACACATACAGGCAGCACTTCAGCAAATCCGAACAGCATAAAGAACAAGCAGAAAAAGGCAGTTTTTGTGAGCAAAACAGTGGAAAAATTAATTTTCAGCACGAATATCGAGGAGGCGATTTTCTGCACATTTTTCGAGGTCTGTCCGTACAAGTCCGTACGGCCGTCCGTCAAGTCCGTACGGCCGTACATCCGTACGGTCCGTACAGCTCGTACAACACTTTTCAGATTGTCTGTTGGGCTGAAAACAGATAAGTTTTGCTTGCTGGAAATTTCTGTTTTTGCTGAAATTTATTTGCTGAAAATTTTCTCTGTAAAAAGGCATTTTCCAGAAATAAAGAAGAGCTCTCAAACTGGTTTTCCCCAAGAGTTGTAGGGGGTTTTTCCAGGTTCAAGTTGACCAAAAATATCAGTGTTTTAATGTGTTTTAATGGCTGTTTTTTTTTAATTGCTGATTTTTATTTCTGCAATTTCCAGCACTCTGAAAAATTTCCAGAATATGTGTTTTCAGCAATATTTATTTTTTCAGTCTGTTAAATGTATGGCTATGGGAATGGGCATTTAACTACATGGGAGAAATAAGGTGAAACTGAAAACCGGGGTGGGAAAACAGAAAATTTTACATTCAACACGAGACATAGCGTCCCCTGAAATAGGACATGAGGGACATGTTTTATATATATATATATATATATAATACTAAAATATAGTTACTGATCCATATTACGTTACTGATCTATATTAAGTTACTAAAATATAGTATTAGTTTATTAATTAACTACATCAATGATGTCGATTGCTCATAGTTCAATGTTCATTCTTGAACATGTTATTAACTTATTAAACAGATTGAGAACCAAATCAAGGATCTCAACAGGGGCATTCTGCATATTGCACATGTGACATCAGTCACTGATATTTTCTTTCTCAACAATTCTAGCTCTCTTGTTGACTAGTATATGAATCTAACTTACTCAAGTTGCACATTTTGGAAAATGTGGGCAATTGCAAGACAAACTCAACTAGGCAGAGCCCTATATATTCAAGTAAACTCTTTGTAGCCATTAAAATTTACAATTAAAACAATACAATGGTTATATATGCATGATTTCTTCATTGGTCAAACTTCGAGATATGCAGGGAACCGAAAAATGCTTTGAAGAGTGGGAATTTGATGGCCTAAGTTATGATATTGGAGTGCCTAATGTACTAATTGATGCCTTTATCACGAAAGGAATGATTGAAAAGGCACGTTGCAAAGTCGTTTCTTGACATGTTTTAGCAAAAGGAGGAAAACCAAATTTCAAAACATTGGAAATGTTTGTGGATGGATATTTAGAGAACAATCAAATGAATAGAGTTGTAGAGACCATGAAGAAAGTTATTTCAAAAGTTAGAAATCGTGAATGGCAATCGACACCTAAAAAGGGCCAAGGCACTTGAATACATTGATACAAATTATATAGATATGGGTGTATGGAATACAAAAAAATGTTGACCTAGCCCCCACACACTCCAAAACAAGAAATTTAAGCTCCAAACCACGTACTCCAAACCATGAACACTATTCTCCAGTACCCAAGTCGATGTGAAGTTGATAGTTGGGAATCGCTGAAGGAACTTCCAACACAACACAACAACGACTCCAACGAGCAAACAATGACCAAGTTCCAACATGGCAGCGACTCTAACGAGCAAACAATGACCAAGTTCCAACATGGCAACAACTCCAACGAGCTTTGATGACAAAAAATGACCGCAGAAAACAAAAAAATTGAACCATGTGCGGGCTTCATGAGTGACTTTTCGTGGGACATGTGTCCTAAGAGGCAAAAACATTAGGGCACGTTTTTCACCACGTCGAAAATGCGTGTCGCGATTGGAGGACATGATAAAAACCGTTTTGGACACATTTTAGGTCGTATTTCATGTCTGATAAGTAAAATACGGGAAACGTGACCCTGAGGGACGTGTCCTGTGACTTAGGTTGCAATGTGATTTATTTGATATTTGTCGTAGCAAATAAATTATTAATTAGTTAACAACTAGAAGAATTAATTTTAGTTGCTACAATAGGATTTCAGTAGTGAATTTTTCACATGGTATCAGAGCGATTTCGATTAGACGAGGAAGCTCAGAAGCGAAGACAAAAATTCGCTATTTAGAGGGAGCAATAGGACGAGTTTCTAGGTATTTTGCAGAGCTTAAGCCAGGCATATCGAATTGCTTAGGGAAGTTCGATTTTTCAGTGCAGGATGGCAGAAAAATTCAGCTTGCCAGTTGAGTGATTCCAACAAGCAGAGGGAGCAACAACAACTCAGGTTTTCACTGAGCAAATTCCTTGTTTGGGCGTAGAGGGTTTTGCAGCTGTTTGCAGTAGCAGAATTGGTGTCGAGTGGAAGAGAAATAGCAGACACAGAGGAAATTTTTTCTCTCAGAGGATCTTGAGTTTTAGAGATCTAATTTTTTAGTTGTAGATTGGCAGTGGTTGTGAGCAAAGTTTCTCACTCCAAGGGGGAGTGCGTGTAGCAAATCCAACAGTCGAGCAAAGGGAAAGAGGGAGATTTTCGACTAGATTTAGAGATGGCCACAGGAGGGCTTAGAGATCAGTATAGGTTGGAAGGAGCCTCCAACTATGTCATCTGGAAGGCTAGGATGCCCTTCCTTCTAGATGAATATGGCTTGAAAGCCTATGTGGAGAATGTGGTAGCAATACCCTAGGATGTCGATCAACTCAAGGAGTACAGAAAGGAAATGGTGAAGGTGAAGAGAATTATTTTGGATGGAGTCTAAGATCATCGAATCTCACATGTTGCAAAGAAAGGGATGGCCAAGGAGATGTGGGATGCTTTCGCCGAGCTATTTCAAAGTTCTTTCGAGTGGCTGAAGATGTTTCTCTAGGAGAAGCTGATGAGCATAAGGATGCAGAAAGGGTGAAATCATAGATGGCTTCCTAACCAGGATTTAGGAAGTTTGAGATTAGCTAGCAGCCATTGGGTAAGCACCCCAACCCACAGAGTGGCACTGAATAGTATCTCAAATGACTGGCAAGTAGTTGTGCAAAGTATCTTGGGCAAAGACAAATTGCCGAAGTTGGACAGGATGTGGGCCGATCTGCAACAGGAGGAGTTGAGGCAGGCTCTGGTAAAGAGTACCATCAGCGACAACAGAAGCAAGGGTGTAAAGGGTAAGAAGGAAGAGGAGAATGTGGCCCTAGCATCTAAGGGTACCAATTAGGAGCAAGGGGTTAAGAAGAAGAGTGTTGTAGATCTGATCCAAAATATATATGAGAATAGAAAATAACCCAAGAATAATAAGATTGAACATAGATAGAAATGATTCACTTTATTGTCAAAACCCTTAAGGTAGGGCAACACTATACATTCACTCCTTAAGGAAGTAGAACACTCCACAAGCCATATGCCTGTTCATACAATAATACTTCTCTTCATATCCCTCCATGTGGAGTCTCTAGCCTTTATATAGGCCTCATACATACAATACCATGCATCATTACCATGGTTCCCTCATACCATCAACTAATACCATGGGCCCATTACATTATTATTAACTACTTGTGGTCCCTTACATGACATGGGTTAACCACCTTATTTATTACTATGGCCCATCCCATTATTACATTATTACCTTGGGTACCACCCTTGGTACCCCATATTATCCCCCCTAGGTATATAACATTCCAGCCCCCTAAGCATGTTTCGTCCCCAAAACATGGGAAGATCACAAATAATAAGATCTACTCAAAAGAGTAGTCCACTGATACCATGCACGTGCATCTAGCCATCCAAGAGAAAGGTGGACCCTCGATCTCGCTGGTGCCTCGCTCGCTTGAGATGGAAGTTGACCGTGGCAGCTCTTCTGTGTTGATGTGTAGTAGGTGGATCGTCTCTCCTTTCTATCCGTCATGTGACTACTTGGTTTCCATCTTGATGGTTGTCTTGCGGGGTGATGTGGGTGATGATATGTTGAAGTTTCAACCCACGATGGCTTTTGCTTGACTTCACCCTACTGTGGTGCCTGTTGTGGTGTCTTCTTTTTCAATATGACTTCAACCACTGAGCCCTCCTCTGATGTATCATCACCTGTAACCTTTTCTTCTGTAGCCTCTGTTTGTGTTTGATTGTCGATCATCAAAGGCTCATCATCTGATATGTCAGTCCCTTGAACATCTTCTGCTTCAGCCTCCATGTGCTCTACCTGTTTATGGATGGAAATATCTTGTAATGTAATTTTCTTCTTTTTATACCATAGCTTCAGGAATTTCTTCTGCACATTAATATTGATAGTACCCACGGATTCCATCCAAGGATATCCCAAAACAACATCTATGTTATCCATATCTGAAGCATAAAAATCACCATGAAACACATACTTATCCATAGAAAGCTTCAAATCCTTATAAATTTGAACATCCTTATCATCAACCTGTGTATTTTCAATTTGTTTTGCTGGGACTTGCAATTTCTTTGTCAAGTTGATATTTATGAGATTTTGCTTGCAACTCGGATTTATATACACAATGATTTTCTCCTTCTGAATCAATCCATGAACCTGCAATAAGGATATACCGGTAGGAAATAGCCCCACATGTTTCTCCTTATCTTGTTTTCTGGCATGAGACCATCTGTCTAAAAGTAATTTTTCAAATTCTTCATCGGGCAGGTTGGAACACTTCTTTTGGTTAAGTAATCCCCACCATGTGGCTGCCTCATCTTCAAAATTACCCACTACCAACCATTTCCAATTGTTTTTCCATAACCTCTTGTATTCTTTTATGTATTCTTCAATAGTAGGACCATTATCTTTTCCTGTAAAACATAGAACTGCCATGAAGAGGGTTTTGAAAAAATTCACTTGGCGAAAATTTGAAATTGTTACAGTTTAGTCAATATTGCTCAGAATCCCTATTATAACCTGTTTTTAGAAATGGAACAATCATTCTGCATCTGCCCATGTGGTAGAAATCTTGATCCAGGCACTTGGAATTTCAGATTTGTGCTGCTACTCTCCCGCCGTCACCAAAATTTCTGCAAAAAGAGCTGATTTTAAATCAGCGATATCTCCCTCATCCAGACTCCGATTCGACTGATTTTTTTTTTTGAAATCATGTGTTTTTTCACAAAGATTCCAGATCTACAATTAGATCTTGCAGATCTGGCACCAGGACTTCTAGATCTGCGCCGCAACTCACTGTCCTGAAAATTGTCTGCAACCCCACTGATTTTTAAATCAGCGATATCTCCTTCATCCGGACTCCGATTCAATTGATTTTTTTTTTTGAATTCGACTATTTTTGCACAAAGAATCCAGATCTGTAATTATATTTTACAGATCTTGCACCAAAATGTACAGATCTGACCTGCAAAGTCGCCGCCCCCGAAACCCTGCAAAAAAAAAAAAAATCTCCATTTTTGTGCCCAAGAAAGTGCTCTGATACCACTTGTTGTAGATCTGATCCAAAATATATATGAGAATAGAAAATAACCCAAGAATAATAAGATTGAACATAGATAGAAATGATTCACTTTATTGTCAAAACCCTTAAGGTAGGGCAACACCATACATTCACTCCTTAAGGAAGGAGAACACTCCACAAGCCATATGCCTGTTCATACAGTAATACTTCTCTTCATATCCCTCCATGTGGAGTCTCTAGCCTTTATATAGGCCTCATACATACAATACCATGCATCATTACTATGGTTCCCTCATACCATCAACTAATACCATGGGCCCATTACATTATTATTAACTACTTGTGGTCCCTTACATGACATGGGTTAACCACTTTATTTATTACTATGGCCCATCCCATTATTACATTATTACCTTGGGTACCACCCTTGGTACCCCATATTATCCCCCCAGGTATATAACAAAGAGGGACGTGTCAAAGGTCAAGTGCTTCAGGTGTGGTTAGTTTGGCCACTACAGTACACTGTGTCCACTCAAGAAGAAGGACAAGTAGGAGAAGTAGGACCAGGCAACAGCATCCACGAAGATCGACAAGTTGTCCTCTAGGCTGGAGGAAGATTTCACAATGTTTGCAACTATACATCCACGAGAGAGGTGGGGCAATCTAGAGCTATAGTCCCATAGCAGCACATACATGGGCAAGGTCCATTGAGGTGTCCTCATGGATCATTACCTTACTACGAGGGTCCACAACTTTCAGTAGCATGATGGATCAGTGTTAATGATGTAGTCATATTCCAGAGTCAGTTGCAGACTAGTGGTAGTCAAGTGTTGAGGAGCGCAGTGCAGTGTTGGCAGCAGAGCAAATGGCTCAGTAGCAAATTTAGCAGCAACGCAGAGTCCCAGTGGACAGTGCAGAGGCTAGTCGCAATCAAGACTTAGGAGACAGATGCATCATACTGAACACAAATGATTTAGTATTCAGGATGCTTCTCAATTGTAGTGGTTCTAGTTGCAGCAACAATAGATGAGATGGAGTTGTAGTGCAGATGTAGAGTTGGCAGCAGTTCTGAAGTGTCAGTAACAGTACAGATGCAACATCAGAGCTGCGCAGTAGATGGTGGGAAATGGTAGGCAGTCATAATATGCAGAAATGAACAACATGACAAAGGGTGGTACAGAGACAGGGTGTTGTGACAGAATCTGCAGCACTAGAGAGAACACCTTCCTCGCTAAGAGGGAGTGTTAGTTTTTGTAGCATCAGAGGTGTTCTAGTCTCGAAACTTTGTGGAGAGGCTAAAACACAGGAGTTCTCCATAACCCAAAAATCGCTTCTGTAAATTCCACCTAGAAGTGTTTCAATTAGGTTATTAGCTTATTTTTAATTATTTCCTAAGTCTAAACTTAGGAAAAGTGGCTAATTAATCAGAATTTAATTGAAATAAGGTGTGAATCATCTAGAAACTCACATGGATTGACAGGGAATTAATCTGGGCTCTTGATTAAGTTTTAATCTTAGCCGTTGGAGGTCCAACAAAGGATTATAAGAAGAATTCAATAGGTAGATGGACAACACACACAAGAGATCGATTTCCTTGGAGAGTTCAATTTTCCAGAGGCAGCAGCTGGAAGAGTTCGAGCTAGAGAAGAAAGCAGAGACAGAGAGGGGCAGGGACAGTGGGTCCAGAGGAAGTTTTCCAGATCTGGAAATTCAATGACAAAAGAGTTGAATTTCCTAAGTGAGGTTGCGTAGTGCTGGTGCAGAAGCTTCAAAAGCCGAGTTCAATTTAGCCAAACAGAGGGTTGATTCAGTCACCGGGAAGATTTTTGGAAGGTGTCAGCAAGTCATTCTCAGAGGCTGGATTGGGCAGACGGCTAGATCAGTTGCAGTTCCTGGCAAAGTGTCCTAGTGCCTGTGCAGATTTGACTTAGAGGCTGACGCAGGCAGGGGTTTTGTGGAGCCCATTGAGAGCTAGTTTCGAAGTTGGATCAATGTTGAGAAAGACAAAATTTGTCTCACTAATTTTTGTAGCCAGTTTTCCTATAGTGGATTGTCAGTTTGTGCATCTAGAGTGTACTCAGAATTCACTGTTGCCTAATAATTAAAACCCTCAACTGCTGCACCAGTTTTCCCAAGTTGGGTTTTTCCGGGGACATTTGTCCAAAAATAGGTGTCAAATTTTTTATGTTTGTGTGCTAGAATATTTTTCAGTTTCTAGCGTTATTCTTTTTTGCAATTTTATTTGTGAAGGTTGCAGTGTGATTTATTCAACATTTTTTGTAACAAATAAATTGTTAATTAATTAAAAATTAGAAGAATTAATTCCACTTGTTGCAATAGGATTTCAGTTGTGAAAGTTTCACGTCTTATAACCTTGCTACAATTTGACTACAACCTCGCTCCAGCATGATCATGAACTTGCACTTGTGGCATCTCTGTAATCCAGTGGTCTCATTCTTGCTTCGACTGGCATGCATTACAGTGATCTCGTGTTGACATGACCTCACATATGCTACAAGTCTACTCTCTCGCTCCATGATTTCTTTTTCATCACTACAGGACTCTTGTTACAGCACCATACTTTCGCACTTACTCTTTAGGACTATACTCTTCTAAGAATTTACTCTCGCTCATCTTCTCATGACTACTCTCGCATTATGGTTCATTATCTATCTTTATGTGGTATGCTGTCTATCACAAATGTGATTCACATATGTCTATAGTCTGTTGTTATACTCCGGGGTTCGCATTATATTCTAATCAACTTTTCAATGGTTCAATTATGTTCCAATGGCTTGCATTCTTGCTGGACTAGCATCACATAATTACAACAATGACATCTGATTTACTCCTGTACAGTGACATACATCACAGTGACATACAATATATTCATTTATATTTCATTACATTGGTGTAGCATGGTATCTTTGTAGGGGGCTTTGCTTAAAAAATCCCTCCCATTTTGCTGGTCTAGACGACTGCTCTGCTATGGTCTCCTCCATCATACTTTAGTAATTCCTTCTTAATTCGTTGATGATTTCTGTTTGAAATTCTTGTGTGATACTGAAAAATTACTTAGGTGCTTCTTGATGGTCTTGTTCGCTTGTCTGTGATTGTGGACTTGGTGTCTGTTTCAGGTAGGTTAAGGGTTCTACGGTTAATGCATCTACCTGTTCGGTTGACTTCATCTCTATATCTTACTCTGTTGACTTCATCTCTTTATTGATTGACTTCAGCTTGTAATTCGTCATTATTAATCATGTCGAGGTTGGCCCTTTTAAAAAAAAATTATTTGATCATTATTATTACTATTTTTTCTATAAACTAACTTTATAATTATTTGAATTTTTTAATAATTATATGGTAATTTTCATTTAACTTTTACCCAAAAATAAGCCCTTTAACCATACAGATGTGACCCTTCCAACACACTTCTTATAATGGGTTCTAATTGGTTGAAGGGAGGAGTTTTTTCACTGTTTTCTTGCTGGCTTAGTGTAAAAATATGCAATATGTATTCAACTAAACCAGCCTACAAGTACAATAAAATTTGATGAAATTTGTCAGATAAATAAAAGAAATTAATGTACTTGGAATATACTAACTAGAAAACAAATTTATTTTATGATACGGTATTGGTTAGGGAAGTTGTTGAACAATAATGCTTGCTGTCCTGTTTTACAGGGCTGCAAGATTGCAAGTGGAATACTAACAACAAACCAAGACACTCAAAACTTTGTTAAGTATGTCATATAAATAGTCAATTTTGATGTACTAAAAATATCCTAACCAATTAACTAAGTGTTTCTAGGAGTGAAAACTTAATTAGGGGGGTTCCTTTGTAAAAATACTTGCTTTTTTGTTTTCAACAGGTCTGAAATCAACAAGTAAACCCCTTGATAAGCCAGCCAAAAGTGTTGGAACATTTTTAAACCTTAGATCTAAGGTGGGGAGGTTAAAAACTTAAAAGACTAAAGTGGGGTCAAGTTCAACCGCCTTTAACCCTTGGACCTGCTGCAAAATTGGATTTCCAACAAGTTGGAAATTCTCTTTTGGAGGTCTTGGCATCAAAACCCCTTGGGTAAAAGCCAATAAAATTATTCCGGTGACTAATATAACTTTTAAGGGGTTGAAAAAAGTTCCTATAAGTTTCAGATGTAATAATAAAGTGATTAAAATAAACCTGAGCTAATACAAGGCAAAGATAAAGTATTTACTTGATGTATGAAGCCTTGTTGAGTACCTTTTTGGTGAAATTTGCAATCTGAAAATTTACGACAACACTGTATACTTGCTGATCTGCACACAAAAACTAGATATACCTGTGTAAAATATATTTATCCCCTGGTTAAAATTTAAATTTAGGCTCTTTTCTCCAAGGGTTTTACTAGTTATTTAGATTTTTACTAAGGGATAGATATATTTATTTTTCTTGAGTTATTCTTCAAGTTTTTTTCGTTCTCTTAAATTTAGACTTGAAGAATAACTGTTTATCTGGACCACCTTGCATTGGGAAGTGTGAAAATGTTGCTGATAGTAAGACTGCCATTTCTTAGGAACATTCGGTAGATATGACACCAAAGCCAATGCTACCTAAAGAGTCGATAGACTCGCAACTATGCGGAAAGACATAGGTGCACCTAATGTGGGTTGGATTGACCCCTACACTGGTGGTCACCCTTACAACATGGCTCCCGTAAAACCATGAGTCCACATGTAAGCTCTTCAAAGGACCTCCAATCCTATACAGGATGATAGTAACCTGAAATGAACCCAAAGGGAATGGCCATAGTCTGACCAAAACAAGACTGACCCAATATGACACATGGTCTAGGATGCCTACAGGGCCTCACATGGTAATTAGATGGCTTTTGACTTTGTGACCTTGGGCTTACAGTGGTGTTTAAAATGCTGCAATAAATGTATAGGTACCCCTGCTGTAAGAGGGGTAACTTTTCCCAAAAATAGTAAGTTTTAAAAATTAGAAACTTTCCAAAAATAACAAATTCAAAAATTTAAAGAATACTGCTTTTGGAGAACCCCCAGATCTGTATTCAAACCTGTGATCAATTGCTAAAAATAATAAGTTTCTAACAATATGTTCTTAAATAGCCAGTTCCAAAATCAGAGGGTACGAATTTGATTCAATCACTCACCCATGCATGATCCAGGTGTTACATGTAACATGCATGCATGGGAATCCTTCCAAAACTAGAAGTCTGGATTGGATTCTGAGCTGAAGCATAGAATATGGTGTTTCCCATGTCACTCTGAAAATCTCTGAAAATAGAACTTGGCCTGATCACAAACATTGGAACCAAAAGATGTACTTACGAATGTGCTGAAACTGGACACTAATATGCGTAGGGAAAATTCACTGTTAATGGTTACGTGGTTAGTCTGTAGTTAGCTTAGGGTTTTCTTTCTCTTCATTTTCTATATTTTTTGAATCAAACAGACACTTAAAACTTAACAGGCACCAGTTTTGACAGGGGATGTGCAGAAGTCCCTAGGATGGCTGAGGGATGTCTAGCTGCCCCTTGTGCCTGTGAACCTGGGTTGGTGCTAGATGTGTTGTGAGGAATTACTTTGATTTGACCTCATGTTATGTTGTTTACTCCCTATTTTTGTTATTGTCATGGCCTTCTGTGGTTGTAGTCATTGCCATTTTGTTGATATGCATATTTATTTCATTTGAGTGTTTTCCCTACCTCGGTGTATGTAACTTTTTTAGATCTTTGTAGATTGTTAGCTTCATTGTTTATTAGATCTCCCTTTGCTGTGGTATCTTTCTCTGCCAGCATTAATATACTATGAGTTAAGTATCTTGCACAAGGAGGTTCTTGGAATTTGTGACATTGCATAGTTGTTTAACTGCTGTAGTATGAAGCTTGGTATCCTCCACATATAAATGGGAGCCCTTCAAAATTTGAATAATTATTACAGTGTGGGATTAACTATACTTTTGGTGATCAGCGGTTGGGCCTCCTGTGCAAACGTTACTGCTATTAATGTGAATGCTACTACTACTTTTGGTGCTCTTCTTATAATGTGTAATTGCTATCACATGTACTTATGCCCTTTCTGTCTTAATTCATCCCAAACTTCCAACCTTTGTCTATTCTATGATCAACAAAATTTTAAAAAGTCCATGTCGATCAACAATGCTCTTCTTATTGTTTTGTAAGTTTATAAATATTGTCTTGTGAAAGAACTTGAAAAACACTTTGGTTTATTTGTAAATATTGTCTTGTGAAAGAACTCAAAAAACTCTTCGGTTCATTCACTGATTCTTCTGTAACAAGTTGTATTAAATTTAGCTTTTGATTCTTTGTAGAAAATTTTGTGATTTGTAGCCTTCCTTTCCTTTCATTGTTATAGGACAAAAAAAAAATGAATTTAGATTTACACAATATGTAACATGCAGGAATGTAGATGAACTCAGAAAGGACGCTATTGATGCTATCTGTGCATTAGCACAAGCATTGGGTGATGACTTTACCATTTTTGTTCCATCTACTCGGAAAATTCTGCTGCGGCATCGATTGCAGGTTTGGTGTATCTTGTTGAAGCACATGGAATGATAACATTTATGATGAAGTCATATATAGATTTAGAACACCATCTTTCAGATTATTCAGTATGTTTATTGAGCTAGGGTATCTCCTATTTCCATTGCCTTGTTACCAGCATAAAGATTTTGATGATATTGAAGCTCGCCTACTTAGACGGGAACCACTTATTTTGGAGATAGGCGGTGTTCAGAAAGTGGCACACCAGCTACCTGGTGATGTCATCAGTGATCCATTGAACGATATGGAAGATGACCTTCATGATGAAGGGGTTGAGATTCAAAGCCAGGCAAAAAACTATAAGGTAGTTCTTCATTCTGTCTTTTGATTGTCTCCCAATCTATCTTAATTTCCTAGAACAGAATAGGGATCTAAATTCTGACCTTTTGAGCATCAGGTTCAGGATTATGTATCTACAGAATACATACCATTGTCCTTGGAATACCAGCACTCTGTGGTGTTTTGTTAATATTGCTTCTCTTTCTTACATTTTTGTGTAGTGTATGGTAAGGTTTGGATTATTCCGACAGCAGGGTTTTAAAATTTGTGTTCATAATTTAACATTCTTGAGTTGCTTCTTCACATTGGAGAGATCTACGAGCTGTTATGTTCTTTCTTTGCATCTTTAAGTGCTGGAGTGGTGTAAGATAGAATACTGACACCTTTATTCTTTGCTTTCTAATATTTCTCTTGTTTCCCATGACTTGTCTCATCTGCATACTCCAGTGCATGAAAATAATTATCTTTATTTTAGTATTACTGATTTGTACAGGTTCATCCTTACCCAAAATTAAAACTCCATGGTGTTTGCACTTTTCAGTTCATAGTTAACATATTTTCATGTCTTGCCAATTGATTGAAAGAGGTGAAATTTGAGAACAGATCTGTTTCAGCTTGATAACTGCTATTCTCTGTCCTCCCCTATTGCTAATCCAGTGTCCCTTGTTTAGTGTAGCCCACCACCTCTGGAGTATTTAAAGGTTGACCAGATATAACCTTTTTTCCTGGTTGTTGTGAGCAATGTTGCAGCAACCGTACCCCCCTCCCCCCAAGCATCAGGAGGCGGAATCGCGTCTCGTATAGATCTGCCACCGATCCTACAACAGAACCACAGATCCAAAAATCGGATCCGTGGGCACCCGATCTGCGGATCGGCTACGGATCCATGGAGGTTCGAGTGTGTATCCGCCGCAGATCGCGAGTGGATCTGAGAGAAGGTGGATAGTTCACACGGTTCTCCGGGGCTTTTTTTGTTTTTTGTTTTTTCAAACTGTTATGTGAGGAACTCTGCTTTCCGAATACTCCCAAGGTGCCCCTTGATGCTCCCTAGATGCTTCGTAGATGCTCCCTAATGGTAATGTTTGTGGATCGACTGCGGATCCATGGGGGTTTGGGTGTGTATCCGCTGCGGATCACGAACAGATCCAAGAGAAGGTGGACGGTTCACAGTGCACATGGTTCCGCGAGGCTTCTTATTTTCTATTTTTTGGAAATTTGGAACTGTTATGTGAGGAACTATGCTTTTTGAATACTCCCAATGTGCCCCTTGATGCTCCTTAGACACTTCCGAGATGCTCCCTAATGGTAATGTTAAATTCTTAAAAGTAAAAGTGATATTCTCCTTTATTTTTCATTTTCATTCTTTTACTTAAATTTTTAACATTACCATGAAATGACATAGGATGTTTGAGAGTGGTTCCAACCTCATCAAACTTCATATGGAGATAATAGAATTTCATATCCCATTCAAAATTCAACAGATTTAACACTTTTCAGGATCGATGGGATTGTGGCATTTCATTGGATTATATCATGTATGAGGGCATGCGATTGGCATTTAATCAAGAGCACCGAGCCCTAATGTACCCCAGTGTTGGTGTTGTTGATTGTTGAACTCCTTTGTCAAGGACTTAGCAAAAATGTACCCTTCACTCGAGTCAAAATCATTGATCAGGCATGTTAAGCTTTCTCTACCATATTACAAGGCTTGGATTAGGCCGTGTGATCAAAATTTGGCAATGTTGACTAATATCCCTAGAGAATTGAAGTAGAGTCAAAGGCTAGACAAGAGGAGAGGAATCTAGATTCTAGATAGTTGATTTTGGAATAATTAATCATTGATGTACAATGGGTGCCATATCTATCTTGATTTATGAAAAGATATGCATGTTTTCATGTCTTCTACAACTGATTTGGTATTTTGGATGTTTTTTTTAATATAATTGCAAAAAAAAAAAACACGTACATATATATATATATATATAGTAGACGCTTTGCTTCCTAGATTTTTGGGAAATGACGCTTTTGCAGATCCGCTTCCAAAAAGGTTAAAAACGTACCCCCTTCGTCCCTGGTTCGTGCAACATGGGTTGTGAGAGACCTCTAACTGCAACTATACTTGCACACAAGAACTCAAGGACAAACATTAACAAACCATGATATCCTAGCATACAGAAATGTGTCCATATTAGAGAAAAGTAAATAAATATTCAATACATTGATGATAGGTTGATTGCACAATTGTGGATAGATATCCTCTAGGCGTATAGATAATTTATCCATGCCTCTTGGCATGAGTCACAACCATTTTATACAGGTATTATATGTGACAATGGAGAGTTAATATAAATGATATAACAAGCATTTAAATTATAAACATGTGGGTTATAGGTAATTTACTAATTTGGCGTAGAATATAAAAACTCCCTTTAAAATGCTATGACCTCAGACCAACAGATAAGTGCCAGTAATATGATCTTTGCGGCATTCAAATGCCACATTTCTTCATCACTAATTCATCCAGATTGGTCCTTATGCGTTCTTGACACTGTTAGTACCTTGGCACACTGTTTGCATCTGTTGTGATCACTCGTATATCCATCATTGTGCCTCTGGTCTTATAAAAAATGACAGTTTCAAAATATATGATGCTGGATTTTCCTGTCTTCCTTTGGTTTGGATAATTGCCGGCATTCATAGGAATATAAAATGCCTTTGTGGCAGAGCCTTAATTAAATTTTTGTCATGACTTTTGTCTTGTAAGTTGTCAATCTTGTCTTCAAATTTCTCTTGCTTAAGAGGATCTTGAATAATGTACATTCTGAAATTTGTGGATGTTATTCTCTCCTTACACTTAGTTGTATTTGCTTTTGCCTTTAGTGAAGAATCCTTTTTAGTAATTCCTTGTAAGAGATTTAGTTCATTTTCCTGTACAATAATATCATAAGTTTCCTTTGCATTTCCAAGGAAAAATGATTTAATGATTCCAGCTATTTAGATTCAATAATAATATCAGAATCATCAATAGACGCAACATATAATTTTGAATGGAAAACTGTAGTTATGTATGTCAGTGGGTACTGTGTTATGTGGGCATGTGAGCTGACCAATAGATATGCATGTATATGTATATATTTATTTAATTTTTTTACAAATAAGTTAATAACACATTATATTTCAAGAGAGAAAAGAATTGAGACACATAAATGACATTTTAGAAGATAAACCCAGTCTATATCAACCCTCGGAGATGGTAACATAATGCAAAAGCCAAAATCATCCGTTATAGATGAGGCTATACATCCAAAATCAGACTTATGAAATAAAATACGAGTCAAAGGCAAGTACAATTACATGTCTTAATAATTCTCATCCTCATTAACAACGAAGAGCAAGGTGCTTGTTCAATAGAACTAGACTGTGAATTGGTTAGAGATAAATTAATTTGTGGAGTGATTAGAGATAAATGTTAGTGGAGATAAATTTTTTGGGGGGCCCTAGAAGGGCGCTAAACTGATGTTGCGAAAAATTAAAATCACTATTTTTTCGCTTGGGCAATTAAATTGGCTGATTATATTGCGAAAATCACTTGACGGCGGACGATGACTTTTTAAAGATTTTTTTTGGTTTTTCGTCATTCATTTTGCAAATAGAGGGCAAGGGTGAGAGCTAAGGAGAGGAAAAAAGTGAAAGAATTTAGCATCCCAAACAAAAAAAATTCGAGTTTGGACCAAGTTTCTTTAGCGGGGCATGGTTTTTAGGTATGGGCATCAAATCTGGGTCTATTTTTTTGATTTTATTCTTGGGTTTCAGTCACCAATATATTTTCCATGTTTTTTGCTTGGATTGGAGTGTGTTTTTTTGTCATTTTTGTTGAATTTAGTGGAGAGGGTTTTTTTTGGTCAAAAATTCAAAATCTTGATTGTTAGTTTTATTTGTTTAAGTTCTTGTGCCCTAGTTTTTTCCATGATTTTTGCTTGGGTTTGAATGTGTATTTTTTGCCATTATTGTTGCATTGAGTTGAGGGTTTTTTTTTTGTATGTTAAATTTTATTTTCATTTGTTTAACTTGCACTTTTTCTTGTGCCTTAGCTTCAAACTTCAATTTTACATTAAAACTCAATAGTTCAACAAAGTTACAAACATGCCAAGGAAATTGGGCCCTATGTGGGAATTTGGTGAACTTGATTTTGGGGGGGGGGGTTGCCAAATCAAATTTGACTTGCAAGTTACGTGGGCACCATATGACAGGGGGAGTATACGGATTGAAATACCACCTTGCACAAATTATTGAACATGAAGTAGGACTTTGCACAAAAATAAATCCAGAAATCATTTGTAGAGCCCTCAAATCATTGGAAGAAATAAAGACAACCAAACTGACCAAGGCATCTCTGAAGAGTCAAATTGTAGGTGATCGTGGGAGTGGTATTGGTTCTTCTTGATGATGGTGGTGGGACTTGCTGGTGATCGTGAGAGTGGTATTGGTTCTTCTTCAACAACAATTTATACAGTCAGCTACATCATTTTTTGTTCCTAGAACCACACCTGGTGCATAACCATCTATCACATGCTCTTAAAAAAAGGGAGAAGGAAGAAGCTGACAAGCTATTGGGCAGGTGTCTTCTTTGGAGTGATGTTCCTTTCGACATTGCTAGGAACAATACATTTTTCCAGCTCGCAATTGATGCTATTGCTATTGTTGGGCCGAGGTACAAAGCCCCTTCCTATGATGACTTTAGAGGGCGTATTCTTTAGAATGAAAAGGCCAATTGCATTAAGATATTGGAGGAGTTTAGGGGTTTGTGGGCACAGACAGGTTGCACTGTGATGTCAGATGGTTGGACCGATCAAAAGGGTAGAACCCTTATTAACTTCTTGGTTAATTGTCCCAAGGGGACAATGTTTATGAAATCTGTTGATGCATTTGCACATATCAAAGGTGCACGATTATTATGTGATTTTTTGGACGTGTTCATTCAGAAGGTGGGTCATAACATGTTGTCCAAGTCATAACGAACAATGCTGCAAATTATGTTGCTGTTGGTAGGATGCTATGGAGAGCTATCGTAACTTATTTTGGACACCTTGTGCTGCACATTGCATTGACTTGATGTTGGAGGACATAGGAAAAATTCCTTAGTTTAAGGATATTGTTGAATCATCAAAAAACATTACAAAATATATATACAATCATGCATCTGTGTTTCATTTCGGGAGAGAGAAGAAAAATAAGTGTCAAAATTAGGGTTTCTACAATTTCAAAAGTAATTATATTTCTAGATACCCTTCGTTGAGGATGTGCAGTACAAATTTGGTAGTTCCCTAAGACCATGAAATGTTAGGTCAAAATTATGGTTTCAACATTTCAAGATTTGATCATAGATAGATTTGGGTAGGTTTTTTTCGTTAACAACATGGGGTCAAATTTTAAGTCATTCTAAGAAAGTCAATTTATTGGTCAAAATTAGGCTTTCAACCAAATCTAAAATTTGCAACTACCATGGGGGGGGGGCTCTTCTAGGAGTAAAGTTGGGTCTCAATGTTCAAAATATTCCAACAGTGTTGCGAAAATCATGATTTTTTCCGCATGGTGATTTAATCGGTGATTTTTTCCAAAATGAAAAAATCGCAATAAAATTGTAAAAATTGCCAAAAAATCCATTTTTCCAGCTCGCGATTGATGCTATTGCTATTTTTGGCTCGGGGTATAAAGCTCCTTCAAATGATTACTTTAGAGGGCATATTCTTCAGAAGGAAAAGGCCGATTGCACTAAGAGAAGAATTTTATGTTCTGTTATGCACGATTATTATGTGATTTGTTGGATGTGTTCATTCAGGAGGTGGGTCCACAATATGTTGTTCAAGGCATAACGAACAATGTTGCAAATTATGTTGCTGATGGCAAGATGCTCATGGAGAGACATCCTAACTTACTTTGGACACCTTTTGTTGCACACTGCATTGACTTGATGTTGGAGGACATAGGAAAAATTTCTTATGTTAAGAATATTGTTGAATCATCAAAGAACATTACAAAATTTATATACAATCATGCATCTGTGTTTCATTTGATGAGAACATTCACCAACAACAAGGGGAGAGAGAGAAGAAAAAGAAGTGTCAAAATTAGGGTTTCTACAATTTCAAAAGTAATTATATTTCTAGATACCCTTCATTGAGGATGTGCAATACAAATTTGGCAATTCCCTAAGACCATGAAATGTTAGGTCAAAATTATGGTTTCAACATTTCAAGATTTGATCATAGATTTGGGTAGGCTTTTTTGGTGAACAACATGGGGTCAAATTTTAATTTTCAAGTCATTCTAAGAAAGTCAACTTTTTGGTCAAAATTAGGGTTTCAATCAAATCTAAAAATCGCAACTACCATGGGGGGACTCTTTTAGGAGTGACACTGGGTCTCAATGTTCAAAAAATTCCAACAATGTTGCGAAAATCACGATTTTTTCCTCATGGCGATTTAATTTGCCAATCTAATCGGTGTTTTTCCAAAATGAAAAAATCGCGATAAAATCATAAAAATCGCCAAAAAATTGTGAAAAAATTGCCAATATGTTTTCCAAAATGAAAAAACTGCGATAAAATCGTTAAAATTTCCTGAATATCATAAAATTTGTCAAAAAATCGTGGATGATTTAGATGTTAAAAAATGGAAAAAATGGATTTTTTAATGTTTCCGATGTTTTTTTCCCGATTTTTACCTTTTTCCCCGAATTGTACTATTTTTTCGTTTTTTTGGACCCTTGCCAATTTTATCCTGATTGCAATTTTCGCAACATTGGATTCCAAAACTTCGATATTTTGCAGGACAATATATTTTCGCAACATTGGATTCCAAAACTTCGATATTTTGCAGGACAATATATTTTCGCAATGGTGATAAGAACAATAGTCTAGTTCTTACATGAATTTTTTCATAATGATGATTGAAATTAGAGATATGATTGTTAGGATATTTTGTCCAGATGACTAGTGCGGCCTAGTTGAGAGATTCCTTGGAAGAAAGTTACTTCTTTCACAAGTCACTAACATGTGTGAGCTATTTGTAGACAAACAACCTATTTTTGTATTTGGCTTGGTGTGCACTTCAAGTCTATTTTTAATATAACTTGACTTACACTAGAAGTAAACTTTTTGTTGAGTTGATTGTTGACCAAGCAATTTTATTTAAGATCAAAGGGCACATTATTAGAGGTGTCATTACCTCTTGTTTTGGGCCCCACATGGTCTATTCTCAACTCTACGAGGAGTGCACCCTCCCCAAGGAGTCTTTCAATTGGACTTCACTAGCTACTAGTACTTCAGTTCACCTCAGTTTGATGTTTAGTTCATTCCACTTGACTTCAAAGGGCTTCACTTCAATTTAGATATGTTGACTTTCAATGCATGCACATGCTATTTTTGGAGTAGCATGGCCTTTAAATATAATCTATTCAAGAAAGGAGGGCTACTTTTTGTTCCAAATCTTAGCATCATCACATTCTGAGAAAGGTTTATGAAGAGCAGGTCATTAAAGAATACCATTCCAAAATGTTGGAATCCTAAAAAATATTATGTTAGTTGACTTCTAGCGGGGTTTTGAACTTCTAGTTTCTTCATATGAGGTAAAGACATTATAATTTTTTTTAAGTAGAAGGGTAAAAAGACAAATATAAAGGAAAGTGCAAAATTGTAAGAATACTATATTATCATTATGGTTTTTATTCAAAGTTGGCTTGTTTGTCAAGCAAGTATTAATTTAGGATTTGAAGAAGTTTAACCTACTTGGAGGATATTCAATTTGGATTTTCCACTTGTGCATGAGAACTATGATCAAGGAGAATGGCACTCCACTTATGCTATTTCAATTGCTTGTTCCAAATCTAAAAGGAAATCCTATTACTTGGCCTTTTCTTATAGATGCATGAACTATTTTCAAGACTACACGAGTGCTCCACTTGAGCAATTCTTGTTAGTTTTTGTAGCGTCAAATGGTGTTCTTGTATCGATAGTTGTCAAAGAGGCTAAGAAACAGTAGGACTCCAAAACCCATAGAAGGTTTAAGGAAAATCCACTTAGATATGCCTTAATTAAGTTAATAATTCAATAATTAAAAATTTTCCCAAGTCTAACTTAGGGAAAATGATTACTTAACAGTAATTAATTAAGGTGAGATTTCTCTAAACTCACATAGATCGACTAGGAAATAATCTCAGCCATTAAGTTTTAATCTTGGCCATTGGAGTCCCACAGTGAGATTATAAAAAGAAGTTGATGGGTAGATGGAGGAACACAATGGAGATCGATTTGCTTGGGCAGTTATATTTTCCAGAGAGCAATAACATTCTGCCAAAAGAGTTCGAGCTAGAGAGGGGACGCAAAGACAGAGTCCGAAGGAAGTCTTCCAATTCCAGAGAGTCAGCAATAGAAGGGCCGTATTTCCCAGAGAAGTTGCGCAGAGCCAACGCAAATAGCTTCATAGGGAGATCGATTTCGCTGAAAGGAAGGGTGGTTCAGTTGCAGTTGGTCTGGAAATTCTCCAAGAGGCCAAGTGAATTCCTTCCAGAGGCAGAGTCAACTAGGACTTCACTTTTCCAACAGTTTCGGGGCTTAGCGAGTTAGAGCCTACACAAACACTGCACAGAGGCTCACGCAGAGGCTGTACGACTAGCTAGTTTTGCCAGTTGTTGGACCTGGTTCAAGCGTGGTGTTGAGGTATTTGCCTCATAGATATTTTGGGCAGTTTATTTTGCTTATTGGGTTGCTAGTTGGGCATCTATAGATTGTCCTTAGAATTTCTCAGCGCTACTTAATAATAAACACCCTCAACCGCAGCACCAGTTTTCCCAAGTTCGGTTTTTTCGGGACTTTAGTCCAAAAATAACAGTGTCATATTTTTGCTATGTTGCCAGGAAATGTGGGTTCGGGTTCGGGGATGGGGACAAGTACGTCACTTTTCGAAACAGGGTATGTGGGTTCATTGGGTTATGTTATATATATATATATATATATAGATATTGTATTTTACAAATTATAATATATATGAACTTGTATACTTTCCAAATTTAAACAAGATAAATAAAATATTTTCCAAAGAAATGGTAGAAGTGAGATAAATCCTCTGTTGTCTTTCCTCATGAGTGATGATACTTTAAATCCTTTAACAAAGAAAATCATCCAAGCATGTTAATGATGGAGACAGGAATAGTGCCAAGACATCAATTTCGGAACTTACACTTTATTGCTTGCTTTAGGATTGGCAAAGATTTCAAACATATTGAGCCTTATGAAGTGTTTTTTCTATTTAGAGAGTTTTAATGTGAATTCAACACCCAACACAAAATAGCCCATGGCAGTTTGCAATAACAATTTGCAGTGAAAGTCAGAGCCATTGATATTAACTCTGAATATCAACAATCCAATTGAAATTTGAATTTAATTCTAAGAGGTGTACTGGAAGCCCATACCCAAATAAAGACCCATTAAAAAAAGATAATTAATTATACGAAAATAAAGGAATACACAACAGTTTTATGGCAAGAAATGTAAAATGCATTTCAAAAAACATGATTAAGTTGAAATCATGTGATGTATAACCCATGATTTTGGTGCTGTAGTAAAAAAATTTATGACCCTGTTAATGCCACAACAAATTGACACTTGGACAAAGTTGATCTATGAATCTTGGCAAATTGACGATGCTCAGACAAATTTTTGGTTGAAAAACAAAAGATATATAGATTTTGCAAAGCCTTGGGACATTATGGAAATTTAAAGGCAACAAAATACAAAATTTCGAATGTCTTGTAAACTATATTATAGCAAACCATTGAAGAATTTATCCAAATCCCTCACCAAGTTGCCCCAAAGTTGGATACATATAAGTTTTCTACTTCATTTTTCAGCCCTCGTGCACCTAAATCTTTGTGACGCTCTTCACTTTTATACTACCCTAAATTTACGTTTAATAAAATAATGCTCCCACATATGTGAGCTTGGAACGAACCTACTCGCTAACCCTGAAACACTTGATTTTGGGGTTCCACGCACTCGTTATCGGGGTTCGGCACACCTTAAAGGACAAACAAACCCAAATTTCTGTTATGGAGAACCCGATTCCTACTAGTTGAACCGGATCCTTATGGGTTCGTTTCAGAAGCACCGAGACCTGAATCCGGTTCTTAGCGACTAGAACCTAGGATGGGATTGAGAACCCCACCCCCGGTTCACGAACCCATGCAACATAGTATTTTTTTTTTTGGTTTGTGTTGGGTAGTATTTTCTCAGTTTCCAGTTTATCTTCCACAATTTTTTTATTTGTGAAGATTGTAATGTGATTAATTCGTTGTTGTCGTAGCAATAAGCTACTAAATTAATTAACAGTTCGAAGAATTAATTCAACTTGCTGCAATAAATTTTAGCGCTGAAATTTTCACACAGTATCAGAGTGATTTTGATCAGACGGGGAAGCTTAGAAGCGAAAGAAGAAAATTCACTATTTAGAGGGAAAAACAGGACGAATTTTTTGAGGGCTATACACTACCGAGCCAGGCAGTGCAAGTTGATGGGTAGAAACCCTTAGCGGTTGCACCGATTTTCCCAAGTTGGGTTTTTTCGGGGACTTTCGTCCAAAATTAACTGTCATAATTTTGTGTGTGTGTGCCAATATTTTCTCAGTTTCCAGTTTATCTTCCGCAGTGTTTTTATTTGTGAAGGTTGATGTGATTATTTCGTTGTTGTCGTAGCAATAAACTGTTAAATTAATTTATAGTTAGAAGAATTAATTCCAGTTGCTGTAATAGGATTTTAGTAATTGAAATTTTCACAATGTATCAGAGTGAGGTTGATTGAATCAGTAGCTCATAGATGAAGAGCGAGAAATTCTCTGTTCAGAGGGAGAAATAACACAATTTCTCCAGGGTCTGCATAGGGCCTAACCAGGCAGGGCGAGTGGCAGAGTAGGAGTTCGATTTCCAGTTGCATAGTGGCAGGGTAAGTTTGAATTGCTCAAAGGAGAACTGCAATAGATGTAGAGTCCGAAAATTAATTCTGGAGAGTAATGCAACAAATTTGTTGAGCAAATTCGAGCGGAAGAAGAAGAGATAGAGTACATAGAGAGAAATTTATCTCAGAGGGTTTCTAGCCTAGAAATCCGATTTTCCTAGTTGCAGATGGTAGTAGATGCAAGCAGATTTTCTCACTCCAGAAGGGAGTGCGAATAACAAAATCAACAACCGAGCAAGAGAAGGAGGGAGATTTCCGTTCTAGTTTCAGAGATGGCCATTCCCGGGCTTAGAGATCAGGATAGGTTGGAGGGAGCCTCCAACTTTGTCATTTGGAAGGTTAGGATGTCCTTCCCGCTGGATGAATATGGCTTGAAAGCTTATGTTGATAATGTGGTGGCAGTACCTCAGGATGTAGATCAGCTAAAGGAATACAGGAAAGAGATGGCGGAGGTGAAGCAGTTGATCCTGGATGAATTCCGAGATCATATAGTTTCACATATATCTCGCAAGGGCATTGCTAAGGAGATGTCAAACACTCTCGATGAACTATATTAGAATACTTCCGAGCAGCGGAAGATGTTCCTACAGGAAAAGCTGAGAAGCATCAGGATGCAAAAAGGTGGAGATATAGATCCCTTCCTCACTAGGATCCAGGAGGTTCGTAATCAACTTGCAGCCATTCTGGAGGCACCTCAATTGACAGAGCTTGTATGGTTGGAACTGAACAATGTCTCAGAGGAGTGGCAAGTCTTTGTCCAAAGTATCTTGTGTCGAGACACATTGCCTAGATGAGACAAGACATGGTCAAACCTACAACAGGAGGAGTTGAGGCGAGCTCTATTAAAGAACACCATCAACGGAAGCAACA
This sequence comes from Pinus tabuliformis, assembly GCA_031772625.1. Taxonomy (NCBI): domain Eukaryota; kingdom Viridiplantae; phylum Streptophyta; class Pinopsida; order Pinales; family Pinaceae; genus Pinus; species Pinus tabuliformis. The sequence goes on along the minus strand of CM062816.1, from coordinate 1,410,960,356 downwards.
ACAAGGGCATAAAGGTTGAGAAGGAAGAGGAGAATGTGGCCCTTGCATCAAAGGGTCCCAGTCAGGGACTGGGGGAGAAGAAGGAGGAGCTATCTAAGGTCAAGTGCTTCAGGTGTGGCGAGTTTGGCCACTACAGTACCCAGTGTCCTCTTAGGAAGAAGGACAAGCAGGACTAGGTGACAATGTCCGCAGAGATAGACAAGTTGTCCTCCGGGCTGGAGGAAGAATTCACATTTGCCATGTTTGCAACTATACCTCTAGGAGTGAGGTGGGGCAATATGGAACTATAGTCCGAGAGTTGCGCCATGATTGCACAAGGTCCATTAAGGTGTCTTCCTCATGGATCATTACCTTGCTACAGGGGCCCACAATATTTAGTAGCAAGATGGATCAATGTTAATGATGCAGTTAGATCCTAGAGTGATAGTTGAAAACTAGTGCAGTCAGGTGCTAAGGAGTGCATAACAGTGTTGACAGCAGAGCAGGAGGCTCAGTAGTAGAGTCAGCAACAACGCAAATTCCTTAGTGGACGGTGTAGAGACTAGTAATAGTCAGATACTCTGGAGACAAATCCAACACAGAGACACAGTTGATTTAGTATTTAGGATGCTTCTCAATTGCAGTAGTTGTAGTTGCAGCAACGACAGATGAGAGGGAGTTGCAGTGCAGATGCAGCGTTGGCAACAATATAATAGTATTAGCAGCAACACAAATGCAATATCGAAGTTGCGCAATGATTGGTGGGTAGTGGCAGGTAGTCACAGTGGCTAGACATCAATAACGTGATAGAGGGTGATAAAGAGACAAGGTGTTGTAGCAGTAGTGCAGCACCAGAACCAGGGTTACGGGGGAGTGACTCCCCCCCCCCCCCCTTTCGAATCGCTCACTTTGGGAGTGACCCCAGGAGTGCGCTTCCGAAATTTCTCTTGAAGGGAGTGAATTTCGGGAGCGAAATTTTCGCTCCCTAGCCTTTTTTGTAATTTTTTTTTTGCAGTAACATTCCAAATGCAATTTTTTTCAAAGAAACAAATAATTTTTGAGTGGGGCAACCTAATGATCAAGTCTATGGCCCTAATATTGATATGCTATTCATGGTAATGTTAAATTCTTAAAGTAAAAGGATGAAAATGATGATTAAGGAGAATGTCACTTTCATCCTTTTACTTCAATTTTTAACATTACCATGAAATGACTCAGGATGTTTGAGAGTGGTTCTGACCTCATTGGATTTCATATGGAGAAAGTAGAATTTTAGATATCATTCAAAATCCAGTAGATTTCAGGATTTTAGGATTGGGGGGATTGCAGTGTTTCCATTGGATTTTGTCATGTATTAGGATATGGAACTTGTATTTAATCAAGAGCACCAATCCCTCTATGTACCTTGATGTTAGTGACATTGGTTTTCAAACTCCTCTGTCATGAATCATGACCCTACTAAAATTTACCCATCACTCAAACAAAATGTTGACTTGACATGCTATGTTTTTTCTATCTTATGTTAATGGTTAGAGGGTGATATTAATGACAAAGATACTGATTTTCTAACAATACTGAAAACTTAGACATTTCTCGTGGCGGCAAAGAGGCCCAAGCATTAGCAATAGATAATAGATTTACTTGTATTTTCTAGTTTCTAGTAATTGTTATAACTGTTGACTCTTTCATATTTATTATGATATTTTTTGTAAACAATTTATGACAATTTAAGTTTGAAGTTGGCAATTATAACTCATTGGTAATGAATTATGAATATGATGCTTCGTGAAAGTTGAAAGTTGTTTCATTTCATTTCATTTTATAACATTTCATTTCATGTTAGATATTCTTTGTTGTAATGGTTACACTTAGCTTACAAGTACAACTTTGGTGATCAATGATGATAAATGTTATATATTGAATTTTGAAAGCTTGAAACTTTAAGATTGATGAATCATGAGACTCAATATGTTGTATGTTACTAACTTGTGGACATGGTTGATGAAGATTATAACTTCTAGATGATTGATGTTATATGGTTCAATCTATGTTTTTATGCTTTTTATATCTAATTCATCATTCTACATGCTTTTGTTGACATATATGCATGAAAATATATAAAATATATATTATATAAAGATTCACTCCCCGATTCGTTCCCAAACCAGGAGCTTCTAAAAATGTCACTCCCATTGCCAAGTAACCATGACCATAATGTTGGTCACTTTAATTGCTTATTAATTTAAACAACCAAGTGCTACATGAATTGTCAACCCAGGGAAGTTTGTTTGTTTCAAAGGAAATCACACACTGTATATGCTCAATCCCAAAAGCAATGAAAAGTTGTAGTAACAATTACACTAATCACACCTTGCTTTAAACAAACTGAAGTTCTACTCTGAGTTACAGCAGGAACAATCTCTTTATTGCAAACAATTATCAAAAGAATCCTTGACTACATTAAAAAGAACAATTTAGGAAAAGAGATCAATCTGCAGAGAAAAAGATTAATTGTGCTATAACAAAGAACATGACCCTATTCTCCAAGAAGGAATCTTCAACACCTGTTCCTGATTACCACGCTTCACAAACTCACTTTGTAAACCAGATTACCAATTAAAATAATCACTGATTCCCTATGAATGGATTTATGAAATCAATGCAATAATAAAAAAGATACAGAGTTCCAATAACGCATAAGTAATTTCAGCAAATAGAGTTTACCAAGGCATGAATGAAAAATAACACTAAACACACTACAGAAATTAATGGGTGAATCTTGTGAGGAATGTGGGCCCTTTCCTTCTCACAAGATTCCTTAGAAAAAGGAACTAAGAAGAAGTGCTCAGAACAATATTTTATTCATCTGTCAATGTATCATATTACAAAAAGATTCAAGTTCCTTTACTTTCAGCTAGACCTTCCCGTAGTCTCCCACGCTAATGCTGATGTCTTCTCTATTTAAAGAGGAGACATCTGTTATACATTTGATTACGTTATGAATCCTATTCTTAACCCGATATGCTAAAATAGGATAATTGGTTCTTCCATTAGCAAAATGCTGTTACAATGGTTGTGACAATGCCGACTTTGGAATGTAGTTGTTGCGGCCAGTGTAACAGCTCCTTTGATGATATCTTCTTGTTGCTACTGAATCTAAAATGCAAATCACGGACTGTTTCAGCAACGAGATTTGCACACTGTTCTAACTGTTTTAGCAACATAGACTGCAATAATAAATCTACAGCTTTCATACTGTTTTAGCAACTATATATTTATGATCAATGGTTAATTATGAAAATAATGTAAAATTGTATGTAAAACAAATTAAACATATAGTAACGAGAAGAAATGTTATATACCTTTGGAAAATGGATATAGACTTTAAATATGGATTGAAAAATGGTGGAATGATAGCAAAATATGTGAGCAAAAAGGTACAATGTAGAGTCCTAACACATAACACTTTCCTTGCTACGAGGGAGTGTTAGTTTTTGTAGCATAAGAGACGCTCTATTCTTGAAACTTTGTGGAGAGGCTAAAACACAGACCCAAAAATTGTTTATGGAAATTCCACCTAGAAGTGTCTCAATTTGATTATTAACTTATTTTTAAATATTTCCGAAGTCTAAACTTAGGAAAAGTGGTTAATTAATTAGTATTAATTGAGAAATGTGTGAATTATCTAGAAACTCACACAGATTGATTTAGAAATGATCTCAGTCATCGATTATGTTTTAATCTTGGCCGTTGGAGCCCCAACTGGAGATTATAAGAGGAGGTCGATGGGTAAATGGAGAACACACACTTTAAATCAATTTCCTTGGGCAATTCGATTTTCCAAATAGTAGTAGTAGTTGTTGGAAGAGTTCGAGCCAGCGAAGGGAAGTAGGGCAGAGAGGGGCAAAGACAGTAAGCTAGAGGAAATTTTTCTAGTTCTGGAGAGTCAGAAATATGAGGCCGAGATTTTCTCCAGGAGGCAACGCAAAGCCTCAAGAGGGCAATTTGATCTAGCTGAAGAGGAAGACGTTTTCAGTTCCAAACGCCGGGAAAGTGTTCCAGAGGGTCGGAGAAGCATTTTCCCAGTTTGCAGCAAGTAGGACGGCTAGATTGGTAGTTGATTCAGGCAGAGCGTTTGAGGGATTGTGCTAGGTTGACGCAGGGCCTGCGCAAAGCTGGTCGGATGACTAACTTTTCAGAGGTAGTCAAGTGCAAGAATTGCTCAGAGAGGGTAATTTCCCTCAGAGAATTTTTTCCAGTATTCCTCTTGGATAGATTCGCCAGTTTGGTGATATTTATTGTACTCAGAATTTCTGATTGTTGCTTGATAATAAAAACCCTCAGCTGTTGCATAGGTTTTCCCAAGTTGGGTTTTTCTGGGTACTTTCGTCCAAAAATAACTGTCATAATTTTGTGTGTGTGCGCCAGTATTTTCCCAGTTTCCAGTTCATCTTCCATAGCATTTTTGTTTGTGAAGGTTGTAGTGTGATTAATTCATTGTTGCCGTAGCAATAAACTGTTAAACTAATTTATAGTTAGAAGAATTAATTCCAGTTGCTATAATAGGATTTCAGTAATTGAAATTTTCACATGTAATAGTGGCTTACCCCTTAGTGGTGGGGCAATTCATCACCCACCAGGGGTTGGTGCATGCAAGGGTTCCTCAACATGATGTGGCAGGGCAATATTGGCCCGAGGAACCAGGTGATGGCCATAATGATAAGGGGTTGAGCTCATTCTTGGCTTTTGGCCATGTGCTAATGCTAATGTCCCAGCCATCTTTTGGATTTTATAATTTTCTTTCTTTTGTTTCTTACTTGTGGCCATGATATGCTCTTTCCTTTTATTTTAGCTGCATCAACCTTTCTGGGCAAAGTTCAGTTCTGACCCAGATATGTGGAAAAGGGGAGGGGGTGTGCTAAATCCTAGTGGACCCATGGTCAAGTGGTCCTAGAGATGGGAGGTGGAGTATAGGGCTTATAATGGGGATGGAAAGTGGTAAGTATGGAATGGGGAAAACATGACAACACTATCTCAATTAGGGTTTCCCACATTGTGCCCTTCCTAAAGCCACGGGCCATTAGGGGAGGTCCCACTAGACTAGGATTGAAGATTAAGCCCCCATTTAAGTTGAGGGAACAAAACCATAGTTAAAACCCTTCCTTCTTCCAAATCACCCCATAATCCACGCCAAATGCCCAAATGAGAAAGAAACATAGGCACCTGATTGCATAATGAATAAAGTACCTTTTGGGTTGGATTTCCCACCTTCCATCATGTGCTCTTGACAAATGGGCGAGGGAACATACAAGTGATGCAGGTGGCAGAGATAAGAACGACACATCACATCGGCTACTCAGTGGCTATAGGAGGCGGCCGGCTGCGAGCTGGATGATGTGATTAGGAGAAATTTTTCCTAAGGGTACCCACTTTTTGGTGGGTTACAATATGTTGCTTCTTTTCTTTCTTAATTTTGACATTATTTGGTTATGATCTTTCATTTTTCCTGCTTCTATTAGTTTCGCTTGCTTTATGCTTTCAAAGTAACCTTGTTTAGCTTGCTTTATGCTTTCAAAGTAACCTTTTTTAGCTTGCTTTATACTTTCAAAGTAACCTTATGCACCCTTGCAGGTTCTTAGCCGAGTTTAGTTTCGCTCTTCAGTCTCATTGACTATTCTTTAGGTCATTTGTTGGACACTAATATAGCAATATTATTTATTTATCTGTTCTTGCTTCAATTAAGTAGAATTGTCAGAGGAATGAAATTGATTATTGATTGTTAAGGCCAACACAAGCCTTGGGACAATGGACCACAGTAACATTGTCGATATAAGAAGGCTTATCACATTTTTATGAATGTCTCAAAAGATATGCCAATAGAGCCAAGATTTTGATTACAAGACAAACAAAGAATGAAGATGATAAGAGAATTGAAGTGTCTAAGTCAATCAGTTTTAATATTTAACTGGTGCTATTAACTTCATATTCCTTTGCCTCCAGTAGTGAAGTTCTCTTCAGAATTTATTTGTGGTTAAGGATTTAATCAGTCTGATAAGTAGATGTTAACCATTGAACAAAAAATTTGGAATGCCATTCCTGAATTTCAAATTTATAAATAAAGCCAAAAGAGGTTGCCATTCATATTAGTAGATCAATGTTATGTAAACATTACATGCAAAATGTGCCACATCTCTCAGATCAGTGGTATGTAAACATGAATAGAAAATTTGCCACATCGCTCTACTAGCATCACTACACCAAAATGGCAGCTAAAACCATCAATATGTTTCCCACATGTTTCCAGGGATGTATACAATATTCAAAGAATCTGAAACGTTTGAGATGTGTTTCAGAGACTTTTCTGACCGAATCTGTACCTGAAATAGGGAATGGTGTTTCAGGCACACCGCCACTGCATTTCCTGTAACTTAGTTTACTGCTTTCCTATTTCTGGTAACAATTAGAAAGACTGTAGGTATTTACATGATTGATCAGTTTTGAAAATGCTTTGCTCTTACCATTAGAAAATCAATACATCCTTGTAATCTTATCTTTGCCATTTGCATAAGTTCATGGTTCTTATCAAGTTGTTGAATTCTTGGGGATTAATTATTGGAGTAAGCTTATTTCTATTTCCTTAGCATTATATAATTAAAGGTGAGAATTATTTTTTGAATTTTGATACAGTTCTTCAGCCGTATGCTGCACTTTATATGCTTACATGTTAAATATCTTCAATTGTTTGTTGCATGTTAAATATCTTCACTTTTTTGTTGCACTTATGTTATATGTGAAGTAGCAAGCAATGTGGGCTTTTTAAATGATTACTACGACCAAATACATTTATATTTGAAAGCTAAAATTATAATTATAGTATACTAGGCATAAACATTTAAGCATCTTTTATGTAAATGTCAATTCTCATTATTGGTTGACCAGTTGACTGGCCCCCTTTGTTACTTTGTCAATCTGAAAGTTTGAGAAAAATGTTGCTTGGCCTGTTGGAAAATATTTCAGTTCATTTATGGAATACTCTGTATGATTTATTTAATAAGAATGAACGCAGTTATGGATCTCTTGTCTTGTAGTTCTTAAAATCAATATCAGGACCAAAGCTGTCTTGTGGATATGATTTTTTTGAATTGGTTTGTGGACATGTAGTAGCATGGACATGGAGTTGAGTTTTCTTTGTTTTTGTTTAAGGTTGCTTTCTGTAACAAATGCACATGAATCACTTCTAGGTTAATGATGGCCGATTACGAAATGCCTGGGAGGCTTCTCAACGAAGTACCAAGGAAGACTGGGCAGAGTGGATGCGCCATTTTAGCATAGAGCTTTTGAAAGAATCTCCATCACCAGCTTTACGTACTTGTGCTCGACTAGCACAATTGCAGGTTCATGCACTTTTAATCCATATGTTTTTTCAGTCACCTTCTAGGGAGAGTAACCTTAATTTGTGGATTTTGCAGCCATCTGTAGGTAGAGAACTATTTGCAGCAGGTTTCGTGAGTTGCTGGGCACAGTTAAATGAAGCCTATCAACAACTGCTAGTTCGAAACCTTGAGATGGCATTTTCTTCTCCAAATATTCCTCCTGAGATCTTAGCTACACTTCTCAACTTGGTACCCCAGCTTTCCTTGTTTATTGTCTACCTTCTATTATAACTCTTTACATATGATCATGTGGTATGTAGTCTGTTAATAACAAGTTTCATCATTTTATGTACAGGCAGAATTCATGGAGCATGATGAGAAACATCTGCCTATTGATATTCGACTCCTTGGTGCCCTTGCTGAGAAGGTACATTCTAGCCAGGCATTGTGCCAGATTGACCATGACTATTTGCACCAATAGTTGTATGTTGATTCTAAATTATTAGAATTGAGGAGCCAATTAATAGTTTTTACATTGAATTTGAACCTGCGAAGTAGGGGGATGTGCCCCAGCCTGGGGGAACACATTCCCTATGTTTCTATGTTGCCAGTGGACAGTGGCGCAGATTATGTTTCTCGACAATGGGGGTCATCATTATATGCCTTGGCTGTCTCAATGTGAGTGGATGCTTTGTATTTCCCTGCTAGAACACGCAACTCGGTACCAGTATTTTTCTCTCAGACGTTGATGGACACACAGCTATTAATATTTTTAGAAGAAAAAAGAGTATGGGGAAGCCAGGCATAAGAGATAAAACTTAAGAGTTAGTGAGATTTAGAGCACAAGTAAATGGCAGCCTTGAGATTTATTTTTGAGAATGATGGATGAGAGATTTGGGCTGGAGATTCAAGTGGGTGGCCTTGAGATTAATCTGATGTATCAGCATATTTTAATTTTTATTATAAATGAGAAAATTAAATGTTTTCCTTTTCTGTTATGTGTAATTGTCTCATTTTCTTTTGGAAACTTAATAGCTTTTTGTATTAACACATTGTCATTATGGCATTTTACATTTTAAAATCATTATTAATATTTTTAATATCTTATTGGTGCTGGCCCTTGTAGCACCCCTTGGGATTTTGCCCCACCCTTCCCCATTCACTTTGTTCCCTGGTGGTCTTGGAAACTTTCTCTTCTTTCTGTGAAACTCGGTGCAACATAGAAATGAATATTTTTTTGAGATGGAGATTATTGTTTATGGTTTAAACTATTTTGTTTCTGCTTATAGTGTCGAGCATTTGCAAAAGCTTTGCATTACAAGGAAATGGAATTTGAAGGGGCAGAAACTAAAAAGATGGAAGCCAATCCAGTAGCTGTTGTCGAGTCTCTAATACACATCAATAATCAGTTACACCAGCATGAGGTACATACAGCAAGCCTTTTTATTGCAAAATTTCTTGCATCTTTTGGTTATGCCATTCTGTTTTTTCATTTTTTGTTGTGCCACTTCAGACGATATCTTTTCATGTATGAATTTGTCTTTATTCAGATTCATCAATTAGAGGCCTCATTTACTGACTGGAATTTGTATTTTAGGCTGCTGTTGGGATATTGACCTATTCACAAAAACATCTGGGTGTTCAATTAAAGGAATCATGGTAAGTTGTTAGTGTAAGCTTCTTGTCTCGAAAGGAATATCTTGATTTAGTTTTAATTCAAGATGACATAATTTGATTGTAAATATTTGCAACTGGAAAGCTTGATTTAGTATGATTTTAGAATTAAGTATACCCGCCTAGCCGCTTGTTCAGACAAAATGTCTTATTATTTCCACTTAGGGGCTTGTTTAGACAAAGTTTCTATAATTAAGTGAAGATGACTGGGTCTTAATTTTTTTATTGTTCTTTAATGAGTTGCTGACTCATAGCATGCCTGTAAATTGTGGATGTGGTTTTAAGTACATTTCTTTTTTGAAAAATACATCTTATATATGCATAAGAAAAGTGCAAGGGTAAGTACAATGAGCTTCATGGTTCTTCTGATAGCTACTAAAGAAGAAATAAAAGCAGAGTAATCTGAAGTTTGTGCAATCCAAAGATTGGACATCTTTAATCAACAAAGCTCTTTTCTCCAACAACTGATGATGTACCTCATCATTCCATTCTGAACTGAAAGCAGACAAAGATAACCTTATGCTCAAAAACAAATTTACACCTGAGTTTCCACAAAACAATTAGCGCCACTATCCTCAAGTAATGCGAAAGCTTGAAAAATGTAGCACAAACAAGGGCACAACCATCCTCAAACAGTGCTGCTTGCCAGTGAGCCCTGCCCTGAAAAAGCATCAAATGATGCTTCTTAAACCAGCTCCCATAACACCTAGCAAATCGATAGTCTTAGAAGATATGCCCCTCACTGTCTCCGGGCATTGAAAATCTGAACATAGGCCACCCAACAGACCAGTCTTGTCCAACCTGGCGTTAGATCTAAGTTGCAGGAAACGCTGCACAACCCCCAAGGTACCAAGCATGTTTCAGTATGGAAATGCCGAAACATGCTTGATATGTGCTTGAAATGCGTTTGAAAGGGGTGAAACATGTTTCACATTTCAGGCGCCATTCTGCGCATTTCACTGGCTGTACAATGTGTATCAGCATTGCTGGTGGGCTGAATACAAGTTATTTGAAAAAGAACAATAATTTATGAGTGGGGCAGCCTAATTATTCAAAGGATGACAATGAAAGGTAAAGGAGAATAATATCACCTTTGATTGTTTCAAAATGTTTGAGAGTGGTTCCAACCAGTGTTGTGAATATCTCGATAACATTCTGATTTTATCTCGAAATCACGATTTTTTGGCCTAGCCGATGTTTGCTGATTTTTAAAAATATTTTTATGGTATCTTATTTTTTTTTTTATATCTAGTGGAATTGGCAATGGTGGTGGTATCGTACTTGTGTTACACGGGGTCGAATCCCACCGGCTGCCACTATAACCGCTAGGAGGAACCGCCCAGCGCGCAAGAACGACCCTCAGGTTAAGACGAGACTTGAACCCGTGACCTGCACAGCAGCATGAACGACTTAGCAGACCGTCCGCTGGCCACGGGACCAAACCCCTGCGGGCTATTTTTATGGTATCTTAATTTTGCTGATGTTTGTCGATTTTTTACCGATATTTTCCCGATTTTCCCGATTTTTTGGTTTTAAGGACCCTTGCCGATTTTATCCCGATGCCGATGTTCGCGACATTGGAACTTCCAACCTCATTGGGTTTCATGTATGCTGCACGCATAGTATTTAAAACCGGAACTGGTAACCAACCTAGTCCACCTTTCAGACTGGTTTTTGAACTGGAATTGGAAAAATCGAGCTGGTCAGATCTCAATGAACTGGTCTTTAAAAAATACATGAAATAATTAATTTTTTATTGAAAAAATATTCCTAAGATTTAAAACCATGATTCCATACCAATAGGGACAAAATATGCAAAGTTTGCTCATCTTAAAGGTGAATATGTCAAAATGGCGCCGAGTGAAATACATATTAGCAACGAAATGCATAATCAATGAGCCTCTAAATGGCCTCTAGAGTCCAAAAACAATGCTACAGGCTATGGGGCCACTGGCATATTACAAATCTACATATCAGTGATCAACATGATCACTCTTCATCATGATCAAACTCATAACCACTAATAGACATGGAATCATCAATAGGAGCTACAAAAACATTGTCTGGCTCAGAGTTTGAGGACTCCTCACACTCATTTGCAACCTCAGTAGTAGTAGTAACAAAACTAGACATCAAAACTAAAAATCACTAATCAACATGATCACTCATCAAACTCATCATTGATTCAACACTATTAGAAATGGGATCATCAATGAGAGCTACATAAACATCATCTAGCTCAAAGTCTTCAGACTTGAATTGCTCAACCTTATAATATGGTAGAAATGGAAAAAGTTTAACATGACTAACCAATGATTTTGGTTTGAGTGAAGGGTTCATCTCCTCAACCTTATAATATGGTAGAGAAATCTTGGCATGCCTAACCAATTATTTTCATCTGAGTGAAGTGTACATTTTTGTTAAAGCCATCATAGAGGGGTTCAACAATCAATACCACCAACATCAACGAAGTTCAACAATCAATAACACCAACATCAAGGTACAGAAAGGGCTTCGTGCTCTTGACCAAATGCTAATCTCATACTCTCACGCGTGACAAAATCAAATGGAAACATTACAATCCCCCAAATCTTGAAATCTTGAAAACCATTAAGTCTGTTGAATTTTGAGCGAGATCTAAAATTCTAGTTTCTCTGTATGAATTCCAATGAGGTCGAAACCACTTTCAAATATCCCGAGTCTTTTCATGGTAATGTTAAAAATTTAAGTAAAAGGATGAACTGCCACTATCCTTTTAACATTACCATTGATTGCCAACATGCTTGTGTTGAGATAGGTTTTTTTATTTAGGCTTAGCATTTAGCAGGGGGAGGGTTGGTTTTATGGCCAAGGGGGGTTGTTTTGGAAGGAAAACCACCTGAAAAATTGCCATCGATGGTCCCGAACTCCCCCATAAAGGTGAGATCTAAGTTTAAGCACGCTGGCATTTGGGTGGGGGAAGGTGTTTTTTATGGCCAAGGGGGGTTGTTTTAGAAGGAAAATCACCCATGCTTCCTCCAAAACCACTTGAAAAGTTGCCATCGATGGTCCCGGACTCCCCACAATATTGACATCTAAGTTCTAAGCACACTGGTAACGACCCAAGTGGTTTATGAAGGAACTGACCAATTTGTGACTGGATTGGTACCAAATTGGGGTCTGCCTGGGCCTGAATGGGGTTATCGGTCTTAGCTTTGAATATATGTGTTAGAGTATTCTTCGTGGCTTATTTTTGATTAGATATTAGACCTCCGAGCCTAATGAATTGACTGGGTTGACCTTCGAGCCTAATGTATTGACTAGTTTGACTAGTTAGTGATTCGATCTTGCTTGTTTTGAATACTATCATAGCAAGAAACGCCAAAACTCCTAGAAGGTTTTGAGACAGGTATGGTTGGAAACAATGGCTTCGGAAAATGAAAAAATCGATTGAAATGTCATACAAACACACACAAATACGTGAATGGAGTGATTAGAGATAAATTAGTTTGTGAAGTGATTAAAGATAAAATTTAGTGGTAGATTAAATATTTTTTGGCCATAAAAGGTCCCCACATCCTTCTTAGGTGCTCCATTGAGCTCGCAGAAGCAAAAAAGTCATTGAAACAAGCCAAATTTGGCAGGAAACGGTGCAGATTTAGCCTGAAACATTGCCAAAACTTTTTGGCGGTGTTTCAACCATGTTTTAGTCACTTTTCGATGCCCTGTCGGTGGCGTTTTGACCACGTTTTAGTCATGTTTCGACGATGTTTCCGGGCATATCGGGTACATGTATGTTAGCTAGGTGGTCGTTTCCTGCAACATAGGATTCCATATGGAGAAAGTAGAATTTTACATCCCACTCAAATTTAGTAGACTTAATAGTTTTTAGGATTTCAGGAATGGGGTGATTGCAACTTTCCCATTGGATTCTATCATGTACGAGGGTATGGAACTAGCATTTAATCAAGAGCACTGTTGCCATACAATCTAGCAGGACCCTAGGAGGGGGACCTATAGGACAACTACTAGACGTAGTGACAACAATGGGACAAAGACCCACTGTCACCATCATTCATGCCCCCTGCTCTTTACAGACCTTCACCGATGGGAGGAGTCTCGGTAGGAGGAAATCACTTGTAATTGGTATGTCAACAACTAGGTATGAAGTGATTTCACAAATCCCATTCAAGGAGAGACATAATAAAGGCTCAATGCTTCAAAGAAGCTTAGGGCTCTCTAAGAAAGACCTAGGATGCAGACCAAGACCTAGGGCTCGAGATTTGCAATGATAATAGGTATGCTTAAGATCAAGATTCCAAGGGTGAGATAGGATCTCTCAAGAAGCTTTATAAGATGATATGACACTTCAAATAGGCTCTTTGCTTTCCTTGAGAGACCTACTAAGTACTTACACTAGATCTATGGTTTTTATGGATAATTGTGGGAAGAAATTCCTCCTAGGTATTCACTAGGTAAAGGTACAAGAGAGGAAAGTGTCTCTTATCATTTATTCTATCAAATACAAGGCTCATAGAACCCTCAAGGAGGCCACCTATCGAAGAAAAACAAGCTAGGTTCCATTCTAGGGCACACCTAGGGCACGAGGATATATGGAGAATTAATCGTGAGAATTCCACGAAAATTTGAGATCCTTAAGGGGAAACTGTTAATTTTAGATAACAATGGTATGTTCTATGCTTTAGCACAATTTACATAATGTTCCTTATCAGCCCAATGACAATTTCCAACTATTTTAAGTAGGAATCACATTAACTTATACACATTGACAGTAAATGCAGATAGAACATAAAAACATATGCAAAGGACAAGCCAAGAAAAGAGGACATAAGATGTGGCGGATGCCAGGGATAAACCCCAATGTGGGGAAACCCTTTGGTCAAATCTTCTTATTATTCTTCAATAGTTCAGCAAAGAGAGGGAGAGTACAAATATCAGAAATACAAGCCCAAAGCAGTTCTGCCAAATCAATAGTCAATGTAAACCTAACCAGAAAGTTAACGGTGGTCAAAGCTGCCCCAAAATGTCCTCCAAGCAGCTCGGTTAACAACAGAGGAATGCGACCTGCCAAGCGAGTCAAAGTCAAGTCAAAAAATACTTGGTCAACCCAGTCAAAGTATGCTGTAATTCTGGGTCAAACCAAAAAGTCAATGCAACAATCAACTCTGTCAAACAGTCCCCAATCACGTCGAAATCCATGCCAAAGAATGCGAACTACAGAAATCAAAATTCTGACCACAAAACATCAGTCAGCACTGGTCAATGCATGTCCTAATCTTTGAAATTTTCGGCCTCCAAAACCAATCTAGAAATATGCCTTCTTCCACACAAGGGAAGGAGAGAGAGCCTCCAAGTTGTACAAACCAATAAAGAGAGGAGAGAGAAGAAGATGTGATGAGATGAGTGATGTCCAAATGAGAGAAGGGTCACTTCTATTTATACACTTCATTGGGGGTGAGGAGACACATCCATTGGGCTTCTTGAGCTTACATTTCACCGAGGTCGACCTTGACAATTTGTCCATGAGACATCATGACTCAATTCCACTTCCCTTTGACTAGGCACATAGATTCTATATGGCTTCGAAGTTTCACTTTAGCCCACAAATGTTCCTTTCTTCCCAGATGCATCTAGTTTGTTTCTTTTCTCTTTCGGTACATGAAAATATTCGGGACAACCAAAAATTCTAAAATGAGAGACATTAGGTTTCTTACCCAGTGTTGCAGGAAGCGCCCCCCCCCGGATCCTAGGCCGGAATCGCGTCCCGTACGGAAGCGTTCCGGAAGCGCCCTAGGAAGCGCGATTCCATTTTTTCCGAAGCGCGATTCCAAAATTTTAATGCGCTTCCTGGGATTCGGGTAAGGATTTTAGAGAGCAGTTTCGGTGATATGACTGAGATTACTATCTCGGATCTCATAGAAGATTGCGTTGAAGATTGGGTTCAATTTTGTTATGTATCACAATGAATGCGGATTGCAATGGAGACAGTTCTGTTATGTATTACAGTGACTCAATGTTATTCCTATCACAGTTTCGATGCTACCTTGATTTCGATGCTATTACAGTGATCACACTTCGGTGATATTACAGTGATCACACTTCGGTGATATTACAGTGATCACACTTCAGTGCAGTGATGCAGTCACAGAAACTCGAATTATCTCTGAAATAAAATTTGGGTACCACAGTAAGGTAATGCAGATTAAAGGTTTTGTGCTACCACAGTCTTGGTGCCTCAACAGTAAGAACAGTCATCAATAGATTTTGGTATAACTACAGTGATACAAATTTGGTATCACAACAGTGAGAAAGTTTTCATCACAATAAGAAGATCTTGGTACCTAACACAGTCTCAATGATAAGGGTTCGGTGAGAAGGTTTCACTGTCAAAATCTTGACGCATAACAATGATATTACAAGGATAAGGACTTTGCATCACATACATAGAGATTCGATCAAGGCACTTCAGAGTTTCGATGATATTATGTAATGCTTAAATCAAAATTTTCCCATTTAATTTTACAATTGAATTGCTAAATTCATGTAATGCTTAAAAATTTGATGTATGTTTGTAATAGCTAGAATATAGATGATTGTTGTACATACTAGTAACTACAATGGAATCATGGATGCCATATCTATCTTGATTTATGCAAAAATATGCATGTTTTCATGTCTTCTACAATTAATTTGGTATTTGGGATGTTTGTTTTGAGTATAAATGCAAAAAAATATAAAAATATATATATATATAGCAGACGCTTCCGCGGACGCTTCGCTTCCTAGATTTTTGGAAAATGACGCTTCCGCGCTTCCGCTTCGCGCCCGCTTCGTGCAACATTGTTCTTACCGGTCAAAACTTCTTCGGGTATCTTGAAGTCCAAAGCTATGGACTATTCTTCGTGGTTTATTTTTGATTAGATATTAGACCTCTGAGCCTAATGAATTGACTGGGTTGACCTTCGAGCCTAATGTATGGACTAGTTTGACTAGTTAGTGATTCGATCTTGCCTGTTTTGAATACTATCATAGCAAGAAACGCCAAAACTCCTAGAAGTTTCTGACACAAGTATGGTTGGAAACACTGGCTTTGGAAATTGATTGAAATGTCATACAAACACACACAAATACGTGAATGGATTGACTAGAGATAAATCAGTTTGTGAAGTGATTAAAGATAAAATTTAGTGGTAGATTAAATGTTTTTTGGCCATAAAAGGTCTCCACACCCTTCTTAGGTGCTCAATTGAGCTCGCAGAAGCGAAAAAGTCATTGAAACAAGCCAAATTTGGGAGGAAACGGTGCAGATTTAGCCTGAAACATTGCCAAAACTTTTTGGCGGTGTTTCAACCATGTTTTAGTCACTTTTCGATGACCTGTCGGTGGCATTTCGACCACGTTTTAGTCATGTTTTGACGATGTTTCCGGGCATATCGGGTACATGTATGTTAGCTAGGTGGTCGTTTCCTGCAACATAGGATTTCATATGGAGAAAGTAGAATTTTAGATCCCACTCAAATTTAGTAGATTTAATAGTTTTTAGGATTTCAGGATTGGGGTGATTGCAACTTTCCCATTCGATTCTATCATGTACGAGGGTATGGAACTAGCATTTAATTAAGAGCACTGTTGCCATACAATCTAGCAGGACCCTAGGAGGGGGACCTATAGGACAACTACTAGACGTAGTAACAACAATGGGACAAAGACTCACTGTCACCATCATTCAATGCCCCCTGCTCTTTACAGACCTTCACCGATGGGAGGAGTCTTGGTAGGAGGAAATCACCTGTAATTGATATGTCAACAACTAGGTATGAAGTGATTTCACAAATCCCATTCAAGGAGAGACATAATTAAGGCTCAATG
This sequence comes from Pinus tabuliformis, assembly GCA_031772625.1. Taxonomy (NCBI): domain Eukaryota; kingdom Viridiplantae; phylum Streptophyta; class Pinopsida; order Pinales; family Pinaceae; genus Pinus; species Pinus tabuliformis. The sequence continues at coordinate 1,410,943,461 of CM062816.1, read as the reverse complement.
CTTCAGGGAAGCTTAGAGCTCTCTAAGAAATACCTAGGATGGAGACAAAGACTCAGGGCTCGAGATTTGCAATGATAATAGGTATGCCTAAGATCAAGATTCCAAGGGTGAGATAGGATCTCTCAAGAAGCTTTATAAGATGATATGACACTTCAAATAGGCTCTTTGCTTTCCTTGAGAGACCTACTAAGTACTTACACTAGATCTATGGTTTTTATGGATAATTGTGGGAAGAAATTCCTCCTAGGTATTCACTAGGTCAAGGTAAGAGAGAGGAAAGGGTCTCTTATCATTTATTCTATCAAATACAAGGCTCATAGAACCCTCAAGGAGGCCACTTATCGAAGAAAAACAAGCTAGGTTCCCTTCTAGGGCACACCTAGGGCACACCTAGGGCATGAGGATATATGGAGAATTAACCATGAGAATTCCATGAAAATTTGAGATCCTTAAGGGGAAACTGGTAGTTTTAGATAACAATGGTATGTTCTATGCTTTAGCACAATTTACTTCAATGTTCCTTATCAGTCCAATGACAATTTCCAATTATCTTCAGTAGCAATCACATTAACTTATACAAATTGACAGTAAATGCAGATAGAACATAAAAACATATGCAAAGGACAAGCCAAGACAAGAGGAAATAAGATGTGGCGGATGCCAGGGACAAACCCCAATGTGGGCAAACCCTTTGATCAAATCTTCTTATTATTCTTCAATAGTTCAGTAAAGAGAGGGAGAGTACAAATATAAGAAATACAAGCCCAAAGCAGTTCTGCCAAATCAATAGTCAATGCAACCCTAACCAGAAAGTTAACGGTGGTCAAAGTTGCCCCAAAACGTCCTCCAAGTAGCTCGGTCAACAACAGAAGAATGCGACCTATCAAGTGAGTCAAAGTCAAGTCAAAAAATACTCAATCAACCCAGTCAAAGTCTGCTGTAATTCCGGGTCAAACCAGAGAGTCAATGCAACAATCAACTCTTTCAAACAGTGCCCAATCACCTCGAAACCCATGCCAAAGAATGCGAACTACAGAAATCGAAATTCTGTCCACAAAACATAAGTCAACACTGGTCAACGCATGTCCTAATCTTTGAAATTTTCTGCCTCCAAAACCAATCTAGAAATATGCCTTCTTCCACACATGGGAAGGGGAGAGAGCCTCCAAGTTGTACAAACCAATAAAGAGAGGAGAGAGAAGAAGATGTGATGAGATGAGTGATGTCCAAATGAGAGAAGGGTCGCTTCTATTTATACACTTCATTGGGGGTGAGGAGACACATCCATTGGGCTTCTTGAGCCTACATTTCACTGAGGTCAATCTTGACAATTTGTCCATGAGACGTCATGATTCAATTCCACTTCCCTTTGACTAGGCACATAGATTCTATATGGCTTCGAAGTTTCACTGTAGCCCACAAATGTTCCTTTCTTCCCAGATGCATCTAGTTTGTTTCTTTTCTCTTTCGGTACATGAAAATATACAGGACAACCAAAAATTCTAAAATGAGAGACATTAAGTTTCTTACTGGTCAAAACCTCTTCGGGTGTCTTGAAGTCCAAAGCTATGGAGTATTCTTCTTGGTTTATTTTTGATTAGATATTAGACCTCTGAGACTAATGAATTGACCGGGTTGACCTTCGAGCTTAATGTACTGACTAGTTTGACTAGTTAGTGATTCGATCTTGCCTGTTTTGAATACTATCATAGCAAGAAACGCCAAAACTCCTAGAAGTTTCTGACACAGGTATGGTTGGAAACACTGGCTTCGGAAAATGAAAAAATCGATTGAAATGTCATACAAACACACAAAAATACGTGAATGGATTGATTATAGATAAATTAGTTTGTGAAGTGATTAAAGATAAAATTTAGTGGTAGATTAAATATTTTTTCTCCATAAAAGGTCCCCACACCCTTCTTAGCTGCTCAATTGAGCTCGCAGAAGCAAAAAAGTCATTGAAACAAGCCAAATCTGGAAGGAAACGGTGCAGATTTAGCCTGAAACATTGCCAAAACTTTTTGGCGGTGTTTCAACCATGTTTTAGTCACTTTTCGATGACCTGTCGGTGGCGTTTCGACCACGTTTTAGTCATGTTTCAACAATGTTTCCGGGCATATCGGGTACATGTATGTAGGATTTCATATGGAGAAAGTAGAATTTTAGATCCCACTCAAATTTAGTAAACTTGATAGTTTTTAGGATTTCAGGATTGGGGTGATTGCAACTTTCCCATTGGATTCTATCATGTACGAGGGTATGGAACTAGCATTTAATCAAGAGCACTGTTGCCATGCAATCTAGCAGGACCCTAGGAGGGGGACCTATAGGACAACTACTAGACCTAGTAACAACAATGCGACAAAGACCCACTATCACAATCATTCAATGCCCCCTGCTCTTTCTAGACCTTCACTGATGGGAGGAGCCTCAGTAGGAGGAAATCACTTGTAATTGATATGTCAACAACTAGGTATGAAGTGATTTCACAAATCCCATTCAAGGAGAGACATAATAAAGGCTCAATGCTTCAGGGAAGCTTAGGGCTCTCTAAGAAAGACCTAGGATGGAGACCAAGACTTAGGGCTCGAGATTTGCAATGATAATAGGTATGCCTAAGATCAAGATTCCAAGTGTGAGATAGGATCTCTCAAGAAGCTTTATAAGATGACATGACACTTCAAATAGGCTCTTTGCTTTCCTTGAGAGACCTACTAAGTACTTACATTAGATCTATGGTTTTTATGGATAATTGTGGGAAGAAATTCCTCCTAGGTATTCACTAGGTCAAGATAAGAGTGAGGAAAGGGTCTCTTATCATTTATTCTATCAAATACAAGGCTCATAGAACCCTCAAGGAGGCCACCTATCCAAGAAAAACAAGCTAGGTTCCCTTCTAGGGCACACCTAGGTTACAAGGATATATGGAGAATTAACCGTGTGAATTCCACGAAAATTTGAGATCCTTAAGGGGAAACTGTTAATTTTAGATAACAATGGTATGTTCTATGCTTTAGCATAATTTACTTCAATGTTCCTTAGCAGCCCAATGACAATTTCCAATTATCTTCAGCAGCAATCACATTAACTTATACACATTGACAGTAAATGCAGATAGAACATAAAAGCATATGCAAAGGACAAGCCAAGACAAGAGGACATAAGATGTGGCGGATGCCAGGGACAAACCCCAATGTGGGGAAACCCTTTGATCAAATCTTCTTATTATTCTTCAATAGTTCAGCAAAGAGAGAGAGAGTACAAATATCAGAAATACAAGCCCAAAGCAGTTCTGCCAAATCAATATTCAATGCAACCCTAACCAGAAAGTTAACGGTGGTCAAAGCTGCCCCAAAACGTCCTCCAAGCAGCTCGGTCAACAACAGAAGAATGCGACCTGCCAAGCGAGTCAAAGTCAAGTCAAAAAATACTCGGTCAACCCAGTCAAAGTCTGCTGTAATTTTGGGTCAAACCAAAAAGTCAACGCAACAATCAACTCTGTCAAACAGTCCCCAATCACCTCGAAATCCATGCCAAAGAATGCGAACTACAGAAATAGAAATTCTGCCCACAAAACATAAGTCAACACTGTTCAATGCATGTCCTAATCTTTGAAATTTTCGGCCTCCAAAACCAATCTAGAAATATGCCTTCTTCCACACAAGGGAAGGAGAGAGAGCCTCCAAGTTGTTCAAACCAATAAAGAGAGGAGAGAGAAGAAGATGTGATGAGATGAGCGATGTCCAAATGAGAGAAGGGTCACTTCTATTTATACACTTCATTGGGGGTGAGGAGACACATCCATTGGGCTTCTTGAGCCTACATTTCACTGAGGTCGACCTTGACAATTTGTCCATGAGACATCATGACTCAATTCCACTTCCCTTTGACTAGGCACATAGATTCTATATGGCTTCGAAGTTTCACTTTAGCCCACAAATGTTCCTTTCTTCCCAGATGCATCTAGTTTGTTTCTTTTCTCTTTCGGTACATGAAAATATACGGGACAACCAAAAATTCTAAAATGAGAGACATTAGGTTTCTTACCGGTCAAAACTTCTTCGGGTATCTTGAAGTCTAAAGCTATGGACTATTCTTCGTGGTTTATTTTTGATTAGATATTAGACCTCGGAGCCTAATGAATTGACCGGGTTGACCTTCGAGCCTAATGTACTGACTAGTTTGACTAATTAGGGATTCGATCTTGCCTGTTTTGAATACTATCATAGAAAGAAACGCCAAAACTCCTAGAAGTTTCTGACATAGGTATGGTTGGAAACACTGGCTTCGGAAAATGAAAAAATAGATTGAAATGTCATACAAACACACACAAATACGTGAATGGATTGATTAGAGATAAATTAGTTTGTGAAGTGATTAAAGATAAAATTTACTGGTAGATTAAATCTTTTTTGGGCATAAAAGGTCCCCACACCCTTCTTAGGTGCTCAATTGAGCTCGCAGAAGAGAAAAAGTCATTGAAACAAGCCAAATTTGGGAGGAAATGGTGCAGATTTAGCCTGAAACATTGCCCAAACTTTTTGGCGGTGTTTCAACCATTTTTTAGTCACTTTTCGATGACCTGTCGTTGGCGTTTCGACCACGTTTTAGTCATGTTTCGACGATGTTTCCGGGCTTATCAGCTACATGTATGTTAGCTAGGTGGTCGTTTCCTGCAACATAGGATTTCATATGGGAGAAAGTAGAATTACAGATCCAACTCAAATTTAGTAGACTTAATAGTTTTTAGGATTTCAGGATTGGGGTGATTGCAACTTTCCCATTGGATTCTATCATGTACGAGGGTATGGAACTAGCATTTAATCAAGAGCACTGTTGCCATATAATCTAGCAGAACCCTAGGAGGGGGACCTATAGGACAACTACTAGATGTAGTAACAACAATGGGACAAAGACCCACTGTCACCATCATTCAATGCCCCCTGCTCTTTACAGACCTTCACCGATGGGAGGAGTCTCGGTAGGAGGAAATCACTTGTAATTGATATGTCAACAACTAGGTATGATGTGATTTCACAAATCCCATTCAAGGAGAGACATAATAAAGGCTCAATGCTTCAGGGAAGCTTAGGGCTCTCTAAGAAAGACCTAGGATGGAGACCAAGACTTAGGGCTCAAGATTTGCAATGATATTAGGTATGCCTAAGATCAAGATTCCAAGGGTGAGATAGGATCTCTCAAGAAGCTTTATAAGATGATATGACACTTCAAATAGGCTCTTTGCTTTCCTTGAGAGTCCTACTAAGTACTTACACTAGATCTATGGTTTTTATGGATAATTGTGGGAAGAAATTCCTCCTAGGTATTCACTAGGTCAAGGTAAGAGAGAGGAAAGGGTCTCTTATCATTTATTCTATCAAATACAAGGCTCATAGAACCCTCAAGGAGGCCACCTATCGAAGAAAAACAAGCTAGGTTCCCTTCTAGGGCACACCTAGGGCACGAGGATATATTGAGAATTAATCGTGAAAATTCCACGAAAATTTGAGATCCTTAAGGGGAAACTGTTAATTTTAGATAACAATGGTATGTTCTATGCTTTAGCACAATTTACTTCAATGTTCCTTGTTAGCCCAATGACAATTTCCAATTATCTTCAGTAGCAATCACATTAACTTATACACATTGACAGTAATTGCAGATAGAACATAAAAACATATGCAAAGGACAAGCCAAGACAAGAGGACATAAGATGTGGCAGATGCCAGGGACAAACCCCAATGTGGGGAACCCTTTGATCAAATCTTCTTATTATTCTTCAATAGTTCAGCAAAGAGAGGGAGAGTACAAATATCAGAAATACAAGCCCAAAGCAGTTCTGCCAAATCAATAGTCAATGCAACCCTAACCAGAAAGTTAACGGTGGTCAAAGCTGCCCCAAAACGTCCTCCAAGCAGCTCGGTCAACAACAGAAGAATGCAACCTGCCAAGCGAGTCAAAGTCAAGTCGAATAATACTCGGTCAACCCAGTCAAAGTCTGCTGTAATTCTGGGTCAAACCAAAAAGTCAACGCAAGAATCAACTCTGTCAAACAGTCCCCAATCACCTCGAAATCCATGCCAAAGAATGCGAACTACAGAAATTGAAATTCTACCCACAAAACATAAGTCAACACTGGTCAAGCATGTCCTAATCTTTGAAATTTTCGGCCTCCAAAACCAATCTAGAAATATGCCTTCTTCCACACATGGGAAGGAGAGAGAGCCTCCAAGTTGTACAAACCAATAAAGAGAGGAGAGAGAAGAAGATGTGATGAGATGAGTGCTATCCAAATGAGAGAAGGGTCACTTCTATTTATACACTTCATTGTGGGTGAGGAGACACATACATTGGGCTTCTTGAGTCTACATTTCACTGAGGTCGACCTTGACAATTTGTTCATGGGACATCATGACTCAATTCCACTTCCCTTTGACAGGCACATAGATTCTATATGGCTTCGAAGTTTCACTGTAGCCCACAAATGTTCCTTTCTTCCCAGATGCATCTAGTTTGTTTCTTTTCTCTTTCGGTACATGAAAATATACAGGACAACCAAAAATTCTAAAATGAGAGACATTAGGTTTCTTACCGGTCCAAACTTCTTTGGGTGTCTTGAAGTCGAAAGCTTGATGTGGGAATCGATTTTGGACATATGAAGCATAAAAACTATGGCTAAAGCAAGAAAACTGATAACTTGGAACTTGAATGTAAAAATACACACAGGTATTTGTAAATAATAATGTGTTAATATATATAAGATGTATGATGATTGTTTAGAATGAGGACCCCCATTTATATACCTAAGCAAGTGTCCTTTGTGAATGGGCATGCCTTTTAGACATGCCTTTTCACTTAACTTAATCACTATTTAACCTAATTAATATTTAATTATTTAATTTTTATATTTATTTTATTTAAGTACTTGTTATGAATTATATTCATAACATAGCCCTTTCCTTCAGAAGCTTTGTCCTCAAAGCTATATTGCTCGCAATTGTCTTCGTCGTCACTTGTGGCCCAACATCGATAATTCTCTAGTAACTCTATTTTGAGACTAGGGTTGTCTTCCTTTTTTTTTTCCATTGTCGTGCTCTTTCCGAATGGCGGTGTTGTCGCACAGATTGACACGATAGCGCTTAGACTGGGGGCTGTCACTCTGATCCCTGTCTCTCCGTTTAAGCCTGTCTCCGGCGGCTAAGGGGGGTAGACCCTATGGGAAAATGATTGACCAACTGTGAACCAGTTGGGTTGGGAGACACGAAGGAACAAGGACTAAAATGATTTGTTAAATAAATAGACCAGTGCCTTATGGGTTTGATGTTTAAACGATTATTTACTAGATGTTGCAGAGATGTAAACCATGTTCAGCAATCATTTATCATCAAATAACTTGAACGATGCAGGATATCCAGTAAAACCACAATGTTCTTATAATGATTCAGCGATTAAATCTCAATAACGATATTCCAGCGATTAAAGAATTTCGAAAGATAAATGCTTTAAACAACCACGAAATTTCAAAAGGTAACCGGAGATCACATTCATATAGCTAATCTTTTAATAGTCATTCAAGCATATTTAACGACATGAAAAATGATAAACATTAACCCCACATTAGAAAATTTAGCCTCAGCGAAAGAGAAAAAAGTAATAGATTCCTGGGCTAAGATTCAAACTGGCAAAAAATTTCCAAAAATGATTTTATAATATATATATATATATATATATATATATATTTTTTTTTTTTTTAAAGAAAGCTAAAGATTAAATCGAAAATCCAAATTCTAGGAAAAAGGAATTTTTTATATCTTTTTATATCTTATATATTTTTTTATTTGATTTTCAAATATTTTTTGTTTTTATATTTTTGTATTTTTTTTTTTTTTTTAATAAAATAAAACTTGACTGAACTATAAAAAAAACTAAATTTAAATCTCAAAAGCTTAATCTTTAAATATGTATAAGTCTAAAACCGGAAAAGATAAAATACTAATTCTAAATGAAGATTAAATATGTAAAAATCTACCACTGAAAAAATATAAAAAAGCATGAATGAAATCTAAACATAAATAATTTAATTTTAAACCACGAACCTAAGATCTAATTGGAAATCTAAACGCTTGAAACGAAACCAAAAGAGAAATACGCTAACCCTAGCCTAACACAAAACAGAAACTGAACGAAAGTTAAACGTAAGCTAAGTAAAAAAAAAAAATTCGACATGCGTACAGGTGATGGCAGCGTGCTTGATGGGCCTGCGGATGCGACTTGCTGAGCGATGGAGGCAGTCAAGACGGTGGCGGCTTTACAATGCAGGTTGCAGGCTCGATGAGGAGATGGACGCAGCGGATTTTAAACACATCGACGCACAGAATATATCACCTGGCCCCAAAATACAACGGTATTGCATACGCATGTAATAACAAGGGAAATCGAACGATTTTGGGTGTGTTGATTCCGCAGTTGTGTGAAATAACTACGCGCGGGAGGTATGGAGCTTGGTACGTGGATCGGGCAGATGACAATGGAATGGTTCGATGCAGCAACTGCTGGAGATTGTCTTGCAGGTGGTGCGTGGGAAGGAGGCAATGGACGTGCATATGATTAGAAACCACAGTTTGGGTAATGAGAGTCTGAAAATACGATGGCAATGTGGAGAAGACACAGAGGCTTTTGGGAGAGCATACGCAGTCGGCAGCAGATAAAGGGATCGTAGAAATAGAGGGTTGCCAAGCAACTCACGTGAAGAATAGGAGGCCGCGCAGGAGTGAAACAAGCTGCTCTCATAAATAAAATAAAAAAATTTCTTTCTGCAAATAAGTCTTGAGCAGTAAACAGTTCCGACGAACCACCAAGTCCCTTCAGAAGTTTAGAAAATACGATGAAGATTATCCCTGCTTCAGATTTTATTGAAGAAAACCCCAAAACCAGCACCTGTAACCTGCAGAAGAAAGAAAAAAACCTAATGAAATCTGCGTATAAAACAAAATTTAAACCCTAGATCAGCTAAAAAATTTACAGCTTTTGACTCTTTTAACAGCTAGATTTAGCAATAACAGCAGTAATATTTTCAGAATATCAGATTTACTATGAAAAACTTCAGAAAATCTCTCATGCAAATTCAAAAAAATAAACTAAATGATAAACCCAGGATCAAAACTAGCTGGGCTCTGCAAGAAAATGCTTGCAGGAGTTGGCTGGTTCAGCCGAGAACTTCCCCAAACGCCCGCTGATCTTCTTCAATAAGGGTTTCCTGCACAGCTCACTTCAACCATCAATAAAGAGAGAAAAAATAATACTAGATCTCAAAAAGCAATGGAGATACCTGCCATTACTTCAGAAAACCTAATACCATTCAAACCCTAGCAAGTGAACAAGATACCTGTGCTCAACAATACTCTATAATAAGCTGGTACTAATGGCTGAAAATCAAAATATGCAGAAAATAAAATAGCTCACAGCACTTCCAGAGAGTAGCATCAGCAAGCTTTTAACCCCAAAGTCTTTCTTTGTTAGCACCAGAAAAGTTTACAAGATAGCTTCTTCAGCACAAGACTCCAAGATCCAATGATCTCAAATGACCCCTAACACCCTATTTAAAGGAAAAGTTCCCAACAGCTAGTTCAAGTGATCCACGTCAAATGATCTCGACCGTTGATGAGGATCAAGATATCTCTTGATCTCATCCGTCGAATTTTTAATGTATTAAAAAATTGAAATTTTGCATTTATTTACTCAAAATATTATTATTTTTAGGTTTTTTTACTTTATATATATATTTTTTATATTTTTTTATTATTTTAAATTTTTTATATTTTTATATTTTTTAATTTATTTTTAAATGGATCCTTGAACTTAGCCTCTGGGAAAATCACCTAGGACCTAGGACTTAGGACTTATGAGGGGATTAAAACATTTCTTAACCCTCAAGACACTTTACATCATGACTTTTACAACTTTACATCCCAAGGGGGGGAAACCCATTTGACATAGACCCTGATAAACCACCCAGTTCTGCGACACAACTATAATCTGGTAGATTAAAACACTAGGATTCTCCTAAGATTCTAATGATAAAATCCATTCCGGCTTTGGGGTTAGGCTGAAGGGAAACTCTGCCGATCATGGATCGGTGAGACGAAAAACCTTCTGGAACGTAGATTATCACTTAGAAAATTAGGTCCACCTAGGCAATTTACAGACATGACTCATATCTGCTAAGATTATTTACAATTTATACATGCAGACTGGGTTTACAACATTATTGATCAAGCTGTCGATGACTGTAGCATGGCACGGACATGTCGATCCAGCGCTACCCTTTTTGCAAAGAAAAGGGGGTGTACTGCTATGGGCAGTTGACCGGTAGTGGTCAACATCTGGCTCTACTTGGGGACACGTTGCTGCACTATTGGAATGTGAGAATCCAGAATCTGCATCCACGCAACACACAACAGAAATAAGTAGCGTCCATTCAAAAATCATCATATAACATTTAAGCGCATAAAAGGTAGAAGCTCTTTAACTATGAAAAGTAAATCTAATCTAAAACAGAAATGAAATGCTGAAATGACAAGGAGTAGGGATAGAAATACAATACAAAGGATGCCGTATGGCATCAGATATCATCTTTGAAGAACAGCTTGAGCATTTGGCCATTCGCTGGTAGATCAAGTGGTTCGCCATCCAGTCTGCTTAAGTGGAATGAGTTTGGTCCAGCTATATCTCGAATGATGTAAGGTCCCAGCCACAAACTATCAAAGTTCTTATGTTTTCCTGGTTTCTCATTCTTGCGGTCCCAAAGTAATACCATATCTCCCACCTGCAAAGATCTAGATCGAGAGAATTTATCAAAGATTTTCTTAATGTTAGATTGATTTTTACATATAGCATCAAAAGCTGTCCTACGAGCTTCATCTAACTCCACAATCTGATCTATTCTATTTTGAACAACATCTTTATTAGTAGAAAAATTCTGGAGGAGCTGATAAGCTGGCAATTTGAGGTGCACAGGTAAAGTTACATCCAAGCCATAAACTAATTCAAAGGGAGATTTACCAGTAGCTTTCTTCTTAGTGATTCTATCTGCCCATAAAGCATACTTGATTTTGCTGTCCCATGATCTCTTATTATCTCCTACTATCTTCTTGATAATGGTTATGAGATTCTTGTTACTTGATTCAGCCAGACCATTACCCTGAGGATAGTAATTTGACGAATGAGATAAGACAATGCCATACTTGAAACAAAAAGATGAAAACTCTAAAGAACTAAAAGCTTTGGCATTGTCAGTAGTGATCTTAGCGGGGACACCAAATCTAGTAATGATGCTATTTTCAATGAAATCCATAATAACCTTTTCAGTGGCATTCTTAGCAGGAATGGCTTCAACCCATTTAGTGAAATAATCCGTTGCAGTCAAAATCCAAGAGTAGCCATTGCTAGAATTTTCATGGAACTTCCCTATGAAGTCCAGACCCCAATGCTGAAAAGGTGCCTCTATAATGACAGGTTGTAGAGGTAGGGCAGCAAGCTTCTGTTTCCCAGTGAAAAGTTGACAGGCTTGACAGGGTCTAACAAACTTGTGCACATCAGAAAAAATTGAAGGCCAATAATAGCCAACTCTCAGGATTTTGTGGGCGGTAGTTCTAGCAGCATAATGACCACCACAAAATCCTGAATGAAACTCAGAGATTAATTTCTTGGACTCAACGTCGTCAACACACCTAAGCACTATGCCCTCAGGATTTCTCCACCCAAGGCCATCCTTCATAAGGCAATACTTAGTGGCTTTTAGTCTAAGAGCCCTTCTCTTATGAGCAACTAAATGGTTAGGACATGCAAGATTCATCAAGTAATAAACTATGTCCTTGTACCACTCATGCTCTGCTAATCTTTGCAGCTCCGGCGAAGATAGATCGCTAAGACAGAACAAACCAAGAGTCTTTTCATTACCTTTAGTTAACATCTGAGCTAAACCTTGGCCTTTGACCAACTTGGTGGGTTTGATTTCTAAATTATACTTTTGTATTTTAGTAACCCACCTAGCGTGAGTCCCTAAGCAATCAGTTTGAGTTAATATATCCTTGACAGCAGAATGTGGGACGAAAGCAATGATTTTAGAATAACCCACATAAGTTTTAAAGTGCTTAAGAGACTTGACCAGGGCATAAGCTTGCTTTTCCATGGTATTGTACTTCAATTCGGAATTTTGAAGTGCTCTACTCATGAAAGCAATAGGTTGCTCGTGACCCTCTTTATTCTTTTGAAGCAGGACACCAGCAATGGTATCTTCGGAAACGAAAGAAAAAATCATGAAATCCTTGGAATAATCGGGACTAACTAAGACAGGAGCTCTTGCGATAGCACATTTGATTTCTTGGAAAGCCTTTTTGCCATCTTCTTGCCAAACAAATTTTGCATCTTTCTTTAGAAGATTTTGAATAGGCTTAGGTATTTCTGCGTAATTTGGAATAAACCTTCTAATAAAATTTATTTTTCCGAGGAAAGACTGAAGGGATTTAAGATTATAAGGGAGAGGAATCTTTTGGATTGCTTCAATTCTTTCAGGATCAATTTTGATTCCTTCCTTAGAAATGATATGGCCGAGTAATTTCCCTTCCGTTACTCCAAAAACAGACTTAGCTGGATTCAAAGAAATCCCGTATTCTCTACATCTATCGAAAACCTGCCTAAGATGATTTACATGACTGGTACCATCTTTAGAGAAAACAGTAAGATCATCTTGGTAAATTTCAATAAATTTCCCGATTAACCCTTTAAAGGCATAATCCATAGCCCTTTGGAATGTAGCCCCAACGTTTGTTAATCCAAAAGGCATTCTGATGTATTCAAAGGTACCCCATGGCGTGGTGAACGTGGTTTTATGACGATCTTCCTTCTTAACCCATACCTGATTGTACCCAGAAAAACCATCTAGTAGTGACATCATTCCAGAACCGGTTACTCTTTGCAACAAAGTCTCCATGTTTGGCAAAGGGTAATTATCTTTCTTGCATGCTAGATTGAGGTTTCGAAAATCGACACACAGCCTTATCGTACCATTCTTTTTCCTAACAATCACCAGATTCGAACACCATGTTGAATGCCTTGTTTGGGCGATAATCCCTGCTGCAAGCATTTTCGCAAGTTCTTTCTGAACCAAGGGGGCTAATTTAGGATTAATTTGCCTAAGTTTCTGACGAAAGGGTTTAGCATTTTCATCCTTTAAGGGGATAGTATGTTCCATGACATCTTCCCTATAGCCCTTTAATTCATCATAAGAAAAAGCTAAAATATCTCGATATTCGCGAAGTAAATCTGTTAACTTTTTTCTTTCCTCCACACTAGTACCTCTACCAATTTGAACGATCTTTGGGTTTTCAGAAGTACCAATGTTTATCTCGAGATATTCGCCTGGGTCCATCTTATTTTCTTCTCTCAGCTTCGTGGCATCATGCCGATCAAAATGTTGCTCGAAGGCAACCACATTCCTAGGAGTAGGATTTATGATATGCTCATGATTTAAAGATCCATCCTCCTCAGAAACTATCTGGAAATCCTCAAACTCATCCAAACTATTAAGAAAACGAATGACTTGCTTTTCATCATTGAAGACCTGCCAATGCTCTGAGTTATCTGGAACAGATGGTCTGAATATTACTTCCATTTTGATCTTGTCATTAATTAGCTCATCAGATAACTGGAAAGTAGTAGCAGCTACGGCAAGTTCATCTGCCAAACTATTTTGCTCTCTTGGAATTGCTTCGAGGTCAAGGGCATCAAAATGCTCCATAGTATCCCACACAGCATTTCGATAATTTCTTAATCTTTGATTTCTGCATGTGAATCTATTTTTAAGCTGCATGATAACTAAATCAGAATCCCCCTTAATGCTAAGCAATTTAACCTTCAAAGACTTGGCCAACTCAAGCCCCAACAATATAGCCTCATATTCAGCAACATTGTTGGTTGCTTCAAATTCTAATCGATAGGCAAACTTGAAAATGTGACCAAGGGGAGATTTAAGCACTATTCGAGCACCTTTACCATGCCTAGACAATGCACCATCGAAGTACATATACCAAACTTTACCCTTGAGATCCCTAATCTTATCATCGGGAGGAATTATAAAATTAAACATGATGGCATAGTTCCCAATGTCAGATTGCTCTTTGATTATTTCGTTGTGAGGTCTCTTAGGATCTTCAACATGAAATTTTCTTTCGGGCTCTCTATTTAGTCTTACAAAACCATCACCCCTAGGAGAAGGAATCATATCATATGACCAATTCATTTGAATACTTCCTCCTAGATCAGAGGCCCACTTTCTATATAACAGCATACCCTAGGCATCAGGCACATCCACAACAACAATATCCATGACAACCATGATGTCTGGGTAAACTGAAAGATGAACTTGCAAATCTTTGATTAAACCATGTACTTTGATTTTCCTAGAATCCACGGCGCATATGTTATAGTAGGGTCTAGAAACTCTTAAGTTAAGCTGTTCCATGACCCTTTTAGTCATTACACAAGCTGATGCACCAGAATACAACATGCAATTATTTAATTTATACCCATTAACTAATAAAGTGATAAAGAAAGGTTGGTGATCTTTGTTATCAGCATCTAAGCTTTGCAAATATATGGGAGCATCATGATAGTCAACTTCCCGAGTCTTCTGTTGAGAAGTATTGACTTGAGGACCTTGAATCGCTCTTAGTAACTTGTCTCTTTGGGAAGGGATTTTAGCAACTCGGAGACAGGAACCCAGATTTTTGCATTGTTAAACCTAGTGTGGAAAAAGTCTGGAAAAAATCCCGATTTAATCCTAAAAACGCGATTTTTTGAACTAAACGATTTAATCCCCTGACTTTTTGGCGGCTTTTTCACAAAGGAAAAAATCCCGATTTTTTCCTTATACTCCCGATTTAATCAGGAGTCGACCCAAAAAGTCTGCCTCCCTTCCTAGGCCGCGGATAAAGAGGCCGCAAAGGGATTTTTTCCTTATACTCCCGATTTAATCGGGAGTCGACCCAAAAAGTCTGCCTCCCTTCCCAGGCCGCGGATAAAGAGGCCGCAAAGGTGAAAAAACTGTAAATTGAAGCTTCCATCCATGCATTTTCAAGTTATTGCATTGTATTGTTTGTCATACTTCTTGCGAGCATAGCAGTCTCATTTGTAATCTGTTAGTTTTGAGGTTAAGATATGTTTTTGTTTTCCAAGGAAAAACAAATCTTTATACTTCATATTTCTAGTTAGAAAGCAAAGTATACATTGGCTAAGCCTCCAGGCTTTCAGTGATCCAGACTCTAACAGCCACTGCCCCTTCAAAAGATTACAAAAGTACCAAAAGGACATGCATACAACAGTCTTTCGTAGAAAGAACCCCACACCATCAAAAACATTGTTACAGTTTTTGAATGCTTCCAGAAGAAACAACAAAGAGGAGGTCATGAAGATCAAATAGCAACAACCTGTCCAAAAAAAACAAAACCAGTGCCTCAAAAAAGAACCCATTTTTCAGACAGGAACAAAGTACTTGTGAAATCTTGTGACAACAAAAATCCTTCCTGCAATGAGAGCACGTTTTGAAAGGGAATCTTCTTTAGTGGTGAACTTCCTGTAAATGTGGGCAAAGGTTATGTATTAGAAGTGGATTTTACCTCCAAGAGTTTTTGAATAATAGATGCCAAGGCTAGGTTAGTAATTTGACATCTATTGTTTTCTCAGAAAATAAGAAGCTTGGAGTCACCAAGCGTTAATTTTCACATCTACTGTGATACTCACTGTTAATTTTCATTGGACCTACCACCTGACACCTTATTACCCAAGCAGATTACAATCAACTGAATAAATGCATGACTTATTTCTTAATACAATTAGTGGAAACAAAAATTAAAAGGGGAAGAGGATCTTAGTGACTGATTACTTGATGACTTTTAGATGACTCATGAGTCATGATATACATTTATTATATTTTTTGTTGATATTTTGACTCTTGAGAGTTGAGACTTAGACAGGACCCAAAATTCAGGAGTTGATTCACTATTTTGATATGTGATGTAGCATTAGACTTCATATACATATTATATATTAGCTTTCTTTACATGTTTATGTGGAAATGCATTTATTTGATGTTGTGGATGCTCTAGATGTTAAAAAAAATAAAATAAAAATGAATAATTTTGTGTTTTTTTAATTTTGCCGACTTTTTGCCGACTTTTTCAAAAAACTCCAGACTTTGACGAGTTTTTCAACTTTTGGACCCTTGCTGAATTAATCCCGACTTCGACTTTTTCCACATTGGTTAAACCAACTTCCCAAACCGACATCTATTCCAGAGTTTACACCAGGGTTAAAAGTTCGAGGGGGAATTTGATTCCTGCTTTGATCTTTATCCCTTCTCTGATAGGTCAAACCCTTATCTCTAGCAATTTCCAAGATTTGTTCGGGAGAGGGTTTTTCACCATATAACCTAGCCAAAATATCATCTTCATTTTCAAGGTTATTTATACTAAAAGCTGATGAAGGATTCACAACATCACGACTCTTTTCCTTGACCTCTATCCAATCATCCATAGACAAAGGAAACTTGCTGCCTACTACATTTATTTGATCACTTGTTCCAAACATTCCATTATCTAAAATTCTTCTAACGATGGGACAAGTGGCCTCTTCATGAAGAGCATCACAAACCCGACAGTAAGGAGGAGCATTATCAACCAAATTATTTAGCGGATTAGGAGGTCTCTGCTCACTAGATTGACCCTTCCTTTGCCAATTGTTATTTCTATTATTATTGTTTCGAGGTTGAAAATTCTGCGTTTGCGATCTTTCCATTTGGATCAACCTATTCTGCAAAGTGGTTATCTCCTTATTATGATTAATTTCCATAGTTTCAATTTTTTGAAGCAATTTGAGAACAAGCTCACTTTCAGGTTCTTGAACTACTTTTCCTTTAGGTTCCTTTAGTTTCGTAGCAGCCCTATCGAAACCTGGGATCTCAGACTTCCCAGATGCAGCCTTGTCCTTTTCAAGCTCTATAGCTAAGGCTTGGCAATCTCTATAATCATTATGTTTAGCACGCCTTAATTCATAAGATGGCTCAGGACTAAAGGCATCAATGTAAAAATCTTGGAGAGTTTTGTCTGTAGGTTTATAGTCTTGAGGTAATTCTCTAACAATACCATTAAATCTTTTATTAAATTCTTCAACAGTTTCATCCTCTCTCTTTTTTATTAGGCTAATAGCTTTTACGAGGTGTCTCCCTTCTCTCTTATCTCCATATTTTTCTTTAAATGCATTAATGATTGATTCTAAGGAATCAAATGAATTCTGAGGCTTTTTAGTAAACCATTCATGAGCATCACCTCCCAAGGTTAAAATGAAGAGAGTCATTCTAACATCTTCATGATTGAAATCAGGAGACCTTGCGTATTTAGCCATCCATATACTAAAGTCTCTTAGATGCGAATTTGCACTAACAGCATTATCTCCCTGAAATTTAGTCAATTTATCTATCCCAACTGATGGAATAGCATTGGGATACCCTGGAATGCTAGAAAAATTGCAAGGGGCATACATATCCATGATGCTGTGCCTAACTTGACCTTTAAAAAGCAAATGAATGTCAGAGAGGGCTTCTTGTCCAAGGTTAACAAGAAGTGTACGAGAAGAGAGTTTGTGTAATCGTACCCTGAGGACCTTTTCAGGATCAGGAGTAGGATTGCACAGACTGCTTGGATGTCTTCTAGTATACACTCTTGAAGATAATATATGAAGTGGAGTCGCCACCTGAACAAGAAGTGAAACACGAAAAAGCTCGAAATGAAAGAACCAAGGACAGAAAAACTCTATCCCGGGCAACGGCGCCAAAAAATGTTGTCGCACAGATTGACATGACAACGCTCAGATCGGGGGCTGTCACTCTGATCCCCGATCTCTCCGTTTAAACCTGTCTCCCGCGGCTAAGGGGGGTAGACCCTATGGGAAAATGATTGACCAACTGTGAACTAGTTGGGTTGGGAGACACGAAGGAACAAGGACTAAAATGATTTGTTAAATAAATAGACCAGTGCCTTATGGGTTTGATGTTTAAACGATTATTTACTAGATGTTGCAGAGATGTAAACCATGTACAACAATCATTTATCATCAAATAACTTGAACGATGCAAGATATCCAGTAAAACCACAATGTTCTTATAATGATTCAGCGATTAAAGCTCAATAACGATATTCCAGCGATTAAAGAATTTCGAAAGATAAATGCTTTAAACAACCACGCAATTTCAAAAGTTAACCGGAGATCACATTCATATAGCTAATCTTTAAATAGTCATTCAAGCATATTTAACCACATGAAAAATGATAAGGGTTAACCCCACATCAGAAAATTTAGCCTCAGCGAAAGAGATAAAAAAGTAACAGATTCCTGGGCTAAGATTCAAACTGGCAAAAAATTTCCAAAAATGATTTTATAATATATATTATATATATATATATATATATTTTTTTTTTTTTTAATTTTTTTTTTTAAAGAAAACTAAAGATTAAATAAAAAATCCAAATTCTAGGAAAAATGAATTTTTTATATCTTTTTATATCTTATATATTTTTTTATTTGATTTTCAAATATTTTTTGTTTTTATATTTTTGTATTTTTGTATTTTTTTTTTTTATAAAATAAAACTTGACTGAACTATAAAAAAAACTAAATTTAAATCTCAAAAGCTTAATCTTTAAATATGTATAAGTCTAAAACCGGAAAAGATAAAAGACTAATTCTAAATGAAGATTAAATATGTAAAAATCTACCACTGAAAAAATATTAAAAAAAGCATGAATGAAATCAAAACATAAATAATTTAATTTTAAACCACGAACCTAAGATCTAATTGGAAATCTAAACGCCTGAAACGAAACCAAAAGAGAAATACGCTAACCCTAGCCTAACACAAAACAGAAACTGAACGAAAGTTAAACGTAAGCTAAGTAAAAAAAAAAAAATCGACGTGCGTAGAGGTGATGGCAGCGTGCTTGACGGGCTTGCGGATGCGACTTGCTGAGCGATGGAGGCAGTCAAGACGGCGACGGCTTTACAATGCAGGTTGCAGGCTCGATGAGGAGATGGACGCAGCGGATTTTAAACACATCGACGCACAAAATATATCACCTGGCCCCAAAATATAACGGTATTGCATACGCATGTAATAACAAGGGAAATCGAACGATTTTGGGTGTGTTGATTCCGCAGTTGTGTGAAATAACTACACGCGGGAGGTATGGAGCTTGGTACGTGGATCGGGCAGATGACAATGGAATGGTTCAATGCAGCAACTGCTGGAGATTGTCTTGCAGGTGGTGCGTGGGAAGGAGGCAATGGACGCGCATATGATTAGAAACCGCAGTTTGGATAATGAGAGTCTGAAAATAACGATGGCAATGTGGAGAAGACACAGAGGCTTTTGGGAGAGCGTATGCAGTCGGCAGCAAATAAAGGGATCGCAGAAATAGAGGGTTGCCAAGCAACTCACGTGAAGAATAGGAGGCCGTGTAGGAGTGAAACAAGCTGCTCTCATAAATAAATAAAAAAAATTTTCTTTCTGCAAATAAGTCTTGAGCAGTAAACAGTTTTGACGAACCACCAAGTGCCTTCAGAAGTTTAGAAAATACGATGAAGACTATCCCTGCTTCAGATTTTATTGAAGAAAACCCCAAAACCAGCACCTATAACCTGCAGAAGAAAGAAAAAACCTAATGAAATCTGTGTATGAAACAAAATTTAAACCCTAGATCAGCTAAACAATTTACAACTTTTGACTCTTTAACAGCCAGATTTAGCAATAACAGCAGTAATATTTTTAGAATATCAGATTTACTATGAAAAACTTATAAAAATCTCTCATGCAAATTCAAAAAAAAAAACTAAATGATAAACCCAGGATCAAAACTAGCTGGGCTCTGCAAGAAAATGCTTGCGGGAGTTGGCTGGTTCAGCCGAGAACTTCCCCAAACGCCCGCTGATCTTCTTCAATAAGGGTTTCCTGCACAACTCACTTCAACCATCAATAAAGAGAGAAAAAATAATACTAGATCTCAAAAAGCAATGGAGATACCTGCCATTACTTCAGAAAACCTAATACCATTCAAACCCTAGCAAGTGAACAAGATACCTGTGCTCAACAATACTCTATAATAAGCTGTTACTAATGGCTGAAAATCAAAATATGCAGAAAATAAAATAGCTCACAGCACTTCCAGAGAGTAACACCAGCAAGCTTTTAACCCCAAAGTCTTTCTTTATTAGCACCAGAAAAGTTTACAAGAGAGCTTCTTCAGCACAAGACTCCAAGATCCAATGATCTCAAATGACCCCTAACACCCTATTTAAAGGAAAAGTTCCCAACAGCTAGTTCAAGTGATCCACGTCAAATGATCTCGACCGTTGATGAGGATCAAGATATCTCTTGATCTCATCCGTCGAATTTTTAATGTATTAAAAAATTGAAATTTTGCATTTATTTACTCAAAATATTATTATTTTTAGGTTTTTTTACTTTATATATATTTTTTAAATTTTTTTATTATTTTTAATTTTTTATATTTTACATTTATTTTATATTTTTTAATTTATTTTTAAATGGATCCTTGAACTTAGCCTTTGGGAAAATCACCTAGGACCTAGGACTTAGGACTTATGAGGGGATTAAAACATTTCTTAACCCTCAAGACACTTTACATCATGACTTTTACAACTTTACATCCTAAGGGGGGAAAACCCATTTGACATAGACCCTGATAAACCACCCAGTTCTGCGAAACAACTATAATCTGGCAGATTAAAACACTAGGATTCTCCTAAGATTCTAATGATAAAATCCATTCCGGCTTTGGGGTTAGGCTGAAGGAAAACTCTGCCGATCATGGATTGGTGAGATGAAAAACCTTCCAGAACGTAGATTATCACTTAGAAAATTAGGTCCACCTAGGCAATTTACAGACATGACTCATATCTGCTAAGATTATTTACAATTTATACATGGAGACTAGGTTTACAACATAGATTGATCAAGCTGTCGATGACTGTAGCATGGCACGAACATGTCGATCAAGCGCTACCCTTTTTGCAAAGAAAAGGGGGTGTACTGCTATGGGCAGTTGACCGGTAGTGGTCAACATCTGGCTCTACTTGGGGACACGTTGCTGCACTATTGGAATGTGAGAATCCAGAATCTGCATCCACGCAACACACAACATAAATAAGTAGCGTCCATTCAAAAATCATCATATAACATTTAAGCGCATAAAAGATAGAAGCTCTTTAACTATGAAAAGTAAATCTAATCTAAAACAGAAATGAAATGCTGAAATGACAAGGAGTAGGGATAGAAATACAATACAAAGGATGCCCTATGGCATCAAATATCATCTTTGAAGAACAACTTGAGCATTTGGCCATTCGCTGGTAGATCAAGTGGTTCGCCATCCAGTCTGCTCAAGTGGAATGAGTTTGGTCCAGCTATATCTCGAATGATGTAAGGTCCCAGCCACAAACCCTTTTGAAAATCCTCTTTCTTGGCGGAGCGCAGATGAGGTAGCCATGCTCTTGATATCGGAGCAAGAAGTGAATACTCAAGGTGTATATCTGCCGGGACTTCAAACATCCCATCCACGTCATCGTAGAGAGGAACGATAGAGATCACCATAGCCACCCAATCGGATGACAGGTTTTCTTGTTGGTGTGATAAGAGGGTGACCATGCAATAGGCACCGCCTCCATCGTCTAGCATACACGGGTTATTGTGGAGTGTGTCCTTGAATTCTCAGAGGAGGTCCTGATTGAGTTGCTGCACCACAGAAAATGAAGCTGCCACGAGGTCGTGTTGATTGGAGATAAATTGGAAGGGAGGGTTGAGGTCGTAGTGAGAGAACCATTCTTCAATAATAGTTTTCATTCTTAGATCGGGAACCATATCTTGTGGCTCATGCAGATCTTTTACCGACTTTCGATCGTAGGTAAGGTTAGAGTTGGGGATTCTAACAGGATCCGAAATGAATTTCTTTGAAATTGGGCAGAAAAACTCTTCCGGTATTTCTTCATAATTCTCAGTGTGATCCACATTCGTTGGGCTTAGGCTTCGCTCCCGCTTTCTGTAGCTCTTGGTCATTTTTATAAGTTGTATTGACCCTGCAGTAATCAAGTAGCAGGAATGGTTTCCAAATGAACTGATTCGGATATAAAAGAATCTCCCGCACTCTCAAAGATCCTCAATGCTTCCTATCTTGGTTCGTTTGTTATTACTGTCAGTTTCTTTCCTTGATAATTCTCTATAAATTTTTAGATTGTTTGTTTGATCAGTCTCTGGAGTCTCATTTTGTTCATTCATTTTATATTGTTTTACATCCTCTTTTATAGATTCTATATCTTCAAAACCCTTCTTTTTCTCAAGAGCCACCGATGGTAGATTTTCATTGACCACTTCTTCTTCGTTGATATGATATTGTACATGTTCTTGTTTCTCAAGATAGTCCTCATCTTGATCTTATTTTGTTTCTTCCTTGTTGATATCATCTCTCTTATTATCGATTTCCCTTCGACATGCTTTAACTTCTGCACATGAGTTTTCTAAATGCTGAAATGTTTCTGGAATTTTTATAAATTGCTCAACATATTCAGGATGTGACCATAATGGCACATTGTGTGGCGAACAACGTTCAAAGGTCTGCATGATTATATCGTGTGCCATGGCTCTGGTACCAATGAAGCATAAAAACTATGGTTGAAGCAAGAAAATTGATAGCTTGGAACTTGAATGTAAAAATACATAGGTATTTGTAAATAATAATGTATTAATATATATAAGATGATGATTGTTTACAATGAGGACCCTCATTTATATACCTAAGCAGGTGTCCTTTCGTGAATGGGCATGTTTTTTAGACATGCCTTTTCACTTAAATTAATCACTATTTAACCTAATTAATATTTAATTATTTAATATTTATATTTATTTTATTTAAGTGCTTGTTATGAATTATATTCATAACAACATATATAGCGGTGTTGGTGGCTTCTCCCCATAAGAACTTCAGAAGACCTTGATCATGAAGCATAACACGAGTGGCTTCTATGATAGTACGATTCTTCCTTTCGACAACACCATTTTGTTTAGGAGCATATGCAGTAGTGGTCTCCCTCTTAATGCAAACTTCTCTACAAGAATCTTTGAATTCATTTGACTCATATTCGGTACCATTATCGGTCCTCAATATTTTGATCTTCTTCCCTGTTTGATACTTGACCAGGCTTTGAAAGAGCAAAACCATTTGAATACTTCATCATCCTTCTTTAAGAAATAGATCCATGTTTTGCGAGAGAAGTCATCCACAAAAATAGCATAATATACATATCCACCCAAAGACTCACGGGCAACATACCTGATAGATCCGAATGGACCAATTGAAGAATATCGGTGGTTTGAGTCTCACTTGAGGGGAATGGCCCCCTTCTATGTTTTCCAGCTTCACATCCCTGATAAACACCTTCATGATTTAAGTTGAATTTAGGCATCCCTGTGACCATCTTCCTTACATCGGGTAAGGCTTTGAAATGAAGGTGAGCAAATCTTCGGTGCCATAATTCGGATTGAAGAGAAGTGTCACAAGTCATTGCTCCCAACAAACTTCTTCCAACCTGATAGAGACCTTCAACCCTGAATCCAAGAGTGAATGCATCTCTTGGGTTCCTTTGCCAAACATGAACCCTCCCATCAATGAATGTCAGCTTAAAACCTGTCTTCCATCGCAGAAATAGAAACCAAGTCCTTTTTCAGATCAGATACATATAACATTTCTTGCAAATGAAGAGTTTGACCTTGATTGAAGTGAAGAGTAACAGTCCCAATTCCTTTCACGGGAGAAGTGGCATTATCCCAAGTATAATCTCCATATTTGTCTTCTTTTCAACCAAGTTTGAGAGAGATTCTTTGTACCTAGTGAAGTGCCTTGAGGCACCACTGTCAATCAACCAATGGTCCAGTGTATCCAGAGGAGAGGCAGTGGAGAGGGCAAAAATAAGATAAAACTCTTTTTGCTTTACAATATTAACTTCTTCATACCTGGAGTTTCTCAACTTCTTGGGAGGATGACCATTTCCATTTCAAGCAGCTGGAGCATTCCTCTTTCCTTTGTTGTTGATCTTGTTGTTCCTTTGATTGCCATTGCCCTTGAAGTTGTTGTTATTATTGGAGTATCCTTCTTGCGAGGACACTCTCTAGAGAAGTGGCCAAACCTGTTGCAATTGAAGCACCTTCCTTTCCTTCCTTCATTGAATACCGACTTGAATCCTTGTCCTTGATTCCTTGGACCAACATTGTTCCTTCTCTTAGAATGAGCGGAGAAGGCGGTAGGATTGTTTCCATTTGAGGGCTTGTCTCTTTCCATCATCCTTATTTCTTCTTGAGTGGATCTGTCGAATAGTTCATCAAATCCCAGAATCCGGTCATTGTTGAGGATGGTAGTGTTAAACACATCCCAATCTCTTGTAAGGCCTCCAAGTGCAATAAGAGAGAGCTCTCTGTCACCAGTGACTTCACCAATAGAGGGGTTTTTGACCCAAAAATACATATTTAAAAATTCTTTTTCCTTTTTCTTTACAACAGGTTCAAATAGGACTTTTACTCTTTTGACTCAAAAACCTAGAAGCATGAAGAACATTCTTGTCTAGAAATATAATAATAATTTTTCTTTTTCCTTTCTTTTGATTTTTACATAAAATACATGATGGTACAAATTATGAAGACTGAAACTAGATACATTCTCCAGCAGACAGAAGCTACATCCCAACCAGCTCGATTGCCTTTCCAATGCCCTCAAACTAATCTTGTTGCAACTCTATGGGTAGACCAAATTCTCTTGAAAATGAGCAATCTTGAAATTTGAAAGAGTGGGAGTGGAATTACCCTCACCCCCCGTCCCCCTCTCCCCCACTGTGCATTCTGGCAATATGTTGTACTGACCTCAGCTGATGCTGAAATAGAACTTTGCAAGGCACTAGAACCCTCCAAACACCACACCAACCACTGATCTTCTAAAACACCACCGTATGAAGCTATATCAGTTGAACCAAGACCATCCTTGTCCTTGCACATAGAGCAGACATCCCAAAAAACCAGAAGTAGAAATCACTCTCTGCCGTCATTTGACCACAATTATGCTGTCAAGAGATGCTTGAGCTGTCAAAAGAAATTCTTGCTGGGGTAGCAACAAGTGACTTAATAACCACAGTCGACTTCCTGGCAAAGGGGAGAGCCTTATGATCGAAACATGCAACTTACTGCAGTCTCTGAAGGCATCAATCCCACATAGAAACTGGCGACAGACCAACCCCAAAAGTTATTCTCAGTTATTCAACTATAACTCCCAGATGAATATGGGACCAGACTGCCGGGATCCTCTCAGGTGCGGAATACGGTCCAATAATCCAATAATCAGTTTTATGAGTACTGACCATGGCCCCTGAAGCAGCAAAAAAAGCGTCCAAGCATGAGAAAGCCCCATTAATAGATCAGTGATAACACTCACAGAGAGGAGAGTCATCTGCAAAATGGTGATTGACCATCTCTGAATCATCATTGGATCAGAATATCTCTAACTTGTCCTGCAATACGAGCTACCTCCAACAAATAACCCAATGCATCTGCAGTCAAAAGATTGACATTGACAAGTTTTAAGTACAACTTTAAATACAGTATTGATAAATCAGCGTTTCTTTCAAGTAGTTTCTGGTTTCTATTATATAACTTCTACTGGCATTGATGTTAATAAGAGTAATTGAGTGGTCTTTCAGGTACGAAAAGTTGCAACGTTGGGAAGATGCCCTTTCTGCATATACCTCAAAGGCACCTCGAGCATCAAATCAACATCTTGTCCTTGAGGCAACATTAGGTTAGCTTATCGAATTCTCTTTTTGTCTCTTCCCTGTTCTTTGCATTCTGATTCAGAGTGTTTTATTTTTTATTTTTATTATTATATATTGTTGTTTTTTCATTTTATGTAGGAGGTTCAGTTAATGTTGATTGCTGTTAATAAACATGTTGATGTGTTTTTAGTTCTCATCTTTACAGTAATCCTTTCTTCCCTTCTTGTACTTTCACATCTCATTCCATCTCTTAAATTTATTTGTATTTTGCATATGATTAACAAAAAAAATAATGAAAAACTTGCTTTGTCAGCCGAAGTTGATATAGGTGCATATTGTGTTACGATATTCGGGAAGTAATTTTACAATGTGATAGCCTCAAAAGGGAAAAGCCTTGATTCTTATACTCATCTTTGAAAGGTTCAAACAAGTGGGCCTTTCACGATTCACCTATGGCTTTATGAGGTTAAGGGTTGAGGACTATGAGTAACAAGGGTGTTTGAGGTGCCCTTCTTCCCCACAAATATATGATCATTAAGTCAAACTGTCTACATGTATGTGTTGGATGGTTTACTTGGTATTAAATTGTATTGTCTTAACCATCCAATTACAGTGCTCAAGTTGTTGTCAGACTCAGAGATAAATTGTATTCTTATTGTTCAAAAGATTGGTTATTGGTACTTAGTTTTTATCTGCTGGGGCTATTGTGCAACCTGCTTTTTGGCCAAATGTTCTTGTCAACCATCTTCCTTTCATCTTGTCCAAGTTTTCTTGTGTGCAATGCGAGAACATTCCTTTTTAGAAATTTTATGGTGTATCTGTACATGATTTGTTCTTAGCCATCTTATGCCCTAACTTACTCTAGAGTTCTTGTTTATTAGGATTTGCCTGTCTTAACCATCCAATTACAGTGCTCAAGTTGTTGTCAGACTCAGAGATAAATTGTATTCTTATTGTTCAAAAGATTGGTTATTGGTACTTAGTTTTTATCTGCTGGGGCTATTGTGCAACCTGCTTTTTGGCCAAATGTTCTTGTCAACCATCTTCCTTTCATCTTGTCCAAGTTTTCTTGTGTGCAATGCGAGAACATTCCTTTTTAGAAATTTTATGGTGTATCTGTTCATGATTTGTTCTTAGCCATCTTATGCCCTAACTTACTCTAGAGTTCTTGTTTATTAGGATTTGCCTGAGTAGTTGCTCATCTTTGACTTGTCAGGGATGTTGCATGCGTGTACTATTTGTACTATTTGTGCATCCTATATGTTGATGTTTGTAGCTCGGTCAGGTACTTTTGTACAAGCCTAAGTGTCTAGGCATGCAAAATTTGCACATGGTCTCCTTAGGACATTTGTTCAAGTGTGAGCAAGCTGCTAATGTAACTTAGCCTCAGTTCAACTTTAGGAAACACACATAATCAATTACGTTGGCTAATTGAGCTAAATAAACTTTGGAAAAGTAAAGTAATTTGCTTTAGTGATTATGATTTAATCTTAATTGTTCATCTCAAGTGATGCGAGATCTAATATTGGCCGTCAATCGCCTTGGAGTTGAGGGTTAGGGATTTAGCTCAATATAAAGTCATTAAAGCGAGGCTAAAGAGAGGAGAAGACATACCATACAATTGCACTTGCCATTGAGAGAGGGATTTTCTCAAGTGAGGAGCGTGATACTCAAGCGTGTCGGGTTCAAGGAAGTTACATAGGAGATCTAGGTAAGCCAAGGAGATCAAGGACAAATCTAGGGTTTGATTTGTAGGATCAGATCCAAGGTATGTTGTATATGTAATTTTCTCAGTTGGGCCATTTTCACAACATGGGATTCCAAGTAGGTTTATAGTTTTTTTAATGAAGAATTGTTGATTGGGCGGAATCTATTTGTGTCACTTGTGATTGAGATAAGTGTCATTTTTCTTCCGATAATTGTGTTAAGAACTTAGATGTGCCTTTATTCAGTATATTTGTAATCTGCTAGGTTAATAAAGTACTAAATGCTAGGTTCAAAGGAAAAATTAACAATATACACATATTTGTTCCTTTGTTAGGCTTTGGAGATCTGTTATGTTTCTTCATGATTGTTTTTAGATATTTCTTTGTATTTGATATTGATGAATTCAAAGCTATTTTTTTTTTGTAGTTTGTAACAGTGTTGTTAAAAGCGCGATTCAATCACGCTTTTTTGAAAAAAGCGCGCGTTTTTGGTCATGCCGAATAAAACCCGCGTTTTATACCAAAAAAGCGCCGGTTTTTTTTATAGCACTTTTTTCCGAAAAAAGCGCGCTTTAAATTGAAAAAAGCGCCGAGGGCGCGGGCAGCGGGCTTTTAATAAAGGAAAACGAATTTTTTTTTGTCATTTCTGACTGTCGCCGCGCGGAGGAGGAGGAGAAGAGCTGAAGGGTTTGGGTCGACTTTGGGAGTGAATCCAAGTGTTTTTAGGAGAAATCCAAGACAAGATCACCAATTTGTCCATAAAAACGGTATGTAGATTAATTTTTTTTTGTTTTCCTTCTTTAAAAACTTTGTTTTTCATTGTTTTTGGTTGGGAAACTTCATATGGGCACCATTTTCCTTTTGTTTTCATTGTTTTTAAAGAATTTTTTGTAATTTTTCATTGATTTGGGATGGGTAACTTGGTATGACTATGGGAACCAATTTTTTATTTTTTATTTTTCATTTTTTTAAAACCTTGTTTATGTTTTTTCATTGTTTTTTGGCATTTGCCATTTGGTTGGGTAACTTGGGTTTGGAAATTGGGATTTTGTAAATTTGTAACTTGTAATTTTGTAAATGCTAAATTGTAATTTGTAATCCTAAATTCCTATTTCCTAATCCTTATTTTTCCATAGGTTTGCAAATTCAAAATTCAAAAACAAACATGCCAAGGAAATTGGATCCTTTCTGGGAATATGGTGAACCTTTTGCTCCGAATGATAGACAAAACTTGCATTGCAAGTTGTGTGGAAAGGAGATACGCGGGGGGGTGTACAGGTTGAAGTATCACCTTGCACAAATCCCTGGACGTGATGTGGGGCCCTGTATAAATACAAATCCTGAACTTATCCAAAGAGCCATGAGAGCATTGGGAGAATTAGAGCACACTAGAGAGGCCAAAGAAGAACTCAAAAGGCAACTAAAAAGGTCAGCTGAAGGAAGTGGGCCAAGTGGCACTGGTTCTACTGCAGCGTCAGTCAATCCGGTAGCTGCATCATCATTTTTTGTTCCTCGAACCACACCTGGTTCACAACCAACTATCGGATCAATGCTAAAAAGAACTGAAAAAGAACAAGTTGATAGGTTGATGGCAAAATTTCTCCTCTGGAGTGATATTCCTTTCAGCATTGTAAGGAATAATCCATTTTTCCAACCTGCTGTTGATGCTATTGCCAGTGTTGGCCCGGGGTACAAAATCCCTTCTTATCATGATTTCAGAGGCCGGATTCTTCAAGATGAAAAGCGTGACTGCACCCAAAGATTGGAGGATTTTAGGGCATCATGGGCACAAACAGGATGCACTGTTATGTCAGATGGTTGGACTGACCAAAAGGGGAGAACCCTTATAAATTTCTTGGTTAGTTGTCCCACGGGGACTATGTTTATCAAATCTATTGATGCAACTCATCAAATCAAAGATGCAAGAACTTTATGTGATTTGCTGGATGTGTTTATTTCGGAGGTGGGTGCAGAAAATGTTGTCCAAGTCATAACGGACAATGCTGCAAATTATGTTGCTGCTGGTAGAATGCTTATGGACAGGCATCCTACTTTATTTTGGACACCTTGTGCTGCCCATTGTATTGATTTGATGTTAGAGGACATAGGGAAAATTCCCTTTGTCAAAGATATTGTTGACTCATCAAAAAGCATCACAAAATTTATTTACAATCACACATCTGTGCTTAGCTTGATGAGAAAATGCACCAACAACAAAGAGTTGGTGCGCCCCGCCATTACACGGTTTGCGACGAGTTTCATATCTCTTCAATCCCTCTTGAATTCTATGTGGGATTTGAAGAGAATGTTTCTTTCAGAGGAGTGGCGTGCTTCGTCAATGAGCCGCAAACCAAAAGGAGAGGCCGTGTGCAGACTAGTTTCATACCAGGAAGACTTCTGGGTGGGAGTGCAGGAGGTGTGCGCTGTTACTGAACCTTTGGTAAAGGTTCTTCGGTTGGTTGATGGTGAGAAGCCCGCAATGGGCTATTTGTATGAAGCCATGGACAGGGCCAAAGAAGCCATTCGGTCCTACTATGATGATAAGGGAGATGATGGGTTTCAGAAACAACTCCTTCTATGGGAAGTGATTGATGAGCGATGGAACAACACACTCCATCGTCCCATTCATGCTACTGGGCTTTTCCTGAACCCTGCATTTTCTTATGCATGTGGGTTTGATTTTGATGCTGAGATCATGGATGGATTATTAACCTGTGTCCAGAAGATGGTGAGATCTCCATAACAACGTATAGAGATCTCTAAACAAATTGAGACATATAAGATGTCAGGTGGCACATTTGGCTTTGAGATGGCTGTCACTGATAGGACGATTAAAATGCCAGGTATTTTTTAGTTTGTACTTTGTAACTTTGTTTCAAATTTCATTGTCTCTTCAAATTCCATTTTTTTCTTATGTTTATTTAAAATTTTATTTGTAATTTTGTTGTAGACGCATGGTGGAAGATGTATGGTGGCAGAGTACCCCTTTTGCAAAAGCTTGCCGTACGCATCCTCAGCCAAACATGCAGCTCCTCAGGATGTGAGCGCAATTGGAGTGTATTTGAAAAAATACACAACAAGAAGCGCAATAGGTTAACAACTTAACACTTAAACATTTAAAATATTGCAAATTTCCAAATAAATTTTTGAATTCATTAAACAATATTTTTTTTATAATATTAATTATTAATTATTATTTCATGAACTTTGTACAGGTTGGAGTCCCATAGACTTAATGACATGGTCTATGTCTACTACAATCTTCGATTGTGGGTGAGGCAACTAGAGAAGACACCTGATATGGATGCCATCTCATTGGATGGGATTGACACCACTGCTGAATGGAGGGTTGAGACTGAGAGGCCTCTCATGGATCCCACTAATGATTGGTTAGTGCAGGATGAGGGGGAGGAGGAGGAGCAGGAGCAGGAGCAGGAGCAGGAGGAGGAGGAGTTGGAGGAGCAGGAGGAGTTGGAGGAGCAGGAGGAGGAGGTGACACCACCTACCCGGGCTACCACTACCACCAGTAGAGGACGTGGTCTCCGTCTACCTACAGTAGCTGCTACTTCTACTTCTTCAGCTTCTAGAGCACGTCAGACTCCACTGCCATTTCCACCAGCACACGCACCAGCATCTTCATCTAGAGGGAAAGGGAAAGCAGTGACATTTTCTCGCAAGAGGGGCAGAGGAAATCAATAGGATTAGAGTCTTAGACTTTCATTTTATTGTATATGACATTATGACATGATGAGATACATTATCATATTTTTTGTTGATATTTTGAGGCTGAGTTGGGACTCAGGACTTACTATTCAGGACATGATTCAATGTTATGTGTGATTTTAGCGCTATAAATGATATTAAACATCTTATATATTAGTTTTTTTATCATATTTATGTGTCAATGTATTTATTTTATGTTGTAGATGGTTTAGATATTAAAAAAATTGAAAAAAAATGAAAAAAAATGAATATTTTTGTGCCAAACGCTTTTTTCCCGCTTTTGCCGATTTTTTCCGCTTTTTTCCCGGCGCCGATTTAATCCCGCTCGCGCTTTTAACAACATTGGTCTTACTAACATCATTTATATTATAAATTTGCAGAATGGGTTTACAATAATTCAATAAACAACTGATTGATGATCCGATCCTGTGAAATTTTTTGGCAAATCTGCTTCCTTGGAACTTTGACAAAAGTGTGCAACATTACTTATCCACATACATGGGTAGCGTTAGGAGAAATTTTTTCTCCTATGATGCAACTTATCAGCTAACAACCCCTACCATGATCCACAAATAGCCAACCTTAGATGCCTCTCACCCATTTTTTGGTTAGTACATTCATTTATCTAGCATATTCATCTGATGAAGTTGGGGTCATCTATTGTGAAGGTGGGGTAATTTTTGGAATTCTAATATGGTCATGTGTTGAAATTGGGTTATAGACCATGCTACTTGGGTTGTATACTTGTTTCCTTACTTCACCTTGGTGGTTATCTTTTGATCCTAATCTTGTGTGACCTTCTTTAGGGTATTTCTTTCACTGTCTAGTAGGGGCACAAATAGGAAGTTGGTAGTGTGTTCATGATATTCATAATTAACACTTGTCATCATTCTCCTTATTTCGTTATTCAATCTTTTGATTGGTTGTTGTCTGTGACTTGTATTGGTTCCTTGTATCCCTGATCCTATGAGAAGAAGGGGTTGGAAATACCTAAGGATGTTGCAACGGTAAGAAAAAAAACATAAACCAAATGTCCAAATGCAAAAGCATGGAAAGGGATGTAAAACAATCAATAGCCAATTATATAGTCACTCACATCGAGAGAATCCACACATATCACACTTATCAAAATAAATGGAACTCTCAAAGAACATATTGACTCTGATGAAGCAATAAACTGCCCATCATCGTAGGGGGATATTATCATCGTTGTTACATGAGGAATCAACAAAGGTTGTTAAACAAGCCAAATCAAGGAAATAAAAAGGCAAATAAGGGGGTTGGGGAAAACAAAGGCAAGGAAATGTTAATTTTTGATATTAGATCTGATTTAATTTTCCTTGCATTTTATTTTATACCCATAAAATATTTCACCTAGTAATAATCATTTCTAAAAACTGCTGAAAATAGATACACTGCGATTTTAACTTCACAATTTTGTAGCGAAATTAAAAACAGAAAATTAGTGACAATAATAGCAAAAATTTACCCAACAAATTCTCCTTCACTTTTCTATTACTTAAGTAAAATTAGGGCTCCTTTACCAGGGAAATTAACCCTTAGAGAATACATAGAAAATACAACAATTTTAAACTTGGAAATAACACCTCCTAGAAATTTTGATCAGTTAGAAATTTTTTTCCCTTAGATATTTTGTGCCTTAGAGAACTCAACTCTTTCCCTAGCAATTTAGCCTCCTCTTTTCCTCTTGTATGCTCCCATATTCTCTATATAATTATTCTCTCTCTCCCCTAGAGCATACAACTCCCGCGTAAGTTTCCATTGGAACTTGACCTCCTCACAAAACTCGACATCCTCACTCTCCAAGATTTCGCCCACTAATTTCTTCTTTCGAAAGTCTCACTTACTCTTGAGAAAATTGCTCTCCCCTAATTTCTTATTGAGCTAGATTTCAAACTCTAGATCTCCAAAGTGATGGATGGCTAGGATTAAATTCTTAGAACCTTAGCTCAATAGCCAACATTAATCGATTAAATTAACTAATGTGCTATTCCTAAGTTAGACATAGGGAAGAACCATAACAATCACTGTCACTTACTGCTCATGAGCAAGCACTTTAAGAGGATTTTGGTCATCTTTTGCATCCTTGACATTGAGCCTATATAGAAGCAATTGTCCGAGCTACAATCCACAACGAGGAAGATTAACGTGTCTTCTTCCTCTCCCTTAGGCTCCTTTTATAATTTTTTATTGAGTTAGATTTCAAACTCTAAATCTTCCAAGTGATGGATGGCTAGGATTAGATTCTTAGAAACTTAGCTCAATAGCCAACATTAATCAATTAAATTAATTAATGTGCTATTCATAAGTTAGACTTAGGGAAGAACCATAATAATCACTATCACTTATTGCTCATGAGCAAGCACTTGAAGAGGCTTTTGGTCATTTTCTAGATGCTTGACACCTAGCCTATATAAAAGCACTTGTTTGAGCTACAATCATCAACAAGGAAGATAAATCAAGCAATTGAGTGCTCCCTCTATAGAGACACCCATGGATGATTGTTTTATGCAACCTTGTATAAGACTTCGACACTCTTCATGAAGTAAACCCTAGACCATATCACCTTATGACTTGCATGTATCATTTGAGAGGGTCAGCCTGGGAACTATTCCTTTTTTTTATGGTTGGAAGCACCTAATAGGGTGATATAATAACTCTCCCATATAAGTTTGGCAACTTGTATACAGCCATAAGCTAGTCAGACATTTGAAGATGATACTTGCGTGAAGAACTTTGATGGCTTTGAAATTAAATATTGTGTAGTTTGATGATCTTATGGTACTTGTAATCATGTTGTTGATCTCACTTGATTCATTATGTGTTAGATGAATGTATATCCATGATCCCTCGAGGGATGTTGTGATGCCTTTTCAACACTTCACAGAGGACGTTCAAGCACATTCCATGATGACACAAAGCACTTAATGGAGGACTTTGAGGCACTTTTGAGGTGCATTGACCTTGTTGATGACTTGGCACAATTCATGAGACCCTTCCCAAGTCTTAGGACCTTGGCCACTAGCTTTCTAGGCTAGGATGTTGCCTTGGAAATAGGAACACCAATGAGATGACAATATGCTCCCAGGATGGCATTGTTCCTTCTTAATGGATGTTGCTCTTCTCTTGCTGATTGATGATGATGATGATGATGACTTGGTAACACTTTGGAGGGGGATTTCACCTTCTACCTTGATGATGTCATAACTTGGCTTGTTGATGTCATCCTAACATTTTGTTTGATGATGATGTGAGCATTTGGAGGGTGATGTAGGGCTTTAAGGGGGCTATTTTGATGATGAGGAACCTCTTTTGGTTGTATAGACATGACTTGTGGGATGATCTACGCCGCTTTGTGCTATTCCTTACACCTTTAAATTGGGAGTCATGCCTTTGTGATGATGATGTCACCCTTGGAGGCATTTTTTCTTGCACATGGGTTATTTGAGGCTTTTTTCACGTTATTTCATAAGTTACCTATGGTGGTTAGCTTGTTGATTTATTCACCATGTATAATGGATTTGGTCCTTTTTTAGGGATTTTAGCCTAATTGAGGAATAAATCACTTGGTTGCCCTCATATATATGGGGGAGCGATTTATATCCTTTGATCATGGGCACAACTTTGATTTTTCATCTCTTGATTGATATTCTTCTCTCTTGCGATTGCACATTTTGGAGGCCTAGTTGAGCGACTTCTCTTAGGTGGAATTGTGACATCATGTGACCTCTTTAGATGGATGCTTATGGTGAATATTGTATGATGCATATTGAAGTAAGTTGGTTTATTTGCAGTATCTTGGTATTAGGTTCAATGGGATTTATGTTGATGTGCTAAGTTAGTTTATTAAATTGGTGTTTGCTCCATTGTCCCTTAAGCTAAAATGTTCTTCCAAGTATCGAGGAATAAAGATAGCTTTTTCTCTTTTAATCTTCTGGAAAGTTGAGAACCTATATTTCAAAATCTAGGGTAAATTAGTTTATTTTCCCTAGTTTGTTTGGTTTTAGTATCACTACAAAGATATTAGGGAATCAAAGGTGAAGCTTTTCGTACATCTTACAGCCTTTTCATAGGGCTGACGTCAAGGAATTTTTTGCTGTTATATGCCTTTGCAACCTTCAAAATCCGATGAAATTTAATCCCTAGTTTACTCTTTAATTTAACCTTCATTTTATATTCCCTCTTCACAATTTTGACGACAACATTTGTTTATGTTATACACTATTATATTGCTGTGATTTGTTGATTTAAAACCCTAGTTTATAACAACCTTGATTATTTTCTTGATTTTGTGTGTTTAGGAAACCTATTTGAGCCTCTTTAGGCCAACCATAGCCTTTAGATTGACCCATAGCTCCATTGAACCCAAATATGAATGATTCTCCATGTACCTCAAACCCTAATTTGCTATACGTTTATCCGATGAATATACGTTGTAGTATCCTTAGGGGGCACTTAGCTTAAGATCCTTGGCATACTTGAACCCTAAGCCTTACTAGGGAAGCCTCCTTGTGTTGGATTCTGTCCATCTTAAGGAAAGGAGAGTAGTTAGTAAGGTGAGAATGGTGACACTCCTAAGTGTTGCACATTTTCTAGGTCACCTAGTGAGGCTTTGCATAAGGCTGCTAGATTTTTCTATAGAAGGTGTGTGGCCTTTTGAGGGCTTTGGGCACTGTGATGACATGGTGATTGGTAGAGATGACTTAGCCTAGGACGATGGACAATGCACACGATGATAGAGGTTGGACCTTCCATGATTAGTGTTGGACTTGTTGATGACATGGCACCCCTCCTAAGACACCTCTTTAGTCATTAGAGATGAGACACCTTTTGATGATGACACTACGACGTTTGAGCTCGATGTCACCCTTAGAGATGAATTGGTGTGGAATTTGGAGATAACGCTTCACCTTTTGAGCTATCACTTTCCACTTGGAGTGAACTGTCCACCTTTTGATGAATATTTATGCCATATTTGTGGCCTTGGAGCACATTTATGATGAAGTCTACTTTTATTTTTAGCATTATTTCTCACTTATGAGGCATGAATGGGGGTCTTCAGACCTATTCACTTGCGTACTATGGACTATTTTATGTATTGGTTCCTTACCTTTAGGGTTTGTATGCCATAAAGGCATTATTTTATGTTTTAGGGCTTTCCAAGTTTCTAGTGGATGAGGAAGTGTTAGTTTCTCATATAAATAAGGGAGGCATTCCTCATTTGTAAATGATTGCTACTTGTGGAGATATATCACTACTTGCCTACTTTTCTCATCATGAAACAGACTATGGAAGGATAACTAGAGCAACTTTTTGTGGAGATGCTATTAGTGAATGATCTTCAATATTCTATGGATGTTTATGTCTAGGGATTGATTAATGATCTTGATTTTATGACCAAGTGGTCTCTTTAATTTGTGTAATGGTTGTTATAATGGAGATGGCCCATACACTTGGTTCCTATTGAATTCCTTGTTAGTTCCCTATAATACTAGTGTATTCCCTCATTGTTATTGTCAGTGTAGCCCCACTATTGTTATTGTTGTGCACATGTAGTCCCCATATTGTTATTATTGTGCCCCAAAGAAGCCCACTATTGTTATTGTTGTGCCCTTACATTATTATTGTTATGTCAACTCTGATTATATTGTAACCCCTTAGACTCCTATATATAGAAGGGATGTTTTGTCAATTTAATCATCCAATAATTGTTCATTTTTGTAATGTAAAAGAAGTTGCCCCCTCGAAGAGGCTAATTTTGAAGTCATTGATCTATCTCTTCTGCTATTTTGTGAGCTGGTTGCAAAACATTTGGTATCACAACTTTGGATTCTAGGGTTTCACTTCTTCAAATAGGTCATCTTGGCATTTTCGCTATAAATTTTTTTCTAGAGGCTTCAGAAGCTGAAATTTTTACCACGTGGAACCAAAATCTCAGAGAACTTCGTGTAAAAATTTCAGATCTTGGTTCACTATATTTTCGGAGATATGCTCTGAGGAAGTTAGGGTTTTTTTGGGCTCCAGAATTCTGCCTCAAATAGGTGACCTAGATAAAATTGTCATAACTTTTTTTGTACGAGGCTTCAAAAGCTGAAATTTTTACCACGTGGAGCGAAAATGGTAGAGAACTTTGTGTAAAAATTTCAGATCTTGGTTTGCTATATTTGCGGAGATATGCTCTAAGGAAGTTAGGGTTTTTTGCGGGCTCTAGAATTCTGTCTCAAATAGGTGACCTAGGGAAAATTGTCATAACTTGCGTTTCAGGCATCCGTTTTGAATTATGTAAAAAGTGGCTGAAAATGCACAGGCTGTAGTTTTTCTTGTAGCAACTCGAGGGACGAAGGTTGAAACAGTGACTTGTGGCATCCTGTACAACTTCGCACACGATGATAGAGGTTGGACCTTCCATGATTAGTGTTGGACTTGTAGATGACATGGCACCCCTCCTAAGACACCTCTTTAGTCATTAGAGATACACCTTTTGATGATGACACTACGATGTTTGAGCTCGATGTCATCCTTAGAGATGAATTGCTTTGGAATTTGGAGGTAACGCTTCACCTTTTGAGCTATCATTTTCCACTTGGAGTGAACTGTCCACCTTTTGATGAATATTTATGCCATATGTGTGGCCTTGGAGCACATTTATGATGAATTCTACTTTTTTTTGTAGCATTATTTCTCACTTATGAGGCATGAATGGGGGTCTTCAGACCTATTCACTTGCATACTATGGACTATTTTATGTATTAGTTCCTTACCTTTAGGGTTTGCATGCCATAAAGGCATTATTTTATGTTTTAGGGCTTTCCAAGTTTCTAGTGGATGAGGAAGTGTTAGTTTCTCATATAAATAAGGGAGGCATTCCTCATTTTTAAATGATTGCTACTTGTGGAGTTATATCACTACTTGCCTACTTTTCTCATCATGAAAAGGACTATGGAAGGATAACTAGAGCAACTTCTTGTGGAGATGCTATTAGTGAATGATCTTCAATATTCTATGGATGTTTATGTCTAGGGATTGATTAATGATCTTGATTTTATGACTAAGTGGTCTCTTTAATCTGTGTAATGGTTGTTTTATAATGGAGATGGCCCATACACTTGGTTCCTATTGAATTCCTTATTGGGTCCCTATAATACTAGTGTATTCCCTCATCGTTATTGTCAGTGTAGCCCCTTTATTATTATTGTTGTGCCCATGTAGTCCCCATATTGTTATTATTGTGCTCCAAAGAAGCCCACTATTGTTATTGTTGTGCCCTTACATTATTATTGTTATGTTGGCTCTGGTTATATTGTGACACCTTAGACTCATATATATAGAAAGGAGGTTTTGTCAATTTAATCATCCAATAATTGTTCATTTTTGTAATGTAAAATAAGTTGCCCCCTCGAAGAGGCTAATTTTGAAGTCATTGATCTATCTCTTCTGCTATTTTGTGAGCTGGTTGCATAACATTCTTCAAATAGGTCATCTTGGCATTTTCGCTATAAATTTTTTTCTAGAGGCTTTAGAAGCTGAAATTTTTACCACATGGAACCAAAATCTCAGAGAACTTCATGTAAAAATTTCAGATCTTGGTTCATTGTATTTTTGGAGATATGCTCCGAGGAAATTAGGGTTTTTTTGGGCTCCAAAATTCTGCTTTAAACAAGTGACCTAAGGAAAATCGTGATAACTTTTTTTGTATGAGGCTTCAAAAGCTGAAATTTTTACCACATGGAGCCAAAATTGCAGAGAACTTCGTGTAAAATTTTCAAATCTTGGTTCGCTATATTTGCGGAGATATGCTCTAAGGAAGTTAGGGTTTTTTGCAGGCTCCAGAATTCTGTTTCAAACAGGTGACCTAGGAAAATTGTTATAACTTGCGTTTCAGGCATTGGTTTTGAATTCTGTAAGAAGTGGCTGAAAATGCACAAACTATAGTTTTTCTTGTAGCAATTTGAGGGACGAAGGTTGAAACAGTGACTTGTGACATCCTGTACAACTTCACTCTATTGAACCAGTCCATAATCAGGGCATTGTGGGAGATTTG
Source organism: Pinus tabuliformis (assembly GCA_031772625.1). Lineage (NCBI taxonomy): Eukaryota > Viridiplantae > Streptophyta > Pinopsida > Pinales > Pinaceae > Pinus > Pinus tabuliformis. Next base: position 1,410,904,035 of record CM062816.1, on the reverse strand, counting down.
GCATAACTTTTTCTTGAAGAATCCAATTTTGGTCTGATTTGTGGGGTTGGAAAGAAGACTCATAGGGATACCATAGGATGAAATTTTAGACCTTAGAGATCCGAAATCACAGATATACAACAGATTCAATATCGAGCTCCTACAAAGCAAAAAAAGGTGTGTAGTTTTTAAAAATTTCCATAAGTTTTGTTCGAAAAATTAGTTTGATGTGATTCAAAGGGCATGGTGAAGCATAATTATCATTAATTGATGCCCCGAAGAAAAAAATGGAAACACTTTGTAAGAAACTTGAAATATCTACCATGACACATGAAGAAGAGGAAGAAATGCAACATGATATATCAAAATTACGAGACCAAGCACAACAAATTTCGCTCTCACAAAAAGTAACAAAAGCTAAGATGGATGGTTTGAAGAAAGGAATCGAAGCTAAGATTAATGGTTTGAAGAATGACATGGAAGCTAAGATCGATGGTATAGAAGCAAAACTGAAAGGCAACATGGAAGATTTGAAAAGAGACATGGAAGTTTTTAAGGAAGGTTTGAGAAAGTTGCTACAAGAAAGTCTTCCTAATAGCGAAAAGGTAGTAGAGGAAACTCATGATAAGAACAAAAGAAATGTTAATCATGATTTCGTAGAATCTAATGTTGGATTGAAGACCCACCATATTCCAAAGATCGATATGAGGAAGTTTGATGGCAAGGATCCCATAACATGGCTACTATAGATGGAGCAATATTTTGATCTATATAATGTGAAAAACACACAAAAGGTACGTATTGCAACTTTATATTTAGAACCAAATCAGTTTGTATGGTATTGATGGCTTTTCTCTCGTAACAATTGTCACTTGGTCAATTTTTACGGAGGAAATGATAGCACATTATGAGGATACAAAAAGAAACACCTTCTTTAGCCAAGGGATCAATGGCAGAGCACATTGAGGACTTCCAAAAATTGAATATAAGGGTAAATGATATTCCAGAGGAGCATAGGATTGATGTATTCACAGGGATTTTAAAGAATAACATCCAACATGAGGCTCGCCTTTGGGAACCTGATTCATTGCAGAAGGCATTCAGGTTGGCAAGAAAAATTGAAAGCAAAATTATGGCAACAAAGAAACCTACCACTCATAACTATAAAGATGGAAGTGTTGTTGCTCCTAGCCTTCCACAACCTACAAGGTTGACACCACAATAATTGAAAGAAAAAAGAGCAAAAGGGCTTTGTTACACTTGTGATAGCAAATACACTAAAGGTCATAAGTGTGCTAAGAAGAAATTAATTTACAGAGATTGGGAAGAGGAGGAAGAAAAAGAACAAGAAACGTCAAAAGAAGACGATATACACCAGGAAGCACCCCTAGAGAAAGAAGAAAGGAATCCGACCATATTTTGTAATGCATTAACATGAATTAGCACTCCTCAAACTCTCAAGATAGAAAGACATATCAAGAAGAAAAAGGTAATAGTGTTGATTGATTCGGGTAGTACCCATAATTTTATTCATTATAAGATAGCAAAGGAATTGAATTGCTTCCTATATCCAACACTAGAGTGTATAGTGATGGTTGCAAATGGAGGAACCATAAATTGGTCATGAAAATGCCATGATATCAAGCTATCCATGGGAGAATATGTATTGAATAGTCCAATGCTTTCCATTCCAATGGGTGGTGCTGATGTTGTACTAGGAGTCCAATGGTTATAATCTTTGGGTACGATAGCTTTTAATTTTCAAGAACTTTTCTTGAATTTTTTTTGGGAAGGAAAGGAAGTTGAATTAAGGGGTATCACAAGGAAACTGGAAAAGATAATCAGCTCTAATGGCATGACAAAGCTTCTAAAGAAAGAACAACGGGGCGTAATTGCACAATTATGTTCACTAGAGGTTCAAACATCGAAATCATCTATTTCTCTAGATCTCCAAAAAGTCTTGGACAATCATTCTAAGGTTCAAGCAGTGGAAGATCACATCGAGCATCAACAACAAGTTCTCCAACTCTTAAAGGATAAGCTCACTTTGGCACAGAATAGAATGAAACAACAGGCATATCAACATCGCAACGAAAGAAGTTTTGATGTAGGTGACTGAGTATTTTTACGGCTACAACCATACAAACAAATGTCCCTCAAGCAAGCTGAGAAGGATAATAAATTATCACCAAAGTATTATGGTCCTTACAAGGTGTTGCAAAAGATTGGTACTATGGCATACAAATCGGAGCTTTCTGCATCTTACCGAGTGCACCCAATTTTCCATGTTTCATGCTTAAAGAAGGTTATAGGTGGCAAACTCCTAGCTCGAACATTATTGCCAGAACTTGACAAGGAAGGAAAAATCATATTGGAACCTGAAGCAGTCACAGAAACAAGAACTTGACAACTACGAAATCGACCAATTTTAGAGTATCTCATCAAGTGGAAGGACTTACCTACTGAAGATTCCACATGGGAGGATGATAATTTTATACAGAAACATCCAAAACTACTCAAGCGTTGAGGACAACACTTTTTTAAAGGAGAGGGGCATGCTAGGTCCCTATAAAACTAGTGTATTCCCTCATTGTTATTGTCAGTGTAGCCCCCTTATTGTTATTGTTGTGCCCTTACATTATTATTTTTATGTCGGTTTTGATTATATTGTGACCATTAGACTCCTATATCTAGAAAGGAGGTTTTGTCATTTGAATCATCCAAGAATTGTTCATTTGTGTAATATAAAGGAGTTTTCCCCCTCAAAGAGGCTAATTTTGAAGTTTTTGATCTATCTCTTCTTCTATTTTGGGAGCTGGTTGCATAACATACCTTCTTTAAAAACCCTAGGAAACTTGGATTTTGTAAGATACTAGGTAGCTCTTCAAGGGATAGTAGTGGATATCCCTATATATCACCCTAGATCCTTTTATTCTCTCCCAACGGAGTCCTTAGTTGACCTCATATGCCCCCCAAATTAGAAGGCTCTAGATTTTCTCTGAATAGTCAATGATGAAATCCAAAATTTTACATTTCTTTTACTGTTTAAGGGTTAGATTAAGTTTTATAACAAAAGAAGCATTTAGTTTTTAGCAGTGTTCCACGGGGACTCGCCCCCCCCCCCCCTAGGGGTCTAGTTTCCTCGCTCCCCCGCGCTCCGGGGACTTGGGGACGAGTAGGGGACGTTTCGCCATGCTCCCAAAATGGAGGAAACTTAGGGGGACGTGCCAGGGAAACGTTTCCCTTCCCTGAGGGGACGTTTCCCCACGCTCCCAAAAAAATGGCCTTGCTTATAGTTTATGATTTAATAGACCTAAAGTGGTACAAAGCTACTCATGTTCTGTATGGGGATAACGTCTTGTGCAGTCTTTTGGTTTCAACAAGCGTTATTTTAGAGGGTCAGTATCATGGAAATTTGCTGGACCATATAGCACGTACATGAATTTTCCCTTTTAAAACTTCTCCTTTTTTTCTCAAGTGATGGCTGGATTACAGTGGGGAGATAACTGGACTGACAGGCAAAGAATATGAGACATTCAGTTTGTGTTTTTAATTTGCATGACATTTGACATACAAACTATGGAAGCAGCACCTATGTCATGTGGGAAATAATTCGGTGGACTATAGACTAACATGCGTTTACTGCAAGCATGACAAAATACTATTGGCAGCAAGAAATCTCAGGAACTGTCGTTATATATGAATTTATACAGTTACAAAATTTACACAGAGCACAGTTGCTCAGCTTGAATTCTCAGGTCTGAAAATTATTTTCACCCCTGAAATACACTGCTAGTTTGAAGTTTGCATTGCATGGCATTGCTCTAATAAGGTAGACAAATTATCCATGCCATCGTTGGTCACCCAAGTTGGTTCGCAGATGGTCATCCTGCAGTCAATGTCATTTGATAGTAAACTGTCAGAAACTCTTTCATGTGATCTTCTCATCTCTCCTGGAACTAAAACTCTTTTTTTAGCATATGGTGTACTGTCTATATTATATATAATATAACAAACTTTCTAGCTGTTGGATCCAATACAGCTGGACAACCCATTGTAGTTGCCCCTTCTACTGCCAATGCAGTGTTCTTGATCTGTTCATTTACCTTTTCACAGAATTCAGTGGCTACCTTATCAAGCTGAAGCTCTCCCTCTATCTGACCAAAATCTAAATTATAATTTGACCAAAGCTGAATTAAAATTTTAAATTTATTATTTTATATGATATTATAAATTTGGATAATGTCAAATGATATTTATATCAATGATCATGCTTTGCAGCTTTTCAATTCAAACCAAATTGTCATAGTGGACTCAATTAATAAATTATATTTTATATTTATAAATTTTTAAGACCCTGACGCTCCCCCACGTTTCCTAAAAAATGGTAGGGAGCTTTTGCATAGGCCGCTCCCGCACCCCCTCGCTCCCTCGCCCCCTCGTCCCGGAACCTTGGTGGAACATTGGTTTTTAGCCATTAAAGAGCTAGACATCCAGGGTTTATGAACACTTGTATGGTTAAAAATAGGTTTATTCATCATATATTGCATTGCTGATTTATTGAATAACCTTCTAAGCTAAGTAACATGACACTATGATGTGAGACTCGGGGGACATGAAAATATTAGTGTTTGACACAAGACACTATGACATTGGAAACAGGGCATGGAGGATACGTTACACACAAATTTGTTATATATATTAAAAAATATAACAAATTAGTAAACTACAGATGCAAAAATGGGATATGGACGAAGTTTTTTTTTTTTTTTTTGAATTTAGAAACTAAAAGCATTTAGAATTTTACATGATCATGATAAAAATTCAATTTGTAGCAAAAATGGGATATGGACGAAGTTTTTTTTTTTTGAATTTAGAATCTAGAAGCATTTAGAATTTTACATGATCATGATAAAAATTCAATTTGTAACGAACAAAGTTCGTATACACACTTCAAATAGCCCAAGATATTTAGAATACAATGAAAGAATCCATTTTAGGAACAAGAATATATTGTATAATTGTATGAAAGAATAATATATGGCTTGTTACAAATGTGGGCCTTGCTTATATACTAGGCAAGGTGCCCCTTCACAAATAGTCATGTTCTTTGGAACATGTCTCTTCAATAACTCATTATTTTTTAATTATTATTATTATTATTATTATTTATTTGATTTTTATATATTATATATATAACATTGCCTTCCTCTTTAGAAAAGCTTTGTCCTCAAAGCTTATTGCTAACAAGGCATGTCATCTGTTTGTTTGTGTTGTAATCTATTTTCATCTTTCAGAATTCTTCGGGTTGCCAGCTTCGACGATATAAGATGATAGGATCTTGTGATAAACAAAATTGTCGAACTAAGAATGTATATGACCATCCTAAATAAATCTTTTGTGGAATCTTGCGGTTACTGGAAACTTGAGATGACTTGTTATCACAAGATTGAATTATGGTGACATCGATATCCTTTGGTATATAAGTCACTTATTCCTAGTTTGAGCGGTATGGATTTGTAGACTGGTTGAGATGTGTGCTTTTATGATTTGGGTGTTGATAAGGAGTCTGTGTGATCTGATTTTCCCTTATCCTTTTTGTTGCAATTTCTTGATTTACTTGAAGTATTTGATTTTTTCCACATATAGAAGTTACTTAGCTAATTATTAAACTGTACTAAATAAAAAATCAAGATAGAAAGAAAAATATAAAAAAATTAATTTATATATATATATATATATATATATATATATATATATATATATATATTTTTTTTTTTTTTTTTTAAATTATTATAAAAAAGGGTGTTGCGCTATCACCACCCGATAATGACAAAGCCGTAGTCGAAGCTGATACTAGCTGTCACTGCCGCAAGTACTGAGCAACCAATTCAACTGAATTATCGTTGCTGCAACCCATCTCTTACACCGCCACATAGCCCACCTCTTCCACCACTGCTCAACTGGCCTTCTTTGCATCTTCCTCTGTCCCATCTATTGTACCTACCCCGCTGCTCGTGTGCAACACAATGACCGCAACCACTAACCTATAACAATCACCTTGTCCCTTTCTAATCCCCTTTCACTACTCCACGCATCATTCACACAATCGGCACACCCTATCAAAATTTTAGTTGTTGCTACCATACATTCGATTAAACCACCATTACTAAATATTGAAACGTCGCCACCATTTAACTATAGGCGGGTAAGCTTATAATAAATACCAAATAATTTTAATCCAATCCTTTAAATACAATATTTATAAAAGGGTTAAAATATACCAAAATTTACATTACAGATTGGAAGGTAGGTTGTACAACAACTACAATTTTTTTTTTGTTTGCGTCCATTCTGTCTTTGAGCATAGTTAGCTAATTATAATTATTTTGAAGTGAAATTGTGGGAGAAGCATCAAGTTTTATATATATATATATATACATATAAGGTTGGGCCTATTTGTTAATTAAAACATTATAGCATCAAATCACCCTACAAATAAAACATGGATGGCATATATTAAAGGGGACACGAAAGGTACTAAGAAGTTATATTGGGAATGTACTAAGAACTATATTGGAAGTAAGAAATCAAAATAATTATAATCCAAGGTCAATAAGTGGTTTAAGAAATATAAGGTAATATATATTACTTTTTATGAAATTATAAATTATGAAGAGAGGTTATACAATTAAAAAGATATAAGTACACAATAATTAGTGGAACATATAGGGAAGGCAATTCATAAAGTGTTAAAAGTCCTTCCAATAAAAAGGCATCTTATTATATTTCGATGAAGATATCTCATACAAAGAATATATAAAGTTTAAAAAAAAGAGGGTCAAAAAGTACTTTAAGTCTTGAAAAAAAATAAAATTGTAAAGGTATTAAGGATTACCATGGAAGACATTGCGAAGTTATTTATAAAATCAAAGGAAATAATTATTATATTTCTAAGGTCACAAGGGTTATTGTTGAAAGCATAAAAGAGGAATATTTTTAAAAACACTACGTTCATCCCAAAGAAGCAAAATGGAGCCTAATACGGAAATGAAGGCCACTTCGTATAACTATGCCTTAGTGCTATTTAGAATTGAAGGGTCTATTGTGGGAAAAGATTTTACTATCGCTATCTCGCCAGCGGAAGATAAAAATTACATAAAACTCAAAATCACAAACCAATTAGTGATTCCTGAGTCAAATATAATCGAAAAATTAGATTGTTATAACAACAAAAAATATGAAATAACCAATTTACAATTACACATTGGAGATTATACATTCATATCACAATTCTCAGTTCAAAACCTATGGAGCGATTAAGGTGACATTATTTTATGTTCACTTTGGATGGCAACCCTAGGTTCTTTCATCTTGAATATGAAGAAGAAGGTTTTGAAATTTTCTCACAAAAAGAAAAAAATAATGCTACAAGATGTTACAGTGAAGCCGAATTCAGTAATACTAGAAGACATACTAGATATCTCAAAAGTAATTTTTCAAGTAGGTAAAAAAGTTCTACGAAATATGCAAAGAAAAGTTGACAAGATCATCCTATTCGTTCTTAACTCCTTTTAGTATTTTTGTTATTTGTTTAATGAGCCTCAGCCCCATATTTTATTGTTGACCCTGTTTTATTTATTGATTACTTTTCTTTGTATATATATATATATATATATATATATATATATATATATTTATTTATTTATTTATGTATTTTTATTTATTTATTTTATTTATATATATTTCTTTCGACTTGTGTATATTTTTGTTTTATTTTATTTATTTTTCCATTAATTATTTTTAATGTAGTTTATTTTATTTATTAAATGATCTTGTCTTGATTAAGGTCTTGACTCCTTTTTATAATTTTTGACTTCCCTCCTTGTTTAGTGTTTGATTTTTATTTATTTATTTCTATTTTTTTAATAAATTAATTTAAATATTATTTTTCAAAAACTCGTTGTTTAATATAGTGGTTACCTATTAATATTTGTTTTTAATAAATTAATAAACTAATATCATAATTTAAATATTATTTTTCAAAAACTTGTCGTTTATTATAGCTGTTACTTATTATTATTTTTATTAAATTAATAAACTAATATCATTATTTAAATATTATTTTTCAAAAACTAGTAATATTTGGTTTTAATAAATTAATTTAAATATTATTTTAAAAAATTAGCCATTTATTATCGCTGTTACCTATTAATATTTTTAATAAATTAATAAACTAATATTATTATTTAAATATTATTTTTCAAAAACTAGTAATATTTGGTTTTAATAAATTAATTTCAATATTAATTAAAAAAAATTAGCCGTTTATTATTGCTGTTACCTATTAATATTTTTAATAAATTAATAAACTAATATCATTATTTAAATATTATTTCAAAAACTAGCCGTTTAATATAGCCGTTACTTGATAATATTTGTTTTTAATATATTAATAAATTGATATCATAATTTAAATATTATTGTTCAAAGATAGACATTACTTGAAATTATGTCTCTTTTTTTCCGAAGAAAGAGAATTCATAATTTCTATTAATAAGAAATTACATGCTGTTGATGCCATTGGCATATGCTGTAGTGTGGTTTTCACCACTGTTCAGAAAAACAAATTACATCAAATTACCCACAGAGATACGGTGGTACTGTATTCCACAGAGAAAGTGCAATGTCTCAAAAGAAAACAAAACAGTTCTGTAGAGTCTATCCGCTATACAGGTGCAATAAAAAAACATCTGAGCTGTGACTGTTATATACAATAAATATCATAGCAGAGCAAAAATTAGATGGGGGCATCGCCACCCTGAGGGAGGCCATCAATATATGGACGATGGAAAAATCTGTGCAGCCCATCTGGATTGTGTTCCTCGATCAGCCAATCTCCTAGAGGACGATCCGCCGCTTCTTTCGAGAGCCGGTCAACAGTTGAATTTCTTTCCCTGTAAATGTGAGAAACAATGATCTGGTCAAAATGTGTTTTGAAAAAAACAATTTCTTCCAAGATATGTTTCAATGAATATGCATGACAGATGGATTTGTTGTTAACCCAATCAATCACAATCTTTGAGTCCCCAAAAATTTGTAGTTGCCGACAGTTTTTGGACAAAGCAAAGTAAAGGAGATGTCTCAGTGTAATTAGTTCAGCATGGTTGTTTGTCCCCGGACCGAGTCCCAATCTCAGGTGAAAATAGTGTGAGTCTGATAGATGAAAGAGTATGCCCCCCCCACAGCCTTGTCTCGGGGCTACTCCATCAAAATATGCCCACGGCATATCCTTGTTTATGATTATGTCTCTACATTGCTCTCTATTTAAGCCTTTGCCATGGTCTGCCTCTTCATCTAGTCCTGATGGTGAACCGCACTTGTTGGTTCAAAATGCGTCGGCCAAAAATTTCTCTTATGTGATTTCTACCGAAAGACTTTGCTTAATTCATTATGGATCACAGAAACATGAATACAACAAATTAAGAAGCTTAAAAAGGACAAGAAGTTGTTAAAAGATAAGTTAGAACATTATATTCAAGAGGAAGTATCGAAGTCGCCAGTCGTAACAACTCCAGTTGAAGATAAAGGAACGAATACTGAACCAGTCAATACCACAACTCAAGAAGAGGATAAGTTAGTTGAAGGAAAAATACACTCACATGTTGCAATTTAGATGATGAAAATTCCAAACGAAGATTTTGTACCTAACTCAACAACCGCGGTACTAGAAGAAAATAAAAAAGATGCCACACACCTAATAAGGGAAAGTCAAACCAAAAGAATTCCCTATCGACATCCAAATCACGAGAGTAGACAACTCAATCAAGCTACGTATTTGTACCATTCAGAACATAAACAACAAACTGATGTTCCGAAGAATACTAATGTCAGTGCAATCCATTCATGTGATAACAATTCATCACAAGTTTTCAGTCACCGCAAGATTCCACAGAAGATTAATTTAGGATGGTCCAATTTATTCTCAGTTCGACATTTTTGTTTATCACTTAGAGAATCATATCAACTTTTATCAACGAAGATGACAATTCCGAGATGAGAAGACATTCGAAATACAAAAAGAGATCAAGCCTTTTCATCAGCAAGCTTTGAGGGCAATGCTTTCTGAAGGGGAAGGCAATGTTATGAATAAAATATATATGAATAATATAAATATAAATAATGATAATAATTGTAATAATGATTAGTTTATTAGTAATTATTATTGAAGAGGCATGTCTAAATGGGACATGACCTTCCATGAAGAGGTACCTGCCTAGGGTATATAGGAAGACCCTCTTTTTCATTTGTATGATCATTCTCATTCATACATTTTAATATATATTCTTGTATTGTCAATTGAGGTCTACATATTCCAAGTCTTTTGGAGTGTTCAAACCAGTTATAATGAACTTTGTTCGTTCCATTTACCCACTCCAATTTGTCTATGTCCTCAAGCATGAGGTCTATGCAATGTGCAACACATGGAGTCCAAAATCTGGTCTTATATATGGAATCTAGTGTCTTTATAGCAAGAACATAGTCTGAGGCATTATTAGTGAGGACCTACACAACATTTTGCTCCCCCACTACTTGAATAATCTCATCCAAAAGCTCAAATAGAAGGTTTGCATCCTTCACCTTATCAAATGCATCAACTGATCTCAAAAACATGGTTCCTTAAGGGAAAGAAACAAGGAAATTAATGATAGTGCGGTTTTTTCTATTGGTCCATCCATCTGACATGATGGAACAACCTATTTTGAGCCATGACTTTCTATGCTCAACCAAATAGTCATCAATGGAACAAATGTCTTTTTGCAAAAGAGATCCCCTCAAGTCATGCACACTAGGGTTGAAGCCCTTTCCTGCAGCTAGAACAGAGTCCCACATAGCTTGGTAATTAGGTGAGGAAACAACATTAAATGGGATATCTGCATCATACCACCATCTAGCAATATATTGAAAAGAAGATTCTTTGCATTGCTTTTTCCAATGGTCATCCAAAGTGGATTGATGTTGAATTAGACTTGGTTGGGGGGAAGTGGGATTAGCAAAGGTAGTGGTGGTAAAGGTTGAGAAATAACTCTGGAAGTTCATCCTCTTTTTTCCTTTAGATTGTTGGCCTTGATGATAAGACCCAAGAGCAGTAGGAACATAGTGAAATGGGTCATTGGTGGAAGGGATAGAAGAGGAGTCTTGAATCTCAAAATCGTCATACCCACCATCTTTCATGGCTTGTAAAATTTCTTTTTTCCTTGCAATTTCTTCTCGGATATCCTTTTCTCTAGCCTTATTCTCCTCAAACTTCTCATACTTGGGAAGGTATGCCGCCCTAACAACACTTATCACTTCCTTTGGTGCATCACATGGCTTTACTTGGCCTCTTATCCTAGCGAGGTGTTGTTTCAACCTGAGAATAACCCCCCTCCAATAGATTTATTGCAAATTTTACATATCATTTTTCCATCAATCACATCACAATGAGCCAATGCATTGTCCTTGGCTTATGGAGGCTAGAAATATTTGAAACTTGCGAATGAAATAAATCTGCATATTAAAAAAATTGTAGCCAAATAAAATTGAAAACCTAAGATAAATTTGGGGAAAAATGAGGCATATTTAGCCTACAAAGTTTAAGACTTGAAAATTAACGGTTGAACTTGATGTTTGATAACACATAACACAAATAATAAAATACATGGGCAGCAAGTGAAAATCCTTACCTGGAAATGCAAACTAGCTCCCTTAGCCTCCTCTTGTTGAAGGACCAATGGATCACATTGGTACACCTCCTCATGAGCCCTCCTCTTCAAAAATGAGATGCTCATGTCTTAGGGAAACTCTCGAAGATGCCAAGAAACATATTGCACCAAGGGGGACATTTCCTGAAAGTAAGAAGCCGAGTAGGTACCAAGGGTACTTAACGACCATGAGCACCATTCAATCTGAGCCTTGCACATTCGAAGAAGCTGTGAAGCACCAAGTTTGGAAGGATGCTATGAACAGAGAGTATGAGTCTATTATGCAGAATGATGTTTGGGATGTGGTCCCTAGACCCAAGGACAAGTTTGTTGTTACCTCGAAATGGCATCTCTCAAAAGGAAGACATGGACTATGATGAGATATTTGCACCAGTTACTCGATATACCACCATCCGTTCGATTATAGCCATTCCTGCCTCGCAAGGATGGAACCTACACCAGATGGATGTCAAAACCGCCTTCTTGCATGGTTCAATTAAGGAGGAAGTCTATGTAGAACAACTCGAGGGGTTCGAAGTTCAAGATCGTCAGACACATGTATGTAGGTTGAAGAAAGAGCTCTATGGGTTGAAGCAAGCTCCCCGAGCTTGGTATGAGAGGATCAACATCTATCTGATGAAGTTGGGCTTTATAAGAAGTAAAGTTGGTCCGAACCTTTACTTTAAGGTTGAGAATGGCATACCTCTTATTTTGGTACTTTATGTGGACGATCTCTTTCTGACAAGTGGAAAACCTCTTATTCATCAATGTAAGAGGGAGTTGGCTTTCAAGTTTGTAATAAAGGACTTAGGATTGATGCATTATTTCCTAGGGTTGGACGTTTGGGAAAAGGCAGGTGAGATTTTCCTCTCTCAAGGAAAATACATTGTAAAGATACTTGAAAGATTTGGGATGGTGGATTGTAACTCTGTGACTACTCCGATGGAACTTAACTTCAAGAAGTTATGCGTAAGTGCTGCTGGGCCCAATTTGGGAAATCCTTCTGAGTATCGTCAACTCGTGTGGGTCCTGATGTTCCTCGTGAACTCTTGTCCGGACATATGTTTTGTAGTGAATACATTGAGTCAGTTTATGGTCGAGCCTCATCACATACATTGGATTGTTGCCAAGAATCTCTTGAGATATCTTCAGGGCACAATCACCTATGGACTGAGATACACTGTCGGGAATGTGAGGCTCCATGGTTATTTTGATGTTGATTGGGCTGGCAGTGTGGTGGATCGTAAAAGCACATCAGGATGTTGCTTCTCTCCAGGTTCTGCTTCGATATCCTTGATGAGAAGGAAGCAAAAGTCGATTGGTTTGAGCACCGCTGAGGTTGAATATATTGCTGCTAGTATGGTCTCTTGTAAAGCTGTTTGGTTGAGGAAGCTCTTTAGTGAGCTGTTTGGACATGTGCTGGATACCACCGTGATCTTCTGCGACAACCAAAGTGGGATTCATCTTTCTTAGATTCTTGTGTTTCATGACGGCTCCAAGCATATTGACATCAGGTACCACTTTATCCGGGATATGGTACAACGGGGAGCAATAAGGCTCCGTCATATTGGGACTGATGATCAAATCACAGATATTCTTACGAAGCCCCTGGGGAATGTCAAATTCTTAACCTTTTGTGAACGACTTGGAGTCGTGGAGAGACCCACTTATGAGGGTCCTGTTTGATTTTGATATTGAGCTCTGGGAGCTCTGGGGGGCTTGGGGTACTTCTTGGAGTAATCCGTGACCATAGGGTGAGTGGTTCACCTTCCCCTAGTGGTGCACGTTGTATAGGGTGAGTAGTTCACCTTCCCTTGTGATACCCCATGATGGTTGACATATGCATAGGATGAGTGATTACCTTCTCCTATGGCATATGAGTAGGATGAGTGTTCACCTTCTCCTACTAATACATCCTACCCATGCAATTCAGGACTCATGGGAAGTACCTCTCATCTGGCCAATGAGTAGGGAAATGAGGATAGGGACCATAGTACTACCGATGGATGCATGGTGTACTATCGTACTCCCTATGCTAGGATGTTTGATATTGATCTAGGATCAATGGAGATTGACTTCGGGTCAATGGAGTGTAGCATGGTACACTCTTGATTATTGGAGACTGACTTCAGGTCAATGGAGAGTAGTATGATACAGTCTTGATTATTAGACACTGACTTCGGGTTAGTGCAGAATGGTATGATACATTCTCGATCATTTCTTTTTAATTATTTCTTGATGGTTCAACAGAGCAGAGTAGGGATGACAGGGATGGTACAGATTGTGAGATGGTTTGGCAGGTGGAGGTCTTCCTAGTTGAGAGGGAGTGTTAAATTTGGCAACTAGGGCTAAACTCCACCTTGGACAGCTCATATGATGGAGCTGATATTTTTATTGGATTCCTCTTTCGAGAGGTGTAGGATTGATCTAAAGATCATCTCATTCTGATATGTATAATTGAAATTATGAATTTATTTTGTTTATGGACAAATTGTCAAGTTCGGCCAACAATCTAATGTAGACTTAGAAGCCCAAAAGACACGTCTATTCATCCTCATCATTGCATTTAAATAGAAGGAGAATCTACCTCATTTGGACACTCATCACTCACGCATCTCTCTCTCATCTGATTGGGACGTACACATTTCTGGGCAACCTCTCTCTCCACACGTGCGAAGGACAAGATTGCAATTTTTTGTTTTGGGCATTGATCGAATTGCAGGAGGCTTTGACGAACGTTGACCTGGTTTGACCAATGTTGACTCAAATTGCATTTTTCTTGGGTAATATTCTGTTTGGGCAGGCCGCATTTTTGGGCACATAAATTGAGGCATTCAGAGCTGTTTAACCAACATTGACCGGAGGTTTGACTCTGTGTTGACCAAGTTTGATTGATATTTTTGGGACTGCTTTGGGCTTATTTGGACTGTTGTTGGCGGCCTAGTTGACTGGGTTTGTCCGAGCTGATTTGGAGGAAAAATTCTGCCATGTTGACCAATGTTGACTTTTTGGTTAGGGCTCCCTGTTGACTGCTATTTGATTGGACAGATTTTGACTGTGATTGGGCAAGTGAATTTTGTATGTTTTTCTCTCTCTATTGAAATTTTGAAGAATATTAAGAAGAATTGATCAAAGGGTTTCCCCACATTGGGGTTTGTCCATGGCATGTGCCACATCTTGTGTCCTCTTGTGTTGGCTTGTCTTCTATTGTTTTTGTTTATGTTCTATCTGCATTTTATTGTCATGTCTTGCGATCGCTAATCTAGAAATTGATATTGGGCTCATAAGAAAAATTGAAGTAAATTTCTCTTAAGCTTAGAACATACCATTGTTACCTAAAATTAACATGTTCTTTATCAACGATTAATTAGATTGTCTGTGTTGAATTGTTCCAACTGGGATTGAGGTGGTCTCATATGGCTTCCTTCATTCTTTAATGATGCTGGCCTTCATTACCTTTACTAGGGATAATACTTTTTAGTAGCATACTATCTTCAATTTTGATGTTTCTCCCCAACTAAATCAGCAGGGACGTGATTTAGATTTGTCTTTAACATTTTCCCTTGCTTGATTTGATTTCTCATGTATTTGTTTAAAACTGATATTGGGCCAATGGGCCTTCAACCCAACTGCAGATTATCCTTTTAGGAAGGGCCAGAAGAATATTTCTAATGAATTGCCCATTTACTGAAGGATAATATAAGATGGTGATGAGTGACAGATCGGATGTTCTTGCTACAAAATGGTATCTTGCGCATGCCTCTAATTTGTTGGTGTTTTCTTCCTTATCAGCAGTTGATCAGATTGTAGTTCTGGGTGAGATCCCTTGTTAGTCTTGAATTTTTTCTACTGGGATGTGGATGGTCTTATATTGCTTCTTTTGTTCTTAAATGATCTGGGTCTCCATTACCTTTACTATGGATTATACTTCTGAATAGCATATTATCTCCCATTTTTGATGTTCCCCTCTAGCTAAATTAGCAAGGCTTGTGACATAGATTCATCTTTGGCTTTTGATTATTGCCTACTTTGGTAAACATTTGAGGAATCTTGTGGATATGGAGATGTCTTTTCTGTGGCATACTAGTTAACTTAGGACGCTTGTTTTTGGTATGCCTATATTCTTATTCTCCATGTGCTGACTCTTGCATGTGCAATGCTTTGCGTTACTTAAGCATGATTGATTTACCTTGTCTTCTAGTGGATTGGGTTTAGGATGAGCATTAGCGATATCATACGTACATTCCTCTTGGGTAGCATCATGGTGTTCCTCTCTAACTAAATTAGGAGGGTTTGTGATTTAGATCTGTATTTGGGTTTTGATTGTTTCTTATTTTGTTACACATTTGAGGAATCTTGTGGATATCGAGATGTCTTTTCTGTGTCATACTAGTTAACTGAAGACACTTCCTTTTCATATACGTTTATTCTTATTGTCCATGAACTACATGTGCAACGCTTTGTGTTACTTAAGCTTGATTGATCTATCTTGTTATGTTACCAGATCCGTCAGGCCTAGTGGCTGGATCCGTGGATCCCCGGACCAGAGATGGATTCGGATCCGGATCCATGAAGATCTGCCCAACATTTGTCTGTGTGTAAAATGGTTTGACGTCAGCACATATTTCCAAATTAGATCTCAGTGCAGAATTCCAGAATGAAAATGTCAGTGGATGAATAACGCGATATTGGAAAAATCAGCCGCACGAATAATTAACAAGGGAGTTCATTAATTTTTGCTTGGTTGACCATATTATAAACTTTAATTCAAGATTATAAGATGCAGACGTTTGGATATTCTAATTAAATTTTATGTTTATTTTAAACGTAAAAAGGTGAGTTTCATAAAGTAAGTTCAATAAAAAAAGTCCATTTAATTTAAATATAATAACTAGTAATTAATGTTTCAATATTATGATACATTAATTTTAATATTATTAAATTAATAATTATTTTTTTCACCTGAAATTGATGATGATTTTAAAAGTATTATATAGAAGTTTTATATTTAAAATTTTAAACAGAAGTTATACTTTTTTATTTTATACAAATTTAATTAATTTTAATTAATATCTATAAATAATTATTAATTCTGATATTATTTATCTAATATATATTTTTATAGGTACTATATATAAAAACTATATATTTAAAAATTAATATATGTTTTTACTTTACTTTTATATAAATTTAATTTTTAAAAATTATAAAATATTTTATATTGTTTGTAGTTGCTGTATCCGGATCCTGCCTTTTCAATAAATTGGGGAATCTGGATCCGTATCTGAATCTTGGTAACTTAGAGGTCCTTGTCTTATAGTGGAGCAAGGTTGCACGAAACGGGGAAATGGGTACGAGTTTCTGAAATGGGCACGAGTACGAAACACGACCTCCACAAATTTTGGAAATGGGGAAACGCAAATATATATATTAAAAATATATATATATATATATATATATATATATATATATATATATATATATATATATATATGTGCAATCATAAAGCATACATGATACATTATAATTTATTACATTTAAACATTATGATTAAATTTACATCACATTTAGTCATGAATGATCACATAGTGAAAATAAAAATATTGGAATATCCAAAAGCAACCTTTATTATATATCCAAATCTCAAAATCAGCCTTTATTTATATTAATATATGAGGCTGCAAGTACATTAAAGACTATAAGGCTGCAAGAACTATAGAGACAAAAGACTAATCCTCATCATCACAAGCCTCATCAAAAATAGAAGCAGAACAATGCTCAACAGTGGATGGTGGTGCTGAAGAAGATGATGGGCCAATTCCACTTCCAGGCTCGACCTCAATATTCAGGGCAACAAGAGCGAGATCCAAATCAGGGTTCTCTGCATCCACATCCCATTCTTTAGAAGGACCACTGCTGTATTCTGAACCCCTACGAGATGCAAGGGGAAGGTTGGAGTGCACATAAACAAGATCCTTTGCCTTCTATGAGCCCAACCTATTGCGCTTCACAGAATGAATAAAACCATAAGTGCTCCAATTCCTTTCTGCTGATGAAGAGCTTGCCACTTGTGAAAGAATACGAATGGCAAGGTTTTGAAAATGTACACCATTTGCTCCATGACGAATCCACCACCTAACTAGATTCATGGTGCTTCTCTCCTCTAAAGCTGATATATCTGCATAATCATCTATTCCTGCAGCAAAACTGGCAAATTCTTCCTTTACCTCCCTGTGTAGATGAGAAGGAAACATTCTCATAAGGGCTTTTTTCACCCCATTAGCCACCTCTCTATCCTTATGGGGTGCCTTCCTCTTCCCATTGCTTTGAGCAATAAGCTCCTCATCATAAAATTTGGGGTTCAAAGGATGTGGTAGTGTGGAATGGAGTGTTGAAATTGTTCCACCTATCAACAATGATTTTCTTGACTAAACCAACAAAATGATCATCAACAAACAAAAGTTGTGGAGACTCTTGCGAAATGATTTCCATAGTTTTCTCAACCATGGAATCCATGCCATCATATACCTCTCCTAAGAAAGGTTGGTCAGTGTCAGCACTTCGAAGAAGCTCAAATGCAGGGGTTGTGAACTTTAGCAAGAAATCTACCTTGCTCCACCAATCTTCATCAAGGCAGAATCTACGCACCATATATCCCCGCTCTGAATCTGCTTGTTTCCACTCAATCCAAAGTTGACTCACCACCATAGAAACTAATGCATGCTTAACCTCAACAAGGCGGCGCAACATCAAGAAGTTCGAGGCATATATTGTCTCAGCAACTTTTAACAACTCCAATTTGGAGTACTCTCGAAATATGGCCTTAGATTGGTAGTGGTTGGTGATGAATTTGACAATCTCCCTTGCTTCCCCTGTGAGTTCCTTTATCCAGGAAACTTTGTTGTCGATCTCCTCTAAGATCAGATTTAGGTTATGGGCAATGCATGGTGTCCAAAAGATGTGGTCATACCTCCCCTCAATAATTAAACTTGCAACTTTGCAAACTGGTGCATTATCTGTGATAACTTGCACCACCTTGTTAGGCCCTATAACATCAGCAATGAACTGTGCATCTTTTACCTCTCCTGAGTAGTCTTCCGCCTTGATAAACATTGCTTCTTTGGGGGAAGTGGTAATGATATTTATCAATGGTCTGCGCCTTGTATCTGTCCATCCATCTGAGACTATGGTAACCCCAGAGCAGCAAAGCTACTCCAGGAAGAATGAATTGGTGATAAATATCCTCCACAAGCTCCTTCTCATTTTTGAGAAGTTGAGTTCTGAGTTTCTCATAGTTGGGCCCCTTGTACCCTGGAGGAGCTTTATTAATTGCCCTTATCATATCTTGCCAGGAAGGAGAGTGAACAACATTGAATGGGATATTACATGCATAAATGCACCTAGCCACTCTGGAATCAGTTTCTTCTCTTGCTTGCACATTCACCAGTTTAACAATTCTGCTATCCTGAACTGAAGGGGATGCCCCTCTGGTATTTTTGGGTGCTGGTTGTTCATGTTGCTGAGTGGCACCGACTCTCCTCTTTCTTGCTTCAACTACAATCCTTGGCTCAATGTTAGATGGAGCTTGAGGAGTAGCTTGAGTAAGCTCATCATGCCTTCTCTTAATAGCATCCACCTCATCTTGCTGTCTTTGATATGCCCTCCTTGCCAATGGATATACTGTTTTTGTGCAACCTATAACCCCTGTCCTCCTCCATGCAAAAGATGTGCCTTCATTCTTGGGTAGGAGCCCTTGTACGAATTATTGCAATGATTACATCGCCATTCCCATGAGCCACCACCTGCACATTTTTGAAGCTTCGTTGCATGCCTCCAAAGAGGATAATATTCAGCCCTTGGGTTGGCCCTAGGGCTTGAACTTGCAGCTGCACTTTGGTTGGAAGCCATTGCTGCAAAAATAAATTAAAAAAACAAATTTGTAAATAAAAACTGTTTTTCATATTTTTGGCAGCATAAACCCTAGAAAAATTGAAAAAATAGTAGGAAAAAAACTAAAAAAATGAATGTTTCTTACCCAAATTAATTTTCTGTAGCTGAAGCTACCTCAGAATGCCAGAAAAGACAAGAAATATGGCTGTAGCTAAGCCAAAAATCCAAGAATGTCGTAGCCGGAAACTCTGCACTCCAAATTTGCTGCTGAAATCTCTTTCTCTTGCTGCTGAAATCTCTTGCTCTTGCTGCTGAAAACTACTTTTCTCACTTTTGAAAACACCCTAGCTGAAACCACTACTCTCTTCCTCTCTTATCCTTTGCTAAAATCGCCAGTCTCCAAGAGAAACAACTTGTTGAATTGTGTGATGAGAGAATGAGACAAAGGTCACTTCTATAACTTGAGAGAGGCATCTAGAAGCAACTCGGAGGCATTTTAATAACCCAATTAAAAATTAGAAAAAAAAAGAAGTCAACCTATGTGTGGAAACGCCGCCGTACGGCCCATAAACGTGTTTCCGGCCGTACTGGCCACGTTTTCTGCCTCTCGATAACGTGGCTAGTACAGCCAGAAACGCGTTTCTGGGCCGTACCATATGCGTTTCTGCATTTCAGTTTCGTTTCCATACGGAAACTCCTCCTCTGCCCACGTTTCCTGCAACTTAGTAGTGGAGATGAGTGTTAGCGATTCCATATACACATTCCTCCTCGGTAGCATCATCTAGTGTCCTAAACTATAGGAGCAGTTTAACCCTATCTGAGACTATGTTTGTGTTAAATATACTTGAGAAGAGGTAGAAATGGGTGTTAAGGAGATCCCAAGAGACTTTCCATTGTAAATGTTGGGTAGTTATATTGCGTATGTCAATGGCTGACAAAACACTTTACTGAATTGCTTGGAACTTGAGCATATATAAGGGATCCATCTTACTAAAATTTGGTGTGAACCACAATAGGCCGTGTTTCGGATGGGGAGAGGGACTTACAATTTAGTTCTAACTTTTGGGTTCTCCTATGGGAAGTTATGAACTCTTCTTCTTATGCTCGGATCCTTTGTTTTTAGATGCTATCTATTCTTTTCCACTTTCCCTTCATTATCTTTGTTGTACTGTTGTATCATGGTTTTGATTAGTTAGAAAATCTTGGATGGATTTGTGTTTTGGGTTCCTGCCCTTTTGATTATAGATGCTTCTAGTCAACATGAGCAAGTAGACTTGTGAAAGAAATCCCTTGGATAAGCTTCCGTATCTGAGGGGTACATATTCCACCAAATTTGCTGAGGAATTGCACCTGACACCCATGACAACTGGCATGCTTATACAGGTGCATTTGCCCAGGAGGTGTAAACATGCGTCTGGGCGTGAATTTGAGTATTGAACCCTGGTAGTGGGTAAACAACACTCTTTGCTTTACCAGTAAACCAAGCCCTTGTTGACTCTTGTCAATTACTATTTTTATTTGATTTTGAGCAAGTGAAGCTCAGGGATCAAAGTTCAACTGCATCACCATGCTTATTTGGCTGCTGTGCTACAATATTGTCATCTCGCCCTAGGAGGTCTGCATTTGCTGTGTATGAATTATTTTCATCATGGTTTATCACTTTATTCCCTTACGATTTCACTCAGACATGTCTTGGTAAGCCACTTGAATGAGGGTGTTTGAATGATGGAAGCCTGCTACTCCACGTCTGCATTCCCTGAAGAGTTGTTGGGTAATAATAGTGAGCAGCTGAAAGTTCTTTCCTTTATAATTCCTGGATATTATGTATAAATTAGTTTTCTTGACCTTTCAATCTTTATTGCCCTTAAAAAGCAGCATAGATAATTTGTTTCATATGTTCATGAAAAATTTAGGAAATGAGAAGAGAAGAATGCCTTTTTGATGGTAGACATCAGCCCAAAACATAGATATTATGTTTTGTAGATCTCTGATACTAGTTGGCTTTAGGATTTAACACCTCTCTATGTCGGACTTTTGAAAATGTTCTTACTACTGCAGGGGCTTTTCTCAGAGTGCTCTAGCCACTTTATTACTGTTTTCTTTGCCTGCGGTCCTGCTGAATGTTTTAAACAATGCTCTGTATATTTCAACCTTTTTAGAATTTTACTACCAAGAAATAATAGTTTTCCTGACATCGTGAATCAGTTAAAAGAAAGTGAGAAATACTTGGAAGGTGAGAAATATTTGAATCCTGGTTGGCAGTGGGCACTCGAGAGTACAAAGTTAAAACAAAATGTTTCAAATTTCAAAGTATGCCAAGGTTAATCTGAATAATGAGAAAATTTTAATCTTGAATGGGGAGAAAATCTAAGTGATGAAGATTACTAAAGTGTGAGGTAAATCTTAAATGATGGTTGATCTATGAAAACCTATTTATAATGCTTTGGTGCAATAATAGAGATTCATTTCCTTAACTACTTCGCCAATCAATCTTGATACATTCACAAGTTGGCCTTGTTTCATGTCTTTTGGGATATGGTTAGGAGCTTCTTCATGATTGATTGGTCTTTTTGCAATGCAATTTGGTTCTTTGATTATGGGGGTCATTGCTTTGTTAGTCATACATAGGAATGCTGACTTTCTATGACCATACACTGTTGCTACTATTTTTGTCAGGACGGATGCGATGCCTTGCTGCTTTAGCTCGCTGGGAAGAACTGAGTAACCTTTGTAAAGAGTTTTGGACTCCAGCAGAACCAGCTGCACGACTGGAAATGGCCCCAATGGTCTGTAATATTTATTTATTTTTTGTTTTTACTTATCTCATGTCCTTATTGGTGCCTATACAGAGGACTATTGTTGATCAGACATGATTAGGCTAAGTAGCCACATGTACTACTTTCTTGATTTATTAAAATTGTTTTAGGCTGCTAGTGCTGCTTGGAACATGGGTGAATGGGATCAGATGGCCGAATATGTATCTCGGCTGGATGATGGTGATGAAACAAAACTTCGAATGTTAGGGAATACTTCTGGTAGTGGTGATGGTAGTAGCAATGGGGCATTCTTTAGAGCCGTTCTTCTGGTTCGGCGTGCTAAGGTTTGTTCTGTTACTTTTTTTTTGAACTTTTTGACCATGGAATTGGTATTCTTCATATGGAATAGATGCATATGATTGAGTTTTGTGGGATATGATGGCATTTACAGTATGATGAAGCTCGGGAATTTGTGGAGCGAGCTAGGAAATGCTTGGCCACTGAACTTGCTGCTTTGGTAATTCACTACTTCTTGTCATTCAAATTTGAATTTTGTTGTTTTACATAATCTTTGTTGACAAATGAAGTTCTGAAACTCAATTATAAAGTTTCTTGGTTTTAATCAACCTTTATTGATAGTTAGAAATGAAAGTGAAGGTGTGACTCAGATTGAGTCTCTTTGTTTCTTTCCCTTTTCATTACATGGTTATGCATGATCAATTCCTTACAGCTTACAAATAAAAATCCAAAAATAAGTAGCGCTATGTTCCTTTGTGATGGTATTTATTGAATCCTTTTGCATTTATAGTAAATTAATATGTTATTTCTGTTTTGGTTTTATAAGTGTGATACAAAAGCCATGAGCTCTACTCTTCATTATGGCCATCACCCTGGTTCTTAGGCCCCCCATGCATGTCCCAACCCTTGGTAGGCGATGAACTGCCCCACCTTAAGGGGGTAATCACTGCTTATATCGTACACAACATGTTCTCATCCCCTGCAGCTCCGAGCAGTATAATATAGAAAAATCAAGAAAAGGCAAAAGGAAAATGAAGAAGGGTGGAAAAACAAAGGCCGTGGTAACTCATGTATCACAATTTCTCACTCCTACTTCTATACTCCCAAATATGTGGACATCCCTCATCATTACCACCCTTGAACACATGGTATTTGGCCTTGAGTCCATTTATAAGGCTAGCGAAATTCTCAAGAAGAAATACAAGTCCCAATCCAAGTGATGATTAAATGAAATGATCATCACATCAATATATATCCTCCCTAAGGGGTTCAATTTGCCTAATTAGGCCTAATAATGCCCCAACTAATAAAATAATGTGCAAAAATAACATCCCTTGGTGACAAGCCCACCAAGATAGCTCCATAATACAACAATAAGCCTCCCAAGAGGGAAAGATATTAGATACAATAGGTTGAAGGGCCATTGAAGATGCCTAATGGAGTCCAATGTGTGCCAAGATGAACGAATGAGCTCCAAACATAGTGATCATTGGGTTGGCACCTTGATATCCAAGCAAACAACCTGTGGTGTCCCCAAGTGGCTATGGGGGCACAAAACATCCTCCTGGGTCTCTCAATGGATAAACAAGCTTGTATCCCATTTGTAAGGGCTAGAATAATGGTGCAAGCCCTCCCATTGTCTCCTGTGGTGAGACATTTCCTCATCTGGGCCTTGTATCAGTTGCCAAGTGTGTGGTGCAAGAGTGGAGCCAATCGGGCAAGGTGGTCTAGGCGCATCATCAAAATCCAAACGGTGGAGCATGAGAAGCAATAGGTGGAACAAAAGGATCCCATGAAGTGGCAATCTTCTCTTTGCTATGGTGGAGACCCATGGCTGTCAACCCTCACCCTACAATGCCAATATGACCCTCTGAAGGGCTTGTACCGCATATAGGGAGACCAAAACTATGATAAAGACCCACTTGCAATCTTGTAATAAGATCCAATGCGTCCCCTCACCTTCCAGTACAATAGATCATTAGTGCAATTGACTAAATGAGCTTACGAATCATGGAATCAAGTGGACACTTCATGGTGGCATGCGCTTCCATAGTGGGCTCTAGAACGTACAAGTGTCTCCAAGTTTAAGAGGAAGGTTAACCAAGGACCCTATTCGGTGGTTCTAGCCTTTAAGGGAGTGATATGTCCATGTTACATCCATCAAATGGCTGGTGGTATGTGATATAATGGTGGAACAGAATGGGGCACCAGGGGTAGGCTCCAAGCCACATGCCACAGTACAAGAGTAGCCATATTAAGGGAAGCCCACACTTGGGTGTATGAATATGGGAGGGAGAAATCGTGGTACATGAGTTACCCTAGACTTTGTTTTTGCACCCTTCTTAATATGCCTTTTGCCTTTTATTATTTTTTCTTTTATAATTTCTCGGGGCTCGAGGGCATGAGAGCATGATGTGTAAGATATAACAGTGGATACCCTCGTAAGGTGGGGCAGTTCATCACCCTCTAGGGGTTGGGATAATCATGGGTTCCTTAACGATGAAAGAGGTCAATATGAGGGACCGTAGGAATTAGGGTGATGGCCATAATGATAGGGGTGGAGCTCATGTTTGGCTTTTTCCCACATGTTAAATGTGCATGCCTCGACCATCTTTTGCATTTATGGTACATTTCCCATTGATAGTGGCCAAATTATGCTTTCTCTTTTCTTTTAGTTGCATCAACCTCCGGGGCATCGTTCCAGGGTTGACCCAAAGTGTGGAGAAAGGGAGGGGAGGAGAACTCCTTGTGGACCCAATGGACAATTGCGGACCTAGTTGGGAAATATGGTGAATGGGGTTATAATGAGTGGATGATGGTGATGTGTATGGTGTCAGGAAGCATGACCACACAACCAAATTTCCCATGTGGTGCCACCCCTAGAGCTAGTAGCCAATAAAGGAGATCCCACGAGACTAGGATAGAAGGCTAACCATCGAATTGGACAGAGGGGACAAGAGTATGAACTAAGTCCACTCTTTCTGCCAAATCTCCCCCACAATCCATGCCCAAAAGTGTCCATGATAAATAAACAAAAATACCCAACTACAAAATGAAAGGCCATACCTTTGGGATTGGAAGGCCCATCTTCAAACATACGATCCTAACAGATGGGCAAGAGAGCATATATGACTAGCTCAGGTGGCGGAGATAGTGGCACATCGAGCTATCTAGTGGCTGCAAGGGGCAGCTAACTGCTGAGTGAGGACCATCTGGGAGAAAATTTTTCTCCTTTCGATACCACCCATGGATGGTGGGTAACAGGCCACAGTCAACCACAGTTGATTGCAGTGGACCATAGACCCTTTGGCCACAGGACTGAGCTGACGTTAGTTCGAAATTTCATACTGTTGACCGATGTTGACTAGCATAAATTTCTCTGATTTTAGTGGGTTTGACCAACTTTGACTAGCTGGTATTTGACTTGCTTTGACTGGTATATTGGACTTGAATTTGTGGCACAAATTTCTAGAATTCTCTTGAAATTGTAGATATTGCTGAAGAACAATTTCTCCTTAGAATAAAAGTTGCTGGGTTTTTCCCAAAGTTGGGTTTTCCATGGGTAATTTTGTTGTCTTTATTGTGCTTGTATGTCTCTCAATGATCCTACTGTTTTCATTGCATTACTGTTGATATTTTCTGTGTATAATTGCTTAATGATAAATGTGACATAAGATAACTTGATTGGAAATCATTGGAAAGTAATTATTAGATCAGAAGATTAATTCCTACTGTGCACTATTGTAGAAAATTCAACACCATCTTGATTATTGCACAGGGGATGGACCATATCCATTGTTTCTTCAACCTTTAAGGGCTTATCTGCTAAACAACCATCTCAATTTCATGAACAAATGCATCATTAATTTCTGAAAGAGAAGGAAAAATGCTTGCTATATTCTTATGTTCATGAGGTGATGCCGTGTATATCTAAGTTCTTCCTTCCTCGGTTCTTTCTTCATGTGCTTGACCTTTAATGGAGTCATTAGTTTACATCTTCATGTGGGTTGCAACATAATTTTCAATAGCATCATGCAATTCATTCATGAATTCCTACTGACTTAGCACACCATATTTTACTTTATCATATACTAGTAAAAAGTTAAAACATCAATGCTTCCTTTTTATTCTCTATTTTATTCAAGAGAGTCTTTGAAGGATTTCTCTCAATATACAAACATCATATCATCCAAGTTTTCTTGTTTTTGCAAATCTCACCCTAAAGAAATGTTGAGTTTTGTAGCATCGGAAGGTCTTCCACATAGACTTTGTGTCTTAGCATGTGGAAGAGAAGTCCTCTTTAGGTTGTTATTTGAGAAGAGCAACTAATATGATCTCATTCCTAAGTTTAACTTGGGAAAAGTACATGGATCATTTAAAATGATCCATGTAGGCTTAGGCTAATGTTTTATCTAAGAATTGATATTTAAGTGACTTAGATTTAATCTCCAACGTTGATTTAAGTGAGCTAGGAATTAATTTTAGCCCTAAATCACTTTGGGGATTAGGGATTTGGCCTTGGAGAATTATTAAAGGAACCAAAGGGAGAGGATGAAGACACATTGCATATTGCAGCTACTCAAGTGAGGGTGAGAAAAATTGAAAATCCAGAGAAATATTTTCTGAATTGCATATTATTATGAGTGAGTCACAAGGCTAAGGAAAGAGAAAAGACAATAGGAGCAAACTTATAGCAGCAAGAAAAATAGCAGGGAACCCACACTTGTGAACTCAGGAAGGCCATGTAGCTAAGGGAGCCGCATGTGGGATGTGTAGTATGCTAAAGGTGAGCCATGCAAGTCATTGGGAGGCTGGTAATTTTGCTAGAAAATTCTTCAGGTTTTTTTGTAATTTCTTTGTACTACTTGTGGGCCATTTTCGATGATTAGTGAGCCCAGTGATTCCTTTGAGTTAATGGAATGTGATGAGAAAGTGGAGGGTAAAATTGTGTTTCTATTCTGTCTGATTTTCGGGGTTAATTTTTGTTTTGTTTTCGCTGCAAAATTGCTGTTAAAAGTGCCAAGTATTGGTTATTGTACTTTTCAGAAATTAAAATTTACAGTAGACAATTATTTACTGGTAAAAAAAAATTTCTGGGCATAAAATAATTACTTTAGACAATAAATCTGATTGGCACTTAGAAATTTAACACATTTAATCATTTTATTCTTATATTTGATCCTTTACATCAATCCAAAATTCTTGAATAACTACGAAGAATAACAAAATGAAATATCTCCTTTGGATTAAGATTACAATACCATTATTTTGTGTCCCTTTAGATAATTGTTGTGGCTTTTATAGAATTTTGGAACATGCTTCACCACTAGTTATAACTTATAATGGAACTCATGTGGATGTCCATGAATGCATACAAATCTAAATAACCAAGCAATTTGGTTTCCAACTCCTTGCAAGATGGGGTCATGTTTTTTTACTTCAAATCTGAAAATTTGAAATATATGTGATCATCATACCCCATACCAAGTTGTGAATTTGCCAAAATATGCCTTCATGCTTGTTGAATGTGTTCACTTGGGACTTTGTTTTGTTCCTTCAATGGCTCTCAATTTCTCACCCAAGGTGTAAAAGTCCCAATCCATAAGGTTAAAAGCCAAGGATAGTTGGGAGAAGGTTACTATAGTGACATTGAATAGTTAAAAGCCAAGGATAGGTGGGAGAATGTTACTGTAGTGACATTGGATAGTTAAAAACCAAGGATAGTTGGGAGAAGGTTGCTGTAGTGACATTGGATCAGTGTGGAAAATGTTTGCAAAAAATCGGGATTAAATCCTAAAATTGCGATTTTTTCAACAAAACGATTTAATCCTCTGATTTTTTGCAGAATTTTTCAGAAACGAAAAAATCGCGAGTTATTCGTTATAACTTATATGCTCAATTTTATCGGGAGTCGACCCAAAAAGTTGGATGTCCTCCCATGCTGTGGATAAAGAGGCTGAAAAGGCCGAAAATTATATCATTTTCTTCTGTTTTTTCTCCCATTTAGTGAGACAACTTTAGGCACCTATTGATGTGGAAGCCATCTCATTGGACAATATTGATACCACCGCTGCATGGAGGGGCGAGATTGAGAGGCTGATCATGGACTCGATCCCAGATTGGTTAGGTGTGGATCTAGAGGAGGTAGTAGTTGCAGGGGAGGGAGAGCCAGAGGTAGAGGAGGAGCAACATCAGGGTCAGGAGGCAAAGTTGGTTGAGGATGATGAGGAGGAGGTGACACCATCTAGGATGGGCGGTAGTAGCATAGGACAGAGGCCACCTCTTCCATCGGCTTCTAGAGGATGACTGACTCCATTTTATTTCCAGGGGTTGGGCCTTCTTCCTCTAGAGGAAAAGGCAAAGCCATTCCCTATTCTCGTAAAAGGGGAAGAGGATCTCAGTGACTGATTCCTTTATGACTTTTAGATGACTCATAATATACATTTATTATATTTTTTGTTGATATTTTGACTCTTGAGAATTGAGACTTAGACAAGACTCAAGATTTAGGAGTTGATTCACTATTTTGATATGTGATGTAGCACTAGACTTCATATACATATTATATATTAGATTTCTTTACATGTTTATGTGGAAATGCATTTATTTGATGTCGTGGATACTCTAGATGTTAAAAGAAAATAAAAATAAAATGAATATTTTTGTGTGTTTTTTTTTTAATTTTTCTGACCTTTTGCCGACTTTTTCAAAAAAGTTCCGACTTCAACGAATTTTTTCAACTTTTGGACCCTTGCTGAATTAATCCCGACTTTGACTTTTTCCACATTGCATTGGATAACCTCTCCAGGTTGCCCTTGGGTTTACACTTTGCCGATTGTGACTTTTACACCTTGGGTGAGAGTTTGAGAGGTAATAGGAAGACCATACAGATGGGTTATAATCTAGGTTGCACAAAACGGGGAAACGTGTACGAGTTTTTGAAGTGGGAAGCGATACGAAATGCGACCTCCCCAAATTTTGGAAATGGGGAAACGCGAATATATATATATATATATATATATATATATATATATATATATATATATATGTGCAATCATAAAGCATAAATGATACATTATAATTTATTACATTTAAACATTAAGATTAAATTTACATCACATTTACTCATGAATGATCACATAATGAAAATAAAAATATTGGAATATCCAAAAGAAACCTTTATTGTATATCCAAATCTCAAAATTAGCCTTTATTTATATTAATTTATGAGGCTGCAAGTACAATAAAGACTATAAGGCTGCAAGAGAGAGATCCAAATCAGGATTTTCTGCATCCACATCCCATTCTTTAGAAGGACCATTATTGTATTGGGAGTCTCCTCTTACATAGTCGAACGACCTTAGTGCTCTTGATTAAATACAAGTTTCATACCCTAGTACCCTACATGCTCTTGATTATTGGGAGTTTCCCCTGCATAGAGGGCTTGGTTCTCTTGATTAAATACAAGTTCCATACACTAGGACATGATAAAATCCAATGGAAACATTGCAATCCCTCCAATCCTGAAATCTTGGAAAACAGATAAGTCTGCTGGATTTTGAGTGAGATCTAAAATTCTACTTTCTCCATATGAAATCCAATGAGGGCGAAACCACTCTCAAACATCCTGAGTCATTTCATGGTAATGTTAAAAATTTAAGTAAAAGTGATATTCTCCTTTATCCTTTTACTTTAATAATTTAACATTACCATGAACTGCATATGCCTCGAACTTCCTGATAAACTGCATATCAATACTAGGGCAAAAATTCACTTTTATAAATTTAGACACGCATCTAGAAGCAACTAGAAGTCACTAGCATACGCAAAAAAAAAAGAGTAAATGCTGAAACGTGGGTCGTACGGTCGTGAAACGTGTTTCCAGCCGTACTGGCCACGTTTTAGTTTCGTGAAATGTGGCGGTACGACTGGAAACACGTTTCACGGCTGTACCAAACGCGTTTCACCGTTCGTACCAGTTTCTGTATGGAAACGTACCCCTGCCCCACGTTTCCTGCAACATCGGTTATAATTTATTTTGTTTGTTACAAATGAGCACAAATTACAAATATGTTATAATTTATGTTGTTTATTGCAAATGAGCATGAAGTAATGTGTACTTGTACACTTACATGCATAAAATGTGGGCTCAAGTGTAATACATAAATTCGTTGAGGCCAACACATAACTCATAATAAAAGAATCTCCATTAATCTCAATGGAGCCACACCACGTTCTTCAATAAATTTTAGGTCACCAACATTCCTTTTTAATGTTTATTGGAGACCTAGGAGAAAAATATTACTCCACTTGAAGAAGCCATTATTTACTAGAAGATGATTGTGAAAATTTCCCGTATCGGGCAATTAGTGAAAATATGAAGTTTCACTTCATATACTCAAGGTTTCTTAGATATAAATCCTACGAGTTTGCAACATTAGGGCTGATTTGAAGTTGTTACAAAAAAAACTGGCACCCTTGTATGATGTAAACTTGAGCATCAGGCGGTTAGTTTTGTCCACTCAGGAAGATTGCACACTATTACCAATATAGCTCTTCCCCACACTTTTCATTGACTCTTCTCCAACTCAAGTAGGGCTTCCGTAAATATAGGATTGCTAAGAATATAGTGTGGAGGCTCAAAGTGTTTTTGTGAAGAGTTAGCTTAAGAAAAACAAATGTTCATAGTAGAAGTGGAATAAACGAGTGGTATGGAAAGGAATATGGAGTTATAAACTACTAGATCAAGTGCCAATCCATGTGCAAGATAAATGAAGTTAAATTGGTATGAATTCAAGAGGGCAACTAGATGAATGTGTAAGACAAATAAGGGCTGCTATGTATGTCACAAATCAGCCTTAGTTTCTTGGTAATTGATGCCAAAATTATCCTCAAAGACCTAAGGGTGCTACTATAAAACAAATCCATACAAATGATGTTGTATTAATTCAAGCAACAACTTGGTTTGCTAGATGCAAGTTAATATAACAACAATGAGTATAAGAGGATGTTGAAGTTTCGAAGTCTACTTAGTTAGAAACCCTCAATGCACTTTATCTGATTTATTCCTACCTACTTGTTATGTTACTTAACAAGTTATTTACAATGTAAGTACTGAAAATAAACACTAGTACATGCTCAACATATTACAGATCAACAACTAAAGGAAACAGAAACAATCACACCATATGACACCATTATTTTTGGACTAATGTCCCCAGAAAAACACAATGTGGGAAAACTGGTGCAGCTATCTGAGGGTTTTCTTAGTAAGCAATATTAGAGTACAATCTGGGTGCTGAAATTGGCCTATCCAACAGAGAATTTCCTTGGGAGTAATACCTCTCATTTTCTGACAAATCTCCTGGCTGAAACCCCGGATAATCCTTCCTGCAGCTCCTTAGCACCAATCTGCCCTAGAAACCCCAACGTCAACCTCTCTCTAGATTGCGTCAGCCCCTCTCTGCCCAACGCTGGCCCTGCGTCACCTCGGATGGGTCTGCGTTAGCCTTAGGAGGCCCTGCGTCAGCCCTCTAGCCCTCTGCGTCACCAACGCTGGCCTCCCTGAGGCTTTGTGCAGCTCTCGGCTACCTCTGCGTGGCCCTGCGTGAGCCTTGGCTGGCTCTGTGTCACTCTCCCCGACTACTGCGCTGCTCTCCCAACACTATCTCTGCCTCTCTGTCTCTCTGTACTCAATGCCCCTCAGCTGCAACTCCCGATCACTAATTCTATCTCTCTTAGCAAACCCCGCTCTAGAGAATAGAATGACTGATCACTGTGGTGTATCCTCCAAGTGACCCTCAGGCCTCCTCTTATACTTTTCCTGTTGACATCTCAACGACCGAGATTAAGTCCCTAATCAACAGCTAAGATTAGTTCTGGCTTGATCCATGTCTTTTGGACCATTCTAACACAAATTCATATTAATACACATTAATATTTTATTTTCCGTAAGTTTAGACTTGGGGACTCCATTAAAAATATTAATTATTTTAATATCCCCTGATCTGTTTAGAATCTGCCCAAACCCTTTCTCGGTATTGGAGATCTCATGTGCCCCAACCTCTCCAACAAATTTCGTGGGTAGAGCACATCCGATGCTACCCCAAATCAATAGAGGATTGAAATTTTCACATTACATCATCCGAATGTTAGATACACCAATACAAGGCCTTCATGACGAGTTACAAGGGATCCAACAAAGTAAACCACATGGGAAAGAATTGCATAAATAAAGCCTCTCATAAGATAGATGCAATACCTCCAATCTTCCATTAAGTTATATACAGTGTAGCCCAAGATGAGACCTCCTTAGTCCCTAAATACCCAACCATTATAATGGAGAGAGAGCTCCTCTTTGTAGAGTGAGATTCTTTTGTCATAAAATAAAATATTATTATTTTTTAACTAACTCTGACAAGTCAACATATATTGTAATGATGGAGTACTTAGCTCTCACCTACATCCATGGTTGAACGTGTCACACTATGTGGAAAATAGCTTTGCCAAGGTAATAAACCACCATTCAAAAAATAGTAGTGTGCACCAAATAATGCTCATGAAGGGATGCACAATGAACAATTGGCATCAAACGTTCCAATGAAGAACAAAAGATGCCAGCATAAATGTCCATGCAATAAAGATGAGAGAACGCCTAGGAGACGTGCGTCCTGGAAAAATGTTCCATCTAACTACCTTAACCTCCCAACAACTTGTAAATATTCTCTGTATCAAGTGCAAAATAGGAGAATGTGCCAATTGTTGGAAACAAGGTTGCTTTGGAGTGGGAGCAGGAGCAAAAGCGAGAAGTGAGAGTGGGTAGCGACATTTTCTAAAGCTCCTTGGTCGGGAGCGAATCGAGAGCGAATTTTTATATGGTATATATTTTATATATTTTGATGCATATATGTCAACAAAAACATGTAGAATGATGAATTAGATATAAAAAACATAAAAACATGGATTGGAAACATCAATCATCTAGAAGTTTTAATCTTCATCAACCACATCCACATGCTAGTAACATACAACATATCGAGTCTCATGATTCATCAATCTTAAAGTTTCAAGCTTTCAAAATTCGATATATAACATTTATCATCATTGATCACTAAAGTTGTAACTTGTACTTGTAACCATTACCATTACCAAGTAACCAAACTTTAACAAAGAATATCTAACATGAAATGAAATGTTTCAACTTTCGAATTTCACGAAGCATCATATTCATAATTCATTACCAATGAGTTATAATTGGCAACTTCAAAATTCAAACTTAAATCGTCATATATTGTTTGCAAAAAATATCATAATAAATATGAAAGAGTCGACGATTATAAAAACTATTAGGAACTAGAAAAGACAAGTAAATCTATTATCTACTACTTCCTCTGGTCCTTGCCATGAGAAATGTCTAATTTCTGAGAAACTCGTGGTGGTACACTAGGAGTCTCCTCCTACATAGTTGGATTGCCAAGTCTAAAACCAGAACCAGAAGGCACATGACCTCCATGTGAGGATGTAGATGGAGGTGGCAGTAGCAAAGGCAAAATTTGTGGAAGTCGAGCAATGTTATTGGATGATGGGAGTGGCATGGCTGCTGTTGTTGTTTCATCATCATCTTTCAAAAGTTATGTTACCAATTCATCTAGATGTAGAGATCTGCCCTCCAAATTATTTTCTTTTGGGTTGTTCTCCCAAGTCATATATGATGTATCATCACGAGCCTGATCAAAATAATGTGTCAACAACCTCAAGTTGTAGTGCACAAAAACCAAGCTTTTTGCCTAGTTTTCATTGTGGCTGTTTCTTCTCACATTATGGATGAGGCTATAGGTGCTCCAACACCTCTCTTTAGAAGAAGTATTTACAACTTGTGAAAGCACTTTTTTTTCCAGTTTTGCCATATGTCCCTAGCCGTTCTACATTTCCCATCATGTGACAACATCCAGTCTGACCCTATCTTCCATTGCATGTAAAGAACCAAACACTCCAAGGCTAGTGAAGTATTTTCCTAATTCAAGACGCATTCTAGCACACTCCTTCTCAGGGACCAGCTTGTCTATCGCTGTCATATACCCATTTTGTACCTCTGGATCTGTATGGCGTTTGGTCCTAACCCCACCCCCAGTTACAAGTTTTCCCAACCAAGATGGAGAGTAGTATTTTGGCATAAGGATATACGCCAAGGCATGTAGTGAAACATAAAGTTTATCCCACCGTGCACACACAAAATTGTAAATAATATCATACAAGTTGGGATCTTTTTGTTGAACAATATTTTTTATTTGCCTCAACATGTTATCCATCTGCTCATACACCTCCCCAATCGCTGGTGCATCTGTATCTACAAAACGAATCATGTTATAAATGGTCTTGGTGTATTTCAAAACATCACTCACACATGCCCAAAATAGACCATCAAGGGCAGTCTCCTCCACCTCTTCAGAAACTTTCCTGTCAAGTGCGGTTGGAGCCCTTACCTTTAATACCTGCTAGTGTTGAGTCGATACCATGATAGCCAATGAATCTCTTACCTTCAAAAAGCACTTGAAGGTGAGGTAATAGCTAGCAAATCTAGTCTTCACAATCTTCATCAACTCCAACCTTGAGCGATTGCGGAAAAGCCCATGCGTATTGCTATGATTGGTAATAAATTTTATCATTCTCTTGCCTCTTTTGTACAAATCACCAATCGCTCTGTATTGAGGTTGTTTGTTCTTAATAATATCATGCATCAAAAGGTTCATTGTGTGAACCAAACACCTAGACCAAAATATGTTGGGGTATTTATACTCAATGATTGCTTCCATTGCCTTACAATTAGAAGCATTATCAGTGATGACTTGGATGACATTGTATGGCCCAACACTTTTAATTGTTTGAAGTAATGGTTCTACAATGTTGATGGTGGTCTTGAACTTTTATGAGTAATCATACGCTGAAAGGAAGACTGCACCTCTAGCAGACACACCAAGAACACTCATCAGTGTTGGAATTTCTAATTCTAACCCGTTAGAAATTCTTCTTGCACTATCTGGTTTATTTTACTTACTTGTTTAATTACTTAACAAGTTATTTAACCATATAAATACTGAAAATAAACACAAGTACAGTCTCAACATCTATAGATCATCAACTGAAAGAAAACAAGCGCACAAGTGACACTGTCATATTTGGAGAAATGTCTTAGGAAAAATCCGATGCGAGAAAATGGTGCAGCTATTCTGAGGGTTATATTATTACGCAGCCTTTCTGGGTACAACTGGGTGCCTAACCGGTTCACCCGATAGAGAAAAATACACGGTAGTAATACCTCTATATTCGGAAACAGGTATTCAGAAAAACTGTCCCCCGAAACCCTTTTCGGCACAATTGAAGCTCAGCGCTAGCCCTTCTAGCCTCTGCGTCACCCATCCTGCTCACTTGCGTCAACCCTAGGACCCTTTGCGTTAGCCCTCTGAGGCACTGCACAACCTCTGGGAACCTCTGCGTCACTCCAGCAGCCTTTGCGTGGATGACGCAATCCCTTTGGCCTTTGCGTTGTCTCTGCTGGGCTCTGCGTAGCCTGGACTCGTTGCTGCTCTCGCTCTCTCTGCCTCTGCGTTGGTCTCTCAGTATTGTCAATGCCTCTCTGCCTCGTACTCACTGCCCCTTGTTGCTGATCATTGATTTAACTTTGGTTAACAATCCTGCTCTAGCAAAATGAATGACTAATCACTCTGGTGTGTTCTCCAACTGACCCTCAAGCCTCTTCTTATACTTTTCTCGTTGGTCCTTCAACGACCAAGATTAAATCTCTAATCAACAGATAAGATTAGATTTGGCTTGATCCATGACTTTGAACCTTCTAACCTAGTTTTATATTAATACCCATTAATATTTTATTTTTCCTAAGTTTAAACTTAGGAACTCCATTAAAAATATTAATTATTTTAATATCTCCCAAACCGGGTACAATTTGTCCAAACCATTTCTGGGTCTTGGAGATTTCATGCTCTTTAGCCTCTCCACCAATTTTCATGGCTAGAGCACATCCGATGCTACCCCAAATCAACAATTAATGGCTTGCCTTTTACATTTGTCCAACCATCAGATACAATGCATACCCCATAGTCATTCCAAGAATTTGTCAATTTACCCAAAGCATGTTTTATTTTGGCTTTTTCATGATCAAATCCCACGGTTCTAGCTCTGTCATACTTAGGGCTCTTGTATCCTTTAGGGGCATCATTTATGGTGGAAACCATTTCATGCCAATAAGGTGAGAGAAGAACATTGAATGGTATTCCACATGCATAGAGAAACCGGAAATATTTTGCATCCACATCATCCCTACACCCTTGATCAAGGAAATATGATATGGTTGTACACCTTAAAGGGATGTTTGTGTCTGTGCCTCCATATCCACTACCATGGGTGGACATTGGTGGAATTCTTAGTCTATGTGATTGTGGGCTAGTGGTGTCATGTTCAAAGTCACCCTCTGATCTTTTAGATTTGTATTGGGCTTCCTCCTCTTCCCTTATATATTTGGCTCTTTGTTGTTGTGACACACTTCCACAAGCTTTGATTCCTATTTGTTTATTTCGATCCCATGCCTTTTTCCCTCAAAGATGCTTTCTGGCATGGTTGTATGAACCTATGTACGTGTTTTTGCAATGCAGGCATGTAAATTTAGTGGTTCTACCCCCTTTCCCTCCTGAAAGCCTAATAACATATTTCCACAAGGGGGTTTGAACTACTTTGGTTTTTTTCCTTCATCATCTCCACTCTCATTATCATTCTCCTCCTCTTCGTCTTGGTACTCCTCTCAAGGGTTTCAAAATCCACCACTACCCATTTCTTCATCCTCTTCATCACTTGTGCTGCTCCCCAACACCATCATAACAAAAAAATGAACCAACTTCAAGGGAATGCCAAGCCATATAGCCATGATGTTTGAAGTTTTGAACTTTGGTGGAGTTATAGTTTCTTGCTTGTAATAAAATGGAGGAATGGGAATGGGAAAGAGAAAAGAAAACATCTTTCATTTAACAATGAACATATAAAAAATACAAATGTTAGATTAGAGTCTAGACCCTACCTCTTTGGCTCTCCAATGGTGCCTTCAATCCCAAGCGCCATTCTCCCTTGCAAGCTCCTCAAGCTCCCAAGCAACCGTCTCAATCTTCCTCCTTAATATTCCAAACGCACTCTATTGCTCTCTCAAGATGCAAATGGCGCATTGTGGGAGGGGAGGAGGCCTTTTATTTCTTTTGGCCCTACCCTCCCTCCAAAAATTCGGCTGAGCATTTTTCACCGAGGGGGAGTTTTTTTTTTTAAGTCAGGAGCAATCGCTCCAAGAGTAGTCAAGGAGCGATTGCTTCTCAACCATTCCCAAAAAACCAAGGAGTGCGCATTTTTTTAGGGAGCACGTTCCTTAGGTCGCTCCGGATCCACTCCTGAGTGGAGCGTGCGTCGGGAGCAGATTTAGGGTTGGGGGGGTGCTCCCCCACAATTGTAATTGGAAATATGGTAGCCATGGTTGGTATTTTCATCATGTGAAAAATATAAATGTTTGAATTAATTTCTTTTGCCTCCAATAATTCAAGTCGGCCTCCTATTTGTTCAAGTTGGTTGGGTCCCTAAGAGGCACTCATTCGACCCACTTAGAAATTAGAAATTAGAGGAAATTAGAAATTTCTCTCTTTTGACTTCTCTCTCTCTCTCTCCTTTGATTTTCATTGGAAATCTCCTTGCACAGAAATCAAAGTGATGGATGGATAGTCAAATGAGGTCGAACTATCTTGTCTTTATACATGTCTAGAAGGTTGAATGGATGCCTCTTTAGGCTGACTTGTCTAGGAGGGCCGACGTGGTCTATGTGATGAGATTTTTGACTCTTTGACTTGAAAAATAATTTTTCTTTTTCTTTTACAAGAAGTCCAAATGGGACTTTGGCTCAATTACATTTCATTGATTCATGATAAAATTTTCTTTTGACTCAATTGAACCTAAAAGCATGAAGAACACGCTTTGCCTAGAAATAAAATGAATATAATAAATACATCAATGCTACATTTGAATTACATTATGAAGATCGAGAGTAGTTACATTTCCGAGAGGTAAGAGTGAAAGTACGCCATGAGACCGGTGAAATTTCTCTTGAGCTTGTGGCATAATGGACTGTCAGTCAATGGACATTTGGTTGAAGAAAAAATTGAAGAAGCTGCGAAACTCTATTGTGGATTTGATGAATCCCTCTGATTAGCTCGTTGAACCACCCGATGCATAAAATTACTAACTCTATATGGAATAGATTTATTTTGGGTGTTATGTTGGTCTAAATGACATGGGTGGTCCTGCTACATGTAGCACGATTGAAGTTGGAAATGTAGCTGATTTGTGAAGTGGTTTGGCTTCGGAAGTTGTTTGCTGATCCATTGGATCTTGTGTTGAAATCGATTATGCCGATGTGCAGGTTGTCTGCTTCCGTGAGAAGCCACTTGATGTCTGCTAGATTCAACCATTCTTGATGATATTATTGCTGATGCCTGCTTCTGTGAGAAGCCACGTATTCTTTGATGGATTTGACTATGGCACCCTTTTCTGCTGATGAGTAGACTGCTAATATTTGCTTCTATGAGAGGCCACTAGTTATATGTTGGATTATTGATATTTGCTTTTGTGAGAAGCCCCAACTGAAGCTGAATGAATAGTTGGATATTGTTGTTTGCTGAAATATTTGATAAAGTACTAAAATCCACCATGGCTTCTTCTTTGTTGTTGAGCAGGTTGTTGATGTTTATGTAATAAGCTTGGAATATATGAGAATCTCGTTGGAGAGGGAGCATTGATTATATATCATCATGAATCTTCCTTATGCTGTGAGTCGAGAGACCTTTGGATTGGTCAAGAAGATTGTCACTCCCTTAGGCTGTGGGTTAGGAGACAAGTGAGTGTGGTTGGGGAGCTTGGTTCTGAGGAACTAAGTTTGTGATCTCTCCCTTACGCTGTGAGTGGGGAGACCCTTTTTGTGGTCGAGGATTGAGGTAGGGATTCCTTCCTTGGGTTTTGGGCCAAGAGACCTTATGGTCGAGGAGATCTACCCTATGTATATGGTGGAGATTGGGATTCATCCCTTAGGCTGTGGGTTGGGCAACCTTATGGTTGGGGAGATGTACCCTATGGATATGTTTGGTTGGCCTCATTGATTGATCCCACTGGTTAGTAGGGCACTGACTTGGATGCCACGAGGTTGTGGCTTGTGCAATGTGTTGGATGCTATGTATCTTTCCTTATGATGAGACCGTTGATCTCTCCCTTAGGCCATGGATTGAGAGACCTATGGATTGGTCAGGGAGATTGATCCTGATAAAGAAAGAGACTTTTGCTTATCCCTTAGGCTGTGAGACGGGAGACCTATGGATTGGCTGGGGAGATTGATCTTGAGGGAGAACAAAAAGTACCTCTCTGGCTAAGAGGGAGTGTAGGAAGTATGGTAGCCATGGTTAGTATCTTCATCACGTGGAAATATATAAACTTTTTGCCTCTAATAATTCAATTTGGCCTCCTATTTGTGCAAGTCAGATGGGTCCCTAAGAGGCACCCATTCAATCCCCTTGAAACACTATATAAAGGAGATCTTCTCTCCTCATTTGGAGACATCGATTCCTCTCATTATGATCTCTATTCTAGAGAAGAAGGAAGGAAGAAAGGGGGCCAAAATTTGAAGGACGAGAAGGAGCACTTGGCAGTTGATCTGGATTTTTGGTTTGGTTATTCTTTTGATTTTGTTACATTTGATTTTATCTCATGGTTGGTCATAGGGGTAGGAAATATGATATTGATCTAATGATATGTTAGCCACATTGGTTATATGACTACACATATTTCACACATTGTATTCTAGGATAAAATAGCTAGTTGCATTGCATATTATGTGAGTATTATAACATCTTGCATTTCATCTCATGTTTCATGCTAGAATAGATTGCATCTAGTATATATTTTACTTTTTGTACGAATTTACTATCTTCATATAAAACATGGGTGATACCCTACACCTTGTGCACATTCTCCCAAACAAGTTGATTCAGTTTGCAATGTGTAGGTTATAGGTTTGCGAGTTCGGGGATTGTAGGAGTTCTTCTTGTTGGGGTTTTTCTAGGGACATTTGTTCAAAGACGCCGGTGTTCATATTTTATGTGTGCGCGCGCATTATTTTCTCAGTTCTTGTGGTTATTTATTTTTTAGTGAAGTTGCAGTTGTGTTTTATTTCGTATTTGCTGCAAATAATTTGCAGAAGACAAATATTATAAATAGATAGTTCTCCATTATCAGGCTGCAAGAAAGGATCCAATATTGCAAGTTGGATTCCTCTTTTCACTTTTCATCCATATCTCCTTTTCACGATCCATGGTCTATTTATTTTCCCACCTCCCACCCGATTCAACATGTGATTGCTATGATATAGATGATTGTGATGCTTTCTTGTTTTATCTCATGGTTGGTCATTGGGTAGAAATATGATATTGATCTAATGATATGTTAGCCAGATTGGTCATATGACTACACTTATTTCACACATTGTATGCCAAGATAAAATAGTTAGTTGCATTGCATATTATTTGAGTATTCTAACACCTTGCATTTCATCTCATGTTTCATGCTAGAATAGATTGCATATAGTATATATTTTACTTTTGTACGGATTTACTATCTTCATATAAAACATGGGTGATACCCTACACGCAGTGCACATTCTCCCAAACAAGTTGATTCAGTTTGCAATGTTGAAATTTCTAAGTCTGACACGTTAGAAATCCCTATTGCATTATTTGGTTTATTTCTCCTACTTGTTTATTCGATTAACAAGTTATTTATAAATATAAATATTGAAATAAACACAAATGCAACCTTAACTCATATACAGATTAGCAACTAAAATACTGAGACAAACACACAAGGGACACCGTTATTTTTGGACAATCATCCTCGGAAAAACCCAATGCGGGAAAATCAGTGCAACAATTCTGAGGGTTTTATTATTAAGCAACTTGGTATGGCTCACCCAACAGAGATTGTTACAGGACAGTAATACCTCTTCTTGGAGATGGATATTCAGCCTCAGCGCTAGTTTGCCCCATGAAAATCCTTCCGACGCTTCCTCTTGGCTCTATGTCAGCTGACTCAGCCCTGCTAGCTTCAGCTCAGCTCATGAAGCCTCTATGTCAGCCTCCTGGCTCTTTGCGTCAACTCTGTGGTCCTCTTTGTCACCCACGCAGGCCCCTCAGCCTCTCTGTAGTCCCCAGATGCCTCGGCGGAGTCCCCAACTGCCTCTGCGTAGCTCTAGCTGCCTCTTCGTCAGCCTCTTTGGTCTCTACACTGACCCTCTGGCACTATCGCTGCCTCTTTGCTATATACTCATTGCCCCTCGCTGCAATAGATCACCAGTTCGAATTTTGTCAGCAAGCCCCGCTCCAGAAAATCGCACTGATTGATCAATCTTGGTGTATCTCTAACTAATCCTCAAGCCTCTTATACATTTCCTGTTGAGTCTTGAACGGCTGAGATTAAGTCTCTAATCAATGACTAAGATTAGATTTGGCTTGATCCATGTCATTTAGAACATTCTCACCCAGTTTTATATTAATACCCATTAATATTTTAATTTTCCTAAGTTTAGACTTTGGAACCCCATTAAAAATATTAATTATTTTAATATCTCTCCAATCGGATGGAATTTCCCCAAACCATTTCTAGGTCTTGGAGACCTTCTGTGCCTTAGCCTCTCCACCAATTTTCATGGCTAGAGCACATCCGATGCTACCACAAATCAACATTCCCTCTTAGCGAGGAATGTGCTCTAGTAATGCTCAACCACTGAAACATCACATTGATCCTTCCGCATTGGTACTTGTGCGAATGCTTGGCCTGATATCTCACACCATCTGCACTACTGCTTCCTATACTGCTGCCCATGACACTGCCACTGCCGCTGCTACATCTGTACTGCAACTCCCTCTCAATATGCTGCCCATGCTTCCCCTAGCACTGCCACTGCTAACTGTTGCATTGCAACTCAATTACCGAGAAGTAAGTAATTGATCTACCCAAATACTAACATCCCGGTTAGTTTGGAAGCCTCATGAAGTTGAAGCTGCCTCTGCTGCTATATTGTGCTCCCTCTGCTGCCACTGCGCTACTGCATACACCTCTGTGCCTCTCGCACTGGTGCAACCTCCACTGCGCTGCCTCAGATTTTTGCACCCAAGCACTGCCTTGCTGCTTCACTACACTTTTCTCTACCCGACCTCTGTCATCTTGCAACTGTCGCTAAGGGCTCCCATAGCCAGATATGTTCCAAGAGTTTGGGCACCTCAAGGATCTTGCCCCTATGATCCGGATTTAAACAGGAACGCAACAAATTACAGAGATAACCATAAACACAGAGATGTAGCGGAAATAATACTTCATTTCATTAATGTAAAATACTGAAATGTGCTTACAAATAGAAATGGAAATAAACCAGCTAGGGCGATGGTAGCTTATCTCTGAGAAGAGATGTGGTGGCTACATGCCTCTGAACTGTGTTACAATAAGGCTCGAAGGCCTATTTATTGTTGAGAAACAATGGACAACCCTAAACATCCAAAAACCTAACCCTAGAAGATGAAACGCCAAACTGTGGGCCCCGTTTGGGTAAATTGGTACATCAACTTCCCAGGGTTGTAACTTTGGCATATGATCTTCGTTTGACGCACATAATATCTCGCTAGAAAGATCTATCCGAGAACTACACCTTTTGGAAGAGCGACATCGGTCCATGGACCCATGTTGCTCCCAGTTTTCCCAAGAAACATCGTTTAGGGCCTCAAAACAGCTCCGGAAGTTCAGGACCCGAAAAATTGCTAAAAATAGTAAGTTGTGCTACAATTAAGGAAACTGAAAAAGTTGAGAGAAACAATGGTGGGGGTCCAAGTGGACTTGGAAGGTGGCCACCAATATCCACCTGGATCACCCTAGTATGTAGTCCTTCTAACTACAACTCGATGTCTTCCCACCTCTTCTCTAGAGGTGCATGAGCACTAATGGCATAGTTGTCATCAGTCTCGACTTCTTTCTCCGCTTTAGCCGGAGCTAGCTTGGAGTCGGAAGCCTCTCCCTTGCTTTTCTTCCTAGGACACTAGGATGCATAATGTCCCAGCTTCCCATAATGGAAGCACTTCACCTTGGATATGTCCCTGTTCTTCCTCTTCCCTTGCTGTTCCGCAAATGCTAGAGCCGCATCCTCCTCCTCCTCCTCTTTCTTGATTCGACCTCCCTTGCCACTACTCCCCACCTTGGTCAACCCTCTGATCTCTTCTTGGCGAAGAGCTACCCACATCTCTTCCCAACCTGGAAGAGTAGCCTTGCCCAAAATACCTTGGACAAATGTCTCCCACTCCTCGGAGACTACATTCAGGGCTGTCCTCACCATGAATTCCAGATCCGGTGTAGAGCTCACGAAAGTAAGTTGGTCACGAATCTCCTGTAATCTGAGGAGGAACAAAGCTATCTGCTCCCCCTTCTGCATCTGATACGATGCAGTTGATTCTCCAATAGCATCTTTTGCTGCACGAAAGTTCCTTGATACAAGGTCGTCAAAGTATCCCACATCTCCTTTGCTGTGTTTGTTTTAGCAATATGTGGTATGACATGATCTTTGACCGCATCAAGGATCATGCACTTCGCCCTCGCCATTGCATCCTCATACTTCTCATTATTAGCTGGGTCGACCGGTATAGCCACGGTTTTCAAGGCAAAGTCCTTGATGCGATGTCGATCTAGGACTGCTAGGATTCTGGCCTTCCAGATGACAAAGTTGGATGCCTCATCCAACCTGTCTTGATTTCTCAGTCTGTTCACTGCCATTTCTGTTCCTTTTCGTGCTCCCTCTGAGTCTTGAATCCCCTGCTGGAAATCTCCATTCGAGTCTTGATTTCCCTCCTAGAAATCCTCCGCTAAATGTTGAACCGCTCCTCTCCAATCCTCCTTGCATATGCAACTCGGATATAGATTTCTTGGGTAGTGTTAGTGTCGGTCTTGAGCCCACCATCAGTGATCAATAGCTCTTTGCATATGCATAGTTAGGTGTCTCATCAGTGTCTATTTTGCATCCCACTAGGCATGCCATAACACTGAATGGAGGAGCTGGTCTTTGTTCCCTTCTCGGCTTCGCTGGATCAGGTCATACCACAATGTAATTGAGTCATACTTGTTTTTGTTTTTTTTGTCTTGAGGTCCCATGGTCTTAGGTCTAGGGTTTTGAGTCAAAATCACTGCAAGCTCATGAGTCATGGTCAGTAAGTGCCTTCACAAAAACT
Source organism: Pinus tabuliformis (assembly GCA_031772625.1). Classification (NCBI taxonomy): domain Eukaryota; kingdom Viridiplantae; phylum Streptophyta; class Pinopsida; order Pinales; family Pinaceae; genus Pinus; species Pinus tabuliformis. The sequence continues at coordinate 1,410,859,299 of CM062816.1, read as the reverse complement.
CACCCAAACTTCAATTTTCTCTCAAATTCGCTCGTGGATTCTACAAGGTATGCCTCCTTTATCAAGTTTTGAATTGTGTCATGGGTCCAAAGGAGGGTTATGGTCATAAATATCATGCAAGAAATTAATGAAAAATAGGTTAAGTGACTTGATGTCTTTGCAAGCTTATGTTAGGTTGTATTGTTTGTTTTTCAAGGTAATTTTTCCTTTATTCCCTTCCATTATTTTCCCATTATAAATTCACATGTGTTAGAGTGTCATTTTCATTAATCTCATTTGCAAAGAAGCGCTAAAACCCTACCCCAAATTCCATGAAACCCTAACCCCTCCTAAACCCTATTTCAAACCCTAGTTTTCTACCATGCATCATGCTCAAACCCTACACTATTACACACAGCAAATTATATATGTAAATTGCACAGCAAAAGAATGAAAACAAATATAGTAAAAAGAAAAGAAAATGATGACAAGGCATGCTTATAATCACACAAAAACAGAGTAAAAAATATAACTTGCATAGCCTTATAAAAAACAAAAGAAAAATGTCATCTTGCTGTCAATATCAAAGGTTAGAAGCTGTGTGAAAATCATGACAAAGTTTATCAAATGTACCAGCTGCTAGCTATCAAAAAGGAGCAGTTTTGCTGTGCTAGGGTTTGTGCATTAACATGGTATCATCTCCCTTTCCCTAGACTCTGTTTTCCTACCTATTCCCCTCATGAAAAACCTAATTCAATTGCCTATCCCTTCTTCAAACTCCCTATGCAATTGAATCTCCTTCCCTATTGTCAAAACATGCAATGAAGCCCTAATTCACTCATGACAAATGCAATTATGAAACTACCAGCACTATTGAAAGACTGCGGTTGTGAAAATTGGTTGGCAGACTTTGTTAATAGGTTTCATTACTCCCTAACCCTAATTCCCTATATCCCCTCATTCCCCTAATTCCCTTGATACAATCCCTCTCCCTTCCATTGCAAAATAATCACAGCAACCCTTCCCTTCCCCTTGTAATCAAATACCCAAAACCCCTGTTTTCCATTAGCATCAAATGGCCATTTTTACATGTGAAAAAACAGAGTATGCTTATGAAAGGCATTAAAAGACAAAATAAGCAAAGGAGCAGCCTGTTACTTGTACATCATTGATGCTACCCTATTCCCCTATGCCCATGCCATTATTTCCTCCATGATGAAAATTTATATTGTCCTTTCCCTTGGTGATCATAACACCTATTTTCCCTAATAAAGTATTTATTTGCAAATGATGAGAGATAGAATGACATGTTTAACATTGTGTGATTGTTTCCTTCGAAATTCCCTGTTGTTTATATATATATTTTCCCTTTCCTTATGTAAATTCCCTCCCCTAACATTTCCCTCATGATTTTTCCCCTTGAAAACAGCATACTTCACAGCATTTTGCAGGCAGGGCAGCAGTCATCTTGACTTATTTATTCCACCTTGCTCAATAACACCATGTCAACGACTGAGACTAATGAGCAAGGTGATGACCGATCTTCATCCACTGAGATTGAGACACAGCGGAGGCCTCGCAAAGGAGGTAAGGGTGGTCATCACAAGAGGGAAGAGCCCACATCATTGGCAGAGTTGCAGGCTTGCCCATTGGCAGTGGCTTGTTTTCAGCACATGGCTTGCTATCAGTTTTGCGAGAGGCTGTCACAGATTCAGCATCATAGAGATCTGGCCCGGCTATTTGTCCTACACCTTCATGACGGGCAGGTCACCCTTGCAGGGGTGAATTTTGTGCTTTCTCCAGAGGCCATCTCCCAGGCTACCGGGATACCCAATGTGGGTGAGGTGTGGCCAAAGCGCAAGTGGCTGGATTTGGTATACTTTGAGCCATATGTCAGGCCTACACATGTGCATAATTTATCAGGGAACTTTCCTATCAGATTCCTCCGAGCAGAGTATGCAGCTATCATGAGACTCATTATGCACTATTTCACATACGAGGGGAGATTCTCACGGGTATTTGCTTGTCACATCCGCATGCTGATGCACTTCACCAGGGTGAGGATGATGAACATCCCGGCTTATCTATTTCATGACATTCAGAGGATGGTCTCTATCTTCCAGAAGCAGACCCCAGCACAGTAGCTCCGGAGCCTATGTCATCATGGTCTCATCCAGCTGGTTGTTTCCCATCAGCTGAGCTAGCAGGGCATTTCTTGGGCAGATTTTATCTCCCGTGAGTTCTTCACACAGCCAGAGCCAGAGGCAGTTCACGAGGAGGGAGGGCCATCACATCAGCCCGAGGCTAGTATTCCGAGACATATGGCTTCTTCTCCTCGGGTCACTTATCAGAGAGGTCATAGGACCTTATTTGCAGCAGCTCGACGAGTACTTTCTCCACAGCAGGTGGAAGGGGTCTCGTCATCCTCTTCAGATCAGCGAGTGTTATCTCCACACTAGGTGGAAGGGGCCTCGCATCCTTCAGCAGCAGAGGCAGTACGAGAGGGCAAGCAACCCATGGTTGAGGATGAGGCAGTTGGCGAGGCACATCCTGATTTCATTGATCTTGATGCTCATTCTCCTTCCTCTTCAGATTTCTATGTGCTCATTAGGCAGAGAGAGGAGGAGAACCTTGTGTTGCAGCGGAAGCTTGAGATGGCTCAGTGGACTATCACTTATTTAACGCAGCGGAACAAACAGCTAGAGACGGAGAAAGAGCTGGATGAATTATGGAGAATCCGCGGTAACAGAGGCTTGAACCGCAGGAGGCCCGGGGACCCATTGCCCGCTGATAGGGAGTCATTGCTCATCCAAGCAAATCTTCGCTTGGAGAGATTGTTGGAGAAGGCAAATCATGACAAAGAGCTGCTACGCAACATGAAAACACACTATTGGGCAAGATTGCATGTTTGCAAGGCTAAAATGAAAATTCTCCGAAGGAAGCTGTCAGAGGCCCAGAAGAAGAAGAAAAGGACAAACCCACTCCGTATCTTGGCTGAGGCATCCCTCACACACCATGGTACTCATTAGCCTTCATCCAGCAGCAAAATCAAAAAATTTTGAGAGTTTTGGAGCATTTTGGAAATTTTTTGTAAAATTACAGGGTTTGCCTGTGGAGTGGTCTCACCCCCCGCGCGACCACTCGTGAGGATTTCTCGGAATTGCAAAAAGTTGACATTTTTGGAAAGGGCATGCAAAGACTAAAATTACCTATACTTGGGAGAAGCCTGATTTTGAGATTTGAGCCTCCAAAAGCGCAAAATACATCAAAAAAATGACTTTCTGCCCACTTTTTGAGTTGCAGAAAGTGACCTTGGGAGAATTGACTTTTGAGGGGTCAAATCAACTCCAAATCCAAAAATTCCACTTGGGATGGAAAGTAGATAGACCAAGCTTTCCAATGAGCCATCTTGCACCTGATTTGGACCAGTGGAACCCACTCAAAAGTTGCTGCAAAGGGGCGCGACCACTCGAGCAGGGGGCGCGACCACTCGAGCTGAATTTGGCAGTTTTGACTTTTCAGGCCAGAAAACACTGTTTTCACCTTGGTTGATGATTTTTACTTGTAGATGATGGATGAATGTATAATTTTCATGGCACATTGATAGATTTTATCTCTCTTTATCCTACTAGAAGCTTCCTTGATGTAAAAAGTGAATAATTAATGCATGGATGAGTTAGCTAAGTAATAGAGGCAAGTTGTTGGACTGCCTATTATCTAGTGCTTAGTTTAGAATCAGTTCAAACTGCTCCTAGGAAGCTGAGCTCGACCCCTAGAGGTGGGGAAAGGAGTTAGATGGTCTATATTATGCCTTCTCTTGCTCATTTTCATGGTTGGACTCTTGTGGGAGAAGCATTATTGTATATTGTACATCTATTACTGCAATTTAAGGAAAAGAAGGCCAGGGTTTTGCAGACATCATTGTGGATTCTTGTGGATTGTTGTGTTGATGGTGTGTTCTCTACATGTTATTGTAAGTGTGTTTATGTGTTCCATCTCTTTCTTTGCTGCTAATTGAACAAGATGAAGTGATAAAGTTTGAATTCATGCATGCCATGCTCAGCTTTTAATTTTGTTCAATATCTATGTTTTCCACTGTCTAAAGAGGATTCAAAGTTGTTGTTTGCCCTCTTTAGCTCCTCCTCTATCATTCCTGATCATCCATCTCAGATTAAGGCATCAACACTCACTCCTACCTTGCCCCAAAGATCTACCTGCAAAAACTGAGCTCAATCCCCGCACCCTGAATTGCACTCCCTCCAATTGCCACCAAAAACCCCAAAAATCTTTAAATCAACCCCCCCTTATCAATTTACTAGCCTAAAATCTTTATTCCTAATTGGTCAGCTTATCATATTGAAAGATCTACCGAATCTGACCCGAGAGAGCCTTCTCATACCTCGTAGGGCTAGCTACGAGGTGAAATGGTTTGATGTAGCCTTGAGAGTTTGTCTATCTCAGCCTAGGTGAATTCCAAGCGCTAACATATTGGCGACCATACTGGGGAAAAACAAACTTGTTTGTGTGTTGATGTGTGAGTTTCGCAAGTCTTAGACGGAGCCTGAAGTCACGCCAGGTAGCCTTTGAACACGCTCTTGTTTTACATCAGCGTTAGTAGATAAACGCTGCTTCAGTCAATCTCCGTGAGCTTCTGAAACCCTCACTTCAGTGACATCTTTATCCCAGTATCATTATGGACTCTAAGCTTCGGATGATAGGCTAAGAGTTTCCATACGGCTGAGCGGTTTTTCCTTTCCTAGTCTATTCACGAAAACAAGCTGGCTACTGATCCAAGACCAATTGTTAGATCTAATTCATGCCCAGCTATTTTTGAGTATCTTGAAGATCTTGATTTCGATGAAAGTTTTGAGTTGTCGTTGTTTAAAGCTAAATCTGAAAGTGCACTTGCTACTCTAGTTCCTAATCCTGATTTTGCAGCTGCCATTGAATTTGAGAGGCATAATAAATTAGTTGAAAATTTCATTTTGAGGAATCTCCAGACATGTGTACAAGCTACAACTCTTGCTGATTTCCTTGAAAATATCTCTGGTCATATTGGATCCTCTATCACGGCGCATGAACAGTCAAATCCCCCTTATATTGCCATCACTCCCATAGTTACTCATCCCCCATCTACAGTTGTTTCGCCTTCGGTTTCACATACTACTTCTCCTCCTCTTACTCCTCATACTGCCACACCTACTCCGCCTGCTACTCCAAGACCCACATTACCTAGAAAAATGGCAGCCCGTTTTGCCCCACTTGTATTGCCTGCTAATCTTCATGATATGCCTGCTGATTACCAAAGCAAAATTCCCATGTTCGATGGCGCTCCACAAAGTGTTACAGCACAGCAACATGTCGATAAAATGTCCACTTTCTTTGATCTATATGAGTTAGATGAAGAAGATGTTACCATGCGGTTGTTCGTGCAGACATTTGCCGGAGAAGTAAGAAAATGGTTCAGAGGGTTGGCAGCTAACAGCATCACCACCTTGCAAGCACTTGAAGATCAATTCTTGGACCGATGGGAAATCAGAAAAGACCCGCTGCAAATCAATGCCGAGTACAACAACCTCAAGCGAAATCCGGGTGAGTCGGTTCAAGATTATATAATCAGATTTAATTCAGTGTATAACACTATACCCGATGATTTGAAACCATCAAGAAAGTCTGCATTGCTTAAGTTCCCGGATGGTTTTGATCCGGAGATGGCCTACTTACTGCGGGACCGAGATCCTCCTACCTTGGAGGAAATGCAGAAAATTGCAGTCAGTGTGGAGGCTAATTTGAATGACAAAAGGGCAAGAATGAAAGCGGAAAAGAAGGTCACAATCAAAGAGGAGGTGCCATCCACTTCTCAAGTTATTCGGAAAATGGAAGAGGTGTCAAAGGCACTCCAAAATCTCAGTCTTGGCAAATCGGAACCACAAGTTCGAAATCCAAACTTCAGAGGCCAACAACAGCAGCCCCAATATAGGATCAAACAGCAGGAAACACGAGCACAAGAGGCGGCAGTGCAGCAACCGATCCAACCCCCATTTCAGCAAAACTATGTCACTCAAGAATCGGAAGATGAGGGTGAAGGTCCTGGTGAAGAGAATCATTTTTTCACTCCCGATGATATGCCCACTTACATCACGGAAGAAGAAGAGCTGGTAAGTAATGCTTATACACCTCAAGATGAGCATTACATTCTATCTAATGATGTGGTACTTCAAGATGAGTCTGAGGAGTACCAACGAGGTTACTTACATGCTTTATCAGCTCAACAAGGCCAGCAGAGACAGTTGAGAAACCGGACAGTTCCCATACATCCAATTCAAAAGAGGGCAGAAAATTTGGCAAAGAATGGTGCTGCTGTTCCACAGAGAAAGGGTAAAGAAGTCATGGATCCCCCATCAACTCAAACAGTTCCAGCAAACAAGATGGATCAGCCATCAAATGTACCCAAAGATAGAGCAGAAAAACGAGATAATCCGGCAAAAGAAAGTGAGAAAAGTCAAGCATTCAGCATTGAGAACGAAGTCTCGAAATTGAAATTGTCCATTCCACTAACAGAAGTCATGAAGAACACTACCTACAGAGCACAAATTTCTAAGATGTTCAATACTGATCCAATGTTAGATGCGGTAAATGTGGAGGATGATCAGCCGGAATTAATCTTTGGGCCAGCTCTAAACGGTGAGTCTCCGGAAAGTGATGTCCCACCATTTTATATCAGCTTAAGAATTCATGATTATGTGCTTCATAATGCTATGTTCGATTCGGGAGCATCATCACAATTTAATGCCCAAGGCAATAATGGAGAAGTTGGGACTTGATATTACTCGTAAGTACCATGATCTATATTCATTTGATTCCAGCCGAGTTAGATGCATCGGTTTGATTAAAGATTTGGTTGTTAGCTTGGATCAAATTCCCGCAAAGAATCTCTTGATGGATGTGGTAGTGGCGGACATTCCTCCAAGGTTTGGTATGCTCCTTTCAAGGTCATGGGGATCAAAACTTAAAGGTACTTTACAGCTGGACTTTTCATATGCCACTATTCCGGTGTTTGGACAAATGAGGAAAGTCTATCGAGAGCAAAAGATGAAGTATATGATTACAAGCAAGGAAAAGCCAGTAAATCATCCTGTAAACTATGTACAAACAGATTTAGAATCCTTTGTTTTATTTGCTGATAATTTTAATGAGGTAGATAGTCAGTTGGTTCAAGTAGAAGATATCCCAGGCATGGCAGAAAATTTCAGGGAAGTATTGAGAACGGACAGTGAAGAAAGGACTGCTGTCATAAAGTCAATTGCTGAAACAAATGGGCAGCAAGTCATGACTGCAACAACATCACAAGTACAGCCCTTAGATGATGATGAAGATGGTCTTTGGACCATGGATTTTGATGGTGCAGTGGGCAGCGATGGAGCTGGCATAGGTGTATGGATTCGTAGCCCGTTTTCAGTCCCTAACCAAGTCCCAAGCAAGGTACAAGTGTGCTCCTATAAATTGGCTTTTGATTGTTCGAATAATGAAGCAGAATATGAGGCCCTTATAGCTGGTTTGAAAATCCTCCGGAAATTAAAAGCAAAGAAGATAACAGTTTATGGCGACTCCGAGTTAGTGATCAAACAAGTAAAGGGGGAATTTCAAGCTAAACATCCTCGTATGCGGGCTTATCGCAATGCTGTTCTAGACATTTTGAAGCGGTTTTCAGAGCATACTTTAACATGCATACCCCGGATACAAAATGGAGTTGCGGATGCATTGGCCAGGGCAGCAAGCAATTTGAAAATACCAATGAATTCGAGCAACAAGTTTGAAATCTATGTAAAGCATCGCCCTACAATCCCGGACAACCAAAGGAGTTGGCAAGTCTTTCAGGATGATGAGGAAATCAAAGACTTCTTGCATGGAGAAGGTAAATTTGAAGAAATTTCAATAGACATGGAGCCTGAAGGAGTTAATCAAATGGATGTTTTGCAGCTGAAAGATAATCATATTCCTAAAGGGCTGATTCCTTTAGAAGAACTTTTTGATCAAGATGATGTGGCTCGCAAGCCAACTTTGATGCCAACAGAAGAAGGTGTGGAAGATGTGAACCTTGGGACAGCGGAACATCCAAAGATGGTGAAATTATCAAAGGCTCTGCCACTCAAGGTAAAGAATCAATACATTAGATTGCTGTCATCATTTTCTAATGTATTCGCTTGGGATTATTCAGATTTAAAGACCTATGATACAAGCATTATCCAACACACTATTCCTATAAAGCCAAATCAAAAGCCTTTTCGGCAAAAGTTGCGGAGGATCAATCCCAAGTTGCTGCCCTTAATTGAAAAAGAGGTAAATAGGCTCTATCAGTCCGGAATTATAGTTCCCGTTCGCTTTTCAGATTGGATCTCTAATCTAGTGCCAGTAAGGAAAAAGACCGGTGAGATTCGGTTATGCATAGATTTCAGAAATTTGAACAAAGTATCTCTCAAAGACAACTATCCGCTGCCCAAGATGGATCACATATTGCAGCGGGTAGTGGGTGCCTCAAAGATGTCATTGCTAGATGGATACTCCGGCTACAATCAGATCTTAGTCCATGAGGATGACCGTGATAAGACAGCCTTCACTACGCCTTGGGGAACATTCCATTATGCTAAAATGCCATTCGGTTTGAAGAATGCAGGTGCTACATTTCAGCGAGCTATGGATATGGCTTTTGCAAATGAAAAGGACATATTCTTAGTTGTATATCTTGATGACTTAACCGTGTTTTCCAAATCCGATGAGGAGCATCTATTCCACTTAACTAAAGTGTTCCAAAAATGCAGAAAATATGGCATTTCTTTAAATCCAAAAAAGAGTCTTTTTGCCATGAGTGAAGGTAAATCGCTGGGACATATCATTTCCAAAGACGGTATACGAATTGATCCCGCACGGGTGGAGGCAATTCAGCAGCTAGAGCAGCCCCGAAATAAGAAGGAGATACAATCTTTTAATGGTAAATTAAATTTTCTGCGCCGCTTCATTCCTAATCTTGCAGAGCACCTTAGAGAAATGACCAACATGCTTCGGAAGGACAGCAAGATCAAATGGACCGAGGAGGCAGTCAAATCCTTCAATTTAATCAAGGTAATCTTGTCTTCAGCCCCGACCTTAATCAGCCCTGATTATACTCAGGATTTCATTGTGTTTTCTTTTGCTTCCGAGCATACATTAGCAGCAGTATTAATGCAAAAAAGAGAGGGTGTTGAAAGGCCAATTGCATTTTTCAGCCGGATCATTAGAGATGGGGCATTAAACTATAACATCATTGAGAAACAAGCGCTGGCCCTGATTAAGGCATTGAAAGATTTCCGGGTTTATATTCTTCACTCTCATGTATTAGCTTATGTTCCTAGTGCAGCGGTAAAGGATGTCTTGGTACAAACAGAGCCGGAAGGTAGGAGAGGTAAGTGGATTGCTGCTCTCTTGGAATATGATGTTGAAATCAAGCCCACCAAGCTGATTAAAGGACAAGGACTTGCTAAACTAATGGCTGAAACAAACCTTCACGCCCTTGATATCAACTTGATCGCTGCCTTATCCGATGGTGAAGGAGAAAATTCAGCGGTTCAGGTATCAGATATTTTTATTAATTCTCCGTGGTATGCTGATATAGTGTATGTACTTCAGAATGTGTCCGCGCCTCCTGGAATGTCAAAAAACAAAGCGAGGACTTTGAAATTAAAGGCTGCTAAATTTTGCATTATGAAATCAGCATTGTATTGGAAAGATCCCGGAGGCATCTTGCTGAATTGTTTGGTCGAAGAGGAAGCGAAGGCAACAGTGGAAGACTTCCATAAAGGTGACTGTGGAGGTCATTTGTTTTGGAAGACAACGACCAACAATATCTTGCGAGCTGGTTTTTATTGGCCTTCCCTATTTTCTGATGTGTACAAAGCGGTGAAGAGCTGTCATGAATGCCAAATATTTCAAGGAAAGCAAAAGTTGCAGCCATTGCCTCTCAAACCGGTGGAAATCAATGCACCATTTCAGCAGTGGGGCCTTGATTTCATTGGTGAAATCCACCCAGCTTCGTCCGGGCAGCATAGATGGATCTTGACCGCCACTGATTACTTCACAAAGTGGATAGAGGCAATTCCTACTCGGCAGGCCACAGATTCGGTAATTATCTCTTTTCTTGAAACTAATATCTTGTCACGTTTCGGCTGTCCATTCAAAATAATCACAGATAATGCAGCTGCCTTTAAGTCCAATAAGATGGTTGATTTCTGCTATAAGTACAACATCAGCTTGGGTCACTCCACCGCTTATCATCCGCAAGGTAATGGGCTGGCCGAGTCATCAAATAAGTCACTAGTGAACATTATCAAGAAGATGCTGGAAATTAACAAGAAAAGTTGGCACAAGAAGTTGGTCAATGCATTATGGGCTGATCGGGTGAGCCAAAAGAAGTCCATTGGATTGTCGCCATTTGAGATTGTTTACGGAGTTGATGCAGTCTTTCCAACATCACTTAGTATACTGGTCGCGAAATTACTTCAAGAAACGGGAGAAGATATGGATCCAATGCAACGGAGAATCAATCAAATGGTCCACTTACAGCAAACAAGGGAAGAAGTTCTCCAAAACTCTTTCAAGCTGCAAGAACGCATCAAGAAAATCTATGATAAGAAGGCAAAGTTGGAAAATTTTCAGCTAGAGGATGTTGTTTTGAGATGGGATGCTCGAAACGAGGACAAAGGTAAGCACAGTAAATTTGATAATTTATGGAAAGGTCCTTATAAGATCGCTGCATATCGTGGTCCTAATGCTTTCATTCTCAAAGAGTTGAATGGTGATGAATGTCCCGGTGGGTCGGTGAATGGCCGGCTTCTCAAGAGATATCATGCTTGAGCAATGCTGCTCTAAGTCATCTTCATTGTATATATCATTTTACTTTACTACAGCAAGTGTGAACTGATCTCTCATTCTTGGTTTGGGGCCCGAAGTGAAGGCTATAATTCCAAGGATGAAGATTGGTTGGTGTGGGATTTTCAGTTTGTTTACTTTCAGCAAAAGGTCAGTTTGTTTGAGTCATAGTCCTTTGAGAGTTTTCAGTTTATAGTCAAAGTCAAATAAAGTCTTTTTGAGTATGGTTATATTAGTACTAGTTGACTCCATTGCCCAATGAATAAAGCACTGGTCTGCTCTCCCAAGAGGTCTGAGGTTCTTGGCACCTCCAAGGAGCTACCATCCCCATTGGAGCCAATGTTAGTGTCGGTCTTGAGCCCTCCATCAGTGATCAATAGCTCTTTGCATATGCATAGTTAGGTGTCTCATCAGTGTCTATTTTGCATCCCACTAGGCATGCCATAACACTGAATGGAGGAGCTGGTCTTTGTTCCCTTCTCGGCTTCGCTGGATCAGGTCATACCACAATGTAATTGAGTCATACTTGTTTTTGTTTTTTTTGTCTTGAGGTCCCATGGTCTTAGGTCTAGGGTTTTGAGTCAAAATCACTGCAAGCTCATGAGTCATGGTCAGTAAGTGCCCAGCAAGCCAGAAGGCGGTATGTACATATGTTTCATTATTATTTTTATCAGCTACAGGTCATTTAATGCCTTGGATTTAAAAACCCTGTTTTTAAGTCCAAGGTCATGAGAAATTTGTAAAAATAAAGAAATTTTCAAAAGTTTTCAAAAGTGCCGGCAACAACCCTGGTTCCTTCGCCACAGCCCGTCAGATGGTCAACCTGCAAAAAGAACGAAGTCAAACGCCTCAAAGAGCTAATTTCAGGACAAGATGAACTCCAAAACAGTGTTAAAAAAGAATGCAAAATGAAAACATTATAAAGTGGGTTTCTAAAGTCAATTTTTTTTTAAAATGACCCTATAAAGGTAAATTCCCTCCTTGCAAAGTTTCATTGTGCATTTGAGAGCGAAAAATTACAAGCAAGAGGCAAAGAGGGCGAATTTGGGCGATTTCCAGCATATTCCAGGCTTTGGAGGGCGCGCGACCACTCCACAGGGGTGCGCGACCACCTGGGTGGTGCGCGACCACTCCATCCAATTTTCGCAGTGTATTTTTGGTCGCGCGCGACCACTCCAAGGGTGCGCGACCACTCGTTCCGCCTTCACAAAAACTCACCCAAACTTCAATTTTCTCTCAAATTCGCTCGTGGATTCTACAAGGTATGCCTCCTTTATCAAGTTTTGAATTGTGTCATGGGTCCAAAGGAGGGTTATGGTCATAAATATCATGCAAGAAATTAATGAAAAATAGGTTAAGTGACTTGATGTCTTTGCAAGCTTATGTTAGGTTGTATTGTTTGTTTTTCAAGGTAATTTTTCCTTTATTCCCTTCCATTATTTTCCCATTATAAATTCACATGTGTTAGAGTGTCATTTTCATTAATCTCATTTGCAAAGAAGCGCTAAAACCCTACCCCAAATTCCATGAAACCCTAACCCCTCCTAAACCCTATTTCAAACCCTAGTTTTCTACCATGCATCATGCTCAAACCCTACACTATTACACACAGCAAATTATATATGTAAATTGCACAGCAAAAGAATGAAAACAAATATAGTAAAAAGAAAAGAAAATGATGACAAGGCATGCTTATAATCACACAAAAACAGAGTAAAAAATATAACTTGCATAGCCTTATAAAAAACAAAAGAAAAATGTCATCTTGCTGTAAATATCAAAGGTTAGAAGCTGTGTGAAAATCATGACAAAGTTTATCAAATGTACCAGCTGCTAGCTATCAAAAAGGAGCAGTTTTGCTGTGCTAGGGTTTGTGCATTAACATGGTATCATCTCCCTTTCCCTAGACTCTGTTTTCCTACCTATTCCCCTCATGAAAAACCTAATTCAATTGCCTATCCCTTCTTCAAACTCCCTATGCAATTGAATCTCCTTCCCTATTGTCAAAACATGCAATGAAGCCCTAATTCACTCATGACAAATGCAATTATGAAACTACCAGCACTATTGAAAGACTGCTGTTGTGAAAATTGGTTGGCAGACTTTGTTAATAGGTTTCATTACTCCCTAACCCTAATTCCCTATATCCCCTCATTCCCCTAATTCCCTTGATACAATCCCTCTCCCTTCCATTGCAAAATAATCACAGCAACCCTTCCCTTCCCCTTGTAATCAAATACCCAAAACCCCTGTTTTCCAATAGCATCAAATGGCCATTTTTACATGTGAAAAAACAGAGTATGCTTATGAAAGGCATTAAAAGACAAAATAAGCAAAGGAGCAGCCTGTTACTTGTACATCATTGATGCTACCCTATTCCCCTATGCCCATGCCATTATTTCCTCCATGATGAAAATTTATATTGTCCTTTCCCTTGGTGATCATAACACCTATTTTCCCTAATAAAGTATTTATTTGCAAATGATGAGAGATAGAATGACATGTTTAACATTGTGTGATTGTTTCCTTCGAAATTCCCTGTTGTTTATATATATATTTTCCCTTTCCTTATGTAAATTCCCTCCCCTAACATTTCCCTCATGATTTTTCCCCTTGAAAACAGCATACTTCACAGCCTTTTGCAGGCAGGGCAGCAGTGATCTTGACTTATTTATTCCACCTTGCTCAATAACACCATGTCAACCACTGAGACTAATGAGCAAGGTGATGACCGATCTTCATCCACTGAGATTGAGACACAGCGGAGGCCTCGCAAAGGAGGTAAGGGTGGTCATCACAAGAGGGAAGAGCCCACATCATTGGCAGAGTTGCAGGCTTGCCCATTGGCAGTGGCTTGTTTTCAGCACATGGCTTGCTATCAGTTTTGCGAGAGGCTGTCACAGATTCAGCATCATAGAGAGCTGGCCCGGCTATTTGTCCTACACCTTCATGACGGGCAGGTCACCCTTGCAGGGGTGAATTTTGTGCTTTCTCCAGAGGCCATCTCCCAGGCTACCGGGATACCCAATGTGGGTGAGGTGTGGCCAAAGCGCATGTGGCTGGATTTGGTATACTTTGAGCCATATGTCAGGCCTACACATGTGCATAATTTATCAGGGAACTTTCCTATCAGATTCCTCCGAGCAGAGTATGCAGCTATCATGAGACTCATTATGCACTATTTCACATGCGAGGGGAGATTCTCACGGGTATTTGCTTGTCACATCCGCATGCTGATGCACTTCACCAGGGTGAGGATGATGAACATCCCGGCTTATCTCTTTCATGACATTCAGAGGATGGTCTCTATCTTCCAGAAGCAGACCCCAGCACAACAGCTCCGGAGCCTATGTCATCATGGTCTCATCCAGCTGGTTGTTTCCCATCAGCTGAGCCAGCAGGGCATTTCTTGGGCAGATTTTATCTCCCGTGAGTTCTTCACACAGCCAGAGCCAGAGGCAGTTCACGAGGAGGGAGGGCCATCAAATCAGCCCGAGGCTAGTATTCCGAGACATATGGCTTCTTCTCCTCGGGTCACTTATCAGAGAGGTCATAGGACCTTATTTGCAGCAGCTCGACGAGTACTTTCTCCACAGCAGGTGGAAGGGGTCTCGTCATCCTCTTCAGATCAGCGAGTGTTATCTCCACACCAGGTGGAAGGGGCCTCGCATCCTTCAGCAGCAGAGGCAGTACGAGAGGGCAAGCAGCCCATGGTTGAGTATGAGGCAGTTGGCGAGGCACATCCTGATTTCATTGATCTTGATGCTCATTCTCCTTCCTCTTCAGATTTCTATGAGCTCATTAGGCAGAGAGAGGAGGAGAACCTTGTGTTGCAGCGGAAGCTTGAGATGGCTCAGTGGACTATCACTTATTTAACGCAGCGGAACAAACAACTAGAGACGGAGAAAGAGCTGGATGAATTATGGAGAATCCGCGGTAACAGAGGCTTGAACCGTAGGAGGCCCGGGGACCCATTGCCCGCTGATAGGGAGTCATTGCTCATCCAAGCAAATCTTCGCTTGGAGAGATTGTTGGAGAAGGCAAATCATGACAAAGAGCTGCTACGCAACATGAAAACACACTATTGGGCAAGATTGCATGTTTGCAAGGCTAAAATGAAAATTCTCCGAAGGAAGCTGTCAGAGGCCCAGAAGAAGAGAAAAAGGACAAACCCACTCCGTATCTTAGCTGAGGCATCCCTCACTCACCATGGTACTCATTAGCCTTCATCCAGCAGCAAAATCAAAAAATTTTGAGAGTTTTGGAGCATTTTGGAAATTTTTTGTAAAATTACAGGTTTTGCCTGTGGAGTGGTCTCACCCCCCGCGCGACCACTCGTGAGGATTGCTCGGAATTGCAAAAAGTTGACATTTTTGGAAAGGGCATGCAAAGACTAAAATTACCTATACTTGGGAGAAGCCTGATTTTGAGATTTGAGCCTCGAAAAGCGCAAAATACATCAAAAAAATGACTTTCTGCCCACTTTTTGAGTTGCAGAAAGTGACCTTGGGAGAATTGACTTTTGAGGGGTCAAATCAACTCCAAATCCAGAAATTCCACTTGGGATGGAAAGTAGAGAGACCAAGCTTTCCAATGAGCCATCTTGCACCTGATTTGGACCAGTGGAACCCACTCAAAAGTTGCTGCAAAGGGGCGCGACCACTCGAGCAGGGGGCGCGACCACTCGAGCTGAATTTGGCAGTTTTGACTTTTCAGGCCAGAAAACACTGTTTTCACCTTGGTTGATGATTTTTACTTGTAGATGATGGATGAATGTATAATTTTCATGGCACATTGATAGATTTTATCTCTCTTTACCCTACTAGAAGCTTCCTTGATGTAAAAAGTGAATAATTAATGCATGGATGAGTTAGCTAAGTAATAGAGGCAAGTTGTTGGACTGCCTATTATCTAGTGCTTAGTTTAGAATCAGTTCAAACTGCTCCTAGGAAGCTGAGCTCGACCCCTAGAGGTGGGGAAAGGAGTTAGATGGTCTATATTATGCCTTCTCTTGCTCATTTTCATGGTTGGACTCTTGTGGGAGAAGCATTATTGTATATTGTACATCTATTACTGCAATTTAAGGAAAAGGAAGGCCAGGGTTTTGCAGACATCATTGTGGATTCTTGTGGATTGTTGTGTTGATGGTGTGTTCTCTACATGTTATTGTAAGTGTGTTTATGTGTTCCATCTCTTTCTTTGCTGCTAATTGAACAAGATGAAGTGATAAAGTTTGAATTCATGCATGCCATGCTCAGCTTTTAATTTTGTTCAATATCTATGTTTTCCACTGTCTAAAGAGGATTCAAAGTTGTTGTTTGCCCTCTTTAGCTCCTCCTCTATCATTCCTGATCATCCATCTCAGATTAAGGCATCAGCACTCACTCCTACCTTGCCCCAAAGATCTACCTGCAAAAACTGAGCTCAATCCCCTTACCCTGAATTGCACTCCCTCCAATTGCCACCAAAAACCCCAAAAATCTTTAAATCAACCCCCCCTTATCAATTTACTAGCCTAAAATCTTTATTCCTAATTGGTCAGCTTATCATATTGAAAGATCTACCGAATCTGACCCGAGAGAGCCTTCTCATACCTCGTAGGGCTAGCTACGAGGTGAAATGGTTTGATGTAGCCTTGAGAGTTTGTCTATCTCAGCCTAGGTGAATTCCAAGCGCTAACAGGTAGAAATTCGTCAAGGTAGCGACTCCCTCTACCTTGGTTCTGTCTCGTTAGGTATTGTTCTTCTTCGACAGAAACAACACACTACCAACTTCCCAACCACAATCTTCCCACAGCTCCCTAGGCCCCGACAACTGAAGAAACTGAGCCTTCCAACTCTGTGCAATCCCGACAAAGGCTGAATCGCTTCTCTGGCCAACTATGTCAATCCTACCTGGCTGAGTAGGATGATGTGGCTCTTCGTGAGCCTCTTCTGCCTCTCTCTGCCTCGGCGTTGGCCCTCTCCTTGGGTCGAAATGATGACGCAAGCCATTTGCGTCACTTCTTCTCTGCTTCCTTTTGCTTAGGAGCAACTTTGTTTCTCGGGACAACTGCTACTGCTACAAATTTACGATATCGTTGGTGCCTTCAATCCTCCTGTGATTTGCAATCCTCTGATACCATGTTGAAATTTCTAAGTTTGACACGTCAGAAATCCCTACTACATTATCTGGTTGATTTCTCCTACTTGTTTATTTCATTAATGAGCTATTTATAAATATAGATACTGAAATAAACACAAATGCAACCTTAACTCATATACAGATCAACAACTGAAATACTGAGACAAACACATAAGGGACACCGTTATTTCTGGACAACCGTCCTCGGAAAAACCCAATGCGGGAAAAGTGATGCAACAATTCGGAGGGTTTTATTATTAAGCAACTTTTGAGTACAACTAGGGTGCCAGAAATGGCTCACCTAACAGAGATTGTTGCACAATAGTTATACCTCTTCTTGGAGATAGATATTCAGCCTCTCAGCTCTAGTCTGCCCCACAAAAATCCTTTTGGCGCTTCCTCTTGGCTCTGCGTCAGCCCTGCGAGCTTCAACTCAGCTACTGATGACTCTCTGCGTTAGCTCTCTGGCTCTCTGCATCACCCACGCAGGCCCCTCAGCCTTTGCGCAATCCCCAACTTTCTCTGCTTAGCTTCTGTTGCATTTGCGTAGCTCTAGCTGCCTCTGAGTCAGCTTCTTTCGTCTCTGCGCTGACCCTCTGGCACTATCCCTGTGTCTCTGCTATGTCCTCACTTTTCCTCGTTGCAACACATCACTAGTTCGAATTTTCTCAATAAGCCCCACTTTAGAAAATCGAACTGACTGATCAATGTTGGTCTATTGCCAACTGACCCTCAAGCCTCCTCTTATACTTTTCCTGTTGAGTCTTCAATGGCTGAGATTAAGTCTCTAATCAACGACTAAAATTAGATTTGGCTTGATCCATGTCATTTAGAACATTCTCACCCAGTTTTAATTAATACCCATTAATATTTTAATTTTCCTAAGTTTAGACTTAGGAACCCCATTAAAAATATTAATTATTTTAATATCTCTCCAACCGGGTGGAATTTCCCCAAACCATTTCTAGGTCTCGGAGATCTTATGTGCCTTAGCCTCTCCACCAATTTTCTTGGCTAGAGCACATCTGATGCTACCACAAATCAACATGCAATGTGCATGTTATCGTTCTGTGAGCTCGAGGATTGTAGGAGTTCTTGTTGTCAGGGTTTTTTCAGGGACATTTATCGAAAAATACTGGTGTTCGTAATTTGTGTGTATGTGTGTGTGCGCGCGCGTGCATTATTTTCTCAATTCCTAAGGTTATTTATTTTTTAGTGAAGTTGTTGTGTTTTATTTCGTATTTGCTGCAAATAATTTGCAAAAGACAAATAATATAAACGGATAGGCGAATAACAACCAGTAATTGCAATAGTAATTAAAATTTCACAGTGATTAGTTATAATAAATTAATAATTATGATATGATCCTTGTTCATACTTGTGGTTATTTAATTTGGGATAAAATATTTTTTGTATGGTTCTTTAAGAAACAAATAAGGATGTGATGCCTAATAATCCCACTTTCACAACAAATATAAAAGTGATTTATGTACCAAAAACTTTTGCCATTCTAGTTTTGAAAATCAATTTTATAGCGGGATACTCCATTAAGCTTTGATCCATAATCTGATTAAATGTTAGTCCATTATCGTCCACATGAAAGACTGTGGAGATATTTGTACCCAATAGTGAAACTTTGTGAAGTTAGGTGAAAGTCAAAATCTAATCGGATGTGTTAGAAATTATACTACATCCGGTGTTACTTGCATCCATGCGTTTTAATCGGCCCCAACTCTCTTGAATATTTTAACTTGAGACTTTATGTTGTTGAGTTGATGCTTATGGATCCTTAGAAACTTTTTTCTGGGTATTGGAGATAATTAATCCATCTGTGTTTCTAGCCTCATATACACGACCTAAGACTAGAACACCTATCTGAGCTACACAAACTAACAATGTTCATTAAATTTGTTGATGTGCCCCCACACTTTAAAGATGCACAATTGTCATGTGAGTTGTTGGACCACTTTAGCTAGGAGTAGGCCCATAGGATGTTGTCAAAGTCTTAACGAAAAGCATTGTGGATTATGTCACTATTGGTAGGTTGCTTATGGAGAGGTATCTTACCTTGTTTTGGACACCTTGTGCTCTACATTATATTGATTTGATGTTAGAGGATATAGGAAAAATTTCTTATATTAGGGATATTGTTGAATCATCCAAGAGCATAACAAAATTCATATATAATCATGTATTTGTGCTTAGCTTGATGAGAAGATTCACCAATAACAAGGAGTTGGTGCATTTTGACATTACACGGTTTACTGGTATCTTCGTATCTCTTTAGTTTCTCCTGACTTCTATGCAGGATGTGAAGAGAATGTTTCTTTAAGAGAAGTGTGTTTTATCTTTTAGTTGTAAATAAGAGGAAGAGACCATATGCAATATAGTTTCATATTGTAAGAGCTTTTGGGTGGGAGTGAAGGAGGTGTGTTGTTACTCAACCTTTGGTAAAGGCTTTTTGGTTGGTTGATGGAGGCAATCCCACAATGGGCTACATGTATGGGACCTTGAATAGGGCCAAAGAAGCCATTTGTACCTATTATGAGGATAAGGGGGAGGATGGGTTTGAGAAACTACTATTGATATGGAGAGTGATTGACAGGCAAGTGAGTTTTATACTCCATCACCCCCATTTATTTTGTAGGGATCTACATCAACCTTGCATTTTTGTACTTGTGTGGTTTTAAATTTGATGTTGAAGTGATGGATGGATTCCTCACTTAGAGGATGTTGCAATCTCCACAAGAACATGTGGAAATTTCTAAAGAAATGGAGCTATATAGGATGGTAGGTGGAACATTTGGCTTTGACATGGCTATCCAAGATAGGAAGACCAAAATGTCAAGAAATTTTGTCTTTTCCCAAATTTCATTGTCTCTTCATACTTTATTTGATGTTTCAACTTTCAACTTTCGATGTTTTTTGCATAAGTTTCTCTTATTTGTTGTAGATTCTTGGTGGAAAAGCTATGGCGCAGAAGTACCCAATATCCAAAAACGTGCCATTCGGGTGCTCAACCAAACTTGTAGCTCCTTCGGATGCGAGCACAACTGGATTATATTTTGAAAAAAATTACATCAAGAAGCACACCATGTTAAAGATTTTTAAACTAAATTTTCAATTCATTATAAATTATTATTTATTATTTTAAGCCCCATCACCCTCCAATTACTTTATAACATATGACCCTCATATAGGTTGGACTGCCAACACCTTAATGTCATGTACAATCTCCAATTATGGAAACACCTGATGTGGACGCCATCTTAGTGGATGGGTTTGACACCACTATTGCATGGAGGTTTGAGATAGAGAGAGTAGTCATGGAATTGGTCCTTGATTGGTTAGAGGAGGAGGCACTAGAGGAAGCAGCAGGAGATAAAGAGGTGGAGGAGGATGCGGAGGCACCGAAGGAGGTTGCAAGAGAGAGAGAGGAGGAGGTGACACCACCATATTTTGATACTCGGATAGATTGAGTTGGACTTAAGCGGTAGCATGGGCACTGATAGAGGACGTCAGAGTCTACCTCCTACTTCTAGAGGACGTCTGTACTAGGGATTTAAGAGATGATTCAATGTTGATGTGTGACATAGCACAAGACATCTTATACATCTTATATACTATTTCTGTTTTAATATTTATGTGGCAATGTGTTTATTTGATGCTGTTGTTGCTTTAGATGTTAGAAAAATTGAAAAGATAATAGTTCTGTATTTTTTTTAATTTTGCTTAAATGTTTGTTGATTTTTACCGATATTTTCCCGAATTGTACGATTTTTTCTTTTATGGATCCCTGCTGATTTTACACCAGTTTAAATTGAATTAATATCCATGTGTACTAAAATATAGTGAACTCCATCATTTTTTCCTCTACATTGTACAATTGTATGCATTTATATTTTCCTCACTCTTTCCATTCAAGTGGTTATCACAAAAATATTAGCTAATTCCTCTGAAGATTATCATGCTCTGAAACATATCTCCTCAGAGGATTCTACTTTTGAGGATGGGAGGTAATACCACAGTATATGCTGTCTTCGATGGTAATAAAGGTGAAACTTATTTTCTGCAGATGATGTGGATAATAAGAATCTCTAAACTATATTTTGGTTGTTTGCTATGTTCCTCATTTCTGTGCCTTATTTAGTTGTTGAATTGGAAATTTGATATCAATTTATTTTATTTCTTATATCTTCAGCATGGCACTGTTAGTTGCGTATAATATGCTGAATGCTAATTTGAGCCTTATCGGAATTTTGGAATACAATGCTAAACTTTTTGAGCTTAATTTTATTTTAGGTACTTGAGAGCTATGATCGTGCTTATAATAACATGGTTCGTGTACAGCAGTTGGCAGAGTTGGAAGAGGTGCCTTTTCTTTCTTTTTATCTGCATGGGTTTCAGTTTTTATTGTTATTGACTTCCACATATATTTTCAATATACACGTAAAACTTGAAAGGTAAGATTTGGGACAATTTTATACTCTTAGTTTTTCTTCATGTTTTAACTTATTTGTTGATTTTTGATGTCCATTACAGGTCATTGATTATTGCACAATGCCCACCAGCAATACTGCTACTGAAGGACGGCGGGCATTGATCCGTAAAATGTGGATTGATCGGATACAAGGAACCAAACGAAATGTTGAGGTTGATATTATTTCGAATTTTAGGGGGTCTGTTTGATTTCTTACCTTGTCTGGTCACTATTTTTTATTCTGGAAACTCTTCTTGCAGGTTTGGCAAGAATTACTAGCTGTTCGTGCATTAGTTCTTCCACCGACAGAGGACATAGACACATGGTTGAAATTTGCTTCTCTTTGCCGGAAAAGTGGTCGTATTAGTCAAGGTCATTCCACCTTGATCAAACTGTTGCAGGTAAAGTCCTTTTCAGTCATCACTTGCTTCATAATCTTAAAATTTTTGGAATGATTTGGCTGACTTTCTTAGCAAAAACCTTGCAGTATGATCCAGAATTGGCTCCTCCAAATACAAGATTGTCAGCTCCGCCTCAAGTTATTTTTGCATATTTAAAGTATCAGTGGTCTCTTGGAGAAGATAGTAAACGGAAGGAAGCATTCCATCGGTTGCAAGTACACAAAGTTTCCCATTATTTCAATTGGAATGCCTGGATTAGAATTGCATAAATGATTTCCTTGGACATTCTGTATTTTGTTGATCTAGGATGTTGCTAATAAGTTATTCTTTCTATTTCTTTCTTGAAGGATTTGTCTGTTGAGCTTGCTGAAGATGCACATTCTTTGGGATCTATGTATTTGTATCCCATTGCAACATCAAGCTCTGTTAGCCCTTCAAGTTCTGGAGTTTCTCTCCTTGCTCGAATATATAAAAAACTTGGAATGTGGCAGTGGGCACTAAACCCTGGACTGGATGAAGACTCAATACCTGGTGCTGCTATTCATTAACGTTCTTGTAACAGTTTGAAGCCTTACATATGTACTTATTCTGAGGCAGTTAAACTTGTAATTGGGATATCTTACTATTGTATTTTCATTATATGGATGTTTTCAGATATTCTTGTTGCATTTCAAAATGCCACGGAAATTGCTGGCGAATGGTCAAAAGCATGGCACAAGTGGGCATTGTTTAACACTGCAGTGATGTCCCATTACATCCATAGAGGCATGCCTGCTCTCACCAGTCAGTATGTTGTTGAAGCTGTAAAAGGATATTTTCGTTCAATAGCATTTGGTGCAAATACAAAAGGGGGAGATGATAGTTTGCAGGTATTGAAATAAAAGATTAGTCTAGAAATTTGCCTTTTATTTATATTTGCATTTGTTTTGAGTCTAAGGAAAGCCATGTGGAATGAAGATGAAGGAGGAATAAGGGAAAGTGCTTTGTGAAAATGATTTGAAAACAGGGTTCCACTATGTCAAGGTTAAGTTTGAGTGTTTTTGTTTAAACTGCATTGCTATATCATAACAAAAGATAGAATCCATGAATTTTAAGCTGCAAATATCTTATGGTTAAGTTGGGGTCCTAAAGTCATGGAGACTTTGAAGTTAAATAATAATATTAGTAGAATGGCTTTGCAAGAGAGGAGAGACATCGGGTTGTGTATTCATCTAATATGGGCCATTGTGAAAATTTGGAAGTCCCAAATTTCTACTGCAGCAAATGATTACTTTTCTCCTATTTGTTAATTACTTGAACAAATTATTTACTGTTTTCTACATTAAACACCGAAACTAATACACTGCAGCCTTCACCATTTAAATAATATGCGGAAACAAGAAATTGAACAAGAAGGAAATACACAATTATTTTTGGAAAAATGTCCCCAGAAAAACCCAATGTGGGAAAATTGGTGCAGCAGCTGAGGGTTTTATTATTGTAGTAGTAATTTCTGAGTACAATTCGTTGGATGCCCAACTGGCTATCCGATACCGAGAGAAACTGGACAAAACAAGTAGTGAGATGCTCTCACCCTGTCATTGGAAGAATCCGACACTGATCTTGCTGGAGAAGTGTTAATTTTTGTTATGTTCTATGCTTAGAGCAGTTTATTTCATTTTTCACAGTTAGCTCAATATCTTTTCTAGATTAGCAATCACATCAGCATTAAGTAAATTGTAGATAGAACATAAACGTAGATTGCAGAAGACAAGCCAAGACAAGAGGATACAAGATGTTGTTCTAGCCAGGGACAAACCCCAATGTGGGGAAGCCTTGATCAATTCTTCTTATATGTTTTTCAATAGTTCAACAGAGAGAGAGAGATAGTACATATATAACAGAAGTCAACACTTTGACTTATCTAAGTAATAGCATAGATCATGTCTAAGTAGATGATACATGAGGTAGCTGAACTCAGTTGAAGACAAGCTCCTTCAACTGATTCTCCCAGGTAACTCCATCACCACGCTGCACCTATCATTGTGCTGCTCCTCATCATCATGTTGCACCTCACCGTGCCGCACCATGCTGCAAACATGTGCCATTGCTGTACCATGTTGCCACACTGCTGTCCCATGTGGCATGCTGAACCATGTTGCCATACTGCATGTCCCATGTGCTTGCAGCACCATGCTTGCCACTGCTATCACATATGCTTGCTGCACCATGCTTGCCAGGCTGTCCCAATGTGCTTGTAGCACCATGCTTGCCATGCTGTCCCATTGTAACATTACTGTACCATGTCATAGCTTGCTCTCCTATTGTGTTTGAAGCACCATGCTATTGCTGCTGTCCCGTTGTAGCCTTGCTGTCCCAATGCACCATGCCATTGTTGCTGTTGAGATATAGACTGGTTAGGGCACTTCAGGTTGTTGCCACAACCCTCAAACAGTCATCTAGGTAGCCCTTAGTCTCCACACTATCCCTTACTGTGATGGCATGGCCTGCGGCCTACCACACAACCTTGCTTTAGCTTTTATGGCCCACACATCACACTCAAACCAATCCTTAATTTCTGCGGCGTAGGTAAGTAACGCTTCTCTCCACACGTGCTGCTGTTTTGGGCACTGTACAGCCACAAACACTTCCATGTTGTCCCTATTTTGAAGTGGTTAGGCATGCGGCCTACCACAATCCTAGCTATCACCTACAACCCTCTTCAAAACATAGTTCCTTACCTTGTTTGCTGCCCAACAGACTTGCGTTTAGCCCTGAACACACTCGGCCTTCTTGTTGTAGTAACCAACCCTCAAAACTGATCCTAGAAGGCTCCACGCTGCCTTCTT
Organism: Pinus tabuliformis; assembly: GCA_031772625.1. Taxonomy (NCBI): domain Eukaryota; kingdom Viridiplantae; phylum Streptophyta; class Pinopsida; order Pinales; family Pinaceae; genus Pinus; species Pinus tabuliformis. The sequence goes on along the minus strand of CM062816.1, from coordinate 1,410,834,586 downwards.
TTCCTCGTTGGAACGCTGCCTTAGCTGCGGCCTAGTTACGACAGCAAGGTTCCTTAACTCGGCCTGTTACAAGAGAGAACAGACCTCAAAACATCCACGGCTTGGCCTCTTGAATCTCCTTTACATCACACTGTACCAGAATCTCCTTAGGAAAACGTATGGGATAGCTGTGTAACATCCCTCATTACCTAGGGCACCTAACCTTCCTTGACTACGGCTAGGGGTAGTGTGTGAGTCTTCCTTAGGCAACAGCGTAGATAGGTCCTCCTTGACTGCGGCTGGGTGTCATGACCCCTTTAGGACAACATTTAGATATCTCCTCCATAACTGCGTTGAGAGCTAGATCATCCTCCTTAGGACTGCGGCTAGGGCATCCTTCTTAGGATTGCGTTTAGAGCTTCCTCCTTAAGACTGCGTTTAGGGCTTCCTCTCTTAGATTTCTCTTCCACTAAAAACCCAGAACAAGTGGAGAGAAATCAAGAGTGAAGTGTGTGTAAAATGTCTCTCAAGTCATCTCCTTTTATACTAAAACGTTGAGCACATGTGGGGGTTATTTGGTTGGTAGCCGACCTTGACGAATTGTCTTATAACACAAATAAATTCACAACTCCATGAATACTTATCGGAATCGGATGATCTTTAGATCAATCCTACAGCTCTCGATGAGAGGGATCCAAGAAAAATATCAACTGCCATATATAAGATGACCCACATGGAGTTTGGCCCTAGTTGCCAATTTGAACATAAAGAGCCTCTACGTCCCTTCTACGTCATCCTCTACACAGAACTGCATCAAACCCACGCAGTCGCTGCGTCACCTCTGCTTGGGACTGCACTACTCCTCCTTCAGATCCTTTGCTGGCTGGAACATTTGAATTTCTGCCTCCCGGTCTCACACCTTGACTCTCAGCTTCTGAAACTCGATTTCCTTAGTAGGAATTCGATCTCTCTCTAGGCTCTGTGCTGCCACTGCATCAGCTCTGCGTGGGCCAACGTCAGCCTCTCTGGATGTCGTTCTTCCCTCTCTGCCTTGTACTCTCCGACTAGGAAAATTGCCCTTTGGATACCATCCTTGCCCCTCACTGCAAAAGATCACTTCGAATCTCTCTCCGACAGTTGCTCTGCTTCAGAAATTCGATCTTCTGATCTCTACTCGATGTGTGTTCTCCAGTTGAGAACCAATGACCCAGATTAGATCCTAATTAATGGCTCAGATCATTTGGACTCAATTTTCGTCTTCTTCTAGATGTTTCACCCATAGTTTAGATTAATACCCTTCAATTATTTTAATTCCCTAAGTTTAGACTTAGGCCTCCATTAAAAATAATTAATTATTTTAATAAAATTGTCTCCAGGTGGAGTTTTCCAAAACAATTCCTGGGTATTGGAGAATGCATATTTCCAAGCCTCCTTGCAAATTTTGAGGCTTAGAGCACATCCGATGCTACCAGAAATCAACACTCCCTCTTAGCGTGGAATGTGCTTTAGTAATGCAACCTGCTGAAGCATCACCCTTCTTTGTAACATCTCCCTCTGCGTTTCTGATGTCTGACATCTCTACCCACCTACTACTGCGCAAATGCTGCATCTGTACTACTGCTGACACTGCCACTACTAACGTTGCATCCATACTGCAACTCCATCTCAAATTCTGCATCTGTGTTGCTGTTGGCCCTGCCATTGCCAACACTGCATCTGCACTTCATCCTTCTCCAACTGCTGATGCTATTGCATCAAGAACGGAAAAACATCCAAAATTACTGAACTAGTGTTCAGTATGATGCATCTCGTTGCTGGAGTTTTGATTGCTACTTGTCTCTACACTGACCCTCTAAAGCCTTTGCGTTGCTGCCAACCTTTGCTCTGTGCCAACTGTCTTGTTGTCAACTCTAGCTTTGTGCTGCTCAGTATCTGACGCTCCTAGCCACTGCAATTGTCACTCTGACACTCCTCTGCATCAATTGACCCGATCCATCCTGCTACTACTGATCTGGGCTCCCGTAGCAAGGTGTTGATTCGAGAGGTGGGGTCCTCAAGGATCCTTCTCAATTGCAATCCTTTCGAACTACAACTCTAGATCTCCCCACCTCCCTCTTGGAGATGACTGGATTGTCATGGTGAACTCCTCCTCCTCGATCTTCATGGATGCAACCTTCGAATCATGCTTCTCATCCTTGTCCTTCTTCCTAAGAGGACACTATGGAGCATAGTGACCGAATTCACCACACCTGAAGTATTTGATCTTCGAAACATCTTTCTTCTTCTTCCATTGCTCTTGTTGCCCCTTGGATGCGAGGGCTACATTCGCTTCCTCCTCCTTGGGCTTCGACCCACTGCTACTGCTTATGTCAAGTTTACACTTGACCAAGTCTCTTCTCATCTCCTTTTGCTTAAGAGCTGCCCACATTCCATCCCTGTCTAGCAAAGTCGCCTTGCCCAGGATGCTCTGGACAAAAACTTGCCACTCCTCAGAAACTGAATTCAGGGCTAGTCTTACCATCGTGGAACCTTGAGGTGTTGACACCACAATTTCCATCTCGTCTCGGAAGCGTAGTAAGGAACGGATCAATGCGTTCCCCCTTTTGCATCTGCATATATCTCATCCTTTGCTCCAAGTACATCTTCCGTTACTCGGAAGATCCCTGATATAGCGTTGACAAAGCATCCCACATCTCCTTGGCAGTGTCTCTGCCAGCAATGTGATAGACTTCATGATCCTTCACTCCATCGAGGATCATTCTCTTGGTCTTCGCCATTTCTCGCTTGTACTTCTTCAACGGATCTGGATCCCCGGGCTTAGCTACCACGTTGTCGAGGTAGATCTTGAGAAAACGCTCATCCAGAAGGCACGACATCCTTGCCTTCCAGATCACATAAGTGGATGCATCATCCAATCGATCTTGATCTCTCAATCCACTGGCTGCCATCTTTGCCAGTCGAAAAAGTCGAATGACCTCCTCTCTCCTGTCGCTGCTCAACAAATGAGAATTTGAATTCCCTAGCTAGGAATTCTCTGAGGAAGAAATTCCCTCAAGTGTCTCTCCTTTCTTTTGACGCCTTTTTGCCTAGCAACTGCATGCAGAAAACTGCGTCCCACCAGGAACCCCTTTTTGCTGAAGCTTTTGCTGCGCTGCTCCCTCTGTTGTTGACAAATCTCGATATGGAAATCCTACCTCTCTGCCGACTCAGTTAGAGAGAGGTTTACCACGAAAATCTTGCCCTCCTGGCCTGAAGTGCACAATCCCTCTAGGATTGGATTTGCTACCTATGCAGCACATTCAACTTCCCTTCTTCTTTCAACACTAGGCTCTTCTGATATTGTTCTCTTGTTTCACCTGTAGCTCTGATACCATGTGAAAATTTGGAAGTCCCAAATTTTTATTGCAGCAACTGATTACGTTTCTCTTATTTGTTAATTACTTGAACAATTTTTTTATTGTTTTTTACAGTAAACACCGAAACTAATACACTGCAGCCTTCACCATTTAAATAAAATGTGGAAATAAGAAACTAAACAAGCAGGAAATACACAGCACTTCTACACAGTTATTTTTGGACAAATGTCCTTGGGAAAGCATAATGCGGGAAAATCGATGCAACAACTAGGTGTTTTGTTATAGTGCAGTAGTAATTTCTGAGTACAATTCGTTGGATGCCCAACTGGCTATTCGATGCAGAGAGAAAATGGACAAAACAAGTAGTGAGATGCTCTCACCCTGTCACTAGAAGAATACGACATTGATCTCCCTAGAGAAGAGCCTCTGCGTCCATTCTGCGTCAACCTCTGCGCAGCGTTGCGTCAATCCCATGCACTCTTTGCGTCACCTCTGCTGGGGACTGTGCTGCTCATCCTTAAGACCCTGTGCTAGCTGGAAACTTCAAATTTCTGCCTCCTGGTCTCACACTCGGGCTCCCGGCTTCTGAAACTCGATTTCCTTAGTAGGAATTGGATCTCCCTCTAGGCTTTGTGCTGCCACAACATCAGCTTTGCGTGGGCCAGTCAACCTCTCTGGACGTTGTCCTGCCCTCACTGCCTTGTACTCTCCGACTAGGAAAATTTCCTTTCGGATACTATCCTTACCCCTCACTGCAAAAGATCACTTTGAATCTCTCTCCGACAGTTGCTCTGCTTTAGAAATTTGATCTTCTGATCTCTACTCGATGTGTGTTCTTCGACTGCCCATCGATGTCCTTATAATCCTCCAGTTGAGAACCAACGACCCATATTAGATCCTAATGAATGACTCAGATCATTTGGACTTGATCTCCGTCTTCTTCTAGAAGTTTCACCCACAGTTTAGATTAATACACTTTAATTATTTTAATTCCCTAAGTTTAGACTTAGGCTTCCATTAAAAATAATTAATGATTTTAATAAAACTGTCTCTAGGTGGAATTTCCTAAAACGATTTCTGTGTATTGGAGAATGCATGTGTCCAAAATTCCCTGCAAATTTTGAGTGTTAGAGCACATCTGATGCTACAAGAAATCAACAACCATTCTGTGTTCCTTTCCCCTTCTTGAGAGATAGTGTTTCCCTAACCATTTCTAGGATATCTCATCCAAGCTGAACTTTGGGACAATTTTCACTTTCAGGGCCATGGTTCTCTACAAATATTAGATATGGGACCTGTTACTCCTCTTTTAGCAGGGGTATCTATAGCATAATTTTTATAAACAGGGCAGTTTGTAACATGGCATACCCACCGTTTTTGATCTGGTTGCCTTCTGCTTTTTGGGTACTTTTACATTTCCCAAGGCAGTTTATGTTGTCTGAGGCACTCCATGTATATAGGGGCCATTTGTCACACCAGCCAGGGGAGTTTTCGTGCTGCTTATCAACACTTGGACACCTCCTATGCATGCCACATGGAAATTGTTGGAGTGCTGCCTCATTGCTCATTTATAAGCTGATTTTCACATGGTTTGAAGGCCATGCTGTTTATGGACACTTAGACACCTCCTATGCATACCACGTGGAGATTTTTGGAATGCTGTCCTCATTGGTCATTTATGGGCTGATTTTCACATGGTTTGAAGGGTGACCTTCATTCATGAGAGCGGCAAGGTATGTTGATGACTTGGATGGGTGACTAGGATGAGGTGGCATTCTCTTGAGATGTGTTGATAATGTGGATTTTCTTTGATGCATTGATTGAAGGGTAAGTGAGCTTAGAACGAGGATTGCTGGCATTATATTTAGACGTCACTTGGCTGGATGGGGGTTTAAGGACCCAAATTTTGGCTTATAAGAGCATATTCCATGCTTATGGAGTGCTTTGAGCCTTTGACCCAAGGCATAACCATGGGATTTCCTTTGAGAGGGTATTGGAGCATTGTTTGACATAATATATGGAGCTTTTTTCATAGTTCCGTCTCATTATTTGAATATTGTATCCCTTTCTTTAAGTTGTTGCATAAAACTTAGGAAGGTTGTCGGGTATCTTTGACTTGGGTCAGCATTAGGCCCTTTTCTTTCAAGAACCTTTGACCATCTACAACAAAGTTGGAACCTTGGAGATCTGTTGGGAACTCGTCCACTTCGTTTGAATCAAGTACAAATCAAGGACAAATTTTTGACTTGGGGCTTCCCCTTTCTTATCATGAGGTTATCGCACTAGAGGTGATGATTATTAAAGGCTTCTTTACATGGACACCTCATCACTTTTTTAAGGTTGCTTCTCTCACTTTCCTTAAGGCCATTGCTTGAACAATGAACCATTTCTTGATGTAATTGGAGTCTTGGACCACAAGCTTGCCAAGGAAATGTTGAAGATTTTTGGCTCAAAGATCACTTCACCATTGGACCACCATTTTTCATGGAGAATCATTGACCAATTGCACCATTCAAGGAGCCTTTAGAGGCTTGGTGTGGCAACTTGGACCATTTTATCTTCTGTTGGGGAGGATCGACTCCCTTTTGGTGCATTTTCTCATCAAATAATTGTACATGTGGCTTGACCGCTTTATTTTTATGATGTGTTAGATTACCTGATTTTAGGAGTTAGTTAGATTTACTTTTCTTAGGCTAGATCTAAGGAATTAATTTATTAAACAAAATAATGATATTTTATTGTAAAGGAAGTTAGATTTCACTCCAAAAATGGAGGAGAGCTTACTTATTTGTACTCATGGTTGGATTGTGACAACACTCCTCTCCTTGGAGCTTAATGTAAATATCTACATGAAGCATTTTTTGTTGTTGTGGGCTTACCTATGTGGTGGATGTTTTTGATTTAGAAGCTATTTTTTTCTTGGTTATTTCTTCTATATTATTAAAGCATTATTGTGATTGCTCAACACTACCACGAGGATATTAAGGTTGATCCATTTTAATCTAAACTTGTCACTTGGAAGGAAGACGTCTAAAGGCTCTTCTCACATGCTCTCCTTTGTTAGTTTGGGGTGAGTTTTAATACTTCTTGCTAGGCCATGCTCTGTTACTTGTCATAGTTGTCTTGTGGTTGAAGGTTTTCCCCATGGAGGGGTCTCTTCTAGTAGGGAATGATTTCATGATTTTTCCTTGATTAGTTGAGGGGTTAATTTAGCTATTGGATTCTAACCACTTGCCCTAATTCATAGGCACTGAATAACATACTTAAGAGGGTTTTCTCCTTGATCTCATCTTGCAGTTTTGTTTCCTTTTGACTACATAGCCCTAGAAGGATATTGACATTGATCTACATATCCCTCTATTATGTTTTTTCTCTTTTCATGTTACAAATAACTCGAAAACTTCTCCAAAAATAAGTTTCACTATGGCTACCATTGATATCACCTTTTTTCCCTTTTGATTAAGCCTTAGTGACTCTCACAGGGAAGACCCCCTTTAGTGTTGGAAACACTGAGAGTGGGGGTGAATCAATATTTCTCATCAATTAGTATTTTTAATCTTTCAAAGCATTAATTATCTTTAACATTTCATCAACATACATAGTAAACAACACCATTCAACATTGCACAATAATCAAGATAGTAGACACAAAGATTGTTAGGTGGAAAACCCCCAGCGGGTCAAGAACCACCGAACGCTTTTTAATATTTGTCTTCTTCTTCAAAAAGAATAATTACATCAAGTTTTTAGCTCCAACCGAAAGAGACTTCAACCACCTGATTTAAAGGCTTCAACTTGTAGGATGCTCCAACACCTTATTTACCAATTGCAACTGGGAGAACGCTCCAACGCCCTAGTTCTCAGGTTCCAATCTGACAGATGCTTCAATACCTTGTGTACCAGCTGCAACTAGATGGACGCTCCAACCTGCCCTAGCCACCACCCTGCCACCCTGAAGTGTTCTCAGGCTCCAACCTGAAAGTGACTCCAATCACCTGCTTTGCATCACCTAGCCACCCTGAAGAGCTAGTGGACCACATTTCACAATTTTCAGACTGGATACCCGTGTTCTGAATCAATATAAGAGAATTGTAATGAAGATTTTCCTGCTTTGCTCGGTATGTATATCACGTCAAGTCATAGCAATGTCACTGCTCAAACTGACCACTGTACAATCATATTTCAAACACTATTCACCAAACCTACTTCTGCTCAATCACAATGCCGAATCAACCCACTGCACATGCTGCACATCAAACCCTGGATGTCAATGCTGTCACATCAATTGACCACTGCACAATAGACTGTCACTGCTGCTGATATACAAAACCCAAAGCTGCCAATTGTCACAACTGAGAAATATTACAATCATCACTGTCAATAGCCCACTGTCACCTATCCAATGCACTGTCAAGAGAATCTCTGTCACATCAAGTGTTAGGGTTCTTATCACAGCAACCCAACATCATCAAGAAACTGTCATGTACAATGAACACTACCAAGTACCAAAAGACACTGTCAAATGCCAAGTATACTTTCATGTAGATCTCTGTCATACAAAGTCACTGTAAGATGTTATTGTTAAGCCAAGATTTGCTGCTATAAAAGGGATGACAATCACTGTCTTCACCAATTCATCAAGGTTACTTCAATCATCAAAAGAATGTCCATAAAAGCTATTGTCATCATCAATGGAATGCCATCAAAAGTGCAGACTTCAAAGGTTACTGTCACACTGTAATATAAGTTTCCAATATATCACTGTCATGTCATAATCTTGTCAAGGTCGGATCATAAAGTATGCTGTCATGTCATAGGGTCATTGTATCAACAAGGTTACCTTTTATTCTTTCAAGTATCACATTATGAGAGCTAAGTCACTCTTTCACTGCCTAGTCATAGATAAGGTTACTAATACTGTCTTCAAGTTGTTGTTACTGTCAACATAGTACAACAAGTGTCACTATCAAGGATCAATGCTAATTGGAACCCTCCTAATCTCAAGTTAAATGTCAAACTCTTGTCAATTTTATGAGTAGTAAATCAGACTTATGCATACAGTCCTCGGGTATCAACAAAGGATCACAAGAAGCAAAATAAATAATATCAAGGTTAATGTTAAGTCACTGTTCAAACTGTAACACAATCCTTCACTGCTCAATGATTTGAATTGTCACACACAATTGTAGAATGCCAACGAACTGCTCATCATTAAAACACCCAACATAAGTCTGCAACCCAATTGTGAAGCATATGATGATAACTTATTCAATGCTGCCTGGGTTTCCTCAATGAAACCTTACCATCATTTGCAAGGTACCATGGCTGCTTCCGGTTATAACTTAAAATTGCTGCAAGGAGTACTACTTATAACCTAGTTGAATATGCATAGGTTGAATGGCTAATGGTTGACTTCAATTCTAGCTGCTGGAGTAAGTATGTAAGGAGCTCAAACAACTTGCACTACCTGAAGTAATTGCAGTACTGTTCCTCCTTGAATCATAAGCCAAAGGTGCTCCAAAATACTAAATGTTGCTTCAGTAGAAGTGGGGATATAAGTCTGAGTATGACCGTAGGAGTCCAAAACAAATTTCATTGCTCTTGTGATAGTTTTTCCCCAACTGCAGTTGTAAATTGCTTTCAGATGTGCTCTACTCCGGAATTCCTAAACTAGGTTTGACCTGTAAAGAGACTCTATTATTTAAACCCTAACCGCAGTGCTTGAATGATGAGTGCCCTAAAAGGGCCAAATCTCAGAAAGGGTTGAGAAATTCTATAATAAGGAGGGATGAAGTCATCTACTTGAATCTTCAAGAAGGATCCCCAACGAACCACCAAAAATTCCCAAAAGAAAAATAAAAAGAACACCCTAACCTCTAAAAAAATTCATAAAAAAATTCACTGTCTTGTCACCAACCTCTTGCACACAGGTCAAATTTTAGAACTAGGTCTTTAGAAGTTTCGTTGAAGTTCATATATTTGAGGTCTAATGAAAGTGGTATTATATAGGTGTTTCATTAGTGGAGAGGGGCTTTCAAAATAGTGATTGGAGTAAGTGTAGGAGGATTTGAATTTTATTTTATTTTAAATTAAAGATATTTCATGTTAAGATCTTTGCTTTGGAGGTGAGGTTTAGCGCATATTTTATAGATAATATTTTGAATAGAAGGGGCTTCATAAGGATAAATTGGGTTCCTATGTTAGAGAAGGGTTTCATAATTTAATTTTGAATTTTATTATGTTGGAGCCCAAGTAATGAGGCCACTTGACTTTGGGTGAAGGTTTGGATATTAATGATGCCCAACCATTCCTTTGCAGATTCAAAATATGAAGCAAGATCTGTTTACAAAATGTTTTAACCACCCTTAAGATGAACAATCCTTGAATAATTTGCTGGCCAATGGTGGGGCGTCACGTCACCATCCTTGTGGGGTTTTAGCCCAGAAATTGGGGTCTTCAAGTTCAAACACACTTATCTCTCAATTTGGGAGTCCTCTCCAGGCATGCCACATATCACCAGAATCGGCTCGACGAGGAGAATCCATTAATGAGGATATCCTAGAAAAGATCAATGATTAGCTGCTTCAGAAATGCTCGGCAATTGTAGGGTACGTCCTTAGTCCAAAGAATCCAAACCCTAGGACTATGGTTTTCAACCATCATTTAGTGGAGCTTCCAACTTGATGTAATTCAGACAAATATAAGAGCGTTCATTAATCATTTGACATCAATGACAGGGGTTTTAGTCAAAATCAAATGCCTCTCGTGATTTCTTTCCCCCTTTGACATCAATGGCAAAGGGTGACTCCCCTGACAATTTTCTTTCTTTCTGTGGACCTGTAATTTTCTTGTGCTCCCCTTGACGAGAAGCCTTCCTCTCTTTTCTTGTAAAGTACTTGTCTACTTCGAAATGCCTTCCTCAATACTTGCTGCAATGACCTATCGCCCCTTGTCATGCTATGCTTCATACATATTGCCTTTGCTGAATATGGATCAACTTGCCATGACCTTCTGCAATTTTGCACTGCTAACCTGCTATTCATCAGGCTCTCAATGCTGATAACTCCTTGACTTCTTCTAATGATCTGTAAATTTTTAAGAGGTGATAATCACTGTGGACCTTTATTCCTCTAACTGTTCTTCTCCCCCTCTTCGAAATTCAGGGAGTCAACAAGCTGGATCTTTTAAAATAATGTATCACCCAACTGTTGGGTTGGATTCTCCTGAACCATGTCATTTTCCAATGTATTTATTGATTCAACATGATTTTTCGCCTTTACAAAACCTGAAAGCATGACTATTGAGACTTTCTTATCTGCTTGATCTTCTTGTACAGGTTTTATTATGCAAACCTTCTTGCACCTGATGTTAAGTTTGTCATTCATGGTTGATTCCATCTTGTACCTGCAACATTCATTATTGTGGTTGTCATTCATGAAAGAATCCATCTTGGTTATGTAATCTCGAGCTATGTGCCCATAGTTATGGCATTTGTAGCACTCAATATTGGGCCGGGTAATGGACGAAACAACACATACTTCCTACTATCAAAGTCATCGTGAAACCTGTCTCATGATTCAACAAACTTGGTTCTAGGGTATTGAAAATACCCTCGATATTTGTACCTTTCAAAAATTTTACAATCCCTAGCCATATGTCCAAAGTTAGTGCATGAAAAACAATAGCCATTAAATGAATTAGTGTACTTGGATGAGTTATGTTGTCTAGATGGTCTTCTGTATTCATTCTTCCTCAGAGACGATGGTGCAACCGTTTGTTGACATTTGTCCTTGATTGCCTTAGCATTATTTTTTGGAGCGGCAACATCTTAATCTTCTTTGTTCCTTCATCTTGATCTAAGTCACAGGACATGTCCTCCAAGGTCCCGTGTCCCGTATTTAATGTGTCGGACACGAAAATGACCCTAAAACATGTCGAAAATGTTTTTTAACGTGCCTTGGAAAACATAAAACGTATTCGGTCGTTTTCTTCGTGTCCTAGTCATGGAAAACGAGTATTCAGAGTCTAAAAAATGTTGCCCTAACGTTTTCTCTCCAGTTGAATACGTACCCCACAAAATCAATGGTTTAAAGCCGACACAATTATTTTTTCGGGGTTCTTTTGCTATTTTCCTCTGATGTCGTTGCCCTCTGTCTATGTATAATTGTCATGTGGAGCCGAGTCATCTCTGTGGACTTGTGGAGCCGTTTGGTCGCTGGAAGGTTTGGCAACTTGGCAACATGTATGAGGTTCACTGGTTTAGGTAAGCCGTGGCCCGTAGACCATATGTATAATGCCATAGACACAATTAAACTTAAACAGCAAGCCCATAAAAAAATGCTTTTGATTGTGTGTGCACTGTGCAGCTTACGCTGTCGAATTCCAGGGCCGGTATACAAATATAAATAAGTCTGTCCACTGTCCATTGTCATCTAATCAAATGATTATGTTACGATAATATAATAATGATTATCATTTATGTCAGACAATTTTCAACCCACGGGCCACTGTTTATTTTTAATAGTTTTAAATACCGCATTTCCACTTGCAATACGCTTAATACTATATTTCGGTATATATATATATATATATATATATATATATATACCGATATATATATAAAATGTGTCCCTCGTGTCCTGTTTCTGGGTCGCTGCGTTTCGTATTGAATACTCGTATTTACGTGTCCTCTGTGTCTCGTGTCCTCGTGTCATGTGACTTAGATCTTGATCATTCTTTTCGTCAATTTGATCTTGTAAAGTCTTGGAGCTTGTGCATTCGTCACATGGAGCTTTACCTGCTCTTTCTTCCTTCATCTTCAACTAAGCCAATTCTTGATCTTTCATGTCGATAACCCACAAGTGTTCCTTTTTCCATTCCTTGAGCTTGTGGATTTCAGTAAGAGTTGCATCAAGTTATTGCTTTTGAGAAATGTCTTCATGAAATATGCCTTTCAACAATCTCTGATTTGAATCCCTATTGTTAAATTGATACTTGGTTTATCAAACTTATAAAGATGTTTTTACATGTTAAAAATCACCATTAAAAAACTCAAAGTTAATGAAATGTGAAACATTTAGACAATTTGTAGCGAAAAAATGACAACAACAAATCACACAAAGGAAACGACGCCAGAAATTGATAACAGAGTTTGACTTATCTCAAAATCCTACATTTCTGACCTTGTCTTCAATGGGGAGACCTCTTTATTAAGGCTCAAATGCAAAAGCTTTACAAGGCAAGGCTTAACAAGCCACTTCTAAAACCAACTTTTAGATCTGCAACTCTGATACAAATTTTGACACCACAGGTGTATTTTGCGTGAAATACTGAGACTTTTGAGTATAGACTCTGCTACGCTACGTTTGCCTTTTCTGCTCAAGACCTCAGACTCAAATTTTGATTGCAGATTTGGATTCCACACGAAATTCTGTAACTTTGAGTATAGACTTGATAGGGTTTTCATAAAGTCCCCTAGATGTCCCTCGAGAGACTTAGCTTCGATCTATGTGTCTACAAAAGTATCGTACACCTCGAAAAATGTGCTAGCTTTGTACTTTGCCTCAATTTGTGTGAAAAAGTACAGTACAGTCTCGAACTACATGCCAAATCTGTTCAATCTCGATTTGCATGCCAATACTTCACCTCGTATTGCGTGCCTCTTTGCATTGGGATGCATTCCGATAAAATAATATTTTATATCTTTGGTGGAGGTCTACTATCCTGTTGGTGGTGGTTCTAAATTGGTGGAATCGCCAGATTTAGTGGTACATTTGGCGAAACCCCGCTATATTTAGCAAACTGTTTAGTGAAGGTTTTGACGATGAATCTTTGGTGGTGTTGCCAAATCTGGCACGATCCTTGCTAAATCTAGTGGATATGGTTATTTTTAACAAACTTTGGCACGCTTCATGAGGTGCCACATGTCGCCCTTCCATAGGGCCACATCATCCTAGTCAAACCACAAACATCATTAGTGCTTAGTCAGTGCCCAAGTCAACCAAGTGCCACGTCATCTGTACAGATTGTATTGACATGCCAAATGTCAGAGGTGCGAATTGTACAGGCTTGCCATGTGTCAGTCGTGCGGCTTGCTACATCATCCTTGACTTTGACTTTTTGCTTGAGTTGACTAGAACTTTGATTGTGAATAACTTTTGCATACAGACTTAATTTTAGCCCGTTGAAGTTGCGTTGGATTCATTTTTTTGAGCTCTACACAATGACACTATTTTCACTCGAATATGAAGACGTTGAATTTTTGGCCATTTTTGGATCAAATCCTCACCACTAAGACCTTTTGGACCCCCAAAAGGCTAAGTTTCAAAAAACAAGTGAGGTAATTGCCTCCCCACTTGATCAAAGTTTTTCACTATGTTCTGTGTACCTGGATCATCATATGAAGTTGTGCAAAATCCATAACAATTGAAAGTACATTGCTAGCTAACTGTAATTTTCCACACCCTCCTGCATTCATTACTTCAGATACTATGCATGCACTAAACATCAAAACATAAATAAATTCAAGGATGTTAACAACAATGAACCAACAACATATTTAATTCTCTTAACAAATTCTCACGACAAAATCTCATGATGCAACGCTGATGCTCCCTGATACACAACACCATTAGGTTTCAAAACATCTTCTTTGTCGACGTTTGTAGACATAAGTGAAAAGTTATTGCTTGCATTCACGAGCCTTTTCAATTGCCTTGTGCTAATCAATGAAGAATCATCTTTCATTCGATGAGCTTGAACAATGTATTCCACACCATCCTTGAAATGATGATACTTGTTTTCCTCCCTGAAGTAGATAGCCTTCCTATCAAACAATTTGTTGAAAAGTGTAACTAGGTTCGGTCTTCATAATGACATGTAATTGTGATTTTAGTAAATGATTTAAAGAAGAAAAATAATATTGTTATTGTGATGCGTGCTTCATGGGTTTTATGAGCAAGAGATTTTATTTTTAGATGGCTCCCATTGAGAGCCTTTAGGATTTATCATAAAAGTAAAAAAGAGTCAGTGTCATGTATGAAGAACCCTTCTTGGGCATGTTACAAATGTATATGAGTTAATAGAATGGTCTAGTAGCCCTCCAAGACAAGCACAAGGTATCCTTCTTCATGTCGGCTTCAATATGAAATGCAAAAACTCATGTCGGCTCACCTAAATGAAGACAACGAGTCATAATCTCATGTCAGCTAATTACATGGACAAACTACTATAAATAGGCAACTTGGCCTATTCCACAGTCAACAAGTTCGGATCTCTCTACAATTCGGATGTCTGTCATAGGGATAAGTTTGGTGCAATTACAGTGAGCTATTTTCGGTGAAATTACAGTAAGCAAGGTTCGGTATCATCACAGAAAGGAGGTATCTCTGTTTCAGTGTTATTACAGTCCAGGAAATACAGTTTCGGTGCCATATTAGTGTGATGACAGTTTGTTGATATCACAATCATGGTGAATATCTCAATATGCTTGGCTAGAAGATAATTCCAGTGAAATCACAATTCGTTGATGATGCTATTATGTTTCGGTACCATCTCAGTGATAAAGGCTCGATGCACCACAAAAGGAATCAATGTTATCACGTGGAAAAAGGACTCGGTGTCATCACAAAAGTAAGGTCTCGGTAATATGACAGCGAGGAGGTCTCATAGTAAAGGAGATCTCGGTGTCAAGATAGTGATAAGATCTCGGTGGTGACAATGTCTCGATGCTAAGAAGGTCGAAGTGGAAGAGGAGTCAAGAAGAAGGTTGATTGTCAAGAGAACTTGTGTCTTGGTCTTGGAGTGGCAAATAGGTCAAGGGTCTTGGTCTTGGTATTCATCAATTGGAATCTCTATAAGAAGAATTTTCGTGCGGGTGTTCCTCTAAAAAAGTGAGAGGTTTTGGCCTTGGCATATAACCTACATTCTCTGTCTCTTGTCTATTTATGTTCATGCATTGGTAGTTGTTTGATGAAGAAGAACACTAATAACTGAAACAAAAGAAGATCCTAAACTAATGGAGTAAAAAGAATTCACAAGCAGTTACTAATGGAAGAGAAATCACCTAATCCTTGATGCCCTAGATATCTCAACATGGAATCAGAGCTAAGGTGACTAAGTCAAGGAAGGGCATCTTACTAAGGGACACTCAAGGATAGTCCCATGCAGGTATTTCAACACATGCTTAGCAACAACCCAATGTGCATGTGATGGCTCCGCCATAAATTGACTCAAAGTGTTGACAACAAAACATATGTCTAGTCTAGTATTCACTAAGAACATCAATTCTCCAATAAATTTTTGGTACTCAAAAGGATTTTCCAAGTCAGGTCCAACAACTCCACCACAAAGTTTCTTGAAGTTTATTTCCATCAGAGTGCCCATAGACTTGCACTCCACCATCCCCAATCTTTCCAACAACTTGACAACATATTTTCCTTGAGAATGAAAATCTCACTAGGTCTTTGCCACACTTGTAAGCCTATGAATTAGTGCATCAAACTAAGATCTTTCATCTCAGACTCAAAGGCCAACTCCCTCTTACATTGGAGAATAAGACGCTCTCCACCTGTGAAGAATAAATCAACAACATATAATACTAGTATCAAAGGCATACCTTGGTCAACTTTGCATTAGAGGTTCAGATCAACATTGCTTCCAAGCTTCATCAAATAGCTATCAATGCAGACATACCGAGGCCTAGGGGCTCACAACAAGCCATAAAGGGCTTTCTGCAGCCCGCACACATGATTCTTCCCGTCATGCTCCTCAAAGCCCAATGGTTGCTCAAAGTATACTTCTTCCTTGAGAATGCCATGTAGAAATGCAGTCTTCACTTCCATTTGATGAAGTGTTTGTCTCTGGCTAGCAACAAGAGAAAAGATCGATCGAATCGTAGTATATTAGGCAACAAGTGAAAAAGTCTCATCATAGTCCTCTCCCTCTTTTTGGGAGAATCCGCTAGCCAAAATCCTTGCGTTGTATTTTTCAACACTTCCATCAACACCATGCTTGATTTTGTAAATCCACATTGAAGTCACAACAAATTTACCTTCTGGTCTTGGAACCACTTCCCATTCATCATTTTTCATGATGGACTCATATTCTTTAGCACTAACATCGTTCCAAAGTTGTTCTTTAACAACTTGTTCAAAAGTACATGGTTCAACTTGTATAATGTTGCTCATAGCTATAATGTATCCCTGGTATCGGCATGGCTTCTTGCTATCTCTGAAGGTTCCTCCTTGGGTAACATGTCTCTTAGAAACTTGTAAAGTGTCACAAAGCCATAATGGTCTCTTCCTAGTAGAGGAAGGATCACATTGAGGGGGATCCAAAGGATCCATTGGTGCCATGGGTTCATCCGAAAAATCAGGCTCCGGCTCAGGCATAGGAGGCTCTTCTTGCACATCCATGTCATCATCCTTTCTCTCAACATTAGCAAGGGGCGGAGTGCCCCTTGCTTTACCAAGAGCAACATTTGGATCAAATGTCACATCCCTACTAAAGTCTATATTCCCTTGACCAGGTACATATATTCTATAAGCTTTAGAATTTTCACAATAACCAACAAAAGTACCTTTCTTTACTAAAACTTCCAGCTTGGTCCTCTTCTCCTTCGGCACATGAAAGTAAATAAGGAAGTCAAAGATCCTAAGTGTCCAACATTGGGTTTCACACTTGTGAAGACTTCTTCATGAATCTTGTCACCTAAGACTCGGTGAGGGCTTCTATTTTGAACATAGACAATAGTGTTAGCAACTTCTCCCCATAGAAAGATTGATAGCTTTTGATTATGCAAACATAGCTTTGATTGCTTCCATGGCAGTCCTGTACTTCCTTTCAGCTACACCATTTTGTTCAGGGTTATACAGTATGGTGGTCTCCTTAATTCCAGTTTCCTTGCAAAAGTCAATGAATTCATTTGAAGTGAATTCTCCACCATTGTTTGTCCTCAAAACTTTGATCTTCTTTCCGGTTTGATTTTCTGCCAATCCCTTGAAGTCCCCGAACATGTGAAATGCTTGGTCCTTTTTCTTTAAGAAGAAAATCCATGAATTGCAAGAAAATCCATCCACAAAGATTATATAGTACAAATATCCTCCAAGAGAGGTCATAGGCATGGGTCCATAGAGATCAGAATGTATAAGTTGAAGAATTCAATCAGTCTTGCTACTACTAGAAGGAAATGGTCCTTTCACATGTTTTCAACATACACACAATGTTGTGAACATCTCGATAACATGCCAATTTTATCTTGAAATAATGATTTTTTGGCCTAGCCGATGTTCGTCAATTTTTATCGATATTTTGATGGTACCTTGATTTTATTTATGTTTGCCGATTTTTACCGATATTTTCCTGATTTTCTCGATTTTTTGGTTTTCCAGACCCTTGCCTATTTTATCTTGATGGCAATGTTCGCAACATTGCTTGCACATCCTTGACAAACTCCATCTTGATCTAGTCGCATCTCAGGCATCCCAGAAACCATCTTTCTCACATTAGGCAAAGCTTTGTAGTGAAGGCAAGCGAATCTGTGATGCAACAACTCACATTGATGAATACTATCATGGACCAATGCTTGGATTGGCCTTCCATTGAATTTGTAAAGGCCTTCAATTTTAGATACCAGAGTGAAAGCATCCTTCTAGCTAGGCTTCCTTGGCCAAGCAAGGACCTTTCCATTTATGGAAGCAACTTTGAATCCTTTGTCCTCCATGGCAGATATAGATACAAGATTCTTTTTCAATCTCGACACATATAAAATGTCTTGTAGATGCATAGTTTGACCAAAATCAAAATGAACGGAAACATACCCAGTCCCCTTAACAGTATGTAGCATTATCTCTAAGAATAATATTCAAATTGGATTCCCTCTCAACCAGGTTTGGGAGGATTTCATGATAACCGATGAAGTGTCTAGAAGCCCCACAATCTACTAACCAACTATCAAAAGAATCCGGAGGAGAGGAACTAGAAAGAGAAAAAATAAGAAAGTATTGGGATTGAGTTTCAACTGCATTATTATCATACCTTGAATTCCTTGATCTCTTAGGAGAACGACGGGTCTCTTTTCTGGTAGTGGGTCCTCCTCTCTTCCTTCTTTGATCAAAGTTGTTCCTTGGAGCATTTCTTCCTTTCGGACAATCTCGAGCATAGTAATCATTTAAGAAGAAAATCCATGACTTGCGGGAAAAGTGATCCACAAAGATTATATAGTACAAATATCCTCCAAGAGAGGTCATAGGCATGGGTCCATAGAGATCAAAATATATAAGTTGAAGTATTCCATCAGTCTTGCTACTACTAGAAGGAAATGGTCCTTTCACATGTTTTTCACTTGCACACAATGTTGTGAACATCTCGATAACATCTCGATTTTATCTTGAAATCACATTTCTTTGGCCTAACCAATGTTTGTCAATTTTTACCGATATTTTGATGGTACCTTGATTTTGCTAATGTTTGTCGATTTTTACTAATTTTTTCCCGATTTTCCCGATTTTTGGTTTTCTGGACCCTTGCCAATTTTATCCCGATGCCAATGTTTGCAACATTGCTTGCACATCCTTGACAATCTTGATCTTGATCTTGATCTAGTCGTATCATGATTATTAGGCATCCCAAAAACCATCTTTCTCACATTAGGCAAAGCTTTGTAGTGAAGGTGAGCAAATCTTTGATGCAACAACTCAAATGGATGAGTACTATCATGGACCAATGCTTGGATTGGTCTTCCATTGAATTTGTAAAGGTCTTCAATTCTAGATCCCAGAGTGAAGGCATCCTTCAAGCTAGACTTCCTTGGCCAAGCAAGGATGTTTCCATTTGTGAAAGTGTTATGAATATAATTCATAACAAGTAAATAAATAAAATAAATGTAAATATTAAATAATCAAACACTGATTATGTTAAATAGTCATTAGTTAAGTGAAAAAGCATGTCTAAAAGACATGCCTAATCATGAAAGGTCACCTACCTAGGTACAAAAGTAGGGCCTCATTGTAACATTCATCATCACTCATACATTTATATATATAATAAATTATTATTTAAAATACTTCTTGTGTATTTTTAACATATTAAGTCAACAAGCTATCAGTTTTTATGCTTCAGTGGTATCGGAGCTATGGCGCACAATATAATCATGTGGGTCTTTGAACGTTGTTCGCCGCACAATGTGCCATTACGTTCACATCCAGAAGGCGTTGAGCAATCTAGTAAAATTCAAGAAGCGTTTCGGTAATTAGAAAAATCATGTGCAGAAGTTTCAGCATGTCTAAAGAAAAGTTATGTAGAGGAAGACAATAGTGACAGTGAAGGAACGAAACAAGGTGAAGCATTAGATAATTATGATGTTGAATATGAAGCTGATATAGATCAAGATGAGGATCCAGATGGAGTTGATCTTGATATGGATGAGAATGATATAGATCAAGATGATCCGGATGAAGATGATGTGGATGAGGACTATCTTGAGAAACAAGAAGATGAACAATATCATAACAAGGAAGAAAACACTGACATGAAAGAGGCTAACAATAAAAAATGCCCAAATCGAGGAAGTGATGTTGATCATGATGAAATAAGAATTCTTCAGGTAACATGAATGAAAATGAAAATCAAAGGATGACAAAATGACAAAATGACAAAAATGACAAAATGTCTAGAAGCATTGATCGCACTGCCCATGAGCCAACTTGTGATGAGAGGGTAAATGGACTGTCAGGAATTGTGTATGTGTTTGTAGGAGATAGACAGGAAGCGATTAATAAGTGGCTCACTACCCAGTCAAGCAGATGCGGAATCAGATGCAATTGTCAGAGATTTCAAGATACTAAGCCCAACAGAAATGCCTAGTGGGGGTAATTTTTCTATGAACTTGGATGCTGACAACAATGTTCCTGTAATTGAGAGTCATGTTGTTCATTCGGATGAAAGTCAAACCTATGCTATTTATAACTCTGAATCAGATTCAGAAAATTTGTCTGTATTTGATGTGAACCATGGACAATACACTAACATTGTCACTGTTGCGGGAATTTGTGAATCCAACAATCCTTTTCAAAGCTTACCAACGACTGAGGAAATAAAAGGTAAGGAGTTATCCTTGGCTACTGAGTTAAGCGCAACTCCTGATGAACCACATAAAAGAAACTTGAGCTCAGATGTGAGTGTTCAGGAGCTATATTTTCCAGCTTTGGATGGACAATTGACAGAGCTTGAGGTCAATAGAGAGGAGAACAAAAATAACACTACATATTGCAAAATTTAGGAAAAGTGACTCTTATCAACTCAAAGAAGTTCCACAAGATATGCAATTGCCTTCTATATCTAGTGGCATTTTTAGAGAAGCAGTGGCTTTAAGCAGAGATTCTGAGACCAGCAGTCAGAAAAGCTATAATTTCAAAGTACCCATTAGGAGAAACTCTGAGACCAACAGTGAGAAAAGTTGCGGAGATGAAGTACGCAACAACAGAGACTCCGAAATCTGCCATACAAGTTACAGTTATGGGAGTAGTTTGTATGTTGGATCTAGTGCTTCATTAGAGGTGCAAGTAAGTGCACGCAATTCATTGAGACATGCAAGCGAGGTGGGAAATAGCAAGAACATCAACCCTTCAGCAATTGAAGAAATACAAAGCAAGCCAGTGTCAGAAGCTCCTGAAGAATGTTGTAATGTTTTGACAGTAGATATGCTTTACATCGAAGAGGGAAATATATTTTTTGGTGTATTGGTTGATGGTCAGGGAAGGCTTCGGGCATTTGGGGCCAGTGTCTAGAGTCCCACTAGAAATAATATTTCGTTTGTGACTAGAATTCCAAGGTATGCCGTTAGTCAGATTTTAGAGAGGATTATTCACGGATTTCCCAGTTTCTCACGACCATTTCTTGATTTTCTGTAGTCTATGCTATAGCATAAGGCAAGCTCCCCGCCGTCTTACCTGTACATGCAACCAGTCGCAGTCTGGTCCACTGCTCCCTATCGGAACCCTGTCCCCGTTCACACTGGAACCCTGTGCAGGTTCCCACTAGAACCCTGTCCACATTCACATTGCTCAGCATCCCTACTCAGCATATAGTGTTGCCTGACCCCGCTACAACCTTATCCACCCATCACCGTGCTCTCGTCCCTCATGCGGACAATAACGCTGTCCACCAACCCACGCATGTCAGTAGAGAACAAGTCATGTTCTGTCTCCATTCCCCTGCCCGTGTCCAGACAGGAGTCCGTGCTTGACCATCCCCTATCCAGCCTCTTCGACTGCCTCTTGCCGTGGATCACATCCACGTCTGCCCCATCGTCTGTTCGCTGCCAAACATCAGACACGACTCCAGTTCTGTTCGGATAACCTATCATGAATCCGTCAAATGATGAATGAAGCATCGTGATGGTTGTCGATTCGGTAATATGTATTAAGGTAATATACATATAAAGTTATATATATATATATATATATATATATATATATATATATATATATATATATATATATATATATATAAACTTAATTATATATAATATATATAATAAATAGATATTATAACTTTATAATATATATATTTTATAAAAAAAATATTATTATTATTATTATTATTTAAAGAAAACTATATTAAAAAAAATGAGTTATAAAAAATAAAAATATTATATAATAAATAGATATTATAACTTTATAATATATATATTTTATAAAAAAAATATTATTATTATTATTATTATTTAAAGAAAACTATATTAAAAAAAATGAGTTATAAAAAATAAAAATAAAATTAGAGTTATTAAAAAAATAAAAAAAAAATCCAAGGGAATATTACTAATGAGCTACATGACGAGAGGATGGCCAGATTATATACATCGAGACGACAAACACTAAGTGAAGAAAATCCACAGCATTAACGCTTTGAGGACAAAGCTTTCGAAGAAAGGGGCTATGTTATGAATATAATTCATAACAATTAAATAAATACAATAAATGTAAATATCAAATAATCAAATATTGATTATGTTAAATAGTCATTAGTTAAGTGAAAAGGAATGTCTAAAAGACATGCCTAATCATGAAAGGTCACCTACCTAGGTATACAAGCAGGGCCTCATTGGTACATGCATCATCACTCATACATTTATATATATAATAAATTATTATTTAAAATACCTCTTGTGTATTTTTATCATATTAAGTAAACAAGCTATCAGTTTTTATGCTTCAGAAAGCAACTTTGAATCCTTTGTCCTCCATGGCAGATATAGATACAAGATTCTTTTCAATCTCAACAGATACAAAACGTCTTGTAGATGTATAGTTTGACCAAAATCCAAATGAAAGGAAACATACCTAGTCCCCTAAATAGGATATGTAGCATTATCTCCAAGAATAATCTTCAAATTGGACTCCCTCTCAACCAGGTTTGGGAAGACTTCATGATAACCAATGAAGCGTCTAGAAGCCCCACTATCTACTAACCAACTATCAAAAGAATCTGGAGGAGAGGAACTAGAAAGAGAAAAAATAAGAAAGTATTGGGATTGAGTTTCAGCTGCATTATTATCATACGTTGAATTCCTTGATCTCTTAGGAGCACGATGAATCTATTTTTTGGCAGTGGGTCCTCCTCTCTTCCTTCTTTGATCAAACTTGTTCCTTGGAGCATTTCTTCCTTCCAGACAATCTCGGGCATAGTAACCATGCTTGTGGCACTTTTACCATTGGATCTTGGACATGTCCTTCTTGAATCCTCTATTATTGTTCTTGAACCCTTGACCTTGCTTTCTTCACTTCCAATTTGAGGGCCTTCCTTTCTCTTTCTTCTTCTTGTCTTGGGCAGAAAATGCAATAGGTTCTCCATTTTTATACTTTTGAATTCTTCCTGTAGAGATCATCCTGGACTCCTCTTGAGTGCACTTGCCTAAGAGCTCATCAAATGTGATGAGCTTGTCATTGTTGCTAATGGTTGTGATAAATGTCTCCCAATAAATAGGTAGGCCTCTAGGTGTAATCAACATCATCTATCTATCTGGTACAATCTCACCAATAGACAAAAGTTGATCGCTGACTTGTGATATCCTCATGAAGTTTCATCTTGATGTCCCTAAGTGAATTCTTCAAAGTGATGATATGGCTCTGATTGTTGACCTCATGCATTCAAATCAAGTTGTCATACATTTCCTTAGACTTCTTCACCTTTGACACATAAGTAATCAGATGATCCTTCGAGGAATCAATAATGATATTTTAGCTTTGATTTCTCCTTTCTTGTACTTGGACTTGGCAGCAAGAGTTGCATTCTCCAGAGGCTCAGTTATCTTGCCTTCAACATATTCCATAACATCATTCTCTTCCAAAGTCAAATTCAACCTTTCCCTCCAAGCAACAAGGTTGGAGGAATCATTTAGTTTCTCCTCAATCTTGAAGTATGAGGTAGACATCTTGACCAAGTCAAATGATCTTCAACAACAGATAAGATATCTTCAAGGGGTGATTGCTCTTGTCTCCTTGGGCTTGTCTTCACCTCAACTCTAATACCATGTTAATTTTTCACAATGTTCTATGTTGTAACAATCACTTAAACAATTTCTTCTTCTAGTAGCATTCACTTTTCAATTTAATATTCAATCACCCAATAACAATAATCAATTGTAGATAGAACAGTAAACAATATGCACAATAGAAGACAACCAAGATCAATGAGACACAGAGATTTAGGTCAAAGACCAGGGAAAAACCCCACAAGGAGGAAAACCCAACCAAATTCTTCTTCTATTAAATCAAATGTTCAATAGAGATAATCCAAATTGTACATCCATCAACAAGTCAAAGTCAAGCTTTGACTATTCCAATTCAACAAATCCAAAAACCAATCAATTATAATTTATGAGAGATAAAGTCTAATTTGGTCAAAGTACCAGTCCACAATTTTCGGCCCTATGAAAGTGCAGTCAATTGCAGTGAACAACCTGACCTAACTAGTCAAGTCAACAGTCAAAATTGCTCAGAAAATTTTGGTCAACCCAGTAATGAATGTGGCCTTCCATCTTCAGTCAAACCCAGTCAAAACAAATCCAAAAACCTTCTTGCAACTCGGTCAAATCCCAGTCAACCTGCGGTCAAACCATGGATAGAATCTGCGGTCAAACTAGTCAAAGTATGGCCAGAAGTTCAGTCAAAGTCTCCCTGAATTCAGCCTCCCAAAACAGAAAAAATTCGGTGAAGCCAAGTCAAATCAGCCAAAGTCAATGCTGGTGAAAGAATGCTTAAAACAGAAAGTCAAAGTTGATCAACATAATTCTTCTCTCTCCTTCGCACGTGTAAACTTGTCCTTGCAATTTTCAGAAGTGTGTGAACCATTTGATGAATGATGTGAAGTAATGATGATATCTCCAAGTGTGGTCAAGATACTCATATCTATATGGGTTGTAGGAGGGTCAATTTCTCTCTCTAAGCTGACTTGACTTTTTCATGTTGACTTGGACCAGCATAATAATAACAATATTTTCCATGTGCAAATTTAATTTTTCTCAAGTAGAAGAGGGGTCTCCTTAGGGGTTGCTGGGCTTCTCTAATGGGGGAATTGCTCCCTCATCTGCCAATTTTTGACAGGAAGAAGGACGAATTCATCTCTACCATTTATCTCTCTCTCATTGACTTTGCATGTGTGAGTTTCTGGGCAATTTCTGGGTAGCAGGTTGAACTGGGCAGCAGGGCCGAGTTTTTGGGCATATTCTGAGAAGCCAAAATTCGAACTAGGCAGATCAGAGAGGGCCAAAGTTGAAGGGCAGAAAATTGACTTGACAAGAGGGCTGGTTGATGAGGTTTGATCATAGCATTGTTGGTCAGTTTGACCTCATAGTTGATTAGCAACATTAGGTGTATCTCTTGTTGAACTGAATAATTTCTTAAGGAAAAGGTTGCTGAGTTCTTTTCCCAAGTGGGTTTTCCAAGGGTAAATCTTGTGTTCTCTTTGTGCATTGTGTTCTCTGCTGTCCTTATAGATTTATGATTGAATTTCTAAAGTGTAATTGGTTAATGCTACACTGGAAGTGCTAAAAGAATATCTACATTTGAAGTAATTATCAATATTTCAGAAATTTGTGCTAGTATCTATTGCACTCGAAAAATCATCAAGGATAACTATTAACAACAGATTACCAAATCTACCAATGAGAGACTTCAGTCACAACGTCATAATAAGGTAAAATGAAGATGAAAAAATTGACAAGAAGGATATTACCAAAAGCATAGGATGGATAGATTAAACATAAAATACTTTGAATTGCACAACATGCAAGATGATGATGGAAAAAGTAAAGTGGCATTAATAGATATGCAAGGACATGCATACAATTGGTTCAGCGGGCTCCATGACTGAGTTAGATACGAAGGTGATTACAATGTGGTAGTTTACATAGTTGAAATATATTTTCTTGGTCTGCCTGATGAATTCGGTTGGATTGAAGTGAAATATTAACTGCTGTAATTTAATATTTCAGATTCAGCATTAAGGCTGAAGGTTCATAAGAAATAGTTCTAGAAATCCTCAGGTAAATGGGTTGAAATTTCTAAATTTGCATTAAAAGTCAACTCTCTAAATTTCTATAAAGAATGCCAAAATGGTAACAATGAAGACAAAGCTAGACTACGAACACTCAAACGTAAATCTGAGGGTAGATTAACAATACTGATTGATATGCAAGCCCAACCACTGTCATCTCAAAGGCTGCTAGATTTTCCAGCTAATATTGCCCCACCTCAAAGCCACATCAGATTACCTAATTTACCAATGAGAAGACTTCATCATGAGATCATAGTAAGGTAAAGTGAACATGAAAATAATTGACAGCGAGGATAATAGGAAAAAACCAAAGAATGTCTTGAATTGCACCACATTGAAGATGATGATGAAAAATTAAAGTAACATCAATAATTGTGCAAGGACATGTATACAATTGGTTCAGAGGACTCTATGACTGAGTTAGATGATAATGGTGATTACAATGTGGTAGTTGACAGTATTTTTGGAAATAAAGATTATCCCAAAGATGTTCTTAACATCTATCTTCTGCATCCAATAACCTAGTAGTAGTGTAAGATTAATTGGGAATAAAGCCAACAATCAAAACAGGGTCCCTCTGACATCTACAAAAAGGAAATGCAGATATGTTGCTTCTTACCATGGGGCACCTTGATGGGACCTGCAACTAGAATCCATGACAAAAACATAAGAAAATTTACCAAGGAGATGGGATACTGGAATATAATAAATTCAAAATGGATAAAGAAAGCATTCCTAGGATTTCTCTAGCAACGATAAAGGAATTTTACAACCAAGGACCCTGAATTTTTGAGGGTCTACAAAAAGGAAATGCAGATATGTTGCTTCTTACCACGGGCCACCTTGATGGGACCTGCAACTAGAATCCATGACAAAAAGATAAGAAATTTTACCTAGCATATGGGATACTGGAATATAAAAAATTCAAAATGGATAAAGAAGGCATTCCTAGAATTTCTCTAGTAACGATAAAAGGAATTTTACAACCAAGGACCCTGAAATTTTGAGGGTTTACAAAAACTAAAAATGCAATAATATTTTTGGATTCTGAAACACACAACTTTATTGATATTAGCATTGCGAAAAGATTTAATGTCTTCATATATCCCACTAAAGATCTAACAGTCATGGTGGCAAATGGCAAAGAGATCATTGTGATTGGAAAATGTCATGAAGTATGTGTACAAATACATGATTTCAACCTAGGACATGCTTTTACACTTTAAAGTTTACCATTTGGTGGAATGGATGTAGTTTTAGGTGCCGAAGGGTTCATGCAGTGAGGTGCTTATGCTACCAATCTTGAACAACAATTCATGGAATTCAGATGGCAATGAGAGATTTATAAGTTGTTTGGATTTGAACCATTCCTTACCAAAACAAGCAATTCACAACTATTGAAGAAGATAGATTGCAGGGTGTGCCAACCGACAGTATGAAAGAACATTTCTTTCAAGAAATTGTTTCCTGATGAACAAACCTCTCTAATAAGTTCATTGAGACAAAAGCTTTTTGGGGGGGAGGACATGCGATATACCTAGGGTATAATAGTAATATAAAGAAAATATAACTTGAAACACACACATACACTCAATACACACATATTATTAATATATATGCTGGTTTATTGATCTTATCTTCCTGACTAACAATGTAATTTCATCAGTAGCATTAAAGATGACATATCTAAAATTGGGCTAATACTGTGATTCTTGTTCAATGTCCATATAGTTTTGTCAATCGATATTATATCCCTTCTAATTGTTATTGTTTAATAAATTCTCACACAAAGGATTGCAGATATATTTTAACTTTATATGTTAGAAGCAATTGTTTTCTTTATCGATTCAAGCATTCTGTCCTGATTAGTTGTGATGTTTCTCCAGGATATCCTTCGACTGCTTACTTTATGGTTCAACCATGGGGCTACTGCTCAAGTGCAGGTAGCTTTGCAAGAAGGGTTTTCATATGTTAATATTGATACCTGGTTGGTAGTATTGCCACAGATAATTGCAAGAATTCACTCAAACATTCCAGCTGTAAGAGAACTGATTCAGTCACTGTTGGTGCGAATTGGAGGAAGCCACCCACAGGTTTGCTTACTAATAATCTGCTTCTTCTTGATTGTATGTTTCTATGAACTATGTTTATATCTCACTACTTAAGCTATGAAATACATTTTTGTCACTTTTTATCTATGTTGCACTAGTTATTGAGATGGGAGAATGGCAGGGATTGGGGGATGCATTCCCCGAATAGCTACAGCGCACCTCCAAATTGTTCAAGGGGTTACTATATATATATATCTATATCTATATATATCACTTTTTACTATTTTTTTGAGTAATTTCAATTTACTATTCTAGTCTTCATACCTTAATATCTACTATTTTTCTTAGCACTAAGCAGAGTCTCGAATAATGAATGGAGAATTCAAATAAATGTAGTTTCTCATATATATATATATATATATATATATATATATATATATATATATATTCCGGAATAAGAGCATATAAAAGCACATTACCTTTAATTACATAGCATTAGTAGGGCGCTAGGGTTGAATATTGGGCTTCCCCACTCATAAATTCTTGTATCTAGGAAACATTTAGGGAGGACGCCCATAAGCACCGCTTTTGGGGAAATACGGCTCCCACATTGGGGAAATATTTGACCCAACATTTCCTCAAAAGGGGGATGCACGGAAATGTTTCCCTAGGTGGCCCCTATTTTGGGAGTGTGCCCCCACCTTGGGAGATTCGTGACTATGGAATGCTGTATTTTCTCCATGGCACATGTTTTGAGGAGCATGATTACATGCATGGGTGTTGGATCTACCTTGGAGGAGGAGCACTAGCTACTAAGGGTAGGATTATTAGCCCTAGGAGCATTGGGATCACTTAGGATGCCTTAGGAGGATGTGTTAAGTTGACTCAAGAATTCCTGGATTGAGGGCATGTTTCTTAAGGTTGATTTGGACCCAAGGCACATATTAAGGAGGAATCCATGTTTGGAGAGTTCACCATTTGAGGAGCCTTGTCTTGACATGTGAACACCTTGAAGAGATAGTGCTTTACTAGGATACTTTATCTTGAGGATTAGATTAAGTTTCTTATGAACCTATTCCATTTTACTATTGTTTCCCTCCCTCACCTTTTCTATTTAAAGGGAAGGAAGAACTTTAGTTGTGGTAATCATGTAGAAGCACATGAGGGTTCATTGTGTTGATTTTTGGTAGCATCAGATGTGCTCGATGTCTCAAAATTTGTTGGGAGGCTTAGGGACATGCATTCTCCAATACCGAGAAACTGTTTTGGGAAATTCCACTCAGAGGCAGTTTTATTAAAATAACTAATTATTTTTAATGGGACCCTAAGTCTAACCTTAGGAAATTAAAATAATTAATGGGTATTAATCTAAACTGTGGGTGTAACTTCTAGAAGAAGACAAGGATCAAGTGAAAATGATCTAAGCCATTGATTAGAAGTTAATTTGGGCCATTGGTTGTCCAACAGAAAGATATAAGAAGAGGCTTGAGGGGACTTGGAGAATGCATATCGCGGGAAGATCAGATGATTGATTTTCTGAAGCAGAGTAGCTTCCGGAAAGAATTTTGAGGCGATCTTTTGCAGAGAGGGGCATGGATAGTATTTGTTGAGGAGTCTTTTCCGGGCCAGAGAGTACAAGGCACAGAGGACAGATTGCCTTCCAAAGAGAGGCTGACGTTGGCCCACACAGTGGCAGCGCAAAGCCTAGAGGGAGATTGAATTTCTTGCTGAGGAAATCGAGCTTCCGGGAGGCGGGGTGTCAGACCGGGAGGCTGGAAATCAAAGTTTCTAGGCAGCAGAGGATCCGAAGAAGGAGCAGCGCGGTCCCAATGGAGGTGACGTAGACACTGCATAGGGTCGACATAGTTCTGAACAGAAGTTGACACAGAGCCTCTTTCCAACGAGATCATGGGTTAGATTCTTCCAGCGACAGGGTGAGAGCATCTCACTACTTATTTTGTCCAGTTTCTCTCTGTATAGGATATCTATTTGGGCATCCAATGAATTTTACTCAGAATTACTACTGCATCATAATAAAATCCTCAGCTGCTGCACCGATTTTCTTGCATTGATTTTTTTCGGGGACGTTTGTCCAAAAATAACTGTGTAGATGTGAATTACTACTGCATAATAATAAAACCCTCAGATGCTGCACCGATTTTCTCGCATTGAGTTTTTCTGGGGATGTTTGTTCAAAAATAACTGTGTAGGTGTGTGTGTGTGTGTTGTATTTGTTTCCTATTCAGTTTCTTGTTTCCGCCTATAATTTTAATGGTGTAGGATGTTGTGTATTCGTTTCAGTGTTTACTGTAGGAAACAATAAATAATTTGCTGCAATAGTGATTCGGGATTCCGAATTTTCACACATTGCACCATTTGTATCTTGAAGATGAACTTGTCTTGAGTCTTTGTACTTGTCTTTATACATAGGGGGAAGGTACTAAAGTTTGTAAGGGGAAAATCTATCGGAGACATAAATTGATAGGGTTCAAATCATTGTTTGATAAGGACTTATGGTTTGTGGGAAAGATGTTAACTTTCGAGGTTTACACCATGCTTGATGGTGCTTCAAGTGACATTGGGTGCATGATGTGTTGATTACCCTTGGTTGTACTATGATGGACATACACGTTGGACATAATTTTCTCATGGGGTGCTATGCCCTGTCTTGATTCATATGTGGCACACTTCCTTGGAGCTTTGGGTTCCTACATGGCTTAATGGCTTTCTTCATGGAGTTCACACATGGTGAAGTTGGGTGGAGGATGACGTAGTTTGGAGGAGCATTGGGAATCTTGGAAGAGGGCATTGAGCCCTAGATTGCATGGGAACACTCTATTGCTTGCAATGTCATTGAAATCAAAATTGGGATAAAATCGAAAAGGGTCCAAAAAATGATAAAATGATGAATATTAGGAAAATATCGATAAAAATCAACAAAAATTAGCTATATATATATATATATATATAAAAGCATTGAAAGCATCAACAACATTAAATGCATTACCAAATAAATGTGAAAAGAAAACTAATATATAAGATGCATAATATGCCTATTGCTACATCACACGTCAACATGTTCTGAATCTTGAATGCTGAATTAGCCTCAAAATATCAACAAAAAATATAATAAATGGATCTCACCATATTGAGTCCTCTACAATGAAATTAGATACATAAACTAGTGATTTACCCTGCCCCTTTTACAAGCACAGGTGATGGCTTTTCCTCTAGAGAAAAAAAGCCATGGGGTTGGCGTTGGACTCTAATATCCTCCTTTGCTCTCCAAACCCTTTTCATTGTTTGCAAAATGAGAGAAAAATGTCAAAAGGATTCACTTAAATCCAATGTTATTGGAACCAAATGTAATATCCCTAAGGATTACAATCACAAACACATCATGCATGGCAAAAATACCCACCAAAAATTACACACAAACCAAACACCATGAAATGAGCCAAAAACTGCGCTGCTCTGAGCCATTTTATTATAAAAGTATGGGGTTACAATCAGGTCTTTGGAAAGTGTGCGCCTGGGCAAGTTACCAAATCCCAAGTAATGAAAACAAGTGTCCCGACTGTTGTGTCGCTGTTCCCTCTATGGGTCTGTGCTGATCCCCCAAAAAACTGAGCTGCTAGTTGTGAAGAATGGATGATTTGGTCCCCTTCCGGTTTTAAATTTTTTTCAGAAAACTAACCCCGTTCTCTCCTACAATAACCCACCAAAACCCAACAAGGGTTTGGCCAAATGCTGACCTTGAAATTTCGGCACAATTTCCCCTCACTTCACTGTTTGCTAGGTATTTTGACCCATCTGTGATTGTCACTGTTGAAGGTCCCCAAAATGGTTGCAATACTCAACAAAGGCCCCCCCTGAATGATCCCACAAGCTACAACCCTCGATCCTTCTCTTCCGCAACTCCCACGTGTCGCACAAAGTACCACTACGTAGGCCCATGCAGTCCTTGGTATGAATGGCTTGGTCTCTGCAATCTCTGACGAATTGGGGCCCTGAAAGTACTGTAAGTCCCCAACAAGTAAAGGCTTGAAGTTGTCCCTGAAAGCTCAACAAAATTCCTACTCTACAACCGACTTCTCCATGAGCAGCGTATTCCTCTTCTGTGTCCCACGTACTCCCCAGCTTCACGAATTCATTAGATAAACTCCCTGGACAGATCTAAAAGGATGAAAAACACCTCATAGCACTGGCACTCTAAGTCCAACGAAGGTAGGGTGAGATTCTCGCTTGAAAATCTCGTGTGCTCAATAGCACATGCAGACTTGGCTCTCAGCTCAAGCATGCTAATCAAGGGTGAATGTTCAAATGATCAAAGATGCCCCATATTGAGTGCCTTTTATTTTGTCATTGAGCCTCCAATTTCCCCCATGTGGGACCCATCCTTTGATTTCCTCACTTTTCCCTCCAAGAGTGCCTATTTCCAAGAGGAGAGCATATTCCCTTTTGTGGATACCCCCATCGTCCACTAGCCATCTGATTTTCTCCTTTCCTCCTATGTTGGGCCCTTACCTTATCTCAAAACTCCAAGTGGGGTCCCGCAACCCACTTTTCCTAAGTATTAGTCCAAATTATGACAAAAATGACAAAAGTGATATTTCCCCTTAGTAATATTGCTATGTGGGAATATCACAGTCCTCCCCGGCAAAATGTTACTTATCCTCAAGCAACTGCAATGCTGGATGCTGAAGAATCTTTTCCCCCTCCCAAGTGGCATCCTCCTCGGGTAGGTTCTTCCACCTGACCAAAAACTCCCTGATGATCCTACTTCTCAACTGTTGATTTGGGGTAGCATTGGATGTTCTCTAGCCATGAAAATTGGTAGAGAGGCTAAAGCACATGAGATCTCCAAGCCTTAGAAATGGTTTGGATAGATTGTATGCGGTTTGGAAGATATTAAAATAATTAATATTTTTAATGGAGTTACTAAGTCTAAGCTTAGGAAAAATAAAATATTAATGGGTATTAATATAAAACTGGGTTAGAAGGTTCCAAAAGTCATGGATCAAGCCAAATATAATCTTAGCCATTGATTAGAGATTTAATCTCGGCCGTTGAAGGACCAACGAGAAAAGTATAAGAGGAGGCTTGAGGGTTAGTTGGAAGATACGCCCGAGTGATTAGTGATTCATTTTGCTAGAGCGAGGTTCTAAGCAAAAGTGAATCAATGATCAGCAGCGAGGGGCAGTGAGTACTGGACAGAGAGGTAGAGAGAGTATTGAGAGACCAGTGCAGAAGTGGGGAGAGTGAGAGCAGCAACCATTTCAGGCCACGCAGAGCCCAGCAGAGACAACACAAAGGCTAGAGGGACTGCGTCATCCATGCAGAGGCTGCTGGAGTAACGCAGAGGGTCCCGGCGGCTGCACAATGCCTCAGAGGGTTGATGCCGAGGGTCCTAGGGATGACGTAGGTTAACAAGAGGCTAACGTGGAGGCCAGAAGGGCCAGCGCTGAGCTTTAGAGTCGTTGGAGAGGGTTTTGTGGGACAGGTTTTATGAATACCTGTTTCCGAATATAGAGGTATTGTTGCCGTGTATTTTCCCCTATCAGGTGAGCCGGTTAGGCACCCAGTTGTACTCAACGAAATACTGCATAATAATAAACCCTCAAAATAACTGCATCGGTTTTCTTGCATTGGGTCTTTTTGGGGACATTTGTCCAAAAATAACGGTGTCACTTGTGTGTTTGTTTTCTTTCAGCTGATGATCTGCAGATGTTGTGACTGTATTGCATTTATTTCGGTATTTAAATGTTTTAAATAACTTGTTCAAAATTTACAAGTAGAAGAAATAAACCACCAGAATACAGATTAATTTTCTAATGGATAGACTTAGAAATTCAACATGGTATCAGAGTGTGGTTATAGATCATAGGAGAGCTGAAGGCATCAACTAAGCAGAGCATTTGTAGCAAAATCCGCTGTCTTGAGTGACAGTAGCTGATCCTTGAAGAAGCAACAGAGGAAGGGTTGACGCAGAGGGATTGCGTCATCAGTTTAGGCCAAAGAGAGGCCAATGCAGAGGCTGAGGAGGGCAGAGAGAGGCTTACGCAGATCCACGTAGAGACCAGGAGGGTTGACGCAGTGCTTGAGGGAGCTATCTTTGCTGTAGCTGAGATTGCACAGAGCCCAGAGGCTCAATCTTTCAGTTGTTGGGGCAAAGGAAGCTGTGGGCAGTGTGCAGGAGTGAAGCTAGTGGGGTACTGTGGTCAGAACAATACCTAACAGGGCAAGACCAAGGTAGAGGGAGTTGCTGCCGAGGTGGATTTCTAGCTAAGGAATTCAGATCAGTGTTGTAGTTGCACAGATGATCGGAGAAGAGCAACTTGACAGTTGGCAGAAGGATTTCCAGGAGGGAAATCAGGACTCAGAGGGAGTCCAGAAGAGAACTTCCAGACAGGAAGTAGAAAGACTCGGAGGAGTCGAACCGAAAACTTCCAAACGGGAAGTAGAGAGACTCAGCAGGAGTCGAACTGAGAACTTCCAGGCGGGAAGTAGAGAGACTCAGAGGAGTCGACAGAGAATAGTAGAGAGATGGCCGTGAATGGGTTGAGAGATCAGGACAGGCTGGACACAACATCCAACTTTGTGGTCTAGAAGGCTAGGATCTTGTCCATTCTAGACAAACATCGTATCAAGGGCTTTGCCTTGAGAGTAATGGCTATCCTAGTTGACCCAGTAGCTAATGAAAGGTATGAGGAGGCAATGGCTAAGGCAAAGTGCATCATCCTTGATGGGGTCAAGGATCATGTGGTCCAACATATTGCCGAGAAGGAAACGACAAAGGAGATGTGGGACACTTCGAAGACAGTGTACTAGCATACTTCCGTGCAAAGGAAGATGGTCTTTGAGAATCAGCTAAGGTCATACCAGATGCAGAAGGGAGAGCAGATAGATCTCTTCCTCGATCGGTTGAAGGAGATGCGTGACCAACTGACTTCCATAGGGGCCACGCCAGATCAGGAGTGGATGTTAAGGACCGTACTTAACGTAGTCTTGGAGGAGTGGGAGACATTTGTCCAGAGCATACTGGGAAGGGCGAGTCTTCTAGATTGCTAAGAACTGTGGGCGGCTCTTCGTCAAGAAGAGATTAGACGACTGACCAAGACAGGGAGTAGCAGCAAAGGGGTCAAGAAGGTAGAGGAAGAGGATGCAGCTTTGGCATTTGCGGGAAAGCAAGAGGAGAGGAAGAAGGACCTCTCCAAGGTCAAGTGCTTCCATTGTGGGGAATTGGGTCACTATGCGAACCAGTGTCCGAGGAAGAAGAGTAAGGGAGAGGCTTCTGACTCTAAGGTAGTGCCACCCAAGGCAGAGAAAGATGTTGAGGAGGATGATTGTGCCATGAGTGCTCATGTGCCACTTGAGAAGAAGTGGGGAGACATCGAGTTGCAGTCAGGAGGACTATAGGCGATGAGGGGCAGGATCCTTGAGGTACCCAACCTCTTGGATTATACGTTGCTACAAGAGCCCGAAGAGGAGTAGCAGGACTGGCAGATGTAGGTAGAGATGGATGCGACTGAAGCGACAGAGAGTGCTACAGTGCAGGAGTCCCCGGACAGCGCGAGGCTAGCAGGTGACACAATCCTTGGAGGGTGACGTAGTTCCAGAAGATAGCTTGGAGCAGCTTTGTTGTCTAGCTAAGGAACAGTGGAAGTTCTGTGGGACCAATCATCCGGTTGCTGATTAGTCGGAATATCTGTCTCTAGAGAAAGGTACTTCTACCAAGGAAAAATTTGAAGGGTGAGCCATTTCTGGCACCCTAGTTGTATTCAGAAAATTGCAAAATAATAAAACCCTCATATCTGTTGCATCGGTTTTCCTGCATTGGGTTTTTTTGGGGATGATTGTCCAAAAATAACGGCGTCCCTTTTGTTGTCTCAGTTATTTCAGTTGTTGATCTGTATATGTGTGAAGGCTACATTTTTGTTTATTGCGTTATTTATATTAATAACTTGTTAATGGAAAGAACAAGTAGGAGATAATAAACCAGATAATGCAGTAGGCATTTATGATGTGCCAGACTTAGAAATTTCCACGGATGGTAGCAACGATAAGTTACACTGGAATCTGTACAATGTTTGGGGTTGGGCAAATACTAGACAATGGTACAAGAGTGGACAACGTCGACAGTGAAGATGGAAGGAAATGGCAATGTCGTGGCCAACTAAAGAGACAACGAGGGACAAGGGCCATGGTTTCGGATTGGCTACGACGATGGTCATTCAGGAGTGGCGCAGAGTGTCAGGTGGCATTGTAGGTGGTCTATTGGGCTGGCGGCATTGTAGGTGGTCTTTTGGGCCGGCGGCATCATGATGTGACTGTGGTGGCCTGTCGGGGTTATGAAAATTGAGGGCGACAAGTTTGCATGGGAAAAACTTGGATTCAGTCGATTACACCGACGACTGTAAGCGCTTGGCGGTGGCTATGAGCGGAAACGGAAGAAGACTTTGTAACAATTGGTGGTCGTGTGGCTGGTTGGGGTGGCAATTTTCTTTTTGCTTTTTATTTTTATTTTTAATTATTTCTTATATACCATTTTTTTAATCTTTTTTAATATATATAGATATATAATTTTTTAATTTTAATCTTTGACTCTTATTTTTTTTTCTATTCTCTCCTTATATATATATTATATATATTTTAATCTATAATATTTTCCTCTTTTTTTTTAAATGAGCAATTTTTTTCTATAATATTTTCCTTTTTTTTTAATGAACAATTTATTTTTTATTTTTTGTTTTTAAATATATATATTTAAATGACCAAAGGCCTAACAACAAAATGGAGAAGATCCAAACTCTGTGTAGCGAAACACTTCAATCGTGACAACAACAACATTGTCATAGACTTGATGGCCAAAGGTCGGATCGAACAACTCTGATACCAATGTAACGAACAGATTCATATACTCATAAGTTAAATACTGTAGAAGACTTGGAATATGAAGATCTCCATTGAAGAATCAAGAATATAATGATGTTGTCATGTGACATAATGATGGAATGGATTATGGGCATTAGGGGAGGCTCCGAGCCACATGCCATCGTAAAAGGATAGCAACAATGAGGGAATCCCACACATGGGTGTATAGATGGAGGGAGCAATCGTGCTACATAAGCTACCCCAACCTCTGTTTTTCCACACTTCTGCATATGCCTTTTGCCTTTTATTGTGTTTTCATTTTATAACTCCTTGGGGCTTCACGGAATGAGAGCATGATGTGTAATATATAGTAGTGATTACCCCCTTAAGGTTCGACATTTCATCGCCCACCATGGGTTGGTTCAATCATGGGTTCCTTAATGATGTAGGGGACTCATAAAGCAGGGTGATGGCCATAACGATAGGGGATAGAGCTCATGTTGGCTTTTGCCTATGTACTGGATTTGCGTGCCCCGGCCATTTTTTTCATTTAATGGTACATTTCCTGTTGATAGTGGGTAATTTATGCTTTTTACTTTCTTTTT
This sequence comes from Pinus tabuliformis, assembly GCA_031772625.1. NCBI lineage: Eukaryota > Viridiplantae > Streptophyta > Pinopsida > Pinales > Pinaceae > Pinus > Pinus tabuliformis. The sequence goes on along the minus strand of CM062816.1, from coordinate 1,410,797,168 downwards.
AGATGCATCAACCTCCGGGGCATTGTTCCAGGCCCAACCCAAAGTGTGGACAAGGGGAGGGGGAAGCTAACTCCATGTGGACCCAGATGGGAAATATGTGGAAAGGGGTTATAATGAGTGGAGAGGGGTGATGTATGTGGTGTCGGGAAGTGGGACCACACAACCAAAATCGGGTTTCACATGTAGTGTTATTGCTAAAGCTAGTGGGCAATAAAGGAGGTCCCATGGGACTAGGATACAAGACTAACCACAAAATTTGGACAAGGAGACAAGAATACAAACCAAGCCCATTCTTTCTGCCGAATCCCCCCACTAATCCATGTTGAGATCCAAGAAAAGTAGAGACTTTGACATCCAACAATGGTGGGGACATCACTTCTAGAGAATTGATTGCGTTTTGTAAAGAAGTAGCAATTAAGAGGGAGATTATTGTTCCCTATTATCTCAAACAAAATGAGTGGCCGAAAGAAAGAATAGAACAATTGAAGATGGTATACGAACAATGCTCCTTGATTAAGACTTACCAAAATTTCTATGGGCAGAAGCAACAGTGACAACAATATATATTCAAAATAGAAGTCCTCATAGAATTCTTGAAAATATGACACCTGAGGAAGCATTCATAGGGAAGAAGCCTAGTGTGGACCATTTACGAATCTTTGGGAGTCCTGCCTATATCCACATTCCAAAGGACAAACGAAAGAAGTTAGATTTATAAGCATCAAAGGAATCTTCGTTGGCTATAGTCTCTCCTCAAAGGCATATAGAATCTACATCAAGGAAGGGAGACACATTGAAGTAAGTAGGGATGTCAAATTTGATGAAAATCATGCCTACAGAAGACCCAGGGACATTCCTATTGATTCCGATGATGAAGATCTACCTATATTTGAAGAAGAAGAAGTACAACCCGACAATCCATCTACAGTTCAAGAAGAAGGACCAAGTGAGCCTATTCAACCTGTGGTCATACCGAACAGAAGGAAGAGGCCAAATTGGTTAAAAGCTACTCTTGAAGATGCTGAAGGAGATGGAGCTGCGAAAATAACATTTAGAGAAAGCAAAAGGCCGAAGACATATTTTGGATATGTTTCATATATGGAAAAATTAATTGAAGCCGAACCATCTACATTTGAAGAAGCTATTCATCAAGAAGTATGGAAGAAAGCTATTCAGGAAGAAGATTTATCCATCATGAAGAATTGGGTTTGGAAAATCGTTGCTAGACCTAGTGACAAATTGTTTGTCACCTCAAAATGGATCTACAAGATCAAACATGCTGTTGATGGAAGTATAGACAAATACAAAGCCAGATTTGTTGCAAGGGGTTTCTCTCAAAAGGAAGGCTTAGATTTTGAAGAAACCTTTGCACCCACTGCAAGGTATACTACCATTAGATCTTTGGTTTCATTGGATGCTACAATAGGATGGGATATCCATCAAATGGATGTGAAGACAACATTTCTGAATGGGACCATTGGTGAGGAAGTATACATTGAGCAACCTGAAGGCCTTGAAGTAAATAACAAAGATAGTCACGTCTGTAGACTCAAGAAGGCCCTATATGGTTTGAAGCAAGCTCCTAGGGCATGGTATGCAAGAATGGATGCATATCTTCTAAGAATTGGGTTCGTGAAGAGTTCCATTGATCCAAATCTCTACATCAAGGTTGTGGATAATGAGCAAGTCATTATTCTATTGTATGTGGATGGTCTATACATTACAGGTGTGGAGCAAAGAATACAAGAATGCAAGAAGATGCTGACAGCCGAATTTTGTGATGAAGGATCTGGGACTGATACAATATTACCTAGGTCTGGAAGTATGGCAAAATCCCGGGGAGATATATTTGGGGCAAGGAAAGTATATCATCAAGTTATTGCAGAAATTTGGGATGATGGATTCCAATCCCATGACTACTCTTATGATCACCAATCTCAAGAAGTTGAGGAGCTCTGACTCAAGTCTCGTGGATCCTACTTCCTATCTCCAGCTGGTGGGTTCTCTGATGTATTTGGTAAACACTAGGCCGGATATATGCTTTGATGTGAGCATTCTTAGGTAGTTTTAGTTGGAGCCTCGTCATGATCATTGGATAGCTACCAAGCATATATTGAGATATCTTCGTGATACTATACACCAATGCCTAAAGTACAATAGCAAGGAAGTCAAGATGATAGGCTTCACAGATTTTGATTGGGGTGGCAGTGAGACTGATGGAAGAAGCACTACAGGTGGATGCTTTAGTTTGGGATCTGCCATGATCTCATCGATGAGTAGAAAGCAAGATCCCATTGCTTTGAGTAGTGCTGAAGCAGAGTACATGGCTGCATATGAAGTAGGAAAGGAGGGTGTGTGGTTGAGGAAGCTTTTGACTTATTTGTTCGAGAAGCCTCTAGATCGTACTATGATAAACTGTGATAATCAAAGTTGCATCAAGATGCATGGAGATCCTGTGTTTCATGCTAGAACGAAGCATATCAACAATAAGTTCCATTGCATTTGCAATTTGGTGTAGGATAGGATCGTGAAGCTACAGTTTATTCCAACAGACGATCAGGTAGTTGATATACTAACAAAGTCTCTTCCTAATAAGAAGTTTGAATATCTTAGAAGCATGCTTGGTTTAGTTGATATTGTTGATTTTGATGATGATAAAAGTCTGGAAGAGATTTGTTGAGGCTTTGTGTGTGAGACACATTCCCTGGGAGGACCTTTGGCTGGCACTATGTGTTGATGTGTAGTTCCCGATGTAGTGAGGGTGGCATTGGTCTGACTTCAGATACGCACCTAGATCCATGGGTTGATGGTTAGCAAGCCTGATGGTACTTAGAGAGGCTAAAAGCTTTAGTCCATCTTAGTCTCACTCAGATAGATTTCACTGGTCAGGAATCTAGTCTGTGGCATTCCGGTTCCTAAACTGTTGAGAGACATTGGATATATTACCTTGGTCAAGAATCGAGTCCATGGCATTCCGGTGCCTAAACTCTTCATAGTACATGTAGTTTGAAGTCTTCCTTGTACTTGTTATGAATACCTCCCTAGTTAAGAGGTAGTGTTGAAGAATGTAGCTAGGTTTTGTCTTCATAAATGTATTTGAGTCATTATGTAATGTACTTGCCAAAAGAATGAAAAATAAATTTTTATTATTGTGACAATGAGTTATTAAAGCATGGGTTTCATGTTTGGGTCATTATTTTATTAGTCAAAGTCCCCATTGTGGAATCCTAGGATTAATATTGAGTCATTAGAATCATTGTACATTTTATGAGACCCTTCTTGGGCTTTTGAACTATGTAAAATTAATTATTTTTGAGTAAAAAATGAATTATGTCACCTCCACACCAAGTTGGCCTGAAGAAGATCATGTTGGCCTTCACTGGGCAATTCGACCTCACCAAAAGCCTATATATTGGAGTAGTTCGAATTCATTTGGACACTCTCTCTCACAAGTTTGATATACAAGAAAGAGTTGGGAAAAAGTGCGAACTGGGAGAAGGAGGCTAAAAGGAGTGCGAAGTTGATCAAGAAGGAAGGGAAGAACAAAATCGAAGTTTTGGGTTGTCTCTCTCTCTCTCTCGTGTGGGCTACTTTAGGAGATCGAAGTCTCTTTGTCAAAGTCAAAGTTGCTGCTACTACCAGTTGCTACTTGTTCTTGCCAAGTCGAAGTTGTTGGGGTCGAAGTGCTACTACTGCTAGGTCGAAGTTTTGGATCGAAGAAGGAAGGGCTGACTTGGTGTGGAGGAGTTCTGTGTCTAGGTTGAAGAGTCTCAGGAAAAAATATTGAAGGAAGAGATTTTGACTGGGTTTTCCTCCCCTAGATAGGGCGTTTTGCCCTGGTAGAGTGCCTACATCTTGTGTCTTGTGCTTTTGTGATCTTCATACACACATAATTTGGGTAATTGCTTGATGAAAGATAATACAACAAATAAGTAAAAGAGGCCAACATAATTCACAAGTAATTATCAAGAAGGAAATCTAACCCTAATTCTACTAGCATTGATTTTTGAACAGGTCAAAAGGTCAAAGCCTTGACTAGACAAATTGACCATCCAATATTTAATCAAAGATGAGCCCAAGAAGTTAAATATGGTCAAAAGTCAAATTTGCAAATTTTGGTGAAAGTCAACAGTAGTCGCAACATCCCTAACTGGTCGTGGTTAATGGTCAAATCAACCTCCAATAGGTTCGGTCAAGGCAACAAAAAACTCAACCTCTTTAGCTCAATCAAACTCAGTCAAAATAGTCCCAAAATATGTCTTTGAAATTGGTCAACATGAAAGTCAACCTTACAGTGAAAGTGTAGCTTCAGGTTTGCAATCAAACATGATCAAAGTTCCCAGAAAAATTCGTCGTCATTGCTTTTGAATTCGACCTCCAAGACATCCTAAATCCCAAGTCAAACCAAGTCAAACCGTGTGAAAAATCCCAAAAGTTAATGCTGGTCAAAGGCCCAGAATAGAATGTTAACACAAGAAACAGAAATGTCGTCTTTCTCTTCACACGTGCAAACTCAAACCTGCAATTTCGAAGTTGTACAAAGTAATCAAGAGAAGATGTGATGTGTGAATGATGCCTCCAAGTGATGTGACATGTGGTCTATTTATATATCGTTCATGAGGATCAATTTCCTTGCCCAAGTCGACTTGTACTTTTGTGAAGACGTGGGTTTGACATTAAAAATAATATTTTTCCTTGTGCAAATTAAGTTCTTCCAAGGGCTAGTAGGGTCTCCAAAGGATGAGGAAGCTTTCCCAATGGAGGGAATTTCTGCTTGAGCTGCAAAAATTTAACACAATATAACTAATTCCATGATCATCACTTCCTTCTTTCGACCTTTAGAGATTTTATGCTAGAAGCACTATTGTAAGAATCGACCGGCTTGAAATCAACTCGGCCGAGTTGGTCCAAGTCATGCCTTCACCGAGTCGACTCGACCTTCGAACCAGTTCGACCGACCGGGTTATTACGGAGCCGGCTGAGTTGTCTAACAACTCGACCAGCTCGGTAATAACTAGACCAACTTGGCCGAGTCCGAGCCTACTCGGCTGGCTCGGTGACATCTAACAACTCGACCGGCTCGGTAATAACCCGACCGACTCGGTTGAGTCTGGGCCTATTCGGTCGGCTCGGTGACAACGACTCGAAAAAGGAAAAAACAATGATTTTTTCTTTTTAAACTTGCTTTTTGGGGACCCCAAAACTCTTTCTAAATTTCCTATAGGTTATTTGGGGCCCATTGCCCTCTCCTAAACCCTATAAAACCCACTCAACCCCTCTCATTTCCTCACAGCCATCTCATTGCATTTGAGTGAGAGTTTGTGGGGAGTTGTGGACTTTGTTTTTGGAGCAACAGTGAGGAGTCTTGGGCAAGCATTGTAGCAAGAGTAAGGAGCTTCTTGGGCAGGCATTTGGAGCATACTCGAGGAGTTGGTTGGAGCAACCTTGAGGAGGCAATTTGTGCCTAGAGGTGTTTTTTTCACTTGTAAAATTCTGTTTTTTCTTATTAATTTTTATGTGCAAATCTGGAAATTGAAAAGAGTGTTTTTTGTGAAAGAAATGAACATTGAAGCAATGCTATTTTTTTTGCTTTCATTTTCAGATTTTTTGCTTTCCTTTCCAAGTCAAAAAATGGCACCTAGAGTGAAAGATGCTGCTAGGGCATATGTTGAAATGGTTGATAGGCAAATGCATTGCAAATTTTTCCATAGAAAAATTAAGAAAGGTCCTTGGGGCATTAATAGGCTGAAACAACACTTGGCGGGGATTAGAGGCCAAATTCCTCCATGTGAATCAGATGAAATTGGGGAGATTAGGAGGGAATTGTTAGCCAACTTTGAGAAGTTTAAAGAAGAAAAGGCTAGGGAAAAAGAGTTAGATGTTGAAATTGGGAGGAAGAGGAGTATACAAAAAATGTTGGCTACCAACCCCCATTTTGATTTTGGGGGCTCTTCCTCTATCCCTTGTACTAATGCATCCAACCCCTTACGATATGTTCCTCCTTCTTTGGAGTCTATTCAAGAAAAGAGTAAAGGTAAAATGAAAAAGAAGGGTGATATGAATATCAAAAGTTATTTCACTCACACCCTCCTCTCCATCAGATGCACATGGTTCTCAAGCTAGTAGAACTTTTCAACCCACTTTAGATGACCATTGGAAGAAAGCATTGAGGGAGACTGCTTGTGATTACATATGTAGATGGTGGTATGATGCTGATATCCCCTTCAATGCTTCCCGTTCACCATATTATGAGCCTATAAGTGATGCTATACATGCTGCCGAAAAAGGCTTCAAAGGCGCTACTATGGATGAGATAAGGGGGTATTATTTGCATAAGGAAATTGCCTCCGTTAATGAGTATCTGAGAGATTTCAAGGACTCATGGGCAAGAATAGGATGTACCATCATGTTAGATGGATGGACTGATCAAAGGAACCGTACCACCATAAACTTTCTTATCTTCTGCCCACAGGGAACCATGTTTCTAAAATCAGTTGATGCATCTAATAAGGTAAAAGATGGAAAATTGTTTTTTCAGCTATTTGATGAGGTTGTTGAGGAGGTGGGGGTGGCTAATGTTGTTCAAGTCATCACAGATAATTCCTCTAACTATGTTCTTGTTGGTAAACTGTTAGAGGAAAAACATAGAACCATCTTTTGGACCCCATGTGCTGCACATTGCATAGACCTCATGCTTGAGGATATTGGCAAATTAGATTGGGTCAAAAACACTGTAGATCATGCCAAAAGCATAACAAAATTTATCTACAATCATTCATGGATTTTGAGCCTGATGAAGAAACACACATGGGGCAGGGATATTATTAAGCTTGCCATCACTAGATTTGCTCATTTTTTGACATTGCAATCTATGCTTTCACAACATAAAAACTTGCAAAAGATATTTTCCAGTGAAGAATGGAATTAAAGCCAGTGGTATCACAAATTGGAAGGCAAAGAATTGAAAAAGAAAGTTAATGAAGAAATATTTAGGAGAAAGGCAATAGAGATTGTGAAGCTTGCTGAGCCACTAGTTAAGGTGTTGCGGTTGGTGGATGGAGAAAGATTGGCTATGGGCTTCATTTATGGGGCTATGGATCAAGCAAAGGAGAAAATAAAGAGGGCATACAAGGATAAGGTGGCTAAATATGGGCCCATTTGGGTAATCATTGATGAAAGCTGGAACAATCAACTCCATCGCCCTATACATGCAGCTGGTTATTTTTTGAACCCACGGCATCATTATAAAGCTAAGGTGACAGGAGCTTTGAAGGGGGAGGTTAGAAATGGATTGATTGACTACATTGATTGCATGATCCCGTTGGAGTGTGATGAACTGGAGATACACCGACATGCCACAACCTTCAACAATGCCTCAGGTACCTTTGGGAAGAACCTAGCAAAGATTACAAGGGAAGTAGATGAGCGAGGTAAACAAAAATTTCAATTTTCAAATTCTTAATACTTATTTTGTTAAATCGTTTATAATTTGAAAGTTGGATATAATTTGTAATTTTGTTGAGCTAACTCATTACACTCCTATGTTCTTTGCAACATAATGGTGGGAGGCTTTTGGTAGCCATTGTCCTGAATTGCAGAAGTTTGCAATTCGTATTTTGAGTCAAACTTGCAATGCTATTGGGTGTGAGCCCAATTGGTCTATCTTTGAGAGGATTCACACGAAGAGGAGAAATCGTTTGGATCAAATAATGGTTAAATGATCTAGTCTATGTCCAATACAACCTTCGGCTCAGACAAACCAATTGTGGAACAAAGACCTTATTCAGATCCCATTGTGTTGGAAGACATTGATCCAACATCAGATTGGGTAGTGGAGAGTAATCCAACAGAGTTTGATTCTGATGAGGATCTTGATTTGGATTTACAGGGGGAGGCATCACTCGAACATAATGTTCAGTTGAATGCAGAACCTGATCCACTTTTACCAGCCTCAGGGCCAGCCCCAAGTCCTCCAATTGCAGGTGCTTCCTCTGCTCAACCACGACAGAAGCGCATATCTCGTCTATCTCGGCTTGCAGCTGCTGCACAGCCTGCTAGTGCTACCACTTCTATAGTTGCAGTTGGAGATGATGATGAAGAGGAGCCATGGGCTGGCATGTCTGACTATGATCCAAAGGTTGAGCCAGATGATCTTGGCTCCTCTAGCAGTCGCTGGTACTATTGGTCACAGTTTACTTTTGTTGTAGAGGCCATTTCTAGCCTCCTTGGTTATGTGTTTTTGTTTTGATCTCTATATCATCATCATGTATGTATTGGACAGTGCACTGGGTGCCATTTTGATATAATGGATATATTCATGTGCTTACTTTGATCATATGTTGTCTTCTATCTATATTCTAATGCTCTGTGTTTGGAAACATGAATGAAAATCTTTAAAATTATGTTTTTTTTATAAAAAAATAAATATTTAATGTATTTTTTACAACGACCGAGTCATTGAAATCAAGCCGGCCGAGTCAATACCGAGTCGGAGTCGGAGTTGACCCTCAACTGAGTCGGAGTTTTAAAACATTGGCTAGAAGATTGCTTGGTACAATATCATGCAAAGATTGTAGATACCTAAGTCCCAAGCAGTTTTCCAACACAAATTTCATGATCAACTTTTCCTCGGCTTTCAATATTAGGAGAGGCATTGAGTATTATTGTTAATGATCTATGGTGTTTGTCTTCATGCTTCAATTCAAATCCTTGCTTCTATTTACCCATCTTCTATTTCTTGCTGGTGAAGCTTGTTACGACAAAATCTAATAGGCCTTGGAGAGGGAAACCCAACAAGACAAGCATAAAAAGTGCAAAAAATGGGTTAGGGACCCAATGTCACCTTAGCCATGTTAGTTTTTGTTGCATAAGATAGGTGTTCAAGTCTCAACTTTGGTTAGAGAGGCTAAGGAACACAAGATCTCCAAAACCTAGAAAAAGTTTCAAGAGGAAACACCTAGAGATGGCTCAATTAAGTTAATTGATTATAATTAAATATTTCCTAAGTCTAACTTAGGAAAAGTAATTAATTAACAGTAATTAATTGAGAAAGGTGAGATTTCTCTAGAAACTCACATGGATTGAGTTAGAGATGATCTTAGCCATTGATGGGGATCTAATCATGACCGTTGGTTCACCAATGAGAGATTATATAGAGGGGTTCATGCGGTTGGATATAGATAGACTTGGAGAGTGAGTTCCTTGGCAGGTCGAGCTACCCAGTTGCAATAATTCAGCAGGAAAAGAAGTTCGAGTGAGAAGGGACGCAAAGGTTGAGAGGGAGCAACAAAAGTAATTTTGGAGGAAGTTTCTTGTTTCGGAGAGGCAACAACAAGAGGTAGAGTTATTCCATAGAGAGGTTGGGTAGGGACTGCATAGGCAGCTTCAGTGAGTAGTTCGATTTAGCTGAGGAGGAGGTCGATGTAGGTTGCAAAGGTTTGGATAATTTTCCAAAGCGTTGGTGTGTCGCTTCCAGTAGCAACAATAGACAAGATGACTTGATCAAAGGCATTTTCGAGCCACATGTATGAGGGTTTATGCAAGAACTGCGTACAGGACCTACGCAATGGTTTGGACGACCAAATTTTCTGAGGCAAGTTGTGTGATGATTGCTCGTGGAGAGAGAAAAAAATTCTCTCTAATAATTTTTGTCAAATTATCTTGCTGAGGATTGCCAAAATTGGGCATCCAAATTGTACTCAGAATTTCACTGTTGGATAATAATAATAAAACCCTCATTTGATGCACTGGTTTTCCCAAGTTGGGTTTTTCTAGGGACATTTATCCAATAATAACTGCATCATTCTTATTGTGTGCTCTATATTTTTCGTAGTATTTTTATGGTAAAAATTGCAGTTGTGATTTTATTCGTGATTTTATCAGTTAGAAGAAAAATTTCCAGTTGCTGCAATAGAATTGAAAATTTCGCATGGTATCAAAGCGAGTTTGACAGTTTAGGAGCTCATTGGTGAAGATGGAGGAAAATTTGTGCAGGTTCAAAGGGATTTCTACAGCGCAATTTCCAAATTTGCACAAAGGGCGAGCCTGGCAATGCGATTTGCTAGGAAGAGTTCGATGTTCAGTTGTAGGTGTCAGAAAAAGTTCGAATAACCCAATAGCAGTTCCAGAAGGCAGTGGTGTAGCTTAGAAGCAATTCTGGTAAGCAGATCAGGTATTTCGTTGACCAGATTTGGGTGCACTTGTTTTACAACAGTTTTGCAGTAGCAGAATCAGTGTTGGCAAGAAGAGAAATTGCACACACAAAGGGATTTTTCTCAGAGGTTTTCTAGATTAAGTTTTCTCGAAGAAATCCTTGATTTCCAGTTGCAGGTGGCAGTAGCAGCTAGCAAAACTGTGCATTCCAGGAGGGAATGTGAGTAGCAAAGCAAGCAACCAAGCAGGAAAGGGAGGAGATTCCTGTTTGTTTTTCCCAGTCGTGAGTTTTTGCAAAGATGGACTTAGTAGGATTTTGAGGTCAAGGTAGGCTAGAGGGAGCATTCAACTATTTAATCTGGAAAGCTAAAATGTCTTTCCTGCTAGATGAGCATTGTGTGAAGATGTCTGTAGAAAGAGCGATCACCATACATACAAGCCTTGATCAGCTAGAGACTTACAATAAGAAGATGCCCAAGGCAAAGCAGTTGATCCTTGATGGCGTTTGGGATCATATAGTCTCACACTTAGTGACCAAGAATACTGCCAAAGAACTGTTGGATGTAGTTGCCACACTTTTCTAGAATCCTTCTAAGAACCGGAATTTTTTTTTTGAAGGAGAAGTTGAGGACCACTGGGATGATTAAGGGTGAAGGAGTCACTGCTTATCTCACCAAGTTTTAGAATGTCCGAGACGAGCTTGCCTTAGTTGAGGCACATCAAGAGAGTGAAGTGGTGCGTACAACTCTTAATGGTTTCACCTCGAAGTGGGCTACCTTTGTCCAAGGTATCACTGGGCAGGATAATTTACTAAGTTGGGATCGATTGTGGGCAAATTTTATGCAGGAGGAGATGAGGCTTGCTCTAGTTGAGAGCAATATCAATGGCAGCAATAGTAAAGGACCGAAGGGAATGAAGGAAGAGAGAATGTAGCCCTTGCATCAAAGGGGAAGGCAAAGAAAGGTCCCAGTCAAGGACAAGGCTCACTAGGAGGAGAGAAGAAGAAGAAAGCTCTGTCGAAGATCAACTGCATCAAGTGTGGTGAGTTTGGTCACTACAATACCTAGTGTCCAAAGAAGAAGAAGGACAAGAAGGAGAAGTAGGAGCATGCAACAACTTTGGCGGAGATCAATAATTTGCCTTGTAGGTTGGAGGATGAATTCACACTATATGCAGCTATACCTCTAGGTGAGAGGTGGGGAGACATTGAGCTTTAGTTCCTCAGAGTTGCAGAGAGTTTGGATAGGGTCCAAAGAAGACTACATCGGATAAGTGTTTTTCTTTGATTACCACCCTTGCTACAGGGGCCCACAACATTTCAGTAACAATTGGATTAGTGTTTAGGATGGCACAGTCCAGTGTGGCGAACATCTCAATAACATCTCGATTTTTTCTTGAAATCACGTTTTTTTGGCCTATCCGATGTTTGCCGATTTTTAAAGATATTTTTATGTTATCTTAATTTTGTCAATGTTTATCGATTTGTATCGATATTTTCCCAAGTTTTTGGTTTTCCAGACCCTTGCCAATTTTTATCCCGATGCTAATGTTCACAACATTGGTACAGTAGTGGCGCATAGACAAACTCAGTAGACAGTGCAAAGGGTAAATGCAAGTTAGAGATTCAGGATGTAGTTGTAGAGCCAATCCAAAGGCACAATTGATTCGAATATTTGTTGTCAGTTGTAGTAGTTGCAGCAGCAACAACCTGAGATCAGTTGCAGTGCAGAGCAGAGATGGTAGCAGTACAGGTGGGACAGTGTAGTGTCAGCAATAGCACAGATGCAACGATGGTTCAACTATAGAGTGGCAAATGAATCAGAGTTGCGTAGTGACTTGTTGGGTAGTGACAGGTTATCACAGTTGTTAGGCACCAACAATGTGTATGGAGGATGTTATGAATGTAAAAATTTCTGTTTTCCCACCCCGGTTTTCAGTTTCACCTTATTTCTCCCATGTAGTTAAATGCCCATTCCCATAACCATACATTTAACAGACTGAAAAAAATAAATATGGCTGAAAACACAAATTCTGGAAATTTTTCAGAATGCTGGAAATTGCAGAAATAAAAATCAGCAATTAAAAACAGCCATTAAAACACATTAAAACACTGATATTTTTGGTCAACTTGACCCTGGAAAAACCCCCTACAACTCTTGGGGAAAACCAGTTTGAGAGCTCTTCTTTATTTCTGAAAATTGTCTTTTTACAGTGAGAATTATTTAGCAAAAAATCAGCAAGCAAATTTACAACTTATCTCCTTTCCCGTGCCTCACAGCAATCTGGAAATTACAGCAAACAGGACAGCAATAAATGTTGTACGACCTCCGTTTTGTGTGCAGAAAAATCAGCAAATTGCTCCTCGATTTTTGTGCAAAAATCTGCCTTTCACTATGTGCTGAATCAGCTGTACAAATCTGCTCAACTGCTGCCTTGGAATGTGTGCCAAGCTGTTGTATCCTTCTCCTTCCTGCTCAGAAATCTCTCTTGCTCTCTTGCTCTCCTTCTCCCAATCTGCTCATGAAAGAATGAATGACCTTTTCCTCCTTTAATATAACTCCAAGTGACTTTTGGGTGATCCAAGTGACTTTTGGGTGATCTCTAAATCCAATGGCTGAAATAGATTTAGATCAATGGTTGAGATTAAATGCTCATTTAAATCTCACTTTCTATTTTTTAATTCACCCCACTTTAATAAAGACCCACTTAGTCATTTATTTCCAAAGTCACTTTTCCTTTCTAATTTTTCATTGACTTTATAAAAGTCACTTTAAAAATTAGACTTAATAACTTTATCACTTAAAGTCACTTTTAAATTAGATTTAACTTTATAAAATTATAAAGTCACTTTAGGAGAAAAATTAAATTCTTTTGGACACTTTTCCCTAGGCCAAAGATCAAAGCCTAAGGGAACCACCTGTCCTCCGGTACCAAATTTCAACACTCCCTCTTACCGAGGAAGGTGTTCCTCACCACACCCATCTTGTCTCTGAAGTAGACATGCTTGCCCCGTGGTAAGGCTTTGGTAAGGATATCTGCAACCTGCTCATCAGTGGAAATATACTCAAGCTACACAGCTCCCTTCTGAACATAGTCTCTGATGAAATGATATCTGATCCCGATATGCTTTGACCTGTCATGAAATACTGGATTCTTCGTGAGTTTAATGCAACTCTGATTATCACAGTAAATCACTGAAGGTCTCAACGGCTGACCAAATAAGCCAAACAACATCTTGCGAAGCCAGATGGCCTCACAACTAGCTAGACTGGCTGCCATATACTCTGCTTCCGCTGAACTCAGTGCTACTGACTGCTGCTTCCAGCTGAACCATGACACTACTGCTGAACCCAACCCAAAACAACACCCTGAAGTGCTCTTCCTATCAGAAGCACAACCTGCCCAATCAGAATCAGTGTATCCTGCCAATCTCACTCCATCTCCCTGCCTGTAGTCCAAACCATAATCCACTGTCCCCTGCAAGTACCGCAAAATGTGTTTTGCAGCCACCCAGTGAACCTTCCTAGGCTCACACATAAACTGACTCATCGTGTTGACTGCAAAACAGATATCTGGTCTAGTGTTGACCAAATACATCAAGGAACCAATCAGCTGCCTGTACATTGTGGGATCCACCAACTCGGAATCCGAAGCATGAAGCTTCTTCCAGTTGGTGATCATCGGTGTCGACATGGGTCTACAATCCTCCATGTGGAATCTGCTAAGGATGTCCACAATATACTTCCCCTGCCCCAGGAAGAAATGCCCCTCCTCCTGCCACACCTCCAAACCCAAAAAGTAATGCATCAAGCCGATGTCCTTCATCTCAAACTCCGCCGCAAGATCTCTCTTGCAGTGCTCTATGAGTCTCTCTGCACCTGTAATGATCAAGTCATCCACATACAGCACCAGAATGAGAGGCTCCTCACCAATCACAATAAAGTAAAGGTTCGGATCTGCCTCACTCTTTGTGAAACCCATCCCCTGCAAGTATGCATCTATCCTGGAGTACCAAGCTCTGGGAGCTTGCTTCAGGCCATAAAGGGCCTTCTTCAATCTGCACACATGGGACTCCTTCCCATGCACCTCAAAGCCCTGTGGCTGCTCAATGTACACCTCCTCCTGTATGAAGCCATTGAGAAATGCGGTCTTCACATCCATCTGGTGGATCTTCCAACCCATCTCTGCTGCTATCGATATAATGGAGCGGATCGAAGTATATCGAGCCACGAGAGCGAAGGTCTCCTCATAATCAACTCCCTCTACCTGGGAGAACCCTCTAGCCACAAACCTCGCTTTGAATTTCTCAATGCTGCCATCTGCAACATGCTTTACCTTGTAAAGCCATCTGGAAGTAACCACGGATTTGCCCTCAGGCCTCGGCACCACCTCCCAAACATCATTCTTCATGATAGAAGAATACTCCTCCTGCATGGCCTCTCTCCAGACCTGCTGGCTAGCTGCCTACTCATAGCTAGAAGGCTCATAGTCAAGGATGCTGGTAACCATCGCCATATAACTACAAAACCTCTCAGGTGGTCTACTCTCTCTGACCGGCCTCTTCGGCTCAGCAACAGATGTGGCATCTCTCAAGGTGTCCTGAAGCCACTTGGGCTTCCTCTTCCCTGAGCGCACTTCTTCCACCGGAGAATGAAACTCCTCCTCCTCATCATCATCAGTAGCCTGAACTCCTGACTGTCTGTCTGCTGTCCTCCTGCCTGCACCTGAACCTGTAGAAGCTGAGGTACCGTGTGAACTGTCCATCAGTGGACTCCCTAGTGAACTGCTCTGTGAACTGCTCTGCATGCTGCCCGGAGCACCACCCCTCTGGCTCGATGAGCCACTGCTCACTGACGGACCTGACATCCTCATAGATGTACCTCCGGATCCTCCTGATCCCTGCCCACTGGATCCCTGCGACTGACTCAACTGCTGCTGAGGGTCTGGCTGATCTAGATACTCTAACTCCCGTGACCTCCTAAAGGCCCTGTCCTCCTCGAACTTCACATCCCGTCTGACAAAAACTCTCCTCTGTGCAGGAATGTAAATCCGAAAGGCCTTTGAGGTCTCACTGTAGCCCACAAAGATACCCTTCTCTGCGGTGGGCTCTAGTTTGGTCCTCTTCTCCTTGGGTATATAGGAGTATGTAATGCATCCAAAGATATGAAGATGACCAATATCAGGCTTCTTCCCAGAGAAAGCCTCCTCCGGAGTCATGTGCCCTGTTAGACTCCGTCTCATGTCAGAGATTGATTCTTCTTCAAAACCCTGTTTTAAAGAAGAAATCATTAATGTGTGGTTTTAGATTATGTAATTCATGCTTCAGCTCCAGCTCTTCAAAAGGCAGTGACTTCAAACTCCTATCCCTACACAAACAAAAGAAAGCAAAACATCATCGACAATCAAAGTCCGCGTAACATGTATCAATGCCAGATGGCAAAACAAACTACGGGTTTCGCTTCTCAAACTGTACAAGACCGCCAGTGCCAAACCTCAGGGTTTCGATAATAACGATGCCTCCTTCAAGCACTCTTTATTATGTTACTTTCATTTCTCTCAGGCAAACCTGTGAATATTGATGACAGGAGGTGTTGGCTTCATTGGATCTCATCTAGTAGACCAATTGATGGAAACTGTTAAAAATGAGGTAATTACAGTTGATAATTTCTTTACTAGTTTATGGCGATCTTCTTGAACATCTTCAAACGGAAGAATGGTGGAATAATGTCAACCCATTAGTTGTTATGATAAAGGGAGGCGTGTTGAAGAGATTCTAGCGTTTGACTATCATAGCCAGCATGGATTATGATACATATTACCGAGTTTTTAATACATATGGACCACAGATGAATATTGATAATAGTCCTGTTGTCAGCAATTTTAATGCACAGGCCCTCAGACGTGAACCAATGACAATCCAAGCCCCAAGAACACAAAATTGAAACTACTGTTATGTTTCCCATATGGTTGATGATTTAATTCGGTTAATGAAAGAGGATTTTCTGTCTGGTCTTCTTTCAAAGACAGGGGATGTATCGATTGAAATAGAGGAGCGGGTTTATGTTTTCCCAGCAGCTTATACTAATCAGGAGTGTGCTTCTCTTGGAATCTATACCCAACAACAGGCATTGGAGTATCTTGGAACGAAGGTGAAAAGCTTGAGACCATCTTGGGCGAAGACAGAACGATCAAAGGTTGATGAGGCTCGGGATATCCTTCTTAATGTCTTCCTCGCAAATGTGCCGGTATATCAATATAATTTTCGGCCAAAATGTATCTATGTGGCTGTCATGTTAAGACGGATGTTGGAGGCCATGCTTAATTCAGATGCCATTGATGATAAGGACTGGAGCTTGCGGGTGGAAATAGCCAACTTGATATGGTAATTTGGTCGAGCTGGTTTGTTGGAATAGTTGGGGGAAATATGATAACATCAAATCAGGCTTTAGAGCGTCGTTGCAAGTCTGGGCCGCAAAATGTTGTCATAACTGGGAGTACTCGAGGCCTTGGGAAAGCGCTTGCAAGAGAATTCCTTTTGCTGGGGATAATGTAGTTATTGCCTCTCGCAGCCCTGATTCAGTAAGGACAACTATAGCACAACTTCAGCAAGAAGCTAAAAGAGGATGAAGATTAAATTTGGTCAATGGCGAAATAATATCTTAAGGTACCAGAAACAGGGGGAAACAGAGTGCAGTTGATGGTAGTGGTGATTGTAACATCCAAATAAGTGAATCTGAGATTCCTGTGATCTTCAATATTTCAAGAGGACTTTAAAATCATATGCGAGAGTCCTTCTCCTCAACTTTCTATAACTGTCAGGCCTTATTCGATGGACAGTGGACTAAACAATTCGAATATATCTGTAGAGTTATTAGTGAGATGCTTGCCTGGGTATCTATACAAGGCTTCAAAACTACATATTCGACCAGATGGGGGGGTTGTCAGAAGAGGATCTCCACCCGTTGCAATCAATGTTTTCAGATCAAACAAACTCCAAGGCTCGAAAGGGGCGTGTAATGGTGTACAATCTTGTTGAAGCGACTCATGAATTTCTCTCTGAGATTATTCCCAACGATCAAGCTCATCATCAGAGTTCAAAGGCTTCATGTTCTGTTGTACAGCAAACGATGGATGGATGTCTGAATCTGCAAAGATTTCCGGGGAGGATTTATTTTTCACCGGAGGACCTGAAGTGTAGAGGTAACAACGAATCTTGACTACGCTGCCAAAGGTACAAACTGTTGTCAACAGGATTGATGTGATTCAGAATGATTATAGAACAATGCAACTCGAGGTTTTAGCAGGGAACCACTCTCTTGTGACAACTGTAGTTGAAAATGGAATTCGTTTTCAAGTTGATCTTGCTACTGTGTATTGGAATTCAAGGCTTGGAACAGAAAGGCAACGACTTATTAATAATTTTAAACGTGGTGATAATGTTTGTGATGTCTTCTCTGGTGTTGGTCCCTTGGCCATTGCTACTGCTAAGAAAGTAAACAGAGTGTATGCAAATGATTTGAATGTATTTGCTGTGAAATATCAATTGAAGAATATTGCATGTAATAAGCTTCAGGGGAAAGTTGAGTGCGGAAATGCAAAACGATCCTCCAATTGTTTTGATCTAAACTGCAATGGTCAGGACAGACATTGATGTGCGAAATTGTAGCTGTGTCATTCGTTTTGAAAGGAGCTTTATTCAATCTCGTGGGCGAGTCAAAACAAATCAAATTTTATCCTTCTTCTTGAGAAAGGTTCAGTGGGCCAAAGGGGAGATATCTTCAAACAGTCTCAGAATGTCTCTACTTAGCAGATTCTTCCACAGGAGGTGTCCCGATGGCCTTCTTAAATTTGTTGATAGAGTTTATGTATTCGACTCATGTTTCTCAACTGAGGTTCTACCAGATGAGATATATCATATTTATTTGCGAGAAATTGTCACCGAGTTGCATGAACAGTATCCCGATTCTGCCTTTCTCGCATTTAATTTCAGAGAGGGAGAGAAGAGAAGTGAATTTGCGAAAATTGTGTGTGAATGTGATGTTACAGTTATGGATTACCCCAGACAGTATGAGAATTGCCCTCTTCTTCCGTTGTCTCTGATCCATCATTTTCTTCGTGCAAGTGATAAGTGGCTGTCAATGAGAAACCATCAGAACATTATACTTATGCATTGTGAAAAAGGAGGCTGGCCCTTACTAGCTTTTCTTCTTTCGTGCTTTCTCATTTACAGAAAGCTTCAAACTGGTGAGCAAAGGATTCTCGACAGTGTTTACAGAGAGGCGCCAAAAGATACATGAACGTGGCAGTGGTTGCAATATTTAAGGCAGAAAATCTGGACCGAGACCATTAATAGCATTGCAGTGACATGGTAGCGCTCATCATCCGGATTCTTTTGAGGAAGAAGACGCTGAAGAGGCATTCAACATCATAATTTGGCTAAATAAATACTTAACTCAAAACAGAATTTTCCCATTTATTTTTAGATGGTATTTTTAATACGTGGATTGTTTTTGCCCCCCAAGCTCAACTGTAAAGACATCTGTCACAGCAGAAGACAGGTCAATGCGCTTACTTCTATCCTCAGTCCCGATTCAAAGGGGCCAGCGCTCCATATGTCAAGCCTTCAGAGGGGCAGTTCAAACAGCGCGCTGAATTTGGGAGACCGATTCATTTTTTCCTTTACAGATTTCTTTTAATGTATAAAAAAAAATAATCATTTGAGAGAGCGGAGGTAGTTAGTTAAAACAGCGCCCCTGTTTTGGGCAGCTTTTTTATTTAAGGTATTAAAAAATTCATTTGTAGGGAGTTTTTTTTTTTTTAGTGAGAGAGGGGAGAGAGTTTTTCTGAGCGCTGGGAGCTGCTGGAGAAGCAGAGAGTTTTATAATGTACAGTTTTCTGCAGAGAATTTAATGGAATTTCACAGCTCTGTTTGCCGAGATTCATGTGGTATGTTGATTTAGCATAGTTTTTCCCTTTGTCTCATATGTAATCAGTTATATTCCATTTCATTTCATGACCCTTTCAAGCTGAACAAATGAAGTGATTAGGTAGGAATTCATAGTATTATATGCTCCTCCTATAAGTTTGTTCGCATTTGATGTTTTCTACTGTTTAAGGAGGATTCAGATTTATTGTCTGCCCTCCTTAACTCCTCACCAGTCTTGCCATCCCGTTTGAAACCAGATTTGGTGTTAAATTGCATGCCTACCTTGCCTCAGTTGACAACCTGTGTAGTCATTATATTTCTCTGTTTGAAACTGTGATTTTGCCCATGTAGCCCAGAAAAGCCCCGTCATTCCATTAAAAAACCCCAAAAAAAAAATCATCAAATCCAAACCCCCTATCAATTTACTAGCCTAATATCTTTGATTCTAATTGGTCAGCCTAATTATATTATAAGATCTATCAAATCTGACCCGAGAGAGCCTTCTCATACCTCGTAGGGCTAGCTACGAGGTGAAATGGTTTGATGTAGCCTTGAAGGTTTACCTTCCTCAGCCTAGGGTGAAATCTCAAGCGCTAACATATTGGCGACCATACTGGGGAGAACAAACTTGTTTGTGGGTTGATGTGTTTGTTTCATAAGTCTTAGACGGAGCCTGAAGTTACGCCAGAAGCCTTCGAAAACGCTCTTGTTTTACATCAGCGCAAGTAGATAAACGCTGCTTCAGTCTATCTCCGTGGGATTTGTGAACATAGCACTTCGATTGTATTTTACCCCAGTACCATGTATCAAATTCAGATCTGATGCTGATGGTGGACAGCGATCAGATACATATGCAGGCTGAATCATTCACCTGGCGACTCCAACTTGATCCAGACATTCCAGTGCCTGTTGATATGTTCATGCAATGGTAGGGTATGTGGCAGACCCTGCACTTTGTGAAGTTCTAGATGGAGTTAGAGAGATGTTAGCAGGTATTGACATTAATGAAGAATTTTTCAGTATTTTCCTTCAATGTGTGAAATCTCCGAAGCTTCATCTTGAAGGCAAAACTAGATTTTATGAGTTAGTTGTTGAAAGAGTTGAAAATGAGATTCAGTATCTCGATGAGCAAATTCACTCTTATGATTTCCAAGACCCTAAAAAGTTCCTGGAAATCCTCCTTCCTTCACAACAAGCACTAACAGATTTGCCTATAGAGGTACACATTGACAATGTGCAGCATTGGGGCAGCCAACAGAGGCCGGTGTCCGTGATCCTATTGCAGCCTACATGGACACATTTTTCAGCTTGATTGACCGATCGGGCTGTCTTCTTGGTGACCAGGATCAGTATGTGCATGAAGGGCTGCCAGCAACTGCATCTGTGACTTCATGGCAGCATTCTCAAGCGGCTTCATTTCCAGGTTTACTCGAGTGGTTAATTTGGCATTTTAGCATTACTTGATCTATTCTTTGTACAGCAGATTAGAGTAGGTTTTGTAAATAAATAAGCAGCCACAAGGGCAGCATCTTGCTTCAGTTGGCTTTTAGTTTGATTGAGTTAAGTTTCAGTGTGAAAATAAGTCTTCAGCTGTGTTGATTTGTTGGAATGATGACTCCATTGCCCAATGGTGGAGGCACGGTCTGCTCTCCCAAAGTTCTGCGGTTCTTGGCACCTCCAGGAAGCTGCAGCTGCCATCCCAAATGGAGCCAATGTTAGACTCCGTCTCATGTCAGAGATTGATTCTTCTTCAAAACCCTGTTTTAAAGAAGAAATCATTAATGTGTGGTTTTAGATTATGTAATTCATGCTTCAGCTCCAGCTCTTCAAAAGGCAGTGACTTCAAACTCCTATCCCTACACAAACAAAAGAAAGCAAAACATCATCGACAATCAAAGTCCGCGTAACATGTATCAATGCCAGATGGCAAAACAAACTACGGGTTTCGCTTCTCAAACTGTACAAGACCGCCAGTGCCAAACCTCAGGGTTTCGATAATAACGATGCCTCCTTCAAGCACTCTTTATTATGTTACTTTCATTTCTCTCAGGCAAACCTGTGAATATTGATGACAGGAGGTGTTGGCTTCATTGGATCTCATCTAGTAGACCAATTGATGGAAACTGTTAAAAATGAGGTAATTACAGTTGATAATTTCTTTACTAGTTTATGGCGATCTTCTTGAACATCTTCAAACGGAAGAATGGTGGAATAATGTCAACCCATTAGTTGTTATGATAAAGGGAGGCGTGTTGAAGAGATTCTAGCGTTTGACTATCATAGCCAGCATGGATTATGATACATATTACCGAGTTTTTAATACATATGGACCACAGATGAATATTGATAATAGTCCTGTTGTCAGCAATTTTAATGCACAGGCCCTCAGACGTGAACCAATGACAATCCAAGCCCCAAGAACACAAAATTGAAACTACTGTTATGTTTCCCATATGGTTGATGATTTAATTCGGTTAATGAAAGAGGATTTTCTGTCTGGTCTTCTTTCAAAGACAGGGGATGTATCGATTGAAATAGAGGAGCGGGTTTATGTTTTCCCAGCAGCTTATACTAATCAGGAGTGTGCTTCTCTTGGAATCTATACCCAACAACAGGCATTGGAGTATCTTGGAACGAAGGTGAAAAGCTTGAGACCATCTTGGGCGAAGACAGAACGATCAAAGGTTGATGAGGCTCGGGATATCCTTCTTAATGTCTTCCTCGCAAATGTGCCGGTATATCAATATAATTTTCGGCCAAAATGTATCTATGTGGCTGTCATGTTAAGACGGATGTTGGAGGCCATGCTTAATTCAGATGCCATTGATGATAAGGACTGGAGCTTGCGGGTGGAAATAGCCAACTTGATATGGTAATTTGGTCGAGCTGGTTTGTTGGAATAGTTGGGGGAAATATGATAACATCAAATCAGGCTTTAGAGCGTCGTTGCAAGTCTGGGCCGCAAAATGTTGTCATAACTGGGAGTACTCGAGGCCTTGGGAAAGCGCTTGCAAGAGAATTCCTTTTGCTGGGGATAATGTAGTTATTGCCTCTCGCAGCCCTGATTCAGTAAGGACAACTATAGCACAACTTCAGCAAGAAGCTAAAAGAGGATGAAGATTAAATTTGGTCAATGGCGAAATAATATCTTAAGGTACCAGAAACAGGGGGAAACAGAGTGCAGTTGATGGTAGTGGTGATTGTAACATCCAAATAAGTGAATCTGAGATTCCTGTGATCTTCAATATTTCAAGAGGACTTTAAAATCATATGCGAGAGTCCTTCTCCTCAACTTTCTATAACTGTCAGGCCTTATTCGATGGACAGTGGACTAAACAATTCGAATATATCTGTAGAGTTATTAGTGAGATGCTTGCCTGGGTATCTATACAAGGCTTCAAAACTACATATTCGACCAGATGGGGGGCTGTCAGAAGAGGATCTCCACCCGTTGCAATCAATGTTTTCAGATCAAACAAACTCCAAGGCTCGAAAGGGGCGTGTAATGGTGTACAATCTTGTTGAAGCGACTCATGAATTTCTCTCTGAGATATTTCCCAACGATCAAGCTCATCATCAGAGTTCAAAGGCTTCATGTTCTGTTGTACAGCAAACGATGGATGGATGTCTGAATCTGCAAAGATTTCCGGGGAGGATTTATTTTTCACCGGAGGACCTGAAGTGCAGAGGTAACAACGAATCTTGACTACGCTGCCAAAGGTACAAACTGTTGTCAACAGGGTTGATGCGATTCAGAATGATTATAGAACAATGCAACTCGAGGTTTTAGCAGGGAACCACTTTCTTGTGACAACTGTAGTTGAAAATGGAATTCGTTTTCAAGTTGATCTTGCTACTGTGTATTGGAATTCAAGGCTTGGAACAGAAAGGTAACGACTTATTAATAATTTTAAACGTGGTGATAATGTTTGTGATGTCTTCTCTGGTGTTGGTCCCTTGGCCATTGCTACTGCTAAGAAAGTAAACAGAGTGTATGCAAATGATTTGAATGTATTTGCTGTGAAATATCAATTGAAGAATATTGCATGTAATAAGCTTCAGGGGAAAGTTGAGTGCGGAAATGCAAAACGATCCTCCAATTGTTTTGATCTAAACTGCAATGGTCAGGACAGACATTGATGTGCGAAATTGTAGCTGTGTCATTCGTTTTGAAAGGAGCTTTATTCAATCTCGTGGGCGAGTCAAAACAAATCAAATTTTATCCTTCTTCTTGAGAAAGGTTCAGTGGGCCAAAGGGGAGATATCTTCAAACAGTCTCAGAATGTCTCTACTTAGCAGATTCTTCCACAGGAGGTGTCCCGATGGCCTTCTTAAATTTGTTGATAGAGTTTATGTATTCGACTCATGTTTCTCAACTGAGGTTCTACCAGATGAGATATATCATATTTATTTGCGAGAAATTGTCACCGAGTTGCATGAACAGTATCCCGATTCTGCCTTTCTCGCATTTAATTTCAGAGAGGGAGAGAAGAGAAGTGAATTTGCGAAAATTGTGTGTGAATGTGATGTTACAGTTATGGATTACCCCAGACAGTATGAGAATTGCCCTCTTCTTCCGTTGTCTCTGATCCATCATTTTCTTCGTGCAAGCGATAAGTGGCTGTCAATGAGAAACCATCAGAACATTATACTTATGCATTGTGAAAAAGGAGGCTGGCCCTTACTAGCTTTTCTTCTTTCGTGCTTTCTCATTTACAGAAAGCTTCAAACTGGTGAGCAAAGGATTCTCGACAGTGTTTACAGAGAGGCGCCAAAAGATACATGAACGTGGCAGTGGTTGCAATATTTAAGGCAGAAAATCTGGACCGAGACCATTAATAGCATTGCAGTGACATGGTAGCGCTCATCATCCGGATTCTTTTGAGGAAGAAGACGCTGAAGAGGCATTCAACATCATAATTTGGCTAAATAAATACTTAACTCAAAACAGAATTTTCCCATTTATTTTTAGATGGTATTTTTAATACGTGGATTGTTTTTGCCCCCCAAGCTCAACTGTAAAGACATCTGTCACAGCAGAAGACAGGTCAATGCGCTTACTTCTATCCTCAGTCCCGATTCAAAGGGGCCAGCGCTCCATATGTCAAGCCTTCAGAGGGGCAGTTCAAACAGCGTGCTGAATTTGGGAGACCGATTCATTTTTTCCTTTACAGATTTCTTTTAATGTATAAAAAAAAATAATCATTTGAGAGAGCGGAGGTAGTTAGTTAAAACAGCGCCCCTGTTTTGGGCAGCTTTTTTATTTAAGGTATTAAAAAATTCATTTGTAGGGAGTTTTTTTTTTTTAGTGAGAGAGGGGAGAGAGTTTTTCTGAGCGCTGGGAGCTGCTGGAGAAGCAGAGAGTTTTATAATGTACAGTTTTCTGCAGAGAATTTAATGGAATTTCACAGCTCTGTTTGCCGAGATTCATGTGGTATGTTGATTTAGCATAGTTTTTCCCTTTGTCTCATATGTAATCAGTTATATTCCATTTCATTTCATGACCCTTTCAAGCTGAACAAATGAAGTGATTAGGTAGGAATTCATAGTATTATATGCTCCTCCTATAAGTTTGTTCGCATTTGATGTTTTCTACTGTTTAAGGAGGATTCAGATTTATTGTCTGCCCTCCTTAACTCCTCACCAGTCTTGCCATCCCGTTTGAAACCAGATTTGGTGTTAAATTGCATGCCTACCTTGCCTCAGTTGACAACCTGTGTAGTCATTATATTTCTCTGTTTGAAACTGTGATTTTGCCCATGTAGCCCAGAAAAGCCCCGTCATTCCATTAAAAAACCCCAAAAAAAAAATCATCAAATCCAAACCCCCTATCAATTTACTAGCCTAATATCTTTGATTCTAATTGGTCAACCTAATTATATTATAAGATCTATCAAATCTGACCCGAGAGAGCCTTCTCATACCTCGTAGGGCTAGCTACGAGGTGAAATGGTTTGATGTAGCCTTGAAGGTTTACCTTCCTCAGCCTAGGGTGAAATCTCAAGCGCTAACATGCCCCAAGGCACGATGTGGACTTCTGTTCTGCAAGTAAACAGCTGTGTTGCAGGCCTCTGCCCACAAGAACAATGGCAACCCCTGATCATGTATCATGGCTTTGGCAGCCTCTATGATGGATCTGTTCTTCCTCTCCGCAACCCCGTTCTGCTGGGGGTTGTAAGGAACAGTGAACTCCCTCCTAATGCCTGCCTCCGCACAATAGTCAACAAAATCTCCAAGGGTGTACTCTCCTCCATTGTCCGACCTCAAGGACTTGATCTTTCGACCTGTCTGAGTCTCCACAAGAGCTCTGAACTCCTGAAACCGCTTGAAGACCTCACTCTTGGTCTTCAAAAAATAAATCCAGGTCCTCCTGGAGTGATCATCAATGAATAAAACATAGTACTCATATCCACTCAAGGAAACATGAGACATCCGACCGCTCACATCGGAATGAATCAAATCAAGTATCCCCGTCGCTCTGCTGTCACTGCTGGGAAAAGGGGATTTGGCAAACTTGCCCATCGCACAACCTCTGCAAGTATCAAAGTGATCAGTACTGAAATCTGGCACACCTGTAGTGATCTCCCGCAATGTCCTCAAGGCTCCATGATACATATGTCCCATCCTGCGGTGCCAAATCTCACACAGCTCAGAACTGCTAGCTCTGCTGTCGGTACTACTGCTCAATGCCAAAAGGGGCTGAAATGCAAACTTGTACACCTTTGCATGGCGTACACCTATCACTCTAGCTGAATCAGCTGGAGTGCCCCCGGGATACATCAACACCTGTCCTCCCCTGAACAGTACCTCATATCCTCTGTCCTCCCAAGCTGAGACGGATATGAGGTTCTTCCTCATCCCTGGCACATAAAGAACCTCTGACACCTTCAAGGGAGGTTTGGACTCCCTCTGAAATGTCACTGTCCCCACCCCGACTGCTCTAACAACTCTGTCATCACCGAGTACTACCTCAATATCAGTGCCACTCTCTGAAAGCTCTGAGAAGTACTCATGGACTCCTGTCATGTGACGTGAAGCCCCACTGTCCACATACCAGATACCTGTAGATGCTCCGCTAATCGAGGGAAAAGCATGCTCCCTCTGAACCTGTGTGGCAGGTGATCCTGCACTAGAGGACTCACACGTAGTGAACGCAAACTCTCGGTCAAAACGACCAGCAAAGTCCTCAATCTCTGCTGAAGCTGCCACGTCCTGGTTCTTCCCCTTCTTCTTCTTCTCCGGACACACAACTGCATAGTGTCCCATCTTTTGACAATTCCAACACTTCACCTTGGAATAGTCCTTCTGTGTGTTCCCCGGTTTACCTTTACCTTTGCCTTTGCCCCCACCACTGCTTGTGGAAGCCTGCTTCTTCCCTTTGCCTTTCTTGCCTCCTGCCACCAGTGCTACGTCCTCATCCTGCTCAACTGACTTGGCTGCCCCAAGCTGTCCTTTCCTGATCTCTGTCTGAATACAATCATCCCAAAACCTCTCCCATGTGGGAAGGGTCTCACGTGCACAAACCCCATCAGCAAAGTTCAACCATGAACGGGGGAGGCCATTCACTGCAATACGCACCAACTCAGTGGATGGAATGGCCTCTCCAATCGCTGCCAACTCATCTCTCACATTGGTAATCTTTGTGAGATATCCAGCTGCACTATCATTACCCATCTTAATGTTCTTCAGCTTCTCCTTCAGGACCATCTTCCGGTTCTCATTGGTACTCTGGTAGAGATTGGACAATGCTGTCCACATCTCATGGGCATTGCTCTTTCCTCTCACATGAGGAATGCAATGGTCTTTGATTCCCTCTAGAATCAGCCTCTTACCCTTATTGTTCTTCTTTTTATACTCAGCCAACTGAGTAACATCAGTGGGCACAACAACAGGGTTCTGTGCGGTATGCATCATGATATCCCAGACTTCTGCCTCCTCAAAGATACTCTGCATTCTCTCCTTCCAAACGCTGTAATTTATATGCCCATCCAGCCTATCCTCCACCCTCAATCCCAATGACATCCTGCTCTCCTAAAACTGAAAGATAGCACTGCTGTAGTAAAGATAAAACTGCTGTTTATGAAAAAATCAGCTTGCTGGAATTTTCTGAGTGTAAAATCAGCAACTGTAATTTTTCCTTTTGCTGTCCCAAACTGCCCTTCAGCACTCAAGCTCTGATACCATGTAAAAATTTCTGTTTTCCCACCCCGGTTTTCAGTTTCACCTTATTTCTCCCATGTAGTTAAATGCCCATTCCCATAACCATACATTTAACAGACTGAAAAAAATAAATATGGCTGAAAACACAAATTCTGGAAATTTTTCAGAATGCTGGAAATTGCAGAAATAAAAATCAGCAATTAAAAACAGCCATTAAAACACATTAAAACACTGATATTTTTGGTCAACTTGACCCTGGAAAAACCCCCTACAACTCTTGGGGAAAACCAGTTTGAGAGCTCTTCTTTATTTCTGAAAATTGTCTTTTTATAGTGAGAATTATTCAGCAAAAAATCAGCAAGCAAATTTACAACTTATCTCCTTTCCCGTGCCTCACAGCAATTTGGAAATTACAGCAAACAGGACAGCAATAAATGCTGTACGACCTCCGTTTTGTGTGCAGAAAAATCAGCAAACTGCTCCTCGATTTTTGTGCAAAAATCTGCCTTTCACTATGTGCTGAATCAGCTGTACAAATCTGCTCAACTGCTGCCTTGGAATGTGTGCCAAGCTGCTGTATCCTTCTCCTTCCTGCTCAGAAATCTCTCTTGCTCTCTTGCTCTCCTTCTCCCAATCTGCTCATGAAAGAATGAATGACCTTTTCCTCCTTTAATATAACTCCAAGTGACTTTTGGGTGATCCAAGTGACTTTTGGGTGATCTCTAAATCCAATGGCTGAAATAGATTTAGATCAATGGTTGAGATTAAATGCTCATTTAAATCTCACTTTCTATTTTTTAATTCACCCCACTTTAATAAAGACCCACTTAGTCATTTATTTCCAAAGTCACTTTTCCTTTCTAATTTTTCATTGACTTTATAAAAGTCACTTTAAAAATTAGACTTAATAACTTTATCACTTAAAGTCACTTTTAAATTAGATTTAACTTTATAAAATTATAAAGTCACTTTAGGAGAAAAATTAAATTCTTTTGGACACTTTTCCCTAGGCCAAAGATCAAAGCCTAAGGGAACCACCTGTCCTCTGGTACCAAATTTCAACAATGAAGACGTTGAAAGAATGCCTTCCTCGCTAAGAGGGAGTGTTAGTTTTTGTAGCATTGGATAGGTGTTATAGTCTCGACTTTGGTCAGAGAGGCTAAGGAACACAAGATATCCAGAACCTAGAAAAAGTTTTAGGAGTAAACACCTAGAGATGGAAATTAAGGTAATTGATCATAATTAAATATTTCCTAAGTATAACTTAGGAAAAGTGGTTAATTAACAATAATTAGAGAAAGGTGAGATTTCTCTAAAAACTCACATGGATCGAGTTATAGATGATCTTAGCCGTTGTTGGGGATCTAATCATGGCCGTTGGTTCACCAAAGAGAGATTATAAAAGGAGGTCGATGGGGTTGGAGGTAAACACACTTGGAGAGTGCGTTCCTTTGCAGATCAAGGTACCTAGTTGTAGTAATTCAGCAGGGAGAGACGTTCGAGCTGGAAGGGACATAGAGGATGAGAGGGAGCAACAAAAGTGATTTCGAAGGAAGTTTCCAGTTTCGGAGAGGCAACAACAAGAGGCAAAGTTAGTCAATTGAGAGGTTGCATAGGGACTGCACAGGCAGCTTCAGGGAGCTGTTTGATTTAACTAAGGATGTTGATTCAGGTTCTGGACGCCAGGATAGTTTTCCATTGGGCCAGAGAGTCACTTCCAAAAGTAGCAGCAGGTAGGAATACCTAATCAGAGGCAATTTTGAGCGACACGTGTGAGGGTCTGTGTAAGCATTATGCAGAGGACCTGCACAAGGGTTTGGATGACTAGTTTTTTTTTGAGGCAAGCTATGCTAGGATTGCTATTGGAGAGAGAGAAAATTCTCTCTAATATTTTTTGTCAGATTATCTTACTGAGGATTGCCAAAATTCGGCATCCAGATCGTACTCAAAATTTCACTACTGCATAATAATACTAAAACCCTCATCTGCTGCACCGATTTTTCCAGGTTGGGTTTTTCTTGGTACATTTGTCCAAAAATAACTGTCATTTTTATTGTGTGTGCTCTATATTTCTCAGTTTCCAACATTTTATTTTCCCCAACGTTTTTATGGTGAAAATTGAAGTTGTGGTTTTATTTGTTGTTTGTTGTAGCAAATAAATTGCACTTAATAATAATAATCAGTTAGAAGAATAATTCACAGTTGCTGCAATAGAATTGAAAATTTCACAAGCCAAAACCCCTTGCTCTTTACGGACTGTCATCAATGGGAGGAGTCCCAATTGGAAGGAGATCACTTAAGATAGATATGCTAGGTATAAGGCACAAAGTGATCCAGCTAGAGCTCATTCTAAAGAGAGGCTCAATAAAAGTACATGTCTTTAAAGAAGCAAATCACTCTCTAAGAAAAGCCCTAGAAAAGAAGGCACAAGTCCTAGCGTTTTGAGGTTTTTCGATGGTGATATGTACTGACAAGGTCAAGGCCTTGGTGAAAAGGCGTCTGATGATCTACTTCAACAAGTACTAAGGTCATACAACATTCAAGGAAGTCCTCAAGTTGAGTGGAAAAGAACTAGGGTTTTCCTCTTGGAGCAATACCTAGGGCAAGAGATTTAATGGGTGAAATTTGAGTGGATGCCCACAAAATTCAAAGAATATTTATCGTAGACCCTAAGCTTGATGTTTAGGCTTTCAAATCACCAAAAAACACCTCCCTAAAATTTCATGGCAAGCCCTAGATTTTCACCCTAGCCTTAAAAGGACTGATGTTTTGGGAGCAAAATATGGAGAAAATTTAGGGTTGATCACCAATAACTTGGACTAGTGCCTTGTCCTTAGGGCATATGGAGTCAAGGATGTGATAAGCCATTTTTTTGCTAAGGAGACCAAAATTTGATGCCCTAGGTATCAAAATTCCAACATTTACCCACTCAATGATAAATTGAGTTTGATGGAGAGTTAAAAGAATTCCTCCGTTAAGAACATTCTTTACATGTTATACAATTAGTAACATGCAATTCTCCACTAGATAGCCTTCAAAATTAATTTTCAACAAATTAGGGCACAAATTAACATAATCTAGAAGCAACAATTCCATACATTAGACAATTGTGAAATGAAAATCTTCAACAATAGGCACTTACAAGATAACATGTAGTATATCCATCCATTCATCAAAGAAATAACTCCAAGACAATCGAAAATAGCTTCCAAATATCAAAATGCATTCCAAGAATCTCCAATAGCCAAGAAGGAACAAGTGCGAGTTTCTCCCAAGAGGTTGAATTCCAAGTGTGATGATGATGAGTGACTAAATGAGGTCTCTCATATTTATACATGTCCAATGAAGTCTAATATTAGCCTAAAGCCTCTCTTAGTTGTCAAATGGAGGGAAAAAACTAATTGTGGTTCCAAGCCAACCACATAGTCAATGTAAAATCATACAAATAAACCCACAAGAGGGTCGAAGTGCAAACGTCATCACTGCGTGGTCCTCTTAGAGTCATGCATTGAGCTCTCTTGGTGCCAATTGAAGGAAGAAGGCCCCAAAATCATCCTCCATGCGTTGACCCCTAGATACTCATGCACATCATCATGTGGACCCTAGTTTTGTGTTTACGGCACAAAATGGGTCTCATGGCGAAAGAATAGTCTGATTTTTCTCCAACTTTGAGGGCTCTAAGGATGGTGCTATCCCTCCCATGTCTCAAGGGGTGAGACAAACCTCATATGGGCCTCTGATCAACTTCCAAATAATGTGATCATTGCTAGGCCAACAGGGGCACGCTGGTCCAAGTGCATTATCTCACGAATAATGTGGGTCAAAACAAAGGCTGTTGTGATGTTGTAGGTGCCAATGGAGTGGAATGATGATGCTATGCAAGTAACAGGAGTCCCATGGCTTTCAACACTTAAGCGGTAGGTTGTCGTATGCTCCTCTAGTGGACTTAGGCCTCAGTTAAGTTGCCCAGCCCATGATGAAACCACCTGCCAATCACACATAATGTCCACTGTTGCATCTTCACCATCATGTACAATAATTCATTAGTGCATCTAAGTGAACCAAGCTTGTTAATCAAGGGCACATGACTTCATATGCAGATTCCCTTCCAAATTTGTGGCTTTAATCTCGAAGTAGTGTTACCTCCCTAGGTAGGAGTGGTTAATAAATGATTCTATTAGGTGTTCCTAGCCCCTAAGTGGAAAGACATGTCCCTGATACATCCTTCAATTAATAGGTGGCATGTGAATGATCATGAATGGATGGGGATTAAGGGGTTTGAGGGCCAAATGCCATGGGCACAAGGATAGCAATAATCAGGGAGGCCCACATATTGGGTGTACAAATGCGAGGAGGGAGAAATTGTGGTTACATGAATTACCCCAGCCTTTATTTTTCCACCCCTCTTTATTTTCCATTTGCTTTTTCTTAATCTTCCTTTGTGTTACTGCTCGAAGCTCTAGGAAATAAGAGTATGTTGTGAATGATGTAAAGCATTTATTACCCCCTTGATGTGGGCCAGTTCATAGCTCACCAGGGGTTGGGATGTGCATGGGTTTCTTTAGTGATGTGAGGGGCACTCATGGGCCCTAGGAACTAGGGTGATGGCCATAATGATAAGGTGTAGAGCTCATGTTTGGCTTTTGCCCACATGCTATAATAAATGTTCTGGCCATCTTTTGCATTTTATGATCTTTTTTTCTTTTGTTTCTTGCTTATAGCCGTGATATGCTTTTAACTTTCTTTCAGCTGCATCAACCTCTAGGGCAAAGTTTCCAAGTCCGACCTAGATATGTGGATAAGAGGAGGGGGGTGTGCTAGAGCCTGTGGAGCTAGTGGTCATGTGGACACAGAGAAGGAGAATGGTGAAATAAGGTTTGTAATGTGAAGAGGGGAGTGCAAAATGTGGAATGAGAAAATGGGAACACGCTACCAAAATCGGGGTTTCCCAAGTAGTGCCCTTCCTAAAGCCGTAGGCCAATAGGGGAGGATATCATGGGACTAGGATTGAAGATTAACCCCCCATTTAAGGTGAGGGAACAAGAGCCTTGTCAAAAGCCTTCCTTCTTCTAAGTCACCCAATAATCCATCCTCAAAATGGCCAAATGAAAGACAATCATAAGCACTCGCTTACACAATGAAAAAAATACCTTTGGGTTGGATTCCCCGCTTTCTAAGGTATGCTCGCAACAGATGGGTGAGGAAACATATAACTGATGCAGGGAGCTGAGATAACACGAATTATCACATTGGCTATGAGGTGGCTCTCAGGGGTTCTTGGCTGTCGGCTGAAGAAGACAAATAGGAAAAAAACTCTCTGAGGGGGTACCCACTTTTGCTGGGCAACAAAGACTACTTTATTTGATTGCTTATTCTCTTTCTATTCCTACTGTTTGCTTACTTTTTTTCTTTTTGATTTTTTTTTGTTTGGGAGATAGTTTAGGCACTTTAATTGTAATTTTTATAGTTATTCTGTCTGCAGTCGTAGTTTTGATCTTTGGCTGCTCATGGACAGTAATATTCAAGTTAGATTAAATAAATAGATGGGAATGATACTTTAAACGTGTTCTGATGTAAATTACAAATAATTTTCCCTCACGCTACAACCATGCCTTCTATATATGGATGATATACCCAACACCCTGGTTAGCGCAAGTGATAGTGTAAACCATGGGCAAGACCAAACCTTCAATGTGGAAAATGTCACTAATGGTCAACAACCTTTGATATTGGTTATCATTATCGATGCAACAAAAGACATTGAAGGTTCCAAATCATCAGTCTATGGGTCCACTAACTTGGCATGTCTATCATTACCGATACTTCTATTGAGATAGAGTAAGATATATATTATCATTTATGAATATGCATTGGTCCTCTTCAAAGATATGTCGATCACATTGGGGCGTACCTTGTATATGATGCTTCCTATGGCCCTGGTTTGAGCATCAATGCCATTGGGAGTTGCCTCCCAAGTGTTCATTATTGCGTAAATTCAGGTTAGCACAAAGGTGGAGCCACTACAAGCTTATGATTGACAAATCTAAGGACAAAAGTAAGGTTCATGATGATCCATTCTCAGTGCAAGGAAACCATAAGCTTGATAGACTTACTGTTTACTTGTTGAGGATGCATTACTTTCAAGTGCAGCCACCTCCTTGTCAGTGATAGTGCAGAAATCTCCTTCAGTAATTATGGGACTTTCCTCGTAGAAGTATGATGCATCGTCCATGCCCCCATGGAATTTTACTGTACTATGAAAATATGAAAATGAAAATGAGAGTATTCAATATGAAAATGTATGAACTATTCCAATTTACAACAAGAATAGTACTTACTATTATGGATAAATTCGCAGCATAGATGGAGAGGGGACACAGATTTATTGATGAAGGACATCTGATGATGGGTAAAAATGACCCTTAATTTCTTCTATATACAGCATTTTGCATATACAGTGTATTTTGGTCCCTCTTAGGAAAGTGCAAGAATGCTCTTTTAATGTGGAGGGAATCTGCTCGGAATATATAGGGTGGCTCTCATTAACTGGGTCGATGCAGATGTGGGAATTTCTCCATTCATGGTCTTTAATTGTGCTTTTGTTCCTTATGAAGGTCTCAAATCTTTTGTCTGGTCTTTTTATGAGCTCTAGTATTTATTTCTTAAGCAAGGTCCCAATAACAATTATTCAATAGAGATAGAACTGTTCATTCAAGGCTGGAAAATAATAAGAAATCATGCAGATAAGAACTTGTATGATCACAATGAGCCATCAACCCATGTGATTTAATAATTTGTACCATTGATCGTAGGATTAAAACTAGGAATTCAGAAATGTGAGGAACAATCCCAATTTTGTTGAGAATATCAGAAGCCTTGGTTTGACAGATCCGAATTCATTTTGCAGAATGAGGATGTGGTATTCTTTGTGGCTTTAAAGAGAATGACGACTATGAGTAATTGTGTATAAATTCTGCTTTAAAATTTCTTCCTGTTGAATCTAGTACTTATCAAGGTTTATGCATTGGTGCATTAGACGAAAAAAGTTGAATGCCCTTCTATACAGGCTGAGTTGGCTGTTTGGCATATCATTTTCCGGTTGTCTAGCTCATGTTATTCATTCTTCTTGTTTGCCTCAAGAAGGATTGACTTTCACTGAAAAAGCCACCTTTGGTGCACTACAATGACATTTTTCTGTCATTGGATTCCTAAAAATTAAAGAGTCCCCAGTGGATAGGAAGTAACTTGAGGACAATAAGGAAATCCCTGACATGGTGGATGAGTTGGACAAAAGTCCAGTAAGGATCAAGGAATAGCTAGTAACTCACCGAAAGAAGTAGCCACTTAGACTCAAATGCACTCTTGAGCATACATGAGGGTGACACAGTTAACATTGTTTCTCAGGGTAAATCCGGCACCTAGCAAAACTGAGGATGATGTTTAAAGATCCTTGTGTGGGGATTCCTTTTTGTGGAACTATTAAGGCATGCCTTGATATAAATTTTCGTGTTTTGACCTTGCAATCGTTTATTTGTTTTGAAACAGAGCCTTTTACTTGGTATCTATTTCTTCATAACAACTTTAATAGTTATGTAGGTTTCTATATTTCTGGATGAGATTTGGAAGCTGAAGGTTAGATTTGAATCTATTTTCTTGACTTGTTGCTTGCAGGCTCTAATGTATCCGTTGTTGGTTGCATGCAAATCTATAAGTTCACTGCGTAGAGCTGCTGCTGAAGAAGTTGTTGACAAAGTGAAGCAACACAGTGGTGTTCTGGTGGATCAGGTTTTATATATTTTAGTTTGTAATTGTGACTATAAAATATCTGCAAATGTTGATATGCCAGGATCTATTAGATTTATTCATTTATGTTAATTGCTAGTGCGTCATTTCACTTGCAACCTGTAGAAGAAATCTTACTTCACACTTTTTTGGCCTATTTTCTAATTTTTGATACGCAGTTGCATCAAGCATATATATGATATTAATTTTTGATGCAGGCTCAGCTGGTTTCAAAGGAGCTCATCAGAGTAGCTATACTGTGGCATGAATTATGGCATGAAGCATTGGAAGAAGCTAGCCGCTTATATTTTGGCGAGCGGAATGTAGAGGGAATGTTGAATGTGCTTGAACCACTGCATGTGATGCTAGAGGAGGGTGCAACTACATTGAAGGAAGTAGCTTTTATTCAGGTTTACCTCATTCAACTAGAAGACATTACATTAGTTTAGATATGATAAGATAATAAGATAATGGGAATCTTTTTCTGTGTATAGAATGGATGTTAAGATGATTGATTTTTTAAAGCTGGTTTGAAATGGGTGTATTTAATCAAGTGATTTGATTGTAATAGCATGTGTACACTGGGCCTGTTTATATGGTGTTAGTTTTGATTATGCAGTGCCTCCCCCTGTCTCTAGTGATATCTAGCAGAACTGTATTGTGGCTCTAGAGTCTACCCCTGTATCATGGATCAGTGCTGCTACCCTTCGATGGATTGCATTCATACAATTTTGTTGCAGGCCTCTTTTCTTTCCCCATTGCACACCTCTCCCATTGCTCTCTCATGGCTTTTTGATTGGTGGTTTTTGGGGTGGAGTACTTGGCTTTGACATTGGTAGTTTTGGTTCAAGTGTGGGGTGGTTCTTCTCTTAGTGGTTCTGGTGCTTTGTTGGACATCTAAGAGTTATGTGGTGGATCCTTAGCTCCCAAATCTTCCTTGGTGATGTGGCAGCATTGTGTTCCTTGGATTGTTGTCCCTATGGGTAAGGGTGC
Source organism: Pinus tabuliformis (assembly GCA_031772625.1). Classification (NCBI taxonomy): domain Eukaryota; kingdom Viridiplantae; phylum Streptophyta; class Pinopsida; order Pinales; family Pinaceae; genus Pinus; species Pinus tabuliformis. The sequence continues at coordinate 1,410,761,155 of CM062816.1, read as the reverse complement.
CTTATCGTCCCTTTAGGACTTAGCAGCATGGAGATTGAGCAGGTTTGGTAGGTTAAGTCTAACAAGTATAAGGGAATTTCTTCCCCTACTCATGTGGACAATCCAATTATTGATCTGAGTCCTCAACAATGTATAAATCCTATTAGGATGCGATGATTCATCACCAGATCATCTGATTCTTTAAGGTTTTGAGATGGCCAACCAATACAATGGTTTACAACTTCTTCTGTTGGTGTGAAGCTCTCACTATTATCTTGACTGTGTGAGGGATGGTGATTTATAGTGGCAAGCATTTTGTTCGAGTTATTTTGCAGTATTTTTTGCTTCATCTTCCTGGAGGAGGTCAAGTCACCTAGATTTGAACTTCTAAACAAGAAAAATTACTGTTGGATTTGCCTTGTTGGGCTACAAAGCATTTCCTAGGGAGTGGAGTGGTGGTCACCCTTGCTTTGTCTTTGTAGAGTTTCATGATCTATTTTGGGTTGAACCTAGGGGACAGGTGTGTTTGGGTCACTCCTTCAAACTTAGGATTGGGTTCATGGATTTTGTGAACTGTATGCCCCTGATCTTAATTTTAAGTGGGGTTGCCTTTGGGATTTGATGGATATCTCTCTTCCATCTATAGAGGGGATTGTTGACAAGGGTTTTAACATGGTCGAGTGGGATGGAGATCTATGTGGAGGTACAATTTTAGTGTTTAGTTGTTTAGAGAAGTGGGCTTAGTGTTGGCATAGGGATGTTGTTTAGATTTTTGAACCTTATTGGAAGCAAAAAGATATTAACTATGGGGGCTGGTTCAACTAGACCAACTACAACTAGGGGCAAGATGGAGTCACAATCTGTTAGATTGTTTTTATGGTTAGATGGAGGAGATTACCTTTCCTCGAAAGCTTCGCCTTGTGGATGTTATGATGGATGTGACTAGATGTAGTCACTTTTAGAATTTATTTGTGATTTCTCTAGGGCTCTTAGTTGACACACTTCCATCATTAGTGTTCAAATTGAATGTTTCATCACTAGTGTTAGATGATTTATGAGTCCTAATTCAACAGGTTTGTAACATCTATAAATAGCTGTAGGATTCATAGGGATGGATCCTTTAGTGGGAGGTTGTAGTTTATCATACTATTAAATTGATGAGATGTTGGGGTAGGATTTATAGCTAGTAGGTGGTGGAAAGAGTTTCGAGTGACTTGGTAGAAATTGTAGGAGGTCCTCATAATCCTTGAAGAGGACATTTAAAATGTCACTCTTCATGTAAATGTTGTGAAGTTCGAGATAACAATGAGGTGTGGTTTGAACTTTTGAAGTACATTACTAGTGGTGCTAGGGTTTGTTCTCATCTCTAGTGGATTTAGGAGGGTGATGAGGGGTCTAAATTTTATTTTTACTTCCTTAAGTAGAAGGTGGCTATGGAGAGAGGGTGCTTGATCTTAATTTGGTAGACGAATCTCTAGTTGAGTAACCTTTTGAGGATTGAGATATGTTTAGTCGGACATGCCCCTACGGGGTCACATGTCATGAATCGAATGTGTCAGACATAGATCATGCCAAACCAATGTTGCACGAAGCGGGGGCGAAGCGGAAGCATTTTTTGGAAGCGGGGACGCGGAAGCGTCATTTTCCAAAAATCTAGGAAGCGAAGTGTCCGCAGAAGCGTCTGCTATATATATATATTTATATTTTTTTGCATTTATACTCAAAACAAACATCCCAAATACCAAATTAATTGTAGAAGACATGAAAACATGCATATATTTGCATAAATCAAGATAGATATAACATCCATTGTACATTAATGATTAATTATTCGAGCATCAACCATTTAGATGCATCAACCATCTAGAATCTAGATTCTTCTCCTCTTGTCTAGCCTTTGCCTCTACCTCGATTGTCTAGGGATATTAGTCAACATTGCCCAATTTTGATCAAACTACCTAATTCAAGACTTAAAATATGGTATAAAAAGCTTAACATGCTTGATCGATGATTTTGACTTGATTGAAAGGTAATTTTTTGCTAAGGGCATGCCGTGTGACAAAGGAGTTCAACAATTAACACCACCAACACTAGGGTACATATAGGGCTTGGTGCTCTTGATTACATGCTAATCGCATACCTTCATACTTGATATAATCTAATGAAATGCCACAATCCCATTGATCCTGAATTCCTGAAAACTGTTAAGTCTGCTGAATTTTGAATAGGATATGAAATTCTATTTTCTCCATATGAAGTCCAATGAGGCTGGAACCACTCTCAAACATCCTGAGTCATTTCATGGTAATGTTAAAAATTTAAGTAAAAGGATGAAAATGAAAAATAAAGGAGAATGTCATTTTTACTTTAAGAATTTAACATTACCATGAGGGAGCATGTGCTATATTTCTATATTTTTTTTTGCCTTCATTCGTCACCCTAACTCAAGGTGGACCCACCCCCAACAAGCAAACTCACCTAAAATTAAAAAAAAAATTGAAAAAAAAATAACGATTTTCTAAACGCTTTTCTAGAAGCGTACGCTTCCTCCTCCGAAGCGCCACGCTTCTGACGCTCGAAGCGCCGTACGAAGCGCGCTTTTGTACCACACTTTCGAATTTCCAGGAAGTGGCAAAAAATTTGGAATTCGGAAGCGCGCTTCTGGCCAAGCTTCCTAGGTGCTTCCGTACGGGACGCGCTTCGGGGCTTTGAACCGTGGGGGGGGGGGGGGGTGCTTCGTGCAACATTGTGCCAAATTCATGTCCAACACATGCACTAGGTTTAAGACACCGCCTTATCAGGAAAGAAGATGTGGGATGTGTTTATAGCTATGTTGCACTAAACTTCTAGGAACCCGACGTTTCGAGACATAACCGTACCCGAAACCTTGAAACTCAGCCGAAACTCAACCGAAACTCGACCATTATGTAATTATCTATGAGAGTTAATGTAGACTTGGTTTTCCTTCTAAATTGTTTTCTATGGGTCTTATTCCCTTTTTTCTTGCAAGATAATGTGTTATTCACTTATTTATAAATTTATTTTTATATATATAAACATATATGGCGTTTTAGCCAACGTTTCGGCCAATGTTTCCATTTTTGGGAGGTGACGTTTCTAAACGTACTCGTTTCGGAAACTTCGAAACGTTTCGGCATTTCGTGCAACTTAGGTTTATAGGAATAAGGAGGAGTGTTTGAAGTGGAAGACAAAGATGTGGGATGTGTTTCTTGATGATACGTGTTTGGATTAAGATTGCAGTAAGTGGGAATGTTTTTGAGAAGTGAAATGTGAAGAGCATCATTTTCCAAAAATTCTCGTAAGTGAAGTCTCTCTCTCTCTCTCTCTGTATATATATATATATATATATATATATATATATATATATATATATATATATATATAAACATCGATAATCCTAAATTAGTTCTAGAATATATGAAAAAATGCATATTTGTACATAAGTCAAGATAGAAATGGAATCCATAATACAATAATGATTAATTATTCAAGCATCAACCATCTAGATTCTAGTAGTGACAAATAAACATTAGATTTTTAAGCATATAATAGAATGTAGACCATTAAAACATTGAAATATATCATCTAAAAATTGTCAACGTGACCAAATGGTAATGTTTACAAAAAGGGGCGATCTACACATTGAAGTAGGAAGACTTAAAAGTCCAAATTCAAGAAACTAAGGCCTAATTTATCATCTATATATTATGACATATAAAGTAGTGAATCTATCTACTATTTTCTCCTCATTACACCACTCTGACCATTGTGTGGGCTTCCACGTGGTGGTAGTGGAGTAGATGGTGGCCATGGAACTGAAGATGAAGCCCCTAGTATTGCTGATGAAGTCTTGGACATGGGGACCCTGACACTAAATGGGGGTGGCATCTCAACATGATGATCATCATCCTAGATAAGAGCGTGCTCCAACTTCTCTAAATACAACACTCCGTCCTCCAAATTATCCTCCAGATTTTTGTGCCAAACTATCAAGTCTTTATTCATCTTCACGTCCTCATAGTAATGGGACAAGATTCACAAGTTGTAATCATGCCTTAAACAACATTGGTGGCCTTAAACAAATCATGCCAATAGGGGAGCAAAGCACATTGATTGGTATACCACAATCACAAAGAAACCACAACACTGTTGCATCCACGTCAACCCTCTCACTAATATTAATGAAATCTTCTATTTTTTTTAGAATAAGATATTCCGAAAGTTCCAAGAGGAGTCTATCATAGCTGGTCCCTTGGACCATGGAACTTGGCCATGAAGTCTTTTCCCCTCTGTCCTAAGTCACTTGACACGGGGATTCGGGATTTGTAGGATATAGGGATTCGAGTGTCGGATTCAGACACGTTTACCCCCCGGAACAGGACACGTAGGATTCGTTATATATTATTTTATTGAAATGTATATATATATATATTAAAAATTAGATATTTCTTACACAAATTCTCATTAATGATACAAATTCATTGATTTCAAACATAGATCTTCATCTAGATGTTAGTTTTACTGTTTACAAAGTAAGTTAGTAACATTATAGCATGCATAGTACATACAAAATTCAAATATCTGCATAAACCCTCACAAACCTCATAAACCCTCATAAACCTCATAAACCCTCACAAACCTCATAAACCCTCACTCATAAACCCTCACAAACCTCATAAACCTCATAAACCCTCACTCATAAACCCTCATAAACCCTCACTCATAAACCCTCATAAACCTCATAAACCCTCCCTCATAAACCTCATAAACCCTCACTTTTTTGGGATTCGAATCCCAAAATCGGGACACGACCAGGATTTGATGGTGTCCTGTTAGGACACGTGGTGTCCCATTTTAGGATTCGAATTCCCATCGAATCGTGTCGGATTCGTGGGATTCAGACACGTGGCCTGTTTTGGATGAATCTGGTTTCATAGCCTCCGCCCCATCATCATTTACATGACACTTATCATTTGAAGGGTGGACCAAGGACATGTCACTCCCCTTGGGGGCTGGAAACACCTAATAGTGTGGTCTATTAGCCACTCCTACGTAGGGAGGTAACATTATAATGAGTGCAAAGCCTTGATTCTAGAAGGGGAGCCTTGTTTGAAGTGTCAAGTTGCCCATTACTTGCAAGCTTGGTTTGCTTAGATATAAAAATGATTAAATGTACTTGATTATGTAGGTGCGAGCACTGGATATTGTGTGTAATTGTTGGGTGGTTTTGCATCCTTGGCTTGGGCAACTTAATTGGAGCTCAAGTCCTTTAAATGATCATATTGACACCCACATGTGAGACATTGAGAGCCATGGGTCTCTGAGCTGTAGCAGAAAATCATGCATAGCCATGGGCACCTCTAGCATCCACAACGTTCCAACACATTGCCCTACATTGATGACTTGTATACTGATGCAACTGGACTAGGCATTCCCCCAATCGGCTTAGCACTTCATGAGGGTTGGCAGCTGAATCCAGTGACAAAAGGAGATTGTCTCATACATTGAGACAGGGGAGGGATAACACCTCCTTGAGAGCCCTCAACATTGGAGCAGAGACAGGTATTTTGACCTTGTGGAGATCCATTAGACCACTTTTGTGCCCCAAAACCAAAATTGGGGTCCATAGGAGTTTCAAGGAGACCTAGGGGCAAAACCCTAGGCGATGATTTTAGGGGGCCTCTACACATTATATGGAGCCTTTAGCCCTCAACGCAAGCCCTACAAGGGCTCATGCATGCATGTCATCACCATATCTACCATTTCGGCTCACATGTGGGTTAGATTTGATTTATTACATCGGCTACTAGGTTAGCTTGTGACCTAGGCATGTTGTGACACGTTATTTTATTATTTTGGGGTTAGTAGGCTAAAATTAAAATTTGAATTCCTCCTCTAAATAGAGGAATCATTCATCCTCATAACTCATCACATCACACTTGGATTTTCAGTGTTTTTGTGAATTTTGGCCTCTTGTACTTGTGGAGAATTTGGATCTATTGATGCATTTTGATATTTGGAGCTAAATCATTGTGTTTTGGAGCTATTCTTTGGATGAATGGATGGATCTTTTGCATGTTATCTTGTAAGTGTACCTAATTGTTGAATATCTTTCTTTTACATGTCTAATGTATGGAATATTGTTGATTCTAGTGTTTGCAATTGTGCCCTAATTTTTTGAAGATATATTGAATGCTATTCTAGATGATCTATTGCATGCACTACTCATACATAACATATGAATGCATGTTCTAGTGGTGATCTTTCATTAGCACTCCCATGAAAATTACATTTTTTCCATTGCATAGATAATTGCTTGAAGTGTTGGTGCTAGGGCATCAAAATTTTTGGCCTCAATGACTATTTGGCAAACCTAAGATATGATAGACTCCATACTCCTAAGGGATAAGGGACTGGTCCATTTGGTTGATCAAAATCTCTTTAAATCCATAATTTTTGTTTCTCTAAATTCGTCCACTTAAAGACTGAGTGAGCTAACTAGGGCTTGGTGGGAATCCCTAGGTAAGGTGAGTTTGTGGGATTAGAGAGCCTAAACATCAAGGGGATAGCATTTTCCACAAAATCTATTCTTTTGGTGGGCATCCACTTTAATCTTGTCCACAGATTTTCTTGCCCTTGTTGTTTGCCTTATGGGGGAACCCTAATCTAGTTTTTCTTCAACTTAGGGGCTTCTTTAATGGTTTCACGAGCCTTGGACTTGCTAATATAGATTGTTGGAAGCTTTTTCTCCTTGCCTTGACCTTTGGTTCCACCAACATTGAATTCATCAATCAAACCCTTGGTGTTGTGCCTCATGAAATATGCCTTTATTAAGAAAGTGAATTGCTTCCAATTGGAGCCTTGAACCTAAATCATGCATTTCTTGTTGAAAGCCTTATTGCGTCACCTTGTGCCCTATTCTTAGAATATCATTTGGTGACCTCACATACCGGGATTCCTCCAATCAGTGAAAATCCATAAAGAGAAGGGGTTTTGGATGTGGTGACAGTGGGCCACTATCCCATTATTGTCTCTTGGTCTAGTTTTAGCCTTATAGGGTGCTCCTCTAGAAGGCTTGCTAGATTTTGCAGCGACAAGTCCACCTCCATTATCCATGGATACCATCCCTGGACATAAAAATGCCTGTCAAGGCAGTGAGTTACTGCCGACCAAGTGTGAAAATTTCTAAATCTAATACATCAGAAACCCCTCTTGCAATATCTGGTTTATTATCTCCTACTTGTTCTTTACATTAACAAGTTATTTATATGCATAAATATCGAAATAAACACAATTGTAGCCTTCACAAACATACAGATCAACAACTAAAATAAATTGAGACAACACAAGGGAAACCGTTATTTTTGGACAATCGTCCTCGAAAAAATGCAATGCAGGTAAACTGGTGCAACATATAGAGGGTTTTGTTATTAAGCAGATTCTAAATACAACTAGGGTGCCAAAAATGGCCCACCCTTTAGAGATTTCTCTTGGTAGCAATACCTCTACCCAGAGACAGAGATTCCGGCTGATCAACAATCGGATGAATGATCCCATAGTGACTCTGGCTATTCCTTGTGATGGACAGTGAAAACTGCTCCATGCACTCTTTCAAATTGTGTGACCCTCATAGGGACTGCGTCACCCTCTCTGGCTCTGCATCAGCGAATCGACTCTCAGTTTGTCCCACTGAATCACCTTAGCGCAGTCTCTGAAGCCCTCTGTGTCAGCTACGTCAGCCTCTATGGCCTTTGTGTCAGCCTCTTGGCCCTTTGCGTCCTTTGCGTTGGCCTCCTCAGCCTCTGCGTCAACCCTTGCTGCCTCTAGGTCAGCCCTCCAAGGCTTTGCACTGCCTCTTCCGACACTCTGCTGCCTGTCTGATATGTATTCCTTGGCCTCCTGCCAAGCTGCCCTTCACTACAACTAATCACTTGTTTGATTTTCTCAGCAAACCACGCCCCAGAAAATCGAACTCTCTGATATCTCAAATTCCTTGGTGTGTCTCCAACTAACCCTCAAGCCTTTTCTTATACTTTTCTTGTTGATGATTCAACGTCCGAGATTATGTCTTTAATCAATGACCAAGATTAGATCTGCCTTGATCCTCGTTATTTAGAATTTTCTCATCCATATTATATTAATACACATTATTATTTTAATTTTCCTAAGTTTAGACTTAGAAACCCCATTAAAAATATTAATTATTTTAATATCTTTCCATCCGGGTGGAATTTCCTCAAATGGTTTCCTGGTCTTGGAGATCTCATGTGCCTTAGCCTTTGCACCAAATTTCATGGCTAGAGCACATCCGATGCTACCAAAAATCAACACTCCCTCTTAGCGAGGAATGTGCTCTAGTAATGCTTCACCATAGAAACATCACACTGATCCTCCACATCGGTACCTGTGCTAATGCTTGTCTTGCTAACTCACATCCTCTTCACTGCTGCTCCCTGTACTGCTGCCCATGACATTGCCACTGCCACTGCTACATCTGTACTGCAGCTCCCTCTCAACATGTTGCGTCATGCTGCCCATAACACTGCCACTACTAACTGCTACAATGCAACTTAGTTACTGAGAAGTAAGTAACTGTCTTCTCCCAAATACTGACATCGTGGTCAGTCTGGAAGCTTTGTGATGCTGAAGTTGCCTCTGCTACCACTGCGTTGCTGCAAACACCTCTGTGCCTCTCACACTGCTACAACCTTCACTGTGCTGCCTCAAATTTCTCCACTCTAGCCCTGCCTTGCTGCTCCACCGCACTTTGCTCCACTCGACACCTGTCGTTATGCTACTGTCATTAAGTGCTCTTGTAGCTAGATGTGATCCATGAATTTGTGCACCTCAAGGATTGTGGCCCTAGTATGTAGTCCTCTTGTGCTAAAATTGTCAACTAGGGCCAAACTCCATGTGGGTCACCTTCTTTATGGCAGCTGATATTTTTCCTAGATTCCTCTTGTCGAGAGGTGTAGGATTGATCTAAAGATCATCCGATTCCGACAAGTAATTATGGAGATATGAATTTAGTTGTATTTACTTGACAAATTGTCAAGGTTGCCCAACAGCTAAATGTGTGGCACACATGCCCAACAAATCATATAAGTGCAAGCGAGGTTAGTCATTATCAACTCATCTCATCTCACATCTCTCTTTCCTACGCATTAGAAGAGCCTCTCTCTCTCACACGTGTGGCCGAAGAAGGAAGACGCTGATTTCTGGTTAGGACAGTGTTGACTTGGGTTGACCTAGCAGCAGGTGGGCAAATTCGATTGCGTTGACCAATGTGGAGACCTTCTTGACTGCGGTTTGGGTTGGGCAATGTCTCCTAGGGTAGCCATAGTTCTGTTCAGCTCTTTTGACTGGGTTTGACCACTCCTTTGGCTTGCGTTGACTGTCAAGAAGCTGCTGCAGGTTTGACCAGATGTTGGCTGTTGTTTGATTGAGTATTGTGGACTGTTTCGGGCTGCTGAAGTTGGTTGTTGAAGACCAAGTTCTTCAAGGTTGACTAGAAGTTAATCCAGGGTTGTTTTGACCAAGTTTGACTTTGCTCATTTAGGGTTTGATGTTGCTGTTATAAAATTATAGAATTCTGAATTGTACTATTTCTCTCTGCTGAACTGTTGAAGATTAAAGAAGAATTGATCAAAGGGTTTCCCTGCATTGGGGTTTGTCCTTGGCTAGCCGCCACATCTTGTGTCTCTTGTCTTGGCTTGTTTTCTATCGATCGTTTATTGTTCTATCTGCACTTTACTTTATGTTTATGTGATTGCTAAACAATGGCTAATAAAAAGATTTGAAGTAAACTGCTCTAAGCATAGAACATACCATAATTTAACATCTTGACTATGACTCGATGTCTCCCCACCTCTTCTCTAGAGGTGCATGAGCATTGATGGCACAATCGTCATTAGTCTCAACCTCTTTCTCCGCCTTCGCTGGAGCTGCCTTTGAATCAAAAGCTTCTCGCTTGCCTTTCTTCTTGGGGCACTGAGATGCATAATGTCCCAACTCCCCATAGTTGAAGCACTTGACCTTCGAGATGTCCTTTTTCTTCCTCTTCCCTTGCTGTCCTGCAGATGCTAGAGCCGCATCGTCCTCCTCTTCCTTTTTGACTCAAACTCCCTTACCACTACTCCCCGCCTTGATCATCCTCCCGATCTCTTCCTGTCGAAGAGCTGCCTACTCTTCCCAACTAGGGAGAGTCGCTCTACCCACATCTCCTCCTAACTGGGGAGAGTCGCTCTGCCCAAGATGCTTTGGACAAATGTCTCCCAGTCCTCGGAGACTGCATTCAGAGTAGTCTTGACCATAAACTCTAGATCTGGTGTGGAGCACACAAAAGTAAGCTGGTCCCGAATTTCTTGCAATTGGAGGAGGAAGGGATCTATCTCCTCTCCCTTCTTCATCTGATTTGACAACAACTGATTCTCCAATAGCATCTTCCGCTACATAGAAGAGCCCTGGTATAAGGTGGTCAGGGTGTCCCACATCTCCTTTGCTATGTTCTTTTCAGCAATATGTGCTATGACATGATCTTTGACCCCGTCTAGGATCATGCACTTCGCCCTCGCCTGAGCCTCCTCATACTTCTCATTCTCAGTTGGGTCAACTGGGATAGCTACTACCTTCAAGGCAGAGTCCTTGATACGATGTCTATGTAGGACTGGCAGGATCCCGGCCTTCCAGATGACAAAATTGGAAGCTCAGTCCAATTTGTCTTGATCCCTTAGTTTGTTCATTGCCATCTTTGCTCCTCTTTGGGACTCCCTCTGAGTCCTGATTTCCCTCTTGGAAATCCTATGGCCAACTGTCGAACCGCTCCTCTCCAATCCTTCTTTGCAACTGCAACTCGGATTTGGATTCCTTGGCTAGAAATCCGTCGAGGTAGTGATTTCCTCTACCTTGGTTCTGTCTCTTTCAACACTGTTTTGCACTTGATAGAAACAAGGTCCCACCAACTGCTCAAATCACAATCTGCACAACTCCCTTAGCCCTTGCAATTGAAGAATCTGAGCCCTTCAGACTCTGTGCAATCACGGTGAAGGCTGAATCTGCTCCTTCGGTCAACTGCGTTAATCCTACCTGGATGAGAAGGATGACGTGGTTCTGCGTGAGCCTCTTTTGTCTCTCTTTGCCTCTGCGCTGGCCCTTCCCTTGGCTCGAAATGCTGACGCAGGCTCTGCATCACCCTCTAAGCACTGCGTCACCTCTTCTCTTGCTGCTTCAGCTCTGGAACAACGCTCTCTCGGCACAACTGCTTCTGTTGCATATTTTTCAGATTTTTTCTGCTGTTGTCTTCAGTCCTCATGTGATCTGCAATCGCTCTAATACCATGTGAAAGTTTCTGAATCTAATACATCAGAAACCCCGATTGCAATATCTAGTTTATTATCTCCTACTTGTTCTTTACATTAGCAAGTTATTTATATGCATAAATATCGAAATAAACACAATTGCAACCTTCACAAACATATGGATCAACAATTGAAATGAATTGAGACAACACAAGGAACACAATTATTTTTCGACAATCGTCCTCGGAAAAACCCAATGCGGGAAAATCGGTGCAACATATAGAGGGTTTTATTATTAAGTAGATTCTGAATACAACTAGGGTGCCAGAAATGTCTCACCCTTCAGAGAATTTCCTTGGCAGCAATACCTCTATCCGGAGATAGATATTTCGACTGATCAATAATCAGATGAACGATCCCACAGTGACTCTGGCTATTCCTTGTGCTGGATAGCAAAAGCTGCTCCACGCATTCTCTGGAACTGTGTCACCCTATTAGGGACTGCTTCACCCTCTCTAGGTCTGTGTCAGCTAATCAGCGCTTAGTCTGTCCCACTGAATCACCTCAACGCAATCTTTGAAGCCCTCAATGTCAACTGCGTCAGCCTCTATGGCGTCTGCGTCAGCGTCTTGGCCCTCTGCGTCCTCTGTGCTGGCCTCCTCAACCTCTACGTCAACCCTCCAGGGCTCTGCGCTGCCTCTTTCGACACTCTGCTACCTCTTTGATATGTATTCCTCGGCCTATTGTTGAGCTGCCCCTCACTGCAGTTGATCACTTGTTCGATTTCCTCAGCAAACCATGCCCCAAAAAATTGAACTCACCGATCTCTCAAGTTCCTTGGTGTGTCTCCAATTGACCCTCAAGCCTCTTCCTATACTTTTCCTGTTGATGATTCTATGGCCGAGATTAAGTCCCTAATCAACGGTTAAGATTAGATTTGGCTTGATCCTCGTTATTTAGAACTTTCTCACCCATATTATATTAATACACATTAATATTTTAATTTTCCTAAGTTTAGACTTAGGAACCCCATTAAAAATATTAATTATTTTAGTATCTCTCCATCCGGGTGGAATTTCCCCAAACAATTTCTGGGTCTTGGAGACCTCATGTGCCTTAGTCTCTCCACCAAATTTCATGGCTAATGCTACCAAAAATCAACACCAAGGAGAAGTTATTAGAGTCATAAAACTAGGTACAATGAAAATGAAGCTAAGAAGACTGATCATGACCATACACCATTGGGATCTAGGATACACTTTTACACTTCATCCTAGATGGCCTTATGTGGCTATAAATTGCACACATTTGGGCTTGCAAATGCTATGGTGAAGACTCAAAGGTTTTGGAGTACCCCTACTGAAAGAGAGGTAACCATATCTAGGCAAAATGATGGATGAACAATGATAGGGGAAAGACATCTAAGGAAGCCATCAGGAAAATACACCACCAAGATAGAGGACACCACAACCATGGAGTAGCACTTGCAACAATAGAAAATTTTCCAGCAATAATCAATCATGGAGTAGCACTTGCAACAACATGAATACACATAACATGCAGGTGAGGCTACCTCCATCAATGATACAAAATATGGCCAATAAATTTGATAAACTGAAGTGAGCAAAAAACATGAAAATGATACTGATGGGTTGTCTTGTAAGAATATCACCTCCCCCCTTGGTGGGCCAAGGGTTAGGTAAAGCATGAGGGTAGCACCAGAACAACATGCCCCTAGATCTGCAACTAGTACACAGAAAGTCCATGGGTGTCATCATGCAAGGTGTCATGAGCTGGTCCTCAGACACCCCATACAATATATGATGTAACATGATGGACAACAATGACTTAACCCTTTCTGTGCCCCCTTCTCTTGCTATCTGATGTTGATTACGGAAGGATTAGGGATGAATTATTTTAGGTCCTCTGCTCATTTTCTTTGTCAAGCATATTACAGTTTTATTCCTTTACCACAACTCCCAGTGCTTTGTATATCAGTATAGTAAAGGTCGGGTACCTTCTATTGGCATTTTCAACAATGGTGACTTGATTGGCAATATTGTTTTATCCTGACAGGCCTATGGTCGAGAATTACAGGAGGCTCATGAATGTTGTATGAAATATCGAAGAACTGGGAAAGAAGCTGAGCTCACTCAGGTATTTGGGATAAAATTTCCTTAGAATTATCTAATTTATTCTAATTATCTAATTATTTAATTTTTCATTCTCCCTTTCAGGCATGGGATCTATATTATCATGTTTTCAAGCGCATAAACAAACAACTTATTAGTCTTACCACATTAGAACTACAGGTAATGGGTTTGTGTCAATTTACTTAGTGTACTACAGGTGTGATCTGTTTTTCGATATGCTTTTCTCTGGTACTTACGAGTATAAAATTGCAGTATGTTTCTCCAGAATTACTTTCTGCTCGTAATCTGGAATTAGCTGTACCGGGAACATATTGTGCAGGTGAGTATATCATTTACTCTGTTTTGGATATAATGTGCATGTTTTTTTGGTGTATGAACATGCTTTTAATGTTCCACACTCACAATTTTTTGTTGATCATTTCTTTACTGGAAGCAGGATCTCCAGTGGTGACAATTGTGGGTTTTGCTCCACAGTTACTTGTCATAACATCAAAGCAACGCCCCCGAAAGTTGACCATCCATGGAAGTAATGGTGACGATTATGCTTTTCTGCTCAAGGGTCACGAAGATCTGCGACAAGATGAGCGTGTCATGCAGGTTTGTAATCTATGATCACATTTAATTATGATGGTCAGGATTATTCCTCTTTGCTTCTGGACAATTGATACTGTTAGTTTCTGGTTGATGCCTGTAGGATATCAATTTTTTAATTTTATAGCGTTTAACATGCTCCATTATCCAACTTGGTCTGTAAAATCCATATTTTATATTAAGAAAATTGAAATCATTAAAATCTGCCTGGTCAATATCTGCATATGATTTTATTAACAAGGTAAAAGCTGTTGGATTTGAACAGCTGTTTGGTCTAGTGAACACTTTGTTGGCAAATGCACCACAAACTGCAGAGAAAGATCTCTCTATTCATCGATATTCTGTGATTCCGTTGTCTCCAAATAGTGGTTTGATTGGTTGGGTTCCTAATTGTGATACTCTCCATCAGCTTATTCGTGAATATAGAGATGCAAGAAAGGTATGTAGACTTTTCTGATGTTTTCAATGTTCTGTAGTTCATATGTGATTCTCTTGATTGTGATTTGTCTATTGGACCCTAGTTTAGGCTCCACTGAATTCCTTAAATGTATGAATTACTATAATATTATTAGAAAAGGTTAATTGTAATCTTAATGTATAATGCATTTATGTTTGCAATCAGATGTTTGTGAATATGGAACATCGGTTGATGCTAGCATTTGCTCCAGATTATGAACATTTGCCACTAATAGGCAAAGTTGAAGTCTTTGAGCATGCTCTGCAGAGTACTGAGGGCAATGATTTGGCAAAGGTCTGTATCTGTAAGTCCAAAGATTTTGCATGAAATATTATAGTATATGTTTAAGCTGCACACTTAGTGTTAGAACATAGGATAGAAAAAGGTAAACCTTGTGAAATGCTTGTTCTTTCATTTAGTTTTTTCTAAAATTGCATATCTGCTGTGTGCTTTCCAAACAAAAATTTAATAACAAAAGTCACTGATTTTTGGAGATGTGACGAAAAATCGTGTTTTTTTTTTCTGCCAGCCGATTTTTTGGCCCAAAAAAATCATGATTTTTTCCATTGGTGATATTTTCCTATTTTTTCCCCTTTTATCCAAATTTTTCCCAATTTTTCCTGATATTTTCCGATTTTGAAAAAATGAATGTATTTTGTATTTTCTAACGTTTGCCACCATTGACCATTTTTTGTTGATTTGTTCGCTGATGTTTCCTAAAAGATGCTTTTTGAACCCTTGCCCATTTTTTGCCGATGCCAATTTTTTCAACAATGATATAGATTATATAATTTGCTGCCTTTCTTTTTTCACTTTTTACTTTTTCCCTTTTCAATGGTGGACATGTTGCTGGAGGGAGATACTAGTGATTGCATATGATCGAGAATCTTGCAATAGGAAAATGCAATCCATATGTATACAGTATAGAGCGATAGAGATCACAGTATACAGTAAAAGAAGAGACAAGAGACAAATATTTAGGCTAGCAACTAGGCCAAAACCCACAAGGGGAAAACCCAACAATCTTTCCTTATGAGGGAGAATTCAGTTCTGCAAATGTACATCAGAATATTCCAAACAAGATTCCAATTTTCTGATCTCAATATTGCCAAGTCAAACTAGTCAAAGTAGAGATAAAACAGTCAACATTGGTCAAAGTCAACTCTGCAACAGAAGTTCCGATTTTTGGCCTGAGGTAGCTCTGAACAGGTGGGCTGAAATTCGGTCAAAATCTCAGTCAACGATCACAGGCAAAATATCAGTCAAATCTCAGAGTTGACCTGCGGTCATCGAGCCAAAAACAAAAGCAAACTTTTGGTCAACCTTAGTCAACGATCACAGAAAGTTTCAGCCTCCAAACCAGTGAAAGTCTCAGTCAAACAGAAGCAGATTCTCCCATGTCAATGCTGGTCAAACAAAAGATGAGAGAGCTGGTGAACGCAGAACCAATGTTGCACGAAGCGGGGATGTTTTTTGGAAGCAGGGATGTGGAAGCGTCATTTTCCAAAAACCAAGGGAGCGAAGCATCTGATATATATATATATATATTTTTTTGCATTTATACTCAAAACAAACATCCCAAATACCAAATTAGTTGTAGAAGACATGAAAACATGCATATTTTTGCATAAATCAAGATAGATATGGCATCCATGATTCCATTGTAGTTACTAGTATGTACATCAATGATTAATTATTTGAACATCAACCATCTATATTCTAGCAATTACAAACATACATCAAATTTTCAAGCATATTATAAAACATAAAACATAGTGCATATTATGATTTATCTAGCAAGGTAGCAACTATCAACATTTGTCATGTCCAAAATTCAAATAATAATGTTTACAAAATATGTCACTTGGTGACTGCCAAGACAAAAGAGGTTCAAATTCACAAGCCTACAAGTCTAATGATTAATCTATGACAAAAGTAGTAAATTGTGAATATATCTACTAATCTCTCCTCCTTCCACGACGAAGAGAACGTGGCAGCGGGCCTCCACGTGGTGGCAATTAAGAAGATGGTCCCTATGGAAGTTGTGGCACTGAAACTGATGAAGACGAACCCCCTGTTGTTGGTGTTGAACCATGGAACCTAGGAACCAAGGGACCAAATGGAGGTGGCATCTCAACATGATCATCATTATCCTAGAATCGCTCAAAAAATTCACACAAAAAAGATAAACACAAGTTAACAAAAAAAATTAAAAACATGAATTAGAGAAATGCTTTATAAGGAAAATTCATACCACAATGGACATACCTGGATAAGAACATCCTCTAATTGCTCTAATCGCAGCACTCCATCCTCCAAATTGGGCTCCTCTGGATTCTTGTCCCAAATATTAAGGTCTCTATTAGTCTTTGCATCATCACAGTAATGGGACAACAATCACAAGTTGTAATGAACATAAACCAAGCTCTTTGCCCGGTCTAAATTCAACCTGTTCCTTTTAACATTGTGGATGAAAGAATAAGAGCTCCAACACCTCTCTGCAGAAGAAGTGTTTACCACCTGTGATAGCACCCGTAATGCCAAAGTCTGTAGAAGTGGAGTAGCCCTTCCATGCATGTTCCACCACTCAAGAGAAGAAAAGGCCTCTCGATCTATAATTGCATGCATGCTCCCAAATGGACCAGTGTTAAGCGTATAGTTGCTCAACTGTTTCTGAACCATGGCAGCCTCCTCATCAGGGACTAATTTACTCAATGGAATCATATATTTTTTGTGAATGTCTTGATCTTGGTGTGGTTTTCTCCTGCTTCCCCCCCCAGGTGCTGGTGTTGAAAGCC
Organism: Pinus tabuliformis; assembly: GCA_031772625.1. Classification (NCBI taxonomy): domain Eukaryota; kingdom Viridiplantae; phylum Streptophyta; class Pinopsida; order Pinales; family Pinaceae; genus Pinus; species Pinus tabuliformis. The sequence continues at coordinate 1,410,743,859 of CM062816.1, read as the reverse complement.
ATGATGGATGATAGTATTTATGTGTCAAAACATATGCTAATGCATGCAATGGAACATTTAACATTTCCCATCGGTTTTCCACCTCTGCACGAATATAATTGTACAAGGTGATATCTCTAGGCTCAACAATGTCTTTACTCTACCCCAACATGCTATCCATTTGTTCATACACCTCCCTAATTATTGGTCGATCTGAATCTCCAAACTTGATCATGTAATAAATTGGTTTGATGAATTGCAAAACATATTTAACCTTTGACCAAAAGTACATGTCAAGAATAGTGTCCTTGGCTGCATTAGCACCATCTCTATTAGTGTTAATTTCATCCCATGTTTCAACACACACCATATTAGTTAAAGCTTGTCTCACCTTCACTAGCCGCCTAAAGGTGAGGTAATAACTGGAAAATCTTGTCTTTGCAAGTTTAAGCAATTGCAACTTGGAGTAAGTGCCATCGAAGTAGTTTACCCTTCTATGCCCTGTGATGAATTTAACAAGTTTCTTCCGTCTCCTGTAAAGCTCATTAATCCACCCACATTCTTTATGCTTCACAATATCATGCATCAAAAGGTTCAATGTGTGAACCAGGCACCTAGACCAAAAGATGTGTGGATGACTATGCTCAATAATTTTTCTTGCTGCCTTACAATTTGCTGCATTATCTGTGATCACTTGAACCACATTATTTAGACCAACATCTTTGATTGATTGCAATAGGAGATCTGCAATGTTTTAAGAAGATGCACTGATGGAGGAGTCGTCATGACATGTAATAAATATTGCACCACTAGCAAAAACACCAAGAACATTTATCAAACGTTGGTTTCTAATATTTGTCCACCCATCTGATACAATGGATACCCTACATTCTACCCACTCATTTGTAAAACGTGTCAAAGCTCTTTGAACCTTTGCTTTTTCTCTTTCTAATAACACTGTTCTAGCTTTCTCATAGTTGGGGGACTTGTATCCTTTTGGGGCTTCATTGATGGCCTTTACCATTTCATGCCAATAGGGAGAGGGAAGCACATTGAATGGTACATCGCAAGCACAAAGAAATCAGACTATCTTTCCATCCACATCATCCCTTCCAGCAACATTAAGGAAATCCCCTATTGTTCTTTTACCTCTAGAGCTTCCAGAAATACCATGAGGAGATGAACTACCAAATCTAGAGGTTACACTTGATTCAGAATGAGTTTTTTGTTTCTTGCTTTTTTGTTGTGCAGCCTCCTCTATTTGGATGCATTTTCTTCTTTGTTCAGATGAAATGTTTGGGCAAATTTGTATCCCCACAGCACCCTTTTTATCATCACTGTCCATCAGCCAACAAAGATGCCTGCTCACACGGGTATATGAACCACTAAATGGTTTTCCTCCATGACAACCATGAGGGCACAAAAATTTGTAGCTTCCACCTCCCTTTCCCCCTTCAAGTTTGGTCACTAGTTCCACAAGGGTGTTAATGCAGCGTTCCCCTCTAGTGTTTTAGTTTCCCCTTCAGGTTCAACTTCATCCCCTTCCTCTTCAAACCCTTCCTCCTCATCATACATTGGGTCACTCATATTGGGACCACTGTCCTCCTGTGCTTCTTCCTTTCTATTCCTACTCCCCCTTGCCATCATTAAAACCAAAAGTGGAATGATACATAGAAGCCAAAAGAACACCATCTTGGAATATGGATATAGGTGGTGGACAACCTACAAGTAAATGAGCAAGTAGAAACAATGGGAAAGCGTAGGAGAGGGAGGAGAAAAATACAAAAAAAAGTCAAAAAAATAAGGGAGTTTGGGGTTTGCACTTACCTCTTTAGCTCTTGTAGATGAATTCCTCCAAGCTCCTACTCCAAGTTCCTCATCCTTCCCTTAGCTCCTTCTCCTTCACTCCTCCTAGCTCTCCTCTCTTCTCTTGTCCAACTCTCATAAACTCAAAGTGAGAAAATGAGAGATGAATGGGGGCTTTAATCCCTTCATTCCTCAACCTAACCCAAGGTGGACCCAACCCCAACAAGTCAACATACACAAAAATAAAATAAAATTTAAAAAAGCGACGTTTTTTTTGGTTGCACAGCGGAAATGGAGGAAGTGTGCACGGAATCGTACGCGATCCGTACGCTTCGTCCTCCGAAGCGCGACGCTTCATATGGCTGAAGCACTGTACGAAACGCACTTCGGGAAAACTGAAACACGCTTTGGGCACACGCTCCCGAAATTTCCAGGAAGTGTGTTTATCAGTCCGAAACGCGTTTCGGTTTTTCCGAAGCGTGTTTCGAATGACGCTTCCCCCACGCATCCGTACAGATTGCGTTTCGGGGTTTAGTTTTGGTTTGGGGGGGGGGACGTTTCTTGCAACACTGCGCAGAACATAACTTCTTTTCTCCTTTGCACGTGTGGATAATACTTCTTGTTTCAGATCGAATTGATGTGTGATGGTGAGATGCCAAATGTGAAGTCAACAAACTTGAATTTATATGTGACTTAGGAGGAGGATTTTGACCTTGGGATCAAACCCATTCAAAGAGTAGTGCGGACTTGACCAAGAGAGGCAGACTTGATCAACATGTAAAATATAAATTCTCTCCTTCACTTTGCCAATGAAAATACTGACCGAAGCTACTAAATTTTCAATTCCCTCTTAGCTAGGGAGGTACTTTTCATTCTCTCTCTCAAGATCAATCTCCCCAACCAATTCATAGGTCTCTTAGCAACAACACAAGGGAGAGGTCAAATGTACAAGTCTCTCTCTCTCTTTCAAGATCAATATCCCTGACCAATCCATAGGTCTCCCTACAGTAATCAAAGGGAGAGATCAAATGTACAAGTCTCATCATAAGGAAATATACATAGCATCCAACAGATCCCATAAGTCAAAACCCAATGGCATCAAGGTCAGTGCCCAACTGACCATGGGATCGATCAATGAGGCCAAATTCTCCAACCATATGCAATGGTTTCTCTGTCAAGCACAATGACCCAAGATCATGCACATGGTCCATCTCCCTGACCATAAACAAGGTCTCTTAGTCCTCGATCCAAGAGTAATCCCTATCTCAATCCTCGACTATATAGCCTCTTAGTCAAATGACCCAAGGGATAGAATCTCAAAATCAGTGTCCCTGACCAAACTGGTCTCTTAGTCCTCATGACCCAAGGGATCACTCTATGCCTCAGAACCAAGCTCTCCGACTAGACTCATTGGTCTCTCGGTCAACTGACCTAAGGAGTGACAGTCTTCTCGACCATAAAATATGATTTCTCAACTACAACCCAAGTAAGATTGTCAATCATATAATGCTATACAATTAGTGCTCCCTCCCTCCTAGAGGGATTCTCAACAACTCCAAGTTGTTTTTTGAATTAAGCAAACTTCATATAGGACAATGGCTCTGTCAAAACATCAACAATCTGCTAATTAGTAGGGACATATTTGAGCCTCATAGCTCCTTGCTGGACAATATTCCAAACATAATGATACTTGATCTCAATGTTCTTCGACTTCTCAAGAAAAGATGGGCTCTCAAAAAGCTGCACACAACTTTGATTATCACAATACACAATGGTCGATTCCAACACTTGATCAAACAAACCAACAAACAACTTTCGAAATCACACAACTTCACAACAGGTTAAACATGCAACTATATGCTCAACTTTAGCTGTACTCAAATAAATAGAAGTTTGCTTCTTACAGACCACAAAATCATAGCAGAACCCAAGCTAAAATAGAAACCAGAGGTGCTCGCTCTTTCTATCATCAGAGCTTCCAACACAATCAACATTAGTAAAACCATGTAGCTGTCATTTTTCATCAGAAACATATCTCAAACCTTAATCAATGGTGCCGCATAGATATCTCAATGTATGTTTTGCTGCAACGTGGTGCACATGTTGCGGCTCAACGTGTTCACATCATGGCAAATATCAGGTCTAGTGTTCACAAGATAGTTCAATGGGCCAATCAATTTGCGATACATAGAATGATCAATCAGTTCAGAATCACAGTGACATATTTTCTTCAAATTTGTCACCATTAGAGTGTCCATGGACTTGTAGTCCATCATGCCAAATTTTTGAAGGATCTTAATAGTGTACTTGCCTTGTCCAACAAAGATTTCATTAGGATTTTGCCAAATTTCCAATCCCAAATAATAATGCATAAGACCAAGATCCTTCATCTCAAATTCAGAAATCAACTCCCTCTTACACTGGACAATGAGAACTTCAACCCCTGTCAGAAACAAATCATCTACATATAACAACAAAATCAAGGGCTCACCTTCAACAAATTTGAAGTACAAATTCGGATCAACATCGCTCTTTTTGAAACCAAGGCTCAACAAATAGCTATCAATGCGAGAATACCATGCACGAGGAGACTGCTTATGCACATAAAAGGCTTTCTTCAATTTGCAAACATGTGTTTCTCTATCATGAATCTGAAAGATTTAACACTGCTCAATATAAACTTCTTTGTCAATGACTCCATTCAGAAAGGTAGTCTTGACATCCATTTGATGCAATTTTCAACCTACAATAGAAGCAAGAGCAATGACAGATCTAATAGAAGCATACTTGGCAACGGGAACAAATATGTCTTCATAATCCTCTCCCTCTTTCTGGGAGAATCCTCAGGCCACAAATCTTGCCTTGTACTTCTCAATACTTCCATTAGCTGCATGCTTGATTTTGTAGATCCATTTTGAAGACACAACAAATTTCCCTTCAGGTCTTGGCACGATTTCCCAAACATCATTCTTCAATATAGATTGGTACTCTTCAATCATAGCATCTTTCCAAACTTGATGCTCAACTGCTTCTTCATATGTGGATGGCTTGGACTCAATGATCTTACACATCATTGCTGCATAACCTGAATACTTCTTTGGGCTCTTTCTTTTCCTGAAGGTCCCACAACATGCAGCATGTCCTTTAGCTTCCTAAAATGTTCTTTCAAGCCAAGTAGGTCTCTTTCTAGTCTTAGGTATAGTGGCTCTTGGAGAGTCAACAAATTCATGATCATCAAATTCTTCATGAGGATCTTGTTCCATAGGTTTAGGTTCTTTAGATTTCGATTCCACATTATTTGGAGCCACCTACATCTCATCATCAGAGTCCAAGTGTGATCTCTTGGACTTCTAGAATGCAACATCCTCATTAGAAATAACATTTATGCAAGTTTCAATAGAATGTTGCCTTGAAACATAAACCCTAAAGGCCTTTGAATTTTCACTATAGCCAACAAAAGTTCCTTTCTTCCCGGAAGGTTCCAACTTCGTTCTTTTCTCCTCGGGCACATGGACATAAATAGGACAACCAAAAATTCTTAAGTGTTCAACATTGGGTCTCTCACTTGTGAAGACTTCTTCAGGAGTCTTGTAATCCAATATTCGATGTGGACATCTGTTTGAGCATAAACAGTTGTCCTTGAAGCGTCTCCCCATAGAAACATTGACAAATCTTGACCATGAAGCATCTCCTTGGCAACTTCCGTAATGGTCCTATTCTTCCTTTCGACAATTCCATTTTCTTGAGGATAGTAGGGAGCTATCAACTCATTCTTAATTCCAACATCCTTGTAGAAGGCAATCAATTCCTTGGATACATACTCTCCTCCATTGTTAGACCTTAAAGTTTTGATTCTTCTTCCTATAGCATTTTCAACTTGTGCTTTTAATTCTTAAAAGTTCTCAAAAATTCATCTTTGTATTTCAAGAAATAAATCCATGTTTTATGATAGTAGTCATCAATGAAGGTGACATAGTACATATGAGTCATGACCACCCAAGGACTTGTCATACATAGGTATTAGGCCCACAAACATCATAATGCACAAGATCCAAGATTCGTTTGGATCTACTATCACTGCTAGTACATTGTCATATTCTTCCTTTCGACAATTCCATTTTCTTGAGGATAGTAGGGAGCTATCAGCTCATTCTTAATTCCAACATCCTTGTATAAGGAAATCAATTCCTTGGATACATACTCTCATCCATTGTTAGACCTTAAAGTTTTGATTCTTCTTCCTATAGCATTTTCAACTCGTGCTTTTAATTCTTGAAAGTTCTCAAATAATTCATCTTTGTATTTCAAGAAATAAATCCATGTTTTTCGATAGTAGTCATTGATGAAGGTGACATAGTACATATGACCACCCAAGGACTTGTCATACATACGTATTAGGCCCACAAACATCAGAATGCACAAGATCCAAGATTCATTTGGATCTACTATCACTGCTAGTACATTGTCCTTTAACATTTTTTCCAAGGGCAGATCCCTTGCAAACTCCATCATGTTCAATTTTGATCTCAGGTACACCTTTAACAAAATCTTCCATTCTAGACAACGCTTTATAATGAACATGAGCGTACCTTCAATGCCATAGCTCACAAAGATCAATGGTGTTGTGTAACAAGGCTTTAATAGACCGACCAAGTAGATGAGACGATATAGTCCTCCAATTCCCAGACGAATGACCTTGGCAGATTCAAAGGAGTCGCCCCTCTTCCATACTAGAACTTGTCCATCAATGAATGCAATTCTATACGCTTTGTATTCAAGATATGAAATGGACAACAAATTCATTTTTTTTTTCAAACTAGGAACATATAAAATATTGTTAATAGATACGTTACCTCCCGATTCCAATTGGAAGGATGACGAACTAGTGCCCTTGACTTCATATTTGCCATTATCTCCAAGCTCAACCCTTTGAGCTATCTTCTTTTCGACCAATTTAGAGAGGTTCTCACAACTTCTAGTCATGTGCCTCGAGGCACCACTGTCCACCAACCATATTTCATCATGACTTGCAATGGAACCTGTAAAAGTAGAATAGAATGAATATTCATCATCAAAATCTCTCTTTTTATGCTTCCTCCTATGTGAGGGTTCATTAAGGTCAACGACAGAAGCGTGGTGCTTCCCTTTCCTCCTTCGATGATCATCCCTTCAAGGATCATTCTTTTGAGGGAAATTATTTCGATAGTGACCATATGCTTGGCAACGAAAGCATTGAACATTTTGTTGAATTTTGTAGCTATGATCGGTCTTCAAAATATTATTTTGTACTTATTGAAATATGAATTATTTTTGCAAAGATAAAATCTATATGAAGCATGTTCTTCATGCTTGCAAGAAAACAAAATTATTTATTTGTATGCTCATTAAGAGCAGGGAAATGATTTTTTTGAATTTAAGTTTTTCCCTCAATAAAGACCAAGTTGGCCCTCTAGGGATCATGTCGGCCTGCCCAAAAGATGTGACCTTTCGCATATACAAACAACTATAAATATAGCCTAATTGCTTTCCAAAAAGGCACAATTTCTTCTATCATTGAACTTCTTGTTGTTGAAGCCATGATTGTTGTTGAAATTGGACCTTGAGCATCTCTCTTCATCGAATAGTCTCGGGCATAGTGACAATGCTTGTGACAATTGAAGCATTCAATATTCCTTAACCTTCTACTTTAGTCCTTTGATTCAGGGGTATGATTTCTTGAACCAGATGGTCTCCCTCTTCCTTTTCTCTTCTTTCCTTGAGCATCAAATGTAGAGGGTTCTCCTTCTTCATGCTTTTGAATCCTCTCTTTGGAGATCACCCTGGTTTGTTCTTGAGTACATTTGCCAATGAGCTCATCAAATATGGGGCACTCATCATTATTGCTAATAGTAGTAATGAATGTTTCTCAAATAGGAGGAAGACCTTGAAGAGTGAGCAATACCAACTCTCTATCGGATATAGGCTCACTAACAATTTTATGACTATTTTAATTTATTATTAATATTATTATTTAATTAATGTTTATTTGATGAATATTTTATTCATAACAAACAATTTGCAATTTGTCCCTTAGATGGGATACCCTCATGACATAGGACTGCACAGATTCCCCTTTGGTCATCTTCAATTCCTTGAGTTTATTCTTCAAAGAGAGGATATGATTCAAGTTGTTGACCTCATACATCCCAACCATATTATCATAGATGTCCTTAGACTTTTTCAATTTTCCAACATAAACAAGCAAATTATCTTGTAAGGAATCAATAAGAATTTTCTTAGCTTTGATCTCACCTTTGTTTTACTTGGACTTGGTAGCAGCAGGAGCATTCTCTAGAGGCTCAATAACTTTTCCTTCCACATATTCCAGGACATCGTTTTCATCTAATATCACTTCCAACCAATGTTGCACTAATCGTTATCGGGATTAATTCGGCGCGGGGAAAAAATCGGGAAAAATCATAATAATCAGGGAAAAATCGATAATAATTGGGAAAAAATTGTTTGGTACAAAAATATTCATTTTTTTCAATTTTTTAAATATCTAAACCATCTACAACATAAAATAAATACATTGACACATAAATATGATAAAAGAACTAATATATAAGATGTTTAATATCATTTCTAGTGCTAAAATCACACATAACAATGAATCATGTCCTGAATAGTAAGTCTTGACTCTTGAGTCCCAACTCAACCTCAAAATATCAACAAAAAATATAATAATGTATCTCATATCATGAGTCATAATGTCATATACAATGAAATGAACCAAATAACTAAAGTCTAATACTACTGATCTCCTTTGCCTCTCTAGATGTAGATGTTGGTGGAGTTGGCAGTAGACTCTGCTGTGATCTAGAAGCTGAAGAATTAGGAGCTACAGGAGGTAGACCACGTCCTCTACTTGTGACAGGGGTAGCTTGGGTCACCTCCTCCTCCTCGTAAAAAAAAGAAAAAAACAATTCGAAAATATTGGCTAAAAAAAATTATGATTAAATTGCCCGATTTTATCGTTTTTTTGAAAAATCGCGATTAAATCATTTAATCGCGATTTTTTCCCGATTAGTGCAACACTGCTTCCAACCCCATCTTCCAAACAACAAAATTTGATGAGTCTCCCAACTTCTCAGAATCCTTGAGGTAAGAGGTAGACATCTTGACCAAGTCAAATAGGTTCCTTCAACTTCTTCCAAAGATGATTGCTTTTGTCTCTTGTCTCTTGATTCTTTGGGCTTGTGTTCACCTTAGCTTTGAAACCATGTTAATTTTCCACTGTTTTATTTTAGCCCAAATCTTTTCTTCAATTATCAATCAAATTTAATCTTCCAATGGTAGATAGCAATTGTAGATAGAATAGTAAATGCAATGTACAATAGAAGACAATTAAGAGCAATAAGGGACACAAGGATTTGGTCAAAGACCAAGGAAAAACCCCAAAGGGGGGAAAACTCTTTCAAATTCTTCTTCTTAGTATATTGTCATAAACTGTTTAGCAGAATGATTACAATGATGCAATTCATCAACTAAGAGTCAAAGGTCAACAACTTTGACTTTCCAATAAACCAATATCCAAGAGATGAGCCCAAAACTCAAATCTAGTTAAACATTTAAATCTACTATTTTGGTCAAAGTTAATAGTAGTCAAAGATGCCTTAACTAGTCGAAAAGTCAACAATCAAACTCTTCCAAAAGAGCTCGGTAAACTGCCCAAGAATGCAACCTTAATTGCTGGTCAAAATGAAGTCAAAATAGTCCCAAACAACTCGATCAAACTTGGTCAAAGGAGAGAATTTCTGCAATCAAACTTCTGATTTCAGAGGTCGAAATTAAGTGTCAGTGGTAGTCAAAAGTGCCTAGAAAATCTCGGCTTCTCCATAGAAAAATTTGGCCTCAAGAGATTGAAATTTTGCAAGTCAAAGGAGGTCAAAACTCCAAGTCAAACTTGGTCAATGGTCACCCAAACAAAATGTCAACGCAACATTTCAGGACTGCCCAAGAACCTTCGAGCGTGAACTCAGCTGCCCTACTTCAGACCTGTACGAACCAATCACAAGAGGAGAGAGAAGAAGAAAATGCTTGATGTGATGTCCAAATGAGGCTAACTTGTCTTGTATTTATATGCTTCTTTGGGGACCTAATTTGTCCTTTAGGCCAACTTGTACTTTTGTGTACTTGTGGGTTTTTCATTAAAGATAATATTTTTTCCTTGACCAAATTAAATTCTTCCAAGGGCAAAGAGGGTCTTCTCTGGACGAGGAAGGCTGCCCAAAGGAGGGAATTTGTCCTTGAGATGCTAAATTAACAATGAGTATTTGCTTCACCAAGAGTAAGTCAGATCCCAACCTTTGTTACACACTTGTTGGTGATAATCCACTCATCTTTGTACTGTATGTTGATGATCTATTTATCATAGGTTTGGAAAATCTCATAGCTATGTGCTATAGAGATCAAGATGAAGGACATCGACATGATGCACTATTTGTTGGAATTGGAGGTGTGGCAATAGAAAAGTGATATTTTCTTGGTAGAAGGAAAATATATAGTTGATATCTTGAGGAGATTCGAGATGGTAGATTGCAAGTCTATGTCTATACTGATGATTACTAACGTGTAGAAGCTGAATGCTTCAGAGTCATAGTTGGTGGATCCCACATTGTACAAGTATTTGATTGATTGTTTGATTGATGTATTGGTCAACACTAGACTAGGCTAAATATATTGCTTTCTGTTGAATACATTGGGCCAATTTGTTGCGAAGCTGAGGAGGGTGCATTGTGTTGTAGTGGAGCATGTGGTCAGACATCTATGAAGTACGATGGATCATGGGTTGAGGTATGTAAGGAGTGGTGGAGTGTAGTTACAGGGATATAGACAGTCAGATTGAGTTGGGAGTGTAGTGGATAGGAAAAACATATTATATTGTTGCTTTAGCTTGGGGTCAATACTGATCTCATGGCTTAGCAGGAAACAATCTTTTGTGGCACGCAATTTCTCTGTGGTAGGGTACATGGTAGCGAGTTTGACAATTGGTGAGGCCATTTGGCTTTGCAAGGTGCTCACTAGGTTATTTGGTTTTGAATTGGATCCCACAATGATTCAATGTGATAATCAAAGTTACATGAAGCTCTTTTGGAATCTAGTGTTTTTTCATGGCATGTCCCAACATACAGAGATGAGGTATGACTTCATCAGTTACTGGGTCCAGGGGGAAGCTATGAAGCTTCGATATATCCCAATAGTTTATCTGGTTGTAGACATTCTCAGCAAGCCTCTAGTGAATGGAAAGTTTTCTTCTATAGGGATAAGTTGGGGGTGGTGTAGAATACCTTCCTTGCGAGGAGGGAGTGTTGATGATATAGCAACGAAAAGGTACTTCTACATCGGATAGGTGTCAAGCTTGCAGGATTGGTCCAAGACTAGTTAGGTACTTGTTGATGTTGACTAAGTGACCCTTTTAATATCTTTACTAAGGAGAAGTACATTGATTTATTTATTAATCAATGTTAACTATTGCGCTAAGGCTTTCTAATGAAAAGTAAATTAATTTACTTTAGTGAGTTAGATCTAATCTTTACCATTGATCTCAAGTGGGGCTTAGGATCTAATCCTAGCCATTCATGATCCAAGTGGATCTTCATGACTGACAAAAAATGATGTCTTCAAATATTAATGGTAGTGCAAAATACCTTCCCATCTAGGAGTGAGTGTTGATGATATAGCAACGAATAGGCACTTCTACATAGGCTAGGTGTCAAGCATGGAGGAGCGATCCAAGACTCTTTAAGTACATGCTCATGTTGAATAAGTGACTTTTTTGGTGTATTTCCTAATTTAGGAAAAACACATTGATTCATTTATTAATTAATGTTGGCTATTGGGCTAAGGTTTTCTAATGAAAAGTAAATTAATTTACTTTAGTGAGTTAGATGCAATGTTTTAAAAACCGTTTTTAAAAACCGGTTACCGGTCTAACCGGCCGGTTAGCAAGCCAGCCGGTCTAAACTGGCCAAAAAACCCGGTTTGAATGCCCATTTCTCCATTTTTTTTCCCTAACCGGTGAAAACCGGCCGGTTTAGGACGGAACCGTCCTAAACAGGCCGGTTTTAGGCACGCCCACCGTAAAGTTAAAAAAGCATATTTCTGACTGTGTTTTAGGGTTTTTGGGGGGAAACTAAGGGTGTTTCAACCCTAACAATGTTGGCAATAAATGGTAATGTTAAATTCTTAAAGTAAAAGTGACATTTCCTTTAATTTTAATTTTCATCCTTTTACTTAAATTTTTAACATTACCATGAAATGACTCAGGATGTTTGAGAGTGGTTTCGACCTCATTGGATTTCATATGGAGAAACTAGAATTTTAGATTTCACTCAAAATTCAGCAGATGTAATGGTTTTCAGGATTTCATGGTTTGGGGGTAAACAATAAATGCAATCGGAGCTCCAAATGATGAGCAAAACTCCCGATCTAGATCCCATTGTGTTGGACGATATTGATCCAACATCAGAATGGGTGGAGGAGACTGAAGACCCTGTGTTTGACGCTGATTTTGATATCGACATGGCTTTAGCGGGGGATGAGGCAGATTATGTGGTGGCATCAGAACCAGGATCAATAGCGGCATCAAGGAAAGGCAAAGAACCAATGGAAGGCACTAGTCATGCAGGTCGACAAACTCGTGCTTCCATTAGGTCCACTTTTATTGTCATTGGTGGCATTGATACTGAGGTTGTAGATCAGGCTGAGGCATCCTCAGACTCTGAACCAGATGATGTCTATGTAGCTCCTGATGATGATCCTGTGTCTAGTAGTGGTGATGAACTTGATGATTGATCATGTGTACACTGTAGACTTGTAGTAGGCCAATGGCCTCATAGCTTGCAACATTGTTTTTGGACTTTATAGGCCATTTAGAGCCTCATTTCTTATGTATTTTGCTATTTTGTCGATGATATGTATTGCACTCGGTGCCATTTTGATATATTCACCTTTACATGGTATATAAATGAGCAAACTTTGCATATTTTGTCTCTATTGGCTTGGAATCATGGTTTGACATCTTAAAAATAGTTTTGTTTCATTAAAAATTAATTATTTAATACATTTTTTTAAAACCGGTTCGTTTAGACCAAACCAGTCCCGGTTAGACCGGTTCCGGTCGGTAAACCGGTTCATTAGGTGGACCGGTCCGGTCACCGGTTCCGGTTTTAAAAACATTGGTTAGATGTAATCTCTAGTATCTACCATTGATGTCAAGTGAGGTTTAAGATCTAATCTTAGCCATTCATGATCTAAGTGGATTTTCATAATCGATAAAAAACGATGCCTTCAAATGCTGATGCAAAGGTCTCCATGTTGGAGAGATTGTTGAGAGCTTTCTAACGATGCTTGAACAATGTGAAACATATGTCGTATGAGAAAGTTATCGCCTTCTGATGTTTTGGAGAAACTGGTAAAAATTTTGTAGGGTGTGACTCGTGGATGTACTATAGGATGAGATGTGGTAGTACAAACAATACAAATGATTTCATGGTATACAGTGGCCCAATCAATATGTGACATGTGGCATGTTGATAATACGAGTGATGATGTGGCAAAGTGGCATGGTGTTGATGTAACAATGATGTGGTAGGTTGATGCAACATGAGATGGCAGGGTAATTGTGCATGACGTGGGCCAATTAGAAGCTGCCATGTGACAACTTGCAATTGGCCATGAAGGTTCAACTGGTGGTAATGGAAAGACTAGTCGAGGAGCAGATCAAACCACCAACCTTCTCGACACAGATAAATAGTTCACTATTATGCCAACTGGTGTGGTTGTTACGGATTGGCATGACTCCTTCTTTAAAGTTTATTAAAACAATTATTGTGTATAAATAGCATCGTTGAGGATCGACCCAATAACCTTTGCTGATAATGTAGACCATATAACCATTGCGCCAATAGTGTTCATTAGTCGTTGGAGACATTTCAAGGTTATCCAATGGTAAAATTTGGAAGGGTTGTGGGGTTGAACCTGCAACATCCACTGTAACAAACACCAATGTTAACCTTTACACTACTACATGTCCTTGGTATAGCTCAACAACAAAATATTTTTAAATTTTGAAACAACACCTAACTTCAAAATATCCCAATGATCTGTGAGCTTGACCTAGGGACCTCCTGCATATTAACACAATGTTTTGGCCATTGCACCACATAGTTCAGATGTGAAAGGATTGACAGAATGAAGTTCTTTCAAGTAGTAATATAGTCTTTATAAGTTGGAGAAAGGGGATTTTGGCCTTGTTTTTGGTAGCCAGAGGGAAAGTAAGTGGTTTTTTGGGAAACCACCACCTTTGTAGCAAGATGGAGGATGAGTTTTGTTATAGGTTGAAGACTTGATGAATGTAAACTGCATTCTTTGCATCATTGAATAAAGCGATCACTCATTCGACGTTGGCTCAGAGATGTAGCCCACATTGGGTGAACTCCGTTAACAACCTGAGTCTTCTTGTTTCTATTTTCTGTTCTTTATTTCTTCAAGTTTAGTCTTTTCATTCGCTCATTAAGCTAATCACACTTATAATTCCAAATCAAGTCGTTGATATTTGGATCAATTCATCACTTAAGAGATCTAGGGTTTGAGATTTAACTCAATGAGAAATTGTAAAAGAAGCCTAAGGGAAGGATGAAAGACACATCGAGTTATTGGGAGAGTGATTTTCTGAGAGGAGTGAGAGGCTGAAGATTGAAGAGAAGAGAAAGGTGTGTAGCAAGGATATTTTGGGAGAAAAATTTGAAGGGGTCGAGTTCATGGTAAGATGACTTTGAGATTTTGAGAGGTGGCCAAGAATTGTAAGGAGATTGAGTTTTCCATCTAAGGCTTATGCAAGGGTGAGAGGCAGATTTCTCTAGTGCACAACGGGTCATATAGGGCAAGGAAGAGGAGGTCATTATTACAGTTTAGAGGAGCCGACTTTCAGGGGCCAAAATTTCCAGGGGTTCGAATTTTTCGGTAGGCTAAAATTTTTAGTGGGTCGAAAATTCTAGGTTCAAAGTTGTTGTATTGTGTGTTCTCTAACGGCCATTTCCCCTACTAGGGGAACCTTAACTTTTCTAAGTAAATAGAAAAGTGAAGGAGAATTTGGTGCATGAATTTTTTGGATGTGTTTATGGCTGATTTTTTATTTAAATTTTTGCTGCAAATTATTTAAGTTAAATACCAGTCTATTTTTTATTTAGTTGTTTTTTCAGAAAAATAATTTACTAGACGAATACATTTTCTTGTATAAAATAAATTGTTGAGAGTATTAAATTAGATTTGGTTTGGAAAGTTAACATGGTATCAACGTAGCATGAAACTCTGAGGAGAAGTAAGATTGATTTTGTCACAAAGGTTTCAACAAAATAATTATTTTCTAGCATTATATATTTTTCTAGGTTAATTATTTGATTTGGGGGGTTGTGATGAAGGTTGCAACCAAGCTAAGGTTTGAAGACTGGTTGGAGGGTGCAACCTGTTGCCGCAAAATCTATCAGGCCTTATAGAGGGAAACACTTCAAAGCATAAGCTAGACCAAGAAGCAATAATGGGGTAGTATCCCACTGTCACCACAACCAAAAGCCCCTGCTCTTTATGGATTTTCACTGATGGGAGGAGTCCTAGTAGGAGAGAGGTCACTTTATAATAGATATTTTGTAGTTGATGTGTGAAATGATCTCATTAGGAACTCTTCAAGAAAGACACAACTTAGGTCCAAAGCTTCACAAAGAAGCAATTCACTCTCTATGATGAGACCTAGAGAAGAGGGCACAAGGCCTAGGGTTTGATAATTTTGGCGAGCATTGGATTAACCAAAGGTCAAGGCTAGCAAAAAAAGGTTTCTTATGATGTATACCAGCTTTGCCAAGGCTCATGAAACCTTCAAGAAAGGCCTAAAGTTGAAGGAAGGAGAACTAGGGTTTTCGTCTTGGGAAAATAATTAGGGAAAGGAAATTTATGGATGAAATTGAAGTGGATGCCCACCAAAAGGATAGATTTTGTTGCAAATACTATTCTCTTGATGTTTAGGCTCTCTAACCACCAAAATTCCTCTTTCCTAGGGATTCACACCGAGCCCTAGTTTCCTAACTTAGCCTTGAAAGGGCCGAATTGAGGGAGAGAAAATATGGATAAGATTTGAGAATGATCACCAATTGATTGGACGAGTGCCTTGTCCCTTGGGAATATGGAGTCTAGGATGAGATAGATTAGCCAAAATTTTTCCTAAGGAGGTCGGAATTTGATGCCCTAGCAATCAAATTTCAAGCATTTACCCAATCAACAGAAAAATGGAATTTTATGGGAGAGCTACTAGGCTTTCACCACTAGGACAATTCATTACATGTTATTTATTAGTAATGCATGGAACATTCATCTAGATAGCTTTCAACATTGATCTTCAACAAATTAGAGCACAATTCAACATAAACTAGGTTCAGTTATTCCATACGTTAGACATTCAGGAAACAATTCAATAATTAATAGCACTTACAAGATAGCATGCAAGATTTTCTCCTTTAGACTAAAGAATAACTCCAAAGAATATCCAAGATCAGCTCCAAATATCATAATGCATCCAAAGATCTCCAAACATCCATAAGAGAACAAGTGTGAGTTCCTCCAAAGAGGCTGAAATTCCAATGTGTGATAATGAGATATCACAATGACATGACCTCTAATTGATATGTGTCCTACTAAGGCCTATTTTAGCCTACAAGCCCCTCAAACAATAAAATAATGGGCAAACTACAAGAAGGGTTACAAGCCGACCTTGTAGCTCATAAAAAACATAATTATCTCCACACATGTGAGACGTAGTGATCAAGAAGTTGATGTCATGCTAGCGGATTTCCCTTCTAGTGCTTGCGTTAGGGTCCTTGAGTGCCATTACAAGTGTAGAGGCCCTCTAAAATCATGCTATGTGGGTCCCAATTTGGGGCTTGGGGCAGAAAATGGGTCTCATGTGTCTCGAAGAGGTGAATATGCCTAACTCGTCTCCAACGTTGAGGGCACTAAAGATTGTGCTAGCCCTCCCATGCAATGTTGCACGAAGCGAGGACAAAGCGGGGGCGCTTTTTGGAAGCAAGAACGTGGAAGCATCATTTCCCAAAAATCTAGGAAGCGAAGCATCTCAGAATTGTCTACTATAAATATATGTATATAAAAATGGGTCTCATGTGTCTCGAAGAGGTGAATATACCTAACTTGGCTCCAATGTTGAGGGCACTAAAGATGGTGCTAGCCCTGCCATGCAATGTTGCACGAAGCGAGGACGAAGCGGGGACGTTTTTTGGAAGCAGGGACGTGGAAGAATCATTTCCCAAAAATCTAGGAAGTGAAGCATCTCAAAATTGTCTACTATAAATAAATGTATATAAAAATGGGTCTCATGTGTCTCGAAGAGGTGAATATGGCTAACTCGGCTCCAACATTGAGGGCACTAAAGATGGTGCTAGCCTTCCCATGCATGGTGCACGAAGTGAGGACGAGGCGGGGGCGTTTTTTGGAAGCAGGGACGAGGAAGCATCATTTCCCAAAATTCTATGAAGCGAAGCATCTCAAAATTGTTTACTATAAATATATGTATATTTTATATTTTTTTGCATTTATATTCAAAAAAACTTTCAAAATACCAAATTAGTTGTAGAAGACATGAAAACATGCATATTTTTACATAAATCAAGATATATATGGCATCCATGATTCCATTGTACATCAATATTAATTATTCGAGCATCAACCATCTAGATTCTAGCAATTACAAACATACATCAATTTTTTAAGCATGTCATAGAACATAAAACATTTAAAAGATAAAATCATCAAACATTCAAGTAATATCTAGCAAGTGAGCAACTGTCAAAATGAGTCGTGTCTAAAATTCAAATAATAATTTTTACAAAATAGGCCACTTGGCCACCACCAAGACTCAAGTACACATTGAACTAGGAAGAGTAAGACAAGAAAGTTCAAATTCACAAGACTACAAGTCTAGTCTATGACAAAAGTAGTAAACTATAAATATATCTACTAATCTCTCCTCTTCCTACCACGAACAATAAGTGAGCCTCGACATGGTGGAAATGAAGAAGGTGGTGAAGATGGTGGCTCTGGAAGTTGTGGTAGTGGAACTGATGAAGATGAAGTCCCTGTTGTTGGTGTTCAAGCATGGAACATGGGAACCAAGGGACTGGATGGAGTTGGCATCTCAACTTGATCATGATCATCCTGGATAA
Organism: Pinus tabuliformis; assembly: GCA_031772625.1. Lineage (NCBI taxonomy): Eukaryota > Viridiplantae > Streptophyta > Pinopsida > Pinales > Pinaceae > Pinus > Pinus tabuliformis. The sequence continues at coordinate 1,410,725,806 of CM062816.1, read as the reverse complement.
GAGCATCCTCCAATTGCTCTAATTGCAACACTCGTCCTCCAAATTGGGCTCCTCTAGATTTTTGTCCCAAACCTTAAGTTCTTTATTAGTCTTTGAATCATCACAATAATGGGACAACAATCACAAGTTGTAGTGAACATAAACCAAGCTCTCTTCTCGATCTAAATTTAACCTATTCCTTTTAACACTATGGATGAAAAATTAGGAACTCCAACAGCTCTCTGCAAAAAAGGTGTTTACTTCCTGTGATAGCCCCTGCAATGGCAAAGTTTGTAGAAGTGGAGTAGCACCTCCATGCATGTTCCACCACTCGAGAAAATAAATTCTCTCGATCTCTAATTGCATGCATGCTCCCAAAAGGACTAGTGTTGAACGCATAGCTACTCAAATGTTTCTGTAGCATGGCAGACTCCTCCTCATCAGGGATTAATTTATCCAATTCTTTCATATAACCATATAGAACCTCTGGATTTAGGTGTGGTTTTCTCTTGCTCCCCCCTCAGGTGCTGGTGTTGAAAGCCATGGTGGATGATAGTATTTAGGTGTCAAAACATATGGTAAGGCATGCAATGGAATGTTTAGCATATCCCATCATTTTTCCACCCGAATATAATTGTACAAGGTGATGTCTCTAGGCTCAACAATGTCTTTAATTTGCTCCAACATGCTATCCATTTGCTCATATGCCTCCCCAATTATTGGCCGATCTGAATCTGCAAACTTGATTGTGTAATACATTGGTTTGGTGAATTGCAAAACATATTTAATATGTGACCAAAAGTAACTGTCAAGAATAGTGTCCTTGGCTACATTAGCACCATCTCTATCAGTGTTAATGCCATCCCATGATTCAGAGGTCACCATATTAGTTAAAGCTCGTCTCACCTTCACTAGCCGCCTAAAGGTGAGGTAATAACTTGCAAATCTTGTTTTTGCAAGTTTAAGCAACTACAACTTGGAGTAAGTGCCATAAAAGTAATTTACCCTTGTATGCCTTGCAATAAATTTAATGAGTTGCTTCCTTCTCTAGTAAAGCTCATTAATCCATCCACATTATTTATGCTTCACAATATCATGCATCAAAAGGTTCATTGTGTGCACCAAGCACCCGAACCAAAAGATGTGTAGATGAGTATGCTCAATAATTTTTCCTGCTGCCCTACAATTTGCTGCATTATTAGTGATCACTTGAAGCACATTATTAGGAACAATATCTTTGATTGATTGCAATAAGAGATCTACAATGTTTTGGGAAGTTGCATTGATGGATGAGGAATCATGACATGCAATAAACACTGCACCACTAGCAGAAACATCAAGAACATTTATCAAATACTGGTTTCTAACATTTGTCCACCCATCTGATACAATGGATACCACACAATCCACACACTCATTTGTAAAACGTGTCAAAGCTCTTTGAACGTTTGATTTTTCTCTTTCTAATAACACTGTTCTAGCTTTTTCATAGTTGAGGCTCTTGTATCCTTTTGGGGCTTCATTGATGCCCTTTACCATATCAGGCCAATAGGGAGAGTGAAGCACATTGAATGGCACACCGCAAGCACACATAAACCAGACTATCTTTCCATCCACATCATCGCTCTCAGCAATGTTTAGAAAATCCCCTATTGTTCTTCTACTTCATGAGGTTGCAGAAGTACCATGAGGAGATGAGCTACCAAATCTAGTGGTTGCACTTCATTCAAAATGAGCTTTCTGTTTTTTGTTTTTCTGTTGTGCAACCTCCTTTGTTTGGATATATTTTCTCCTTTGTTCAGCTGAAACCTATAGGCAGATTTCTATCCCAACAACACCCTTTTTGATCATTGTCCAACACCCCACAAAGATGCCTCTTCACATAGGTATATGAACCATTATATGGTTTTCTTCCATGACAACCACGAGGGCACAAAAACTTGTAGCTTCCACCACCTTTTCCCCCTTTAAGTTTGGTCACATAATTCCACAACGGTGTCATTGCAACTTCCCCTCTTGTATTTCAGTGTCCTCTTCATCCCCTTCCTCTTAAAACCCTTCCTCCTCATCATACATTGGGTCACTCATATGGGGACCACTGTCCTCTTGTTCTTCTTCCCTTCTATTCCTACAGCCTCTTACCATAATGAAAACCAAAAGTGGAATAATACATGGAAGCCAAAATAACACCATTTTGGAATATGAATATAGATGGACAAGCTACAATGAAATGAGCAAGAAGAAAGAATGGGAAGGAGTAGGAGAGGGAGGAGGAAAAATACAAACAACAATGACAGAAAAATGAGAGAGTTTGGGGTTTGCACTTACCTCTTTAGCTATTGTAGATGGAAACCTCTCTTTACTCGTCGAAGCTCCTCCTCCATTGCTTCTAGCTCCACCTCCTTCACTTCTCCCAGCTCTCCTCAAGTATCTCTTCTCCTCTCTTCTTCAATCTCTCCAAAAATACACAAGTGAGGAAATGAGAGGCGAAAATTAGCTTTATCCCCATCTATTATTTTCCTAACTCACCTTAGACCCACCCTCAACTCAAGTTAAAGAAAAAATAAATAAATAAATTTGATTTATGGGTCATTCGCCATGAAACCACTTGCTAGGCCTCAAAACCGCTTATGACCAGTATGGATCTGTGCCCGATCTATTATGGATTCGAGGCAGATCTGCTAGCAGAACAACGGTTTGGAAATCTATAACTGTGGATTGGACCGACACTGTTCTAAATTTCCAGTAACGGTATTAGTCAGCTTGATCCAGGGTTCCAAATTTTCGAACAACAAATCCCCCATAGATTCGTACGGGATCTGGTTCTGGGTTTGGAACCTTGGGACGGGGGGGATGTTTCGTGCAACATTGCTTCCATGTCCCAAGGTATGAGACAAATCTCATTCGGGCCCTGGATCAATTGTTTGGCCCTATATTTCTACTAAGTTGGTTGTGGGTGCATCATCCCATGAATAATAAAGCAAAATGCAGGAACATTGTGGGTGTTGAAGGTGCCCATGGATACAAATGATGCTCTCGCATGGCTCTCAACGCATCATCGGTGGGTGTCAATATGCACTCTGGAGTATCTGGACCCCAATGAAGTTGCTTAGACCTATAGATGGAACCACCTTCCAATTACACAATATCTAGTGTTGCAACTTTCACCATTAGGTACACTTAGTCAATATTGCATCTAAGTGAACCAAATTTGAAAGAAATGGGAAAATTAACACTTCATATGAGGCTTCTCTTCCAAAATTGGGTCCTTAGTCACGTAATGGTGTTACCTCCCTTGGTAGGAGTGGTTAACTAATGATCCTATTAGGTGTTCTCAATCCTCAAGGGGAAGTGACATGTCCTTGTTTCGCCCTTCAATTGATAGGTGCCATGTGAATAATGATTGAATGAAGAAGAAAAGACTTCATGGCCAAGTGCCATGGTTAAAGGGACCAACTATCATGGAGTATCTCATCCTGTGTGTATGGATGTGAGGAGGAAGCAATTGTGAATGCACGAGTTATCTTGACCTTTGTTTTTTCACCCATCAAAATTCCTTTTACTTTTTCTTGATTCTTCTTTGTATTATTGCTCATAGCTCAAGGAATGAGAGCTTGCTTTGTATGATGTATAATAGTTATTACCCCATTAAGGATGGGCTAGTTGGTCGTCCATTAGGGGTTTGAACATGTATGTTTCTTTGTCTTCTATGAGATAAGGAAACATTGACCCAGGAACTGGGTGATGGCCATGTGAGTGAGGTAGAGCTCATTCTTGGCTTTTGCCCTTGTGCTAACTCGTCAATCCTGACCATCTTTTGGATTTTGATTTTTCTTTTGTATACGTTCTTTCTATTTCTTTTAGCTGCATCAACCTCCCAATGTGCATTTCCACGCCCTACTCAGGTATGAGGATGTTTGGGTGCCAAATCGTAGAGACTAATGGTCAGTTGAACTCAATGTTACCAGACTCGGAATCGGCAATAAATCGGCGAGGCAAAAGAGCGAAGAGTTTTAATCGGATCGGGAAAAAATTGCTGAATTCATTAAATAAAAATATACACATATATTGAATTAAAAAAAACATTTTTCATTAATATTCGATAAAGGCATGTCCAAACAATGCATACTATCAATAGATGTCCAAAATATCATGAATGAATAAGTATGTCATACCCGTCATAAAAAATACATTGGAAATAATTGATTTTTAATAAGTGATATCTTAACCTCCTTAACTCTAATTATGATGTTTTTTTAGTGAAAGCGGGTGATATTTCAAGAGAATTCAATACAATAATAACACACAAAAAAGAGCAATTTACCACATATTTGAAAATATAATTACATACAAAATATCTAAAAATAATAATTTTTTTTTTTCACTTTATTAAATACCAAACCTCTTCGAGTAAAGTAACACATAAATAATCTCTTAGTGAACTCAATTACAATATTCATCCACACTTTACGTAATTATCAAGAAAATGTTAAAAAAATTTAATAACAACAAATTTCCAATTACTTATTGAACCTTCTGTAAATCGAAAATAAAAATCGAAATAAAAATACATATCAATGGTAGACAGAACATTATTCATAGAAGACCCCCAAATGGAAGTATATGGTATGATACCAATTGTCCAACACAAATCTTGCCAAAACCTTTAAGTTTTATTTTGACATACATAATAATGAACTGAACATTACAATATTTATATAGAAACAATGCATTTTAGTTGTAGTGAACTGAACGTTACAATATTATTGTGTTCAACAATCAAAGCACCCATGGTCTCGAGTCAATTTAATAATGCATAATTTAATCGTTTAGGGTTTCCTCTGGTCATACCCGATACTTTGACTCGAGAGACGTAATCAGGATTACATTTATAATTTCAAACTGTTTCAACGTGTTGCAGCAGATTTATCTGAAAGGTTTAGATAGACTTTTGGACTGTTTCAACGTGTTCCTCTGCGGCTATGCGGTGTATGCATTGTCAACAATGATACAATCCGGTGTATGGAATCATGAATGGCTCTGTGGCGTCGGCTCTGCGGTGTATGCAGTAGCTCTGCGGCGTCGGCGGTGGACCGATAAACCCAAGCGAAAGCCCTAAACCCAAAACTGGCGGGACTCGACAAAATCGAGAAAATCGGAAAAAATCGGCAGAGTTTCGGATCGGATCGTTTCACGGGCGATCAGATTGGGAATCGCGAGTACTCGCCGATTCCTGTTACACTGGTTGAACTTGAAAAAGGGAGGTGGAATAGGGTCTCATAATGTAATATGGAAAGTGGTAAGTATGGAATAAGGAGAGATGGGGCTATGCTACTCAATCATGGCTTCCCAATTAGTGCCTCGCCTATAGCCATTGGACCATTAGGGGAAGTCCCACTGGACTAGGATTGAAAACTAACCCCCCATTTAAGGTGGGGGAACAAGATCACGACCAAGTTCCTTCTTTCTTCCTAGTTACTCCATAATACATGTCAAAATGCCCAAATACAAACAAACATAAGCACTTGATTGCAAAATGAATGATGTACCTTTTCATAAAAAACCCACCTTCCAACATGTGCTCTTGGCAAATGGGTGAGTGTGAAAATTCCTTGAATGAAACAAACTGGAGATTTATCTTCTAACTGTTAGTAGTTTATTTGTCTTCTGAATTATTAGTCAGCAAATAATGATAAATTCACTATTGCATTCTTCACAATAAAAACTACATTGTGAAATATAAAATACGGAGATGAGAAATAGATGCGCACACACAAAAATATAACACCGTTATTTTTGGACAATTGTCCCTAGAAAAACTCAAAAGGAAAACTAGTGCAGCAGGTGAGGGTTTTATTATTATCTTCAACAAATTCAAGAGTACAATGATTTGCTTGCCAATTTTGAAAAACTTTGACAATTTTCTAGTGGAAATATTATTTGGAAGACAACCTTGTATCCCTTTGCAACTAATTGGGCCTCTCCTAGCCACTCGCACCCTTGTTTGGAATTTGCACTTCTTGTTAGAATGCACAGATATGGCTGTGGAAAAATTGTACAGCTCCTCTCTCCCTCTGAAACCCACTCGCTCTGCCTCTGGGACAATGATTCGACATCTGGGAACTGAAACGTGGCTCCTCTAGCAACTCAAACTAGGTAAACTAGCTAATTCACACTGTTGTATTCAGCCTCCACTGTAGATGAATTCAATCTCCTCTTTCTTGTCTCATGGACACTGGAAAATGTTGAGGAAAATAACTTCAGACTCATACTCTCAAATCTCTATTGATCCCTTGCTCTGATGCTTTCCCTAGCTTTAACTGTGCCCTTGTTGAATACCTACAATTGGGTAGTCGATATGATCAACTCATGAAATCTATCTTCTCCAATCCCTTCGACTTGATTGTATAATATGCTTATGAGTCTCAACAGCCACGATCACATCTCAATTGATGGCTAAGATGATTTGACTTCATCAATAGAAGCCTCTAGAGAAAAATCCTTTGATTAACGAATTTTCCTAAGTTAGATTTAGGAACTTTTTAATTATTGGCTAATTAATTTAATTAAGGAGTTTTCATGTCTTTTCTCGTGAAACCTTTTTCTGGGTTTTGGAGATCTTTTGTTCCTTAGCCTCTTATATACAAACTGAGACTAGAACACTTGTCCGCAACTACCATACCCAAAACCTAACACTCCCTCGTAGCGAGGAAGGTGCTCTCCTAAATCTCCACTATACACATTTGTTCTTTGAAATGGATGAACTTGGCCCTCCCCAAGGCCCTCGTGAGTAGATCAACCCCCTGTTGCTCTATGGGAACATTTTGTAGCCAAATTGATCCATGTGAAAATTTCATATATTGCAACAACTGGAAATTTTTCATCTAATTGTGAATTTAATTTAGTAATTTATTTTCCCACACAAACAATGAATAATCCTCTACTACAATTTTCACAAATAAATTGCGGAAGAAAAATATCGTTGGAAACTGTGAAAATCTAGCACACACAAAATAAAAATGACACAATTATTTTTAGATAAATGTCCCAGAAAAACCCAATGAAGGAAAACCAATGCAACAGATGAGGGTTTTATTATTATTCGTCAACAACAAATCTGAGTACAATAATTTAGATGATCTATTGGAGATCTAATTTGAGGAAAACACTGGCAAATTTTTTGTGAGAGTTTTCCCTTACTCGACTACTAATTTCTATCCCCGGAACTGCCTCTCCAGTCATGCGGATCCTTCTACATAAACCTCTGCGCAGTGCTTGCACAGTCCCTCTTGGAATTTCACACTTCCTGTCACTACTTCTCCTGAAACTGGAATACCTCCTTCGGAAATGCTGCTAACCTCCTCTATCACCTGCTACTCACCCTCTGGTTCTATCTTCTCTACTGAGTCTCTGTTAGTGAGAAAATTGAATTGCTTGGGCAACTGAGTATCTGCACTGGTGGGTGTTCTCCATCAACACATCGATCCTTTCTTATATCTTCCTGTTGGGTCTCCAACGACCAAGATTAAATCTTAATCGATGGCTCAGTTCATTTCTGTAATGACCAAAAGTCGTATACGCAGCGGAAATATTTAAAATACTTCGTTAACAAAGACATCCATCGTAGGATAGTAATTGTAAATTGTATTTTGTATAAAATAATGGATGTAGGATGTGTACAAATGAGAATGAGGGTCCTATATATATAGCCAGGTAAGTACCCTTTCACGAAGAGGCATGTCTCTAAGACATGCCTTTTCATTATTAACTAGCAGAGCTCTTATCTCTGTTCATGATTGATGGTTTGTCTTTGATAGTTGGCTTTATAAACTATCAATTTTTTTCTCATAGGATTAAGAGTATTTCAACATTCAGTGCCAAAGGGTGTTAACTTTTAATGATTCACTTTGCGAGATTAGAAGTTAAGAGAAGTTAACTTTTGGTTTACACTAAAGAAATTAAGAGAAACTCCTATGCAGATATAAATTTGGTGGATCACACGATAAGTCGACAGTTAGATGGATCCTTTCTCAACATGTTCTTTGAACTAGAGCCTAGACATGTTTCTTGGGATGCTGCAAAGCTGATTTTGAGACACCTAGATGATGTGGTCATTCATGGACTGGGATACATTGCCAGATATTTGAGGCTTGATGGGTACACTGACACTGAGAATATTGTTGACTGGAAGAGCACTTTTGAGTGTTGCCTTAGGTCTGCATTAGTTTCCTTGTATAGAAATTTGTTGCTTTGAGAAGCACTGTGCATTGTTGCTAGCATGAGATAGTTTGGCTGAGAAAGTACTTTGGGGAGCTGTTTAAGCACATTCTGAGCATGACTATGATATGTTGTGATATTGAGAGTGGTATCGAACTTTCTAAGAATCCCTTGTGTCATGACTGGTTCAAGCAATTTTGATATGGTGCAGAGGGAGCAACGAGGCTTCGACAATGATTTGTTATGGAATTGAAGCGTGAGGTTTTAGTGAATAAGCAAATCGCTGAGCAGGCCTTGCTTTTGGTCTTCAAAGAGCATCTTGCACTGATAGATGTGACCCTCTTGGGTAAGGGTCTCGGGCTGATCGAGGACACTGAGCTATACTCTTCCCCCCTGTTCGAGCTCCCAGAATGAGGAATCGAGTTAGAGAGCTCTTGGGGTTGAGGGAAATCTGGACAATAGAATAGGCGTGATCCTTACCTCTCATGGTAAATCATATCACTCTTATTGTCTGTGGATATATTGGATGTGGCAAAGTATACCCCAGGTGGTATCCTAATCACAAGCTGGTCTTGTCGGGATCGTTTCCCACCCATTTGTCCAATGGGTGTTGGCTACTTGAGTTAGGCACGATCCTTACCATCTATGGTAAGTGGCATCCCACTCAAGTTAGGGATGCGGGGGTTCCACCCAAGGTTACTTGGGAGCGGCAATAGAAACGGGAACGGGGAGCAGCGTTTTCAAAAGCTCTGGTTCCGGAGCGAATCGTGAGCGATTTTTTATATAATATATATTTTTATATATGTTGATGCATATATGTCAACAAAAGCATGTAGAATGATGAATTAGATATAAAAAGCATTAAAAAATGGGTTGAACCATATAACATCAATTATCTAGAAGTTATAATCTTCATGATCCATACAACATACTGAGTCTCATGGTTCATCAATCTTAAAGTTTCAAGCTTTCAAAATTCGATATATAACATTTATCATCATTGATCATAAAGTTGTAACCTGTACTTGTAACCATTACCATTACCAAGAACCAAACGATAACAAAGAATATCTAACATGAAATGAAATGTTTCAACTTTCATCTTTCATGAAGCATCATATTCATAATTCATTACTAATGAGTTATAATTGTGAACTTCAAACTTCAAACTTAAATTGTCATATATTGTTTACAAGAAATATCATAATAAATATGAAAAAGTCAAAAGTTATAAAAACTACTGCAAACTAGAAAATACACGTAAATCTATTATCTATTGGTAATGCTTTGGCCTCTTGCCGCCACGAGAAATGTCTAATTTCTAAGAAAGCATGTAGAATGATGAATTAGCTATAAAAGTCATAAAATCATGGATTAAACCATATAACATCAATTATCTAGTAGTTACAATCTTCATCAACCACAGGTCCACAAGTTACAAGTTTTGATTTATATAGCATGTAAGGGTGCACATAACCAAAATAGCATTGAGTGCAATCCATCTCTGAATCGAAAGTAGATCAACAAATAGGGTCTAGATGGCCTCTAGCATCCAAAAAATCATGCTACAACAAATACCTACATATCATCAAAACCATTGCCTATCTTGGGATCTTTGTCATTAATATCACTCTCCGAGCATTAACATAAGATAGAAAAAATGTAGGATGTCAAGTTGAGATTTTGTTTGAGTGATGGATACATTTTTAGTAGGGTCATGATAGAGGAGTTTGACAACTAATGTCACTAATATCAAGGTACATAGAGTGATTGGTGCTCTTGCTTAAAAAAGATTTCTTTACCCTAGTACATGACAAAATCCAATGGAAATATTGAAAACCCCCCCATCTTGAAATTCTACTTTCTCCATATGAAATCCAATGAGGTCGGAACCACTCTCAAACATTCTGAGTCATTTCATAGTAATGTTAAAAATTTAAGTAAAATGATTAAAATGAAAGATAAAGGAGAATTTAACATTAACATGGATTGCATATCAATACTAGGGACATAAGCTTGATCATTAGGTTGCCCCACTCAAAAATTCTTGTTGCGTTTGGAATGTGTTTGCATATTTTTTATTTTTTTTTGTGTGAAAAATGCTAGGTAGCAAAAATTCTTTTAGGGGCGTGCTCTCGAGGTCGCTCCTAGTCGGAAGCAGGTTTTGCGGGGGGCATTCCCCTGCAACCCTGCTTCAACCTTCGTTTATGCCTTCAAGATTCTTGAAGGGTCCTTGATAACAACTTCTAGAGTCCCTTGATGCTTCCTTAAAAGATGCCTTCCAAATAGATCTTCTTTAGAGAGGGATCAATACTTTTCTTGAAGTCTTCCTCGCAGATCTTCCTTTGATGCAAGCTTGATGTAGACTTGATCTTATTTAATAGAAACCTCCTCCTAGGTCTTCTACCTATGAGTCTTCAATCCTACTTGAAGTCTTTTCTTTCAAAGTTTCATTTTTCGTTCCCCTTGACAACTAACTGCTTCTAGTGTACCATGTTGGAAAATGAATAGTGGAAACTATTAATATTATTTTCCTTAGCCTTAATATTTGCTTGTGATCTAGTTAACTTTCTTGTGTTATCTTTAGTTAGATCTTTCATCAAACAAATATCAAGAACATAATATGCAAAAATAGAGGACATAGATATTAGGCTCTTAGCTAGGGAAATACCCCTCAAAGGGGAAAACCCGAAAACTCTTCTCTTCTTAAAATCTACGTCAAATGAGATACATAGACCCAAACCCTAGACCAGTCCTTCTCCTAGTACCAAGTTAGCCCTTCCTCAAGTCCTTCCTTGATTCTGCACCAAACTGCTACACATTGCAACTTCGACCTGCCAGCTACAATACTACAACTCATCCTGCAACTTCGACCCTGCAAATTCAGCCTTGTAGCTTCCTCAGAAACCCTGATCCAACCTCCTCCTGAGACCTTCCTAGAGAAAGACAACTTCTCCCAAGGTCAACGAGGATTGGATAGAGTATTTTCTCTTCCATCGAAAATTTACTGCACTTTGTCGTCTTGCAACTTGGACCTGCAATTTCAGCCTCTTCTTGCAACCCAGAAACCCTAGAATTTCGCACATGTGAGATATAAAGCCCAAAAAGAAGAGATTTCATCCTTCTAGCTTCTCCTTGACTTTCGCTCTTCTTCTTCTTGCTTCTTAGCTACAGATCGAACTCTTTCTTGGTAGATTGAACTTGTGTGTGTGTGTTTCAAATGAGGTTGAATTGCTCTTTATATAACCTTCTCAAGGGGTCGAATTCCCTTCTTTAGGTCGACTTGTACTTCTAAGTTTCCAGGACTTTCTAGACTAAAAAATAATTGTTTTTATAAATATATTTTTGCTTGGAATGGTCTTATAAACATGATGTTGACTCCTTTGGCTCATAACAATAAATCCTATGATCCAGGTGGATATTGGTGGCCACCTGCCAAGTCCACCTGGACCCCCACCATTGTCTTTCTCAGCATTTTCAGTTTCCTTAATTGTAGCACAACTTACTATTTTTAGCAGTTTTTCGGGTCCTGAACTTCCGGAGCCGTTTTGAGGCCCTAAACGACGTTTTTTGGGGAATCCGGGGGCAATGATAGTGCTCGGATAGATCTTTCTAACGAGCTATTGTACGCGTCAAACGGAGATCATATGCCAAAGTTACGACCCCGGGAAGTTGATGTACCAATTTACCCCAAACGGGGCCCACAGTTTGGCGTTTCATCTCCTAGGGTTAGGTTTTGGAATGTCAAGGGTTTTTCCATTGTTTCTCAACAATAAATAGGCCTTCGAGCCTCATTGGAACACAGTTCAGAGGCATGTAGCCATCACATCTCTTCTCAGAGATAAGCTACCATCGCCCTAGCTGGTTTATTTCCATTTCTGGTTGTAAGCATATTTCAGTATTTTCCATTAATGAAATGAAGTATTATTTCCGCTGCATCTTTGTGTATATGGTTATCTCTGTAATTTGTTGCGTTCCTTTTTAAATCCGGATCAGTGGTATCAGAGCGGTCTGCTTTTTCTCTGTTTTTCTTTGCATGTCCCCAACAAGGTCAGGATATAAGGAGTTAGGGCTTGAACTGGTTGAACCTTTGCAAGACCAGCCTCGCAAATCACGACGGCGTCCCATGGCGGACGAGAAGAAAGACGAGGGGGCAGGAGATCCCATCAAAATCTTGCTCGAAGAAGCCCTCGAGCGACAACGGAACGCGATGATGGACAACTTTGCCCAGATCCTTCAGCGGCTACACAGAAGCGACGCATCGGCTTCCAGCAGCTACTCTGGAAACGCCACACCCTTTAAGGTACAAGTTAATTTTGAAATCCCCATATTCGAGGGTCAGATAGACGCAGATGCCGTAGATAAATGATTAAATCTGCTAGAGGGTTATTTTTCTGTTCATGAATTTTCGAGTCGGGAAAAGATTGTTTTTGCTCTTCTCAAAGCAGCCCCCCACGTCAAGGACTGGTGGGAAACCTACTGCGAGCAGAAGGATGAAAGTACTGGCTCACTATTTTCAGCCGCACCCACCTGGGATTCGTTCCGAGATGCCATCAAGGAGCAGTACTACCCTGTCGGAAGCTATGAGGATGAATACATAAAGTGGACCACGCTGCGGCAGGGAAGGGACCAAGACGTGCCGGAATTCACCAATCTTTTCCATACCCTTTGCACAAAGTTGGGTATCAAGGATTCGGAGCAACATTTGATACTCAAATACCGTGGCTACCTGCACAAGTACATCCAGGAAGAAATACAATTCCTAAACATCCCCTCGCTCGGCGCAGCATACCGATATGCCGTCAAGGTCGAGCAGAAGTTTAAACAAAAGAAGCGAGACTTTGGATCTGCGAATCCAAAGCAGGGGAAAGGTGCCCCTAAACCACAGAGCAAAGGACAAAGCCAAGGCGGGACAGCCCAAGACAACCAGCCGAAGCTGCAAGCAAAGAACAGCGCCGCGAAGCCGAGAAAGGACACTGGAAAATGGTGCGAGTTCCATAAGAGCTCCACTCACAACACAAGTGAGTGTCGGGCCAAGCAGTCACTGGTGGCTGAGCTAAAGGTTTCAGAATCAGATGCATGTTCCGACTCTGAGTCAGAACCCGATAAGGGGTATGAAAAAGGAAGCAGATCATTGATGCGGATCCCAGCGCCACTGTTGCTACCACAAAGATCCAGAAAAATGAACTCGAAGATCCAGAGGAGGAGGAGCGTCTCTTCCACTCCCAGATGTGGGTAAAGGGCTCCCCGATACAGTTCATTGTTGATAGCGGGAGTCAAAAGAACCTCATTTCGGCAGAGGTCGTGAAGCGGTTGGGCTTACCGACCACAGCACATCCACAACCATACACCATTGGGTGGCTTCACCAAGGACGAGATTTTCGCGTGAGCCAGCAGTGTCGCCTTCCATACAACATCAAGCCCTTCACGGATGAGGTATTGTGTGACATTGCTCCCCTTGAAGTTTGTGATGTATTACTAGGACAACCATACTTGTGGAAGCGATGCTGTGTATGAATCAAGGCCCCGTGCTGTTATTATTACATTGGGAAATAAGTTGTTCAGGATACCAGAGGTAGCACCACCTGCCGCCATCTCTTTGATTACTGCAAAACAATGCAGTAAGATCATTTCCAAAACCAGGAAATTTGTTTTCCTGATGATACGCCCTCAAGGAAAGAAGAAGACAGTGGCCGCGGCCTCCAAACGGGGTCCCTCTGCACGACAACTACAGATGGACAAGATTGTGGAGGAGTACGAGGACATCTTCACCTCCCCGGCAGGGGTTCCTCTGCACTGTCAAGTCAAGCACTCCATCGATCTGACCCCAGGTGCGCCGCTACCCAATGGACCAATTTATCGGCGCTCCGTTCTGGAGAACAATGAAATCAAGAGGCAATTCAGGAGCTCCTGCAGAAAGGTCACATCCGTCCGAGTTCATCGCCCTGTGGGAGCCCGATCGTGTTGGTACAGAAGAAGGATGGGACGTGGAGACTCTGTATTGACTATCGGGCGCTGAACAAGATCACTGTCCGTAATAGGTACCCGATCCCGCGGATTGATGACCTCCTAGACCAACTAAAGGGGGCGAAATATTTCAGCAAGATCGATCTGAAGTCAGGATATCACCAGGTACCAATCGAACCCTCCGATGTGTGGAAGACTGCCTTCAAATCCAAGGAGGGCCTCTTCGAATGGTTGGTCATGCCTTTCGGATTGACGAATGCTCCTGCAACCTTTATGAGGCTAATGGATGACATCTTGCGGCCATTCACCAACTCCTTTGTAGTAGTATACTTGGATGACATTCTGATCTTCAGCCAGAGTTGGGAAGAGCACCTCCACCACATCCGACAGGTTCTCCAAACACTGCGGCAACACAAGCTATGTGCCAATTTGGAGAAATGCACTTTTGGCATGACCCAGGTTCAGTATCTGGGATACATCATTGATGAACAGGGGGTGCATGTCGATCCAGCCAAGGTCCAAGTCATTCGGGATTGGCCCTCTCCAACCACTCTAACGAGCTCCGCAGCTTTCTAGGTCTTGCCAACTTCTACCGCAGGTTTGTGTTGGGGTTTTCTCATATTTCTTGGCCCTTGAGTCAAGTCACCAAGGGCGGGGCGAAAGCAAAATTCTTTTGGTCTGAATCTCAACAGAAGGCATTCAGGGAGTTGAAGGATCGCCTCTGCACGGCACCAGTGCTCGCGTTACCAGATTTACAACAACCATTTGAGGTCGAGACAGATGCCTCTGACTATGCTATTGGGGCAGTCCTTACTCAACATGGACATCCAGTGGCATATCACAGTGAAACACTTTCAGACACAGTCCGGAAGTACCCCACTTATGATAAAGAGATGTATTCCATTGTACAGGCCTGCCGACAATGGAAGCATTACATTTTGGGGAAGGAAACGGTCATCCACACAGACCACCGACCTCTGCAGTTCATACAGACCCAAGGGAAATTGCAGAATGATCGCCATCAGAAGTGGTCTACATACCTGCAACAGTTTCACTTGAATATCAAGTATAAAAAGGGCAGCACCAATAATGTTGCAGATTGCCTCAGTCGACCACCGATCATGGCGCTAACCACCGTGCTCAACTCTTGTGGGCACGAGACTTCTGATTGGCCACTTCTCTACAAAAGCGACCCAGAATTCGGCCACACATACCAGACACTCTTGGAGGGTCGGCATGTTGCAGATTTTCACCTCCAGGATGCCCTATTATGCCACCTCGGTCACCTTTGTGTTCCTTCAAGCGAGCGTGCCAAGATGATTTGGGAAGCACACTACAGTCGGGCTGCTGGGCATTTCGGGGTCGAGAAAACAGTGGCAGTACTGCAAAATTATTTCTATTGGCCGAATCTTCGACAGGATGTTGGGAAGTACATCCGATCATGTACTGCCTGTGCCATTGCCAAACCGACCATTAAGAAGCACGGCCTCTATACCCCGTTGCCTACCCCTAGTCGACCTTGGGAATCCATCTCCATGGATTACATGTCAGGCCTTCCTTCCACTAAGCATGGAAATGACTGTGTTTTTGTGGTCGTCGACAGGTTCTCGAAGATGGCCATTATGATGGCCTGCAAGAAGAATATCACAGCAGAAGCCACTGCTAAACTCTTCTTTGAACGAGTGTGGGTGCACTTTGGGATCCCACAGTCTATCATCTCAGATCGGGACAGTCGGTTTCTCAGCACATTTTGGTCCAGTCTCTGGTCAATGCTGGACACCAAACTCACGAAGTCCACAGCCTTCCATCCTCAAACTGATGGCCAGACAGAGGTTGTCAATAGGATGATTGTGCACATTCTGCGCATGTATAACTCAAAGCATCCACGCACATGGGACGAGAGCCTCCCCTATGTTCAGCACAGCTACAACCGAGCTCTTCACAGCTCCACTGGCCATAGCCCTTTTCAGGTGGGTTTGGGATTCCAGCCACTATGCCCCATTGATGTGGCCATGCCACTTGCAGCTACTCACTTGAATTCAGCTCATGTCCAGTCCGAAACAGATAAGGCCACCAACTTCATTGAGCGCATCCAACATATTCGCCAGCAGGTCCATGACATTCTTGAGAAATCAAATGCCAAGTACAAGCAGCGACATGATCAACATCGGGTGCCACACAAGTTTCAGGTGGGCGACAAAGTCTGGTTGCATTTGCAAAAGGAACGCCTTACTGGAGCCTATCGAAAATTGAGACCACTTCGATATGGTCCCTACACCATTACTAAGGCTATGGGAGACAATGCATTTGAGCTCAACATTCCCCCATTCCTTGGCCTGCACCCAGTGTTCAATGTGGACCGCCTTCGGCCATACTTTCCACCATTGCTAGACACATCCGACATTGCAGAACAACTCAAACCCACAGAATTAAATCCAGATTGCATGGAACAAGCTGCAACTGATCGGATCATGGACACACAGATCAAGAACACTCGCCAACAGAATATCCAACTGTATCGAGTTGTCAAAGCAGGCCAACTCCTTCAGCAGGGCAAGTGGCTCACCAGGGAACAAGTTCAGCAGAAGTTTCCTCATCTCATGGAGGAGCTCAACGCAATGGGGACCATTGCTTCCTAAGGGGGGAGGAATGATCCAGGTGGATATTGGTGGCCACCTGCCAAGTCCACCTGGACCCCCACCATTGTCTTTCTCAGCATTTTCAGTTTCCTTAATTGTAGCACAACTTACTATTTTTAGCAGTTTTTCAGGTCCTGAACTTCCGGAGCCGTTTTGAGGCCCTAAACGACGTTTTTTGGGGAATCCGGGGGCAACATGGGTCCATGGAATGGACCGATGTTGCCCGCTCCAACAATGATAGTGCTTGGATAGATCTTTCTAACGAGCTATTGTACGCGTCAAACGGAGATCATATGCCAAAGTTACGACCCCGGGAAGTTGATGTACCAATTTACCCCAAACGGGGCCCACAGTTTGGCGTTTCATCTCCTAGGGTTAGGTTTTGGAATGTTAAGGGTTTTTCCATTGTTTCTCAACAATAAATAGGCCTTCGAGCCTCATTGGAACACAGTTCAGAGGCATGTAGCCATCACATCTCTTCTCAGAGATAAGCTACCAGCGCCCTAGCTGGTTTATTTCCATTTCTGGTTGTAAGCATATTTCAGTATTTTCCATTAATGAAATGAAGTATTATTTCCGCTGCATCTTTGTGTATATGGTTATCTCTGTAATTTGTTGCGTTCCTGTTTAAATCCGGATCATCCTAAGGCCTAACAAACCATAGAAGCATGAAGAACATGCTTTTACCTAGAAGACCATCAATAATGAGCATGAAACTCATGCTTTAGCAATAATAAATTTTTCTTTTTCTTCTCTTGTTTGTTACATAAGATACATATTGAAACGAGTACAACAATTATCAGGACCAAAACTAGTTACATTTCTCAACACCTTAGGCATTCCATTACCCCTACCCAATGAGGTTCTTGTGTGTTTTTTTGTCTCATTTTCGTGGTCTACTCATTTTGGTTAAAATTAACTTAAAGGAATAAACCCATGCACCGCAAAACATTTCCTTTTTTAGCTTAGATTTCATTTTATTTACAAATTAGATTTCTTTATGTTTTAGATTATATTTCCATTTCTGCAAAAGTAACAAATCATTCCCCTCCAACTCTTGTCATGCACTCATCCTTGCGAGCAAAGCTTGATCCTTGGCATTATTCAAATTGGTCTTGTGTTGGTGGGATAGTTTAACTAGGGAAACCTCTTAGCCTTTATCATAAGTTTGGGAAATAAATTGTTGCTTGTGAAATCAAAGGAATACGCATTGAAGCTAAACTTCTTCCTGTTGGATCTTTGAGCGACCTTTTCGATCTCATTTCAAGAATAAAAGCAAAAGAGGAAACAAACTTTAGAATAGTTTTATTTTAATGCAATCACACATATCACATATTTGTCATTTCACTCACTAATAATGCAAGTGAATATTTGTCTTAATAAAAGTTACCAAGAGTACAATTCAAAACACTCGGCCACATACTTCATTGGGCTATGACCATATTGCTCAGGTTTCTTTTTATCAACACAAGCATTTATTTTTGGCATTGGTCTATGTTGTTATTTTATTTTGTCATTTTATTATATGCTTGTCAATTATATAGATTTTATGCTACGACTTAATGTATTCTTGTGTAAGCAAATTAACTCCTAGAATAATTTCTTATTTGATATAGCTTAATTAGCCTTAGTTAATTTTAGGGGCTACCCCCCTTGGCTTTGCTAGGAGTTAGTCTAGACGGAGGAGCTGAGATTGAGTGACAACAACTCGATTTGAGACTTGCTCCCAATGCCACACTTAGTGGATTGAAGATTTCTTCCACGTAAACCAAGGTGTGGATTAGGCAGCAACATAATGCACAACAAAATGGGGTTGCAAAGAGGAAGAACATGGCCATCATTGGAGCTACGAAAACAATGATCCATGATCAATTTTTTCCATGTTTCTTTAGCCAAAGGCTTTCAACATGACAATGTACATCCACAAGAACATTCCTTGTATGGCCTTGGGGTATGAGACTCCTAAGTAGGTATTCACAACCGTGAAGCCAAAGGTCGGGTATTTTTGTATCTTTGGGCATTTAGTATCTATCCATGTACCTTCAGAGAAAATGATGAAGCTGAAGCCCTCAACACAAAAGGGCATCTTTGTGGGTTATAGTTAGGCTTCAAAGGTGTCCAAGGTGTACATTTTGTCGCAGGGGAAGATTGTGGTGAGAAGGGATGTCAGGTTTGAGGAGAGTCAAGCCTTTTGAAAGTCACATGAACCATTTCCAATAGTGGTAGAGGATAGAGAGTGAGAGACTTCAAAGATCAAACATAGACCAACAACAACGACTTGGTCTTTAGATTGGGTGGTGGAGTTAGAGGCTCCTTCTAGTATTTTCAGCAGGAGGCCAAGATGGCTTGAGCGGATGTTAAGAGATCCTTAGGAGCATGTGGAAGCTCCTACGAATATTTTCGGGGAGAGTAGACCATTGAGACAATTTCCTAGCTAGCTAGTGGTCATGAGTGACGTCATTGTTTCCAAGCCTAGAAGTTATGAGGAAGCAGTAGACTAGCAAGTTTGGAGGGATGCCATGGTGGAAGAGCATGCTTCCATCATGAAGAATGTTGTGTGGTATATTGTGTCGACGCCAGAGGGGAAATCAATGGTTAGCCCCAAGTGGCTCTATCAAGCATGTTGCAAATGGCAGTGTTGAGAAGCATAAGGCTAGGTTTTGTGCCTGAGTTTTCTCCCAAAAGGTGGGAGTGGACTGTGAGGAGACATTGACTCCTGTCGACGTGTATACTTCTATCAGGTTTGTTGTATCTATTGCTTCAGAGATGGGATGTAGGATACACTAGCCGGATGTGAAGACAACCTTTCTTAATGGGATAATTGAGGAGGTGTGCATTGAGCAGCTATAGGGTTTTGAGGTGCATGGGAGAGATTCTCATGTATGCATTTTGAAGGAGGCACTATACAAACTCAAGCAAGGACCAAAAGCATGGTACTTGAGGATTGATTGGTATTTGCTAGGCATGGGCTTCCCCAAGTGTGAGGTACATCTTGTTGGTGACGATCCACTCATCATGGTATTGTATGTTAATGATGATTTCTCATAGGATCAGAGAAGCTCATAGAGATGTGCAGGTGAGATCTTGCTATAAAGTTCAAGATGAAGGACATTGACATGATTCAATACTTTTTGGGGTTGGAGGCATGGTAGCAAATAGGTGAGATTTTTCTGGGACAGGAAGACATGCATTTTATATTTTGAGGAGATTTAGGATTGTGGATTATCGACTTGTGTCTACACTCATGATTACTAACATGAAGATGTTGAATGATTTAGAGTCAGTTGGTTGATCCCACATTGTGCAGGCAACTGATCGGTTCGTTGATATATTTGGTCAACACTTGACATATATATGCTTTGTTGTGAATGCGCTGCTCTAGTTTATGGTGGAGCCAAAGAGGGTGCATTGGGTTGCAGGGTACTGTGGTTATGTGTCTACGAGGTACAATGGAGTATGTGATGAGGTATTTTAAGAGTGGTGGATGCAATAACAAGGATACACAAACTCAGATTGGACTTGGAGAGCAGTGGGCAAGAAAAGCACCTCATGGTATCACTTCTACTTGGGGTTAGTAGTGATCTTCTAGTTTAGTAGGAAGCATTTT
Organism: Pinus tabuliformis; assembly: GCA_031772625.1. Classification (NCBI taxonomy): domain Eukaryota; kingdom Viridiplantae; phylum Streptophyta; class Pinopsida; order Pinales; family Pinaceae; genus Pinus; species Pinus tabuliformis. Next base: position 1,410,705,397 of record CM062816.1, on the reverse strand, counting down.
TTTGTGGCACTCAATTTAGCAGAGGCCGAGTATATGGCAATGAGTTTGACGAGTTGTGAGGCCATTTGGTTTCACAATGTGAAAATTTATGAATCTAATAAACTAGAAATCCTACTGCAGTGAACTGATTTGTATTACTTACTTGTGTTCTTCATCTAACAAGTTATTTTTAGAAGTATTTAGAAAATATTAATGCAAATACGCTTTTTCCTACACCAATATACAGATCAAGTACTCAAAAATAAATGAGACAACCACACAAGGGGCACACTTATTTTTTAACTAAACGTTCCCTGAAAAACCCAGTGCGGGAAAACCGGTGTAGTAGATATGAGGGTTTTATTATTAAGCATATTTCTGAATACAATTAGGGTGCCAAATCTGGCTCACCTAACAAAGAATAAACCCGACAAAAGTACCTCTATCCGGAGACAGATATTTTGGTAGATCCAACAACTGGATGAAAAAACCCCACAGGTGACTGCGTTGTCCCCAGTGCTGTGCAATGTTGGTTGTTCCTAGCTCTGCGTTGGAACTGCATCACCTCCTCTAGGAGCTATGCCACCCTCCTAGAGAGCCTTCCTGAATCAGAAATCAATCTGTTGAACTGATGCCTGATCTGCCTCACAGAAACCCCAGTGTTGCCTCTAAGTGACTGCGTCAGCCCTCCAACCTTTGCGTCACCCTCTTGGAGCTGCATTGTCTCTCTCTAGTGCTGCACTGCCTCTATATTATGTATTCTTGGCCTTGGACAAAAGTACCGCTGCTGAACTGCGCCTCTCTGCACTAGAAGCTTACTCCGAAATTCTCAACAAACCACGCCTCGAAATTTTGATCTAGCTCAAGTGCTGCTGTGTGTGTGTGTGTTCTCCAACTGACCCCAAGTATACTTTTCTTGTTGAGAAATCAACGACCGTGATCTAATCTATAATCAACGGCTAAGATTAAATTAGACTTGATAATCTGTATAACATGCACTCCCGGTGGAATTTTTCCAAACGATTTATGGGTCTTGGAGATCTCATGTTGTAGCCCCTCCACAAAATTTTGGAGCTAGAGCACATTCGATGCTACCCAGAAATCAACATTCCTTCTTAGCAAGGAATGTGCTCTAGCAATACTTCCCAACAAAAGTATCACACTGATCCACAACTTTGGTCCTCTGCACTGCTGATGCTCAGCTTGTTGCCCTTTATCCACTGCGTTGTGGCAATTTGTACTATTGCCCATGACACTGCCACTATCACTGCTGTATCTGTACTGCAGCTTCCTCTCAATATGCTGCATCATGCTGCCCATAGCACTATCACTGCTAACTGTTGCACTGCAACTCAGTTGCTGAGAAGTAAGCAACTGAAACAACCACCCAAAGGTTGACATGCTGGTCAGTCTGGATGCCCCTTGACGCTAAACCTACCTCTACTACTATTATGTGCTGACCCTTTGATGCTACTATGCTGTTCTTGTATTTGCTCTGTGCCTTTCGCACTGCTGCAATACTCCATTGCGCTGCTTCAGTGTTTGGCACTCTTGCTCTACCACTGTTGCTCCATCATCCCTTGCACCAACTGACTTCCGTCATTTTGCTACTGTCATTAAGGGCTCCCGTAGTCGTATGTGATCCAAGAATTTAGGCATCTCAAGGATCCTGCCCTTTGTAGTCCTCCCGACTATAGCTCAATATCGCCCCACGTCTTCTCTAGAGGTGAATGAGAACTCATGGTGCAATCTTCATTGTCGTCTTTAACAGCTTGCGTTGGAGCAGCCTTTGAGTCAGACTTCTCTTCTTTGCCCTTCTTTTGAGGACACTGCATGGCGAAATGACCCATTTCTCCACATCTGAAGCATCTGACTTTGGATATTTCCTTCTTCTTTCTCTTCTGCTACCCTTGTTGTCCTGCTGATGCAAGAGCCGCATTCTCCTCTTCCTCCTTCTTGACTCTGATCTGTTTGCTGCTACTTCCTTCCTTGGTCAACCATCTAATCTCTTTTTGTCGAAGAGCTGCCCACATCTCCTCCCAACAGGGAAGAGAAGCCTTGCCCAAGATGCTTTGGACAAAGGTTTCCCAATATTCAGTGACTGCATTTAGGGCAGTCTTGACCATAAATTTAGGATCTAGTGTAGCCCCTATGGAAGTTAGCTGGTCACAAATCGTTTGCAACGTGAGAAGGAAGGGATTGATTTCTTCTCCCTTTTTCATCTGAAACTGTCTCAGTTGACTGTCAAGCAACATCTTCCGCTGAACGGAAGTTCCCTTGTACAGTGTGGTCAAGGCCTCCCACATTTCCCTTGGTGTGTCCTTCTCAGCAATATGTGGGATCACATGATCCTTGACCCCATCCAAGATCATGCACTTTGCTTTTGCCTGAGCCTCCTCGTACTTCTTGAGAGGATCAACATCAATTGGAATAGAAACTGCGTTTAAGGCATAATCCTTGATGCAATTTTTATCCAAAACTGCTAGGATCCTGGGCTTCTAGATGACGAAGTTGGATGCTCCATCCAACCTGTCCTGATCCGCAGTCCATTAACCACCATCTCTGCTCAAATGAATGTCAAACTGGTTCTCTTCTCCCTCTTTCATTGTTGGCCCAACAAAACTGAGATCTATATTTATTTGGCACTAGAAATCCTCTAAGAAACAAGCTCCCTCTGAATTTCAATATCCTTAATTGAAATCCTTTTGCTGATCACTATCGAACCACACCTCTTTGATCTCTCTTTGCTGCTACTCAACACTGGATTTAGATTTCTGGGCAAGAAATCTTCTGAGGAACTGATTCCTTCTACTTTGCTTTTGCCCCATTAGGTATTGTTCTGCACCAACAGAATCAGCACCCCGCCAGGAACTCGAGATGAAATCTGCACTACACCTCTAGCCACGACAACCAGAAAAACGAGACTCAACAGTCTCTGCGTTGGCCCAGTAACAACTGCGCTGCCCTCTGCAGCAACAATGTCATCCAAGTAGGCTGACGCAGGCTCTGTGTGAGTCTCCCTTGGTGACTGCGTCACCCTCCTCTGCTCTCTCGGCCAGAAACTGCACTGTTTCTCGGGACAACTGCTTCCACACACAGATTTTCTTCTTTCCTTTAACTGATGGCTTCAGTCATCCTTGATCTGCAAATCCTTTGATACCATGTGAAAATTTCTAAATCTAATAAACCAGAAATCCGAGTGTAGTAAATTGACTTGCAATACCTACTTGTGTTCTTCATTTAACAAGTTATTTTCAGAAGTATTCAGAAAATATTAATGCAAATACACTATAGCCTACACCAATATACAAATCAAGTACTAAAAAATAAATGAGACAACCACACAAAGGACACTTATTTTTTGACTAGAAGTCCTCGAAAAAACACAATGCGGGAAAACTGGTGTAGCAGATATGAGGGTTTTATTATTAAGTATATTTCTGAATACATTTAGGGTGCCAAATCTGGCTCACCCAACAAAGAAGAAACTCGACAGAAGTACCTCTATCCGAAGATCCAACAACTAGATGAACAAACCCCACAAGTGACTGCATTGTCCCGAGTGTTGTGCAGCGATGGCTACTCCCAGGTCTACACTAGAACTGCGTCACGTTCCCTACGATCTTTGTCACCCTCCTAGCGAGCCTTTCCAACTTAAAAAATCGATCTGCTGAACTGATGCCAGATGTGCCTCACAGAAACTCGAGCGCTGCCTCTAAGTGATTGTGCTAGCCCTCCAACCTCTGCGTCACCCTCCTAGAGTTGTGCGGTCTCTCTCTGGTGCTGCACTACCTCTCTGTTATGTATTCTCAGCCTTGGACAAAAGTTCCGCTGCCGAACTGCCCCTCTCTACACTTGAAGCTTACTCCGAAATTCTCAGCAAACCATGCCCCAAAATTTCGATCTAGCTCAAGTGCTTCTCTCTGTTGATTTTTGGTAGCATTGGATGTGCTCCTGCTTGAAATTTGAGTAAAACATTAGAGAGATAAGTTGAAAATACGAGTTGAAAAAGTAATTTTTGTTTTTCCTCTAAAATTTGATGATGTAATCTAATCTTATTTTATTATTTCCACTATTATTTTTTAATATTCCTTAGGAGGGTCATTTTAGACCTCAAAATTTCTCTAATGAGAATAACTTCCTTGCTAGGAGGGAGTGTTGATTGTATAGCAGTAGACAGGTACTTTTACATAAGCTAGATGTCAAGCATGTAGTTTATTGATGCCTGAAGTTTATGGCAGTTTATGTCAAGAATTTAGTTTATTGATGCCTGAAGTTTATTGCAGCTTTTACTTTTGTATAGGCTATGTCACAAGGTTCGTCAAACTTCAACCTTGAGGTTCGAATTTTGACGAACGTTAAAAAGATTTTGAGGTTTTGCGAACCCCATCGAACCTCATGGCCATTAACCAAGTCCACAGATCAAAACTCATAACCTCATGCCACAACTCAAGCGTGTAATCTATCCTTGCAGTTTCCATGTTCATGATAGCATTTTTTTTTATTGATGCTGATTTCTTACAATTTTATTCCATATTTCATTTTCAAGTTAATATATCTATACATATAGAAAATGTATATAGACGAACCTAATGGCGAACCTTATCTGAACCCCATCAAAAAATATGAACTCGAATTGAACCTAATCATTGCTGAACCTGAATTCGAACCCAAACCATGTGACATTGTGTACATGAGAATTAAGTACTTATATTTTTGAAGATAAAAGGATGGGAGTTAGCCTTGGCTTAGGAGGGCATTTTGGCTCTATGGTATATATTGGTATGTAGATTTAAGGGTTTATGGACATGTGTTGTAATGAAGAGGGCATCATTTTGCCTATGTTATGTAATTTAGAGCCAGTTGTTGAAGCTTCGGTAACTTGGGTTAGAAGGGAGCTATGTCTTGGCCTTTCTCGCTTCTTCAGTCAGGTTCCTTTCTCTTCTTCAGGTCCTTCTTGACTTATTGTCTGAAAATACGCCCTGCCTACCGGCCATAGTAGTGATAGATAGGCCGTAGAGTGAGTTAGTGGGGGAGCAAAACGCCCGCCTTCCTTCCCTATGTCTGTCTTTCTCTATTCCCACTTGAAATAGAATACTGGCTTTTACTTCTATGCCTAGATGTAGGAGCATATGAGTTTCCCCCCAAAACCTATAACTCCCTCAGAAGAGCCAATATACATACATTATTGGACCTCTTAAATTACAGTCGAGAAGATCTAATGAGAATTGAACACTTCGGGAAGGAATCTGTCGAACAGGTATTGGAAGTTCTACAAAAACTTTTTGCAATTGATCCACCCAGGAATTAGTTTCGGGTTCATAAAATGGTTGGTTTCATTTCATCTCTTCATTTCCTTTACCCAAGTTCTTTTGGAGAGTCTTGAGAATCTTTGACATATCTCTCTTTCGTGGAATATTTGAAAGAAATATCTGACAAGATGGGTATATCTAGGGAGATATAATTTGTCTTAAAGCAACTACTCCCTAGATATATGAATAAAAAAATTGAAATATTTTTATATTCGACAGTTGGATCAAATTGGATTGGAAAAGACCTAAAGTTAAAGATTCATCAATAGGCAACGCTGCCCCAATACCTAACCAAAGGGCTACTGCAGTACCGATCAAGGATACTGTTGTAGCTACTGGACGCTTATTGCTTTATCATGGACACGATATAAAATCTCTTAGTAGAACCATGAATCTAGGGTGGTATAGTGTGTCGTAATCCGGATGAAACTGATCTAGATAACTCATTGGTAAACCAGTCTCTAGTGGAGTGTATCATACAGGTACGCTTACTAACTACCTCGTGTTCTACTATATCTTTTGGATGTTTTCTCCTAGTCATGGGATGGAAGCACTTCACATAGAGCTGTTGGCTTGACCGCCTTCCTGACAGCACTCACAGGCAGACCTGGAATCATCACACTTGCTGAAATATGCTGGTACCACTATGACTACCGCTACGCCCCTGCCTTCCGAACCTTGACTTACTACTGCCTTAATCCCACCTTTCTTTATCAAGTGTGCTGCCTGCCCGTATCCACCCATTGATTCAGCCAGGAGTTGGGGGTACAGCACGAGCTCTTCTATTTAGACTTTCACCTCATACCGTACCTTATTTCTTCTTATGGGTACCACCTATTACCTTCTTGTTTGTACCATGTTCCCGCCGAGGAGCCTTGCCGATACGATTATTCAATTAGAACTGCTGAGACCTACCTGCTACCCACCCACCTAGATACACCCAACCTGACTTAGAACCTATTGCTTCAGCCAAGAAGAACAGGGGAGGCATGCTATGAACCCCTTGACCTTACCCTTACGCCCAGTGCATGCTACCTGTATGACCTATAATATCACATGGACAAGGCATGCTAATGGAGTGCTGGTCGTCTTTCTTTAGACCCGAACCAAAGTGAATAAAATAGAGTAATAAAGGTCCGGAGGGCTTGCGCTTCTGAGGGCAAGGTCCGGCAGGGCTCGACTGTTAAGGACCCTTTAGGGGGCTCGACTGATAAGGAGAGGAGAGGATGGCCTTGATTAGCCTTACCCACCATAATAGGTAGGCTGTACCCCTCACCCACCCAATTGGCCCAATCAACAACTGAGGAAAAAGGAGCCGGAACCTACTCCTCACTTTGATCCGCAAGATGAGTCACTATACCGGAGCCACCAACACACCAGGGAGGGGGGGCTAGAGCCAGTATTCCAGGAGGGGATAGAGCCAGTAGGGAAGGGCTAGAGCCATTCAACATAAGCCTAGAAATGAAAAAAAGAATGGTGAAACTGCTATTTTTGCTCGGTAAAATCACTCAATATCGCACCTGGCTTCCCCGATTCGGGGGTATAAAATGAAAGGCAGAAGCGAAGCGTTCCGAGTTCATTGTGCCAGCAGTGTTGGCTATGGGGGAGGGGTAAAGGTGACAGCTTTTGGTGTGGTGCTGCTCCACAATGGGGAATGGGCTTGTGGGAAGACGGGTAACGATATCTAGCAATAAATCAGAAAAAGCACATAGACTGTAGCAACATATATAAGATCGAATTATAAATCAAAGCACAACATCCCTCGAAGAGAAGATTCAGTTATCAATCCGTGCCAACTTTGGTGAACTCACTCTCTCGTCGTCAGTTGGCAACTCGGCTAAATCTCACTCATCTGGTGTGAACATGGGGGAACTGAATCTCTTGCGTCTAATGTGATAGGGGAAATCTCTCCCTTCTGGTGGAAACTTGGTTTCGCTCATCTCTTGCATATGGTGGCTCCTCGGCTCTCTCCCTTCTGTTGGCAACTTGAACTCCCTCAATTGATATCTTATCGTCTGGTGTCATGTTATTCATTTTATTAGAAAAAAATATGTTTTATATGCTGATATGGCTTGTTATACTCGTAAATATTGAATTAGTTTGTTGTGGGCATTGTATATGTCCCTGCTGAGCTTTAATTTGTATTAATTCCATTTAAAAATGCTGATCTTAGATTAATTAATTGGATGGCTAGGTATGTTAGATTTTTAAATTGTGAGCAACAGCAAACCTGGGCTTTTCTCATTATGATGTGAGCTTTTCTTCATCTCTTTGTGGGTTCCCATATGACCAGCCATGGATATTGTATTGATGCCATTTTGATACGTTGTAAATGATGTAAATATTGAACTTACACCTTGCTAAGTTAATATTAAATCATGAGGTGTATGTAATACTATCCTTTATAGGTTGCTCAAGGCCAAGGCCTCTTAAGGATTTGATAGTATACCTGGGTATGTTTGATATTTTCTGAGCTCATAGGGCTTGCAAATCCATGTATGCAAATAAAGTTAAAATTCTTTGTAGTTTAAAATATAATATCTGAATATGGTCATCATACGGGAGGGAGGGGGGAAGTGATGTGATAAGCAACAATACAAATGACAAATGGTGAGGCAAGTGGCACCTATTTAGGTAATTAACTTTGTAAGTGGCAAACAAATGCCTTGTGAAAAAGGTGCCTCGAGTGCGAAAGTTCCACCTGAAATCCATGGACATTTAATTCCTCTCCATTCTTCATGTTCCATTTGGAAATTAGAGAGGGATAATACACACTCATACTACTCCATGCTATATCTTCTCATGCATGCAGGTGGGAGCAAAAGGAGAAATTTCTTGCCAGAGGTTAAGACCTATGCACGTGATCTGCTAAAGAAGGGCTGTTTGCTGCTTGTACGTGCAGAATTACTAGTCCTGTCAGGAGACTGCACGGTAGGATTGAGGCACAGGATGCTAGGAATCAGGATTGCAATGCAATGGAAATTACACTGGTCTTGTTGGGCCTAGCAAGGCTTGGGCCTTTTCTCCGGAAAGTAGGCTAGCAAGTTTACCTGGTCAATTGCTGCAATGCTGCCTACCTTCAGAGACCTTGAGAGGTTGTGGCTTTCACCATGTTTAGTAACTAGGCTAGTCATGAGTTGAACCAAGCTATTATTGTCATAGTTGGAAAAGCTTTCCAGTCGTTTTGAGAACTCCCAAGTCAAGTTCTACTCAGCCCTGCTTCCAAGCTGAGTTATCTTGGTCCTGAGTCTTACACTCCTCACCAACAGTGAGTTAGAGCTGCAAGTAGCTTGTTGCTCGCTCAGCACCTCTGGAGTCCAACCTGCAGATGGATGGAAAATCTCACCTACATTAAATATAAATTCTAAAAGGATAACCTTATATGCAATTGAATACATATTGATGAGTTGCATAAACACAGATGATTAATAGGGGGCCAGTCAATGTTTCTGAAAGCTAAACTTTTTCAGGAAATTTGCTACCTTCGTGACTGTAGTTTAAGCATGTTCTGAAATGAAATGAAATGATATTTTAACATCCACGAGACTAAAAATAGTCTATGGGACTATTAGTTCCCTGCTTTTCGTCTTTTGCAATTCAAACTTTTTCTTGTTCATATTGATGATGAGCTGGCCCAACTTTCCAACAATCCCCTCACTTAAAAGACAATGCCAAGAAACCGATGCTAGCATATTCCCATAACTTTCTCTGATGTCTTTGAATGCATCACATTCCAAAATGAAATGTTTTTCCGATTCCACTGCCCCAGACCCCAGATGTGCAAAATGTACACACCTGTTTTTCCCAAGCTTCTTTAGGCCTTTTCCGCCGTCCTGTTTCACACCGAAGTTGATGCGACTTGGTTCTTAATTGAGCAATAAAAACCTTTGCCCTCCAATGATCTCAATTTTAAACACTTTGATCTTCCTCTCAAAAGTTAATGTGTTCGTGAATTCTTAATGGCATTATTGTTGGTTCTTAATTGAGCAATAAGAACCTTTGCCCTCCAATGATCTCAATTTTAAACACTTTGATCTTCCTCTCAAAATTTAATGTGTTCGTGAATTTTTTATGGCATTATTGTGTTTGGTCTGATGGCGAATGGCTATGCCTTGCAAGATAATCTTCAACCACATTTAACTGCTGCACAGGTCCTCTGGCTAAAAAGCAGAACCTCCGAAATTTGGCTTGACCGTCGGACAAATTATACTCGCAGCTTGGCTGTCATGAGCATGGTTGGTGGTACCTGGAGATTGTACAGATTTTATTGCTTCTATCATACAAGTAAATGTGGCTTGTAAATGGTTCATTGTATATTGCTGCTACTTTTCAGGTGGGTTACCTTTTGGGGCTAGGTGATCGACATCCAAGTAATCTTATGCTTAAACGCCAGAGGTTTGTTCCCTGCTGATACATGTCCATTGTTTCTATGATTATTTTCATTTCTGTAAATTTTTAACAAGTTTTCATTTGTTTTCTCAGTGGTAAAATTTTACATATTGATTTTGGAGATTGCTTTGAAGCTTCCATGAACCGGGAAAAGTTTCCTGAAAAGGTATTGCGTCTAAGTTGGAATCTCTATTACTGCTTGGGAACTAAAGAAAGTCCCTACTAACTTATTGTCTATACATCTTGCATTGCTCTTTATGCTTGTTCATGTTACTCTTGTGTTTCTTTGGTACCTGTACATAATCTTTAGTGTTTATAAGTTGCAGATTTTATAAAATATTTGTAATTTTGTAAGCAGGTTCCATTCCGGTTAACTAGGATGCTTGTAAAAGCTATGGAAGTCAGTGGTATCGAAGGAAATTTTATATCAACTTGTGAAAATGTCATGCACGTCCTTAGAGCAAATAAGGACAGTGTTATGGCCATGATGGAGGTGATTTAATTGCTAGGATCCAGCATTACTGTTTTATAACTTTTTTGGACTAAGAGATATTATAAGTGAACTTCTTGTAATTCGCATTACCGACTTGATCATGTCTACATCCAGGCTTTTGTCCATGATCCTTTGATAAACTGGAGACTTTTTAACATCAATGAAGTTCCTGGCATGTCAAATCTTGCCAGCACACATGTACAGGCAGTCGTAAATAGTGAAGAGTCAATGCCAGCTCGAGACCACCATTCTCCATTGCATCCTCAACGCGGAGCTCGTGAAAAGGAACTTTTACATGTATGCCCATTATGTTATATGTGATTGCTTCAGAAGGTTGTTCTACATGTATTTCTGTCTGAGATTTTTTTCTTATTTATATGCAGGCTGTAAATCAGTTGGGTGATGCAAATGAAGTCCTTAATGAACGAGCTGTGATAGTTATGGCTCGTATGAGTAACAAACTTACTGGGCGAGATTTCCATGGTTGTGGTGATGTAGAGCTTGGATTGACAGTTAGAAGCCAAGTACAGAAGTTAATTGCTCAAGCAACATCACATGAGAACTTGTGTCAGAGTTATGTTGGGTAATTTCTTACCTATTTGTGACTATAAACACTTTCTTTTATTATTTGAAATTCTGAGGAAAAGCTGATTTTAAGCACAAAATCTAGTTCTCCTCTTTCAACTTGCAGTTGCTGATTTTTACTGCACCAAGCAGTTCCAAACTTCCACAGACAGGAACATTTCAAGTTAGAAGTTTTAGATACTAGTTAGTAGTTTAGTCCCTTTTATTACCAAATATATCACCTTTGTGCAAGTCTTTCACAAGGTTTTAGGGTAGTGTAACATGGAAGTGTTACCACTGCCACCTAGGCAACAACTTTCCTCCTTTTAGTGAAGGATGGATCCTACACAAGTGGGGCTTCCCTAGCAACGTCTAGGGTTCCTAAGGCAGGAGACAATCGTGTCTAAGAATACCTATATGGTTACTTAATTCACTACCAATAGAAAATAATAATCAAGATAAGTTTAATGTGGTTATTGAGTACAATTTCCAGATTTGAATGGATGGGGATCTAAGACAATTTAGAAGGTTCAACAAGCTAATATTTAGTTCAAGAGGATCTAAAAACACTACAAAAGATGAAAAAGCAATAAAATTAGCCCTTAAACAAATGACCATCAACCAAAACTAGGGCTAAAACAATGAGTTGAACTAGGGTTTAACCAGCTAAGAAAATCTGAACTTTAAAGAATATAACAGCTGATTAAAACAAGATGTCTGTCCCTAAAAGGGCTGTAAAATAAATAATAAAGACATAATATGATGACAAGACTAATTTTAATCAAAATAAATGCACAATTAGCCAAGACATTTACTCTATTTACAGCTGTTGTAAACCCTAATCTTACCCTAAAACATAAAATAAAAGTTAAATTGAGTTTTATGATTGATTATTGGAGAAGAATAGTGCCTGCTATTTTAGGCATATGGGGTCAACTAAGGGCTCCCTCGAAGATATGTAAGCAAATCTAGGGTGATGGCGAGGATTGTCCAATATAAACCCAAGAATATCCACCTATTACCATAAAAGCTTCAAGTAAATTTAAGGGAAGATTCTCCAATAGAATTTTTCTTGGGGTTTTAAAGAAGGGATTTATCCAAGAACAATATAACGAGAATGCACCACCACCACTAGAGAACTGCAATTACACATAACAACCATTCATAAACAAAATTCCAACAAGATTTAGAGAGACCACTCACTCAAGAAATCTTTTGCATCTATAAAGTTATAAACCATAAGCATGGAAATCCATAGAAGTTCCAAAGTTATCCACAAGATCTTCTCCTTGTTGAGACACATAAGTTATCCATCCATGGTGTTACCCACCCAAAAGTGGTTGACCCCATAGGGGAAATTTTTCTCCCATCATCTCTTCCAGTTGAAAACCAACAGCCTGTGATAGCAACTAGTAGTCAATCCCCTGACAGCCACTAATAGCCAATGACGATGTGCCATTCATATCTCTACCACTTGCATCAGTCATATGTTTCTTCGCCCATCTAGCAAGAGCACATGTTGGAAGTTGGACTCCCAATCACAAGGTACTTTATTCATTTTGCAATTGGGTGTGTATTCTTGTTTGTATTTTGGGCATTTGGCGTGGATTATGGGGTGACATGGATGGAAGAGGGATTATGACAATCATCTTGTTCCCTCACCTTAAATGGGGGGTTAATCTTTCATCCTAGTCCAGTGGGACCTCCGCTAACGGCACAATGGGTATAGGAGGGGCACTATATCGTAGTCCTATCTCTCCCAATTTCCTATTCCATTCTTACCATTTTACATCTCACATTACAAGCCCTATATTCCACATCCCTTCTTCGGGTTTAACTAACCATTGGTTTTTTGGGATTTGGCACCATACATCCTCATACTTGGGTAGGGGATGGAACTTGGCCTTGGGAGGTTGATACAACTAAAAGAACAAAAAAAAGCATATGATGGCCACAAGCAAAAACATAAGAAGATCAAAATGCAAAAGATGGTCAGGACATGCTCCTTAGCACATGGGCAAAATCCTAGCATGACCTCTTCCTCACTCATTATGGCCATCAGCCAGTTTCTGAGCACATATTTGTCTTCATATCATGAGAAGGAACCCTTGCATGTCCCAATCCTTGGTGAGCAATTAGTTGCCTCAGCATTAAGGGGGTAATAATTGCTATACATCGTATAAAGGAAGCTCTAACCTTTTGAGCTACAAGTAGTAATACAAAGAAGAAAAATCAAGAAAAATAAAAGGCACACAAAAGGGGTGGAAAACCAAAGACCAAGTTGGTAGCTCATGCACCTACGATTTTTCCTTCCTCACATCTATACACTCAAGATGAGGAACCCATCATAGTTGGTCCCTTTGACCATGGCACTTGGTCATGAAGTCTTGTCCCCTTGGTTCCATCACTATTCATACGGCACTTATCGATTGAAGGGTGGACCAAGGACATGTCACTTCCCCTTGGGGGTTGGAAACACCTAATAGGGTGGTCTATTAGGCACTTCTACCTAGTGAGTAACACTATTATGAGTTCAAAGCCTTGATTTTGGAAGGGAAGCCTTATTTGAAGTGTCAAATTGTCCATTACTTGCAATCTCGATTCACTTAGATGCAAAAAATGATTAAATGTACCTGATGATGTAGATGATAGCATTGGATATAGTGCGAAATTGTCAGGCTAAGTAACTAGTGTTGAAGTTTCTAAGTTTACTTAGTTAGAAACCCTCCATGCACTTTATTTGATTTATTCCTACCTACTTGTTATTTTACTTAACAAGTTATTTACAATGTAAATACTGAAAATAAACACTAGTGCATGCTCAACATATTACCTAAGTTACTGGATCCGACACAGGCAGGAGGAGTATTGCCGAATGCACGGATATGAACCAAATCCGGATACAGATACTCCAAAAATACGGTTATAATACGTATTTTTTAAATTTACGATTTTGGGAAACGGGCAGCCTTCACAGGATACGGATCCCGCTGGTGGCTGCCGGAAGCGGTGATAGGGTAGCCGAAAAAGTTAGAAAACGCAGAAATTTTTTAGGTTTCATATATCGCTTTAGGTTTAGATATTGTGGTCCCCATATATATTATAACATTTTCTTTGTCGGGACTCTGCTTTGCTTTGTCCGCTTTTCCTTTGTCGCCATTCAGCAGTCGGCCCCTCCTGCACACAGTTATTCGTTCCGGGCTCACCGCCGGCCCCTCCTGCACACACTTTTTTGTTGCGGGCTTACCGCCGGCCCCACTGCACGCAGCACCATTCACGCCTCTGGTCAGGCTGCTGACCCCCCTACACACAGCACACACACCTTGCTGGCCCCCCTACACGCAACACGCAGCATTCAGGGGGACTGTTCAGTGATTCACGCCCGCACACAGTCAGGAGCACTATTCACACCAAGGGTTTAACAGGTAATTAAATTTTTAATATTTATTTCAACAGTTATATAGTGTAAGCGCTGTAGTGTTCACTGTTATATTAATATATGCAACGTTAATATATGTTATATTTAATATATTCATGTATTAAAATTTAATATTTAATATATGTTATAAACTTATATTTAATATATTCATATATTAAAATTTAATATTTAATATATTCATTTCTTGTTAATGACAAATAGACTCACTGCACCAGATCCCTTAAGTTCGACAACTGCCTTCTTTCCATTATGCCAGACAAAATGTTATATCGATATATAAAAAACATAAACAGTGTTGCCTCCCCTTTATTACCTACAAGTTGCAACAAATAGAGCACATCCCACATATGGATATCCTAGAAACCATGCTAACACTATTAGTCACTGACTGCACCTGTATTCAAAATGCTGAGCACTTTTTAATATTTATCATCTGAGTCAAACTTGTCGTCCAGTAAACTGTAAACCTATTCATTGTATGTTTGCCATCAATGTCCACAAAAGTCATTGCAAAAATCATAAATGATAATATAGCCAAAAGCCTATCTTCAAGAACTAACTGACACTAGTCAATGTGCATGAGTCTCAAATGATGCAGTGAAGCCCAACCTCAAATTGTCAACCATGTCAAATATTGTCATTGAGAAGTTATTTAACTTAACAGTTATATAGTGCATTGTTAAGAACACTGTTACATGTCATTGTCAAGAATCACATCACTGTCATCTATCCATATATCACTGCCATACATTGATGTCATAACTTATAAGCACAATTGTCACAGTCATATATCCCTGTCATTAGCACATGAGTAGCTCTGCCATACATAATTGTCATATAGTGTAGTGTAGTGTATAGATTTACTATTTAGTATTTAGTTTTAGTTTTAGTATTTATAAATTTAATTTTTTTTAATGTATTTACAATTTAATTTTTAATTGTTTATTGATAATCTATTATAATTTGACTTTTATATGCAGTTGCAAGTAACCAATAGAGTCTATACCATTATCATAATGGAACCATCACAAGATTCACAACATGAGCATAGTGAAGGGGAAATCATCAAAACAGACCCAAAATCTCCTCTATGGCAGTATGTGGAGATTATTGGAAAAAATCCCGGAGGTGGTTCATTTAAATGGAAGTGCAATGAATGCCAAGATATAAAAAATGGCTCATATACTAGAGTGAAGGCCCATCTCACCGGTCAAACTAACACAGGGGTGCAAGTATGCACCAGGCCAAAAGATGCAAATGGCAAACCTGGCCAAGGTTTGAGTCCTGGAAAAATGAAATGCTATGCATCTTTGCAAGAAGCTGCTGATAGGAAACTTGCTAAGGGAAAACACCCTGTGCAAAGTTCTACAACTAGGCCTCCATTGCCATCTAGGCCTGTTGCTACATCTAATAAAAGGGCCACTCTAGGCCCTCTTGAAGCGTGTTTCAATAATCAAGGTAGAGACATAGCTGATGAACATGTAGCTCGTTGCATCTATGCAAATGGGCTAGCATTCAATTTGGTGCGTTCCCCTTACTGGCAACAAATGATTAAGGCGGCTAATGAAGCGCCAAAAGGGTACAAAAGCCCTGGATATGAAAAGGTCCGCACTACCTTGTTGGCATCAGAGAGACAATCCGTGGATAGACAGCTACAGGAAATCCAGGATACATGGGCAGAAACAGGGGTGTCCATCATTTCTAATGGATCGAGAGACCAAAGAAACTGCCCATTAATTAATGTTGTTGCAGTATGCCCCCAAGGGGCAATGTTTTTGAAGGTTGTTGATTGCAGTGGAAT
This sequence comes from Pinus tabuliformis, assembly GCA_031772625.1. Lineage (NCBI taxonomy): Eukaryota > Viridiplantae > Streptophyta > Pinopsida > Pinales > Pinaceae > Pinus > Pinus tabuliformis. Next base: position 1,410,689,420 of record CM062816.1, on the reverse strand, counting down.
AGAGAAAGATGCATCTTTCATATCCACAATTCTTATTGATGCAATAGAAAGTGTGGGGCCACATAATGTTGTCCAAGTCATTACGGACAATGCACAGGTTTGTAAAGCTGCAAGTTTGATTGTGGAGGGTCGATATGATCACATCTTTTGGACTCCATGTGCAGTCCATTCATTGAACCTTATGCTTGCCAAGATTGGTGAGATTGAATGGATTAATGAAATATATGTAGCATCAAAAGAAATCCAAATGTTCATAACAAATCATTCAATGTCCCAAGCCATTTATCGGGGTTTTGCAAAGTTGGAGCTACTAAAGGTAATTTTTTTAATCAATACTATTTGTATTAGAAATTCTTATTTTTAATTACAAATTTATATATGGTTTCTCATTTGAGATTTGGCCTTTTGAAACTTGTAGGTTGCTGAAACTCGTTTTGCCTCCCACACTCTTGTCATAAAGAGACTTGTGGAGGTGAGACAAGCACTACAAGCAATGGTCATTGACCCTCTTTGGGAATCATGGAGGACTTCCACTTTTGATAGAGGGCAAAAAATCAAGTCCATCATTCTTGATGATGCATGGTGGGACAAGGTTCAATATCTTCTATGGTTCACTGAACCAATCTTGACCTTGATCAGGGCATTTGATACAAATACACCTTGCTTGGGGGGAGTTTATGAAAACATTGATAGTATGTTGGAGAGGATAAGGGAAATTATCAGGGCAAGTGAAAATGACCCTCATGAAACATTCTATTATTTAGTGAAGGACATAGTTACAGAAAGTTGGAACAAAATGACCACGCCATTACACCTTTTGGCATATGCATTGCACCCTAAATACTATCATTCTAAAATTTTGTCTTTACCTAGTAGAACAACACCAAACAAAGATTCTGAAGTGGTACAAGGATACAAGACAACCTTGAAGAAAATTTATAGAGATATGGGAGTTGCAATGGAAGTCCGCCAAGAATTTGGAGGGTTTGTACAGTCGATTGGTAGCTTTTCAGATCCAGTAGCTATGGATGATCTAGGACATCTTGATCCTATTACTTGGTGGGGCTTCCATGGTGGGGATAGCATTCATCTCCCTACTCTAGCCACTAGGTTGTTATCACAGGTTGCTAGTTCCTCATCAACTGAGAGGAATTGGAGTACATATGGCTTCATCCATTCAGTGAAGCGAAACAGGTTGGGAGCGGCAAAGGCTGAGGACCTTGTTTATGTTCATTCCAACCTCCGTCTTCTATCACATGTTGAACCAGAGTATAAAAAGGGTCCGAGCAGGATGTGGGATGTGGAGCCTGAGATCTCTGACTTGAACCTGACACTAAATGCCATGACTCACCTCAACCTACTCGAGGATATTGTTCCACCACCAGTCTAGCCTACTGATGCAACTTCCTACATTCTAGGACCTCCATCATCTATTCATGATGTAGAGTTGCAATATGCAGAAGATATAGATCCATTTGAGGATATGTAAATGTATTTACTATTATCATTCATGATATTATCAATCATGATCCTTTTTGTTACTTTGTATGAGGGATGATGCACCATTTCAATGTTTTAATCTTCATATTTATGATTTTATCATTCAATGTTCTAAAAATGTTTGATGGTTTCATGTAGTATTTGATTTTTTAGCTTTAAGGTGTTTTTTCAAATTTTATATATATATATATTGTACGTGACGTATCCTTGCCGTATCCGGATCTTAGATTTTCAAATAACTAGCGGATCCGTATCTGTATCCGTATCCGTATCTGAATCCTGGTAACTTAGCATATTACAGATCAGCAACTCAAAGAAACAGAAAAAAACACACCATATGACACCATTATTTTTGGACTAATGTCCCTGGAAAAACCCAATGTGGAAAAACCGGTGCAACTATTTGAGGGTTTTCTTATTAAGCAATATCAGAGTACAATCTGGTTGCCAAAACTGGGCTACCCAACAGAGAATTTCCTTAGCAGTAATACCTCTCAGTTTCTGACAAATCTTCTGGCTAAAACCTCGGATAATCCTTCTGGCAACTACTCAGCACAAATCTGCCCCAGAAACCCCAGCATTAGCCTCTCTCTGGACTGTGTCAGCCCCTCTTTGCCTCACACTAGTCCTGCATCACCCCGGATGGGTCTATGTCAGCGCTGGGAGGCCCTTCGTCAGCCTGCTGGCCCTCTACGTCAGCAACGCTGGCCTCTCTGAGGCTCTGCGCAACTCCTGGCTGCCTTTGTGTGGCCCTGCGTGAGCCCTGAGCGTCACTCTCCTTGGCTACTGCGTTGCTCTCTTAGCACTCTCTCTACCTCTCTATCTCTCTGTACTCAAATGCCCCTCAACTGCATCTCTCGATCACTAATTCTATCTCTCTTAGCAAACCTCGCTCTAGAGAATATAATGACTGATCACTCTGGTGTACTCTCCAAGTGACCCTCAAGCCTCCTCTTATACTTTTCTTATTGACATATCAACGGCTGAGATTAAGTCCCTAATCAACGGTTAAGATTAGATCTGGCTTGATCCATGTCTTTTGGACTATTCTAACACAAATTCATATTAATACTCATTAATATTTAATTTTCCCTAAGTTTAGACTTAGGGACTCCATTAAAAATATTAATTATTTTAATATCCCCTGATCTGTTTAAAATCTGTCCAAGCCCTTTCTGGGTATTGGAGATCTCATGTGCCCCAACCTCTCCACCAAATTTCGTGGCTTGAGAACATATGATGCTACCCCAAATCAACAACTAGGAAATGAAAACTGGTACAAATTGTGATATGGATCCAGAGATGGATCCACCATATTTTTGAAAAGCCAAGATCCAAATACAGTGGGGAAATGCCACGTGCGAAAAAAGACATATGCAAAGTTAAAAATCAAAACCATTCATGAAACAAAACATTAGAACTGAAATCGTTGGATAACTTATAAATCTGAAAACTAAAATCATGATGCATCATATTGTATACAAAAAGGATAACTGTAAATACAAAATTGAGTATCTCATCAATAATCACTCTATTGATATGATGATGTAGAGTAGGTCTAACTACATGTCGAAAAACGGTTCTACATGCTCATCATTTGAATATTTCAACTCTAGATCATGATCAACTTGTTAGATGTAAAAGCCATTAGGTAGATCACATTAGGTATCATCTTTAGAATTCAAACTAGGTTATGAATTTATGCAATATCCTAAGCTTAGTATGGGAGGATCATCGTTAACAACTATTAGGTGTACTAGTACTCAAGAAGAGTATTTCCAAACAAACTTCAAGGAGTAAGTGTAAATGACAATGATATGGTTTGGGGTTCGTAGAAAATTAATGATCTGCACCCTTACCCCAGTTTACAAGTTTGCATTTGTTTATTTGGCCCAACCCACATGCTTTGTCATGCTGATATAAATTTCAGAATGCATTAATTGTAAATATTCAATGAGTACTTCTACTATTTTTCACTTTTCCTATTAGCTGAAATTAATACAAAATTTAGGCAAACATTCAAGCACGTGAGACATTTATTTTTGGTCACAGTGATCTCAGAAAAACCCCACAGCCTTTTGGGGAAAACCGATCTTCAAAGGAGGATTTTATTGCCTGAGAAATTAGCCTAAGTACATAAAATTAAATGCGGTACTTATCTCCCTTCAGCTGAACCATTAAATGCAATTTCTGGAAATTTGTGCCTTTTGGGGGATCCATTTTGGGAATCCAAACCTATCACTCTTGACACCTAGAATAAGAACGGAAAAACCAAGTTGGGTTTTAGCAAGGTGGGAAATCTCTAGGCCATCTACCAATCACAAAGGGTCATGATGATGATCACCTTGAGGATTATAACCACTCTTAGTTGCCACATGTACAACACATAGGTATGATGTCAACCAATATAGGGGAAACACATATTAACAAATAGTTCTAGGAATATTTTGTTTGGATAGTAAATATCCATGAACTTGTGGCGAAGCATGAATGGATAGAGGTTTAGAGAGGATTGCGGGATCCATTTTGAGAATCCAAGCCTATCGCTCTTGACACAAAGAAGAAAAGGGGAAACAAACTGCCATTATTATAACCAAAGCTTGCACAACCCTATTTAGGGAGTATTTGAAGATAGTAGAGGGATTTGCTTTCTAGAAACCCATTGTTTTGTAGTTTTTGTGCAGGCTAATTATAAGGGCAACCAAGGAGGGTAAGAAGGAATGAAACACTGCTAATGGCATCCAAGCTATTGAAGGCTAAGGGAAGGTAGAGCTAAGACCATAATGCAAGGTGTTTGTTACCCACCACCTGTGGGTGACCCCATAGGAGAATTTTTCTCCTAGATTTTCAATCGGCAGCCAACAACCTCTGACAGCCACCAGCGTAGTCGATGTTGTGCCAGATGTCTCCGCTCTTTGAGCCAATCATATGTCCTCTCGCCCATCTGTCGAGATTGTATGTTTGAAGGTGGGCCATCCTATCCTAAAGTTATGATTTTTCATTATGTAATTGGGTGTTTATGCTTGTTTTTCTTGGGCACACTTGGGTATGGATTACTAGGTGGCTTGGAAGGAGGAAGAGTTTTGACTATAGTCTTGTTCCCAGACGTCTCCGCTCTTTGAGCCAATCATATGTCCCCTCGCCCATCTGTCGAGATCGTATGTTTGAAGGTGGGCCATCCAATCCTGAAGGTATGATTTTTCATTATGTAATTGGGTGTTTATGCTTGTTTTCCTTGGGCACACTTGGGTATAGATTACTAGGTGGCTTGGAAGGAGGAAGGGTTTTGACTATAGTCTTGTTCCCTTACCTTAACTGGGGGGTTAATCCTCAACGCTAGTCCCATGGAATCTCCTCTATTGGCTTACAACTTTAGGATGGGCACTACTTGGAAAAATGGTAACGTAGTCCCGCTTTCTTGTTCCACATTTTTCACTTCCCTCTGCACATTACATGCCCTTTTTCATCATCTTCCCTCTCTAGTTCCACATGACCACTATGTCCACGAAGCTCTGGTGTTCCTTCCCCTTGTCCACATGTCTAGGTTAACCTTAGAACAATGCCCTGGGGGCTGATGTAGCTAAAAAGAAAGATAAAAGCATAATGTTGCTACATACAATAGGAAATGTACCACAAAATGCAAAAGATGGCTAGGACAATAAAATTTAACACGTGGGTAAAATCCAAACATGATGTCTACCCCCTATCATTATGGCCATCACCTTGGTTCCTAGGGCCCCTATGAGCACCCCCTACATCATTAAGGAATCCATGTATGTCCCAACCCCTGGTGGGCGATGAACTGCCCCACCTTAAGGTGATAATCACTACTATATCATACACATCATGCTCTCATCCCATGGAGCCCCAAGCAATAAAATAAAGAAAAATCAATAAAAGGAAAAAGGAAAATGCAGAAGCATGGAGAAGCAAAGGTCGGGGTAACTCATGTACCACGATTGGTCCCTCCTACATTCATACACCCAAATATGTGGACATCCACCATCATTACCACCTATTAGCCTATGTCATTTGGCCTTGAGACCCTTGTGTCCCGATCCAGCTCATCATGCACGACACCTACCAATTGAAGGATGTACCTTGGACATGTCCTTCCCTTTAGGGGTTGGGAACACCTAATAGGGTGGTTTATTAACTATTCCTACCAATGGAGGTAACACCATTACATGCTCAAAGCCCCAAATCTAGAGGGGAAACGCACTATGAAGTCCCCCACTTCTACCCTTGATTGATGAGCTTATTCACTCAATAGCATTAATGATTATTGTATCTAAAGGTGAGGAGACACATTGGATCTTATTCAGGATTGGCAGGTGGTTTCATTCAGGCTTGGCCTCCCTATACGGGATCGAAGCCCACCATATCGGTCATACTAACACTTGTAGAGGATGCGTTGAGAGCCATAGGTTTCCATCATGTGACAAAGCATTATCTCATGCCATGGGCAGCCTCAACACTTTCAGTAGCTTGTTCATTGCCTACATTATATGAGAGATGACGCACTTGGACCAGTAATGCCCCCAACTAACTTAGCATTATATATAGGGTTTGGCAACTGATCCGTGACACAAAGGAGGTTTATCTCATCATTGATACATGGGAGGGCAAGCACCATATTCCATGCCCTTATTTGGAGCCAGCCTACAGGCTTATTCTTCATTAGGATACCCAATAGACCATTTTGCGTGCCCTAGAGCCACTTCGGAGCACCACATGATGTTTTACTTGGAGATCAAGGGGCTACCTCCTTTTACCATCATTCCTGGAGCCTTCTTCTTCATCATGGCACCTGAGGACTCAATTAGGCCTCCCCAATGTCCCTCCCACACCATTGCTACATCATTTCAGCTTCATTTTGGATGACTTATCTTACACTTTATGGCTATTTGGTGGGCTTGTCACCAAAGTTATTATTATTTTGCACATTAAAATGAATTTAGGGGCATCTTAGGCCAATTCGAACTCTTAGAGGCTCATATAAATAAAGTGAGACCTAATTTGTATCAAACATCATCATCACACTTGGATTTCTCTCTCTTGAGAATTTCACACTTCTTCTTGGATGTCTATTGCAGCTTCTTTGATGCATTTTGATATTTTTGGGAGCTAAATCTTTTTCTTTCTTGGAGTTGCTATCTTGATCTTGGATTGGACATATCTCTTGTTGTCTTGTAAATGTTTTTGTTGAAGATTTTTCATATAATGATGTCTAATGTGTGGAAATTTTGCAACTAGCTAGTTTTTCTTGTGCCCTAATTATTGAATATCATTGTAAAAGTTGTTAGATTGCAAATTTGTGCATGTTACTCATTGATAACAAGTAGATGAATGTTCCTAGTAGATTAGAATTTGTTTTTCTTCCATGAAAGTCCATTGATATTGCGTGGGTAAATGCTAAAGAGTGATAGCTAGGGTATCACAATTTAGCCTCCTTGAAGACAATTTATAGCCGGATTTCGAATCACATAGACTTCATAGCCCAAGGATAAGGCACTAATCCAAGCATATTTGGTGATCACCCTCATTTCTCTACTATTTTCACCTTCCAAGATTTTTTGGCCCCTTCCCTAGACGGCCAACTAGGGGCCCCTACAAATTGCATTAGAGAGTTGTTGCAAAACTGCTTGGATAGGCTACCGCGTTGGTGTCTCTTCTAGTGTTCCTCCAAATTTGAGGCAATTCCCACAGTTGGTTTGTGAGAAAAGTCAAACCCTAGTTGCATTCCATCTTGAACGTCTTGGTGAGAGGTCTGCATGAGGGTTTTTGGCATTTGCACATAGTATTCGGTGGAATAAATCATTTGAAACCCTTTTTCTAGAGTCTACATTACCTTGACCTAGTGAGCTCCTTGGAGGGTCTCCTCCTATGGTTATTCATAAACTCTAGGTCTTGTGTGCTACCATTCTAGGTCCTTCTCAAGAATAATGAAAGCTTATATAAAGGCATATAGTCATCTTACAAAGCTTCTTGAGAGGTCCTTGTCATCTTTGGAGCCTTGACCTTGGGCCTCCTTATCCTCTTTGGATATCATTAACCCTAGGGTCTTTCTTGGAGTGCCTTTTGTTTCTCTTGAAGCATTGAGCCCCTTTGAATGGGCCTTGCAAATCACATCATACCTAGTCATTGATTCTATCAAACTCCTCCCATTGGTGAATCTTTGTAAAGAGTAGGCGACACTAACTGAGGTGACAGTGGGTCTTTGTCCCATTGTTGTCATTTGGTCGAGTAGTCGTCCCTTAGGTACTTGTCCTAGGACCCTTGCTAGATTGTGTGGCAACAGAGCTAAGAGCCAAAACCATGATGAAGCCAAGTTAGCAGAGAGAAGTTCAAATTGGATAGATTGAGTAGAGAGATAGTTGTAGAGGATGCAAGAAAGCTTTAGAGCCAATCAAGGAAATGTGAAAATATATGAGGATTTAGGATGGTGGGGGAGCAGTTTTAGCTCAAAACAATCGTGAAATACTAGTTGTATGCATTTTTCTTGTTTAATGATACTTCAAATTTTATTCCCTTCTCCAATTCAAATTTTTTGGGTGTATTGTGTAGTTGTGTGCATGTTTGTTGCTATGAGTGTTTCCATTGTTGTCGCTATAAACGGAGTCACCGAGTTTGGCTACTTTTTCTTATGAAGTTTGAAATTCGTCAAATTTGAAGGAACCATGAACATGATCATTCAAATTCACCCTTCAAATTCGACTAGATAGTAAGCAAATAATTTATGGTTATTATCGGATTTAAATTTGCACGTGAATTCATTCTTTTTAACAAAAAAAAAATTGTTAAAATTAACTTATATTTCAAACTAGTTTATGTTATTTCATTCAACTCAAAATACAGGGATCGAGCACAAGGTACATATTTTTTATGAGTAAAAATTGGTCAAGCAGTACACCCTTTCTACCATAAATTTCTCGAGTTTCAATGTTTTCTGGATTGTAATGTAGTGATGTGAGTTGTCTTGATTAAACTCATTAAAATGGAGGAGCTTCCCCAATTTATGGCAAGCCACATCACATCATTAGAAAGCATAGACAACAATAGAATATCCTTTCGAGTTCAGGGATGGAAATGGAACAGGGAGATTTAGATCATCTATTTTTTATTGGAAATAAAATATTTATATTAGTGACCTGCCGTGTAATTCTTTAAAGTTATAAATTAATTTAAAATTATATAATAAGAATTATATTTTTTTTATATTATACATAAGATATAATAAAGGTATATTTATAAAATTATTTAATTTAAAAATTATATATATATATATATATATATATATGAACTTTTTACAAATTATATTGTTGTCGAATTCAAACAAAAACACGAACCAGGTGACTATGGTTATAAACCAACTAAACTTGGATAAATAACATAGACACTTGAGGTCGAAAATTTTGAGGACTAAATTTTTCTTTGATAGAATTCATTTTAAGTTCCATTGGATAATTTTGACTTACCCACTAGATATGAATCATTAGAAACATTATCTGTTGTGACTTGCACAACATGTTACCCACCTATATCATGGTCGAACTCATCCAACGATTCACACAACAATATGACATCATTAATATGTGTAGATACATCAATAAATTTAATAAACGTTGTTCCCTTTGGTACCAATAAATTAAGGAGGCTCTTGGCCGTCCTAGTTGTCCAACCATCAGACATTACTATGTTGAAGAAAAGAGTACCAAGGAGACGTTTCCTAGTGCATTTATTATATTGTTGTCGAATTCAAACACAAACACGAACCAGGTGACTATGGTTATAAACCAACTAAACTTGGATAAATAACAAAGACACTTGAGGTCGAAAATTTTGAGGACTAAATTTTTCTTTGATAGAATTCATTTTAAGTTCCATTGGATAATTTTGACTTACCCACTAGATATGAATCATTAGAAACATTATCTGTTGTGACTTGCACAACATGTTACCCACCTATATCATGGTCGAACTCATCCAACAATTCACACAACAATATGACATCATTAATATGTGTAGATACATCAATAAATTTAATAAACGTTGTTCCCTTTGGTACCAATAAATTAAGGAGGCTCTTGGCCGTCCTAGTTGTCCAACCATCAGACATTACTATGTTGAAGAAAAGAGTACCAAGGAGACGTTTCCTAGTGCATTTGTGCTTTATTCCTAGGAAAACACTTTATAACACCTTTTTAGCTATTGGCTTTATTAGTTAGATTAAATTCATGTTATAAAGTCACTTTATGAGGTACTATGTTGTTAATTTTAGGTATTTTCTATTCTTAGAGCAATTTATTTCAATTTTCATTTTTAGCTCAATATCTTTTCCAGATTAGCAATCACATCAGCATTAAAGTAAACTGCAGATAGAACATAAACATAAATCGCAGAAGATACGCCAAGACAAGAGGACATAAGATGTGGCGCTGGCCAGGGACAAACCCCAATGTGGGGAAACCCTTGATCAATTCTTCTTTCATGTTCTTCAATAGTTTAGTAGAGAGAGACAGAGAGATAGTACATTTACAACAAAAGTCAACACTTTGACTTTTCTAGATAAGAGCAGAGATCATCTCTAGGAAGATGATACATGAGATCAGTTGAAGACATGTTGCTTCAATTGATTCTCCAAGGTGACTCCTTCACCTCTCATTGTGCTGCATCTCATCATCATGCCGCACCTCACCATGTTGCACCATGCTGCAGCCATCATCACAATGCTGGACCTCATGACTGTGGCAACTTATGTTGCACCGCTGTCCCATGTGCCATGGTTGAACCATGTTGTCATACTGCATGTCTCATGTGCTTGCAGCACCATGCTTGCCACTGCTATCCATGTTGTCCATGATAGCCATGTTTTCCATGCTTGTTGTTGTACCATGTGCCTTCTGCCATGTCACAGCTATTGTCTCACTTTGCCTTGCCATACCTTGCAACTGTCCCATATGTCTTAGCATACTTGGTTGTTGTCCATGTGTCTTAGCAGCACCATGTCACCTTGTTGTCCCATGCATGTTAGTAGCACTATGTCACCTTGATGTCCCATGCATGTTAGCAGCACTATGTCCTTGTTGTCCCATGCATGTTAGCAGCACTATGTCACCTTGTTGTCCTATTAGTACTGTTGTCCCAACATAGTTGCTAGACCTTGTTGTTGTCCTATGTGACTTTGCAACACTATGTAGCCTGTTGTTCATGCATCTTGCCAGCACCATGTAGCCCAGATGTATATTAATTTTGCTACACTAGTTTGTAGCACCATGTAACCTTGTTGCCATGTGTTGTTTCACCACGCTGCATCGCCGGATAGGGCATCACCCTACAACCCTTATCTTCCATACAAATTAGCAATGAAGCCTTCTAAAGATTGCAGTTCTCCAAGGGGATAACCCTCCATACCTACACTATTTCTTTAGGCCTTGTTTGACTGCGGTTAAGGCCACGCTGTCCCTTCAGCTCCTTCATATTGCAGCTAAGGTCACATTGTCCCTTCAGCCCCTTTACATTGTCTAGGGTAGCCTCCATGGTGTTCCTTTGACCCCTTATATTGCGGCTATGACTCCGTTGTCCACACAATGGTTCCTTGGCCTAATCTGCCCAACATTATGCACTTGGAACGACCCTTACTTACCACGTTGTCACCTACAACAAACCCTGACTGCAGCCCATAAACTTGATTGCATTAGGGCTGAATTAGATCAGCATTTAGGGCTGGATTAGACCAGTGTTTAGGGTAGCCTTTAGGTCTGCGTTAGGGCACCCTTTAGTCTGTGTTTAGGGCTACCTTCCATCTGCGTCTAGGGCTGCGTCTTTTCCAACATCTAGGGATTCCACTTCTAGATTTCTCTTTCACTAAAACCCAAGACAAGTGGAGAGAGAAATCAAGATATAAGTGTGTGTGAGAAATGGCTCTCAAGTCATCTACTTTTATACTAAAACATTGAACACGTGGGGTTTATTTGGTTGCTGGCCGACCCTGACAAATTATCTTATAACACAAATAAATTCATAACTCCATGAATACTTATCAGAATCAGATGATCTTTAGATCAATCCTACACCTCTCAATGAGAGGGATCCAAGAAAAATATCAGTTGCCATAAATAAGATGACCTACATGGAGTTTGGACCTAGTTGCCAATTTTAACATATGTACTATGTGATTTTCAATATTAAAGTCATTTTATGTTTGTAAATTGACTTTATGTGGAGAAAAAGAAGTACAAAGTACAAAAACTACATTAAAGTGACTAGGGAGATCATTAATGAGGGAGACCACATGAAAAGGGGGTCAAGTGAGGGGAAGATCTCCACCATTTATCTAGAGGGTCGAGATGTAATCTTAGCCCTTGATCAAAAGGTTTTGGGGTCTCCTATCTTAATGAGGCTAAAAAGGGAGAAAATAGTCGAAGCTCTCATTGTTCATGAGCATTTGTTGGAGGAGAGCAAGGAGAAGAGGAGATATTGTTGAAGCAAAAGGGAGGCTAAGATAGCTAACTCACAACAAGGAGACCTCACTATAGGCTCGAATCTCATGTAGGAAGAAGCATGCAATTCGTGGAGGACTGAAGCTTAGGCTTACTGATTTTGAGGAAGAGGGATTCAGGAATAGACCAAGTTATAGGTTGGAGTTTCGGGCCAAGTTTCAGGCCCAGGAATTTAGGAGCAGTGCAGATTTCGGGGTAGTTTTGTCTGGGCTGTGGGACTCTTTTCCAGGAGAAGTTCTTGGTTTCACTGCATTAAAATCAAAGTAGAGATTGTTGGCTGCTAGTTAGAATTTTGTGACTTAAATTTTGTAATATCCCTAAGGGAAAATTAATAGCAAATATGCAGAGCAAAATAGACAAACACACCATGAAATCAAAACAAACAATTAGAGCATGAATTTGCATCCAAACTATACTGTGTACTCATTTTATTAATGGAAAGAAGTGTACAACAAGGTGTTGGAATGAGTGAACTTGGGCTTGCTATAGGCAAGCTAGCAAAAGCCCAAAATGAACAATGAATCAGCCTCCTCTAGTCTGCTGCTAATTCGGCCCAAATGCTACTTTGTAGATGCCCATAAATGTGTTGTTGCCTAAAACAATTTGTTGTTATAACTCTCTCCACCGCTCAGAAAATTCTGGCAAATTAACCCTGGACTCTACTCAAGAAACCTAGAATAACCCTTGAAGGGTTTTGCCAAAGCTTAACCCCAGAAATTCGACCCTCTTGGCTAGCTCTCGTGCTGGGCAAATCGACCCACCTAAAGGTTTTGCTATTGAATGCTCCAAAAATTTCTGCAAACCATGTTAGAAGGCTCCCCAAGCCTTCCCTCCAAGATTCCTCCACAATCTCCCCTCACTCCTCAACTTCCTGGAGTGCCTCTAACTAAGATTGCATAGTCCCTATGCTATTGTAACTCTCCCTACTATTGTAACTCGACTCACTGCTATTGGTACGAATTGGGATGAAGTAGAACTCCCTCCTTGGGATGGCACTCGAAGTCCATTGAAGCAAGCATTGGGATTTCCTTTCGGAAACACTCGGTGTGCTGAAGAGCAGATGCAGACTTGGCTCACTGTTCAAGCGTGCTATGTCAAAAGACAAATTCAGAAAATGATTGATGATGAGAAAAATGAGAGCCCCTCCTTCCTTTTGTCGATTTTCCTCCAAGGTTGCCCATGTGGGCCCACATCAAATTTCCCTCGCCAATTTTACTCCAATGAGAGCGTACTCTCCATGTGGGCCGAAATTCCCTTGTGGTTGCACCCTCATTCCACCAAAGTCGCAATCTTTCCATCAAACTCTAATGTTGGGGTGCTTCTCAAGCCAAAAATCAAATGTGTGTCCCCTAAGCCCACTTCTCCTAAGTGAAGCAATATGATACACCAAAATTGAGCAAAATTTGATATTTACTTAGTGAAACACTAAGTAGGAATATCATAGTCCTCCCCGCCAAAGCGTTGCTTGTTCTCAAGCAACTGCAAAGAAAGATTTTGCAGTATTTGTTCCCGCTCTTAGGTGGCATCCTCATCCGGTAGATTCCTCCATCGAATCAAAACTCCCTGATGACCTTGTTATGTAGATGTCTCTCCTTGGTGTCCAAAATGGCCTCGAGTTCCAGCACTAAATGCCCTTCATTGTCCATAGGGGGTAGCTCTATAGTAGCTGTAACCTGTTGTCCCAGTGCCTTCTTTAGGCAAGACGTGAAAATTGTTGTGCACCCAACTCCTCGGTGGTAGCTCCAGCTCATATGCTACTCCCCCCACCTTCAGAGTGACACAAAAAAGCCCATAGAAGCGAGGTTTGAGCTTCTTGTCCCCCATTTTCTTGAGCATAGACTGCCTTTATGGTTGGAGCCTCAAAAATACCAAGCCCCTTACTTCAAATTGCCTCTCCACTGTACCCCTATCTGCATAAATCTTCTGTTGATTTGGGCCATTTGCAGGTTGTTCTTCAGAGTCCTCAAGATATCTTGGCTCTCCTGTATCCAGTTTTTGGCCCTTGGAGCCCTGTTGTCTCCAAACATAATGTCAGCAAAAGTTAATGCATCATAACCATACAGAGCTCGGAATGACAACATACCTATAGACATGTGATGCGTAGTGTTGTAGCAGTATTCACCCAAGTGTAGCCACCATATTCCACACTCTCTGCTGCCTTGTCACATAGTTACGCAAGTAGCCCTCCAACTACTTGTGCATTATTTCTGTCTTCCCATCTTTTTGAGGGTGGTAACTGGTACTGGGGGTGAGCTCAGTACCCACCAATCGGAATAGTTCCTGCCAAAATCCACCCATGAACCTATTGTCCCAGTCACTGACGATGGTCTTTCGGAGACCATGTTGCCGAAACCTCCCTGAAAAACAATTTGGTCACCTGTGAGGCCGAGTACCGAGTTGGTATGGCGAAGAAGTGAGCGTACTTCGTTAAGCTGTCCACCACTACATAGATGTAGTCTTTGCCATGTACTGTGGGCAGCGCGATAATGAAATCCATTGATATGCTCTCTATTGAAATTTCTAAGTCTAACTTGTTACAAATTCTTCCTGTACTATCTGGTTTATTTCACCTTCTTGTTTAATTACTTAACAAGTTATTTACCATGTAAATATTGAAAATAAACACAAGTACAGTATCAACATTTACAAATTATCAATTGAAAGAAAACAAGCACACAAGTGACACCATTATTTTTGGACCAATCTCTCTGGAAAAACCCAATGCAGGAAAACCGTTGCAGCTATTTAGAGGGTTATATTATTATGTAGTTTATCTGAGTACAATTGGGTGCCGAAACCGACTCACCCGATAGAGAAAAATATACGGCAACAATACCTCTAAACCCAGAAACAAGTATTCAGAAAACCTGCCCCATGAAACCCTCTTTGGCACAACTGAAGCTCAGCACTAGCCCTTCTGGCGTCTGCGTCAGCCTCTTGCTAACCTGTGTCAGCCCCAAGACTCTCTGTGTCAGCCCTTTGAGCCATTGCACTGCCTTTAGGAGCCTCTGCGTCACTCCCTCTACCCTCTGCATGGATGACGCAATCTCTTTGGGCTCTACGCTGCCTCTGCTGGGCTCTGCGTAGCCTAGACTGACTGTCGCTTTAGCTCTCTCCACTTCTTTGCTGGTCTCCCAGTATTGTCCCTACCTCTCTGCCTTGTACTCACTACCCCTTGTTGCTGATCACTGATTCAACTTTGCTTAGTGTTGACCACTAAGTGTCAACGGCCCATAGCAGTGCACACCCTTTTTTCGCAAAAGGGATAGCGCCTGATCAACGTGTCCGTACTGTTCAACTATCATCATCAACCTGATTATGATATTATAATGTAAACCCATTCTGCATGTGTATCATGTAAATAATCTCAGCAGATCCGTGTCGTGTATGTAATTGCCTGGGTAAATCTACTTTTCTGGTGATTATCTACATTTCGGAAGGTTTTTTGTCTCACCAATCCATTCTCGAATGGTCGGCAAAGTTTTCTTTCAGCCTTACCCCAAAGCCAGAATGTATTTTGTCATTGGGATCTTAGGCGAGTCCTAATGTTCTAGATCGAGTGTATGTAAAAGTGATTTGAGAATAATCTTGATTATTTGGTTAGGTTATTTTACTACAAATTGCTTGGTCTGCTAGATTATATTTGTGTCACAGAAATGGGTAGTCTGTGAGGGTCTTTTATAGATGGGTTTTCCCTCTTAAGATGTAAAAAATATGAAAATCATGATGTAAAGTGTCTTGAGGTTGGAAAAATAATTTATCCCCTCATAGGTTAATTAATTAAATTTTCTGAACAAAAATTAATTAAAATTCTAAACCAGAAATTTAATTAATTCTAGGTCCTAGGTAAATATAAATTCGTCGAAGGAAAAATTCGTCAGTCCTTAAAAATTAAATTTAAGAGGTCCTGAGACTAAAGTAAATTGTTTATTTTGCTAAATTTTAAGCCTCTGGTCCCTAGGGTTAAGTCAAAGTCAAAATTTTGACGAAATTAATTCAAAAATTTAATTTTTGAATTAATTAATTAAAATGCATTTAATTGAAAAATTCGAATTTCCTCAAGAATTTAAAATTTCGACGGATGAGATTAAAAGAAATTTTGATCCTCATCAATGGTTGAGATTGCTTTGACGAGGATCACTCGAACTAGCCGTTGAAGGATTTATCTTTAAATAGGAGGTCATTTGTCAGTGAATTCATCCGATCTTTGAATCGTGTACTAAGCTCTCAAGCTCTCTTGTATACTTTTTTGAATTAACACAAAAGTCTTTGGGGTTTCAATGTGCTGTAGTGTTCCTCTTCATGAATTTATGATAACATTGTTTTGATGTATGCCTAATATTATGTGAAAACTATTAATCAATAGCTCTCTTAGAATAATCTGAATACAGGTATCTTATTCAGTTTGTTGGATCTAGGGTAACATTTTTAATTTTGATTGAAGTAGCAAGTATCTCTTTTTCTTCATAATTTTGTTGTTCTATTTTTCTACTTGATTTGATAGTTGATCTAGTGTTTGTAGAAGATCTCTCAGGTTCTCATTGAGCGTTTGGGGATAGTCTTCGGTTGGATCAGCCAACTTTCAACACATATTTTCTGAAGAGCCTGCTTCATATAAGCTTCAGGATTTATCTAAAGATAATCTTTTTTCTGCAGGGTGTTTTTTGGTTAGTACCTCTCTAAAATTTCAAAATCTTTTAAATATTTTGAGGAAATTTTGATAGATCTGGCTATGAAGAGCCTTAGATTATTAGATCTGGGAGCAGAGTTGGACTCATACTCCTTAGATCTAATAGATTTGTAAATTATTTGTATAGATCTGTTATTTACTTGTATAGATCAATGTGGAAAAAGTCGAAGTCGGGATTAATTCGGCAAGGGTCCAAAAGTTGAAAAAGTCGGCAAAGTCGGGAGTTTTTCGAAAAAGTCGGCAAAAAGTCGGCAAAATTAAAAAAAATACAAAAATATTCATTTTTTAAAAAATCCGGACTTTTTCAATAAAATCCCGATTTTTTTCAATAAAATCCCGATTTTTTCAATAAAATCCCGATTTTTTCAAAGAAAAAAAAATCATTAAAGAAACTACCACGATTTTTTGGAAAAAGTCCCGATTTAATCCCGACTTTTTCGATTTAATCCCGATTTTTTCGACTGGGAAAAAATCGGCAAAAAATCGGCCGATATAATCGGCCAGCCAAAAAAATCGCGTTTTGGGGATTTAATCCCGATTTTTTCCCGACTTTTTCCACACTGGTATAGATCTGTAAATTATTTGTATAGATCTGTTATTTACTTGTGTAAATCTGAAATTTTGTAACATAATTTTGAATTTTAACACTTGGGTTTTTGAGATTTTCTCTATTTTTGTACGTAAAGAGTATTGGGTTTTTTTTTCTCTCTTTTTTTTTTTTTTTTTAATTGTTTAGATTGTTTGCAGGAATAGATCTGAGAAATCAACGATGAAAATCTTTAGATCTGAGCAAGATCCAAACCCTGGAGGGCAAGATCTGGGCTCAAAGATTGTTTGCAGGCATAGATGTGAAATTTTATCCAAAGAGATATTTACATCTGGGCCAGATCTAGACCCTGGAGGGCAAGATCTGGACTAAGAATTTGTTTGCAAGGCCAACCATTAAAGATTTTGCAATAGATCTAAAGATTTGAAGCAAAATAATTTTTTCAGAACAAGGGTTTCAAGTTTTGGGGCTCCTAAGCCCATATCTGCTTTCTCCTAGCCCAACGTTAGTTCTATTGGCCCTATGCTAGCTCTCATTGGCCCTAGATTCCCCTTGCTCCATTTTTGATTGAATATTTAATTTTTTGAAGCTAATCATTGGTGGGTTTTTGCAGAAATTTTGGTAAACATTTGTGTTTTAGGTATTGATTTTTTTTTTGGCAACTTGGGCAGGTGATCTTCAAGGCCTAGGGCCTAAGGGTTTGATCTATAAACCATATTTTTCCTCACTGTTTGCTACA
Source organism: Pinus tabuliformis (assembly GCA_031772625.1). NCBI lineage: Eukaryota > Viridiplantae > Streptophyta > Pinopsida > Pinales > Pinaceae > Pinus > Pinus tabuliformis. Next base: position 1,410,671,442 of record CM062816.1, on the reverse strand, counting down.
ACAGTCATATACCTTTCTAATAGTGGTGAAAAACACATCCAAGTGGTTTGAAATTAACTAAAGAAATTGATAAATACATTATAAGTCATTTATGTTTGATGTGTATCAAAAGTATGGCCTAGATCTACATTTTGGGTTATTGTTATCTCTGAATAATTCTGTTTCTAAAGTCTGAAATATAACATTGGCAAAATTTTATGTGGGTTAGCCTAAAATCAGTTCCTAAGTTGTCTAATACATTAAGGAATTAATTTCTTGAGTTGGGCATTCATCATTAGGCTCATTTCATGTTTTAATTGTTGGTTGTAATAAGTATATCAGATCTGATATAATTATGGAAATCACATCATAACAAGCTGAATTTTTTTGATAATTCATGTGGGCAAGTTTGGAAAATTTTCGCTAAATTTTTGGCTTAAAGATATCATTGATAGCTTACTGTTTTCATCGTCATATTGTTGTTGCCATAAAAATTTTCTTATTGTTGTCCTAAAAACTGATTTTTGAAAATTAAGTACTCTGTCATGGAATTGTGATAAAATGCATATCTTTTGTATCATAAACTGAGTATTTTTCGAGCATCTGATATTAATTTGTGAAGACGGTTTTGTTCTCTTTGAGTTATAATTGCATTTGAAAGAATCTAGAAGATTTGAAATAAGCTTGTGGTCTAATTGTGATATTGCTAAGAAGTTTATCTTTGAATCTTTGTCTATGGAAGTGAACAATTAAGGGCTTTGATATATAACTCTGAATCAGATTATAGCATAAGCACTTTTCATCCTTGAATCTGACTTCATCTCATCTTCTAATCATCTCGTGCGTTCGCATATTAAGTTAGTTTTGCATAACTAAAATTTACTTCCAAGCATAAGCTTGGTCGATAGAGAGATAGGTATCCATCCATCTTTGCATGAGAAGCTTGTTTTTAATGGTACTTAAAACGATGACCTTGCAATCATCAGAGCCACAGCTCTCTGCAACCCCGGAGGCACAGGGTATGTTAGATTTTCAGGAGAAGTATCAATAATCACACCTTAATGTGTTTCATCTTATTTTATTTCTGCCAATTACTACGAAATCAGGTTCAATATAGAAAGGATCGAAGTGTTAAAACTTAGATAGGCATTAAATTAAAATTAACCAAGATTCTTGCATCTCATATTAGCTTTAAGATCTGCACTTCATATAAGATAATCATTCATCCAAGCAGCAGTTGCAAATCAATTATTTGGTCATAAATTTCCTAGCAAGATAGTTGACTCCATAAGGCATTGGCATCAATTGCTTAAAATCTAATCAAATCCTATAAATCTTGCTAAATCTAAATCAAGTATTTGGTCACTCCTCTGTGTCTCCCGAACTAGCTGGTTTCCAACTAGTTCTCCTTCATTCTATTTTCGTAGGGTCTACCCCACTTAGCCTGCTGTAGGGTGACAACCCCTGATCTGAGCTGTTGTCGCGGTGCTTAGACATTCTGTGCAACAACACTTAGGAACTCCGCTCTAGCAAAATGAATGACTGATGACTTTGGTGTGTTTTCCAATTGACCATCAAACCTCCTCTTATACTTTTCTCGTCGGTCGATGAATGACCGAGATTAAATTTCTAATCAACAACTAAGATTAGATTTCGCTTGATCTATGACTTTTGGAACCTTCTAACCCAGTTTTATATTAATACCAATTAATATTCTTTTTTTCCTGAGTTTAGACTTCAGAACTTCATTAAAAATATTAATTATTTTAATATCTCCGAAATCGGGTACAATCTATCCAAACCTTTTCTAGGTCTTGGAGATCTCATGTGCTTTAGCCTCTCCACCAATTTTCATGGCTAGAGCACATCCTATGCTATCCCAAATCAACACTTCCTCTCTCATGTGCTTTAGCCTCTCCACCAATTTTCATGGCTAGAGCACATCCTATGCTATCCCAAATCAACACTTCCTCCTAGCGAGGATTGTGCTCTAGTAATACTCCACACTGAGTATCACACTGATTATCCGACACCGATCTCTGTGTTGATGCTAGGCCTTCCCGCCCAACATCATCTACACTGCTGCATCTTGTACTGCTGCCCATGGCTCTGCCACTGCCATTGCTGCATCCGTACAACAACTCCCTCTACATCCGTGTTGCTACTAGTCCATCTTCCCAGCACTGCGTCTGCATTGCATCCCCTCTCATCATGTTGCATCGTGCTACTGCACACTGCAACTCAGTTACTGAGTAGTAAGTAACTGATCCACCCAACTCTGACATCCCTATCAGGCTATAGACACTCCCGATGCTGAAGCTCCATCTACCACTAACAAGTGTTAATTTGGGGTAGCATTGGATGTGCTCTAGCCACGAAAGTTGGTGGAGAGGCTAAGGCACATGAGATCTCCAATACTCAAAAAGGGTTTGGGCAGATTCTAAACAGTTTGGAAGATATTAAATTAATTAATATTTTTAATGGAGTTCGACTTAGGGAAAATAAAATATTAATGTGTATTAATATAAAACTGTGTTAGAATGGTGCAAAAGACATGGATCAAGCCAGATCTAATGTTAGCCATTGATTAGGGACTTAATCTCGACCATTGATTTGTGAACGAGAAAAGTATAAGAGGAGGCTTGAGGGTCACTTGGAGAACACACCAAAAGATGAAGATTTCGACTTTTTGGGGCTGGGTTTGCTGATAAAGTTGAGAGAGTGATCAGAGTTGCAGCTGAGGGGCAGTGAATACAGAAGCAGAGAGGCAGAGATAACACTGGGAGGATCAACGCAGTAGCTGGAGAGAGGGACGCAGAACCAGCCAAGGGTTCACGCAAATCTAGCCAGGGCTCACGCAGAGGCAACCAGGAGTTACGCAGTGCCTCAGAGGGCCAGCGTGAGTGACGCAGAGGGCCAGAGGACTGATGAACTGCCTCCAGAGGTTGACGCAAGCCAAGCCAGAGTGACGTTGGGCTAAGGTGGGCCAGAGAGAGCTGATGTAGTCCCTAAAGGCTGATGCTTGGGTTTCGTGGGGCAGATTGGAGCTGTGGAACTGCTGAAGTGTTTATTCGGGGTTTCAGCGGAATATCTGCTTTCGAGTAGAGAGGTACTACTACCGAGATTTTTCTCTATTGGGTGAGCCAGATTTGGCAACCAGATTGTATTCTGAAACTGCTTAATAAATCAAACCCTTAGATTGCTGCTCCGGTTTTCCTGCATTGGGTTTTTTCGAGGACACTAGTCCAAAAATAACGGTGTCATTTGTGTGCTTGTTTCTATTTCCTTCAGTTGATGATCTGTAAAGTGTTGAGCATGTACTTGTATTTATTTCCAGTATTTACATTGTAAATAACTTGTTAATTAACAGAACAAGTAGGTAGGAATAAATCAGTAAAGAACATGAAGGGTTCCTAATGTGTCAGACTTAGAAATTCCAACATGGTATCAGAGTGTGGTTGTAGATCACAAGGGAATTAAGGACATTAGCCGAGCAGAGCAACAACAGCAGAAAACAGCTGTCTTGAGTGACAGAAGTTGTTCCTATCAAAGTAGCAGCAATGATGGGGTGATGCAGTGCCTGCGTCATCAAGATTCAGCCAGGAAGAAGCAGCGCAGAGGTTGAGGAGGCAAAGACAGGCTCATGCAGAACCAGCGTAGAGGTTGAGGAGGCAAAGACAGGCTCATGCAGAACCATGCAGAAGCCAGGAGGGCTGACGTAGTTGGCTGAGGAAGCTAATTTTCCGGTGCCAGGATTGCGCAGAGCCTAGGAGCTCTAACCTTCAGGTTGCTCGGCTTTAGGAGTCTATGGGTAAGTTGAAGAGTGGAGTTGGTGGGGTACTGTAGTCAAAACAATACCTAACAGGGCAAGGCCAAGGTAGAGGGAGTTGCTGTCGAGGCAGATTTCTAGCCAAGGAATCCGGATCAATGTTGTTGTTGCATAGACGATCAGAGAGGGGCAACTTGACGTTGGTAGAAGGATTTCCAGGTGGGAAATCGAGACTCAGAGGGAGTCCAGAAGAGAACTTCCAAACGGGAAGTAGAGAGACTCAGCAGGATTTGAACTGAGAACTTGCAGACGGGAAGTGGAGAGACTCAGTAGGAGTCGAACCAAGAACATCCAAGCAGGAAGTAGAGAGACTTAGCAGGAGTCGAACAAAGAACTTCCAGACAAGAAGTAGACTCAGCAGGAGTCGAACAGAGAACTTCCAGACGGGAAGTAGACTCAGCAGGAGTCAAACAGAGAACTTCCAGGCAGGAAGTAGAGAGACTCGGAGGAGTCAACAAGAAGAGAAGAGAGATGGCCATGAATGGGCTGAGGGATCAGGATAGGTTGGATGAGGAATCCAACTTTGAGGTACCCAACCTCTTGGATTAGACCTTGCTACAAGAGTCCGAAGAGGAGTCGCAGTACTAGCAATGTTTGTAGAGACGGATGTGGAGGGAGCGACAGAGGGAGCTACAGTGCAGGATTCGCAGGACAGCGTGAGGCTAGCAGGCTGCAACAATGCAAGAGGCACGAGAGTGTTGTACCAGTGCAAGATGGCACAGAGAGGTGTGCAATGGTGCAAGATGCACAGAGTTGTTGCAGCAGTGCAGAGGTCAAAAAGGGAGCACTTGTCAGTGACAGAGAGAGCTTTAGCATTAGGAGTGTTTCTAGCCTGACAGAGATGTTAGAATTGGGAGATCAGTTACTTACTTCTCAGTAACTGAGTTGGAGTGCAACAGTTTATCAGTGGTAGTGCTATGGGTAGCATGATGCAACATGATTAGAGGGGTTGCAGTGCAGATGCAGCAGTGGCAGTGGCAGGGCCATGGGTAGCAGCATAGATGCAGAGGGAGTTACAGTACGGATGCAACAGTGGCAGTGGTAGGGCCATGGAAAGCAACATAGATGCAGAGGGAGTTATAGTACAGATGCAACAGTGGTAGTGGCAGGGCCATGGGTAGCAGTACAAGATGTAGTGGTGCAGAGGATGTTGGGCCACAAACCTAGCATCAACACAGGGACCGATGCCAGATGATCAGAGTGATACTCAGTGAGGAGTATTACTTGAGCACAATCCTCGCTAAGAGGGAGTGTTAATTTGGGATAGCATCGGATGTGCTCTAGCCACGAAAATTGGTGGAGAGGCTAAGGCACATGAGATCTCCAATACCCAGAAAGGGTTTCCGCAGATTCTAAACAGTTTGGGAGATATTAAAATAATTAATATTTTTAATGGAGCCCCTAAGTTTAAACTTAGTGAAAATAAAATATTAATGTGTATTAATATAAAACTGTGTTAGAATGGTCCAAAAGACATGGATCAAGCAAGATCTAATTTTTGCCGTTGATTAAGGACTTAATCTTAGTCGTTGATTTGTCAACAGGAAAAGCGTAAGAGGAGGCTTGAGGGTCACTTGGAAAACACACTAAGAGATCAAGATTTCGACTTCCTAGGGCAGGGTTTGCTGAGAAAGTTGAGAGAGTGATCAGAGTTGCAGCTGAGGAGCAGTGGACATGAATAAGCGCAGTAGCCGGATAGAGGGACGCAGAGCCAGCCAAGGGTTCATGCAGAGCTAGCCAGGGCTCACGCAAAGGTAGCCAAGAGCTGTGCAGTGCCTCCAGAGGCTGATGCAGGCCAAGCCAGAGTGACCCCTGGCTAACACTGAGCCAGAGAGACCTAACGCAGTCCCTAGAGGCTGATGTTGGGGTTTTGTGGGGTAGATTGGCACTGTGGAACTTCCAGAGTGTTTATCCGGGGTTTCATCCGGAATATCTACTTTCGAGTAGAGAGGTACTATTGCCAAGATTTCTCTGTTGGGTGAGCCGGATTTGGCACCCAGATTGTATTCTGAAATTGCTTAATAAATCAAACCCTTAGATAGCTGCATCGGTTTTCCCGCATTGGATTTTTTTGGGGACATTAGTCCAAAAACAACAGTGTCACTTATGTGCTTGTTTCTGTTTCCTTCAGTTGATGATTTGTAAAGTGTTGATCATGTACTTGTATTTATTTTCAGTATTTACATGGTAAATAACTTGTTAATTAACAAAACAAGTAGGTAGGAATAAATCAGTAAAGTACATGAAGGGTTTCTAACGTGTCAGACTTAGAAATTCCAATAACAAGTGCTCCCTCTACTGACCTCTGCGTCGCTGCAACAACTACCTGCATCTCGCACTGTTGCACACCTCTTTGTGCCATCCTGCGCTAGTGCAACACTCTCGTGCCTCTCGCACCGTTGTAGCCTACTAGCCTTATGTTGTCCGAAGACTCCTGCATTGTAGCACTCTCTACTGCTTCATTCGCATCTGTCTCTACCTACATCCGTCAGTCCTGCTACTCCTCTTCGGGGCTCCCGTAGCAAGGTATAATCCAAGAGGTTGGGTACCTGAAGGATCATGCTCCTCATTGCTTGTAGTCCTCCTAACTACAATTCAATGTCTCCCCACTTCTTCTCAAGTGGCACATGAGCACTCATGGCACAATCGTCCTCCTCCTCGACTTCTTTCTCCGCCTTTGTAGGCACTCCCTTCGAGTCTGAAGCGTCTCCCTTGGTCTTCTTCCTAGGACACTGGTTCGCAAAATGACCCAGTTCCCCACAATAGAAGCACTTGACCTTGGAGAGGTCCTTCTTCCTCTTCTCCTGCTTTCCTGCAGATGCTAGAGCCATATCCTCTTCTTCCTCCTCCTTGATCCTGACCTCTTTTCTGCTACTCCCTGCCTTGGTCAGCCGTCTAATCTCTTCTTGACGAAGAGCCACCCACAATTCTTTCCAATCTGGAAGACTCGTCCTACCCAGTATGCTCTGGACAAATACGTCCCAATCCTCGGAATTGCATTCAGTGCGGTCCTCACCATCAATTCCTCATTCGGCGTGGCCCCTATGGAAGTTAGCTGGTCATAGATCTCCTTCAAGCGGCCGAGGAAGACATCTATCTGCTCTCCCTTCTGCATTTGGTATGCCCTTAGCTGATTCTCTAGGAGCATCTTCCTCTGCACAGAAGTACGCTGATACAATGTCTTCAAGGCATCCAACATCTCCTTCGTCATTTCCTTCTCGGCAATATGTGGTACCACATCATCCTTGACCCCATCAAGGATGATGCACTTAGCCTTAGTCATTGCCTCCTCGTACCTTTCATTAGCTACTGGGTCAACTAGGACAACTATCACTCTCGTGACGAAGCCCTTGAGGCGATGTCTGTCTGGAACGGACAAGATCCTGGCCTTCCAGACAACAAAGCTGGACGCTCCGTCCAACCTATCCTGATCTCTTAGCCCATTCGTGCCCATCTCGCTGCTCTTCTTTCGACTCCTCTGAGTCTCTCTACTTCCCTCCTGGAAGTCCTCTATTCGACTCCTGTTGAGTCTCTCAACTTCCCATCTAGAAGTTCTCAATTCGACTCCCTCTGAGTCCTGATTTCCCTTCTATAAATCCCTCTGCCAACGATGAGTTGCCCCACTCCGATGGTCTGTGCAACTGCACCACTGATCCAGATTCCTTGGCTAGAAATCCGCGTCGGTAGTAATTCCCTCTACCTTGGTCTTGCCCTGTTAAGTATTGTTTTGACCACAATACCCCACCAGCTTCACTTTGCAAACTACCCACAACCTCCTATGCCCCAGCACTGAAGGATTGAGCCACTTGGCTCCGCGCAATCCTGACACTGGCAAATAAACTCCCCCAGCTAACTATGTCAGCCCTCCTGGCCTTTGCATGGCTCTGCGTGAGCTTGATTCTACCTCCCTTAGCCTTTGCGCTACCTTTCTCTGGTCTAGAATTATGACGCAGTCACTTTGCGTCACTCCTTCCTCTGTCGCCTTCTACAAGGATCAATTTTGTCACTTGAGACAGCGGAATCTGCTGCAAATGCTCTGCTTGGCTAATGCCTTTAGTTTTCTTGTGATCTGCAACCACGCTCCGATACCATGTTGAAATTTCTAAGTCTAACCTGTTAGAAATTCTTCCTGTACTATCTGGTTTATTTCAACTACTTGTTTAATTACTTAACAAGTTATTTATCATGTAAATACTGAAAATAAACACAAGTACAGTACCAACATTTATAGATCATCAACTGAAAGAAAACAAGCACTGTTTTTTTTGGACCAATGTCCCCGGAAAAATCCAATGCGGGAAAACCAGTGCAGTTATTGAGAGGGTTATATTGTTATGCTGTTTATCTGAGTACAACTAGGTGCCTAAACTGGCTCACCCGACAGAGAAAAATATATGGCAACAATACTTATATATCCGGAAACAGGTATTCAAAAAACCTGTCCCACGAAACCCTCTCTGGCATAACTAAAGCTCAACGCTGGCCTTTCTGGCCTCTGCATCAGCCTCCTTTTGAACTGCGTTAGCCCCAAGACTCTCTGCCTTAGTCCTCTGAGGCACTGCGCAGCCTTTGGGAGCCTCTGCCTCATTCCCTCTGCCCTTTGCGTGGATGATGCAGTCTCTCTGGGCTCTGCACTGCCTCTACTAGGCTCTGCGTAGCCTTGACTAACTGCTGCTCTGGCTCTCTCTGCTTCTGTGTTGGTCTCCTAGTATCTTCCCTGCCTCTCTGCCTCGTATTCATTGCCCCTCGCTGCTGATCACTAATTCAACTTTGCTTAGCAACCCCACTCTAGCAAAATGAATGACTGATCACTCTGGTGTGTTCTCCAACTGACCCTCAAGCCTCCTCTTATACTTTTATCATTGGTCCATCAACGGCCGAGATTAAATCTCTAATCAACTGTTAAGATTAGATTTGGCTTGATCCATGACTTTTGGAACCTTCTAACCCAGTTTTATATTAATACCCATTAATATTTTATTTTTCCTAAGTTTAGACTTAGGAACTCCATTAAAAATATTAATTATATTAATATCTCCCAAACTGAGTACAATTTATCCAAACGCTTTATGGGTCTTGGAGATCTCATGTGCTTTAGCTTCTCCACCAATTTTCATGGCTAGAGTACATCCGATGCTACCCCAAATCAACACTCTCCCATTTCCCCTTAAGAATGGGAAGCGATTGCAATAGGCCCGCAGGGTGTGTCTGCTCTCCCTTGTTCCGCTGGCATGTGTCACACTGTCGGATATGCCTCAGACAAGGTTTCATGAAACGAGGAAATGGGTACGAGTTTCCGAAACGGGAACGGGTACGAAACGTGACCCCCCCAAATTTTGGAATCGGGGAAACGCGAATATATATATATATATATATATATAGAGAGAGAGAGAGAGAGAGAGAGAGAGAGAGAGAGATTAGGACATTTAAGAAATATGTGCAATCATAAAGCATATATGATACATTCTAATTTATTACATTATGATAAAATTACCAATTGTTAATGCGTAAAGTACTAGTCCCTAAATTTACATCACATGATGACAATAGAAATACCAGAATCAGCCACGAGAAATTTTTAATTTCTTGTCTCGTGCTTGATTGGGAGTCTCCTCCTACATAGTCGAATGACCTTAGTGCTCTTGATTAAATACCAGTTTCATACCCTAGTACCCTACATGCTCTTGATTATTGGGAGTCTCCCCTGCATAGAGGGCTTGGTTCTCTTGATTAAATACAAGTTCCATACCCTAGTACATGATAAAATCCAATGGAAACATTGCAATCCCCCCAATCCTGAAATCTTGAAAAATAGATAAGTCTGCTGGATTTTCAGTGAGATCTAAAATTCTACTTTCTCCTTATGAAATCCAATGAGGGCGAAATCACTCTTAAACATCATGAGTCATTTCATGATAATGTTAAAAATTTAAGTAAAAGGATGAAAATGAAAAATAAAGGAGAATATCACTTTTACTTTAAGAATTTAACATTACCATGAACTGCATATGCCTCAAACTTCCTGATGAACTACATATCAACACTAGGGAAAAAGTTCACTTTTATAACTTTAGACAGGCATCTAGAAGCAACTAGAAGGCATTAGAAAAACCTAATAATAAATTAGAAAACAAATAAAAATAAAGAATAAAAAACACAAGTTACAAGTGGAAACGTGCGTCATACGGCCGTGAAACGTGTTTCCTGTCGTATTTCCCACGTTTCCGCATCAAGAAACGTGCTAGTACGGTCGGAAACGCGTTTCAGGGTTTCGTTTCCGTTTCCATATGGAAACGGCCTCCTACCCTGCGTTTCATGCAACTTAGGCCTCAGAACATCATTCTTGAGGCCCTTCCACGCAAAGTACTCCATGATGGTCTGATATGTCTTTGTGAACCCTTGGTGCCCTGCTAATGGTGAATCATGAGCCGCCCCTAGAATCTTCTCCCTCAGTGGGGAGTTGGGTACCAAGTAAATCCTGTCTCGATAGTAGATCGCCTCGTTCATCACCCAATACCGATCATCTGTCAGCAACCCATCAAGGACCTCACATGCAAACTTGTCCTTGGAGTACTCCACTAATAACTGCACCCTCCAATCTGGGGTGATGCTCATCAAGGAAAGAGTGGTCGACCTCATGGACAATGCATCAACCACTACATTGTGCTTCCCTTTGATATACTCGATGTCAAAGTCATATGCTTGTAGTTTGCTCACCCACTTTTGTTGCCTCTCTTGCAGTTGTTTCTGCTCCAAAAAGAACTTGGGGCTATTGTGATCGGTCTTGACCTTAAACTTGTTCCCCACCAAATACTGCCGGAACTTGGCCAATGCATGCATGATGGCCAACATCTCGTTATCATAGATGGAGAAAAGTAGCTCATGGGGCAGTAGCTTCCGGCTCTCAAACGCTATGGGGTGCCCCCCTGCACCAATACGGCCCCCACATCCACTCCTAATGCATCACACTCCAACACGAAAGGCTAAGTGAAATCAGGAAGTGCCAACACTGGACAGCTACTCATGACCTCGTTGAGGCTCTCAAATCCCTCCTGCACTATAGTGGTCCACTCAAAGGCCCCCTTCTTCGTCAAGTCTATGAGGGGTGCGACTAACGGGAGAAGGCCTTCACGAACTTCCTGTAATAACTATAAATGCCCACGAAACCCCTCAACTCAGTCACATTCTGGGGCTCTGTCCAATCCCGAATAGCCCTAATCTTCTCCTCATGTACTCTGACACCATCCTCCCCAATGATGTGGCCTAGGTAGAGCATTTCGGTTAGCCCAAACTCGCACTTGGACAGTTTGGAACAGAACTATTGCTCCTCCAAAATGCACAGTACTGCCTCAAGGTGTTGCAAATGCTCTTCCCACGTCCCGCTGTAAAATAGTATGTCATCAAAGAACACCAACATGATCTTTCTCAACTGCCCACGAAGCAAGTGGTTCATGCATGATTGGAATGTCGCAGGTGCGTTGGTCAACCCGAAGGGCATTACCAAGAACTCGAAGTGCCCATAATGGCACGAAATGTTGTCTTCGGGACATCTTGGTTCCTCACCTGGATCAGATGGTACCCTGACCGCAGATCAGTCTTCGAGAAGAACTTAGCTCCCCTCAACTCATCCATCAGCTCATCTACATGGGGAGTGGGACATCAATTCTTCACTGTCTTTTTATTGAGGGCCCTGTAATCAATGCACTTTCGTAAGGACCCGTTCTTCTTCTTCACCAACACAATTGATGAGGCAAAAGTGATAGAGTTGGGCCTGATGTGCCCAAGTGCCAATAGCTCATAGCTGGCCCTCTCAATCTCATCCCGATAAGCCTTGGGATGTTGATAAGGGGTGGTGATGACGTCCTGCACCCTTGGCTCCAAATCGATATTGTGCTCAAACCCCCCGGTCAAGTGGTTGACCCAGTGATATGTCGCCAAATACCACTGGATTCTTGTCAAGAATAGCCTGTATCTCTAGATGTGGTGGCTTGGGCTTTCCCCCAGCCTCTGAGATCCTCAACTCATAGCCCACTCAATGTCTCCATGTCTCAAGACAGCCTCCATCATGTGGACCAAAACATTGTGTGTTGGGTATGAGTGCATCCCCCGAAGCAACACGGTCTTGTCATCTGGGCCTACAAACTCTATCTCCAACTTCCTCTGGTCTGTTGTGACTCTGCCAAGCATATAGAGGCATTGGACTCCCAACCTACGTTGGTGTCCGGTACATCCACCACAAAGAAATGATATGTCATGGAGTAGTTCCCCATGGTCATTATCAAGGCTGGCACATAACAAGTGCACTACATGGTTCTGTCCTGTGCATAAGATGAGAATCCCTCAAACTCCTCAATTGTGATGCCACCCCTCCTCTGAGGCAACTAAGCATCAATGAAATTGTGGGTAGCCCCACTATCCATCAAAACTGATACATCTTGTCCACCCATCTCAAAATAGGTTTTATCCTCTGCATAGCTGTTAAAGAAGAACTTGATATAGTGGGCCTTATCCACTACACACGTATGGCCTGATGCCCACGGCTCCTAACAAGTGAAGCATGGTTTCCTCCTCTCCGGGTCTCTCCGGGTCTCCTCATCCAGTTGCCCACGCCCCTGATTGGCTCTCGGTGGTGGAGCCCTGGTGTCCTCCACCCTTTGCTGGGAACCATGTCTAAGAGGTAATGGTGCACGTGCCCTAGGTAGGGCATCTTGTAAGTCTCGGGCTCTCGCTATAGCATCTTGTAGTGTAGTGGGCCTATTGGACCTCGCTAACCCACGCAATGGCTCTGCTAGCCCATCCACAAACATGAAGATCCTCCTAGACACTGACAAGTCAGGCACCATCACAGACAATCATAGAAACTCTGAGATGTAGGTTTCTGCACTCCCGGTCTGCTTGAACCTTGTCATCTCCCTAAAATACTCCTCCAGATCCTTCCTCTCAAACCACTCCAACACCCTCCTGGTGAAATCATCATAGGCAGTTACTCCCGCATGTCACAACGTGGTCAATCCATGGAACCACCAGTCGTGGGCTTCCCCTTCCAGATGCAACGGGGCAATCTTGATTTCTTCTCCTTCTGTCATTTGTTTCAGCTGGAAGTAAACATCCAACTTTTCGACCCATGCCTTGGTCGAGCTCTTGGAGGACCCATCGAAGGTTGGGAGAAATAGGCTCCCCACCGTGCGTTGCAAATTTGTCCCCTGCATGTAACCTCATCCACTCTGCCCCTTGGGCTCATTGTTGCCCTTCCACTGACAGAAATCTTTGAAAGTAATGGCCCTCCCAACATCAAGCCCGTAAGACTGATACTCCAGGAAATAGTCCCCATAGGGTGCCTCCTCCTGCTCTGGTTGCCCACCTGCTCCAATTTGTAGGAATGTAGGGATCATGGATCTAGGAGATGTGTTTTGAATCAATGGCATATTGACATGGAGAGATGCATGGTGTTGTGAGACGCCAGATCCTTTTCCATAGTGGAAATCCCCTTAGACTCCCTTACCCTTGTTGCCATTGTCATTTCGCTAGCCCATTCCTTCAATGTTTCGAGATAAATCCTGCACTACCTTTAGTAGGAGTTGGGAAACTCCTCTTCCTCCCTTTTGTCTCCTTCATTGCCCCCCATGTTGGTTTCTTCTACCCCAGGTTCTGTAGTCACAGGGTCAGGGGTGATCTCTAATTGTCATTCCTTGCTTCTATACCTCTGCCTCCTGTATGTCATCTTCTGCCCATCCTCTGATGTCATAGATTGCATTGCTCCCACAGGCTGTGCCAAGTTTATGAGCTTTGATACCACTGTAATATCCCCAAGGAAAAATTAATTGTAAATATGCAAAGCAAAATAGACAAACACACCATGAAATCAAAACAAACAACCAGACCACGAATTTGCATCCAAACTGCAATGTGTACTCATTTTATTAATGGAAATAAGCGTACGACAAGGTGCTTGAATGAGTGCACCTAGGCTTGCTCTAGGCAAGCTAGCAAAAGCCCAAAATGATCAATGGATCACCCTCCTCCAGTTTACTGCTAATTTAGCCCATGTGTTGTGCTGTAGATGCCCAAAAATGTATTGTTGCCTGAAATGATTTGCTATTAGCCCTCTCCATTGCCCGAAAAATTTCGAGAAATTAATCCAGCCTCTACCCAAGAAACCCAGAATAAGCCATGAAGGGTTTGGCCAAAGCTTGACCCCGGAAATTCGACCCTCTTGGCTTGACTAGCTCTCCTATTGGGCAAATTGACCCACCTGATGATTCTGGTGTTGAATGCTCCAAAAGTGTCTGCAAACCCTGTTAGAAGGCTCTCGAAGCCTTCCCTCCAAGTTTCCTCCTCAATCTCACCTCACTCCTCAACTTCCCGGAGTGCCTTTAGCTAAAACTGCGCAGTCCTTGCACTACTGTAACTCTCCTTGCTGTTGTAACTCGACTCACTTTTTTTGGTACAAATTGGGATGAAGTAGAACTCCTTCCTTGGGCTGGCACTCGAAGCCCATCAAAGCAAGGGTTGGGATTTTTGCTCGGAAACACATGGTGTGCTGAACATCACATGCAGACTTGGCTCACTGCTCATTCTTGCTATGTCAAAAGACAAATTCAGAAAATGATAGATGATGAGCAAAATGAGAGCTCCTTCTTCCTTTTTTCGATTTGCCTCCAAGGTTGCCCATGTGGGCCCACATCGAATTTCCCTCACCATTTTCGCTCCAATGAGAGCATACTCTCCATGTGGGCCGAAATTCCCTTGTGGTGGCCCCCACACTCCACCAAAGTCGCAATGTTTCCATCGAACTCTAATGTTGGGGTGCTTCTAAGGCCAAAAATCGAATGCTGGTCCCCTAAGTGAAACAATGTAATATGCCAAAATTGAGAAAAAATTGATATTTACTTAGTGAAACACTAAGTAGGAATATCACAAATTCTAAGCACAATAGCATCATATTAGAGGTAGAAAAGAGTTGTCAGTGGCACTTGTTGGTCAGCCTATTGCACGAGTTTCTTGGAACAAAATTGCTGGACAATGGTTCAGTTTTCATGTGCAGTGGTCCAAACTTTGGCACAAGCTCCTAGACACCAGCAGGGAGATAAGTACCTCTGCTTTTGAAATTAATGCTTCGTAAATTCTCTAAGAAAAGAAAGTAAAATCTCCTTCTACGCTAGTTTTCCCCTTGTAGGTTTTTCTAGGATCACAGTTTGACCAAAAATAAGTATGTCAAATTTCTATGAATGCTTGTCTATTTTCCTATCAGCTGAAAAGTTGAAGGAACTAGGGTAGTCTTGTAATGTTATTTTAAATCTGCTTCAAGTTTATATATAAACTTAACATGTGGGGTTGTGGGCATTAAACCAAATGTAAAGAAACTGAAACAAGGGAGGGCTACATGAAGCATTGAAGAAAACTAAATCAATTAATAATCACACATTCACTCATAAAATAAATATCATAAATATAGAAAAACCAGACATGGCGGAAAAGGCATGAGAGACTTTCTTATAGTTTCTCATTCTCATGAATTTCATTATTAAAATAATGTTTATGATACATATAAATACATGAGGAAGTTGTCTCAAGATAGTGCATCTATCTTGAACAAACTTGGTTGAGATATTTTCTCAACAAAACACTAATCTAGGAGAACTAGTTGGAGAGAATCTCTCATCCTAGCTAAACTCCCTAGTTTGAGAAACTAACTCCTAATTCTCAAGATTTGATTTATTTAATTATAATTTTGGATTTATAATTGTTTTATTACGAGAGTGAGGCTAACATTCCTCCCCCCCCCCCCCCCCCCCCCAATGATAAATCCAAAGTAAGAACAAGGAACCCTCTTCCAAGTTCTCAAGTTGATCCTAAAAAAACCTTTGCCTGAAAAACCGCCAAAGCTGGATGCTGAAGAAACTGCAATATGAAGAGACCATGAATCAGCCTATGTTACCAGAAACGGGACGGTTGCCACCGTTCCCCGTAAAAAACGTGTAAGAAACGGAAACCAGACGGAAACGCCGTTTTCTACGGTGGAAATCTTTTACCGGTGGCAGTTTGCTCTTTTGCATGTCATTCTCAGCCCTGTATTTTCACTCTTTATTGTAGATTTCACTCATGTATTCATTCAATAACCTAGAGGCTTATGCCAAGTATATAGAAAGTTGATCATTTCTGTACTATTGTCCCTTTTTTAGTTGATTTGTTTTCCTTTAACATATATATTGTTAAAATTCATAGTTTAAACACTATTCTATATGTGGCTCAAGAAATTCACATTTAATTGCAAATTCTATTTATTGTTTATATATATATATATATATATATATATATATATATATATATATCTAATTATTTGGAATTTTTTTTAAGGAAACAATAATTAGCTGAATGGGCAAAATGCATAAAAATGTATACACTTAATTGATTAGGAGGCATAAGAATGTATACATTTAATACATTTAATAGTCAATTTGCTAAGCATCGGTTTCTTATTTAAATTATTTAGGTTTTTAATAAAATTTGGGCTGGAAATTTAGTTGAAACTATATTGAAAATTGAAACTCACGTTGTATTTTTTATTTTTATTTTCATTTTCTCTCTCCTCGTTTCTTGAGTGCGAAACCTCCAAACTCCATTTCTCGTACCATTTTCGTTTCTCGTTTCGTGTCCCGTTTCTCGTTTCTGGTAACATAGGAATCAGCGGCATGTCTGATTCATCTCTGAATGTTGCTTGAAAACTCCATCATGTGCCAAGCTGCAAAATGATCCATCTGTCCTTTGCTTGTAATCAACATCCTGTGTCCACTAACAAAATATAGATAACACGCCCACTGGTGTATTTGTTTGTCCACTGACAAAAGTTGATGAATGCCCTTTGGCGAATCTACTGATGATGATTGCCCACTGACTGATTGGAAAACAACTCACTGTTGCTTTTGTTGTGTTTGAAAACTTCTCACAGCTGACTTTTCTATCAATCGCCCATTGACGAATTTGTGGATGCTCACTCGCTAACGAAAATGCCCAATGGCTGCTTTGTTGATATTGTCGAGACTTTCAGTCTAACAACCACTGTGAATTTCATCGACATTTTCCCCCCTTTGTCAGCTGAAAGGAGAGACAATCATCTGCATTTGATTTCTGAACTCCCCCTTCAGGTGTAGGAGTGTTTCACTATTGTACTCCCCTGTTCAACTATATGAGAGTACCATCTTCATTTTTACTATTGGCTGCAATATGTGTGAGTGAAATTGATTGTAAAACTTATACAATCTTCTGACCGTGGATGACCATTCCCAGGGATCAATCCATAAATAATTGATTTTCAATCTCGTTGATTGTTGTTGTTTGCTGCATTGCGCTGATGAATGATTTGACTTGCCACAATGGTGACAAGGATGGAGATCAAAACAGTGATCTTCCAGATGACCAGTTCTTTGACAATGGAGGCAGTTTGGTTGGACTGCAACTTTAGTTTGTGTGTGTTTCTGTTTGTCTGCAACTTTCTCAGAACTAGCCAATGTGATTTGTGCAAGAAACCTTGCACTGAAAAACTTAATGGGCCTTGAATAATCCGGGATATGCAAGTTGGCGTCATCTTTGTCATATCCTAGTCCTCATCGATTTTTGTTACTTTGAAGTTTTTCCCATGGCTTGATGATTTGTTTGGAAGAAAGTTGAACTGGATCAGGGACCACTTCGACACTTGAAGTTGGTTGGATCAGTGACTTGGAATCAACATCTTTATCTTCATCTGTATGGATGAAAGACTTGGAAACATCACTTTTCTGTTGCAACTCATCTCTTTGAAGTTGCAACTCCAGTTGAAGAAACTCAATCATTTCATGTGCATGTTGAAGATGCATTTGAATATCAGCAAGAGTTGTTTTGCTGATGTTCACCATGTCGCCCGCTGATGATAAAATCAAATTGTTAAGAATTTGGGACAGTTGAATGTGTGTTGCCATGTTAGCTTGCTCACTTTGAATTCAGGCTCACTTGTACTGTTGTTGATTGCTAGTGCTTTAAACACTTGCGAGAGTTTTATGACTTGGTTGTTTGAACTCTTGATGTCACGCTCGCTTGATGATGATTGCTTTGCTTGAATGCTTCATTGACACTTTGTGAATGCTTCAATCAACTTCATAATGGCTCGTTTGTTGTAGATGTCGTGCATTGAACTTTCACACTTGATTTTGCATGCTCGCTTGCTTGGTTGTTTGAATGACACACTCGCTTGCTTTGTTGTTTATTGCATTTGCATTAAACACTGGCTTGATTTGATGCTCACTAGAATTCACGCTCGTTTAATGATGATTGCTTGCTAGATGGCTTGATTGAACTTGCTTGATTGATTATTGACACTTTGTGCTTTCTTGAATGTACTCACATTCAATGATTGATAACTGACACTTTGTGCTTTTTTGAATGTACTCTCTGAATGTGCTGATTTTAAAAAAGGAAGGGTGTCAAACGCTGTTGAAAATGCACCCAAAAGACAAATGACAAGTTCAATCTTGATGACTCAGTTGAAGACTTACTTGTCTTAATGTATTCACCTTAACAATTCAAATTAGGGTGTCGGTTACAACCGAGAATGCACCTATACAATTCAATTAAAAAATGTTTATCTGCAAGTGATACAAAAAGTGTTGTTGATGTTGATGTCGTCTTGGCTTGAAATGCTTGATTTTGTAGCGTCCTTAACTTGATTGCTTTGATTACATGATGTGAAATGTGCTTGCTTAGAAGATCATCTTATCAAGTTGATGATGTGATGCTTTGTGCTTGTGTACTTAAGCTTGATTAAGCATTCTTATACTTAAGCTTGCTTATGTGCATAATATAAGAGAGCGTTTTGATAATGTGAACACAAGTTATGCACACGCATTCATTACACACAGTGTACCTAAGATCCCCTTATTCATTTTCAGGCGGATCTAGGACACAAGCACCACAAAAATTATGATTTTATTAATTACTGGACACATCATTTTTCAATATCACAACTTTGTAGTGTAAACTTCTCAAAGAGAATGTCACACTTGCAAACTTTGGAAGCAAATTGTCTTCAAAAAACTGCATACACCGACTCAATTGCTCTCAAAGTAAAACATTACTTTGGAGTGCAACAATGACTTTCTCTAAAAAAATTCACTTATCACTCCAAATACAAAATACTTATAGCTCCAAAATATACCTATTCTCTACACACCATAATTCTCCAAATTATAACTTATACCTTATCACTCCGATACAAAAGATTCACTTTACTTCCATCACTCCCAACATAAAATTATACACCTTATCTCTCCATTACATAAATAATGCTCAAAATTTCAAAATAACTCCTTACGTAACTTTTCAAACAAAAAGTCTCTTTATGAAATCACTAGAAAAGTGATATAAAGTTACTTCTAAGAAAAGTGAATAAATTGTGTATTTTGATTTAAACACATGCTGCAAGTGAGATCAAACCTCTGGCTCAATCAACAAACGGTTATATTTGTGGAGCAACTAAAAGATTCGAACAAATGATAAGCAAACTCGGCCCACTTTTTCAGTCAACTTTGACCCCATCAACAAGAAACCCAACCAGCATTTGGCAACAGGTAAACGTGACCAGAACTCGACCCTCCTTATCACATGCTACATGCAGTCCCTCAACACAAAGAATACCCAACACGTGGGTCAATAAAGTCAGCGGGGAAATGAAAGTTATTTTGACCCAGAATTTAAACAATGGCCAAGATCAGAATTACCATGATTTAGCTCAGAGATTCAAACTACCAACAAGAAGGAAGCACGCCTAGAATAACTAATGTGCACTGGTACTTCAGAAACTTTGATCTACCAAGAGGAAAACTAATTTGCCCAACGAATGATTGAATCGCAGCTTACTAATTTATTCCGAATTTTTTCATACATCAAACTCCACGATCTGCCAAATCAATGAGTAATATGCTAGCTGGTGATATATCTCGTTTAGTCAATTAAAGGGATAAACTCTAAAATAATTACTCTGTTGAGAATGAGGATTTTGACCAGATCACAGGGAATCCGTGTCTTTATTTCTGCTCAGAAATAAATGGAGTTGAACTACTGATAATGTATCTGTTAGAGTCGGTCTAGTAGCCCTCCACTAGAGATCAAAGCTCTTTGCATTTCATGATTAGGTGTCCCATCAGTGTGATCATGTTGCATTCCGTTAGGCATGCCATAATCCTGGTGGAGGGAGTTTGTGTCTTTTTATTCCCCTCCTGTTTGGCACTGCTGGTTCAGGTTTGTTTAAGTTAATAAAATCTTCAAAGGGTCATTCATTTTGCTTTAAGTTTCGAGGTCTTAGGTCTAGGGTTGAGTCAATTTTTGTCTTGAGAGGTCATAAAGGACCAGCAGGCCAGAGGGATGTCCTTCATAAAACATCATTTCAATAATTCTCACTATTGTACAGCTAAATTTTCACCTTGTTTTCAAAAACTCTGTTTTTGAAAAACAAAGGTCATTATCTCGTTTTTTGTAAAAATTCTCAAAATTTCAAATTTTTCAAATGTTGAAGCGCAGCCTTGGTCTCCTTTGCCAAAGCATCTTAGAAGCTATCCCTGCAAAAATTTTCAGAAGAAATCATCATTTCAACCAATTTTTCAAAGAAAGGAAACCAAAAGTCAGAGCCAATTAATTCAAAGAAAGTGTCAACACTCAAACATTATAAAGTGGGTTTTGGGCAAATAAAAATCTAAAGGAAGCCTATAAAAGCACATCACTCTTCATTAGCAACTCATTTGCCTCTCACAAGCTAAGTGAATCCTTGCAAAGGCGATTTCAAGAGTTTTTGAGCAAATTGGGCAGTTTCAGAGGCGCGCTACGCATCAGGGAGGGCGCGCTACGCGTCAGGGGCGCGCTACGCATCAGGCTGCCTTTCTCAGTGTTATTTTGCACGTGCGCTACGCGTCAGAGGGGCGCTACGCGTTGGGCGAGGGGCGCTACGCGTTGGGTTTTCTGCTCAACAAACTGCCAGCAAGCTATCAAATCGACTTTTCTCTCAAGCAATTGCAGGTAGGCCTCTCCTCCATGGCTTGATTTGGTTTTGCAAGATGAATGAGAAATTAATATGTTTAAATGCCATAAAAATGAGAAGTCAAAACCCTACTTTGATGTGGAAGATTTAAAGCCTTTATGGTGCTAGGGTTTCAAATTTCTTTTGCTGTCCAAGGTTGCCCATTTGTAATCCCTCTTTTCCCTTATTTCCATCAACATTCTCCTTCAAAGTTTCCCATAAAATTTCATACTCTAAAATCCCTAAAACTTACTACATTCCCAAACCCCATTTCCACCTTAAAGTCCCACAATATTATAATTTCCCATGTTGCTTTCCCTAAATTCCTTATTTTTGTTTATTGTCCCTAATTCCCTCATGTTCCCCTTTCCCTAACAATCCCCTTGTATTTATGTCCCCTTGGTGACAGCATTTGAAAAAGTCAAACAGCAGTTAATTGGGTGCAAAGTCAGCATTACATTTCAGCTATCTTGCCTTCAAAACCATGTCAGAAACCGAATCAGATTATCAGCAGAGTTATGACAGTGATTCAACACCAGAGGTAGAAGTGCCAAGGAGGCATCACAAGGGTGGTAAGGGTGGTCGGCATGTCAGGGAGGAGCCCACTTCTCTGGCTCATTTGCAAGCTTGTCCACTTGCAATGACATGTTTTCAGTATCAATCATGCCTTGGATATTGTGAGCGAATCTCACAAATTCAACATCACAGAGAACTAGTCCGCTTGTTTGTCTTACATTTGCACAATGGTCATGTGAACCTTGCAGGAGTGGATTTCACTCTATCACCTGAAATTGTTGCTCAAGCCACCGGGATACCAAATGTTGGGGAGGAGTGGACCAAGCGCAAGCAGTTAGACAGATTTCATTATCAACCATACATCAAACCCGGATGCATGAGACACCTCACTTCTGTTTTTCCTTTCAGATTCCTAAGGGATGAGTATGCACCCTTGATGAGGCTCATTATGCGCTATTTCACTTGTGAGGGCAGATTTTCACGTTTATATTCGTACCATATCCGTTTGTTGATGCATTTCACCCGGGTACGAATGATGAACATTCCATTTTTCATGTGCCGAAATATAGAGAAGATGGTGCCCATAGTGCAAAGGAAGAACCCCGCACAGCAACACAAAAGTATATATCATTATGCACTGATCGAGATCATAGTGATGCATCAGTTGGCACAGCAGGGTATTGCTTGGGAGGATTTCATTTCTCGCGACTTCTTCATGGTGCCACAGCCACCTCCTGAGATTGTCCATGATGAGGGGGGCCTTCACAGCAGTTTCACATTCCAGAGCCCGAGCATGTCAGCACTCCAGCATGTGTTACATACCAGAGAGGCCACAGGGCCTTATTTGCATCTGCACGGCGAGTATTATCTCCACACCAGGTGGAAGGGGTCTCGCCTTCTTCATCAGCACAACGAGTGTTATCTCCACATCAGGTGGAAGGGGCCTCGCTTTCGACAGCAGCACAGGTACAAGAGAGAGGCAAGCAGCCCATGATTGATGAGGGGCCATCAGGTGATCCGGACATAGATATTGTTGACCTTGACATCAGTTCTCCTAGCTCGGAGCCAAAGGAGATCATTCAGCAACTAAAGGCTGAAAATCACTTGTTGCAGCAAAAGTTGGAAATGGCAAATTGGACAATCACATACTTAGAGCAGCGCAACAAGCAATTAGAGGATGAACACACTCTTGATGAGTTGCGGAGGATCCGAGAAGACCGAAACTTGGCTCGCAAGAGACCCGGTGATTTGACACCTATTGAGCAAGGGTCTATGCTCATTCAGGTGAACACTCATTTAGAGAAGTTGATAGCCAAGGCAAATAGGGACAAAGATATGCTCCGCCACATGAAGAATCATTATTGGGCCCGCATGCATGTGTGCAAAGCAAAAATGAAGGTACTCAAAGCACGCTTGGCCAAAGCACTAAAACGGAGGAAAAGGCCCGATCCACTTCAAATTTTAGCTGAAGCCACCTTGAAGGAGCATGGTGCTCAATGATACACTCACAGCTCAAAATTCAGAAAATTTGGAGCAATTTTGGTCAATTTTGAATTTTTTTTGTTAAAAACAGGTTTTTGCCCTCAACACGTAGCGCGCCGCGCGCTACCCTTAAGTTGGGGAGGTCCATGTCACAAAAACTCAGCGTTTTTGGATTTGTCATGACAAATTACACTTGCTCAGCCATTGGCAAGACATTTCATGGAGATTTGAGCCCCCAAAAGGTCAAAAAACAAGCAAAAAATGACCTTCTGCCACTTTTTGGACACACAGGAAGCAGTCTTGGGAGATTGCATTTTTGGAGGGGCAAATGGCCACCAAATTGAGAAATTCCACTTGGGCTGGAGAGTAGACATCCAGACCTTTCCAACAAGCCCACTTGTGCCTCATTTGGATGCCGGGAAGTGCCCCAAAAGTGGGCTGAAAGGCGCACTACGCGTTGAGAAATGGCGCGCTACGCATCAGGACATTTTCTCAATTTTTCACCTTCAGCTCAGGAAAACGCAGCATTTGACCAGTTTTGACTTTTTGGTGGGATTTTTCATCCTCCTTGATGTAATTGATGTAATTTTATGTTGACATGACACTTTTTTACCTATTCTAGAAGATTCATTCATAAAATGGCAAAAAATTAATGAATGAATTGGTTTCCTAGCTTATAGAGGCAAGTTGTTTTGATTGCCTAGATTGTAGTGCTCAGTTTAGAATTGGTTGAAACAGCTCCTAGGATGATGAGCTCGACCCCTAGAGGCAAGGAAATGTGTTAGCGTGCCTATATTATGTACTTTCTTAGTCATTTTCATGGTTGGACTCTTGAGGGATAAGCTTAGACTGTATTACTCTTTGTATCTCTGCAATTTTGGCAAAGGAAGGACCAAGGTTTTGCAGCACTATTTGGGATTCCTGTGGTGATTTGTGTTGATGGTGTGTTTCTCTCATGTACTTGTAAGTTTGTTATGTGTATCATTTTCCTACTCTTCTCTTCTGCAAATTAAGTAAATGAAGTGTTAAGGTAGAATTCATGGTTTCTATGCTCTGCCTTTAAGTTTGCTTAATATCTATGTTTTCATCTGTTTAAGGAGAACTCTCGATGGTTTCTTGCTCTCCTTAACTCCTCACCGGTCATATCTATCCATTCACTTATTTCAAAGGCATCAAGACAATCTCCTACCTTGCCCCAAAAAGACCTCTGCAAAAACTGTGTCTCATCCCCGCACCCAAAATTGCCGTGCTCAGTTTTCCAACAAAACCCTAAAAAATTTAAAATCAAATTTTCCTATCAGTTTACTAGCCTAAAATCAGTGTTCTTTATTGGTCATCTCAGCCCTTTGAAAACCTTTTGCCGAGATAGACCCGGAGAGAGCCCTCTCCTGTCCCCGTAGGGCTAGCTACGAGGCTAAGTGGTTTGATGTTGCCTTGAATTTTGTCTTTTTCAGCCTGAGGCCAAATTCAAGCGCTAACAGTATCAAACCATCATCTACCAGATGACGAAAACTATCCCAGAATTTAGAGCAATATAAAATTTCGGCTACTAATGGAGAAAATATCATGCAAGGGATTGGGAGCAATAGCGCATTAATTTCCAGAGAGTTTCATTCTGCCTCAAACAACTATCTACGCCAAAAAAGAAGATAAATGATAAATCTGATCAGGGTTTAAGAGATACATTATGTTGCTAGATTGATTTTAATCTGCCAATTGCCTTCAACTTGATAATCCAGCTGCCTGTAGCTAAGCGATCTCTCTCTAAATTCAAGGAGTCGACCCATGAATTAATGGATTTCTCCTTTTTGAGAATCGGAACAATTGATTAGTTTTATCTCTTGCCAATAAGGGACTCACATCAGTGAAGAGGACACTCTCGCAACTTGACCTTGATGAAGGATAATCAATCTGCATGAAACTATGATAAGTCAGGGTCTCCAATCTTGCTAGATTCGAATGGCTCAAGGAAGGATCTTGCCCTCCTCCACGATCCAACAGCTCTCAAATGGAGAAAACAACAAGCACCATCGCCAGCTCCACAGCTCACAGTTCTCGTGGTTCAATATACAGATTCCCCTGATCATATTTCTTGGTGGCTCTCACAGGCTTCATAACACCACTTAGGTATATAAACTTTGGCCTCCTTCAATCGCACCGCTCCCAGAATTATTTGCACAATTAATCACATCCATGGAATATGCAATTATGTGATGCACACAACTTGTAGTCTTTATCCATACGAACAATCACACCGTGAAATCTCTATTGCAATCCATTCTCCAGGCAGTCTTTAAAATATCACAAACCATGTAATACCTGCAGATCAGTTCAGTGCCATCCTACTAAGTCGAGGGAGCATTCCATATTTCAATCGAAGAATTATCCAGAGTGACTGCAACTTGATTGATCAACACTCGTTGCAAGTTCTGCTACAGCTGTTGGCTTCCAAAATGCGGACCTTTCTCTCTGAACTTTTAGCATCTCCACATTTTTAGCAAAACACCACCGAAGCCACTAAAAGATACACCGTAGGGGCAAACTTGGGGCAACAAATGAATCAAAGAAGTGTCTGCCTTCTGTAAAACCCTTGTTAAAACACTTGTAGAGAAAACCCCTGAGAGGAATATTTTAAGGGTGAACGGATTTCTTCGACATCCAATACAGTTGGGTTCCAATAATAGTACAGAGAAAAACAAAAACCTGAGGGATTCGAGCTTTAAACTATTAAATCCCCACGGAATTTTAAGCAGTTTGGGGCCAAGAAACTTCAATATGAACGCAGAGAGTTTGGGGAAATTTTACATGAAAGCTTACAGTTTTGTATGGAAATGAAAGAGGATAACGACACTGAAGAGTTGTGAGAGACAGACAGGAAGCAGCGAGAAGTTCATTGAGAAAATAGCTTATCGAGATGATGGCTTGCCGATCTTAACCCTCGCACTCCTTCCATTAGCAAATCTCTCCTGGCAGCAACTCTCTCCTCTTCAATTGCACGCAGAATTTTTAACACTCAAGCTTTGTCACATGATCCCAACAATCATGAGCCTTGCTCTGATACCAATTGAAGAAAACTAAATCAACTAATAATCACACACTCACTCATAAAATAAATATCAGAAATATAGAAAAACTAGACATGGCGGAAAAGGCATGAGAGACTTTCCTGTAGTCTCTCATTCTCATGAATTTCATTATTAAAATAATGTTTATGATACATATAAATACATGAGGAAGTTGTCTCAAGATAGTGCATCTATCTTGAACAAACTTGGTTGAGATATTTTCTCAACAAAACACTAATCTAGGAGAACTAGTTGGAGAGAATCTCTCATCCGAACTAAACTCCCTAGTTTGAGGAACTAACTCCTAATTTTCAAGATTTGATTTATTTAATTATAATTTTGGATTTATAATTGTTTTATTATGAGAGTGAGGCTAACAAGCATCTCATTTTTCTACACACCATGCATTGAGTGGGCTCACATAATTGTTTTAGGTCCTACAATATAGTAACGATATTGTCATTTTCTTTTGCAAGGATTGGCCCTTAACTCATTGTTGCTAGCATCCTTACATATTACGCTATCAGCAACAACCTTTTTCTTTTCTTTTTTTGGTTCAGAAGGTGGGACTGCCCACAGGTTCTGCCAACAATAACAACATTAAACATTGCTTGGTAAAAGAGATTTTTCTTGGAAATTATAAATTGGATATCACTCCATAGACAACTCCTGCCCACGACCTAATATGCTACTTCATTTTTGTTTCTTAAACCATTTATATGATGAAAGTCCTCCCCCGTGTCTTGTTCTCCCCATTGTTTTCAAAGCTGGTGGAACTGGTAGTTTGACCAGTTTGGAGGCAAAACGAGTCCAATAGGTTGTCCCAAAGTGGCCAGTTCTATATGACATCATATGACACGACTAAGGACTCATGGAACTCGAATTAATAAATAAATAAATAAAGGAAAATAAAATGATGATTGGAGAAGCCTAATACTCACACTAAGGGCCCTACTAATGCTACATAATTAATAATAATGTTGAATTCTTAAAGTAAAAGTGACATTCACTTTTACCTAAATTTATAGCGTTACCATTAATTGTTTTAGGATGTTTGAGAGTGCTTCCAACCTCATTGGATTTCATACAGAGAAAGTAGAATTTTAGATCCTCTTCAAAATTCAATAGGCTTTACAATTTTCGTAATTTCAAGATTTGGTGGCATTGATTGTTGATGTACTCTTCACTCGAGCAAAATCATTGATTTGGCATGTTAAGCTTTTCCTATCTTATTTTCCAAGTTACTAGGATTTGGATACAGATCCACTAGGTTTTTGAAAAACCAAGATCCGGATACGGTAGGGAAATGGCAAGTACAAAAAATATAAATATATTTTTTTATATATTTTAAAAAATAAGAATTACATAAAACTAAATATAAATATGTATATACACACCTAAGTCACCTGACACGGGGATTCGGGACACGTAGGATTCGGGATTCGTGGTGTCGGATTCGGGACACGCTGACCCCCCGGAACAGGACACGTTAGGACACGTTATATATTATTTTATTAAAATATATATATATATATAATATATATATATATATATATTTAAAATATATATATATATATATATATATTAAAAATTAGATATTATCATGTCTTACACAAATTTTAATAAATGATACAAATTTATTGATTTCAAACATAGATCTTCATCTATAGCTATTAGCATGCATAGTATATACAAAATTCAAATAAATGTCAGTGGTACTGGTCACATAAATGATAAATCTATTAAAAATTTAAATCATGATTCATAATTCATAACTGAAAGACAACTTACAACTACAAGATAGTAAGATAAACACACTGACAACTGTAGTTTTCTCATTAAGTCATCAAATCAAAATGTGTTACATAGGTAGTGTTGGTGCAATGCCAATGGCAAATAGAAATAGAAAATATAAAACAACTACAGGTATACAAGCCTCAAGGCATCAATTAGCATCAGAATCAGCATCACTGTCCCCATCATCATGGTCCCCACTGCTCTCCTCTACATCCTCCTCCTCCCCTGTATCCATAGTCGCCTTTGCATCTGCTGGTATGGAGGCTGACCCCTCTAAGTCATCAAATCTAACAGGCTCTAGCACTGGATCATTGAGATCCATGTTGGCCAATGCCAACTCAACAATGGTGTCCAGACCCATATCATCAGGAACAGTGTTACTTGGGAGCGGGAGCGAAAGCGGGGAGCGGGAGCGAAAACGGGAGCGGGAGCGACATATTCAGAAGCTCTTGGTTTGGTGCTCTTGATTAAATACGAGTTCCATACCCTAATACATGAAAAAATTCAATGGAAACATTGCAATCCCCCAATCCTAAAATCCTGAAAAACTGATAAGTCTGCTGGATTTTGAATGAAATCTAAAATTCTACTTTCTCCATATGAAATCCAATGAGGCCGGAACCACTCTCAAACATCCTGAGTCATTTCATGGTAATGTTAAAAATTTAAGTAAAAGGATGAAAATGAAGATTAAGGAGAATGTCACTTTTACTTTAAGAATTTAACATTACCATGAATAGCATATCAATACTTGGACCTAGACTTGATTATGAAGCTGCCAAAATGCTCTACTCGTTGCTGCAACAGCACAAATCACTTACCAAATGAAAATATTAATGAGCAAACACGCCCTTTTCATACCCGCGCTGAGCTTAGCAAGTCCTGGAAATCGGACACATGTCCTAAAATCGCGACACGCCCCTGAAAATCGCGACACGCCCTCGGACACGACGTGTCCTGTGATTTGGACACGAATCCAGACCGAATCGTGTCCGATTCGCCGAATTCGGGATTCGCAGGGGGTTTAGGACGAATCCGGTTTCCTAGATACACACTATATATATATATATATATATATATATATATTGCATGAAATGCCAAAACGTTTGGAAGTTTCAAAAACATGATCCCCAAAAAATGGAAACGTCGGGTATATATATATATTATAAATAGGTCATTAAGGCATCTTGCAAGAAAAAAAAGAATGAGGCACATAAATGATATTTTAGAAGGAAAACCTAGGCTATGTTAACTCTCATAGATGATTAAATGATTCAAAATCCAATATTATCATTTATAAATGAGGTTGTACATCCAAGATTCGAAAATTAGCCTTTATACATGAGGATTTACATCCAAAATCAGCCTTATATGTGGCTATATGTGCTAAAAATGCAACATAACATACACTAATGACAAGTACAATTACATATCTTATGATCATAGTCTTCATCTTCATTAACAAAAATAGAACAAGTTGTTTTTTAGTAGAACTAGAGTGTGGATTGATTAGAGATAAATTAGTTTGTGGAGTGATTAGACATAAAATTTAGTGTTATATTAAATCTATTTTGGCCATAGAAGCCCCCCACAACCTTATTGGGTGCTTGAGTGATCCTGCAGAAGCAAAAAAGTCATGTAAATGGGTCAAAATTGGCCGGAGACGGGGCAGATTTAGGCCAAAACACCAAAGAAACATTTCAGTAGTGTTTCGGTGGCGTTTCCAAATCACGAAACGCCACCCAGACATTTCAGCTGTGTTTCAACGTTTTGGGGAGTTCAGGTATTGGGACACCACATTGGAGGTTGTTTCCTGCAACATATATATATATATATATATATATATATTATTGAGTTATATGTTAATAATTGGAAAGTTATAAATGTAAACAATAAAACATAATTGTTAAATTTAATGATGAATTATATATATAGATATAATTTTTCATATAATTGAGCAATCGTCTTCAACAAAATCATGGATACCAGTGTGAAAATGGCAATTTATTAAAAATTATATAGTTAAAAAGTTATACATTTATAAATTGTTTCCAATTATATATATATATATATATATATATATATATATATGTTGCATTGCCTTTGGGGACGGGGAAACGAGTTTCCGGTATGGCTAGAGTGCACCCTCAAATTTTCCAAGGGACGACAATTTGGGGATGACAATAATATATATCTATATATATATATAGATATAGATATAGATATAGATATTCTAGCCATCTTCACCTCCATCATCTAGCCATGTAAACGATGGAGGTAATCCTGAGTAACAGATTCTGACATCTCACTATCAACATTCTAATATTCTCTCCAGCCAAAAATTCATGATGCTAGTGAACATGAAGGTCTTCATGTTTGTTTTCAGAGGCTATTTCCACCTGTCATGACAGTTGGCTTTGTTGTGGTTTTGATAACAGAAGCTGGCTCATATACTTTTGAAATGGTAACTGGAGTTGATGGTGGAAATGAAGATGGATGTGAGGAAAAACCAATATCCATGTCTATATTTGTATGTTTTACTTTTGTTGCAGCGTCATTTATTTGTGGAAGTGGCATTGAAATGCCAAGTCCAAACACTGCTCCTTTGAGAAGTGCATAACTTCCTCCAATCTTAATAGTAACGAGATATCCTGCAAGGAATGATCCATCGAGTATTCCATGGACAATTTGGCCAATCAGAGAATCGATACCCTGGCCAGCCGATGAATTGTCACCATTTTCATTACTCAGATTTTGTGATTTATCATTAGAGGGAGGAACATATGGAAGTCTCCAAGTCCTCGATGATGTTCACAAGAAATTGGGGACGTTCCCAACCCCTATAAAAGTCCCCGTTACGTCGAAACATCGTGTACGAGGGATTTTTGGGGGGGTATATGTTAATAATTGGAAACAATTTATAAATGTATAACTTTTTAACTATATAATTTTTAATAAACTGCCATTTTCACACTAGTATCAATGATTTCGTTGAAAAATTGCTCACACTGAAAGCTTTGATCTTCGTGCGAACCCCACCGAACAACCGGAGATGTGTGTATCAAGCGCCTATAAGAGGAAATCGCGAGAAGGAAATTTTGAATAGTGATGAATAATACTGGCTATAATTACATATAATAAGTATTACATAATAATATTGGTGCCGCTCTCAAGTTTGGTAGGTCAGTCATGTTGGCGACTTGAACCCCGCGTCGTCCCTGTGCTTAAACCCTTCTCTTAGTTGCATACCATTCCCACTACCTTTATCGTGGCTTTGTCTTATTGTCCCTTCCCCATTGCTTTATTGAAGATCATGACAAGTGCTAGGGGATTAAAACAACACTCCGCATACGAAACTTATAGAACGTTAATCGTAACCTACAAAAAATGCTCGCTGACACAAATGGATCCTGGGCAAATCCCAATGGATCTAGATCCGAATCTGTTTCTGAACCGAGGATCCACAGATCCAATCCCTAGGCATGATGGATCTGGTAACATAGCTTATTTTAATGCTTAGAGAGTGATATTGATGATAAAGATCCCAATATAGGCAATGTTTTCTGATATGTAGTTATTTATTGTGGCATGATTTCTTTTGGACTAGAGACCATTTAGTGTCTCTTTGTTGATGTATTTTGGTTCAGAGATGGATGCACTCAATGGTATTTGGTTATATGCATCGTTCCTTGCTATATATATGAGAAACGTTGCATATTTGTTCTGATGGTTTGGATTTATATGGATGCACATGAGCATATATGTTTTTTGTTTGTTGTTAAATTCAAAATTTGAAATTTTTTGTGAAATTTTTTGGTTACCCAAACCATTTGATTATCTCTGTTACTTATACACAACACATTTCAATCTTCAGTTGAAATTAATAAATAAAAACATGAACAACGTCATTCCCAATATTAAAAATCATAGTGGAAAATGCGAGAAACCGATTACACGATTAACACAAGTACTTTTGGACAAATGAACTTGGAAAAACCCCAATGTGGGGAAAACCAGTTTTCAGTGTGAGGGTTTTATTATTATCTTCAGTAAAAACTGCTATTGAGAAAATACAAATGCTTGCCTCTCACTGGCAAAGCTTTGGCAAAATAATTGACCTCCACCTCTGCGAATCAAATCGAGTAAGGAAATAGCCCTTTGGCCCCTTTCCAGCAATATGCATATTCTCCAGAAACTCACACTGGCACTCAGGCAATTCGAACTGGCTCTTTGGCAATCTGGCACTACTCACACGTGCAGCCTTCTGAAGCTCAATCTACCTTCCTAGAAATTCTTCTTCTGGGCTATTCGCAATGCCTCCTAGAGAACTCCCACTTGCTCCAGAAAATTAACTAGGCCCTCTCTGCAAAAATTAAAATGATAGCAAAACCTCCCTTCTGAAACTCAGAAGTTGGAAGTCTTTCGGATGAAGAATAACTCTAGAAAATCTCTTTCCAATCACTGTTGTTGAAACCCTCCTGGTGCCTTAAGGAAAACTCACCCAACTTGAATGATCTCTGTGATCTGATTTGTCTTCAATGTTGCCCATCAATCTCTCTTTATAATCTCTCATTCACGAATGAATGGCAATGATTAGAAGTTAATTTGATCCAATCGATGGCTAAGATCAACTTAGAAACTTTCTACAAGCCTCTAGAAGTAAATCGATCTTATCTCAATTAATGTCAATTAATTCACTTTCCTTAAATTTCAACTTAGGAAATATTAAAAAATCACTATTGACACAATCAAAATATTTTCCTTAGGTGAAACTTAGGAAAAATTACATGGGCATAATTAATTCTTTGTGTTTCTAGCCTCAGTGACACCTCTCAAGACTAGAACACCTGTCCGTATAATGGTTTGGATTTATATGGATGCACATGAGCATGTGTGTGTGTATATATATATATATATATTTGTTAAATTCAAAATCCGAATATTTTATGTATTTTTTGGTTGACTGGCTCAATGACTGCTCCAGTTCCTTTAACATTGTTTCTCATAACAAGTGAAGGTGAGATCCTTATGCAAGATGAACTCATGGATTCTTTCACACTTCCCCCCATTTTGGATATACCTCTGGTTTTTGACGATCTAGCTACTCCAACTGCAATTTCAAGTTTCCATAGTTGCTTTGGCTGCTTCCTTATTCTTTTGATTAATAGATTGATGGGAGCTTAACATGGTTTTTGGGGCTGTAATGGGATGGGTCTAATCCTCATGCTCTAGAATTCTAGGAAGGTGGTATTTCAAGCAGCTCCCAGAACCTGATAGAGTAATGATGCGGCAATGCTAGAATATATATAACTACCCATAATGAATGGACTAATGAAGAGAGTGAAGTAATGCTCTTGGTTGGTTAAAGCTAATTTTGTGACAAGAGCCCATAGTATAGCATCTCAGACTATAATATCAGTTTTGGAGATGTCAAAGTTGCTGATATCATAAGGATGTGCATAGAATCTAGACTCTTAAGGTTAATTGACTCTTCCATCACTGCATTAGAGCCCCTTGTAAGTGCATTGCAAGGAAACAAACCAACCAGAGCACCCCACCAAGAACACAATGCTCACAAACATTATTTCACATTAGTACTTTCCCCATGAAAATTTGTTCTTTCACTTTATGGGAGGTATCTGAATTTCTAAACTCTATCAGAATTATTAATGCGGGACTAACATCATACCTGATGTATTTTCTGTGGAATTTGTCAGGTGGTGTCCTTTCTGGTGATCTAAGTCATATCGGCTTGTCTAGTGGTTGTCGTCAAGTGCAGAAAATTCATCCGAATGCAAAATGTTTTCCAATGAAAATAGAGGTGAAATTTTCTATTTTTTCTCTGATGAAATATTTCATGGTTTATTTGCATGCTATGTTTGTATTGTCTACATGACAGATGACCCATAAATCAAAACTTCGATTTATTGTTACTTTGGTGTGTTGATGTTATAAATTGAACATGAAAATATTCACGAGATAGGTCAATTATAGTTTTAACATAGATATAGTCATGTAAGGTTGTGGCAGACTGCACATGCTGATTTGGATCCTGAGGAGCTTTATGGAAGATGTTTGTTGGATGCATCCTCTTCAAACTGCGTTTGTGCCTGTGTTTTTCCTTGTACTTAAGATTCAATGTGTAGAATCTTTCAGTGTGTTGTCTCTTTTACAAGGGACTCAACTGTATCTAATGTGATACTGGCATAAAAATATCTGCCTACTGTTGTATAATGAGATGGTAAATTGTGTACAGTAGTTTTGGTGAAAGTATGTAACATGACCTTTTTTGTATAGAGGTTAGCTACTTGTTGATCTTGTACATTCTCTGACAATTCTATTTCACCAACGAAATTAATTTTTCATTTGCTGGTCAAAATGAAAAATCACGTCTTTTCACTGAGGACTCAGCTGTATCATCTGTGATCATAAGTTTGACATTTTGCCTCGCTTTTTTGTGTATTGATGCTAAATTACATGTATCCTTTGTAAATTATATACCATGTCATCCTTTGGTTCCATACAGATGAATGTCAAATGAATGATTCTGATTTTAATAGTTTGGCTCCCGTTTTTATATTCTTGTGATGCTGCAAAATTTTGTACTTACGTGAAAATATACACCATTTCTTCCGTGGATATCTTTATAAATATTAGTGGCAAACTAATAATGGTAATTAGGCATTTTATCATGAACTGACTATTTTCCATGAAACAAAGTTGTCCTCAAATCTAAACTATGTTTACGTTACTGTTTGAAATGAAAAGTCACGTTTATGCAGACTATTACGTTACTTTTTTTTTAAACTCCTATTATTATAAATTGTCTTTTTCTGGAATGCCAATCAGATATGATGCGCGTCTTTGCTAATTTCTCTAGGGTGGAGTGACAAGTTATTTGTACGCATGGAGTCTTCGTCTTCAAATTCAGTTATCAACGACATTTTTTCTGAAAAGTATAGGGTCTAAAGCATGTTCTATAATACATCTTGACAAAAATTAGAACAGAATATCACAAAATCCTGGCAACATAAATACATCTTCTTACCCCAAGAAAATAAAGGAAAACTAACAACGGTGTGACTTAATTGGTGACGACGGTGGTTATGATGGGTTTTCTCCTGGAGAATAATTATAATTTTTTAAATAAGCGAAATTTTTTCAAGACCATACTCTTGCCTGGAATTATTAGATATATAAGAAACTTAATATAATCTACAATATCATTATGATTTTTCCTAATATATTAGAGAAATCAGCAACTGGGCTAATATTCTGACTGCTACCACTATAACCCCTTGGTAAACCACTCCGCCTTCATTATGCAGTCCACAATTGAACTGCCCCCAAGGGGCTATAATCCACAATATCATTGTCAAAACTGTCTTTATCTCATTTTTTTCATTTTACAATTATGTTGTCCATTGTTGCTAGAAAACATTTAGATTCTCGTCTTGCAATGTCGACTTTTGCCTTTTAGGGTTGAATTTCTAGGATTAACACTTACTGAGACCACAAGTATTATACCCTTGGTAAAAATGAAGTCAATCTCTAAATAGATGTTGTCTCTTTTTGACATGTTGGAAAATTAATTCTATACAACTACGGTTCTGTTAACCCTTAACAGTTTATCAAGTTGGAGGTTTAGAGACAGATATAGATATAGGTTGGGGGTTTGTTCTTAAGGAGACTAGTCCCAATATTGATTCAGAGATGATTTTGACACAGTTTTGCACTGATTGGAGAAAGATGCTTTTTGTAGCAGGTCCCTTACTTTGTAGGAGACAGAGTTTCAGGGATGGTAAAACAATATTGATCACATAATTGGAGTCCTTATGAATTTAAGATTATAGAGTGACTTGCATGGCACTTACTAGTTTTAATAAGTTGTTTGGAGACTCAAATGTTAGCTAATGGTATATTTAGAAACGCTGTGAGATTCTGAGTGCAATGAGTGACTTGTGGGCAAAACATGCAAGCACTTTCTATTTTTATCAATGCTTGCACCTCCATTTTGATTGTGTATCTGGTATTCTTTATTGAAAGATGAATCCAACGAATATAATTTCATGAGATTTTGAGGACTTTCTATTTTTTGGAATGGTCACATGTCAAGTCTGATAACGCATTCCAATTATGCCCTATGTTCTAATTCCATTGGTAATGTTTTTGTCCAAATCTGAGACAGTTCTGGTTTTAGCAGTTGGTTCATGGCAGCAATGATTAGAAATTGAAATTTGATTTAGAGATGATTTAAACACATTTTTGCACTGATTGGAGAGAGTTATTATTTTGTAGGAGGTCCCCTACTTTGTAGGAGGTGCAGTTTCAGAGATGGTACAACAATATTAATCACATATTTGGAGTCCTTGTGAATTTAAGATTCCTGAGAGGCTTGTTTGGGTGGCTTGCATGGCACTTCCTATTTTTAGTAGGTTTCATTTGGAGACTTGAATGTTAGATAATGGTATCTTTATAAACCTTGTGAGATTCTGAAGGCAACATGCAAGCATTTTCTATTTTTATCAGTACTAGCATGTCCATTTTGATTGCGGATTGCATTTTCTATTTTTATCAGTACTAGCATGTCCATTTTGATTGCGGATTTGGTATTCTTTACTGAAAGATGAATCCAGTGAATGTAATTTCATGAGATTCTGAGGACTTCCTATTTTTTGTAGTGGTTGCATGACAAGTCTGATAACGCATTTGAATTTTGCACTGTGTTTTTATTTTAGTAATGGTGGTTTTGTCCAAATCTGAGACAATTCTATTTTTAACAGTTAGTTCATGGCAATAATGATTACATATTCAAACTCCATATTTAGTTTTGAGTCTAATGGTGGTGTTTTTGTCATAATCTAAGCGCTTTTTATTTTTAACTGTCATTACATGGGAGCACTGACAGTGTATTCCAATTCCCCATCATATTTTGAGTCCAATGAATATAATGTATTGGACATGTGAACATGTTTATATTGTAATAAGGCCTAATTTTAGGCATAATATACATGGTAGGGTTCTCTTATCTATTCTGGGTATTTTCTACTCGTTCCTATCTTTCAGGGGGGTGGTTATTTTTACCACCATCTATTTATAGCAAGATGGTGGTAGGGGATGAGTTGACATTGGCAATTGAGAAATTTTATTTTTCTTTATTCTATTTTTCTCTCTTCTTGTGCATTTTCCTTGCTAATTTGTCTCTTATTTGTCTCCCTAAATCTTTTCCCTTTTCCTTTATTTTTCTACCCATTTTTCCCTCAATGGAAAACGAATCTAATATAGCCCTTTAAAATGATCTAAGTCGAATTGTCTAAAGATAAGTAAGGAGAGAATTAAGCTAAGTCGAAGCTCCTAAAAATTGTTTTAAGTGAGAAAAATATGCCAAATCCAATTAATCAAGGAAAAACCACTTAAGTTGATTTGGCTAAATTAATCCTGTAGTTATTTTTGTCTCATGCCAATTCAAAGTTATTTCTATTCAATCTAAGCAAAAAGGTCACTTAACTAGATTTTTTTCTCTAGTTAGAGGTTGGTTAATTCAACCATGCACTATAATGGCTAATAATGGAGAATTCAACTTATCCTTCCCTTGGGCATGAATTAGAGGAAAAACCTCATACATAGGTGGAAGGCCAGCCTTCTAAATGGATTTTTTTTAGCAAAAGCAAGCAATCATACTTTCTTCTCTTCATTATTATTCTCTTTATATTCTAGTTCTTATTATTTTGTATTTGGATATCATTGTATTCAAGTTTTGTTATAGTCATCTAGGTGCAGCCAACCTTTTAACTCTTGTGGAATACAATTCAGTTTTGATCTATTCACATTGGTTTGTTTGATTTAATATTATCTTGTGCAAATTATTAAGAGTTTTCAGCTATTTATTTGAACAATTAGCCACTTAGATACTCTCTTTTCACAATATTTTTCCATATAAAGGGTTGATTTGCG
Organism: Pinus tabuliformis; assembly: GCA_031772625.1. Lineage (NCBI taxonomy): Eukaryota > Viridiplantae > Streptophyta > Pinopsida > Pinales > Pinaceae > Pinus > Pinus tabuliformis. Next base: position 1,410,633,779 of record CM062816.1, on the reverse strand, counting down.
AAGTGTTATTTTACACTTCCAACTTAAGAATTTTTCCATACTTGTTGGTCAAACCGCCTTTATCTTGCTGTTTTTGTGAGTGTTTACTTGCATATTTATAGGTTAGAACCGCAAGTACAAAGACTGAGGACACCCCCTTGAAACTGTGAGGCACCAACTCAAACGAAGAGGAAGATTTGTTGGTGACACCGCAGTTAGATTTTCTGATATGTTCGTTGATTTTATTGCTGATTTTTAAAGTTTATATTAGTTCACAGGATGTAAAAATGTGTGAATAGGTCCCAAAGTTATTTGATGTGTGAAGGCCTAGACTGAATGCTTATCAAGTATGGAGCCTAACTGTAAAACAATATATCGTTATGATATTAATGATCTTTTACAAACTGTGGTTCTAATCTCCATATGTTTTGGGATGAAGCCATTGCATTTAATGTTGTTAACTTCATTTGCACCATTAGATTGAAATGGTTCTTCATTCCACATAAGTTTAATCTTAATGTTGAGACTAGTAGTAAGCATATAATTGCTAAATTTATCTGGTGTTATTCACAACTATAAGTGGTTTGGATGTTAAAACTATAAAAAAAAAACACTTACAATTGCTCAATAAAAAATTATTTAGCTGCTAAAAAAACAAAATTCTAGTATCTATTTATACTTTAAATGACATACAATTAATGCACTTTCCATATTAGTAGAAATTTTCCCGTTAAATACATTATAAACTAAATTGCACATTGAAGGAAAGACTCATTGTTTTGTGAATACACACTTAAAGATATTTTTCCATGAAATTTTCTTAGAGAATCTTTTAGTGACGTACATTTCATGAATAGCCCTTGAGGTAAATGTCATTTGTTAAAGGGAAATTTTTTGGGTAACTAGTCACATTCTATGAAGTCTTTGTGGTAAATATTGTCATTTGAATATATATATATATATATATATGTAAAAGGTTTACCTCGAGTGTGCAATGAAGTGTTATCCTACATATGCAAGTATATTTTTGCAAGTTGCATGTTGAGCTCATGATGAGCATATTCTTGTAATAGTTGGAAGCCCCATTGTTGGTTTGGTCTTTTCCTTGTAGCATATAAGGTTTACCTTAAATACCTCCTTCAAAATGATGAGAAAATTTCGAGGTTTTCCCCACACGCATATATTGCAAGGAAAAAAGAAAAGTGATTTTATTAAAAATAACAAAATTACATTATAAATACTAAGGAGTATTACAATCTACTTCATATGGCCACATAAAGAAGACTGAAATAATATTTGTCAAATGTTTGTTTTGTTTGATTATAATATAAATAGTATAAGTATTTTCTTCATGGAGGTTTACAAAATGAAAATCCTAGTTATTACACTAGCTTATTTTTCTTGTACATAAAACTAATAAAAAAAGTTAAGCTTTGATGTTTCTCAAAATTATATTTGCAGTCTTTCATAAACTTTTAATAAATTTAGTTTCAAATACCATTACTGTGTAAGTTTTGTGTAAGTGATTGAGTTAAAACTAGGGTTCATGAAGATAAGAAGAAGGGTGTCATTGAGTCGGTCCAAGGATTTTCCATGTTTATACTTGCAGCTCTAGGTCTTTTCATAGCTAGTCCACATTCCTTGTTTCTATCTTTGTAAACATGGCAATAGTGAGATAAGTAAAGTTGATTGCAAGTTCTTGATGTCAAGAAATAATGGTTGTAGAGTGAAGTTCCTAGAAATTATCTCATTTCAACCATTGAATGAGTAGAAGCAAGTCTCCAAAAATCTGTATTTTTGTAACTCTTATTTCCTATGCTAGCATTAGAATCAATTTGATAGCCATAACCACAAAATTCATTTATTTTAGAACCATTTTCAGCTTTGAAGGAGATGTTATGATTTATGAAAAGATTTATTATTCCCTAAAACACCCTTTAAATGTTTGGCATTCTTAACCAACTAGATTCCCCAAGCATAAGTGAGAGAGAGGGCTTTGTACCCCTTTATCTGCTTGTTCTAACACCATCTTTTAAAGGCTTCTTCAATAGTGTTCCATCTCCATTAGTTATGAACGATTGTTACATCCTCTAACTCTCTCTAGACTTGCTTTGAGTATGGAAAAGACATCATGAGATGGAAATTGGATTCAATGTTTGCTCCATAAAGATAAGATCTACTAGGTCCTTCAAAGCTTATTTTCTATAAAAAATAACAACTTAGAAATTTGTTGTTCAAGATGAAGAACATAAAGATTTTGGATTTGATTAGACATTTAAACTTATAGAATTCCTTCCAGCACCAAAATGGTGGTTTCTCATTACCTTCGATGTCAATACTTCATAATTGACCTTAGGTTCATGGCCACCCAGGAGGGTTCAAAGACAGTTTGATCTTCTTCATCACTTAATTTGATAAAGTACTTTGTAATGCGATTAGTATATGTCATTCTATTGGTCTGTATACTCTTCCTTGAGATCGAGTTCTCTCCAAGTGAACCATGGATGATTTAGTTTGATAAAGCATTGTAACATGATTAGTATATGCCATTCTATTGATTTGTATACTCTTCCTTGAGATCGAGTACTCTCCAAGTGAACCATGGATGATTTAGTATGATAAAGTACTTTGTAATGTGATTAGTATATGCCATTCTATTGATTTGTATGCTCTTCCTTGAGATCAAGTTCTCTCCAAGTGAAACATGGATGATTTAGTTTGATAAAGTACTTTGTAATGCGATTAGTATATGCCATTCTGTTGATTTGTATACTCTTCCTTGAGATTTCTCCAAGTGAACCATGGATTATTTAGTTTGATAAAGTACTTTGTAATGCGATTAGTATATGCCATTCTATTGATTTGTATACTCTTCCTTGAGATCGAGTTCTCTCCAAGCGAACCATGGATGATTGTGATTACTTTCAATAGGTCATCTTTCAATATGCCTTAGGGTGCGATATCCTTTGTTGTTTAGGTCTTGATTGAGGATAGGCTGTACTCATTGGAGTCTCTACTGCTAATCCACTGATCCAATCTTCATATAATTTGTCACCTTTCCCAACATGTCAATCAACTAGATATTAATCAACAAGAATGTTAAGGTAGTTTCTTTCCAAATGATTAAGGCATTCTCAATTTTTGTTTGGGAATTCTTACCAAATCCTTGACTAAGTTTGGGGCTAAATATTTATCTTTTATGATATGCACCCATAAACTTGAACCTTGTAAAAGTCTCCAAACATTTTTTTGCAACTAGTGCCTTCAAGAACAAGGTGATGTTCTTGAGGCCTCATACTCTTGATTTTGGGATTGCATTTTTTTCGAGAGACCCCTACAAGTCCTCTCTCTCTCTCTCTCTCTCTCTCTCTCTCTCCACCAAATGATGTAAAATAAGTGTGTAATCCACTCTATGGCACCTTTCAAAACCCAAGTGAGGGACATCCAGTACATTGGGATGGCCTCGAGGATTAATTTAGCTAGTACTAATTTTCCTTCTTGATAGAACCATCAATTGCACCCAGTATTTATCTTTGTTTTTATCTTTGCAATTAACCAGTGCTAGTCACATTTAAGGTAAAGATTAGCCATTAAATGGAAACTTGGGTATTTGAAACCAACATCAAAGTCTTATCACATGACAGGGAAAATGATGAAAGAGATGGAGTTTTTAGCCTTCAAAGGACCCTAGAAAGAAATCATTGATTTGTTCAAATTGATATTTATGGTAGTGGCTCCATAGAAGATATTGATGATCTCTTTTATCTTATCAACCATCCTTCTAGTGTCATCACAAAAACAAAGAAGTCATCTATAAATAGCAAATTAGAAATTTTGTAAGAGTTGTCTATGAGAATACTTTTGAAGTTGCCACTTGCTAAGGATGCCTTCAAGGATTCGCTGAGTCCTTCCGCTACCAGAAGGAAGAGAAGTGGGGATAATGGGAATTTGTGCCTAATCCCTCTCTTTGGTGTGAAGAAATGAGAAGTGATTCCATTTATTAGAATTGCAAAAGAGATTGAACTTATACAACTCATGACCCACATGACAAATTGATGGTTGAGTCCAAGGTGGATGAGAATTAGGTAAACAAATTCCAACTCACCATATTGAAGGTTTTGGAATGGTCTACTTTTACATGCATTGTCCTTAATTTTTTTTTGTATTGATTGAATGAAGACCTTCTTAAGAAACCCCTACTATTTGTGGATTTGTCAACCTTCCAAGAATCCAAAGTGCATAGGAGAGATTTGGAAAAGGAAGGACCTCTTTCACCCATTCCTTATATAATCTTTGAAGTTATTTTGAAAATGCAATTGCATAAGGAAAGAGGGTGGAAGTTGGTATGACATTGCTTTAGGAATTAATTTTATGAAGGTGATATTGAAGGTTGCCAAGGTTTTCCCCATGGTTCTTATGGCCTTTATGGCTATTTTAAGGCTTTCCTTTTTATAATCAGAATAACTAAGAAATAACTCCATAAGAAGGCCATTTAGCTCAAGGCTTTTGTCCTTTTGGAAGTTTTGAAGGGTTTTGATCGGCGCTTATTTCCCTTCCTGTACCATAAGGGCTTGATTAACCTTTGGATCAATGAATCTCGGAGAGTAGCTAGATAATATGATAGTTGCTCAAGAATCATTATTGAATAGGTTTTGAAAATACTTTACCCCTTATAGAAGTTATTTTAGAGAATTTTGTTTCCTATGATCCATCCTCTTTAGTTAGTAGGGAATTTTGAGGTCCAAAATGGGCCTTCTAAGGAAAATATAAAATAATAGTAAAAATGAAATAGGAGTTATGAATTTTTAAAGAAAAAATTATTTTTTAATCATATTTTGTACTTATCTTCTTATATGTTTATTCAAGTTTCAAGTGTGGGCACTCATTGGATTCAAAATTAGATTTTACATCCAACGAGTAACTACTCAACATACTTTGAGTAGACCCACTCTGAGGAAAAATGAAAATACATGGACAAAAATATGTATCTTTGCAAGTAACATGTTTTTTTCATGTATTTTAGTTTTTCTCCTTGTGGATCTACTCGGAACTATGTAGTGTGTACTCATTGGATGAGGAATTTAATTATACACCCAACAAGTGGCCACACTTGAAATTTGAATAAACCTATAAGGAATAAATTGAAAATGTGATTAAAAAAATAGTTTTTTCTTTATCATCGAAAAGTATTTACCCCTAAGGATGACACCATCATATTGAAAACTATTGTTTCTTTTAAAGGTGATTTTGTTAGTACATTTTTCATTTTGAGACCCATTTTTTACCTCAAAATTCCCTAATGTTATGTTTTTTCTATGGTTGGTAAATTTGTGAAAAAATTGTGTATCATTGTCACTATTGAAAAATGTAACTAATTTCGGTCTTCATAATTGTTGTACTCGTTTCAATATGTATCCTATGTAACAAACAAGAAAAGAAAAGAAAAAATTATTGATGTAGGTGCATAGACCAAACACAAGATGTGAGAGTTTAGAGAAGAGCTTACCAATGTGATGGGATGACCAGATGGTAATGCTGGGAGGAGTTTTTAAATGTTTTGTAAAAAACTGTAAATATTTACATCAGGGAGTGAGTTTTGTTTTTAGAATAAGTTGGAGGAGTTATTTTGTAATTAGTTTTATTTTCCCTTATTGTGTGGAGAAGGGGAAATGATTCACACTTTGTGACTCTTGGTTGTCATAATTTGTTCATTTTGGGAAAAAAAATATTGGGAAGAAGAGACGGGGAGAAGCTCCAGAGAGAGGAAAAGAGAGAAGGAGAGAAGATAGGAACTTGTTGTTTCTCTATGTAACTACAGTTCTGAAGTTTATAAACACTTGTACTTTCCCATCTGTGTGATCCAGAAGGTAATTTTGTGTGAATGGCGTAATAAACAACAATTTCGGTTGTAAGTTTTGTGATTGTTAAATGAATTGAAACCCTATGGTTACATTGAATTAATTTATGTTGTGGGTTGTTATTAACTCATAATTTATTCCTTTGTTTTTGGTCATTTTGAGAACTTGTAGCTTGTTAGAACGATTTACATTAAAATTTTGAATAGTGTGGCTTCAATTCTTGTGATAATCTGTGTCTTTTGGGATGCCTGTTGTATCAGTCTTAAGGTTTCTAGAAGGAATGTGTTGTTGTGCTCTGGAATAGTGATTCCCTGGTATTTATAGTGATTTGAGTGTTGTTACAAAGGCAAATTTATTATGGTGTTACAAACCCCATTGAAGAAAGGCAAGTAAAATCATTCCTTGTGTCAAGGAGCAAGTTAGGGACGTTGGGAGTCGACATAGGAAAAGAGTCAAGTCGTTTCATCTTCCCCAAAATCGTAATACATAATTTTAGTGGGCGCTATGAAATCATTTTGTAGCAACTAATAAAATAAAATAAAAAATTGAAATATTGCGTGTCAGTTTGAAATCCCCTTTTGGCCTCCTTTCGTATTGCCCATTTGTGCGTGTGTTTTATATTGTTTGGCATTGAATATGTGAAGGGGTTGAATCCATTGTTATATGGATGGGTTAGATTGGTTATATTAGCATCGGTGTGAATTGGCTGCCATCAAGTGGTATCAGAGCCTGAATGCTCTTTAGTGATAATATTAGAACAACTCAGCAAGCAAGCAAAGTTTTGTAGATGAAATTTGTAGCATAGAGCAGAATTAGATCTAATTAATCTAATTGAGTGACTGCAGAATCAAAATTTGAAATAAAGGAAATCAATAAAGTTCAAAGTTCGCAGCAGAATCATGGAGCAAAATCATATTTGAAAATATGATTGAGGTAACTTATTTTGCTTTAATTCTTATTGAATTTGAAGATTGATTATTGCATGATGGAATTTGGAGTAGATCAGATTTGTTTTGAAGATAACAAAAATTTATGAGTGAAAGACAGTAGAATATTGCAACATTGAAGGTAGAGTGAGCAAAGAAGAGTGTAACATCATTGATGCATGCATGTTCCACAGAGATTTGGACAGTAAGGTAATAGTCTGTTGTTAATTAATTAATAATTATAAGTAGCAAAAATGAGGATGTTTACAGTTGATGACTATAGCGAAGAACAAAGAGTTCTTGATGATGATGGTAAAGAACCTTGTAGCAGAGATGGAGGACCATCAAAGTTTTCAAAGAAGAATGGTGAGAAGTTGAATGTAGAAGCTAGAAGAGCAGAGAGTTCTCAGATGAAGATTCCAGAGGAACGAGTCAATAGAAATACCAAGAGAAGACTAGGCATGGAAGAGCTTAGTATGGTATTTACAAATAGGTCAATGGATCCAGCTTGTTGCAGTGGCTTGTTTGCAACTCATGGTGAGCAGGGAGAAGCTCATAGAAGAAGGATATTTGTGACTACTGAGAGTCATAGTAAAGGTTTAGAGAGAAGCCATAGTATAACAAGTCAGGACAAACTTGATAGAGAAATAGCTGAAATTAAATTACAACTAGAGATGATGAGAGGATTCCTATGGAAAGATGAGGAGGACCAGCATTACAGATAGACTCTCCAGAAGAAAGTAAAATGGAATTTATTGCAGGTGAAGCAAAGATAGAGATCAAATGCTCTGCTGATGGCTAAACTCAAGGATTTTGAATAGAAGATAAATTCTCATTTGGAGGAAAAACTCAAAGGAGTTAAGCTACAGCAAAGGACAATTGTTGAAGAAGAAGTTATTTGTGAACTTAAACAAGGAGTAAACCTTGAAGAGAGAGAGAATGATAATGTTAAAAGGAGACTAGCTAAAAGTCTCATGGGCCATTTGGAAAGTGAAGACCAGCATGAAGAAAATGTTGATGAAAGACTAGTTGAGAGTCTCACAAGCCATGTGGGCAATCAACATATGATGGCCAAGGTGTTAATGGAGGATACAGGCCATGATGATTTTGATTTTAAAAAGTGGTGTATGAATGTAAGATTTGTTTTAGATGAAGGACAGAGCATGATTTTGTTATGTGTAGAGAGGAGGAACGGTCACTAAGTATTGTTATATAGGTTGGAAGGAAGATAGAGGATAGTCAAGATGAGGATTATGTTCCATGGGAAAATATAGTCATGGAAGAAAAACCTAAGGTCGAAGAACAAATGTGTGTGGATATTAATGATGAATTTAGTACAATAAAGGAAGGAGGATCCAACAGTGATGAAGATTTGATGGGCAACTTAGAATTTTTAGCGTTGCATGAGGGAGAGATGCTAGAAGCAACAAAGGAGACTTCAAGGTATCATATTTTAAAACATATAATTGGTTTGTGTATGCAGATGTGCAGGAAACAAGGAAATGGCTTGGAAATACTTCAATTAATGAAGTACAAGAACCATTGGGAGAGGACTTGCAAGATTGTAGAGGGGTAAGCATGGAAAATATTGCAGCAAAACTGAAAGTTTTAGAAAATTTGTTGAACAATCCAATGACAAAGAGTATAGCGAATTTATACAGTCCAAGAGATGATAAGGACAAGTTTCCCATAGAAAAAATGCAATAACAAGGAGACAACAATGATGATGAGTTCTAGCAAAAAATACAGAGAGTGGTGAAAGCAAATCCAGGCAATTGGTATCCTGATGATTTAGTGGAGGATAACAATGAATTTCATCTAAGAAATAATTGTTTGTGCTAGCTAGAGGATAGGTTGGATATGGAAATAGAGAGAATAAGGAAGATGATGTTGAAGAAGCCTCAGTGGAAGAGGTATGCAGGGCAGAGAAGAATAAAGGACATCATATTGCAGATGGTAGAGAAAGTTTTCGTCAGCAAAGAAGGAGGAAGACTATAACATATAACACGGAAATTGGAAGGATGAAGAAGAAAACAGTAGAGCAATGACATGACAAGGAGAAGGACCAACTACAATATAAAGCTTGGAATCGAGGAAAATTCACTTCATCGATGCATGGTCAGGAGACCATGAATTTTTTTTCACCTTTGGAGTGTGATGTAGGTGCATAAACCGAGCAAAAGATGTGATATTTTGGACAAGAGCTCACCAATGTGATGGGATGGCCACATGGTAATGCTAGGAGAAATTTTTAAATGTTTTTTAAGAAATTGTAAATATCTACATTAGGGAGCGAGTTTTATTTTTAGAGTAAGTTGGAGGAGTTATTTTCTAATTAGTTTCAATTTCCCTTATTTAGTGGAGAAGGGGAAATTATTCACACTTTGTGACTTTTAGTTGTCATAGTTCATTCCTTTTGGGAAACAATTAAAAAAATAATGTTTGGGAAGAGGAGAGGGGGAGAAGCTCTAGAGAAAGGAGAAGAGAGAAGGAGAGAAGAGAGGAACTTGTGCAGACACCTGTACTTTCCCGTCGATGTGATACAGAAGGTAATTCTACGTGAATATCATAATAAACAACAATTTGGTTTGTAAGTGTTGTGATTGTTAAATGAATTGAAACATTGTGGTTACACTGAATAATTTTTTGTTGTGAAATGTTATTAATTCATTATTTATTCATGTGTGTTTAGTCATTTTGAGAACATGTAGCTTGTTGGACCAATTTATATTAAAAATATGAACATTGTGGCTTCAATCCTTGTGATAATCTATGTCTTTTGGGATTCTTGTTGTATCAATATTAAAGCATGTAGAAGGAATATGTTTTTGTGCTTTGGAATAGTGATTCCCTGGTATTTACAATGATTTGAGTGTCATTACAAAGATAAAATACCATGTTTGGAATTCTAGAAAAAAAAACCTCTTTGACTGGTTTTCGATTAGCAAATTTGTTATGGTGTTGCAAACCCCAGTGAAGAAAGGAAAGAGAAATTGTTCCATGTGTTAAGGAGCAAGTTAGGGACATTGGGAGTCAACCTCGGAAAAGAGTCTACTCATTTCATCTTCCTCGAAACCACAATACATCATTCTAATAGACACTAAAAAATCATTTAGTAGCGAAAGAATGGTAAATTGGAAAACAGGCACTATGAAATCATTTCATAGTGATTGATAAAAAAAATAAGTTTTGAAAGATTGTGTGTTTCCATGGACTTTGTTGGGGGATTGCCTAAATCTCGAAAAGGTCATGACTATTTATATGTTATTGTGGATAGGTTCAACAAAATGTGTATTTCAATACCTTGTAACAAGCAGATTACAGTTGAACAAACAACGAAATTGTTCTTTTAGCATGTCTAGGTGCATTTTGGGTTACCCACTTCCATAGTATCTGATCGAGATTCCCACTTTGTTGGGAAATTTTGGTCAAGTCTGTGGGAATTGATGGACACCAGACTGAAGAAGAGCACAACCTTTCATACGCAAGCAGATGGCCAAATAGAGGTGGTCAACAGGACAGTGATCCAGTTGCTCAGGGGTTATTGTAGCAAGCATCCCAAGCTTTGGGATGAACATTTATGTTATGTGCAACATGCTTACAACCGTGCTAAGCATTCTTCTACACATAGGTCTCCTTTTGAGACTTGTTTTGGCTTTATACCAAGGTCTCCCTTGGATTTTGTCTTTGAAAAGGACATAGCGATTGATGGACATAGCAATGTGGACAAAGCAACCAGGTTCATTGAACAGATCCAATAAATTCACTAGGCAGTGCAAGAATAGCTGGAAAAGAGCCAAGCCAAGTACAAGGCAAGGCATGATAAGCATCAGATGGAGCATAGCTGCCAAGTTGGTGATCAAGTCTGGTTGTATATCAGTAAAGACAGAATGCAAGGTGAAGGAAAGAAGTTGAAGCCAATAAGGTATGGGCCTTTCAAGGTACTTGAGAAAATTGGTGAGAATGCTTTCTGCCTTAATTTGCTAGCTTACATGATCTATTCAGTGGTAAATGCAGAAAATTTAAGACTGTTTGAACCTTCATTAATTGAAGATCCCGAAGAGCAAATTCAATTGCCTTCTGATGATGATTTGTTACCTGAATATCTCAATGAGTTGCAGGAAAATACATTTTTGGACAGGAAGGTGAGAACCACGTGCAGAGGGGATGTTGAGTACCTAATAATTGGACGCAAAGGTTCAAAACCCAGCAGTGCAAAATGGATAGAGATTGGACAAGTGAGGGAGATGTATCTTCACTTGAGCGATGCTTGAAAACCAACTTTTGGTGGTCCAAAATCCTTTTTCAGTGGGAAGGCATGATCCAAAATGGATCCAAAACACTCTCTAAAGCCTTGAAATCTTCTTAAAATCGTTTAAAACCAAAACAATCGCATGAGCGGAACCTTCAAAAACAAGGAAAACACTATCGGCAGCCAAAATTATGAAGAAACAGTGAAAAAATGGGTTATCAGCAACTTTGCACAGTAGCCGTCAGATATGGCCGATCAACGGTCCAGATATGATCGGAGAATCGCAATCGACAATGGCAATCGACGGATATCGATGGAGACCATATGTATGTTGCGATAACAATACGGCGAGGTCAATGAGGACCGTCGATCAAGCACGCAGATCGACGGCCCACGTTGCACCACCATATCACATCGACAGATTTCAATAGCAGCACTCACCATGACCCGGGGCCCATGTGACTTGCGACTGCGACAAGTCGCATCGCAAAGTCGCATTGGAGCCATACAGAAGGGCGGACATATGTATATATATATAGGCGATAGCCGGACCCGATAGAATTACAAAACGATATGCTATAAAGTTTCGGATCCGTCGATTGGCAATTTTAATGTAATTCTGTGTATTTCGAAATACAAAGAAACAATGCCGATGCGATAAAACTCGAACCCGAAGGGGTTCGGGAATGAAAATGTATATTGTTTCAAGTCCAGAGGAAGCCATTTTTACGTTATTTTCACAGTTTTAACGTATTTTTTTAAATACAAAGGAACAGGCCATTGCAATATGCGACAGCGACTTGTGGGTGGACCCGATAGGAGTATAGACTGGATTTGAGGACTTTTGAAGTCCGATACATAGTGTTTTGGCAGATTTTCTCAGTTTCGAATATATTTCTCTGTGTTAATAGAGAGTGGCTATTTCAGGGGTTCCAAAGGCCCAAGGCACTCTTATGTTGCAGAATAGGTGGCCACCTCCCCTTTATGCATTATGCAATGATTGTGTAACGCTAGAAGGGGGATACGAGCGGGCAGAGGCTAGGAGACAGAAAGCCGAGAAGGAGAAATGAATAGGCAACCCAGATTGGTTTTAAACTTTTAAAGTCATAGACAGAGAGCAAATAGAGGGAGCAGTATTGAAGGCAGTGCCAAGATAGAGAGCAAAGACAGAGACAGAGAGTGATTAAGAGAGTTTGTGTACTCAGAGAAGCTTGAGAGGTTCAAGCAAACTCTTGCTGTTGTATCTGTTGTGTGTTGAGACTCAAGTTGAGCTCACACTATTGTAAAACTCTATTCTGAAGACATAATAGAGAGGCCACCATTGAAGGCTGGACCAGGAGATGTAGCCCAGGAGTGTTGGGTGAACTCCATATTAAATTTGTTGTGTTTATGTGTGTTAGTCTATTATGCTTCTTTACTACTTCCTTGTCTGTGTATTTCGCAATCTTATCGATCCATTGCATAAAATAACATAGGCAAATCCATGCACATAAGTCTATAATACCTTAATAAATGTCTTAGATCTCATTATCAGATCACCCACTCTACCTAGAAAGTTCAATCTTTTGATTTTTGTTACTATAATAGTCACTAGAAGAGTGTCATGTTTGTTTTTTCATATTTTTTGCAACCTCAGTACCTATATATATTTTTTCAACTCTATACAATTTTCCCTTGAAATTTGTGTGCAAGTCTCTACTAATTCCCTACATGATTGTACGATTTCATGCATATTTTCAATTCATTGGTTATGTTCAAAGTGTTTTAAGTTGTTCTACCGATTTAGAAAGATTTGTCGATTTTTTGATGCGATGTTACTAAGTTTTTAGGAGGGAATTATAGCTTTGGCAAGAAATATCTCCATTTCTATTATTAACCACTTTTAGCGTTCTTTATTCTTGGTTGACATGTTTAATTGTTATCAAAATAATTAGTTGTAGTACTTGTCATTAGAATAAAACCATCCCTATCACTAATCATTAGAATAAAACCATCCCTATCACTAATCATATTCATGAGTGATGAATACATATTTTATGTAAGATTGAATTTTGAGGCCACATCCTCTTAGATTAGTTTTTGGAGTCCCTTCTTGTTGTCATTATTAAAGACATGGCTACTTTAACACACCTTGTACCACCCATAGACCACAATACAGGTGAAATAAGGGTGTTACTATGATGACCTAACCTCCAAAGTATAGTTATGGAAATGGGGTCTAATTTTTTTGACTTTTCTCAAACTCTTCAAAACCCAAAATGATCTTCGCCATTACATTCATCTCAATGAGACCTTTCATGCGATATAAAATTTACTTCAATCTGACACCCAAATCAAAATATATGTCCAATTAAATAACAACCATTAATTCACTGCCTCAGACCAAGCCCCACCATCTGGCACCCATGTGGACCCCACATTGTGCCCACGTGGCACGTTAACTTATTTCCATGCCAACCTCACATGGTTGCCACCATGGCTTTTCCACATCACCACATGCGGAAACCATTTCCTTAACATAACATACGCATGAGTATACAAGAAAATCTCCCCCTTGGCCTTATATATATATATATATATATATATATATATATATATATATATATATATATATATATATATATATATATATATAGATATATGTCTCGGGTAAGCGGGACGAGAATCCCCTCCCACGTTAACTGATGGCAATGGTTCTCCATACCAGGACATACATCTCAATGATTCATGTGATTTCCCTTTGCCAATACACTGGGGTGATATCATTTTTTATCGCCATGGTGATGTCTGCCAATATCACACCCTCCATGTGGTCTCCTCTGGGAGTGCCATGTGCCCTACCACAAGGGAACCATGTCACCCTCCTTCTGTGTCATAAGCCACATTGGTCATGGGCCTCGCCATTCTCTTTCTCCTTTGTAACAATTAAATTTTACGTTGTGAATGAAATCGAGGTCCCTTTGCCTTGTTACAGAGAGTGTTATCTAGATGGTCACACCATGCCACATTGTCCTGGGAGTTCCTCTTTGATCTCCCTTTAAAAACTATGGGGTACAATCTCTGGGGTCATCCAAAAACATGAACACCTTCACGACCATCAACGACCTTGATCTATTCTGGTTACATTCTTGGTCACAATGCCCATGTATAGTGATTAATAAAGCTTAATTTCATTCCTTCAAGATCTCGAGTCTCCCAATCCCGCACGTCATGAGTATGATTACTCATTTAACTAGCCTTTTCCAAGGCTCACGACATATAACATAAAAGAAATATATATATTGGTTCACTCGAGCTATTCCTCCTAAGCTTGGCATAGACTTTGCTTGCACTTAACTTCTTATAATTTATGTATATACACATGTATATATGCCTGTGCATATGTACATATGTGCACCTCTCTATATATTCTGAGCTTATGTAGCTTTGAACCTACCTTGAAACACATTTCTATATACATATACTTTTACATGAAGCAGTCCTGCCACCTCCATGGCTTAGCCATGACTCAGCCCCTACTCAATATTAATATGTATGTGTGTGTATGTAGTGTACACACAATGCAACCCTCCAGGGTTATATTATCTCGACTGTGTATATATATCTAGATAACACACACACACATACACACTCGCAATTGAGATAATATAACCCTGGAGGGCTGCATTGTTCGTAAGTTACATACGAACAAATATGTATTAATATTGAGCATGAGCTAAGTCATGGCTAAGCCTAGGAGGGGCAAGATTGTTTCATACATACATACATACATACATACATACATACATACATACATACATACATACATACATACATACATACATACATACATACATACATATATATATATATATATATATATATATATATATATATATATATATATAGATACGCACACACAACTAATATAATCTAACCTTGGAGGGTCGTGTTTTGCGTATGCTACATAAAAGCACATATGTATTAATATTGAGTAGGGACCGAGTCATGGCTAAGCCAAGGAGGGGTGTGACTGCTTCATGTAAAATTATACATATATAGATATGTGTTTCTAAGCCAGGTCGAAGCTACATAAGCTCAAAAGAGATAGCGAAGTGCACATATGTAGATATGCACACACACACACACATATCCCAAGGCTATCCCTCTCGAGCTTTATATCGTCTTTGCCCAACCTGTTAAAGTATATATGTATATAAATATAGAGATTATAACCAAGCTATTCTCCCTGAGTGTAAGTGTATGTGTCAACTTATCCTAGCCATGTTTATACATTTATATGAACACACTGTATTCCAGATCTTATAAATTTTAAACCAAGAGTTGATAGGCAAAACATTACACAAAACAATGATTTATCCATCTCTCAATACATGGGAAACATAGAAAATATTCCAAATCAAACAACAATAGCTAGATCATATAACCATTTCATATAATCCATTCAATCTGAAATTTATGCTTAGAATAACACAGGAATTTAATTTGTTCCAAAATCATGCAAGAAATCCACATTTCTCATTTACACAAGAATCATCATTCCTCAGCATTAGTCAATCCATTATTTATCAAGATATTGACTAGTAGATAACATTCAGAGCATAGTAACATAATATCATGAGAGACACTTATATTTTATAGTTTGAAACTAACAAATAAGGTTTGAACTGCAATTCTCCACCCAACCTTAGATTGGCCTGCATTGCGGTCTTTCTTGTAACCAATCTCCCCGAGCTAGATTCCAGAGGTCAAGGAGGATTGATTAAAGGAGTAAAAATAACGCCCCTAGCTGAAACAAGGTCTCCAAAGGCCAACACACCTTTACCCACCAGCTAGTCAGGAGTCGACCATAGTGAATAAGAAGCTACTTCCCTCAGACTCTCTCACAATCTCGAGTTGCTACCTAAAGAGAATTTTATATCGGTTAGCATCATCATAGAGATTCTTTATGAGAAAAAAGAGTGACAACTTGACTACAAGAAAAGAGTTCCAGTATAGCATGGGAAGGTTCATCAATTAGATAAGTTGTTATAGGAGCATAAAGACCACTTCTCATGTGGTTCCATAGTGAGATCAAGTACTAACATTATCAGTCATGGTGGCTCATTAGAACCACAAGCACTTGAGTGTCCCTCTCCTATCCAACAAGTTCATTAGTCCCCAAGCTTCCCAGTGGGTTCATCAACCCTTAAGCAAGCCTCTTTGTGGGTTCATTAGTCTTCATGCAATCCACTGCTCTGAATTTTTTCTCAGCCAGCAAGCCCTCTTGATTTTCTTCAGTTGTGTCACTACCAGAGTGAAATATCTATCTACATTTTCATGCTTTCATCTATTCTCTCCTCTTTTCCAAACCCCCCTATGCTCGTTGTCTCTTCTCTTTTGGTCTGTTCGACCTTTCCTTATTGACCACTCATGTGCTGCCACCTTTAGCACTTCTCATCCCCCATACAGGTGCAATTAAATTTGTTTCTTGTCTCCTGTACAGTTGTCCAGGGTGGATTTTTTGCTTTGGCCAGTGCATCCCATTCCCCATCAATTTTTTTCCTCTTTTACTTATGGATTTTCCCATGAGGATCATGGATCGTACTTTGTCCTCCTACTAAATTTAAAACGTTATTAGCCCAATTAAACCACCAGTCATCCCATTAAGGCAAGCATGCCAACTTCCACCACTGACATTAATTTATCTCAGCCTCAAGTATCCTCCCCCCAAGCTCTGGAATCCGTGTCCCAATTCTCAAGAATTTTTAATTTCAAATGAAATAGTTTAAGATTTATACAATAGAGGTTTAAATAGGGGTTGTCACAAACCCCACCCCCTTGGAGGAGCACTGTCCTAAATGTTTTACATCTGAATACAATGGAAAGATATGCTTTAAACCAACCACAAACCGTTTGGAGCTTTATACACATAACTTTGTATAGTCATTTACAATTTATTTACATTTGCTTCAACCAACAAAGAAAAATGGATATGCTACCCACATTTGGTCAACCATCTCCCATGTTGCTTCCTTGGGCCTAAAGTGCTTCAACTACACCTTGAATTGCTCAATTACTCGATTCTGGAGCATGATCTGCCTCCAGTCTAGGATGCATAGAGGTTCTGACTAGAACTCTCCCTTTGGCTCTACCCGTAGCATAAACCAATCAATTACATGATTTTCATCTGGTACATATCTTTTAAGAAAAGAGACATGGAAAACATCATGAAAATTTACTAATGGTGGTAAGGCCAACCTATAGGCCACTGGACCTGTCCTTTCAAGCACTTTAAATGTTCCACAAAAACGTGGTGCCTTCTTGGCACATGACCCCATTTTCAAAGAGTTTTCCTTGGGCCTAAATTTAAAATACACACACTCTCCAACTTTGAACTCTTTATGCACTCTATGCTAGTCTACATAGCACTTCTACCTATCTTGAGCCACCTTAAAGTTCTGTTTGATAGCCATAATTTGTTCTTCCATTTCTTTTAATGTATCAGGCCCAATGAGGACCCTATTCACTAGATCATTCTAGTTGATAGGAGTATTGCAACTCCTCCCATAAAGTGCTTCAAATGGGCTCATCTTTAGCCATTCTTCGTACCCATTGTTGTATGCAAACTCCACAAGTAGAAGATGTCCATCCCACTTCCTTGGATAGTGCATTACATACAATTTCAACATGTCCTCAAGGATTCTATTTGTCATCTTGGCTTTCCCATTAATTTGTGGACGGTAAGCTGGCTAAAAGCAAGCTCTATCGGCAAGCCCATGAATAATTCCTTCCAAAAACTTAAAGTAAATTTGGCATCTCTATTCGAGATAATATTCTTGGGAACTCTATGTAATGTTACGATATCCTTTATAAAAACTTGAGCCACCTCACTTGTTGAATTAGTGGATATGATAGCTACAAATTGAACCACCTTGCTCAACTTTTAAATCACAACCATAATTGCATCGTGTTGTTTGGAAGTATTTTGCAGACCTATAATAAAATCCATGGAAATCACTTCCCATTTCCATTGCAGAATAGGAATAGGCCACAACAAACTAACTAGGTGCCTGCACTCTGACTTTACTTGCTGGCATATTATGCATTTAGAAATAAATCAACCACTTCTCTTTTTAAATCAGGCCAATAGTAAAAATTCTTGATGGCCATTAGAGTGTTTTAGTAACCTGGGTGGCCAGATTATGGTTTTGCATGAAACTATTTTAATATGAGCTTCTTTAGATTGTTGTCATTTGGTACATAGATTCTATTTTTTAGTCTACTCAACCCATTCTCTGTTACGAAATATTCCATGTCTCTTTCACTTCTGGGCTCTTGCTATAGATTTTCCTTGAATTGCTGATATTTTTCATCATGTTGCCCTACATTTTTAATTCTTTTTTCAAGATTGGTTCCATAAGAACTTATAGCTGCTACATGGCACATTTGCACACTTATGCTAAGTGCATCAACAATTTGATTTTCCTTGCATTTAAGGTATTTAATTTCGAAATCAATCTCACCTAGTGTGGCCAACCATCTGGTTTGTTTGGAATTTAATTTAGGTTGATCAAACAAATATTTTATCCTACCATGATCAATTCTTAAGGTGAATCTCCTACCAGGTAGATGATTCCTCCACATTTGTAATGCGTGAATGATGGCAACCAACTCCAAATCATGAGTTACATAGTTCTGCTCATGTTCACTTAAATTTATTGATTCATAGCACACCACTTGGCCTTCCTGCATCAAGGGTCCACCAAATACCTCTTTGCAAGAATTTTGGCAAACTGTGAAGTCTTTGTCTGGGTCTGCTCTTCTTAATACTAGTGAATTAGTAAGCAATTGCTTCAATTGATCAAAGCTTCCAACACATTCAACTGTCCATTCAAACTTCTTTCCATTCTTTTGTAATGTTGTGATTGGATGACCAATCTTGCATAAATTCTTAATGAATATCCTATAATATCCTACCAAACCCATAAAGGATCTAATCTTAGGCACACTCCTTGGTGTTGGCCACTCCATGATGGCCTTAATCTTCTCTAGGTCAAAAAATACTCCCTCCTTTGAGACAATGTGTCCCAATTAATGGATTTGTGACTAAAAGAAGCCACACTTGCCAAAATTTACATAAAGATTGTGTTCTCTCAGTAGCTGTAGTACTGAAACTAGATGCTCTTCATGCTCCTCCTTTGTCTTTGAATATACCAATATATCATTAACAAATACCACTACAAATTTATCCAGGTAAGGGAACATCACTTTGTTCATCAAGCACCTAAAAGTTTCTAGTGCATTAGTAAGCCCAAAGGGAACTACCACGAACTCATAATGCCCATACCTCATCCAAATGTTTTCTTATGGATGTCTTCATCTTTAATGCATATTTGGTGATAGTATGATCTTAAATTGATCTTGGAGAAGATTTTTGCTCCCTTAAATTGGTCAAATAGGTCATCGATCCGTGGCAAGGGGTATCTATTATTAATGGTGAATGTATTCAGTTGGCTATAATTGATGCACAACCTAAGTGTGCCATCCTTCTTCTTCACGAATAAGACTAGTGCTCCCCATGGAGACACACTTGGCCTTATGTAGCCCTTGTCCAACATCTCTTTGAGTTGTAGCTTCAACTCAATTAACTTTAGAGTGCTCATTCTATATGGAGCGTTGGACACTGAAGCTGCCCCTAGAAGTATTTTAATGGAGAAATCCACTTCTCTTTGAGGAGGAAAACCTGGTATCTCTTTAGGAAATACATCTTGAAACTAGTTTAAGATGGGATATGTTAATAAAGTATCATGGTCATTGTCCTCAGCATTGTTGTTAGCTTCAACACTACTGCTAACTTGAAAAACGAATAATATGCACCCCTTCTTGCAACTCCTTTTCGCTTGCATGGCCATAATTAGCCTTACTGACGTGGGTTTTAATTTCCGTTGCAATATTCTACTCTCCTTGGTCTGATCAAGGCATTCGATGAATTTTTCATAACAATCCACTTTTATGTGATGCATGAACAACCAATCCATTCCCAATAGCAAGTCATATACCCTTAGTGGAAATATATTAAAATTTGCAGCCATTGGCATGCCACATAACTCAAATGGGCATGCTTTCACCCAATACTTGACTGTCCTTTTTGTCCTTGTGGCCAATTGGACCAACCATGATTCTTCATGTGATTCTTTGGCCATTTAACATTGCTCAATGATTTCTGGGCTAATATAGCTATAATTTGAGCTTTGGTTAATTAAAATGGAAACAATCTGGTCACAAATATTACCTTCCATCTTGATTACGGAAGCCTGGTGATCGACCTACCTGCTGTCCATCACTACATAAATTTAGGGTAAGCTCTGAGCCACCTCTTGAACTGTCTTGGCCTCTTGGACATTGTACAACTTTGAGCCATTACTTTTATGTTGTGGAAAATCCCTCTGAGGTATTTTTCCCCACAAGTACAACATTTCTATGGTCCTTCACTATAGCTCTTGGCATTATCTCTTGCGATATGAGTTGTTCAACTTTTATTAACATAGTTAAATTTTTGTTGGCGTTAGCATTGGTTGGATGGGTTTGCATTTTCCATTTTATTTGTAGCTTGTGGCCTCCACTCCTGCTTATGCCCATTTCCTATGTATTTAAGACCACCCTCACCTTTTAGTTGCTCTTGAACTCTAGCCTACACTTATATTGCTTGTGACCATGCTTTAGATTCCTAACTGTGTCCGCCAAGGTCTGTGGCTCATCAAATTTGATTACATCTTTGAATTATTGTGGCAACCCACTGAAAAATCTTTGAAATTTTTGCTTTTCCTACTTGAGGTAAGGAACATATTGCAACAACTCCAAGAATTTAGTAATATACTCTTTATCATACATTTTCCCCATTTTGAGTTCATAGAACCCCTTGTCCTTGCTTTCAAAATACCTTTCGAACATATA
Organism: Pinus tabuliformis; assembly: GCA_031772625.1. NCBI lineage: Eukaryota > Viridiplantae > Streptophyta > Pinopsida > Pinales > Pinaceae > Pinus > Pinus tabuliformis. Next base: position 1,410,612,828 of record CM062816.1, on the reverse strand, counting down.
TTTATCTCTTAAGTACCCCTCAAACTATTTCCATGACAACTCCTCTTCTCTCATGTATTTCAAATTATTTATATCCTCCACTAGATATCATCCTTACCATTCAAGATGAAGGTAGCCACCTTTGCTTTCATGTTCTCGAAGTAGTTATGGACTATGAAGAAATTATTCATTCCAAGAAGCCATGTTTCAACATCTTCTGCCTTCTCTACCTTGCCATCAAAGATAGGAGGTTTGACCTTCTTGAATTCTTCTTATACATTTTATTTTTCACTCCTTTTGTCATGATGATGATGATGTCTACGAACATCACCATATTGCTACCCATGGTGGTTTGTCCTCTTCTCTAGAGTATCCAAAAGAGTACCTCCTTTCAATGTATCTTCGTTTGTCAAACCATGCCTCTTTTTGGATCTATTATTATCTGCTTTGTTTGTTACTTCTTCTTGTTCTAAGGGGCTCTACCTATCTCTATGGATAGATCCCAACTCATGCTGCACATCATAATAATAAAATAAAGTAAAAATCAACATTAACATACTATATACACATATCACAAGTAACACAACAAATAGGAGTCCTATCTAGTTCCAAATTTCTAGTGTTGAAACCTTCTCTTTGACACCACTTTGTAACATACCTCCTTACAACCCATAGACCACACTACAGGTGAAAGGTAGGTGTTACTATGATGACTTGAACTCCAAGATCCAATTATGGAAACATGATATCAATTTTTTGACTTTTCTTGAACTCTCCAAAGTCAAAAATAATCCTCGCCGTTACGTTTGTCTCGACGAGACCTTTCTAACAACATAAAATTTAATTCAATTTGACACCCAGATCAAAAGATATGGCCAATTTAATATCAACCATTAATCTATTGCCTTGGACTAGGCCCTACCATGTGGACCCCACGTCATGCCCACATGGCATGCTAACTTACTACCATGCCATCCTCACGTGGCTGTGACCATGGCTTTGCCACATCACCACATGTAGAACCCCTTTCCTTGGCATAACATACACATGAGTATACAAGTCGACCTCCCCCTTGGCCCTATGTGTGTGTGTGTGTGTGTGTGTGTGTGTGTGTGTGTGTGTGTATATATATATATATATATATATAAGCCACGTGGCTCTGACCCAAGTCAAGTGGGCCCCTCCTTTGCCATGTAATCCCAACAAATACTGAGAATTTCCTTTTTAGTGCTCCACATAAACCTTTTGGGTACCAGGGAGGCGGGAGGAGAATCCCCTCCCACGTTAATTGATGGAAATGGTTCTCCATCCTAGGACATACATCCTGGGTGATTCACATTATGTCCCTTTACCAATACATTGGCATGACATCATCATTTTTGATCATTAGGGTAATGTCTAACAACGTCACACCCTCCGTGTGGTCTCCTCTAGGAGTGCCACATGCCTTGCCACAAGGGAACCATGTCACCCTCCTTCCACATTGGTCATGGGCCCCGCCATACTCTCGCCCCTTGGTAAAAATTAATTTTGCGTTGTGAACAAAATTAGGGTCCCTCTATCTTATTATACAGAGTGTTAGCTAGAATGTTCCACCATGCCACGTCATCGCATGAGTTCCTCCTCGAGCTCCCTCTGAAACCTCTGGGGCACATAAATCCGGGGTCATCCAATGGTGAGAATGCCTTCACAGTCATCAGTGACATTTATCTCTTCTGGTTATGTGCTTGTCCATAATGGTCATGCATATGACTTAATAGTGTATAATGCCATTCCTTTAGGATCTCAAAGCTCCTAATATCATGCATCACGAGTATGATTACTTGTTTAACTAGCCTTTGCTAAGGCCCACGATGTATAAAATAAATGAAATATATATACTACTTCATTCGATCTATTCCTCCCAAGTTTGGCATTGACTTTGCCTTCCCTTAACTTCTTATAAGTTACATAGATATGCATGTATATATTCCTATGCATATCTACAGATGTGCACCTCACTATCTCTTCTAAGATAATGTAGCTTCAACGTGGACTAACAATACATATCTATATACATATACTTTTACATGAAGCATCCTTGCCTCTCCTAGGCTTAGAAATGACTTGGTCCCTGCTCGATATTAATACGTATATGTGCACATGTAGCGTACACGCAATGTGACCCTCTAGGGTTATATTATCTCCCTCTCTCTCTCTCTCTTACACGCACACACATATCCATAACCCAAGGTTATCCCTCCTGAGCTTTATATGGTCTTAGCCTGACCTGCTAAAATATATGTGTATACAAATACATAGATTATAACCAAGCTATCATCCCTGATCTTAAGTGCATGTACTGACTTATCCTAGCCATATTTATACATTTATATGAACACAATGTCTTTCGTGAGCTTACAAATTTTAAACCAAGGCTTGATAGGAAAAACATTACAAAGAATAAATATTTATCCATCTCTTAATACACATGAAACATAGACAATATTCTAACTTAGGAAACAACAACTAGATCATATTAACATTGAATGCAAGCCATTCAATTTGAAATTTTTGCTCAGAATAACATTCCAAAAACCATGCAAGAAATACACATTTATAATTCATAGAAGAATCATCAGTCCTCAACATTATTCGATCCATTATTGATCAACATATTGACCAGTAGATAACATTCAGAGCATAAGAACATGAGAGCATGAGAGACACTTATATTTTATAGTATGAAACTCGCAACTCAAATTTGAACTGCAACTCACCACCCAACCTTAGATTGGCCTGCATTGCAGTATTTCTTGTAGCCAATCACCCTCGAGCTAGATTCTAGAGCTTGAGGAGGAGTGATTAAAAGAGTAAAAACAAAACCCCTAGTTGAAACATGATCTCCAAAGGCCAACCCACCTTTAAACAACAATTAATAAAAAGTCGACCACAGTGAGCAGGGAACCACTTCCTTGAGGCTCTCTCATAGCCTCTAGTTGTTACCCAAAGAGCCTTTTATATTAGTTAGCACCATCTTAGAGATTCTTAATGAGCATAGGGGGTCACAACTTAGCTTCTAGGAAAGAGTTCCATTATATCATGGGAAGGTTCATCAACTAGACAAGCTATTCTGGGAGCATAAAGACCACTTCTTCAGGTGGTTCCATAGTGAGAGCAAGCACCAAAATTATCAGTCATGGTGGTTCATCAACCCCACAAGCACCTGTGTTTCCCTCTCTTCTACAAGAGGCTCATCAGTCCCCAAGCTTTCGAGTATCAACCTTTAAGTAAGCCACTCTATGTGGGTTCATTAGTCTTAAGGCAAGCCACTACTATGAAATTTATTTCAACCAACAAGACCTTTTATATTTTCTTCAACTGCACTCCTACTAGATAAAATTATCTCTGTACATCTGCGTGCTATCCTCTCTTTTCTTGTCTTCACCAAATCCTCTTCCACTCGTTGTCTCTTCTCTTTTGATCTATTCAACCTTTCCTTGTTGGCCACTCATATGTTGCCACATGTAGCACTTATCCTCCCCAATATGGTTGCAACGATATTTGTTTCTTATCCCCTTGTAGTTTCCTAGGGTGGTTTTTTTCTTTGGCTAGCGCAACCCATTCCTAATTAAAAATTTTGTTCTCTTTTACTTGTGGACTTTCCCATGAGGAGAATGGATCATCATTTGTCCTCTATTGAATTTAAAATTTAGTTAGCCCAATTAAACCACCAGTCATCCCATTAAGGTAGGTAGGCTAGCCTCCATGACTGATATTAATTTTTCTCTGCCTCCTCAAGCAACGTCCCTCCCCAAGCTCTAAAATTTTTGTTCTATTTCTAGGCATTTTTTATTTCAGAAAAATGATTTAATATTTCTATAATAGAGGTTTAACTCTGGGCTATCACAACTATCACCATGCTTAAAACAAAACAATAATATATCCTTAATTCCTAACAATTATACCTTAGTTATGCTCATTCTAGGTATTTGTACATGTTTGTAACAACCCTGGGTTAAAGTCTCATGTAATAATGGATAATAAAGACAAAATAAGACCAAGGTCATGGGACATGTATTCCCAGATGAATGTTGGGCAAGCACTTTAGTGGGAACCACTTGTGGTTTAATAATGGTTATGGAAATTTCACACTTAGAGCATTCTTGGAGCACTTTAGAATTGATTTGGAACTGGAGAAAAGGCAAGCAAGCAAAATAAAGCGAAGGAAAGCAAGTAGAAAGGTTAGATCAACAACTTCAGTATGAAGATATGGTAGGTAACATGCTACATGTTTTATTTCCTTGATGGGATGTGAAACATGAATTTGTTTATTTGGTTAATTTTCTGTCATTGGCATGGGCTTTTCCTGGTTTGACAATGGTTTTAGTCTTGACTTTCCATTTCCTAGATAGCCATGGTGTTATGGGATTCATTCTTAGTTAAGATTTGGATTTCCTGAAGATTTTGGAACCAGGTGAGGTGGTATCAGGAAAATACCAAAGGTAAGGGTGGAGATGGTTTTATTTGGGAAGCCCTCAACAGGTGGGTGGAGATAGGAAAATTCCTTAAGGTACGGTGAAGGATTTTTGAGGCATCCAAGCTTGGTTTGGTTTTGTGATCCAGAGACTCGTTTAGGTGAGATTAAGGTAGCTTGAGGGTGGATGTGGTTTAACCTCTGGAGTCCCTGTTTGATTATGTCTTGGTTTATCCCATGCGATCCCACATTCATGCTTGGAATATGGAATGGGGGTGATTCGCTGAAAGAAATATTTGGTTCAACCCAATCTATGGTCAGGTGGTATGTGGAAGTCCCTGACTTGGTTGGATTTTGCATATGTTGATACAAGCTATTTTCCTCATTATGATTATGAGCACATGTATTGGTTATTAAGTGATAGTATGGATATTTTTTCATGGTTTCTATTCTAGTTATATGCTGGTTATGATCATGGTTCTATGATGTCCTCTAGCTGTGGATCCTATTCATGATTTGATAGTTTATTGAATGATTGATGAATCCATGGGATAAAAAGCATTGTTGCAAATAGCTTGAGAGGGAATTGAGCCTTCTTAGTGATTCTCAAATAAAGTTCAGAACTTTATGATTAGATATGTGTTGGTGGCTATAATTATCCTACTTTCTGGTCTCTATCCTATCCCAAACACACCATCTTAACCCCTGTTTTAACCCTGAAGGCCTATCTATTACTGTACTTTTTGCTAATTGCACACATTCCTGCACTCCTCTTATGTTTTTCATATTCAAAGATTATACATATACTTAATCATTAAATTTATAGGTTTTATATCTTAAAATGTCTTTACAACTAATATATTCCTTTCCTAAGTAATTCGATGAAACCAAAGTGTTAATCTATGTGAGAGATTGGATTGGTGCAGGAATCGTGCTTGTATTGGTCAGCGTTCTTGCACTTTCGAGGAAACTGCCAATTTTTGTTTGACTCACCGCTTATGGATGGGACAACTCAGTAGACCGCGCAGATTTCTTGTCTAAGAGATCAGTTTCCTTGTTGGGCTCGATGCTTAGAGAAGAAGGTGGGATATGAAGGTTGGACTTCGGCTGCAAAACCCTTGTTTAGACCTTTTGCGAACAACTGAAAGGCTTAATATATCATGTTGTTATATTTTTGTTGTGGCCAAGAGCTGAAGCATGTATTTAATAGGGTTTCTCTGTAGATGTTAGGGAGTGATGTTGTGTTAAAATTTTTCTACCATTTGTAATTTCTAAGTATCGCCATTTCTAGGTTGGATCAAGGATCCACAATGTATATTTTCTATTTTTGAAACTTAATACAAAGGAACATTGTAGTTGTGAAGTTCTTTGTCTTGATATCATTGTGATGCTCCATTTGAGCGCATGAAGTTTTTATTTTGTTACAAGGAAACGAGATGGTTGGCTGGGGCCCAGCCAATCCAACTCATTCTCCCTTTGTTAAAGGTGCGTTAGATTTATTTCCATGCAAGGTTAGTGAAGCAGATCATGATTGGATTCTTTTATAGCTGATGAACATTAATTTCTTACAAGCTGTGTGATCTGGATCTATGTGTGTGCATGGTTCATTTTCATTTAATTTTATTTCCTTCCATTATTCCCTGCAAATGTGCACTTCCCTTTACTTTACAAAGAAAATGTATATCTAGCTTCCTGCATTGGCGTGGTTTCGTTGCAGCAAGTTGAAAGTTTCGTTTATTCATTGCATCCAATCGTTCTTATTTTTGCAGGTCTCTTATTCTTCTGCAAATAGTGTTTGATTTTTAGTAAAGCATATTCTAATATTCAAGTTCAGATTTAGATTTGATTAATGTCCATGATCTTTCGCTAAACACTGTTGCATTACTTGGATTTGTACCTGAACTCGTTGCTGGACCTAATAATGAATTTATCAGAAGGATTCCCTGAGTTAAAATGATTATTTGTATAAGGGTGCAGATCTAATTTACTCAATGAACAATCATTTCAGGAAAGAGCTTGCTGATGTTTGGGTCAAAGTAGTTTCTAAGTAAAACAACTTCTTATTTGAATAGAAATTCCTTTTGTTTGTGAAAGCACCTTTCATTTCCGAGCATGTGATTAGTTAATGATTCATTTTGCTTATAGAGGTTCATTTTACATTTTTGTTTTCACCTTGCATTTATTTTCTTAGTTAACATGCTTTTATTTCTTGCAACCGATTTGGAAACCAAGTATAGGAACTCTGGTTTCCTAGTACAGGAACCTTTGTTGCAGTATAGGAATTGACATTCCAAGTACATGAACAAAGTGCTCCAGTACAAAGGCTTAGAGATATTGTATGCAGGTCAAGATCTTCAGTAAGGGCCCAAAATATATACTTCTAGTATAAAAACTTCACTCTAGTACAAGAACACCGTTCCAGTACAGGAATCTTGTTGCGGTACAAGAACAACAGCTTGGTACAAGAAGGAAAATCTTGAGGAAGACAGACATCCTGATTAGTTGAACCATTCTTCTGTATTACAACCATACTAAAGAGAATATCAAATAGTTATTTTATTGATTCAGATTGTTCATGATGAATTGAGAGTTTCCTTTATTTGAGTTTCTGCAAAGCACCGTGTGATCTTTCCTTCCAAGTCTACAATTAATCAAATAAGTAGGAATAAAATTAGATAAGGTTCATATAATTTCTTGGCATTTCCTGTGCTATGCATCAAAGTGTATGAAACCACGGTTTGAAAAATTAAGTGTTGAAAGGATTTTGTTGAACTTCTATTCCTGCATCCAACATTTTGGCCCCAATGTCGGGGAGGCGTTTCTAAATATTGGTAAGAACTTTCTTGTTTTATTTCCTTTGCAGTAGGGGTAAGTTTGCTTTTATTTTTTTTGTTGTGTGCTTCTATTGTTGAAGGATTTCATAGTGCTGATTTATTTATTCATTTGCAACATTTGATTTAAGATTTTTTTTTGTTAATTTAAAAGTTTTGTCATTTTTTTTGGATTTTATTTTAAGATGAATGCCTAAAAGGGGTAAGGGTCCGAATCCCAATAAGGGCCAAGGGAACACTGATAAATATGAAACTTTTTCTCATATTGGACCTTCTTTTGCAAGCAGAAAGTCCAAACAGACACAAACTCATCACACAGGAACTGTCCACTTGGATTCTGGAGACAATAGTTCAGGTGTGACACAACCCAAGAAGGGGAAGAAGGAAACTAGTGGTGCTCCAAAGACCAATTTGAGCCATAGTCAACCTTCTCACTTTAGCGGGAGTGGTTTGATCAGGGGAACAAAAATGGCAGAGCACGAGGATCATGCTGAGGGGACTGGCGAGAATCAGGTAATTGAGGAACAATCCACCTTTGGATTTCCAATAGTGGATTCTAAAACAATTACTCAAATGAAGAACATTCCGCCATCGGCTCTCCCTCATTTCTATGGTAAGGTGCACGAAGATCCTGATTCTTTTCTTTTTGAGTTTGATATCTTATGTAGAAGTTATGATTACTCTTCAGATGCCCATAAATTAAAGTTATTCCCTGCAACTCTCAAGGACTCAGCCTTGCACTTGTTCATGGGACTCAGAGGGAAAACTATAAATTCTTGGGACCAAATGAAGAGAGTGCTTTTAATTAAATACCAGGAATATTGCAAAACTAGAGAAATGCAAGACAATATCTTTACCATTGTGCAAGGTGATGATGAGACCTTGGAGGATTACTTAGAGAGATTTTTATACATCCTCTAGAGATCAAAACATAAATTTGACATAAGTACTATTAGGACCTTGTTCTTACGTGGACTTATTGAAGATTCTAGGCATACTTTGAATTTACTAGGACAAGGGGATATTGCTCAGAAATTTTTTGATCAAATTTGTGATTTGTGCAAGAAATTTTCAAGGAATCAATCTACATCCAGTAGATGAAATCGAAATAGAACTAGTAAACTTGGATCTACAGATGCTATGATTATTGGTTTGGAGAATAAAATGGACAATATGAAAATTGAAATAATGAATACTGTTAGCAAGAAAATAGACTCTTTAAAAATTCAGCAGAAATTGGTAGATGAACAAGAGTCTTTGTCTATTTTTTGTTCTAAATATAGGAAAAAGCATCATTTAAGAGAATGTCCTGCTGATTTAAAATTTGTGATTTGTGCAGAAAAACATGCCACCAAGAAATGCCCCTCCATATCAGGATTAAAGGTTGTACTTGAAGGAGATCATTCCAAACCTAAACCATTACATGCTATGGGAGCACAAAGAAATTGGCCTCAGGTAGGTGAAGGTATGGCTCCTAAATATTCACCACATTTTTTTGGTCATAATGCACATCCATATTCCTATTATAACACTGATCACTCTCAACCTTGGCAGCATGGGAACCATTATCAATATGGACAACCTCCTCAATCCTGGCAACAAGGATGGAGAGGGTCAAACCATTCACATCAGTCCTATCCTACACAGATGTCGTCATATCCTCCTACATATGCACCTCACCATATGTCACAACCATCCTTTCCTCCCCTACCTCAACAAAGTCAACCGATGCCATCATTACCTTTACCACCACCTTTTCGACCACCCCAACTGCCTGCTCAACCGGTACCAAATCCTAATAATAAGGTGGTGCAATCGATCCATTCTGTTGAACCACCCCCTTCTCCTATTTACCAAACCTTTCCGGTTGGGATACATGAGCTTCAATTGAGATCGAGAAGGGTAGTCAAACCAGAAAAACAAAAACAACCCATGGTGATCATTGAGGAGAAAAATGAGGAGGAAACTCTTGGTCATTCGAAAAACAATGTCACCATTCAGCCCATTCTCGCACCATCAGAGTTACCATCTTCTTCAAACTAGCCTCCCTATCTAGAAAGGCTAGTTATGGAGAGGAGTGACCCCAAGTCCAATTTGGCTTTCGAGTTGAGGAATCTTTGCATAAAGGTCCCTTTGCTTCAGGCTATTAGAGAGATCCCCATCTGCATGAAAATCATTAGGGAAATTTGTCTCAAAAATGCAGGGAGGAAGAGAGTAGAACCTCAGACCATTCAATTTATTGGCCGAGCAGCTGACTTAATTATAGGATGTGCACAAGTGGAAAAGTACACCGATCATGGAAACTTGGTTGTTTCTGTTCAGATAGGTGATCTCCTTGTCCCCAATGTGTTAATAGACCTACGTGCAACCATCAATGTCGGGAGTAGGTAGACCATGGATCAGCTTGGGTTGGTACTAATTCGTCCTACTTGTACTATGCTTGAACTTGCAGACATATCAAAAATCAAGCCATAAGGTGTGATGGATGATGTGGTTGTCTCCATAGATTCTTGGGAATACCCCGCAGACTTTATTGTGCTTTAGCCAAAAAATCCTGTGGGTGGACATCCCTTGATTCTGGGACGACCATGGCTTGCCACAACCGATGCTTACATTGGATGCCACTATGGTGATATGTATATTTCACATGGAGACTCTAGGAAGAAAGTCACCTTATACCCACCTACTAGATCTATTCAGGAGCTCAAGGACACTTTGTGGTTAGATTACGATAGTAGTGATGAGGAGACTCAACCTGTTTCTTTGATCCACCATCATACCGAGTCTACCCAGGAGGGTGAATTATGAGATTTCTTGAATAACCTAGACACAATGCCTAATTTTGACATGTTTCGTCAAATATTTAGTCCATATTTTCAAGGAAATTTTAATTCTCAACCCTCCTCATCACCGGTCTTAGTAGCATCTTCCTGCACTCTTGAGCTTGAGACTACTCTTATTGAAATTAGTCCAGGAAAATCCTTACATATCGGTTCAGACCTGAACTCATCTCAACGAGAGCATATTGTTGATTTGTTGCGTGATCATCTTGATGCCTTTGCACGGAGTTACAAGGACATGAAAGGAATACCTCCTGAAACCTGTACTCACCATATTTATATTCAGGAGGGAGCCCAACTTGTTCGTCAACCCCAAAGGCGCATGAACCCTGTGCTAAGAGATATTGTGAAAGAAGAATTACAAAAACTCTTGGATGCTAATTTTATATATCCTATATCTGATAGCCAGTGGGTCTCCCCATTGGTAATAGTCCCGAAAAAGGATGGGAGATGGTGCATCTGCATTGATTATTGAGAACTTAATAAAGCCACTCTCAAGGATTACTTTCCCCTTCCTTTTATCGATCAGGTGCTAGATACCCTTGCTGGTAAAAAGTACTTTTCATTTTTAGATGGCTTTAGTGGGTACAACCAAATTCATATCGCACCCGTAGATTAAGATAAGACCACCTTTACATGTCCATGGGGTACATTTTCTTACCGAGTGCTTCCCTTTGGACTATGTAATGCCCCATCCACCTTTCAAGGGGTCGTGCTGGCTATTTTTTCTGATCTCGAGTGCGTTGAGATCTATATGTATGAATTTTCAGTGTTTTGTAACTCATTCCAAGAAGCCCTAAAAAATTTAGAAAAAGTGCTTTTATGTTGCCAAGAGGCTCACCTTGCTTTGAGTGATAAAAAGTGGAGATTAATGTGAAAAACAAGAGTAGACCTTGGACATTTGGTTTCCGACAAAGGTATCCAGGTAGACCTGGCCAAAATAGAAGTTATCTTTCATCTTCCTGCACCCAAAACACAAAGGGAAGTAAGAGGGTTCCTGGGACATGCAGGCTATTACAGGAGGTTCATTGAGAACTTTACTAGGATAGCTACGCCCCTTTTGTGGTTGTTAGCTAAGGATAGTGAGTTTTTTTGGTCCACAACTTGCCAACAATATTTTGAGACATTAGAGGAATATATAGTGCAAGCACCAATTTTGAGAGGTACCAACTCGTCCCTTACATTCCACATTTCCTCTGAAGCCTAAGATACTACCATTGGCGCATCTTTAGGACAAGAAGAGAACAAACAATCCTATTCTATTTACTTCATCAGTAAAAATTTGTCACTCGTCGAATTGAACTATATAGTGACCAAGAAAGAGTTTTTAGCCATAATTTTTGCTATCAATAAATTCAGACACTACATCACAAGATATGAGGCCTTTGTGCATACTGATCATTCTGCGATAAAATATTTAATGAATAAACCATTGACTAGCGGTAGAGTGACTAGGTGGTTACTGTTGTTGTAGGAATTTAATGTTACTATTGTTGATAGACCAGGAAAATCTAATGTTGTAGCTGACTATCTTTCTAGACTGAATAATCCTGGTGAAGTAATTCCTGTTAATGATGATTTCCATGAACAAAATCTCTTCGATGTGTCAACAAAGTCTCCATGGTTTACTGACATAGCCAATTATTTAGTCACCGGAAAACCACCACCTCACTTATTTGCTTGTGAAAAGCGGAATATCATATTAAAAAGTGTTTCATATTCTTGGATCCAAGGAGACCTCTTTTACACTGGACCAGATATTTTCATTCGTAGATGTGTAAGAGAGGAAGAAGTGTTTGATATACTGAAATCTGCCCATGATGAACCTTGTGGTGGTCACTTCACTAATAATAGAACTGCATATAAAATCTTACGCCCTAGATACTTTTGGCCTTCTTTATTTAAGGATGCCAAACAATATGTCAAGTGATGCGATAACTACCAATGAATGGGTCAACCTGTTCAAGCCAACGAAATGCCTTTATGTTCTCAGATTATAGATGAGCCCTTTGAAAAATGGGCTATCGAGTTCATAGGATCAATAAATCCAACATCCATGAATAAAAAACATATATTGGTTTGCACTGATTTTGTTACAAAATGGGTAGAGGCTAAAGTTGTTTCTTTTTCTATAGAAAAAGTTGTTGTTGAATTTTTGTTTAGTGAAATTTTTACTAGATTTGGTGTTCCTAGAGAGATTGTTACTGACAATGAGCCACAATTTATTTCTAATATGGTACAAGAAGTCACAGATCAACACAAAATTCGGCATAGGAAGTCCACTTCGTATCACCCACAAGCAAATGGCTAGGTGGAGTCTACCAACAAGGTGATCAAATCCATCCTCACCAAAACAATAAATCTGCATAGGAAGGATTGGGCAAGCCGGTTAGCTAAAGCCTTATGGGCTTGTCGAACCACTTGGAGGAATAACACAGGACATACACCATATGAGCTGGTATACAGGAAACAAGTTCTTTTATCGATAGAGTTCTAGATAAAAACTTTTCAAACAACAGTTCAGTTGGGAATAGATTTATCAGAAGCACATCAGCAACGTTTATTACAGTTAAATGAGGTAGATGAATTTCGAAGAGATGATGTTCAACATAATGTGTTAGTACAATAGCAACACAAAAAGTGGCATGACAAGTCTATCAAGAAGAAGCAGTTCCAACCAGGTGATTGGGTACTTCTTTATGACTCTAGATTTAAAAATTTCAAAGTAAAATTCCATACACGCTAGATGGGACCTTATGAAGTAGTCAGAATTTTCGAGAATGGGGCTGTAGAGATCAAAAATATTGATGGGAAAGATTCAATATTCCTTGTGAACAGGCATAGACTCAAGGTATATTTTCAACCCCTCACAAAGGAAGACTTCATGCAGCAAGTGCATTAACAATCTGAGCTAGAGATGGTAGGTGGCTATGCCAACCTATTACAGATCTGATTCTTTCTTTATAAAAATAAAGAAAATAAAAAAAATAATGAAAAAAATAACAAAAACTAAAAATAAAACAAGAAAAAAATCTTTTCGTGTGATTGTGAAAATCAGTTTACTGACATAGTCACAGAAGGATCAACCTGAAAACCAACACGCTGGCAAGAAGATCGAAATTATAATAATATGGGAATGTTGCTTGATCTTTATATGTGCTAACTTTTACCAAGAAGAAGTAGGGTTTTACGTGCAGGAATCAAGCCCTTAACCAAGTTTGGGATAGCTAACACGGAATTTTTTAATGCAAACAACACTCAATTCCTGCTGCATTTACTTTTGGTTCGGCACTATTCAAGCAGATTTTTGAGGTGAAATTCTTCCCTTCTTCTATTTCCTTTTCATAAATTCCCTTCTATTTTTTCTTCTTCGTCCTATGGAAATGAACCTTCCCTTTCTTCTAAAGAAACTGCCCCTATCCAATTTCGTTTTTCCCTCTTTTCCCCTGAATTTATTTTCCCTTTCCCTTTTTCCATACGCCCTCTTGGTGGTTTCACACTTGAATTCCCTATTGAACTTCCTTCCCATTCTGAAATTTACTCCTTTCCCGCTTCTTTTCTCCCTCATGGACTGTATTGCAGAATCTGATCAAAATTCATGGATTAGATCGGAAGGCATGTATCATTACCAAGAAACTGGCGAATAAAACATCCTTTGGAAATTTCACAAATCTTTCAAGATTCAGCCCGAAAATTGTATTTTTTTAGAAACTTTTTTCAGATATTCCACAACATCAATTAGTGCAGGAACAATGATGTCCCTTGGTACAAGAATGTATGTTCCAGTGCAAGAACATTAAATCTCAGGTGCAGGAAAACACATTGCTATGTGCCCCGAGCACAAGAACATGTGCCCAGTGCAAGAACAATAGTAGTCTTCAGTACAAGAATGTACGTTTGAGTGTAGGAACCAATAATTACATAGTGCAAGAATGTATGTTATGGTATAGGAATGTCCAGTGCAAGAATGCACACTTGAGGCCAAAGTTCAGTCCAAGGATAAAAGGGGATTTACTTTTATGTTTGGTACAAAAATCACGCTCAAGCACAACTGGCTGCACTAATTTAAAATGTGTCATGCAATGATTTTATTTCATAGATGATTAGACTTTGTTCATCATTACTAACTAGGAAATATTTTTTTAAGTACATAGAAATTTAATTATGAAAACCTATCTCTATGTAAATTAACATGTGTTCCTTGTATGGAATCATGAGTTGATCAAAGGATGTGTGTGAAAATCTCCCAAAATCCAACGTTCATTTTTGGAAAGCATGCTATTAATTAAATGATGACCTGCTCATATATAACACCTCACATTCTCTCACATAACTTCCTCCATTACCGCCTCCCACCACCAATCATTATTACTACATGCACGATTAGATTAGACTATATCATATCCTTTCCCATGAACTGAGATTTTCATGAGTGTGACCGTTAAATAAAAAAATCAATATAGCAATGTCCAGTTTAGTTGGCAATTTTGGATTTCTCAATCCTAAACCCCATGCTAATTAACTCTCCCAAATTATGAGTAGTTGAGTGAATTTGAACAAGCAATGGCGCCTTTTCGAATTGAACCATGGTCTGTGAAGGAAGTAGAGAAAACAACGGAGTACAAGAATAGACTGTCCATAATGCAGGAAGCAGGATTCATCCCATTCTTGCTTAAGTTTGATGGTTTTGATTCGGCCATGGAGTTATAATTTTCCCAAACCTTTGATGGACGCATAGCCAAGGTGGGTCTCTATAATTAGAAGTGACATAGCACACTATGTCGCAGGCTACAAGGCTAGTGGCCACAATTGAATAATGGTTCAAGAAAGGAGAGCTTGAAAAAGGGGCTTGGCGTAGATTTCTAGTAAATAAAAGCAGAAAGTGGATTGGAAACAAGGGCTGCAACAAACTACTATGATCGAGAAATGGAGACACCTGTTGTACATTCTGCAGAAGTTCCTCACCTGTGAGGGACGATATTCCCTAACCTTCCTATATCACATTCGCTTGTTGTTACACTTTGAGTCAGGTAAGTTGATTAATTTTCCAACTTCTTGCTTAAAATTTTGGAAAAAATGTCGAAGTGTGTTCAAAAAAGTCAAGAGAGTTAGGTTGGGCTCAAGCTATATCATTACGATTTGATCTTAATTCTGGTTAGGAAGGAATTAGAGAGTAAAAATGTGACATGGGAAGGGTTCTTGAAGGAATTACAAGGAGGAAACATAGTGGAGTCACCTGGGAAGAAGGGTAAGAGTAGGAAGGAAGAATCTGAACAGACAGATAAAACCCTCACCCCGCAAACTAGTAAGAATAAAAAGACCCTGCCTAAGGAACCAGTGTAGGAAGAGAAACAAGCACCTGTAACTGAAACCCCTTGCCCTTTGAAGAGAATAACTAGAATTTTTGTGAAGAAGAGGTTTGCCTCCTCGAGAGAGGGCCATGCTCAGTCAACCTCTTTGATAAATGTAGATGATTCCCAACCTAGTTCACCGAATGAGAACAATCTCTCGCTCCTTGCAGATGCTGCGATTCACATAGTGTTTAGTGCAGGATACCTCGAAGAGGAAGATGTTACTCCTCTGTCAGTGTTAGTTGGAAGAATGAAGAAGAGGAATACCTCTAAGACACCACATTTTAGTGCAGAGAAAGGCCTAGCAGAGGGTCAAAGTGATAAAGCGCAATGTAATGCTGAAGAATAGGGAGATGAAATACAATGTGATGACAAAGTGCAAGATGATGAGACACCCTGTGATGTCGAAATGTCGGATATTGATATACAGGATGATATTGGTCTTGACAACACCAACACTTGCTTCGAGTCAACTGCTGAGAAGATTTTGATGCAGGAGGAATTCGTTAAGGAGGATTCCACTCTCAATTTGAATAGTCAGGTCGAGGAGCTGAAGCAACGCATTTATGGACTCGAAGTTTTAAATCAGGCCATGAAAGAACATGGTGTAGTGTTGCAGAATAAGAATGTTGAATTGGTAGGGGAAGTGCAAGAACGAAAACAACAAGAAAGAGTGTGGAAGTTCCGAGCTTCGAAATGCTATGGTCGACTCAAGAAATTGGTCAAATGGGTCAAGAAGGCTCGAACTAAGAAGCAAAGGATGATGAAGACAGGAATTAGCATATAGATACAGGACTAAAGGAAGGTCTCTATGTGTTTTTTTGTAGAGGTAAGGGTAAGGTTGTGTGAGGACACACAACATCATAGGGATGGGAGGATGTTGGTGGCTAAAATTGTCCTACTTTTTCGTCTCTATCCTATCCCAAACACACCACATCAACCCTTGTTTTAACCCTGAAGGTCTATCTATTCTTGTACTTTTTCCCAATTGCACACATTCCTGCACTCCTCTTATGTTATTCATATTCAAATGTTAGACATGTACTTAATCATTAAATTTACAGGTTTTATATCTTAAAATGTCTTTGTAACTAATATATTCCTTTCCTAAGTAATTCGATGAAACCAGAGTGTTAATCTATGTGAGAGATTAGGTTGGTGCAGGAATCATTCTTGTGCTAGTCAGCATTCCTACACTTTTGAGGCAACTGTCAATTTTTGTTTGACTCACCACATATGGACGGGACAACTCAGTAGACCACACAGATTTCATGTCTAAGAGATCAGTTTCCTTGCTAGGCTCGACGCTTAGAGAAGAAGGCGGGAAATGAATGTTGGACTTCGGCTGTAAAACCCTTGTTTAGACCTTGTGCGAACAACCGAAATGCTTAATATATCATGATGTTATATTTTTGTTGCAGCCAAGAGTTGAAGCATGTATTTAATAGGGTTTCTTCGTAGATGTTGGTGGGCTCTAGTATTGCAGCAATAATGCTGCAACTCCTGGGACCCCCGTCTTTACTTTTATCAACCTGGTAGTTCGTAACAAACTTGGAAGCGACGGTGTTGTATGCACAAGTACTAGCTCTTGCCGCAGCTGTCACTTGGTCAGCTGGCACAAGTCCTCTAGGAGCTTAAGCCAACTTCTATGAGCTCTTAGAAAAAGCTTTTTAATTGATGGATGAAAGCTAACTCGAAGGAAGCTAATCTATTTGTGAAAAGAGATTGAAAAACTAAAGGAAAATGCAAACCCTAGCAAACCCTAATTCTACCAGCTAGTCCTACTGATGTAGAGGAGAGAATGCAAACTACTAAAAGAGATGCCATTACTTCTATGAAGGTAAAATACATGTGTCTAGACTATCTCTATCTGAAGAAAACATCTTTTTGTATTTTTTAATAGGTTATCAGAATTATCATGCATGTGCTTTTAACTGGATTTTTACTGTGCAGGGGTGGATCAAGGACGAGGAATGCTTCGAAAAGGTTGGGAAGGTTCAGAGAGGGTCTAAGGAGTCCCTAACACTCTTCCTGAGAGTTTCACAAAGTTTGGCTATCAAGAAACCTCATTTGTGAGCTTCTACAGGAAGTCTGCAGGGGTTCTACAGGATGTTCAGAGATTTCTACAGTATGTTCATAAATTTATATAGGATGTTTAAAAAGTGGATCTTAGAGGATGGGTGAGTGAGGGAAGATGCATGAATGGATAGGGAGGTAGGATAGGGGCCTGGTGTGACCCAGGGACTGGTGGATGGAGTGATGAGAGGGTGTAGAAGGCTGACTTGGCTTAAAGAAGGCTAAGACAATGGAGGAGCAAGAAGGTAGGGTTACGTGGGCAAAAGAGCAGGTGTGAGATGAGGAACCTAACTAGGAGATGGAGCAGCTGGCTTGGACGGAGCTTAGGTGGATGAGAGAGTGGTAGAGATGCCCTGCACGGTGTACATTTAACCGAATCAACAAAGTCCTGCACACAATCAAAGTCTTAGCTAATCTACTCTAACTGTCAATGAAAGAAATGAACAACAGCTTTATTTGTAAAGAGAACCATGTACATCACTTAAGAAAAGAAACATTTCAGAGATCTGAACTCATAACTAACTTCTACAAATGAAAACAGTACACCAAGGATTGCATGGTCAAGCAAACTAGTGTTTTTGTTGGGGCAGCACTGTTTCTGCAATTCCAGCCCCTGATCCAATAAGGATGAGGTGAAACTGAGAGTGTTGTCGACCCTTTTCTTGGAGCTTTATCTGTTATTATCCTACCAATCTATTCCAAACATCTGAAGCAATTCTATTTATAACCAGTGACCTATTTAACCAACACAACTAAATATGCTCAACAGAAACACGTTTCAAATGCATAAAAGGAAAATCACGATGCATAAAGAAAAGGTAACAGTACAAAGAAGGAAGCCCTAGGCTCTCAGGTTGGGCCCAACCCCGAGAGCTATGGCTCCTATAGAAAACTCAGAGTTGGTATAAAATCAGACTGCTTCTCATTATCAAAACATGAGCATAAGTCAAGAGTTATGCCAAAAATGGCTACAAGAGAACAAAATGAAGCTAGCAGCACTGTAGTGCAAAGTATGCAAGAGTTTCAAAAAGTCCCTCACGAAGGCTAAGGCCTTAACATTTATACACCACGAGGGCCCTAGCTGGCCTCCTAAATCTATGGGACTTGGCTGCCCAAACTATGAATAGACAGCTTCTTCCAAAATCTGCTTGGCTGCCTTCTAGATTCGGTTTTGGTGGCCTTTGGAGCTCGGAGTTGGGGGTGAAGATCCTGAGGAAGGTTATTTAATGCATAGACAACCCCCCTATGAATCCTCACCCCAAGCTTGGCTATCTTCCAGCACATGATTGCTCGGTCTTGCTCCAACATGTGTCAAAAAGACATGAAATGAGCACGTGTTAGCCACCTAGGAAGAGTGACTACCCTTATTCGTACAAATGACATAAACATATTGAAAAATAATGCATAAGCTATGAAAATGAAGGATTGAACAAGGATAATTAGGCCAAATGAGCCCAACAAGTTACCAAATTTGGGGCTCATCATCACCCCCCTGCTAAAATGGTTGCTCATCCTCTGAGCAACTAGTCCAGCTCCTCGTCTTTCATTGCTTTAATCGCCACCCTCACATCCCAGGCTTCTGAAGTAGTATCCTCCTCACTGTCATGGAATCCGGCCTTCCTTTCCACCTCTTCCCACTGCTTATGCTCATCTTTTTCTGTGTTTCCTTCTAACAAGCCCAAAAGCAAAGGTGGGCTTAGCTTGAGGCTGATCCAGCTGGCTTGGAGGTTCTGCATGGACTTCTTGTAGAGAGGCACCCGTGCCAGGGCCTCCCTCATTCTATTTGGAGTGTGATATTCCCTGATTTTGAGGCTGTGGTACAATGTGTTCCACCTACGAGTGCAAGCATGAACACAACTGTCACCTAATAATCGCTCCATATCCTCGAAGTGTGCTATAGCCTGAGCCTGCCGATCCATGTATTCTAATAAAGCCTGAGAGTTGGTTGCTAGGTGCTGGTGGGCTGATATCAATGCGGTGGGGTCCCCTGGCTCTGCTCTAATCAGCAGTGGTTCATGTAGCTCTCGGTTCATGACATCTTTGACCTCTGCCGCTCTCTTTTCTTCGTGGTTTAACCATGAGGTCAGTGCCATCAGCTGCATATCTCCCACGGATGTGTTGGGGTCCCATGAGGTTACATTTGGAAGGGCCAAATTATGAAGGTAGAACTCTGATATCTTGGCCTTGTCCTATATTGAACTGCTGTTACATAATTCCATGAACTGCTGGGGGTTTTGGATTTGGGAGATACCCCTCTGTGCCAATGCGTTAATTTGGAATTGCAGCCACTGGTCCTGTAGGTATAGGCCATAAGATTTGGTCGGCTGCCTACATTGCAGAGCGTCCATTGCCCAACTGGCCATGCAGGCCAGTTGCACCTCCTTTTCTTGCACCTGCTGTTTTAGAGCTTGTATCTCTATGCTTGCCTGCAATTCTCTTTCCTGTAGTTGCTGGTTTAGTTCCTCAAGATCAGCTTGCATTCCTTCTTTTTCTTGAGGTTCTGTTGTGGTGTCCTCTGGTGTTGTGTCCCCTTCTTTCCTCTATCCTTGTAGCTATAGTTTGAGCTTCTCATTTTCTTCCTATAGAAATACTCACTGGCAGTTTCCCACATGTTTTGCCATAGCCAATTCTCTTCTTGCCTCCTTGAGTTGTTCCTCCAAAGGGCCTATATCTACTACTCCTTTAGACTTGGCTATTCTCATCCATGTGTGGGTCCTCACTCTCTCTTCCTCTAGTGCAACGAAAAGCGGCATTGTGAATTTTTGTGGAATGATTTTTCCAGCCTCCAAAAAGTTATAATAAGAGCCCAAGCTGGGCTGGGGGCTAGGTTCCATAATTTTCTCTACCTCTTCTTCCTTTTGTGGTGATTTGGCTGCCTCCCCTTCCATTCTTTCGGTCTCCTTGAGCTTGGCCAATGTTTCCTGTAGAACAACTTCGGCATCCTGTAGAGAGGTTTTTGAAGCCAATCTTTCCATTCTCTCCCTCCAGGTAGATGTCTTCGGGCTCCCCCACTCATAAGTGACTGATGCTTTGGAGGGGGACTTCTCCTTTGGCAAGGCAGGGGTGTCTTCAATGGTAATTGGGTCTTTGGATGGAGGTTGGGGTCTGCCGATTTTAATTCTTACACTTCTTCTTGCTTTGAAATACAGAGGAGTCTCCCTCTTTCGTTTTTCCTTTGGCTTGGGAGAGGTACTTAGGGTGGCCAGCACAGCTGCTGCCTCCCTAGCTAGAATTTTGGCCAATTTTTCCTTTTTCAGGACTTCCTGTAGAAAGCCCTGAAGTGGCCAGTTTCTAGCTTCCTGTAGAAGCCGTTTTTAAACTTCCTGTAGAAGCATACGGCACCGTTTTAGCCTGCTTGGCTGAGGCTACCTTAGAGGTGCCTTCACTGGCGTGGACCTTTTCAGTCATTTCCACCCTGCTCTGTAGTCTTTTCTCCCTGGGTGTTGGTGTGGTTTTATCACCCCCTGTTTTGGCAGCTTGGCTTTTTCCTTGTGTTCCCTTCAGTTCTTTCTTCGGTGTTGTGCCTGGGGTTTCCTGTCTTTTATTTTCCTCCTTTGTCTGAATGTGCTCCTTCTCCTCGCTGCTGGAGGAATTGAGCTCCTCGACCAAAATTCGGATGTCATCATCCTTAGACATATTCTGAAAAGTTTCCCAGGAGAGAGGGACGGTGTAAGTGTGGAGTGCATCTTCCATGAGGAGCTTGACAAGCCCATGATGGGCTAGCTGGTCCGGCGTTCCCTCTCTCAGTTTGGTGGCACACTCAGTCATAGATTGCAGGAGGAACTAAGGAATGCTCAACTTTTGCTCTGAGGGTAGGTCCATTCGGTGCCTGAGTTCTATGAGCAACCGGAAATGATAGCCATACACGATGCTAAATCACCCCTCACACGTAATATACTTCATAATCTGGAGGCTGACTTCACTCGAGAACGGCTGTAGGCTGGTTCTTCGAACTCCGTTCTTGTCCTCTGAAAATTGTTCCTCTGGCAAGAAGAACTCCTTTTTAGCTTTCTGACCCAATTTTTTCTCCTCCTTATCCCAGGGTACCCCCATCGGTAGATCAGTTACTCTGCTAATGAGTTGTGGGGTGAGTTTGAGGGTCAATCCTCTAAAGTTGACAATAGCCAATGTCTTTGACTTTGGCTTCAAGGACCTTAGGAATTCTTCTGCAACTTCATCATCGTGACCTTGAAGCTTGTCACAGAATGACATCCAGTGTGCACAGGAAAACAAGTCCACCACCTCAGGGGTTTCCCATAACTTCTTGGAGTCCGAAGGCTCTTTTCTAATGAACCCTCCCGGCATGGTAAAAAACTTGTTTTGTTTTTCTGAGCTTGCCTGATCGTGTACAGAAGTAGAGTTTCGAGATTTTCTGGACAGAGCGCAGAGTTATGTCTCTGTTATGCACACAGTTATATAAAATTCACAACTTTCTGCCAGTGAGCCTTGACAGTGGCTCAATTGTAATTCGAAACCCCGGAGAAAATCCCGCATATAGACTACGACGACAATTCTCATGCAATGATAAGAAAACGGCCTGTAAATTCATGAACGGACTTTTAGTCACATTTTCCTACCCCTTCAACACGTCGACTTCACCACCTTTTGAATCAATTGCATGGGAGAGTTGTGTTCAGGCCTACCTTATTCCAGAATTTCCACCTTCGACGTGAACAGTCCAAACTCCTCCGTAATGCTAGGTTTCCTGTAGCGCAACTTCCTGTAGAAATTGTGCACGACTTCTGGGGAACGCTGCAGTGGTTCTGGACTTTCTGCGCAGCAACAAGACGTTGGAACAGGCCGAGAACTTGGGCTAACAACCTTCAGAGGATTGAAGACGCATACTCGGTTGCAAAACGGTTGTGAGTAAATGACTGCAGTGCATCATAAGTGATTCAGCCGGCCGATTTGAATTGCTGTGAAATTCATGGCGCGAGGGTGAGTTGTCCCTGTCGACCCGTTGGCCGACGTCACCGCTATCATTCCGCGGCATGTACCTGACCGCCAAATCCTTCCCTTTGCATTTACCGCCGCCATTCCTGTTAGACTGCCGCTTCTCTCCGACTGGACGCTTCCCACGTGTCCATTTCCTGTCTTTTCGACATAACCAAAGCCTTTCGGATCCGACGAGGCCGTCGGACTGGTTGTGGCGGCCAATTGAATGGCTACCTGACTTGTTCAATCCGTTCATTCTCATAGTCATGCACATTTAGAGTATAGCTTATGTAATTTGACGAAATAAAGTTAGGCACTTACCTGTGCAGCCGTGGACGTGAGTTTTCTCAGGCTTCAGGACGAGGAATGATGGATCCGCTTGCTGCTGCTTCATGCACAGGCACTGGAGCTCCTCTTCATTGGCTGTTGTTGGTTACGAGACCTTGAGACCTGGTTTCCTGGCGGTGAATGCTGCATGCACCGGCCTCATGAGCTGTGGGTGTCTCCATGGTATGTGCTCTAGCCGGATCAGCTGCTATAGGATTCCTGTAGGACATGCTGTAGTTGTTTCTCCTCCTGGGGTGCATGCCAAAATAATTGAGTCACGTTCACAGGTGCAGGGTCCTGATATTGCCTTGACAGGTAAAGTATGCGAGCCTCTGCATGCGTTTATTTCCCCAAAAAAAATCCTTTATCTGAGAAAACAAAGTTCTGGTATGATTGTGCAGGTATATTTTGACCGTATGGTAGCAATGGTGGTGAAAGGAGGTGAAAGAAGTGGAGGATGGAAGAAAAGAGTGGTTGCATGCCTCCTCAACAGACTTCAAGCTTCAAATTCTTCTTGATGATTGGTCTTGGCCCACCCAAAGGTTCTACAGGATGTTTCCTGTAGAAATACAGAACTTCTTGTAAAAAGTCCTGTAGCTTCCTGTAGAAGGCTAAACTATGACCAGATTGCGTCCAAACCTTGGAAGAGATGAGTGTTCATGGAGGGAGTGTTTGTGAGGTTGCCTGGTAGCTTAGTAGGGACCCTTGTCCTTGAGTTGAGAGGCCTCCTTTTTGCATTGAATCCTTGCAACCTGCAACAATTTCCAAAGATTAAGCCTGATTTTTCTGTTTCTGCCTCTTTCTCTTTTTCTTTTGCTCTCTCTTTTTTTTTTTTTGTAAGAGAGAGCAGGGGTGCCTCAATGAGGTTTTCACCCCTACTATCTGCCCTGGGCGCCTCAGAGAGGTTTTCACCCAAGGATCTTTTTATTCCAATTCTTTTTCAGAGAGACGGCAGGGGTGCCTCAATGAGGTTTTCGCCCCTACGATATGCCTTGGGTGCCTCATAAAGGTTTTCACCCAAGGATATTTTTTATTTGCATTTTTTTGTTTTTGTTTATGATACTCAGGGTATGCCCAAAATAGAGGAGGAACCCTTCTCTATGACCAACACTGATTTTTCCACAGTTTTGATGAACTCTTGCCTCGAAAGAGGTTTCCTGTAGATCTTTAGTCGATGCCCATTGACGAGCATGGGGATGGCTTCTTCATAAATGGTATGAATAAGGATAGAACCATTGTCATTACACTTCTCCACTGCATATGGTCATAGCCATCTTGTCCTCAGCTTCCCCTTGAAATCCTTATGTCTAGAATCATACAACAGTGCCCAGTCTCCCGGCTGGAATTGTTTGTCATTGAGGTGTCGGTCGTGCCATATCTTCCTCTGAAGTTGAACCACTTCTGAGTGAAGGGGGGCATGCATTCGGTGTTCATCTAACCCATTCAATTGCAATAACCTTTCTTGTTGAGCATGGCTGAGGTCTAGGTCTAGCTGAGCTGCCATCCTCAATGTGTTGTATTCGAACTCGATTGACAGCAAAGCTTTCTTCCCATAGACCAGCTCATAAGGTGTGAAGCCGGTTGTGGTCTTCCAGGTGGTGTTGTAAGCCCAAGTGGCCTCAACCAGGTGATCTGCCCAATCCTTTCTGCTACTGCTCACCACCTTAGTCAAAATCCCTTCTAATGCTCTATTGGTGACCTCCACCTGCCCATTTGCTTGAGGATGATATGGGGTGGAAGTCCTATGCTTGATCTTGTGATGAGCGCGCAAGTCTTCAATTAAGTTGGAGGTGAACTGGCTTCCTTGATCGGTGACTAACTCTCTTGGGTAGCCGAATTTATAGAAGATGTTTTCTCTTAAAAACTCAGCCACCTTCTCTTCTGTCGCTGCTTTGATTGCCTTGGTTTCCGCCCACTTTGTCAGATAGTCTGTGCACACAATGATGTAAGATCTTTGCCTTGAAGGAGGGTTGATAGGACCCACAAAATCCATACCCCACTTCTCAAATGGTTCAAGAGTCACTTGAGGTTGGGGAGGCATTTCGTCCCTTGGAGTCGGCTTCCTCATCCTTTGGCATCGGTCACATTGGCTGATATATCTTCTGACATCTTGATGAAGCGTGGGCCAATAGTAGCTTGCTTGTAGAATTTTGAAGGCAGTCTTCTTGGCTGCAAAATGTCCTCCACAAGGCCCATCATGACAGGTTAGGAGGATGTTAAAGACTTCCTCCTCCCTTACACAACGCCTTAAGATCTGATCGGGGCCAAGTTTGAACAAGTTACCCCCGATCCAAGTGAATGAGGCACTTTTCCTCACGATTCTGCTCTTCTCTTTTGAGGATAGATGCGGAGGGAACTATGCTGAGACCAGGTAGTTTGCTATATCAGAAAACCATGGAGAGAGTACTGAGATAGCAAACAAATGTTCATCTGGCATCTGGTCATCCACTGTTCCATCTTCACCTGCAGGTAAATCCAGTCTAGACAAGAAGTCAGCAACAACATTTTCTTTACCTGGTTTGTCAACGATATTCAAATCAAACTGCTGCAACAAAAGTAACCATCTAATAATACGAGCATTCACATCAGGTTTATTCATTAAATATCTAATTGCAGCATGATCAGTATGTACAAATGTTTGATAGCCAGTGATGTAGTGTCAGAACTTGTTCAGGGCATGGACCACGCCCAAGAACTCTTTCTCAGTTACAGTATAATTCATTTCTGCCTTGGATAAGTTTTTGCTGACAAAGTATATGGCATATGGGAGTTTTTGTTCAACCTATCCTAAGGCTGCCCCTATGTCTTTGTTCGAGGCTTCAGTGTGGATGTGGAAAGGTAGGGCCCAATTTGGACCTCTCAAGATCGAGGCGGACACCAACTTATCCTTTAATTCATTCAGAGCCCTCTGACAGTCGTCCATCCATTTGAACTCAACATCTTTTTCTAAGAGGCCAAACAATGGCGAGGCTATCTTACTGAAGTCTTTAATGAATCTTCTATAATATCCCACTAAGCCTAAGAAACTCCGAACATCTCTTACCTTCTGAGGAGGTGGAACCTTTTTTATGACAGCAATTTTATTAGGATCCACCTGTAATCCTTGGCGAGAAATGGTATGTCCTAGCACAATCCCTTCAGTCATCAGGAATTCACATTTTTCAGGACTAAGGGACAGGTTCATCTCAATGCACTTGGTTAGAACTTTTCCCAGATTGGACAATGCTTCCTGGAAGTTGGACCCATAAGGAGTGAAGTCATCCATATAGATTTCCACCGAATCATGGACCAGCTCAGAAAAGATGCTCAAGACTGCTCTTTGGAAAGTGGAAGGAGCGTTGTATAGCCCAAAGGGAAGGACTCGGTAAGCAAAGGTACCCCAAGGACAAGTGAAGGTGGTCTTATCTTGGTCCTCCGGGCTGATTTGGATCTGGTTATACCCATTGAACCCATCTAGGAAAGAGAAAAACTTCTTTCCCGCTAGTCCATCCAACACTTGATCTATGAAAGGCAGAGGGAAGTGGTCTTTCTTGGTGGCTTTGTTTAGTTCTCTATAGTCCACATGGATTCTCCACTTCCCATTTTTCTTGGGTACCAACACCAGAGGGGAAACCCACTCACTGTCCGAGATGGGGTAGATGAATCATGCATCCAACAATTTTTGCAATTATTCTTTGACAATGTACTTAAGGGCTGGATTCATTCTCCTCTGAGGTTGCCTGATTGGTTTACAATCTTCTTTAATGTAGATGTGATGGGTACAGACTGAAGGATGGACTCCTTTCATCTCCTTATAGCTCCAAGCAAAAGCATCTAGATGACTGGCCAGCAGGCTATACAACTCCTTTTCCTGGGAAGGAGATAGGGAGGAGCTGATCTTTAACGTTCTCTCGGGGCCAAACTCCACATTTTTAACTCTAGGAGAGGTTGGATCAGTCACACAGAGGTCCACTAAGGTGCTGGCTTGAGTATCCTCCACCAATTTCTCTAAGGACAATGCACTGGGAGGCGGATTCTGAATCAAGGTCTCAATCAAATCATCCTCGGTTTGAGGACCTCCACTGGTGGTTTCTAAGGTGCACAAGGGTGCAGAGTATACCTCATCCTCTTCTCCTTCTTCCAACCAAAGTGGTAAGTCATGCTCTAGCAGAGGTTGGGCAGGAGGGTATAGGACTAGCTGCTTGGACATAGGACCATTTTTGATGGTCATGTTTCCTGCTCGGCAGCTTATGTAAGCATCCGCAGTGGCTAACCAAGGCCTTCCCAAAATAAGGGGGTATCCAGTAAGCTTTGCCTTTGGTTGAAGGACCAAGAAGTCCGCAGGATACTCCCAAGAGTCAACAGAGACCAAGACATCCTCCACAATCCCTTCGGGAGTCACGGTGGAGCAATCTGCCAACTGCAGGACTGTCGAGGTCTTCCTTAAGGAACCCTGAAGGTTGAGTTTGAGCATGGTGTCCCTGGTCATCACATTAATGGCAGCCCCTAAATCAATCAAGGTGTGGGGTATGATGGTGCCATTGATGTGGACATCAACTACAAGACTCCCAGGATCCAAATACTTTGGATAGATTACTTGCCCCAACATAAGATCAGACAGTTGTCCTATGACATTGATAGTTGAGGCATCTCTTTTTCGCCTGCCTGGGTGCCTGAAACACTTTTCCTTAACCAATTTGTTGTATATCGGTACATCTTTGATGGCTTGGAGAAGTGGTATTCTCACACACAATTGTTTGAGTTCTCCCAGAAGCTCATTCTCTTCTGGGTCGGGTTGTGTGGTTACTGTTAGTCTCTCAAGAAAGGGTGGAATGGCTTTGGGTTCACTTTCCTGTTTATCTTCCTCGTCCTCTGGGGGAGGAGGTTGGCGATCCGGAAGAGTCTTCCTGGATCGCAGGTTGATCTCCTGGATTTCCACAACATAGGTAGGGCATGTTGTTTCCCTAGTATATACCTGCTGGGCCTGTCGGTTGTTGGGGTTCGGGTTCGGTTGAGCAGGCATTTGGGGTTGTCTTGGAGGAGCAGGAGGTAATGGTTGTGGTTGAGCCGGTGGTGGAGGCAAAATGGCAGGAGGAGTGTTGTACTGGGGCCTCCACCCCGGTTGAGGTGCATTCCACTGAGGCTGTGGCTGGACATGTGAGTGAAACGAATGAGTAGTGGGCTGAGTATGGTATTGAGGTGGGTAAGACCATGGAGGAGGTGCAGACTAGGAAGGATGAGTGGGGGGACCCCAAGAAGGCATATGAGCAGATTGGTTGGGGCTATAATAAGCTTGGGATGTCCCTTGCATCCCCTGCTGGAAAGGTCTAGGTCCATGCGGCCTCCTTTGGTTGAGGAAGTAGAGAGGTTCGGTGGGTGCCTCAGTCCCTTGGTATATGGCCTTAAATCCAGGTAAGGTTGGGCATTGGTTTATGGGGTGGTCCTCCTCACAAACGAAACATACCTCTACTGAGTGTAATGGACACTCGTTCTTAGGGTGCTTCCTCGTACACCTGGGACAGAAGATGGCCAAAGCCCTCTCAGCTTCTTCTTTCTTCTGCTGGACTCAGAAGGTATCTAGTTGAATGGCAATGGTTTGTCTCACCTCACTTTTGAGGTCCTCCAACTGATTAGCAAACTTATGCTTGGAGAAAGGAGTACTAGCTGAAAGTGGGTTTCCCCTACCTCTTTTCCGGGCTGCCCTAGAGTGGTTTCTAAACACAGTTTTTATATCCTCATAAGGTAGTTGGTAAATATCTCCTCCAACTAGCATGTGAAGGGTATCTAGAAGATCTTTAGGGACTCCTCGGAGCAGGACCAGCTTTAGAGATTCGGGGTCAAGTGTGCACCTGGCCCGTTTATAGCTAAGCTGGAACCTTTCCTCGTAACCTTCTAAAGACTCATCGTTTCCCATGGTCATCCGAAAGATTTCTCCCTTGGCTTCCTTAGACCTACAGTATCCCGGTATTTGGTATTGAAAGCTTGCTGCATCTAAGCCCAAGTGGTGATATTGTTTCCAGGTAACCCCATGAACCAACGTAATGCTGCATTCTTGAGGGTAGAGGGAAAGAGTTTCAATTTTTTCTCATCTTCTGTATAGTCATAGGTTCAACAAAGGACATCAAACTCAAACAGGAAGGTATCAGGGCTTCAGTAGTCAATCCATGGAAGTGAGGTAAAGTGGAGGGGCTTATGTTTTTCATTTTCATGTCTCCATTGGTCTCTCGGATGGGAAAGGCACCTTCTATTCTCTCATCTTCTCTTCTACCGTTTCGGTTTTCAGCCATGGCTTCAGATGGAGTGTTCTCTAACTCTTCTTCTGTTATAGGATCTTCGTATATCTCAGGAGGCTCTCCTATAGGTTCTTCTGGATCACTGTCACCAAAGAAGAGAGAAGGGTGACTCAGTGAAGTGGTGGGGGTGTTGGGTAAGAATTTGCCGGTTTTATCTCTGTTCCTATGAGGCATGAAATGGAAAGACTTTTGATTTCTTTTGTTGTTTTTTCTTCTGGTACCTACAAAACTAAAATAGATTGAACTGCAACTAATCTATCTTGCTGAAATGGAAATTCGGAATTGAAATGAAAGCAGGAAAGGACTAATCTATTTTGCTCAAATGAAATTGCAGGAATGAAATGCTAGTCTACGCTTGCTGAATTGAAATGCTAATCTACGCTTGCAGAATTGAAATTGCGGAATTGAAATGCTAATCTATGAAAGCAGGGAATATCTACTTTACTTTTGCGGAAATGAAATTGCAGAATGGAAATGAAATAAACTATTTAGCAGAAGGCGAGAGTAGGAAAATAGAAGAAAAGCAACAATCACCAATACTCTGATGCTTCCCCGGCAACGGCGCCAAAAAGATGGTGGGCTCTAGTATTGCAGCAATAATGTTGCAACTCCTGGGACTCCCGTCTTTACTTTTATCAACCCGGTAGTTCGTAACAAACCTGGAAGTGACGGTGCTGTATGCACAAGTACTAGCTCTTGCCGCAACTATCACTTGGTCAACTGGCACAAGTCCGCTAGGAGCTTAAGCCAACTTCTATGATCTCTTAGAAGAAGTTTTTAAATTGATGGATGAAAGCTAACTCGAAGGAAGCTAATCTATTTGCGAAAAGAGATTGAAAAACTGAAGGAAAATGCAAACCCTAATTCTACCAGCTAGTCCTACTGATGCAGAGGAGAGAATGAAAACTACTAAAAGAGATGCAATTACTTCTGTGAAGGTAAAATACATGTGTCTAGACTATCTCTATTTGAAGAAAACATCTTTTTGTATTTTTGAATAGGTTATTAGAATTATCATGCATGTGCTTTTAACTGGCTTTTTACTGTGCAGGGGTGGATCAAGGAGGAGAAATGCTTGGAAAAGGTTGGGAAGGTTCAGAGAGGGTCTAAGGAGTCCCTAACACTCTTCCAGAGAGTTTCACAAAGTTTGGCTATCAAGAAACCTCATTTTTGAGCTTCTACAGGAAGTCTGCAGGGGTTCTACAGGATGTTCAGAGATTTCTACAGGATGTTCATAAATTTCTACAGGATGTTTAAAAAGTGAATCTTAGAGGATGGGTGAGTGAGGGAAGATTCATGAATGGATAGGGAGGTAGGATAGGGACCTGGTGTGACCCAAGGACTGGTGGATGGAGTGGTGAGAGGGTGTAGAAGGTTGACTTGGCTTAAAGAAGGCTAAGACAATGGAGGAGCAAGAAGGTAGGGTTACATGGGCAAAAGAGAAGGTGTGAGATGAGGAACCTAACTAGGAGATGGAGCAGCTAGCTTGGACAAAGCTTAGGCGGATGAGAGAGTGGTAGAGATGCCCTACACGGTGTACATTTAACCGAATCAACAAAGTCCTGCACACAATCAAAGTCTTAGCTAATCTACTCTAACTGTCAATGAAAGAAATGAACAACAGCTTTATTTGTAAAGAGAACCATGTACATCACTTAAGAAAAGAAAAATTTCAGAGATCTGAACTCATAACTAACTTCTACAAATGAAAACAGTACACCAAGGATTGCATGGTCAAGCAAACTAGTGTTTTTGTTGGGGCAGCACTGTTTCTGCAATTCCAGCCCCTAATCCAATAAGGATGAGGTGAAACTAAGAGTGTTTTCGACCCTTTTGGAGCTTTATCTGTTATTATCCTACCAATCTATTCCAAACATATGAAGCAATTCTATTTATAACCAGTGACCTATTTAACCAACACAATTAAATCTGCTCAACAGAAACACGTTTCAAATGCATAAAGGGAAAATCACGATGCATAAAGAAAATGTAACAGTACAAAGAAGGAAGCCCTAGGCTCTTAGGTTGGGCCCAACCCCGAGAGCTATGGCTCTTATAGAAAACTCAGAGTTGGTATAAAATCAGACTGCTTCTCATTATCAAAACATGATCATAAGTCAAGAGTTATGCCAAAAATGGCTACAAGAGAACAAAATGAAGCTAGCAGCACTGTAGTGCAAAGTATGCAAGAGTTTCAAAAAGTCCCTCACGAAGGCTGAGGCCTTAACATTTATACACCATGAGGGCCCTAGTTGGCCTCCTAAATCTATGGGACTTGGCTGCCCAAACTGTGAGTAGACAACTTCTTCCAAAATCTACTTGGCTGCCTTCTAGGTTCTGTTTTGGTGGCCTTTGGAGCTTAGAGTTGGGGGTGAAGATCCCGAGGAAGGTTATTTAATGCATAGACAACCCCCCTATGAATCCTCACCCCAAGCTTGGCTATCTTCCAGCCCATGATTGCTTGGTTTTGCTCCAACATGTGTCAAAAAGACCTCAATTGAGCACGTGTTAGCCACCTAGGAAGAGTGACTACCCTTATTCATACAATTGACATAAACATACTGAAAAATAATGCATAAGCTATGAAAAATGAAGGATTGAACAAGGATAATTAGGCCAAATGAGCCCAACAAGTTACCAAATTTGGGGCTCATCAGATGTTAGGGAGTGATGATGTGTTAAGATTTTGCTACCATTTGTAATTTATGAGTATTGCCATTTTTGGGCTGGATCGGGGATCCACGATGTATATTTTCTATTTTTGAAACTTAATACAAAGGAACATGCCAGTTGTTAAGTTCTTTGTCTCGATATCATTGTGATGCTCCATTTGAGCACTTGAAGTTTCTATTTCGTTACATGGAAACAAGTTGGTTGGCTATGGCCTAGCCAACCTATTTTGTTCTCCCTTCGTTAAAGGTGTGTTAAATTTATTTCCATGAAAGGATAGTGAAGCAAATCATGTTTGGATTCTTTTATAGCTGATGAACTTTAATTTCTTGCAAGTTGTGTGATCTAGATCTAGGTGTGTGCATGGTTCATTTTCATTTACTTTTATTTCCTTCCATTCTTCCCTACAAATGCATGCTACCCTTTTCTGTACAAAGAAAATGTACATCTAGCTTCCTACACTGGTGTGGTTTTGTTTCATCAAGTTGAAAGTTTCCTTTATTCATTACAGTGAGTCGTTCTTATTTCCGCAGGTCTATTATTCTTCTACAAATAGTGTTTGGTTTTTAGTAAAGCATATTATAATATTCAAGTTCATATTTAGATTTGATTAATGTCCATAAGCTTTCACTAAAACACTGTTGCATTACTTGGATTTGTACCTACACTCGTTGCTGGACTTAATACTGAAATTATCAGAATGATTCCCTGAGTTAAAATGATTATTTGTATAAGGGTGAAGATCTAATTTACTCAATGAACAATCATCTTAGGAAGAGCTTGTTGATGTTTGGGTCAAAGTAGTTTCCAAGTAAAACGGCTTCTTATTTCAATAGAAATTCCCTTTGGCTGTGAAAGCACCTTTAATTTTCGAGCATGTGATTAGTTAATGATTCAGTTTCCTTATAGAGGTTCATTTTACAGTTCTGTTTTCACCTTGCATTTATTTTCTTAGTTAACATGCTTTTATTTCTTGCAACCGATTTGGAAACCAAGTATAGGAACTCTGGTTTCCTAGTAAAAGAACCTCTTTTCTAGTACAGGAATTGACATTCTGAGTATAGGAACAAAGTGCTCTAGTACAAAGGCTCAAAGCTCTTGTATGCAGGTCAAGATCTTCAGTAAGGGCCCAATATATATACTTCCAGTATAAAAGCTTCACTCTAGTACATGAACAATGTTCCAGTACATGAATATTGTTGCAGTACATGAACGACAACTTGGTATAGGAAGGAAAATCTTGAGGAAGACAAACATCCTAATTAGTTGAATCATTCTTCTGTATTACAACCATACTGAAGAGAATCTAAAATAGTTATTTTATTGATTCAAATTGTTCATGACGAATTGAGAGTTTCCTTTATTTGAGTTTCTGCAAAAAACATTCTTTTCATTCAGCACCAGAGTTTTATTGGTAGTCATTGTCTTGTTATCTTTCCTTCCGAGTCTGCAATTTGTAATCGAAGAAGTAGGAATACAATTAGAGAAGGTTCATATTATTTCTTGGAATTTCCTATGCTACACCTCAAGGTGTACAAAACCCCAAGTTTACAAATTAAGTGTTGAAAGGAGTTTGTTGAACTGCAATTCCTGCACCCAACAATATGCATTCATGACTTGTAACTTATATGCTTACCATATGTTTGACGAAATGTCTATTGTGTAATAGGCTTGTTTTGGTCAAGATATTGTTCAGGTTTTGAATGGTTAGCCTTGCCATCATGTTATTTATGTTTTTATAAATTTACAAGAAGCTCTGGGCAATCGTTTAGAGGCTTTCCTGAAAAAGTGGTATAAATATCATGACCACAGGCACAAAACAAGGATTTTTGGGCTATAACCGCATGTAGGCAGGCTTGTGGGTGAAGTTGGAGCCTAATAACTACACACACAGTGTGTCAAGAGTCCGATTTGGAGGTAAAGTTAGTGAAAAAGAGTTACAACTCGGGGATTGGTCACCTGGGGTGGTTGTTCGACTCATGAGTGGTCTTTAATCCCCGAGGAATGTCAGTAAGGTTTCAATTTATGGGCCCCGCTGCCATAATTGGAACTTTGAGGTCAGGTCATGTCATAGTAGAAATCAAATCACATTTACCCTGAAGAGCTTCTAAAAGTGGGTAAATGTGGGGTGGGTGGTTACAGATTGGTATCAAAGAGAGGTTGCAGCATTGGACCTCACGATAAATGTATGCATGTTGATTGTATATGTGCCTAATATGGATGCATTGGGATGGTTACAATTGTCATGCATGTGCTTATTATTGCAGTTTTATATCTTCATGTAAGATGTTGAGATGTTGATGATATATATATATATGTGTGTGTGTGTGTGTGTGTGTGTATATATATATATACATACACATACACATACACATACACATACACATACACATACACATACACATACACATACACATACACATATACACACACACACACACACACACACACACACACACACACACACACACACACACACATATATATATATAGTGCTGATATGGAATGATTTGTGCAAAAGAGATAACCTTCCCTGAACTTCATTAAGGTGTGGTTTGATCATGTTTTCTATTCAGTTTGTCTAACATGGTATGTTTGTAGGAAGAAGAAGATTAGAGATGACGAGAAAAATGTGGATTACAGTTCACGTGACTCCTTACAGATCAATTGTGCAACAAGGAGATGAGTATTCTCCATATATAGCAGAAATATTAAGAAGTTTGAAGGTAGATATTGGAAGTTACAAGGAAGATAATAACAAGATGATTGAGATATATGAAAGGCTTTCCACAGCTTAAGAAAATAAAGTTGAGGTTAATGCAATGATCCATAAGAGTTTATCAGATTTGCAGAGATAGGGACAAACAAGGATTAGTCATAGACAGGAGGAGAGGACTAATGGGGCATATGGTAGCATGTATCAATCAAGATACATGTTGAACATATATGATATAGTCAAAGGTGGCAGATGGTTGGATACACCGGACAGGAGAGACAATGTTTATGGGTTCTATTCTAGTTATGGTTCTAAAAGACATCATTTTCATCACTTCCATCATCCTTATAAGTGGAATGACAAACATTACTTTCTAGAGGAGTTCAATAAAGTCAAGCCTCCTACATTTGATGGAGAGATGAAGAAATCAGAAAATGCAGAAGCATAACTACTTGGGATGAAGAAGTTATTCTGATTGAATGATTATACAAAGAATATGAAATCCAAGATAATGATCTTCAGTCTCAAGTGAAAAACATATATCTGCTAGGAAGGTGTGAAGCGTATCAAAGGCATCAAGGTAGAAGAGTTGAATTGACAAGAGTTTAAAGAGTCTTCAGGAAGAAATATTTGTCTGAGAGATATTATGATGGAAAGGCCAAGGAATTCTATGAGTTGAATATGGGTTCCATGAAAAATGAAGAGTACATCACCAAGTTTCTAGAGTTGTTTAGGTATGTTCCTTACCTCAAGGATGAGAAGACAAAGGTCCAAAGATTCATCAATGGAATGCCATTAGCATTCAAGGATCAAATTGTGTATGATGAGCCTCAATCATTGGAGGAAGTCATCGGGAAATTGAAGCATTTTTATGAGCAATTGAAGCTAAAGTTTAATCCTAAGCATGATTGGAAAGGGAATGAGAAGGAAAAAGGAAAATGGCCTCAGACGTGGGGAAGACCTCAAGATGCAATTGAGAAAGAAAATGTGGCTCCTTATAGGAAGTTTAATGCAGCTGAGAAGGAACACAAAGCTCAACATGGAAAGCAACAAAATAAAGGTAGTGGCGGAGAACCGTTGTACTGTTGGATTTGTCGCGAGGGTCATCACAAGAAGGATTGTCCATTGTACTAGGGTGGAAGGACACAAATCTATAGTGCTCAAGAGTCGAAGAAAGTTGGGATGTTGGTAAGTGATTTGATTTAGAATATTAGATTGTTGTGCTAAGATCCTCCTCAAATTAGAAACAAAATTCTTTCATTATGCTTAAGGATTCATGAATTTTTGCAAGTGAAATGTTGAGTTTTTATGTTAATTTTATGAGAAATTTAAAATAAATAATAGACTGAAAAAAAACATAAGCATGTATAGAACATCATAAAAAACACATTACAACAAGAAAATGATAAATGATTTCACCGCTCTTGGGCTACTTCTCCTTGGTCCAACTTCCAATGGCTTGGGCCTCTCTATTATGCTCAAAAGTGTAAAAAAAAGTGCTTACAATGCTCAAATGCTTCTGAAACCTGCTCAAATGAGTCAAGAATACTAAAAAATGGCTACCTAGCCTCTTTTTGCATCCAATTTGGTGGAAAAATGAAGAAGTTATGACCTCTCCTCGTTTTCTCAATATTCGCTCCACAGATTGCACAATTTCCGGCATGATCCTACAATTTCGCTTCAAAAAGCGCTAACTATGCAAAAATTTCACTATGTGATGGCCATAAGCTATTGGCACTGACAACTCCATCGCAAATCACAATTGGCGGGAACCAGTGGGTCTTATGGTTTGTGAACGTAGCGTGGGTGATGTGCGATTGCGATAAGCGGCGGACCTGACGGAACTATCAACTGTAGTTTAACTGATCGCAATTGACGGAGCCAGGGTAATACATGTAACAGGGCTTTACTATGTTCAATATGTGATTGTGATATCTCAATCACAACTTGATCCTGTCGGGGCCGATTCTGTAACACCTCCCTTCTGTGATGTGCGATTTCGATCATCGCATCACAACCCTGGCTTGTTCTGGGGCAAATTCTTGAATGTCGACCCATCTGCGATATGTTAGTTAAGAACCAACCTGCGATCATGGAATTAAAGCTTGGTGTTGTTGTGAGTGAGGTCACATGTTCGACCTCGACCTCCCCACATAAATTTTTATTCGACCTTTGAGAGGGCACGTGGCGGCCTCCGGGTTTGCTATGTGACACCCTCTCATTGGTCCACCTGTACAGCCTTCAACCAATAGCATCTTGCCAACTCATACCTATACGAAAATTCCACATGGAACTCAACCATTCGCTGATAAGATTATGGTGCCACCTCAGCTGCACAGTCATCACCAATTAGGCAACCTAGTAAGCAGTAAGGACTGTTGACTAGGTTGTCCACCTTTTTTTTTAAATTACATGTTTTTCAAAGTGAACATAACACATTTCTGAAGCCATATGGTATCCATTTCACGTAAAACGAGTTGCGTCAGATTCAATATGATGAGCAATACGCGGTCGTTCAAGTTCCACATCATTCTGACAACTTTGATTTTTGAGCATAATTTTGAGCACCTGATCACTCCTCCCCACTGGAAGCCTTTTGGACCCCAAAATATCACTTTCAATTGTCCAACAGGAGAGGGTACAGTTCCCTCACCTTTCGAACCTCTATCCATTTGGCTTTTAAATGATTTGTACCCTTGAGCCCCACTCGAAGATAATCAACACTTCCCCTTTTTGATATCCTTGTTCTTTTGTCAAGTATAGTGTCTTGTTAAAGCTCATCAAGGAATTCTAGAGAAAAGTCTTTAATAGATGGAATTTGAATATTCTCTCCTTGATCTTCAGTCAAAGGAGGCTCATACAACCTTAAATTCTCAACATTAACAGCAACATAAATTTTCATATATGAAGGAAAATCCAACCTGAAGGCATTGTTACTAATCTTTTCCAAAATTCTGAATGGACCATATCTAATTGGTTTTAGCTTTTTACCTTCTCCTTGGAGCCTCTCTTTGTTAATGTGAAGCCAAAATTCATCACCAACTTGGAATTTGTGATCTTGACAATGCTTGTTGTGCCTTGCTTTGTACTTGCCTTGGCTTTTCTCAAGCTGTTCTTGAACCTTTTGGTGTACTAATTGGATTTTTTCAATGAATTTTCTTTCTTTGTCTATGTCGCTATGACCTTCAATAGAAAAATCTTTGCCAAAATTAAAATTCAAAGGAGATTTAGGTAAGTATCCCAAGCATGCCTCAAATGACGAAGTTTGAGTTGAAGAGTGCTTGGCTCAGTTGTAAGCATGCTGAATATAGTGAAAATGTTCATCCCACAACTTAGGATGCTTGCTGCAATCCCCGTGAAGAAGATGTATCACTATTTTGTTCACCACTTCTGTTTGACCATCTATTTGTGGATGAAAATTTGTACTCTTTTTCAATTTGGTGTCCATGAATCCCCATAAGATTGAACAAAAATTCCCAACAAAACAAGAATCTTGATCACTAACAATGGATGTGGGCAATCCAAAATGCACCCAAACATTCTGAAGGAATAACTGAGCAGTGCGTTCAACTGTAACTTTCTTTTTACATGGCATCAAAATAAACATTTTACTGAACCTATCCACAACTACATACAAATAATCATGACCTATTTTTGACAATGGAAGACCTTCTACAAAATCCATAGAAACACTCTCCCATGGTCATGAAGGAACTGAAAGTGGTGTGTACAATCCTAACCTCCTATTGCTAGGCTTACTAATTTCACATAATGAACATCCTTTAATAAAACGAGATGCACTTTCAAGCATACAAGGCCAATAACAATACCTCTGTAGATGTGTTACCATCTTACTTACATCGAAATGACCAACAATAAGAGAAGTGTGTGCCTCTCTTATGATGTTAACTCTTTCTCCCTGCGGAATACAAAGCTTGCCAAGATGGTACAACAAGTTATCATGCAAATGATAATCCAATTCCTCTACTTGGTTACCTTGACTGAAGCTTGCGGTTAATTTTTGAAAGTCATTATCTAATTCATATTTCTCAATATAACTTTAATGTAAAATAGAATTATTCTTGAGTAAAGTAGTTGCACTAACAATAGGCCTAGAAAGCATATCAGCAAATTTATTGTAGATACCTTTCTTATACCTGATTACCAAGTGGAATTGTTGTTACACAAAATTTTGTCACTGTCCCTATACTGAACCTTACATGTTTTCCCATCATGAAGAGACTGCCCTTATGTCCGTCTTCAGGAGAAGAACATTTCCCTTTTGCATCGGTTCCCAAGAATCTTCCTTTAATCCCAGTTTACAAGACCAATGCTAGTGCTCAATTCCTTCCTTGTGCTAATTTGCAAGGTTTAAAACTAGGCCTAGCGCTATACAGTGCAAGTGAGCCCTTCATCACTCACGTCGATCCTCTTTTGGCAAGTTTTTAAATATGGAGTTGAAGCTTCCAAGTCTAGAAGCTTCGTAACGGAAGTATGGTAAATGGTTGGGCTGGATAGAGCTAAGGAATTCAGTTTGGGCTTCTTTCCCCTATTGAGATGGAACAAACCCAAGAGATAAGGCTTTTACCATAATAAGAGGAACCATCTCCCCTCCATCAAAGCTATATAAACTCCTCCTTTTCCAAGTTGAACTAGTCTTTTTTGGAGCTTGAATAACCAACAAGATAT
Source organism: Pinus tabuliformis (assembly GCA_031772625.1). NCBI lineage: Eukaryota > Viridiplantae > Streptophyta > Pinopsida > Pinales > Pinaceae > Pinus > Pinus tabuliformis. The sequence continues at coordinate 1,410,573,686 of CM062816.1, read as the reverse complement.
CTATAGCTTTTTTCCTTCTAGTTTATGTGTGTAAAGGGAGAACAATGTGTTTGGTTTTGGTTTGGAACTAAAGGGAAGAAGCCTTAAAATCCCATTGTTGAGGCTAACCATGAGATGTTAGAAGTGGTGTTGGAACTCGAATACATCGGAGGAGACCTGCAACGTCAAGGCTTTGGTTGTATCTCTTTCTGAGCTTTATATCAATACAACTAATGATTTATTTCCTACATTGAGTGTCATGTTACATTTAATGGCTTAAGATTCCTTGACCTTTTAAGTAAATTGAATGCGATTGTATTCTATTATGTTTGATGTTGTCTCTTTTGTATTTTTCTTAGGTATTTGAAGGAGAAGAACTCAAAGGAAGCTAGAGCAAAGGATCGAGGTCATCATCAAGCGGAGTAGCGTTCTAAGAGGTAGGCCCTCTTATTCGATTCTAGTTTAAGGAAGTATTCATTAGTTTGTTCTGTTTGCTGCTAGAACCACTCTAGGGCTAGAGGGATCACCCCTATCCATAGAGGAGATTTACCTACTCCACAAATTGGCGACTCTGCTGGGGAACCATCCCTCTCTTTTGATTGATTTTCATTTCGTGGTTTGTGTGAAATTTTGTCGTATCACCTTTTCCCTTTGGTTTTTTGTGCTTTTCCTAGTTTACTACTCTGAGTCTGAAATTTACAGTGGTAAGTCTTGTTTTGGCCTTTGAAATTTTTTATTTTTTCTTGAAATCCTCGATTAGTGCATTTAATTTTCTGACAGTCATGTCTATCAACACGAATTTATCTCAAATAGTCACGCCATTCCCCCTTGTGGCACTTGTTGCCAATTAGGCAATCGCGCTGATTCCTGTAGGTGAAGATCGGGGTTTCTCTTGAATCATAACTAGTGTGTCTTACCCTCTTAATTTCTGCCTCTTAGCCTGTTTTTCCTGTGTTCTCCTTGACTGGAAAGCTTCATTAGCTTGGTTTTTGTGCCTGTCTGGTTTCAGATTTCCCTACTTGATTTTTGAGTCTTTGGATGATTTGTGACCGCCTAGGGCATCTAGGTCGTTGTCCATTCAACTATTTGTGTACTCAGCAAGTCAATTTGTTGGTTCGCTACTCCATGCATTTCGTTTTTAGTCCTTTTATTGCTTTTATTTCAATTGAAAAAGTTTGAAAAGAGTCATTTGTTCTTCTCTCGTTTAAACATCTCTTCTCAGGTATAGATTACATTACTCATATTGTTGTGATTGAGTCTTTGCATCATTGTTTTGGAAAGCATTCTCTCTTTGTGATTGGCATTTGATTGATGCTGATTAGTTTAAATTTTTTTTATTGAAATGTTTGTGTGAAAATTCATTTTATCATTCAATTGAAAAGTATATCATTCTAGTTTGTTGAATCAATATGTTATATTAGCTAGCATCATTGAAAACCAGAGTTGCATCATCATTTGCATTCGAAAAGAAATTAATTCTCTTTACTGTTGAAAGGATTATTTGAAGTGCATTTAATAGGAAATATAGGAAGAGGAAAGAAATTTCATTATTTTGTGTTCAAAAGCGAAGGAGTGAAAATGCCATCTTGCTTTCAATTGCTTGTTTGTTGCATTGATTGTTTTTCTCTACTCTCATTAGTATAAACATTCATCGAATTAAAAGGGTTTTGTCTCATTTAGCTGCATATAGGAGTTTTTTCGAGTCACATCATTAAGGCCTAAAAACTGAGACATAATTTCAAGATAAACTTTAAAATGTATTCAATTAACCTAAGGCGCATTTGAAACCTAATGCTCACATTTTAGAGGTCTAGGCTACAGACGTGTTACGACGTCTTTGAAACTAGCAACTGTCATTCGATTCGACACTAGACAATGCTAGTATTGACTTGTGCTCCATGTACTATCACATATATAAAGGGAGACCCCACTAGGTTTACAAACCTTTATCCATAGGAATTTGAGTTTTCCGCCTTGTAAACGTGATACACTGAACACAACATTCAAGGAGATTTCCTACCCCTACTTCTCGGTTCGCCAGGAGGTATTCTGCAGTTCACGGTTACTTGGTAATCCTTTTGTCAAGATTATCCTGAGTAGTCATTTTGATCTTTTTGACTCCCTAAATTTAAAAGATCACCGAGCACTTGTCCTTTCAAGTTCGTTTCAAACCGAAAGAGACAGAGTCATCTTTGATTTTTTCTCGACTATTAAAACATGAAAAGGCACCAGTCTATTTCAGCGTCTTAAAAAATTGTTGCCCACGATCACATAACATTCCTCATAGTCTTATTCTAGACCACATCGTGAGTACCTTTAATACATTTTGTAAAAGCCCTGAAATTAATCTTTCTCTTCTTGTTATCTGAGACAAAGTCATCATGGATGAACCATTAGGTTCACCCAGTTCCTCTTCCACTCCTCCATCCGAAATATCATCTGCGGAGCCTCTTCTCGAACTCCCGTAGTCACTTGAGGATCAAGGTGTTGAAATTGGAATTGTTCTGAGTATTCAACCTTTGTCATCTTATCCTCCTCCATTAGATACTAGGTCACCTTATGAATTTGGCCTGGAATCTCTGGATAATCCTATCCAAACTCCCGAGAGTCTGCCGACCCATGAAGTTCAGCAAGGACCGGTTGTTTTCCCTCTGAATCCTTTGTTTGATCCTATTATGATATCACCGCATCATCCATACAGTCTATATGATCAACCAAGTATTCCTTTGGAATTATCCCCTCGAACATCTTCAATTGTCTATTGTCATTTGTTTCCACCCATGGAATCAGAAGGCGATATTCTAGTCTCCTCTCTGGGTCACTCAGAGGTTTTTGCTACACACACTCCTCACATTATTGATGAACATGGATATCAATTCCCTCTTGAAGGTTTCCCTTACACAGGAAGCATTCTGACCAAAATTTACCTTGAGCATAGTAGGCCTTCATTGCTGCATGGCTACACCTCTTTGGCTCAGTTGGTGTCGGGCACTCATAGGGCTTCATCGTTGTATCACAACCCTATTTGGTCATCTGGTGCTATGCCTACCTCAGGTCCATTCATTCAAAACCCGACCTCTTAGCCGATTGTGCATTTTGTAGTCACATTAGTTCTGGTGCAACCCACCATTCTGAATCCACTCATTTCATCATTTCAAGTTACTCTTCCAGTTCAACCGATGGTTTCAAGTCAGGTCTCTGTAAGTTCTTCAACCCCTCTAGTAAGTGGAAAGGTTGTCCCACTATTTAGGGGCCAGAACCTGAATATTTCCATGATGTCTGGTGCAACCAATGTGAGTGGCTCACAAACTCATATGGTTGGGATGAACCAACCCTCTTTTGGTGCTATTCCAAACCGTGTTGGTCCTTCTGGATCGAGTAATGTCCAATATCAGCAGCCGAACCCTGTTGGTCTGTCTGGGTCAAGTAACGTCCAGTACCAACAACCGTATGTGGCTTAGGGTCCATTCCAACCTCCTTATGTTCCATATGGTTCACAAGCAATGGTAAATCCGCCTTACGTCCCTCAAGTTGGACCCTATGTTCATCCTGATCCATCCGCCGTGCTTGGTGGATATGGCCATATCCAATTTGGGAATTTTCAAGGTATTTCTCCAGGAACTGTTCAAGTACCCTTGCCACAACAAGGGAAACCCTTATAGTAGCAAGGGAAACCTTCCCAGCTACAAGGGCCACCTTGCAACAGTAAGGGTAGACACTGTAGCAACTGCAAGGGCAACCCTTCCAACAACCACAACAAACTTTGCAGCCACATGCACAGTTTGTTCACCAAGTTTCCCAACCTATGCATTCACAAGGTCTACTTTTGCAGCCGCAAGGACAACCTTTGCAGCATCAAAGCCAGTCCTTGCAACAACAAATTCAACCCGGGCTAGAAGCAACCCTTGTACTCATATCAACAAGGTCAACCTTTGCAAGGCGAAGGTCAAGTCCTGTAGCAACAGGCTCAAACTACCTATGTCCAAGGGCAATAGGTTTAGAATCCTTATGTCCAAGGGCAGCAGGTGAAAAATCCTTATGTCCAAGGGCAACAGGTTCAAAACCCTTACGCCCAGGGGTAGCAGGGGAAAAATCCATTGTCCAAGGCCAATAGGCTTAACAGCCTTTTAACCCGTATGTTTCTTGTCAGCAACCTATGGCCGGATAGTATCAAGGCTACCTAGGTTAGAATCCTCCCTACGGGAAAGGTAACCTACAGTGGGGGAAAAATCAAATGCCATATGGATAAAATCCTCCACTATGGGGACAAAATCCTTATCAACAAGGATGGTTTCTACAATTCGGGCTTGCTCATAGGCCCCAAATGCCTTTTAATATGCAATTGCCTTTCTTGGCCACATTGGAGCTTCTAGATGTTTCTTGACTCACGAATGATCCCATTCTTCATTTTCCATATGTTAGGTTCCTATACCAATAGGTGTCATATTTCATGATTGACTGTGGAAATGCCAAATATGATCATCATTTCCATGTTGCAAAGGTTCCATATTTTCAAAAAACCAAAAAATTTAAAAAATGTAAAGAGGGTATGCCCTAAAAGAAAAATCAAAGGGCAAGAAGAATGAATTGGTCAAGAAAGAAAGAAAATGAACCCCAAAGAAAAGACCAGGAAAGTGTGCTAGTCAAAATGCCACTACTGTCCTATTTTTTGCAAACAAGTTCAGATTATGCAATTAGTGACTTCTGTCACACTTGATGGATGGCCCAACAACTCAATCTTGGCCAGTCCATGTTTAAATTTCTTGTTTAGCATTAGAGAATAAAGCATGTCCAAACAGTTCAAGCTTGGCAGACAAATAGTTAGGTAGAGAAGCAAAGGGAGCTCAACAGCTGAATCTGAGCCCCTGGAAGAGATAAGGGCAGACTTAGATAGCAGGATAGCTAAAAGAAAACAAAAGAGAGAAAGGGTTTGCTAGCTCAAATGCACCCAAGGAGAAAGAAGAAAAAATGTTAGGTGTATTAGGCTGGGTAGGCAGTTTGGTGTTGCAGAAGTAGGTTCATGAATAATATTGTCTTTTAAAGATGATTCATCTCAAAGGCATCATATCTACCTTGAAAAAATATGGTGACAAATAAGATGTTGCATGTCTAACTTCCCCTCATTTCTCTCACAGAAATTACTCACTAACCTCCCCTAAAGAGATTGAGATCTGCTCAATACTCTTAAATACCCTCCATCTTCATGTAAAAATTTAAGTAAAATGACATTTTGCTTAAAGAATAAAGCCACATTTCTTGTGTAAAACATTTATCTTCTCTTAAACCTAAGTTATCCAACTTTGTTGCTTAAAAACCCTCTCATTTCCCTAAGCCTAAGTTCGTAACTCTACAACTTAGCGCTTTCTCTCAAAACCCATATTAACATCCTAACTCTATTTATATAACTCCTATGTATATTTCCCTTCCCATACTATGTAAAAATATATAAAAAACCCCAAAATACTTAAATATTCCCCGCCACGGAAATTATAGCCATAAAACATGGCATTTCGGGAGTTATAGGTTCATTTGGAACCTTATAATAATCCCTCCTCATACATAAAGTTTGGATTTTATTTAACACCCGGTTAAATAAACAACCGCGCCCGAAAAAACACAATAACCAAAGGTTTTATACCCTGCAACACATATAAAACAATAAATATATCGGGCAGGCCCCGTGTCATAAACCTCCGCCAACTTACCCCTCCACCCATCCGATTCGGGCTTTCCCATTGGACGATCCACGTCAATTCGGAGGCGCCCCGATGACCGAACGATAGGCTCCGATGAAAAGTGGTATTCCCGTCGTACTGCGGGACGCTTGTCGCCACCATGTTGTATCGCGTTCGTTCTGCCAAAAACCGCTGTCGTACATAAAGTGATGCGATAAAACCATAAACCACTCCCCCTTCCCACCGCTGACGTCATTTCTCACGTCAGCGCCTACATCATTACTCACGTCAGCACCCACATCATCGCCCACGTCAGTTGCCACCTTGTCACTGTTTCGTCTATCATGTCCGCCACGTCAGCGCCAAGTCACCTTCCGTACCCCCGCTACCCAACAAAGATGACGTCATGCTGACATCACCCCACCAAAGCGCACCAAAAACCCCTAAAATCAAAATTTTGTTAAAAATTCATTTTAACGTTGTTTTTGTCCATTTCTCTTTGTTTTTTTGCGCAAAGCTCTACATGGTTATTTACGTTCAAAACACCATTTTCACTGCACAGTCCGCCACCCAGGGGAATTCACTCCGCAGCTTGGCCCCTCAGCTCAGTCTTCTACCTACATTTCATACCAGGCGTCCATAGAACATGTATTTACCTGAAACTTGCTCATAAACCCTGTTTTTCCAAGCTTTCTCTGTAAAAATCGCCCGGGAACTAAAATTCGAAATAAATTGTGGTGCTGCCTACAAACCTCTGCATTATAAGTCACTGTTTTACCCATCTTTCCAAAGAAATTGTGCAAATTTTGTTCTCCTCTGCAAAATCGCCCATTTAGCTAAAATTCAATCCTGTTCGGCCTGCAATTTCCACAGAAAAGCCCATAAACTATCATTTTATCATATTGTTGATGCAAAAGCCCTCATTACAAGTTGAAAAGTCATAAAATTTGTTGAAAATGGAGGCTCCAATGGCCTTGAATGTTGCCCCCTTGAATGCACCACATAAAGAGTTGGAGTGGATACCCCTTGCTGATAGGGATTTCCAAATCAAGGATATGATGGGTGACAAGCCTTACCTGCAGGCCTTTTGTGAAATTAGGAATAGCTACAGAAGCAATACTGATGTCTTTGGAATTTGGGAGTCCAACATGCCCATCTACTACCTCCCTTCAGTAAATGTGCTGCCTGATCTCATCCATTTGTGCTGTGCAAATTATGACCCCATACAAAGAGCAGTTATGGTTCCATCTGGGACTGTCCTTTTCTATATTACTTCTCAATCCATAAATGAGATGTTAAGCCAACTCAGCCTCTGGCTCCTCTCACCATGAAATTCTTGCTTGACCAAGCTGCCCAGCTCAGAAATAACCAAAATAGCTAAATTATTCATGAGACCAGAAATCCAGCCCACACATCCACCTCCTTTTAATCAGTTCTGGTTCAACGAAGCTGGTGTAGTCATTACTAATATGATTTCAAATATCTTTGGATTTAAAACCAGTGAGCATATTGATGAAATTGTCTTAGTATTGATGTCCATATTCACTCCAGGACAGCCCCCTGCTGTCCACTATGATTATGCCACCTTCATAGCCAATAAAATCCATGAGCAATTCATGAACTTGGATAGAGAAAGAGTGTTCAAATACACATCCTACATATATCATTTGCTGTTGTACTATCAACCTGATAGTTTCTAAATTCCCCTTAGAAAGTTGGACCTCAAGGGAAAAAAGAGTTCTGTGGTATTTTGGACCTCAGTATTCCATGAAGTCCATAACTCCCCTTATACATATTGTGATTTCATTGACTTGTTCATATATCCAGCCACTTCTTTGTTGATGATAACTCCTCCTACCAGGTTCTCTGCTGAAATGCAGAAAATTTTGCATCTCTCAAAGGAATACAGTATTGGTGACTGGTATTTTTACCAAAATCACACAGTGATCAGAATTTATGGCTGTGAACTATCCCCCTACAAGCTGCCAAAGTATGTCCCTATGAGACTATTTGCCCTGGAGTACTTTAGGCAATTTATTAGATCAGATCTGACTCATTTCTATGGAGCTAGGAAAAAGGCATGGCTAAAGATAAGAAATCAATTGGGCCCTTTCATCTTCAATAAAAGGAAACCTGGGAGGAAGCAGATAAAATTTTAAGGGATCAACTTATGCTGAAACAAATTTTTCATTGGTCACCATATGACCCTGAACATTTCATAGGTTTTAGAAGAGTCAAAAACAAGCTTATAGGATATGTTCACCACAAAATCCCTCAAATTCAACAATATGCTAACCAACAAGAATGGGTAGAAGGCACATTAGTTGAAGAGATCACTGAAGAAGAAAGATTGGAAAAAGAAATGAAAGAGCTTGAGAAAACACTTGACCTGGACTCTTTGGATAGGTCCCTTTCAAATTGCCTCAACACATTGGAGAGGGCACATCATCTACTACAACTTCACAACAGAATGCCCAAGAAAGCACTCCACCTGTAGGGACATCCAAAGGCAAAGAAGTGTTGCATTCAGAGTAGGAAACAATGGCAGATCAGCCAGATGCATCAAAGGGGCAAAGCCCTTCAACACAAACAAAGGTACCTGAAATCCCTGTGTTACAAACTCCTCTCAATGAGGAAAGAGCGAAGAAAAGAGACAGGAAGGAAGACACGCCCATAAGTGGATCAACAGAACAGCAAGGGGAAAAGAGGCAAAGGTTAAATCCTTACTCTGAAGAGGAACTCTTGGGAGAGACAACAGGCAACCTGAGCGGTGAGGAAAGAACGAAACAACAGGCTACTCCAATTTTGGAAACATCAACTAGCTCATATCAGTAAGAGCTATAGAGGCAGCATGGTGTGGAGGTTACATCCACCAAGCCACAGAGCAAACAAGGCTCGGATATCAAGAAATTCTTTACTGAAATAAAGACTAGAAATGAGCCAGTAAGGATCCAACTTTATAATCAATTGCTAAGAATATCCCCCACAAATCAACAAAGGCTAATGGCAGCCTATGATATTCAAGAAGGAAAAATGACTCTTAGTCACTTCAGGCCCACAATGCAGCAACCACAGTCAGCTGCTGATTATATCAGGACCATTCTGGAAGTTCTCTCTAAAGACATCCACCCAATGGACCAGATCGAATTACATAAACAAACCGGAGAAATGGTGTACTCCACCTTGGCAGACAAGGCATTATTAGCTCACAAATTGCAGAATTCATTACACAATACCTCTGCCCAATTAGAGTTGGAGAAGGCCTCCTCATTAGCCAAGGATAACAGGATCAAATCCTTGGAGGAAATTACTATTGAGCTGGGACATGATCCCAAGGATCCCAAGGGTATCCAGGCATTAATAAAGAAGAAAGAAGAAGATATTGCAGCCCTTAGAAAGCAATTGAAGCTGCCAATTACAATGCACCCTCAAACCACAGAAGTTGCACAGCAGAAAGAAGAGGAGGACATGGTGGGTTTGTTGATGAGGATGAATGAGAGACTGGAAGAAATAGAGAAGGCATTGGAGGAAGCACTACAAGAAAAACAGGGAGAGTTGGCCTCTTAGCCATCTCAAACAGCTCCAATTGTTACAATTGCTCCTTCTACAGTCACAACAGCAGTCCCTCCTACTGATCCGGCATCAACAACACCAAGCACTACATCAACAACAGCAGCAACAACAATAGTACCAGATACCAGCATGAGCATGGAACAGATGATGAAGGAAATAAAAGAGTTAGAACTCCAGATGGCAGAACTGAAGGAAGCCAAAGAAAAACTAGCCAAGTTAGAGGTAAGTTATGATAAATCCAAAATAACTGTGGCTGAGAAAACAAGAGAGGTAAAGGCCTTGGAAAATAAGGTAAAATCCTTGGAAAAATAGCTTACTCTTCTTAAAACTCTGTCAGAAATCAAGACAATTATGTGGACTAAAATTGGCCAGTCCATCACTGATCAATGGAGATCAATTCAAACAATCCATGAGCAAATTGAACTGATAGAAATGGCCCAAATAGAGATTCAAAAGGCCAGGACATTATTGGGAAACATGCCCGAGCAGGCCAACAGATTAATCAATTTTTTGAACACTCACACCAAAGAAGAACTGGCGGCTCTAGATATCAGGGACAGAACAGGAACCATTTTGACAGTTAAAAGGGTGCTGACTATGAGGAATTTTATACAAAATCTGGAGAGAAAGTGTCAAGAAATGCAGGTAGAGATAAATGCTTTTACAACAAAGTTTACAGTCTTGCAACAGAAGGATCTTCCCAGTTTGTTAACCAACAATCAAAGACTTTTGACACATGAACAATATGCACACAGGGTGAATACTTATGTTACCAATCAGATCATAGCATCCTCAAGCACTTCAGAAGACATAATACCTCCCACTGGACAAATCTTATATGGAAAGTTGAAAAATTTGTTCTACATTGAGCATGAAATAACACATCTTTTTGAAGTCCAGCCCAATTACTATAGGTATATTGAAGCTGATGAAACATTAATAAAACTACAAAGACACCAGTTGCCAACAGACCAATGGTGGCAGGGCATGTTGGAGGTTTTACCAAGGTAGTGTTGGCGCTAATTCTTTTTTGATTGTCTGCTTTTAATCAAATTCAATTAACATGCCACACATCATGAGAATGAAAACAACAGAAAAAGGAAGGCACGCCAGAACGCATTAAAGCATAATTAGGCGCAGATGAAAAGGCCGGGATAGCAACACAGGAACGCAAATTAAAGAGACAGCTACCAGCCGACTTGTTGAGTTTAAAAAGTCAAATATATCAGACCACCTAAGGCAGCCAGTATAGCGGAGTTACTCCTACATTCATTGCGCTCTGTTTTCAATGTCATTTACTGCCTTTGAAGAAGTAGATGGATAAAGTTAATGCTTGATATTTTCTCTATGAGATATTTTGTAACTCTTTTTGTATAAATACCTCCTCTAGAGATGTATTGTTGTTGGCTGGTGAATATCATTTTGGACCTATTAGTGTAAGTCTTTCCAGCCTTCCTCCAGTGATCAAATATTCTCTTACAAAGTGGTCTCAGAGTGTCAAGGTCAAATTTTGTCATTTCAATGAGTTTTCAAGCAAAATTTGGTCACTAGGCATTAGGTCTAGGGTTTGCTTTCACTCCTTTCAAAATTGCCCAAACGCCAACCTATGTTACTATTCAGCTGAGTCTATCATCATTCATAGGGTTGTCACTATCATGTCAATGTCTAATGAGTCATTTTACACCTTGTTCATGCTTCAGTTGCGCCCAGGCAAGGTCATTTCCCTCTCCTAGGGTTTTGAAGGCAATATCTCTTGGACGGTCAAATCATTAGCGAAACTTGTATCCTGATGTTCATACACCTTCCCCTATCCTTAAAGTACCTTATTAAATGCTTCCCATCCCTTAGATCCCCCAAATTCCTCATTTTTGCACAAACCCTAGTTTCTAGCTACAACCTGGCAATTTTCTAGGTTTGGCCTGTGTTTTGCCCTTTTGGACCCCTTCCCCTCGCTCAATCTCTGAGATTCCACTTTTCCCTGCTTCCTAACATCCCTCCCTACGTCCAAAAATTTCCCCAAGAATTTAGAAGCCCCCTATCCCCTTCATTTCGCTCCATTTCGACAACATTCCTTGTTTCACACATCGGGACAAGTCGCACTCAAATGATGTTCCAGAGCAATCAAAGATGAATTTGGGAAAACTGAGAGAGGTTTTTGTCCATAACCTGCCAAAGAAAAAAAACCTCCTTCACTTTTTGCACAGGTGTCATGGTTTTAGAGAAATGTCAAAATTGCAATCGCCAGATCCAAGGAGGTTGGCCAAGGCACTAAAACGACGGAAAAGGCCCGATCCACTCCAAATTTTGGCCTAAGCCTCTTTGAATGAGCATGTTACTTGATTGGGGACTCCCAGCCCAAATTTCAAGAAATTTGGAGAAAATTTTGTCAATTGTGAATTTTTTGTGCCATACACAGGTTTTCTCCACCAATGCGCGCGACCCTTTCGTTGGGCAACTCCATTTTGGGAAAACTCAGCATTTCTGGATTTTTCATGAAAAGTTACACTTGCTCAGCCATTTCCAAGAAATTTCACCAAGTTTTGGGCCTCCAGAAAGTCAAAAAACAAGCAAAAAATGACTTTCTGCCACATTTTTGACACACAAGAAGCAGTCTTGGGAGATTGCAATTTTGGAGGGGAAAATGACCACCAAATTCAGAAATTCCACTTGGGTTGGAAAGTAGACATCCAGACCTTTCCAACAAGTCCACTTTTGCCTCATTTGGACACCTGTAAGTGCCTCAAAAGTGCCTCCAAAGGCGCGCGACCCATTCAGGAATTGCGCGCGACCCATCAGGCAGTTTGCACAGGAATTCAACCTACAGCTCAACAAAACGCAGTTTTGACTGGATTTGACTTTTTGGAGTTGATTTTCATCCTCCTTGTTGTAAATGATGTAATTTTATGATATTTTGACACTTATTTATCTCTTCTAGAAGATTCATTCATAAGATAGGCAAAAATTTAATGAATGAATTGGTTTCCTAGCTTATAGAGGCAAGTTGTTTTGACTGCCTAGATTTTAGTGCTCACTTTAGAATTGGTTGAAACAGCTCCTAGAAGGATGAGATCGACCCCTAGAGGCAAGGAAAGGTGTTAGCTTGCCTATATTATGTATTTTCTTAGTCATTTTCAGAGGTTGGAGGGTTGGACTCTTGAGGGAGAAGCTACTATTGTATTATTCATTGTATCTCTGCAGTTTTGGCAAAGGAAGAAAGACCAGGGTTTTGCAGTCTTTTTTGGGATTCCTGTGGTTACATGTATTGATGGTGTGTTTCTCTTTGTACTTGTAAGTTTGTTATGTGATTCATCTTCTCACTTTTCCTTCTGCAAATCAGGCAAATGAAGTGTTAAAGTAGAATTCATGATTGCCATGCTCTGCTTTTAAGTTTGCTTAATATTTATGTTTTCATCTGTCTAAAGAGAACTCTTGAAGGTTTCTTGCTCTCTTTAGCCCCTCACCGGTCATTCCTATCCATTCACTTAATTCAAAAGCATCAATACAGTCTCCTACCTTGCCCCAAAGAACCCCCTGCAAAAAACTGTGTCCAATCCCCGCACCCAAAATTGCCTTTCCCCAACTTTCCACCAAAATCTTAAAATTTCCAATTCAAACCTTTTATCAGTGTACTAGCCTAAAATTAGTGTTTCCTTATTGGTTATCTCTCCCTTTTAAGATCTTTATCGAGATAGACCGAAGAGAGCCCTCTCCTGCCCCGTAGGGCTAGCTACGAGGCTAAGTGGTTTGATGTTGCCTTGGAGTTTACCTTTTTCAGCCTTAGGTGAAATTTCAAGCGCTAACATATTGGCGACCATACTGGGGAGAACAAACTTGTCTGTGGATTGATGTGTTTGTTTCATAAGTCTTAGACGGAGCCTGAAGTTATGCCAGGTAGCCTTCGAAACGCTTTTGCTTTGCATAAGCGGAAGTAGATAAACGCTGCTTCAGTCCATCTCCGTGAGCTTGTGAATACAACACTTCATTTGCATTTTACCCCAGTACATGTATCAAGTTCAGATCTGATTGTTGATAGTGGACAACGATCAGACACTTGAAAGGCTGAAATCATTCACTAGCGACTCCTTCACTGAAAACTCCAAAGATCAATGCTTCATGGTGACTTCACTGCAGAGAGATCAGTAGCTGTGAGATTTTCAAGATGGACCGAATCACAAGAAGATATGCTCCCTTGAGCCGAGATCACATCCCTGATTTTCCAAATAAGATTCCCAAGGTAGATTGGTCAAGGAACCTGCCTACATTTAAAGATGATGGTAAGAAGGATGCTGCTCTTCATCTAGTTAGATTTCATATGCATATTCGCAAGTTGAAGGTGGATTTTCCTGAAGATTGCTTGATGAAGATATTCCTGGCTACTCTGGATGGTGAAGCTCAATCTTGGTATGAAAGTTTGTCGCCTGCTTGTATTTACTGTTTAAAGGATTTTCATGCCTTTTTTATTGAAAGATATCAAGCATCGTATCCATCATTAAATTTGGTTCATGATTGTTGCAAGCATGCTTATAGTTTTATTGAAATCCTTGAGAAATATTATGAAGATGATAATTTTATGGATGTTGAGATTATGGAGGCTCTGTATGAGAATCCATTTCAGCAGCACACAGAAATCTTAGAGGATACTTGTCAAGATCAGCAGGCTGAAGATTTCCATATGGTTGAAAATGAGGAAAGAGCAAATGTTGTTTCGGATCTGCCCACAGAAGACAGCAGCATGCAAGTAAGTCCAGTGCTGATTGTAGATTGTGATAATGCCCAGTCAGCTACTTCAGAACTAGATTCAAATTATGATGACCAAGCATATCTTGTGCTGAAGCCCATCAAAGAGAGCTCTGCTGTTGAGATCATAGACAGAGTTTTGGATTCAGATGTTCATGAACAGCAAGGTGAGACCTTTGTGCAAGTAAGTGATGAATCTCCTTTCAATAGCTCAGTAATAAATGATAGTTTGAGTGCCCTATCGTATGAAGATAATTACTGTTCAAGCAGAAGAAAACAAAAGGCATTGTCTCCTTTGTCTGAAGAGGAGATAGATCAGCTCTTGAAAGGTCTTGTTACAACCCAAGCTACAGCAGATTTGCAGTGCACACATAGTCAGGAAAGTGTTGGGAAAACTTCTTCCTCTGTTGAAGAAGATGACTATCTTGTAGATCAGCAAACAGATAATGTTTTCCTTCACAAAGATGATAATCCGGCTGTCATATCATATGAAGATGACCCACCATATTGTCAAACTACAGAAGATCATAGCATACAGGATTACCTTTCAGATTCTTCATATGTTTCATGTGTTGAAATGTTTTTCCAAGAGGAGATCTGCTCATCTACCTGTTCAGAGTTTTTTGAAGCCCATGAGCATACTTTTACCGAAGCACATGATGAAGGCAGATCAGAATTTGAAACAAAGGACATCTTGTTCTTTCGGCAGGAGGTGGCAGTGGCAAATCTTCATGTTTTTCACGATCCTCTAGCAAGTTGGTTACAGTTAGCAATGAAAGTGATTATTGTTGTGTTCAGTGATGAAGGAGATCATGGTCAGCTATGTTTTTGTATGCCCAGTTACCAGTATTCATTGTTGACCAGAAGTTCTGATCAGGAGAACCAATCAAGAAGGCATCTGCTTGATTGGTTGCATTGGAATTTTGATATAGTCTGATGGTATATTGACTTGTAAGAAACAAGGTGGTTGTCATCATGATTTCAAATCGTGATGGACTGCTGCCCTTCAATAAGCTTTGTAAGTTCTTGTTTTCGTTAAGTCAATCATGAGTCATTTATGAGTCAGTTTTCAGTCATGTTGGTTTCATAATTGTGTCGGCTTGAGTCAGGTTTCAGTCAATAAATGAGTCAAAGTCTTGTGTCGTTTGCCGAAATAATGACTCCATTGCCCAATGGTTGGAAAACACTGGTCTGCTCTCCCAGAGGTCAAAGGTTCTTGGCACCTCCAAGGAGCTACCATCCCCATTGGAGCCAATGTTAGTGTCAGCCTTTCCAGCCTTCCTCCAGTGATCAAATATGCTTTTACAAAGTGGTCTCAGAGTGTCAAGGTCAAATTTTGTCATTTCAGTGAGTTTTCAAGCAAAATTTGGTCACTAGGCATTAGGTCTAGGGTTTGCTTTCACTCCTTTCAAAATTGCCCAAACGCCAATCTATGTTACTATTCAGCTGAGCCTATCATCATTCATAGGGTTTTCACTATCATTTCAATGTCTAATGAGTCATTTTACACCTTGTTCATGCTTCAGTTGCGCCCAGGCAAGGTCATTTCCCTCTCCTAGGGTTTTGAAGGCAATATCTCTTGGACGGTCAAATCATTAGCAAACCTTGTATCCTGATGTTCATACACCTTCCCCTATCCTTAAAGTACCTTATTAAATGCTTCCCATCCCTTAGATCCCCCAAATTCCTCATTTTTGCACAAACCCTAGTTTCTAGCTACAACTTGGCAATTTTCTAGGTTTGGCCTGTGTTTTGCCCTTTTGGACCCCTTCCCCTCGCTCAATCTCTAATATTCCACTTTCCCCTGCTTCCTAACATCCCTCCCTACTTCCAAAAATTTCCCCAAGAATTTAGAAGCCCCCTATCCCCTTCATTTCGCTCCATTTCGACAAAATTCCTTGTTTCACACATCGGGACAAGTCGCACTCAAATGATGTTCCAGAGCAATCAAAGATGAATTTGGGAAAACGGAGAGACATTTTTGTCCATAACATGCCAAAGACGAAAAACCTCCTTCACTTTTTGTACAGGTGTCATGGTTTTAGAGAAATGTCAAAATTGCAATCGCCAGATCCAAGGAGGTTGGCTAAGGCACTAAAATGACGGAAAAGGCCCGATCCACTCCAAATTTTGGCCTAAGCCTCTTTGACTGAGCATGGTACTTGATTGGGGAATCCCAACCCAAATTTCAAGAAATTTGGAGAAAATTTTGTCAATTGTGAATTTTTTGTGCCATACATAGGTTTTCTCCACCAATGGGTCGCGCGCCGCTCGCGACCCTTTCGTTGGGCAACTCCATTTTGGGAAAACTCAGCATTTCTGGATTTTTCATGAAAAGTTACACTTTCTCAACCATTGCCAAGAAATTTCACCAAGTTTTGGGCCTCCAGAAAGTCAAAAAACAAGCAAAAAATGACTTTCTGCCACATTTTTGACACACAAGAAGAAGTCTTGGGAGATTGCAATTTTGGAGGGGCAAATGACCACCAAATTCAGAAATTCCACTTGGGTTGGAAAGTAGACATCCATACCTTTCCAACAAGTCCACTTTTGCCTCATTTGGACACCAGGACGTGCCTCAAAAGTGCCTCCAAAGGCGCGCAACCCATTCAGGAATTGCGCGCGACCCATCAGGCAGTTTGCACAGGAATTCAACCTACAGCTCAGCAAAACGCAGTTTTGACTGGATTTGACTTTTTTGAGTTTATTTTCATCCTCCTTGTTGTAAATGATGTAATTTTATGATATTTTGACACTTATTTATCTCTTCTAGAAGATTCATTCATAAGATAGGCAAAAATTTAATGAATGAATTGGTTTCCTAGCTTATAGAGGCAAGTTGTTTTGACTACCTAGATTTTAGTGCTCAGTTTAGAATTGGTTGAAACAGCTCCTAGAAGTATGAGCTCAACCCCTAGAGGCAAGGAAAGGTGTTAGCTTGCCTATATTATGTATTTTCTTAGTCATTTTCAGAGGTTGGAGGGTTGGACTCTTGAGGGAGAAGCTACTATTGTATTATTCATTGTATCTCTGCAGTTTTGGCAAAGGAAGAAAGACCAAGGTTTTGCAGTCTTTTTTGGGATTCCTGTGGTTACATGTATTGATGGTGTGTTTCTCTTTGTACTTGTAAGTTTTTTATGTGATTCATCTTCTCACTTTTCCTTCTGCAAATTAGGCAAATGAAGTGTTAAAGTAGAATTCATGATTGCCATGCTCTGCTTTTAAGTTTGCTTAATATTTATGTTTTCATCTGTCTAAAGAGAACTCTTGAAGGTTTCTTGCTCTCTTTAGCCCCTCACCGGTCATTCCTATCCATTCACTTAATTCAAAGGCATCAATACAGTCTCCTACCTTGCCCCAAAGAACCCCCTGCAAAAAACTGTGTCCAATCCCCGCACCCAAAATTGCCTTTCCCCAACTTTCCACCAAAATCTTAAAATTTCCAATTCAAACCTTTTATCAGTTTACTATCCTAAAATCAGTGTTTCCTTATTGGTTATCTCGCCCTTTGAAGATCTTTATCGAGATAGACCGGAGAGAGCCCTCTCCTGCCCCGTAGGGCTAGCTACGAGGCTAAGTGGTTTGATGTTGCCTTGGAGTTTACCTTTTTCAGCCTTAGGTGAAATTTCAAGCGCTAACAGGACCTACTATGTAAATTTTGATAACCCTTCTGAATAAGGATTGCTGGAATGCTTTGTTGATGAACTTGCTGGTTGTGGAATTAATGGCAGAAGAATATGTTACAGAATTCTCGTATTACCTCATGGATCAATAAGTCTTTTTAACTCATGTTTTATTGTACCTGTGTTTTATATATCATCTATATATCATGTTCTAAATTGAAGGAAAAAAATAATAGCCCAGAATTTACTTTGTTGTACTCTGTGTTCAATTCCTGTCATTTTTTATGTTTTCTACAGGACCAACATAGGCAGGAATTCTTGACTGCTCCTGTCTCCCTAGTTCTTACACTAAATATAATTAAGGAATTCTTAACTGCTCCTTGGTAATATTTATTCATTTTCCCTCTGTTAGCATAATGAAAGATTCTTAATTGCCTTTCATTCCCTGACTTCATTTCATCTAATTCCAGCTTGAAAATTGTTCTATGTTTAATTATCTTGCTCTGTAGTTCCTCCTTTTGCCTAAGAAACCATACCCAGAAATTCATTCTCACTGACTCCATTAACCCAATGGTCTGAACTTCTCATACTTTGCAGCTCTGTTTTATTGAATGTCACCTTCCAAACATCAAACAAATACTTGTACCTCATAACTAGCCTAACATATAGCAAGACAAAGCTAAATCATAAAGAGAGAGCCCTCCCTGGTTGCAGATTGGCTAGAATATGCAGCTAAAACACTGGTTAGTGGTTACCTCGGCTGTATTCCCTTTTCCACTGCTTTTGGGGAACAACTTGAGTGATAACATCATTGGTGACTATGATGGGGATCTGAATGACTGTGCTTGTTACTGTTGTCTATTTTCTAAAGCTACAGATGGAGCCTGAAGTTAGCTAGGTAGCCTTTGAAACTGTTTTTGCTGTGCATTTATAGGAGTAAATAAAAGCTGCTTCAGTCAATATCCAATCTAGCATTAGGCTTTATAAAACTGTCTCAAAATTTGATCAGTTTCCTCTTGTTCCCAAAAAAAATATCTTCAGGAAAATTCAACGCTCTTACAATTTATATTTTCCTAGAAAGATATTGTCAAAAGCATCAATTTTAAAATATCTTTAGAAAATACCAAAAACAAATTTAGAAGCTGGCTCCAAAGAAGAAAACTCGGTACACTAGATCAAATCCAGATCCCAATCCTCCAGCTATTTTTGAAAACCCTAATTTGATCTCTAAAAGCCTTAAAAGACAAGAAAGTATAGAAAATTATGCTGATTTAAATCTTGATATACTTCAGCAAAACCTTACCCAATCTCCTCCTGGAAAAGTAGCAGTCCTTTCTACTATTGCTGTAGCTTCTTCCAGTTCACCATCATCACTTCAAAGCACCTTTTCCACTCCTCCATCCACTCAATTTATCTCAACTATTATCCCTGTGCTTCCAGCTGTCCCATTTATACTTGTCAATATGGAAAACCGATATGCTCCTCTGCAGTTGCCTACGAATCCAGGGGCTATGCCTCAAGACTATCAAAACAAAATCACCTATTTCGATGGTATTGGCTCCTATACAGCCCAACAACACACTAAGAAAATGATGGACTATTTTGAGAACTATGAAATTGAGGATAACGATGTCAGATTGAAATTTTTGTCCAAAGCTTAACCGGTGATGTAAGGACTTGGTTTAGGGCACTTGCTGCAAACACAATTTCTTATCCGGATGCCCTTTACCAAACCTTTTTGAACAGATGGGAAAAGAAGAAGGACCCTTTACACATCCTAACAGAATATGGAAATTTGAAAAGGGGTCCACAAGAGAGTGTTCAAGATTACTGCACTAGATTCAACAATGTATACAATTCCATCCCTCAGAATCTTAGCCTTAATCAAATTCCCTGATGGATTTGACTCTGACATGGCATATCAACTAAGGGAAAGAGACCCTCTGAGCCTAGAAGACATGCAGAGCATAGCTGTTAGTGTAGAGATCAATCTGATCTCTAAAAGAGCTTGAGCTAGAGCCGAAAGAAGAACTCCCTTCAAAGAGGAGCCTTCTGCATTTGAGCAACAACTAGATGCAATCATTAAAGGAATGGATAGGCTAGGTGATAGATTGGAAACCATTGAAAGGAAATATTCTTGGGAAGGTCAGCCAAGTAACACCACTAGAAATCCAAACTTTAGAAAAAATCAAAATCCTAACATCAGGAAGGTTGGCCCTAATCAGAATATCAGACCTCCATTTTAAGAAAACTATGTTGAGGCTTCAACCTCTAGTGAGCCAATAGAGGATACTCAAATCAACCTAATGGGTCTAAACAGTGAACAACAAATTTTTTTAACACAAGATGACCAAGAAGCTCATAATTTCAACCAATTTCAAACCAAATCCGGAGAATCATTTGATTTCAGAGAAGGGTATGATGCAATTGTCTATGAGGTCCATAAACAATACAAATTAAGAAGCAGAATGGTAGAGGTTCCTGAACCTATCAAGCTGAAAGATACCAAGCAGCCTAAGGAAGTAAAGGATAAAACCTCTCTGACAGAACTCCTTGCTAAAACAGACCTCAATCCAAAGGAACCTACGATTGAGGATATATCAGACTTACAACCATCAAGTGACCAGCCATACACCTCCTTTCCTCCAAAAGAAAATGTAAACAGCTCTCCTGAAAATAATTTCAAAGCAGATTTAGTTCATAACAGCCTTCCTGATGAAGAAAAAACCACTAAAAATGCAGCAGAAAAGGAAAACCTTGTTGCCCGGAATACAAAAATGCAAGTGGAAAAACCTTTCAAGCTAGAAACAGAAATAGGAAAATTAAAAATAGCCATTCCACTGTCCGAATTGGCTAAACATGAGGTTTATAGGGAACAAATCAATAGGTCACTTCAAATATCAGAGAATAGAGATGCAGTCAATGTTTTAGATGATTAACCAGAACTAATTTTTGGACCTGAGGTAAATGGTAAAACAGTAGATGGAGGAGTTCCTCCATTCTATGTAAGCCTAAACATTCATGACAAAGTGCTACATAATGCAATGTTTGATTCGGGAGCTTCCCATAACCTAATGCCTAAGTCTGTGATGGAAAGATTGGACCTAGATATCACAAGGCCATACAAGGATTTGTTCTCATTCGATTCTAGACAAGTCAGGTGTCTAAGCCTAATCAAAGATTTGTGTGTATCTCTAGTGCATTACCCTGCCAAGACTATTCTAATGGATGTAGTGGTAGTTGATATCCCACCAAAGTATGGAATGCTTTTGTCCAGATCTTGGGGTGCAAAACTCCAAGGATCTTTGCAGCTAGACATGTCTTATGCCACCATTTCAGTCTTTGGCCAGCCAAAGAGATTATACCGGGAAACATTGATGAAGTATGTGGTCAGCAGTCAAGAAAAACCCCAATACTTCCCCATTTATTCCATGCATTCTGATATGGATTCGTTTATCTTATATAATGCTGAAATGTGCCCCAAAACTGATGACAAACTTCTACAATTAGCACAAGCAAGAGACATAAATGAAGAATCTACTGCTCAAGATCAAAAAATTGTTGAAATAATTGATGCAACAAACAAACAAGCCAAACCATATGACTCACAAAATCCAAATCTGCCCACTAAGACAGTTTCTAAAACTCCTCATCCTAGTGGTAATCAAGAAACCTTGTGGTACTTAGAGTTTGACGGGTCAGTGAATAAATTGGGAGCAGGGGCAGGCATTTGGATACACAACATGCAGAATGACCATGCTAAAGGACATGCATATAGACTGAATTTTATATGTACAAACAATATGGCCGAATATGAGACTCTGTTGCTAGGTCTCAAACTGATTAGAAGTCTAGGGGCAACTAAAATTTCAATTCTAGGGGACTCAGATTTGATTATCCAACAGATGAAGGGAAACTTTGTTACAAATGATCTTAGGCTGAGATCTTACAGAGGGGCAACATTGGAAATAATCAATAGCCTTCTAGAATCCCAGCTAACCAAAATTCTGAGAAACCACAATTTACATGCTTACAGTTTGGAAACATTTGCCAGCACTTGTAACCTACCATTTGAGCCTAACCACCACTTCACTACTGAAATTAAACACAGACCTGTTGTTCCAGATAATGTCAAAAATTAGCAGGTGTTCGAAAATGATACACAAATCAATAATTTCTTGACTTTGAAAGAGGAATTCTCAACCACAAACATAGACACAAGTACCATTTGTGAAGGACAACAAATAGAAAAATTTGAAAAAAATATATCAGCTAAAACAGCAAATCACATTTTACATCCAACCATTTTTACTAGCAAAAATCTACAAGAGTTGAAGCAAATGGACTTTGATAAACTTGCTGAGGAAGACTCTGAAGTAATTGATTTAAAAGATAACTTTTTTCCCACAGGCCTGACTCCTTTGGAAGATATATTCGATTCAAATGATATTCCAAGAAAGCCAAAAATGCAGCCTTTAAATTCATAAAATGAGGACTGTAATATAGGGACTGCAGATGACCCTAAAATGATAAAACTGTCCAAAGCCTTGCCTCCAAATCAAAAAACTGAAATACATTGAGTTGTTTAAAGAGTTTCAAGATGTCTTTGCATGGAGCTATGAAGACCTCAAGTCCTATGATACTTCAGTTATCTAGCATACAATACCCTTAAAGGAAAATCAAAAACCTTTTAAACAAAAACTTAGAAGGGTTAATCCAGTCCTCCTTCCTCTCATTGAGAAGGAAGTCAAAAGAATGTACCAAGATAGAATAATTGCACCTATTAGATTCTCAAAATGGATTTCGAATCTAGTGCCCACTAGGAAGAAAACGGGAGAGATAAGGCTGTGTGTTGACTTAAGAAATCTGAATAAATTTTCTCTCGAAGACCATTACCCCTTACCCAAAATGGATCACATTTTACAAAGGGTAGTGGGAGCTTCTAGGATTTCACTGTTAGATGGATTCTCAAGATTTTAATCAGATCTTAGTTCACCCGGATGATCAAGATAAAACTGCCTTTACCACACCTTGGGGAACCTTCAAATATGTAAAAATGCCTTTTGGACTTAAGAATGCAGGGGCCACATTTCAACGAGAAATGGACATAGCCTTTGCAAAAGAGATCCATGATTTCCTAGTCATATATCTTGATGGCCTCACTACTTTTTCAAAATCAGATCAAGAACATTTAGAGCATTTAAGATAAGTGTTCCTAATTTGTAGAAAATATGGCATATCATTGAACCCAAAGAAATCATTGTTTGGCCTAGAAGAAGGCAAACTCTTAGGTCACATAATCTCAAAATATGGCATTAGAATCGACCCGAAAGGAATACAAGCTATTCTCCAAGTGCCTCACCCAAGAAATATCAAAGAGCTGCATGCCTTCCTAAGAAAGATCAATTTCTTAAGAAGATTCAAACCCAACCTGGCTGAACTAATAAGATTGTTGAATAGCATGCCGAAGAAAGATTCCAAAGTCAAATGGACAATAGAAGCTAAGCAGGCCTTTGAGGAAATCAAAATAGCCTTAACCAAAACACCGGTCCTCACAAGCCCAAAGTTTGATAGAGACTTCATAATCTTTTCCTTTGCATTTGAGCATACTATTGCTGTTGTCCTAGTGCAAAAGGAAGATCAAGGATGTGAGAAGCCCATTGCTTTTTTCAGTAAAGCACTTAGAGATGCTCCACTCAAATATCAAATTATGGAGAAACAAGCCTATGCCCTTGTAAAGGCCATCAAGGATTTCAGAGTTTATATCTTGTACTCTCATGTGATAGCGTATATCCCAAATGTCGTGGTCAAAGACATTCTAACTCAAGAAGGAATTGAAGGTAAGAGGGGAAAATGGATAGCTAACATTTTGGAATATGATATTAAAATCAAACCAACAAAGCTGATAAAAGGACAAGGATTAGCTAAATTGATGACTGAAACCAATTTTCAAGCCCTTGACATCAATGAATTGGATAACGAACAGGAGATGGCGACTCCATAGATCAATCAAGCCTTCTTACAATCACCTTGGTATGCTGATATAATTCATGTATTGTTAAACCTGTAGGCTCCTCCAGGGTTATCTAGAACTAAAAAGAGATTCTTGAAAATGAAAGCTTCAAAATTTTGTATAGTAGACAATGTTTTATTTTGGAAAAATCATGAAGGTATTTTGCTAAATTGCCTAACATAGGATGAAACTGACAAACTACTCAAGGAATTTCATGCAGGGGACTGTGGTGGACATTTGTATTGGAAGTCAACAGCTGATAAAATCTTAAGAGATGCTTTTTGTTGGCCCTTCTTGTTTTCTGATGTAAAAAAATTTGTAATTTCTTGCCATAAATGTCAAATATTTGAAGGCAAGAGAAAGCTTTTACCTTTACCCCTGAAACCCATTTCCACTGAAAGACCATTCCAACAATGTGGTTTAGATTTTATTTGAGAAATTCACCCTTCCTCTTCTGGCCAGAATAAGTGGATTTTAACTGCCACAGATTACTTCACCAAATGGATAGAGGCCATCCCTTGTAGGCAAGCCAATGACTCAATCATCATGCAATTCTTAGAAACCAATATCCTATCTAGATTCGGCTGTCCGAAAAAGATTATAACAGATAATGCTGCTGCCTTTAAATCCAAAAGAATGATTAATTTTTTCCACAAGTACCATATTACCCTAGGCCACTCCACAGCCTATTACCCTCAAGGTAATGGTCAAGCTGAATCATCCAATAAGAGCTTGATCAACATCATAAAGAAAGTATTGGAGGAAAATAAGAAGAATTGGCACAAAAAGCTAGTTAATGCACTTTTGGCAGACAGGTTGACCACAAAGAGATCTATTGGGGCAAGTCCCTATGAGTTGGTTTATGGTATGGAGGCTCTATTCCCTTCATCCTTGGGAATCCTTGTGATAAAATTGTTGCAAGAAATGCAGGCAGAACCCAAGGATATTCAAAGAAGAATCAATCAAACAATTCACCTACAGCAGACTAGAGAAGAAGTGTATCAGAGAACTCAGATTCTACAAGAGAAACTTAAGAAGATTTTTGATAAAAGGACAAAGGCAGAGGATTTTTTCATAGGAGAAAAAGTGCTGAAGTGGGATTCTAGGAGGGAAGACAAAGAAAAACATGGCAAAATTGATTTCCTATGGAAAGGACCTTTTACTATTCAGGCTGCACAAGGAAACAACACCTATTTTTTGAGAAGCTTGGAATGTACAGAAGCAGAGGATGGGCCAGTCAATGGGTGAATGCTCAAGCATTATTTCGATCCTCTTTGTTAACATATTAGGACTGTATTTTGTACATAATACTGTCTATTTTCTGCACTTTATTACAACAATAAGATAGGGATTAAGATGCAACAAATGTTGAGGAAAAGAAGCAAAGAATTGTACTACTATTTGTATGATATTTTGAGTCTATTGGAAAAACTAAGGAAGAAGACTTGGGAGCTAAAAAAATGAGGACTAATACTCAGACAAACTGTCAGATACAGAGTTGTAATTGTTCAGACCAGCTTATGGGAAAAGCATATATGTTACAGAGATACAGTTTGTTTGTCTTCAGCAAAAGGAAATTTCATATTACAGCCAAAGTTGAATATAAGGCCATCTAACCTGTTGTTCTTGGCTTTTCACTTGGAAAAGCCATCCCCAAGTGGAGCCACCGTTAGGTTCCTATACCAATAGGTGTCATATTTCATGATTGACTGTGGAAATGCCAAATATGATCATCCTTTCCATGCTGCAAAGGTTCCATATTTTCAAAAAACCAAAAAATTTAAAAAATGTAAAGAGGGTATGCCCTAAAAGAAAAATCAAAGGGAAAGAAGAATGAATTGGTCAAGAAAGAAAGAAAATGAACCCCAAAGAAAAGACCAAGAAAGTGTGCTAGTCAAAATGCCACTACTGTCCTATTTTTTGCAAACAAGTTCAGATTATGCAATCAGTGACTTCTGTCACACTTGATGGATGTCCCAACAGCTCAATCTTGGCCAGTCCATGTTTCTTGTTTAGCATTAGAGAATAAAGTTTGTCCAAACATTTCAAGCTTGGCAGACAAATAGTTAGGTAGAGAAGCAAAGGGAGCTCAACAGCTGAATCTGAGCCCCTGGAGGAGATAAGGGTAGACTTAGATAGCAGGACAGCTAAAAGAAAACAAAAGAGAGAAAGGGTTTGCTAGCTCAAATGCACCCTAGGAGAAAGAAGAAAAAATGTTAGGTGTATTAGGCTGGGTAGGCAGTTTGGTGTTGCAGAAGCAAGTTCATGAATAATATTGTCTTTTAAAAATGATTCATCTCAAAGGCATCATATCTACCTTGACAAAATATGGTGACAAATAAGATGTTGCATGTCTAACTTCCCCTCATTCCTCTCACAGCAATTACTCACTAACCTCCCCTAAAGAGATTGTGATCTACTCAATACTCTTAAATACCCTCCATCTTCATGTAAAGATTTAAGTAAAATGACATTTTTCTTAAAGAATAAAGCCACATTTCTTGTGTAAAACATTTATCTTCTCTTAAGCCTAAGTTATTCAACTTTGTTGCTTAAAAACCCTCTCATTTCCCAAAGCCTAAGTTCTTAATTCTACAACTTAGCGCTTCCTCTCCAAACCCATATTAACATCCTAACTCTATTTATATAACTCCTATGTATATTTCCCTTCCCATACTATGTAAAAATTTATAAAAAAAAAACCCCAAAACACTTAAATATTCCCCGCCCCGGCAATTATAGCCATAAAACATGGCATTTCGGTAGTTATAGGTTCATTTGGAACCTTATAATAATCCCTCCACATACATAAAGTTTGGAGTTTATTTAACACCCAGTTAAATAAACAACAACACTTGGAAAAACAGAATAACCAAAGGTTTTATACCCTGCAACATATATAAAACAATAAATATATCGGGCGGGCCTCATGTCATAAACCTCCGCCAACTTACCCCTCTGTCACCCATCCGATTCGGGCTTTCCCATCGGACGATCCACGTCAATATCGAAGGCGCCCCGATGACCGAACGATAGGCTCCGATGAAAAGCGGTATTCCCGCCGTACTGCGGGATGTGTGTTGCCACCATGTTGTATCGCATCCGTTCTGCCAAAAACCACTGTCGTACATAAAGCAGTGCGATAAAACCATAAACCACTCTCCCTTCCCGCCGCTGACGTCATTGCTCACGTCAGCACCTACATCATTACTCACGTCATCACCCACGTCATCGCCCACGTCAGCTGCCACCTCGTCACTGTTTCATCTGTCGTGTCCGCCACGTCAGTGCCAAGTCACCTTCTGTACCCCCGCTACCCGACAAATATGATGTCATGCTGACGTCACCCCACCAAAGCGCGCCAAAAACCCGCCAAAATCAAAATCTTGTTAAAAAGTCGTTTTAACATCGTTTTTGTCCATTTCTCTTTGTTTTTTTGCGCAAAGCTCTGCATGGTTATTTACATTCAAAACACCATTTTCGCTGCACAGTCCGCCACCCAGGGGAATTCACTCCGTAGCTTGACCCCTCAGCTCAGTCTTCTACCTGCATTTCGCACTAGGCGTCCATAAAACATGTATTTACCTGAAAGTTGCTCATAAACCCTGTTTTTCCAAGCTTTCTCTATAAAAATCGCCCGGGAACTAAAATTCGAGATAAATCGTCGTGCTGCCTACAAACCTCCGCATTATAATTCAATGTTTTACCCATCTTTCCAAAGAAATCCTGCGAATTTTGTTCTCCTCTGCAAAATCTCCTATTTAGCTAAAATTCAATCCTGTTCGACCTGCAATTTCCACACAAAAGCCCATAAACTATCATTTTATCATATTGTTGTTGCAAAAGCCTAATTACAAGTTGAAAAGTCATAAAAGTTGTTGAAAATGGAGGCTCCAGTGGCCCTGAATGTTGCCCCCTTGAATGCACCACATAAAGAGTTGGAGTGGATACCCCTTGCTGACAGGGATTTCCAAATCAAGGATATGATGGATGACAAGCCTCACCTGCAGGCCTTTTGTGAAATTAGGAATAGCTACAGAAGCAATACTGATGTCTTTGGAATTTGGGAGTCCAACATGCCCATCTACTACCTCCCTTCAATAAATGTGTTGCCTGATCTCATCCATTTGTGTTGTGCAAATTATGACCCCATACAAAGAGTAGTTATGGCTCCATCTAGGACTGTCCTCTTCTATATTACTCCTCAATCCATAAATGAGATGCTGCATTTTAAGCGAACTCAGCCTCTGGATCCTCTCACCATGAAATTCTTGCTTGACCAAGCTACCAAGCTGCCCAGCTCAGAAATAACCAGAATAGCTAAATTATTCATGAGACTAGAAAGCCAGCCCACACATCCACCTCCTTTTAATCAGGTCTGGTTCAATGAAGTTGGTTTAGTCATTACTGATATGATTTCATATATCTTGGGATTTAAAACCAGTGAGCATATTGATGAAACTGTCTTAGTATTGATGTCCATATTCACTCCAGGACAGCACCCTACTGTCCACTATGATTATGCCACCTTCATAGCCAATAAAATCCATGATCAATTCATGAATTTGGACAGAGAAAGAGTGTTCAAATACAAATCCTACATATATCATTTTTTGCTGTACTATCAACTTGATAGTTTCCAAATTCCCCTTAGAAAGTTGGACCTCAAGGGAGAAAAGAGTTTTGTGGTATTTTGGACCTCAGTATTCCATGAAGTCCATAACTCCCCTTATACATATTGTGAGTTCATTGACTTGTTCATATATCCAGCCACTTCTTTTTTGATGATAACTCCTCCTGCCAGGCTCTCTGCTGAAATGTAGAAAATTTTGCATCTCTCACAGGAATACAGTATTGGTGACTGGTAATTTTACGAAAGTCACATAGTGATAAGAATTTATGGCTGTGAACTAACCCCCTACAAGTTGCCAAAGTATGTCCCTATGAGACTATTTTCCCTAGAGTACTTTAGGCAATTTATTAGTTCAGATCTGACTCATTTCTATGGAGCTAGGAAAAAGGCATGGCTAAAGATAAGAAATCAATTGGGCCCTTTCATCTTCAATAAAAGGGAAGCCTGGGAGGAAGCAGATAAAATTTTAAGGGATCAACTTATGCTGAAACAAAGTTTTCATTGGTCACCATATGACCCTGAACATTTCATAAGTTTTAGAAGAGTAAAAAACAAGCTTACAGGATATGTTCACCACAAAATCCCTCAAATTCAACAAAATGCTAACCAACAAGAATGGGTAGAAGGCACATTAGTTGAAGAGATCACTGAAGAAGAAAGATTGGAAAAAGAAATGAAAGAGATTGAGAAAACACTTGACCTGGACTCTTTTGGATAGGTCCCTTTCAAATTGCCTCAACACATTGGAGCGGGCACATCATCTGCTACAACTTCACAACGGCCTGCCCAAGAAAGCACTCCACCTGCAGGGACATCCAAAGGCAAAGAAGTGTTGCATTCAGAGCAGGAAACAATGGCAGATCATCCAGATGCATCAAAGGGGCAAGGCCCTTCAACACAAACAAAGGTACCTGAAATCCCTGTGTTACAAACTCCTCTCAATGAGGAAAGAGCCAAGAAAAGAGACAGGCAGGAAGACACACCCATAAGTGGATCAGCAAAACAGCAAGGGGAAAAGAGGCAAAGGTTAAATCCTTATTCTGAAGAGGAACTCTTGGGAGAGACAACAGGCAACCTGAGCGGTGAGGAAAGAACTGAACAGCAAGCTCCTCCAATTTTGGAAACATCAACTAGCTCATATCAGCAAGAGATAGAGAGGCAGCATGGTGTGGAGGTTACATCCACCAAGCCACAGAGCAAACAAGGCTCGGATATCAAGAAAGCCTTTATTGAAATAAAGACTAGAAATGAGCCAGTAAGGATCCAACTTTATAATCAATTGTTGAGAATATCCCCCACAAATCAACAAAGGCTAATGGCAGCCTATGATATTCAAGAAGGAAAAATTACTCTTAGTCACTCCAGGCCCACAATGCAGCAGCCACAGTCAGCTGCTGATTATATCAAGACCAATCTGGAAGTTCTCTCTAAAGACATCCACCCAATGGACCAGATCGAATTACATAAACAAACCGAAGAAATGGTGTACTCCACCTTGGCAGACAAGGCATTATTAGCTCACAAATTGCAGAATTCATTACACAATACCTCTACCCAATTAGAGATGGAGAAGGCCTCCTCATTAGCCAAGGATAACAGGATCAAATCCTTAGAGGAAATTATTATTGAGCTGGGACATGATCCCAAGGATCCCAAGGGTATCCAGGCATTAATAAAGAAGAAAGAAGAAGATATTGCAGCCCTCAGAAAGCAATTGAAGCTGCCAATTACAATGCACCCTCAAACCACAGAAGTTGCACAACAGAAAGAAGAGGAGGACATGGTGGGTTTGTTGATGAGGATGAATGAGAGACTGGCAGAAACAGAGAAGGCATTGGAGGAAGCACTACAAGGAAAACAGGGAGAGTTGGCCTCTCAGCCATCTCAAACAGCTCCAATTGTTACAACTGCTCCTTCTACAGTCACAACAACAGTCCCTCCTACTGATCCGGCATCAACAACACCAAGCACTACATCAACAACAACAGCAACAACAACAGTACCAGATACCAGCATGAGCATGGAAAAGATGATGAAGGAAATAAAAGAGTTAGAACTCCAGATGGCAGAATTGAAGGAAGCTAAAGAAAAATTGGCCAAGTTAGAGGTAAGTTATGATAAATCCAAAATAACTGTGGCTGAGAAAACAAGAGAGGTAAAGGCCTTGGAAAATAAGGTAAAATCCTTGGAAGAAGAGCTTACTCTTCATAAAGCTCTGTTAGAAATCAAGACAATTTTGTTGACTAAAATTGCCCAATCCATCACTGATCAATGTAGATCAATTCAAACAATCCATGAGCAAATTGAACTGATAGAAATGGCCCAAATAGAGATTCAAAAGGCCAGGACATTATTGGGAAACATGCCCGAGCAGGCCAACAGATTAATCAATTTTTTGAACACTCACACCAAAGAAGAACTGGCGGCTCTAGATATTAGGGACAGAACAGGCACCATTTTGACAGTTAAAAGGGTGCTGACTATGAGGAATTTTATACAAAATCTGGAGAGAAAGTGTCAAGAAATGCAGGTAGAGATAAATTCTTTTACAACAAAGTTTACAGTCTTGCAATAGAAGGGTCTTCCCAGTTTGTTAACCAGCAATCAAAGACTGTTGACACATGAACAATATGCACACAGGGTGAATACCTATGTTACCAATCAGATCACAGCATCCTCAAGCACTTCAGAAGACATAGTACCTCCCACTGGACAAAGCTTATATGACAAGTTGGAAAATATGTTCTACATTGAGCATGAAATAACACATATTTTTGAAGTCCAGCCCAATTACTACAGGTATACTGAAGCTGATGAAACATTAATAAAACTACAAAGACACCAGTTGCCAACAGACCAATGGTGGGAGGGCACGTTGGAGGTTTTACCAAGGTAGTGTTGGCGCTAATTCTTTTTTGATTGTCTGCATTTAATCAAATTCAATGAATGTGCCACACATCATGAGAATGAAAACAACAGAAAAAGGAAGGCATGCCAGAACGCATTAAAGCGGAATCAGGCGCAGATGAAAAGGTTGGGACAACAACGCAGGAACGTAAATTAAAGAGACAACTACCAGCCAACTTGTTGAGTTTAAAAAGTCAAATATATCAGACCACCTAAGGCAGCCAGCACAGCGGAGTTACTCCTACATTCATTGCGCTCTATTTTCAATGTCATTTACTGCCTTTGAAGAAGTAGATGGATAAAGTTAATGCTTGATATTTTCTTTATGAGATATTTTGTAACTCTTTTTGTATAAATACCTCCTCTAGAGATGTATTGTTGTTGCTTGGTGAATATCATTCTGGACCTTCTCTGTAAATTTTGAGAACCCTTCTAAATAAAGATTGTTGGAATGCTTTGCTGATGAACTCGCTGGTTGTGGAATTAATGGCAGAAGAATATGTTATAGAATTCTCATATTACCTCATGGATCAATAAGTCTTTTTAACTCATGTTTTACTGTACCTGTGTTTTATATATCATCTATATATCATGTTCTAAATTGCAGGAAAAAAAGAATAGCCCAGAATTTACTTTGTTGTACTCTGTGTTCAATTCCTGTCATTTTTTATGTTTTCTATAGGACCAGCATAGGCAGGAATTCTTGACTGCTCCTGTCTCCCTAGTTCTTACACTCTAAATATAATTAAGGAATTCTTAACTTCTCCTTGGTAATATTTATTCATTTTCCCTTTGTTAGCATAATGAAAGATTCTTAATTGCCTTTCATTCCCTGACTTCATTTCATCTAATTCCAGCTTGAAATTTTTACTATGTTTAATTATCTTGCTCTGTAGTTCCTCCTTTTCCCTAAGAAACCATACCCAGAAATTCATTCTCACTGACTCCATTAACCCAATGGTCTAAAATTCTCATACTTTGCAGCTTTGTTTTATTGAATGTCACCTTCCAAACATAAAACAAATTCTTGTGCCTCATAACTAGCCTAACATATAGCAAGACAAAGCTAAATCATAAAGAGAGAGCCCTCTCTGGTTGCAGATTGGTTAGAATCTGCAGCTAAAAGACTGGTTAGTGGTTACCTCAGCCGTATTCCCTTTTCCACTACTTTTGGGGAACAACCTGAGTGATAACACCATACTAGCCTCCAATTACGTCCATGATTTTGATCGATTGTCCGAAGTTTAAGGGAAAAGCGAAAGAGGATCCACAAGCCCACATGATGACATATCACCTCCGGTGCTCCTCTAATTCGCATTTTGATGATTCTATTCGTCTTCAACTTTTTCAAAGAACCCTCACAGGTGCTACAGCCAAGTGGTACATCGAATTTCCTTGTGGTACCTACAATGAATTTAACACTCTCGCTATGGCTTTCCTCACACATTTTCAGCTGCCAGTTCGCTATGAAACTAGCACCCATCTGCTTACGTCCCTTAAGCAAGACACTACGACCCATATCTTTGATCACATCCATGAATGGAGGTGTCGGCATCGCTTGATCAAGTTTTAAATTGCTGATCAGTTGTTGACTGAATGGTTCACCAAGTCATTCATCAGTAAAATTGTTGAGGACATAGCCATGGGTGGACGTGTCACTGAATAACAAGCCATCACGCATGCCCAGTATCTAGACCTCATCTACTTGCAATCTGGCACATTATATGATATATTACCCGATGCGCCTAGACCATCATTTGATTTGGAAACATCGAAGTCTCTGATAGCACCTCCTATTGATGGAGTAATTGGTTCAGTGTCCTAGACCCCCGCAAAGTCTTCTTCCAAGTAGAAGTTGGTCTCCAACACTGCTTCCAATGATTCCTCCCGAAATTCACCTGGTCTTAGTAAAACCTTGGAGGTTCACACTGTCTAGTCTACCCAGCAGAAAAATCCTCTACAGGTAAAAAGAAAGGCAAAGGCAAGTCCAAAGCTGATGCCCCGAAACAGGGCCCTCCTATGTCATCTGCTGGTGATGTTTCTCAATGGAAACCCAAGTATTCATGCCTCATCTGTGAGGAGGATCACTATGCTATAGATTGTCCTCGATGGCCTTAAGTTAGTCGTTTGCTCAAAGGGACCCCGCTGTCCTGAAAGAGCCCTTTCTTTCCCAGCAGACCCAAGTGGTAGACTAGCCTCAACCATCTGCTTCCTCAGGTTCCCAAGTGTTTATGATGAGTTCACCGATAAATGTGGCTACCAGATCGAAAGATTATCAAACACCTACCCCAACAGCCGAGAAAGAGAAAGAAGGTGCCCCTTCCTCCTCAATCTCGTCTTCCTCTGGTCCTCTCCATATAGAGCGACCTAATCCATATTCCACTTTTCGACCACCCTCTTGGGGCGTGATACAAAATTCCTTGTACAATCCAAATGCTTGAGCCACTTAGCATTATAATATTGTTAAGGATTTGGCTCAAGCGCCATCAACTATGTCTACTCTCGAGGTCCTTCAAAGCTTTTCGTCTCAGCGGAAAGCGTTGTTGTCAGCTTTCCTTCTTATTTTGTCTTCACCTGCTTTGCATATGTCTATGAATCCTTACGTCAGTTATGTTGATCGTGCTTGCCACAATACCCAGAATCTATATTCCGCTTCATGGGCTATCTACGCCCCTAATGGTGAGTTGATTGATCTTCAAGGTATTTGTTTGGGTCAAACAACTAATCACATTGTTGAATATAGCGCAATCATTGAACTCTTGTCAAAGGCCATTGCTCTTGACATTTGGGAAATGGTTATTAACCTCTACTCACAGCATGTTGTTCTTCAGCTCAACGGGCATTATTTCATCAGAAACCCTCACATATTAAGAATGTATTTGCATATTCATATTTTGGAAAGAATATTTGATTACATCACATATCATCATATTCCTAATCATATGAATACATTGATAGATGCATTAGCTAATTATGTGTTAGACAGACATTTACACAACATGTGAAAAAAAAACATTTGTATCATAGTAAGCAAGAAATATAACATATATATATATATATATATATATATATATATATATATATATATATATATATATATATATATATATATATATATATATATATATATATATATATATATATGTCGATAATGTTTGAGTGTCATACATAAAAACCCCAAAAGATAATATATGTGTTCAGTACATCTGTGGCTCACAGGCCTCAAATATGTAAATTCTAAACTACAGACTACTCAGCACGATGATCATGATATCACGTCACTGCTCGTACTACTTGAGTCAGTAAACGGCGAATCCGGTCAGACACCCCCATTGTGTGCCACTGATACTGGTGCAGGATGTCACCCACCCGGGCATACTCTGGATACCCCTGGTCCCACATCTGCATTTATAAAATCAAACTATCACGAATGCATATATTTCAAAAAAATAATAAAATCATAAAATTGAAATTGTTTTGCTTACCTCCATCATCATAATCTTCTCCCTCTGGCAGCGGCATATCAGGATCGTCGCAGAAGTCTGTATCACTTTAAGGCCAATCCTCGACCATGATCAGCTGATGCCTCAGCCACAAAAATAAGGCGGGCTTGTATGACATATGCCGGCCCTCACCAGTTTTGGGCACTAGTGCACTCCAACGGACCATCTGTGGGTCTCGTGGCAATGGGGGGTTCACCTTTGCAAGTTGATAGTGAAATAGAAGGATCCACTCCAAAAAGAAGGTCACTAAAACAAAACCATATCTAAATTGCCTCAGGTTTCCTTCTCTGGCTTTGGATAACTGGCGTTTCATGTTTACCTTCATGGCTTCCGCAAAATTAAAGATAGTGGGCGTTGTATAGTCTATAGCATACTGAAACTTGGACTTATTGGACTCATGCAATGTCTGAGCCCCAACCACTCTATTTATGGTCAAGAGTAACACTTTCAGCACAAAGTCATTGACACTCATGATGTCAACCTTTCCACTCTTTGATTTCAGTGCTTTTGGGCATTTTTCTGCAAGCAACATGTTCATGCTTGCCCCAATGGGCCTGGCCGCGTACAGGTTGAATGGTTCCACTCTTCGGGACGTCCGATGATGAAATAGATATCTGAAGTTTCTAATTCTAGTTCTTGATCCTGGATCACAAAAACTTCCCGATTAATGTCCCAAAGACTGATCAAATATTGCAGCAGTTCACGTTGAGCTCAAAGACCCGGTGTGAGGAAGAATTTCAGGAGCCCAAAGTTCCTTAGGGCATTTAAATAGTTTGGGTCTGCCAATTCCTGTGAATCGATTTCCTCATGCTCGCGTCTTTCTAATCCACCATTTTTTGTTGTATTTTATATGCAAAAACCATAGAATTAAGTCAACATTCATCCTTGACTGAAGAAATTTGGATTCAAAGCAGAGAAATTGGGCAAAAAAATTATTTTTTTCTACTCTTGACATCAACGCAACTGTTTTAAAAATAGTAGCGCCGACAGCGCATTTGATCGTGTTAATGACCCTCGATCGGCGCGATTCGGAGCCTGGATCTTGTGCCGACCGAGGGCGGATTTTTTTTGCTAAGATCTCCTCTAGAAATCCAAAAAATGGTTAAAAACAGGAAAAATAAGCATAAAAATAAAGCTAAGGGTCTTAGCTCCTACCTACAACTGACGGATCATTAATCGAATTCCTGGATCTATCGAAATATGCTCCTGAAAAGCTAGGGCACAAGTTGGTAAAAATTGCTCCACCAAGGTAAAAAGGTAAAATGATAAAAATAATTTAATTTTTCCCCTTTTTATTCATTTTTCATGATATTTTAGGGTTTTAAAAGCAATTTTCCTCTATTTTTACCTCAAAAATTGGATAATACATTTGCCTCTTGTGCAACGACAAGTGATAGATTACTGATGATGGTACTGGAGTCGTCTTTAAGCTCTTTTCTCAACCTGTAAAAACTCAAATGAAAAGATCGCCGAGTATTTTTCCCTTTTTGACTCATTAAAGAGAATAAAAACGGGGGGTCCGCTTTCAAGCTCTTTTCTGACTCTTTAAACACAAAAAGGTTTCCGAGCTCTTGTCGTTTTGAACTCGTTAAAGGTTGCGAAACATCATCTACCTAGTATACATTTACCCCTTTTCTTGAGCTGGGATAAACTATTTATGAAAAAGGTACTTCTTGACTGACATGGTCAAGCGGTTCTCTCAAGTATTATTTTCTACCTTTTCGGGCTTGAGAGACACAAATATACGAAAAGGAACCTTTTGGAGTTTTCTTTTCCGTGTCTTTTTCAAACTCTCTAAACATGAAAAAGATACTGAGTCACACCTTTGTTGGACTCATTAAACTTAAACGACATCGGATTCATCACCATTACGAACATGAGCTTATCCTTCCTAGGTCTCACTAATCTTACTAGGTTGGATTCATCCGAAGGATGGGCTTACAATGCATATCCCCTTCAAACTTACGATAAAAAATAATTGGGGTACCTGCCAGAAATGGTGGGGGAAAATTGGAAATTCCATCAGTTGTGTCGGCATATCACTCTTGAACATGAAACTTTATGCTTCGTGTTAGGTTGGGATATCCTCACTTCATCGTTGACTTTCCTGAGTTGGGTCCATTTTTTGCCTTTCCATTTGATCTCTGCCATGTCATCATGACCTTCGATGATATGGATCCAAAAGCTGCCAAACTCTAGATTCGTGTCACCGATATGTTCAAGAGTTATCCTTCTATAGTTACACTCATTCCTGATTCTCTGTATCATCCAAAATCATTACATCACTTTGTCTCGCATCAATGATGTGGGATACATCATGGCCCTCCTTTGACAAGGTCACTTCTTGTCAACTTCAACTCATTATCCGAGAAGTTGGCTGAGAGACTCCCTTCTAGTAGCTTAGAGCTCGCATGCCCTAATGGTAAGTTCTTCACACTCGACGACAAGTTCACATCATTGGCTTTTGATCAGGTGATTTCACAGGTGTTCACCTTCAGTTTCTTTATTCACATTCTATGCATTGGACTGCTAGTAACTTGAGGGCCATTATCATTATTGGTGGTTTCTCTCGCGCTTGTTAATGGTTCACATCATTGACCGGTAATCAAGCGACATTATAGCATGTTCGACTTCAACACACTTATTCACATGTTAGAATTTGTACTTTGATCGGGTCATGTTGGAGCGCAAGACCCTGGGCTAAGATTACAAAAGTCCAAGTTGCAAGGCGATGTGACATGATCATGCTGATATACATGTCTCTTTTAGATGGATGGTTGTGCCCATACCATGAGTTGTTATATGTGATCCTTCTCATTATTGGATGGTTGCGGCCATACCTTGGTTTCGATATGATCCTCCATGCAAGATGGTTGCACCCATGCCTTGGATCCATTTACATGATCATTCTCTGGGTGGTTGCATCCATACCACGATTCATGTATCATTTATCAGAGATTTCAGTGATGTATATGTATCTATGCTTGCTTACAAGTTCTTCAATGATGGCCCAAGAAATGCCCTGCAATCCCAGCTAATGATCCACCAAAATCTTAATAAGAGCAAAATGATAAACATTGTTAAGTTGCTGTTGAGGGGTCTTGTGCTGCATGAAGGTGTTCATCCTCTCTATGTTCCTGCAAATGAAATATGGGATGTTCATCATCCGTACCCTGGTAAAGTGCATGAGCACACTAATGTGATAGGCATATAGATGAGAGAACCTCCCCTCATAGCTGAAGTACTTCATAATCAACTTCATGAGTGGAGCATATCCATCTTTCAAATATCGGAATGGAAAGACTCTTGTGAGCTGCCTCAAGAAAGTGGCCTTAATGTAAGGCTCATAATGCTGCCGATCAACCTTTTGTTTCTTGTGCCATGGTTCTCCAACATTTGGTATGCTGGTTGCTAATGAGACAGTTTCAGGTGTCAGTGTGAAGGTGACACCAGCCAAGATAGAGTGATCTCCATGTAGGTGAAGCACAAAAAGACGGGCCAACTCATGATGAACTCGAACATTAGCCACTCTTTGACAAAACTCAAAACATGATAGATGCTGGAAACATGACATAGCAAGAGGGCATGCCTGCAATTTTGTGAGGGTGGTTGTCTCATCCCTAACATGTTTTCCACTTTTATGATGTCTCAGGGAGCCTGTTCTTCTGAGGATGAATCACTTTGAATTTCCACCTTGTACTCCGATGAATGCTCAGATGCCATGACTACTGTATATGGACTGTGCTTGGACTGCCCTTTGATGATGGTAGTGAAACTATGTGTTGTTATGAACTCTGCCACCAAGGGGAACAATGCAAAAAGGGAGTGTTAGGAAGGGGAATAATATGATGGGAATAGGGGTTATGGGGGGGAATTTTGTTTAGGGATATGTAGGAGGGTTTGGGGATTTTATAGGGTAGGGTTTTGGGGTTTACATTGACCAATGAGTGGAGGGATAGGGAATATGGGTTTAGTAATGTTTTAGGGTAGGGAAAATAGGGAAAAATGGGATAGGGGGGAAGGGAACAATGGAAAGGAGTGAAAAAATGAGAGGTGAAAGAGGAGCCTTGGCATCAATACCACAAGTTTGCAACCCTAGCAACAATGGCTTTGATGTTTTCTAGTGGTAGGTTTTAGGCATTTTTATTGCAACTCTAAACAGCCATGAACCATCACTACATTCCATAAAATTTGATGAGCAAGCCAAGATATAGAGCCTACCTGTCAATTTGAAGGGTTTCAAAATGATTGGTTGCAAGTTTGGCACAAATTCGGGCCTCTGTGGGTGTGCGCCATGCTCGGTATATGCGTTGCGCCCATGTTAACTTTACACTGCGGGGTCGCGCTCTGTGCACCGCGCCCCTCTGTGTGTGCGCCGCGCTCCTGAAAACGACTCCAAACTCACTCCAAACGCGTGCTTGCACTCTCACACTCACTTTGCAATGTTTCTCTCTTCCTTGGTGTTCACAATGACTTTGTTTCTTGTGGAAACTTGTATATAAAGGCTTTGAAGTCATGGGTTTGATTTTTGCTTCTCCAAAACCCATTTTTCTAATGTTTTGTTTTGACACTTTTCACTAATTTAATGCAACACTGAATTTCACTTTTCCCTTTGAATTTTTAGCTAAAATGATGAAATTTTTTTGGCACTTTTGTAGGGGTCGCACGACATGGCATTTGGCCAAGGAAACTATGACTGCACCTAAAGAAATCATCTGGAGACTTTTTTGAAAATTATCATAAATGACACACTGTTTGACTTTTCTTTAAAACAGAGTTTTGAAGAACAATTGTAATCTATTAACATGACGATGAAAATCTCTGAATCATAACTTTGTAAGGGCCTCCCTCTAGCTTGCATGGCTTTATTGGACATGTTTGAAGACCAATTTATCTGATCCCTAGACCTAATGAGTGAAAATGACTCTCGTCCATTAAAAGATCAAACATTGACTGTCATGGACTTTAGTGAACATTGATGAAAAGACCTAAGCCAGCAGGTGCCAAACATGAGGGGAAATGACTGACATGACCTTTCCAACAGATTATGGCTTACCCCTAGCAGAATGCAGCTGAGTGAATGGAGTGAGACACCTAAAAATGAAATGCAGAAAGAGTTTTGATCTCTGACGGAGGACTGACAAGACCGACTCTAACATTGGCTCCAATGGGGATGGTAGCTCCTTGGAGGTGCCAAGAACAGCAGATCTTTGGGAGAGCAGACAGTGCCTTCATCCATTGGGCTATGGAGTCATCATTTCAACAAACGACATGCAACTCTTGACTCATTTATTGACTGAAACTTGACTCGGACTGACTCAAATATGGACTTAAAATGACTCAAAGACTGACTAGACAAACTCAAACCAAAACTGAAATAAAATGGTATTTACAGTGACAATGGAGGTAGTAGAAACAACTCAGAAGTGGTACCGCTTGAGCAGCCGACCATTGATCGGCC
Source organism: Pinus tabuliformis (assembly GCA_031772625.1). Taxonomy (NCBI): domain Eukaryota; kingdom Viridiplantae; phylum Streptophyta; class Pinopsida; order Pinales; family Pinaceae; genus Pinus; species Pinus tabuliformis. The sequence goes on along the minus strand of CM062816.1, from coordinate 1,410,533,582 downwards.
CTCCTAGACAATCTTCCCCGTTCATTTCCTTCAGAAGAAAGGCATTCTGACCCCGATATGCTGCAATCTTGAAGGGACCTTTCCAGAGATTCTCGAATTTACCGTGCTTACCCTTTTCCTCATTTCTTGCATCCCACTTCAACACTACATCATCCAGCTGAAATTTGTCCGCCTTTGCTTTTCTGTCATAAATTTTCTTAATTTTCTCCTGCAACTTGGATGTGTTTTGGAAAACTTCTTCTCTGGTCTGTTGCAAATGGATCATTTGATTCAATCTTCTCTGCATAGGATCATCTTCACCGCCGGCTTCCTGAAGAAGTTTGACTACCGGGGCTGCAAGAGAGGTAGGAAACAAGGCATCAACACCATACACAAGCTCAAAGGGGGACATACCAATGGATTTCTTTTGACTGACCCGATAAGGCCTATCCCATAATAAGAGGAACCATCTCCCCTCCATCAAAGCTATATAAACTCCTCCTTTTCGAAGCTGAACTAGTCTTTTTTTGGAGCTTGAATAACCAGCAAGATATCTATAGCTTTTTCCCTTCTAGTTTATGTGTGTAAAGGGCGAATAGTGTGTTTGGTTTTGGTTTGGAACTAAAGGTAAGAAGCCTTAAAATCCCATTGCTGAGGCTAACCATGAGATGTTAGAAGTGGTGTTGGAACCCAGATATGTCGGAGGAGACCTGCAACATCAAGGATTTGGTTTTATCTCTTTCTGAGATTTATATCAATACAACTAATGATTTATTTCCTACATTGAGTGTCATTTTACATTTAATGGCTTAAGATTCCTTGACTTTTTAAGTAAATTGAATGCGATTGTATGCTATTACGTTTGCTATTGTCTCTTGTGTATTTGTCTTAGGTATTTGACGGAGAAGAACTCAAATTAAGCTGGATCAAAGGAGCGAGGTCATCATCAAGCAGTGTAGCATTCTAAGAGGTAGGCCCTCTTATTTGATTCTAGTTTAAGGAAGTTTTCATTAGGTTGTTTTGTTTGCGGTTAGACCCACTCTAGGGCTAGAGGGATCACCTCTGTCCGCAGAGGAGATTTACCTACTCCACAATTGCTGAAGAAAACCCATCCATCGGAAGTGCCTTAATTGCTGAAAATTTGATTGTGATTGCAAGTATTGCAATGGTTGATGATCAGTGTGAATGATTGTTTCCTTACCCATTAAGTAGTGTTTCCACTTTTTCACACTTTTCACCAATGCATACAATTCCTTTTCATATGTAGGATAGTTAATCACTGCACCATTAAAAGTTTCCGAATGAAAAAAGATAGGCTTACCATGTTGCATGAGGATTGCACCCATAACGTAGTCACTAGCATCAATTTGAATCTCAAATGACTATCTTAATTCTGGAAGTGCAAGTACTGGAGCTACATTGATCTTATCCTTCAATGCATCAAAGGCCTTTTTCTGTTTGCCTCCCCACTAAAAAAGCTTTTTCACACTTGTCAACGCATGCAAAGGAGCAACTATAAGAGAAAAATTAGTAATGAATTTCCCCTAATATTGGGTTGCTCCCAAAAAACTTCTTGCCTCAGTAGCTGTCTTGGGACTTGGTCAATTCACAATGACATCAACCTTGGAGGGATATATTTTCAACTCACCTCCTCCAACATTATGACCCAAGTAAACTAAAGAAGTTTTTCCAAACTCACAATTTGACATCTTAAGATACAACTGTTATTTTTTTAATACATAAAGTACTTTTATTACATGCATGACATGTTCATCACGATATTTACTGAAAATTAAGATGTCATCTAAGTAGACTATGACAAACTCATCAAGAAATGGCCTCAACACATCATTCATCACACACATGAATGTAGCAAGAGCATTACATAAACCAAACAACATAACTAGCCATTAAAACAAACCTTGTTTCGTTTGAATGTTGTCTTCCAAATGTCTCCTTCAGCTATTCTAATTTGATAGTAGCCATTTCTTAAGTCCAACTTAGTAAAATACTTTGCATCTTTCAATTGATCAAGTAAATCATCTATTCTAGGTAGTGGGTAGCAGTTCTTTACCGTAATTTTGTTCAATGCACGAAAGTCCACACACATGTGCCATGTTCCATCCTTCTTTGGCACCAAGACAATAGGTGAACCACATGATGAGGAAGATGGTCTAATGATCCCTTTATTCAACAACTCTTGAATTTGCTTCTTAATTTCTGCGCTTTCCATCACTGACATCCTGTACATGCCAATGTTAGGAAGAGGACAATCTTGCTGCAATTGTATCTCATGTTGGATTCCTCTCTTGGGAGGTAATCCCTTTGGTTCTTGAAACATCTCATCATATTGGTTAACTACATCAACCAATTCAGATTTCAAATTTGAATCACAATCCTTAAAAGCTTGATTATCAACATCATTCTTGGGTTTGATCATTAGAAGCATAGAATTCTTGCTTGAATTCACTAGTCTTTTCATCTGCCCTGCATTAACAAGCAAACTATTTATTTTCTTGCTATGAGCTCTCACAATATATTCTACTCCATCTTTGAGTAAATGATATTTGTTTTCATGTCTATGGAAGATATATTTTTGGTCATAAAGGTACGGGTTGCCCAAAACTATGCCACATATATCTAACGACACAACATCAAGCTCCACTTCATCTATGAAATTTGCAGTAATGGCGAATTTCAATTTACACTTTCTAGTAACCTGCAATTGTGCATTGTCACACACCCATCCAAGTGCATATGGTTTATGATGTGGAACAGTTTCCAAGTTTAAACGTTTGACAATGTTCTCAGAGATAAGGTTGGCTTGAGAGCCACTATCGAAAAGCATATCAATCTTGTTGTGTTTGGAGTTCACCCCTATGTGAAAAATATCTATTCTACTCTTTTCATTTGGAGTTTCATTTTGTGAGTTTGAAGAACTAGTGCTAGCAATGGATTCTTTTCCGTTTAACTCCATGGTTGTGATTTTAGTTTCATCACTCGAATCAGATCCCAAATCTTGTTGAGTGGTTGTAGTTGTCTTTTGTTTTCCCTTGTTGTTGTTTTTTTTGGTCTCATTTCGAGATGAAGCTTCCGACAATGAGCTTCATCATGACCCTCTCTGGAACAATGTTTGCATGTAACTTTCTCTCCTTCTTTTTTGATAGACGCATTCTTCTTTACCTTCCCTTTGAAAGCCTTTTCCTTTCCTTTACTCTTAAATGAATTTTTACTACCTTCTTCTTGGGTGTTTTCCCCTCTTGCCTGAAGATGAGTGGCTTTCACACACACATCATCTAGATTATTGGGATTAAAAATTAAGATATTATGCCTAAGGTAACTATGTTAACCCCCTATGTACTTCAACAATGTGTCCCGTGATTGCAAATATACACCTAACATCAAAGACATTTTTCTGAATTCTTGGGTGTAATCTTGCACATTTTGACCTTTAAGTTGTCTAAAGTTCTACCAATTCATGACGGATTTATGCATATAAGCTAGAGGGTAGAATTGTCTTTTGATTGAAACAATGAAATCATTCCAAGAAATTGAGATCTTACAATGTTTTTTAATCTCCTCTCGGATCTTTCATTCCCACCATACCAGTGGTGCACCATCCATTCTCAAGGAAGCTAAATGAATCTTCATTTCATCCTCCTAAAGGTTTTAAATCCTGCAATAGACCTCCAACTGATGAATCCAATTATCAAGCTTCTCTACATTCTCTTCACCATTATACATGGGCAGCTCAAATTTAATACCAAGTTTTAAAAAAGGCGATTTACCAGTTCCTTTTGAATTATGATGATGAGTATGAGTAAGGGTTGTGTTAGTGGAAGAGGGCGAAGATGCTTGTGAGGAAGAAGATGAAGAAGAGGGTGGAGAGGGTGGAGGCTATAATATTTCTCAAAACAAGTCATGATTTTTGCAAAGTCCTCTTTCTTTGCTTCGTTCTTGCACTTCTTCCATCTACTTGTAAAAGTATTGGAAATATTTACTACGTATTTGCAATCCCCATTAGGAGGCCATGGAAGAACAATTACAACCAAGAAAAGAACTCAAAGACAAGAGACTAACTAATAGTAAAATGACAATAATAGTAATAATCAAACAAGAAATATATAAGATACTTATCTTTTGAGAAAAAAATATCACCTCCCTCTTGATCTAATCCTTCTTCCAAATGATGTCATTCCTTCCTTTCATGAGATAGGGTTACATCTTTCAACAAAAATATTGAACTAGGTCTAGCTCTAGGGTTTTATCCATAAGCCCTAGAGATTTCTTATCGAGAATTCTAAATTTCTAGGGTTTACTAAATAGTTCCAAGAAGGGATCTATATGACTTCTCATTTTATGTGAGGGGCCCCTTGAACTCCCTCTTGCTCCTAGCCTAGAAATTCTAGTAAAAGAAGTCCTTATCACTAACTACTAAAGCATTTGAAGAATCATTCTTGGATTTCTTTTGATGACAATTCTCATCATCATCATCATTTTTATTCATTTTCTTACCATTTGATGCTTTAGGACAATTATTTCTATAATTTCCAAATGTGCAACATCTAAAACATTGGACTCTCGACGAGTCTTTCTTTATTTGTGATATGGGTCTTTTACCTGCACTTTTATTTTGAGAATCAAATTTATTCTTTCAATTATTCCTTCTAGATTTTGCAACAAGAACTCCAGATTCTTCTTCATCATGACTTTGTATCTTTATTTTAGCTATAAGCCTATATTCCTCTTGAGTTCAAGAGATCCACAATTCTTCAAAGCTTGGAGTATCCCTTTTAGCATATATCCTAACAACAAATCCATCCCATAGATCTGGTAGTTCATTGATTGTGGTAGTCATCAATTCAGATTGAGAAATGACTTCACCAATGCTTTGGAGTTGATCTATTAAGTGAGCTATCTTTATGTGGTAGGAGACCAAGGGTTCATACTTTGACATCTTAATATCATAGAGTTGATTCCTTAAATACATATTTTGGAAAATGTTGTTGATTGAGTACAAATTAGTAAGAGTATCATAGACTTCCTTTGATGTATCCAATTCTAAAAAAAATGGTATTAAATGATCCTTGAGAGATTCAAATAGAATTCTTTGAGCCTTTATCTTACCCTTTCTAAACTTTGCTTTCCTTGCAACATCATTATCATCTAGTTGAGGTACTTTACCTTGGACATATTGCAAAAATCCATGTTCTTCTATTAAAATATAAATCCTCTTCTTCCATTCTTTGAAGTTTGATGCTCGTTCAAGTTTGTTTCCTTCCTTGAGAGAGAGAGATATTCAACAAGGTGTGATCTTGAAATTTCTTTCTTCACCAATGCTCTAATACCATGTTCATTTTTCAAGTACAATGTAGACTAATACTTATTTCAGAACACTGATAATTACTTCTAATTATTATATGTCTTCTTTTAGCATTTACAACTTCTTCATTAATCAATTATACTTCAAAAATTAAACCATTAACAATAGAAGGAAAGAAGAGATCACAATGCACAAGAACAAGACAAAGTTTACAATGGGAAAACCCACTAGGCATAAAAAACCAACAATCCTTTCCTTAGTGAATCAAATTTAACATGAGATATAAAATTCAAAGCTATGGATAAACTAACTAGCAAGAGCATCCACCGAGTGTCCAATTCAACCTTGATTTCAACCACAAACATAGAAGGTGTTTCCCTTATTGCAGATAGGTAACCAATTGAAATTCGACCCCTTTAGCAAAGATATGTACCACAGATCTTCAACCCTATTCCATAGATATGAATCACAAAATTTCAGCCCTATGCCTCAGTATACAAAGCACGAGATTTTAGACTTATTTCACAAAATTATATCACAGGACTTTTGGCATTCTAGCACATGGATAGACCGATAAGTTTGGCCTCCTGGTTCCTCATAAATTGAGCCTCTTAGCATAGAGAAAAAATCAAAGAAAAAACATCTTTTATAGAGTCAATTCAACCTCCTTGATCCATAGAAGTTCAACTTATTTTGACATAGAAATACTACAGAAAAGCTCGACCATTCCAAGAGATATGTAATATAAAATTTCAACCATTCTACTTGCCTTCAATATCCTTGATTTTCTCCTTGACTTGCTTCGTATGACTATATATATTCTTTCTTGACACTTAGATCTAGTTATCCTTGGAGAGGAGGACAAATGAATTCAATATATAATGAATCCATGGGTTGAATGGGTGTCAACAATAGTTGAGTTGACTTGTAGGATAAAGGGTTGAATTGGAGACTTGGGGCTCTAAATAAAATTTAAATGTGACTTTTTATAAATAAATAAAAAATATTTTACAAATGAGCATGAATATCATGCTTTACAAGTACATCAATGATAAATATATTAATATGAAGAACAACCATAGGTACAAACTTCAACACATCTTGATAAATTTCACAAGCTTCATTATTGATTTGTTGTTTTTGTTTCTCGCTCTCACCTAAGTTGATTGCTCCACCTAGAATACCAACTCCTAAGTACCCCTAATGCTTAGATGACCAATAACTTCTTAACCCCTAAAGTGTTAACCCCTAATCCCTTAAATATGAACCCCTTGTAAATTAAACCATAGTCTCTAATTAGTTGGGCTGGGGAAAGTTTCCATCCAAACTAAACTTGTGGTCTCCAAGTGAAATCAAGAAAAAATGTGACATAATTATGAGGGTGAAATAAGAATTGGGTTTTTTTTTTTTTTTTTTCTCGGTTGTCAGTCACTATATCTCACAAAGTGTTTCTCTTTCTACATGTCAAGAACGATAACAATTTCCCTATATTTTTTCAACATAATCATAAACATATTGATAAATTGCACAAGCTTCATCATTGATTTGTTGCCTTTGTTTCTCACTCTCACCTAAACCGTCTTTGTTGTTGTCTTTGTTTTCCTATATTTTTTTTTTTGTAAGTCAAAATTTTCCATTAGTTCAAATCAAAGATACAACATGAGGAGCTGAATGTAAAAACAAAATCGTCCTCAATCCTACTAGACTTGTTGGCCAGAAGATAATAACAAAACCACATGGTAAACAAATTAAGAAAACTAGAGAACCACATATAGATAGCCCAGTGAGACCAAAAAACACCAAGAACCGGGAAGCATTAACCAACATTCATCCTTGATTTGGAGAATGCACCAAAGCTGGGTTGTCCAGTTTTTTACCTAGTGGCATAGGTGGACTAAAAGCACAATGAATATGAACTTCCATTTGCTCTAATATTCCTTCTAGTCACTCCATCCTCTCGTGAATCGCTTTTTGGTCGTGTTGAAGAGAATCCAACTAATCCAACATGCGCCATTGGTTTCGTTGAAGGTCATTCATGAAACCAATGACCACGTTCCTATCTTTATGCCTGTCGCGACCAAGTTGTTCTAGAAGCAATGTGATTTGTTGAAGATAGTCATCCAAAGAATCAAGAGGGGAAGATTAAATTCTTCCAGGAGATTGAGTTGGTTGCGAGTCTAATTCTTCCCCCAAGTCACGCTCTTAAAAAAGATGTTATGCCTCACAGTCCCGTGACCCTAAACCCCAATGGACTCGACCACGTTGGCTCTGAATGGCGCCCAAACAAGTAAATTTTCTCTAATAATTAAGGGTACTTTATGTTAGCACCTAAATCTGCCTTAGGCTGAAAGAAGACAAAATTCAGGGTAACCACAAACCACGCTTAGTCTGGTAGCTAGCCCTACCAAAACAGGAGAGGGCTCTCTCCGGGTCACACTCAGGAAAATAAACAATAGGGTCTGAGATGACTCAAAAATGAATACTGATTTTAGGCAAGGTAAATAAATATGACGGAGATGTTTGAAGAATAACTGAGTTTTCTGGGATGTGTGGGGCCAAGAAACAGCATGAGCAGAGAATTTAACTCAAAGACGCAGGTTATTGTGTGAGGCAAGACAAGCAAAAAGTCTAGCAATTAGAGTTGAAAAAAAGTGAGGTGGAGAGATTGTTTGAGAGTGTGAAAAGGGCATAAATACCTGAATCCTTTTCAACAAAAGAAAACATAGAACATGAAAACTATCCCAAGGCAGAGCAGTGCACTGAATTCTACCTTTTTTACTTAGAAAGCTTTCACTGGAAATGAATGTGAATGAAAATATGAAACATAACGAAATACATATGAAACATAAAGAAGATACATTTTCTAAACTCACGCCACAGGAATCTCATGAACCAGAGCTGCAATCTTTCATTAATTCTCTGTCAAAATGTACAGTGAGTGACTGGGTGTCTCTCCCACAGTTTCCCAAAAATTCCAACCCTTTGCAAATAGTGTTGCATACAATAAATAGAATATTCCATTGGGAAATAGAACGACCCACAGTTGGGGAGTTTTTCAAATGATTACAAACTGGAAATGGAAAGCCAACCATTAGTTACAGATGTAGTGTTACAAAAATGACAAATGGCTTGGGTGACTGCTCGCCTTCCTTTGCCACTTAGATAGGAGCCCACCTTTAGTGAAAATACTTTTTGAACATTTCCTTAGTTTCCAAGAAAAATATAGTGTAAATGAGTAGGCCCACTTGGAGAAATTCGCGAATCGAAATGTCGCGGAGCGAAAGTGATTTTGGCCTTTTGGGTCCCTGTGCGCCGCGCCCAAATATAAATGCATCGCGCCACTTTATATGTGATTTTGAGGTACCTTCAGGAGTCCAAATTGTGCCCAAGTTTGCTTGTTGGAAATCCATACCTATCTACTTTCCAACCCAAGTGGAATTTCTAAATTTGGTGCTCATTTGCCCCTCCAAAACTTCATTCTCCCAAGACTGCTTCCTGTGTGTCAAAATAGGGGCAGAGAGGTCATTTTTTTAGTGTTTTTGGCCTCCTGGGGACTCAAAACTTGCCCAAACTTCTTGTCCATGCACCAATAGTCATGATTTTTCATTCTGAATCCAAAAATCCAAACCATTTGTGATTTGGAGCTCCCAATCCTAAGTGCCGCGCCACTGGAGAAAAACCCTGTTTTTTGTACAAAAATTTCCAAAAACACCAAAAATGCCCCAAATTTCTTGAAATTTGGGTTGGAGCTTCCTTATCAAGTGTTATGCTGGGCCAAAGAGGCTTTGGCCAATATCTGAAGTCGATCGAGCTCCCTTTGCCTCTTTTTCTTCTTGATTGCCTTCCTCAATTTCGCCTTCAAATTCCTAATTCGGGCCTTGCACACTTTGTTTCGCGCCATGTAGTGGAAAGCCATGTGTCTCAGAAATGCATGGTCCTTGTCAACCTTGTCTAGCAGCCTCTCCAAGTGCATGTTAACTCTCTCAAGATTGGCCTCCCGATCCTCATTAATCTCTTGCTCCAATGACGTGAGCTCAACTCTTCTCCTTTGTGCAGCTTGGCGATGCTCACGAATGTTTTGTAGCTCCATGATTGCTTGCTGATCCTCCAGCTATTTATTCCTCTACTCTAGATATTTCATGTTCCATTTGGCTCTTTCCAAATCAAGGGACAAGGCTTGAATCTCTGCTTGTTGCTCTTGGATGATCTCTTTAAGTTGTGCACTTGTCGGTTCTGTATCTGTATCACCATCATGAAGGAGAACGAATTCGGTCTCTCGTTCACCTGATGGCTCACCTAAAGGCCCCTCATCCTGCATTGGATCCTTGCCTTTGTCGTGTTCCTGTGATGCTGATGGAGGAAGCGAGGCCCCTTCCACCCTGGGTGGAGGTAACACTCGCTTTGCCGCTGCAAACAAACGTCTGGTGCCTTTCTGATATGTGATGCATACTAGCATAGTAGTGGCCTTATGGCGCTCATACTGATGAGAAGGACCACCTAGCTCATGTTCAACCTCTGATAATACCTGTGAAGTGCTGAAGAGGTCACGGGAGATGAAGTCCTCCCAAGAAATGCCCTGCAATCCCAGCTAATGATCCACCAAAATCTTAATAAGAGCAAAATGATAAACATTGTTAAGTTGCTGTTGAGGGGTCTTGTGCTGCATGAAGGTGTTCATCCTCTCTATGTTCCTGCAAATGAAATATGGGATGTTCATCATCCGTACCCTGGTAAAGTGCATGAGCACACTAATGTGATAGGCATATAGATGAGAGAACCTCCCCTCATAGCTGAAGTACTTCATAATCAACTTCATGAGTGGAGCATATCCATCTTTCAAATATCGGAATGGAAAGACTCTTGTGAGCTGCCTCAAGAAAGTGGCCTTAATGTAAGGCTCATAATGCTGCCGATCAACCTTTTGTTTCTTGTGCCATGGTTCTCCAACATTTGGTATGCTGGTTTCTAATGAGACAGTTTCAGGTGTCAGTGTGAAGGTGACACCAGCCAAGATAGAGTGATCTCCATGTAGGTGAAGCACAAAAAGACGGGCCAACTCATGATGAACTCGAACATTAGCCACTCTTTGACAAAACTCAAAACATGATAGATGCTGGAAACATGACATAGCAAGAGGGCATGCCTGCAATTTTGTGAGGGTGGTTGTCTCATCCCTAACATGTTTTCCACTTTTATGATGTCTCAGGGAGCCTGTTCTTCTGAGGATGAATCACTTTGAATTTCCACCTTGTACTCCGATGAATGCTCAGATGCCATGACTGCTGTATATGGACTGTGCTTGGACTGCCCTTTGATGATGGTAGTGAAACTATGTGTTGTTATGAACTCTGCCACCAAGGGGAACAATGCAAAAAGGGAGTGTTAGGAAGGGGAATAATATGATGGGAATAGGGGTTATGGGGGGGAATTTTGTTTAGGGATATGTAGGAGGGTTTGGGGATTTTATAGGGTAGGGTTTTGGGGTTTACATTGACCAATGAGTGGAGGGATAGGGAATATGGGTTTAGTAATGTTTTAGGGTAGGGAAAATAGGGGAAAATGGGATAGGGGGGAAGGGAACAATGGAAAGGAGTGAAAAAATGAGAGGTGAAAGAGGAGCTTGGCATCAATACCACAAGTTTGCAACCCTAGCAACAATGGCTTTGATGTTTTCTAGTGGTAGGTTTTAGGCATTTTTATTGCAACTCTAAACAGCCATGAACCATCACTACATTCCATAAAATTTGATGAGCAAGCCAAGATATAGAGCCTACCTGTCAATTTGAAGGGTTTCAAGATGATTGGTTGCAAGTTTGGCACAAATTCGGGCCTCTGTGGGTGTGCTCCATGCTCGGTATATGCGTTGTGCCCATGTTAACTTTACACTGCGGGGTCGCGCTCTGTGCACCGTGCCCCTCTGTGTGTGCGCCGCGCTCCTGAAAACGACTCCAAACTCACTCCAAACGCGTGCTTGCACTCTCACACTCACTTTGCAATGTTTCTCTCTTCCTTGGTGTTCACAATGACTTTGTTTCTTTTGGAAACTTGTATATAAAGGCTTTGAAGTCATGGGTTTGATTTTTGCTTCTCCAAAACCCATTTTTCTAATGTTTTGTTTTGACACTTTTCACTAATTTAATGCAACACTGAATTTCACTTTTCCCTTTGAATTTTTAGCTAAAATGATGAAATTTTTTTGGCACTTTTGTAGGGGTCGCACGACATGGCATTTGGCCAAGGAAACTATGACTGCACCTGAAGAAATCATCTGGAGACATTTTTGAAAATTATCATAAATGACACACTGTTTGACTTTTCTTTAAAACAGAGTTTTGAAGAACAATTGTAATCTATTAACATGACGATGAAAATCTCTGAATCATAACTTTGTAAGGGCCTCCCTCTAGCTTGCATGGCTTTATTGGACATGTTTGAAGACCAATTTATCTGATCCCTAGACCTAATGAGTGAAAATGACTCTCGTCCATTAAAAGATCAAACATTGACTGTCATGGACTTTAGTGAACATTGATGAAAAGACCTAAGCCAGCAGGTGCCAAACATGAGGGGAAATGACTGACATGACCTTTCCAACAGATTATGGCTTACCCCTAGCAGAATGCAGCTGAGTGAATGGAGTGAGACACCTAAAAATGAAATGCAGAAAGAGTTTTGATCTCTGACGGAGGACTGACAAGACCGACTCTAACATTGGCTCCAATGGGGATGGTAGCTCCTTGGAGGTGCCAAGAACAGCAGATCTTTGGGAGAGCAGACAGTGCCTTCATCCATTGGGCTATGGAGTCATCATTTCAACAAACGACATGCAACTCTTGACTCATTTATTGACTGAAACTTGACTCGGACTGACTCAAATATGGACTTAAAATGACTCAAAGACTGACTAGACAAACTCAAACCAAAACTGAAATAAAATGGTATTTACAGTGACAATGGAGGTAGTAGAAACAACTCAGAAGTGGTACCGCTTGAGCAGCCGACCATAGATCGGCCCTCCTAGACAATATTCCCCGTTCATTTCCTTCAGAAGAAAGGCATTCTGACCCCGATATGCTGCAATCTTGAAGGGACCTTTCCAGAGATTCTCGAATTTACCTTGCTTACTCTTTTCCTCATTTCTTGCATCCCACTTCAACACTACATCATCCAGCTGAAATTTGTCCGCCTTTGCTTTTCTGTCATAAATTTTCTTAATTTTCTCCTGCAACTTGGATGTGTTTTGGAAAACTTCTTCTCTGGTCTGTTGCAAATGGATCATTTGATTCAATCTTCTCTGCATAGGATCATCTTCACCGCCGGCTTCCTGAAGAAGTTTGACTACCGGGGCTGCAAGAGAGGTAGGAAACAAGGCATCAACACCATACACAAGCTCAAAGGGGGACATACCAATGGATTTCTTTTGACTGACCCGATAAGGCCTATCCCATAATAAGAGGAACCATCTCCCCTCCATCAAAGCTATATAAACTCCTCCTTTTTGAAGCTGAACTAGTCTTTTTTTGGAGCTTGAATAACCAGCAAGATATCTATAGCTTTTTCCCTTCTAGTTTATGTGTGTAAAGGGCGAATAGTGTGTTTGGTTTTGGTTTGGAACTAAAGGTAAGAAGCCTTAAAATCCCATTGCTGAGGCTAACCATGAGATGTTAGAAGTGGTGTTGGAACCCAGATATGTCGGAGGAGACCTGCAACATCAAGGATTTGGTTTTATCTCTTTCTGAGATTTATATCAATACAACTAATGATTTATTTCCTACATTGAGTGTCATTTTACATTTAATGGCTTAAGATTCCTTGACTTTTTAAGTAAATTGAATGCGATTGTATGCTATTACGTTTGCTATTGTCTCTTGTGTATTTGTCTTAGGTATTTGACGGAGAAGAACTCAAATTAAGCTGGATCAAAGGAGCGAGGTCATCATCAAGCAGTGTAGCATTCTAAGAGGTAGGCCCTCTTATTTGATTCTAGTTTAAGGAAGTTTTCATTAGGTTGTTTTGTTTGCGGTTAGACCCACTCTAGGGCTAGAGGGATCACCTCTGTCCGCAGAGGAGATTTACCTACTCCACAATTGCTGAAGAAAACCCATCCATCGGAAGTGCCTTAATTGCTGAAAATTTGATTGTGATTGCAAGTATTGCAATGGTTGATGATCAGTGTGAATGATTGTTTCCTTACCCATTAAGTAGTGTTTCCATTTTTTCACACTTTTCACCAATGCATACAATTCCTTTTCATATGTAGGATAGTTAATCACTGCACCATTAAAAGTTTCCGAATGAAAAAAGATAGGCTTACCATGTTGCATGAGGATTGCACCCATAACGTAGTCACTAGCATCAATTTGAATCTCAAATGACTATCTTAATTCTGGAAGTGCAAGTACTGGAGCTACATTGATCTTATCCTTCAATGCATCAAAGGCCTTTTTCTGTTTGCCTCCCCACTAAAAAATCTTTTTCACACTTGTCAACGCATGCAAAGGAGCAACTATAAGAGAAAAATTAGTAATGAATTTCCCCTAATATTGGGTTGCTCCCAAAAAACTTCTTGCCTCAGTAGCTGTCTTGGGACTTGGTCAATTCACAATGACATCAACCTTGGAGGGATATATTTTCAACTCACCTCCTCCAACATTATGACCCAAGTAAACTAAAGAAGTTTTTCCAAACTCACAATTTGACATCTTAAGATACAACTGTTATTTTTTTAATACATAAAGTACTTTTATTACATGCATGACATGTTCATCACGATATTTACTGAAAATTAAGATGTCATCTAAGTAGACTATGACAAACTCATCAAGAAATGGCCTCAACACATCATTCATCACACACATGAATGTAGCAAGAGCATTACATAAACCAAACAACATAACTAGCCATTAAAACAAACCTTGTTTCGTTTGAATGTTGTCTTCCAAATGTCTCCTTCAGCTATTCTAATTTGATAGTAGCCATTTCTTAAGTCCAACTTAGTAAAATAGTTTGCATCTTTCAATTGATCAAGTAAATCATCTATTCTAGGTTGTGGGTAGCAGTTCTTTACCGTAATTTTGTTGAATGCACGAAAGTCCACACACATGTGCCGTGTTCCATCCTTCTTTGGCACCAAGACAATAGGTGAACCACATGATGAGGAAGATGGTCTAATTATCCCTTTATTCAACAACTCTTGAATTTGCTTCTTAATTTCTGCGCTTTCCATCACTGACATCCTGTACATGCCAATGTTAGGAAGAGGACAATCTTGCTGCAATTGTATCTCATGTTGGATTCCTCTCTTGGGAGGTAATCCCTTTGGTTCTTGAAACATCTCATCATATTGGTTAACTACCTTAACCAATTCATATTTCAAATTTTAATCACAATCCTTAAAAGCTTGATTATCAACATCATTCTTGGGTTTGATCATTAGAAGCATAGAATTCTTGCTTGAATTCACTAGTCTTTTCATCTGCCCTGCATTAACAAGCAAACTATTTATTTTCTTGCTATGAGCTCTCACAATATATTCTACTCCATCTTTGAGTAAATGATATTTGTTTTCATGTCAATGGAAGATATTTTTTTGGTCATAAAGGTACGGGTTGCCCAAAACTATGCCACATATATCTAACGACACAACATCAAGCTCCACTTCATCTATGAAATTTGCAGTAATGGCGAATTTCAATTTACACTTTCTAGTAACCTGCAATTGTGCATTGTCACACACCCATCCAAGTGCATATGGTTTATGATGTGGAACAGTTTCCAAGTTTAAACGTTTGACAATGTTCTCAGAGATAAGGTTGGCTTGAGAGCCACTATCGAAAAGCATATCAATCTTGTTGTGTTTGGAGTTCACCCCTATGTGAAAAATATCTATTCTACTCTTTTCATTTGGAGTTTCATTTTGTGAGTTTGAAGAACTAGTGCTAGCAATGGATTCTTTTCCGTTTAACTCCATGGTTGTGATTTTAGTTTCATCACTCGAATCAGATCCCAAATCTTGTTGAGTGGTTGTAGTTGTCTTTTGTTTTCCCTTGTTGTTGTTTTTTTTGGTCTCATTTCGAGATGAAGCTTTCGACAATGAGCTTCATCATGACCCTCTCTGGAACAATGTTTGCATGTAACTTTCTCTCCTTCTTTTTTGATAGACGCATTCTTCTTTACCTTCCCTTTGAAAGCCTTTTCCTTTCCTTTACTCTTAAATGAATTTTTACTACCTTCTTCTTGGGTGTTTTCCCCTCTTGCCTGAAGATGAGTGGCTTTCACACACACATCATCTAGATTATTGGGATTAAAAATTAAGATATTATGCCTAAGGTAACTATGTTAACCCCCTATGTACTTCAACAATGTGTCCCGTGATTGCAAATATACACCTAACATCAAAGACATTTTTCTGAATTCTTGGGTGTAATCTTGCACATTTTGACCTTTAAGTTGTCTAAAGTTCTACCAATTCATGACGGATTTATGCATATAAGCTAGAGGGTAGAATTGTCTTTTGATTGAAACAATGAAATCATTCCAAGAAATTGAGATCTTACAATGTTTTTTAATCTCCTCTCGGATCTTTCATTCCCACCATACCAGTGGTGCACCATCCATTCTCAAGGAAGCTAAATGAATCTTCATTTCATCCTCCTAAAGGTTTTAAATCCTGCAATAGACCTCCAACTGATGAATCCAATTATCAAGCTTCTCTACATTCTCTTCACCATTATACATGGGCAGCTCAAATTTAATACCAAGTTTTAAAAAAGGCGATTTACCAGTTCCTTTTGAATTATGATGATGAGTATGAGTAAGGGTTGTGTTAGTGGAAGAGGGCGAAGATGCTTGTGAGGAAGAAGATGAAGAAGAGGGTGGAGAGGGTGGAGGCTATAATATTTCTCAAAACAAGTCATGATTTTTGGAAAGTCCTCTTTCTTTGCTTCGTTCTTGCACTTCTTCCATCTACTTGTAAAAGTATTGGAAATATTTACTACGTATTTGCAATCCCCATTAGGAGGCCATGGAAGAACAATTACAACCAAGAAAAGAACTCAAAGACAAGAGACTAACTAATAGTAAAATGACAATAATAGTAATAATCAAACAAGAGATATATAAGATACTTATCTTTTGAGAAAAAAATATCAGCTCCCTCTTGATCTAATCCTTCTTGCAAATGATGTCATTCCTTCCTTTCATGAGCTAGGGTTACATCTTTCAACAAAAATATTGAACTAGGTCTAACTCTAGGGTTTTATCCATAAACCCTAGAGATTTCTTATCGAGAATTCTAAATTTCTAGGGTTTACTAAATAGTTCTAAGAAGGGATCTATATGACTTCTCATTTTATGTGAGGGGCCCCTTCAACTCCCTCTTGCTCCTAGCCTAGAAATTCTAGTAAAAGAAGTCCTTATCACTAACTACTAAAGCTTTTGAAGAATCATTCTTGGATTTCTTTTGATGAGGATTCTCATCATCATCATCATTTTTATTCATTTTCTTACCATTTGATGCTTTAGGACAATTATTTCTATAATTTCCAAATGTGCAACATCTAAAACATTGGACTCTCGACGAGTCTTTCTTTATTTGTGATATGGGTCTTTTACCTGCACTTTTATTTTGAGAATCAAATTTATTCTTTCAATTATTCCTTCTAGATTTTGCAACAAGAACTCCAGATTCTTCTTCATCATGACTTTGTATCTTTATTTTAGCTATAAGCCTATATTCCTCTTGAGTTCAAGAGATCCACAATTCTTCAAAGCTTGGAGTATCCCTTTTAGCATATATCCTAACAACAAATCCATCCCATAGATCTGGTAGTTCATTGATTGTGGTAGTCATCAATTCAGATTGAGAAATGACTTCACCAATGCTTTGGAGTTGATCTATTAAGTGAGCTATCTTTATGTGGTAGGAGACCAAGGGTTCATACTTTGACATCTTAATATCATAGAGTTGATTCCTTAAATACATATTTTGGAAAATGTTGTTGATTGAGTACAAATTAGTAAGAGTATCATAGACTTCCTTTGATGTATCCAATTCTAAAAAAAATGGTATTAAATGATCCTTGAGAGATTCAAATAGAATTCTTTGAGCCTTTATCTTACCCTTTCTAAACTTTGCTTTCCTTGCAACATCATTATCATCTAGTTGAGGTACTTTACCTTGGACATATTGCAAAAATCCATGTTCTTCTATTAAAATATAAATCCTCTTCTTCCATTCTTTGAAGTTTGATGCTCGTTCAAGTTTGTTTCCTTCCTTGAGAGAGAGAGATATTCAACAAGGTGTGATCTTGAAATTTCTTTCTTCACCAATGCTCTAATACCATGTTCATTTTTCAAGTACAATGTAGACTAATACTTATTTCAGAACACTGATAATTACTTCTAATTATTATATGTCTTCTTTTAGCATTTACAACTTCTTCATTAATCAATTATACTTCAAAAATTAAACCATTAACAATAGAAGGAAAGAAGAGATCACAATGCACAAGAACAAGACAAAGTTTACAATGGGAAAACCCACTAGGCATAAAAAACCAACAATCCTTTCCTTAGTGAATCAAATTTAACATGAGATATAAAATTCAAAGCTATGGATAAACTAACTAGCAAGAGCATCCACCGAGTGTCCAATTCAACCTTGATTTCAACCACAAATATAGAAGGTGTTTCCCTTATTGCAGATAGGTAACCAATTGAAATTCGACCCCTTTAGCAAAGATATGTACCACAGATCTTCAACCCTATTCCATAGATATGAATCACAAAATTTCAGCCCTATGCCTCAGTATACAAAGCACGGGATTTTAGACTTATTTCACAAAATTATATCACAAGACTTTTGGCATTCTAGCACATGGATAGACCGAGAAGTTTGGCCTCCCGGTTCCTCATAAATTGAGCCTCTTAGCATAGAGACAAAATCAGAGAAAAAACATCTTTTATAGAGTCAATTCAGCCTCCTTGATCCATAGAAGTTCAACTTATTTTCACATAGAAATACTACAGAAAAGCTCGACCATTCCAAGAGATATGTAATAGAAAATTTCAACCCTTCTACTTGCCTTCAATATCCTTGATTTTCTCCTTGACTTGCTTCGTATGACTATATATATTCTTTCTTGACACTTAGATCTAGTTATCCTTGGAGAGGAGGACAAATGAATTCAATATATAATGAATCCATGGGTTGAATGGGTGTCAACAATAGTTGAGTTGACTTGTAGGATAAAGGGTTGAATTGGAGACTTGGGGCTCTAAATAAAATTTAAATGTGACTTTTTATAAATAAATAAAAAATATTTTACAAATGAGCATGAATATCATGCTTTACAAGTACATCAATGATAAATATATTAATATGAAGAACAACCATAGGTACAAACTTCAACACATCTTGATAAATTTCACAAGCTTCATTATTGATTTGTTGTTTTTGTTTCTCGCTCTCACCTAAGTTGATTGCTCCACCTAGAATACCAACTCCTAAGTACCCCTAATGCTTAGATGACCAATAACTTCTTAACCCCTAAAGTGTTAACCCCTAATCCCTTAAATATGAACCCCTTGTAAATTAAACCATAGTCTCTAATTAGTTGGGCTGGGGAAAGTTTCCATCCAAACTAAACTTGTGGTCTCCAAGTGAAATCAAGAAAAATGTGACATAATTATGAGGGTGAAATAAGAATTGGGTTTTTTTTTTTTTTTTTTCTCGGTTGTTAGTCACTATATCTCACAAAGTGTTTCTCTTTCTACATGTCAAGAACGATAACAATTTCCCTATATTTTTTCAACATAATCATAAACATATTGATAAATTGCACAAGCTTCATCATTGATTTGTTGCCTTTGTTTCTCACTCTCACCTAAACCGTCTTTGTTGTTGTCTTTGTTTTCCTATATTTTTTTTTTTGTAAGTCAAAATTTTCCATTAGTTCAAATCAAAGATACAACATGAGGAGCTGAATGTAAAAACAAAATCGTCCTCAATCCTACTAGACTTTTTGGCCAGAAGATAATAACAAAACCACATGGTAAACAAATGAAGAAAACTAGAGAACCACATATAGATAGCCTAGTGAGACCAAAAAACACCAAGAACCAGGAAGCATTAACCAACATTCATCCTTGATTTGGAGAATGCACCAAAGTTGGGTTGTCCGGTTTTTTACCTAGTGGCATAGGTGGACTAAAAGCACAATGAATATGAACTTCCATTTGCTCTAATATTCCTTCTAGTCACTCCATCCTCTCGTGAATCGCTTTTTGGTCGTGTTGAAGAGAATCCAACTAATCCAACATGCGCCATTGGTTTCGTTGAAGGTCATTCATGAAACCAATGACCACGTTCCTATCTTTATGCCTGTCGCGACCAAGTTGTTCTAGAAGCAATGTGATTTGTTGAAGATAGTCATCCAAAGAATCAAGAGGGGAAGATTAAATTCTTCCAGGAGATTGAGTTGGTTGCGAGTCTAATTCTTCCCCAAGTCACGCTCTTAAAAAAGATGTTATGCCTCACAGTCCCGTGACCCTAAACCCCAATGGACTCGACCACGTTGGCTCTGAATGGCGCCCAAACAAGTAAATTTTCTCTAATAATTAAGGGTACTTTATGTTAGCACCTAAATCTGCCTTAGGCTGAAAGAAGGCAAAATTCAGTGTAACCACAAACCACGCTTAGTTTGGTAGCTAGCCCTACCAAAACAGGAGAGGGCTCTCTCCGGGTCACACTCAGGAAAATAAACAATAGGGTCTGAGATGACTCAAAAATGAATACTGATTTTAGGCTAGGTAAATAAATATGACGGAGATGTTTGAAGAATAACTGAGTTTTCTGGGATGTGTGGGGCCAAGGAACAGCATGAGCAGAGAATTTAACTCAAAGACGCAGGTTATTTCGTGAGGCAAGACAAGCAAAAAGTCTAGCAATTAGAGTTGAAAAAATGTGAGGTGGAGAGATTGTTTGAGAGTGTGAAAAGGGCATAAATACCTGAATCCTTTTCAACAAAAGAAAACATAGAACATGAAAACTATCCCAAGGCAGAGCAGTGCACTGAATTCTACCTTTTTTACTTAGAAAGCTTTCACTGGAAATGAATGTGAATGAAAATATGAAACATAACGAAATACATATGAAACATAAAGAAGATACATTTTCTAAACTCACGCCACAGGAATCTCATGAACCAGAGCTGCAATCTTTCATTAATTCTCTGTCAAAATGTACAGTGAGTGACTGGGTGTCTCTCCCACAGTTTCCCAAAAATTCCAACCCTTTGCAAATAGTGTTGCATACAATAAATAGACTATTCCATTGGGAAATAGAACGACCCACAGTTGGGGAGTTTTTCAAATGATTACAAACTGGAAATGGAAAGCCAACCATTAGTTACAGATGTAGTGTTACAAAAATGACAAATGGCTTGGGTGACTGCTCGCCTTCCTTTGCCACTTAGATAGGAGCCCACCTTTAGTGAAAATACTTTTTGAACATTTCCTTAGTTGCCAAGAAAAATATAGTGTAAATGAGTAGGCCCACTTGGAGAAATTCACGAATCGAAATGTCGCGGAGCGAAAGTGATTTTGGCCTTTTGGGTCCCTGTGCGCCGCGCCCAAATATAAATGCATCGCGCCACTTTATATGTGATTTTGAGGTACCTTCAGGAGTCCAAATTGTGCCCAAGTTTGCTTGTTGGAAATCCATACCTATCTACTTTCCAACCCAAGTGGAATTTCTAAATTTGGTGCTCATTTGCCCCTCCAAAACTTCATTCTCCCAAGACTGCTTCCTGTGTGTCAAAATAGGGGCAGAGAGGTCATTTTTTTAGTGTTTTTGGCCTCCTGGGGACTCAAAACTTGCCCAAACTTCTTGTCCATGCACCAACAGTCATGATTTTTCATTCTGAATCCAAAAATCGAAACCATTTGTGATTTGGAGCTCCCAATCCTAAGCGCCGCGCCACTGGAGAAAAACCCTGTTTTTTGTACAAAAATTTCCAAAAACACCAAAAATGCCCCAAATTTCTTGAAATTTGGGTTGGAGCTTCCTTATCAAGTGTTATGCTGGGCCAAAGAGGCTTTGGCCAATATCTGAAGTCGATCGAGCTCCCGTTGCCTCTTTTTCTTCTTGATTGCCTTCCTCAATTTCGCCTTCAAATTCCTAATTCGGGCCTTGCACACTTTGTTTCGCGCCATGTAGTGGAAAGCCATGTGTCTCAGAAATGCATGGTCCTTGTCAACCTTGTCTAGCAGCCTCTCCAATTGCATGTTAACTCTCTCAAGATTGGCCTCCCGATCCTCATTAATCTCTTGCTCCAATGACGTGAGCTCAACTCTTCTCCTTTGTGCAGCTTGGCGATGCTCACGAATGTTTTGTAGCTCCATGATTGCTTGCTGATCCTCCAGCTATTTATTCCTCTACTCTAGATATTTCATGTTCCATTTGGCTCTTTCCAAATCAAGGGACAAGGCTTGAATCTCTGCTTGCTGCTCTTGGATGATCTCTTTAAGTTGTGCACTTGTCGGTTCTGTATCTATATCACCATCATGAAGGAGAACGAATTCAGTCTCTCGTTCACCTGATGGCTCACCTAAAGGCCCCTCATCCTGCATTGGATCCTTGCCTTTGTCGTGTTCCTGTGATGCTGATGGAGGAAGCGAGGCCCCTTCCACCCTGGGTGGAGGTAACACTCGCTTTGCCGCTGCAAACAAACGTCTGGTGCCTTTCTGATATGTGATGCATACTAGCATAGTAGTGGCCTTATGGCGCTCATACTGATGAGAAGGACCACCTATCTCATGTTCAACCTCTGATAATACCTGTGAAGTGCTGAAGAGGTCACGGGAGATGAATTCCTCCCAAGAAATGCCCTGCAATCCCAGCTAATGATCCACCAAAATCTTAATAAGAGCAAAATGATAAACATTGTTAAGTTGCTGTTGAGGGGTCTTGTGCTGCATGAAGGTGTTCATCCTCTCTATGTTCCTGCAAATGAAATATGGGATGTTCATCATCCGTACCCTGGTAAAGTGCATGAGCACACTAATGTGATAGGCATATAGATGAGAGAACCTCCCCTCATAGCTGAAGTACTTCATAATCAACTTCATGAGTGGAGCATATCCATCTTTCAAATATCGGAATGGAAAGACTCTTGTGAGCTGCCTCAAGAAAGTGGCCTTAATGTAAGGCTCATAATGCTGCCGATCAACCTTTTGTTTCTTGTGCCATGGTTCTCCAACATTCGGTATGCTGGTTGCTAATGAGACAGTTTCAGGTGTCAGTGTGAAGGTGACACCAGCCAAGATAGAGTGATCTCCATGTAGGTGAAGCACAAAAAGACGGGCCAACTCATGATGAACTCGAACATTAGCCACTCTTTGACAAAACTCAAAACATGATAGATGCTGGAAACATGACATAGCAAGAGGGCATGCCTGCAATTTTGTGAGGGTGGTTGTCTCATCCCTAACATGTTTTCCACTTTTATGATGTCTCAGGGAGCCTGTTCTTCTGAGGATGAATCACTTTGAATTTCCACCTCGTACTCCGATGAATGCTCAGATGCCATGACTGCTGTATATGGACTGTGCTTGGACTGCCCTTTGATGATGGTAGTGAAACTATGTGTTGTTATGAACTCTGCCACCAAGGGGAACAATGCAAAAAGGGAGTGTTAGGAAGGGGAATAATATGATGGGAATAGGGGTTATGGGGGGGAATTTTGTTTAGGGATATGTAGGAGGGTTTGGGGATTTTATAGGGTAGGGTTTTGGGGTTTACATTGACCAATGAGTGGAGGGATAGGGAATATGGGTTTAGTAATGTTTTAGGGTAGGGAAAATAGGGGAAAATGGGATAGGGGGGAAGGGAACAATGGAAAGGAGTGAAAAAATGAGAGGTGAAAGAGGAGCTTGGCATCAATACCACAAGTTTGCAACCCTAGCAACAATGGCTTTGATGTTTTCTAGTGGTAGGTTTTAGGCATTTTTATTGCAACTCTAAACGGCCATGAACCATCACTACATTCCATAAAATTTGATGAGCAAGCCAAGATATAGAGCCTACCTGTCAATTTGAAGGGTTTCAAAATGATTGGTTGCAAGTTTGGCACAAATTCGGGCCTCTGTGGGTGTGCGCCATGCTCGGTATATGCGTCGTGCCCATGTTAACTTTACACTGCGGGGTCGCGCTCTGTGCACCGTGCCCCTCTGTGTGTGCGCCGCGCTCCTGAAAACGACTCCAAACTCACTCCAAACGCGTGCTTGCACTCTCACACTCACTTTGCAATGTTTCTCTCTTCCTTGGTGTTCACAATGACTTTGTTTCTTTTGGAAACTTGTATATAAAGGCTTTGAAGTCATGGGTTTGATTTTTGCTTCTCCAAAACCCATTTTTCTAATGTTTTGTTTTGACACTTTTCACTAATTTAATGCAACACTGAATTTCACTTTTCCCTTTGAATTTTTAGCTAAAATGATGAAATTTTTTTGGCACTTTTGTAGGGGTCGCACGACATGGCATTTGGCCAAGGAAACTATGACTGCACCTGAAGAAATCATCTGGAGACTTTTTTGAAAATTATCATGAATGACACACTGTTTGACTTTTCTTTAAAACAGAGTTTTGAAGAACAATTGTAATCTATTAACATGACGATGAAAATCTCTGAATCATAACTTTGTAAGGGCCTCCCTCTAGCTTGCATGGCTTTATTGGACATGTTTGAAGACCAATTTATCTGATCCCTAGACCTAATGAGTGAAAATGACTCTCGTCCATTAAAAGATCAAACATTGACTGTCATGGACTTTAGTGAACATTGATGAAAAGACCTAAGCCAGCAGGTGCCAAACATGAGGGGAAATGACTGACATGACCTTTCCAACAGATTATGGCTTACCCCTAGCAGAATGCAGCTGAGTGAATGGAGTGAGACACCTAAAAATGAAATGCAGAAAGAGTTTTGATCTCTGACGGAGGACTGACAAGACCGACTCTAACATTGGCTCCAATGGGGATGGTAGCTCCTTGGAGGTGCCAAGAACATCAGATCTTTGGGAGAGCAGACAGTGCCTTTATCCATTGGGCTATGGAGTCATCATTTCAACAAACGACATGCAACTCTTGACTCATTTATTGACTGAAACTTGACTCGGACTGACTCAAATATGGACTTAAAATGACTCAAAGACTGACTAGACAAACTCAAACCAAAACTGAAATAAAATGGTATTTACAGTGACAATGGAGGTAGTAGAAACAACTCAAAAGTGGTACCGCTTGAGCAGCCGACCATTGATCGGCCCTCCTAGACAATATTCCCCGTTCATTTCCTTCAGAAGAAAGGCATTCTGACCCCGATATGCTGCAATCTTGAAGGGACCTTTCCAGAGATTCTCGAATTTACCGTGCTTACCCTTTTCCTCATTTCTTGCATCCCACTTCAACACTACATCATCCAGCTGAAATTTGTCCGCCTTTGCTTTTCTGTCATAAATTTTCTTAATTTTCTCCTGCAACTTGGATGTGTTTTGGAAAACTTCTTCTCTGGTCTGTTGCAAATGGATCATTTGATTCAATCTTCTCTGCATAGGATCATCTTCACTGCCGGCTTCCTGAAGAAGTTTGACTACCGGGGCTGCAAGAGAGGTAGGAAACAAGGCATCAACTCCATACACAAGCTCAAAGGGGGACATACCAATGGATTTCTTTTGACTGACCCGATCTGCCCAAAGTGCATTGACCAACTTCTTATGCCAACTCTTCTTGTTGATTTCCAGCAGCTTCTTAATGATGTTGACCAAAGATTTGTTAGAGGACTCTGCCAATCCATTGCCTTGCGGATGATAGGCAGTTGAGTGACCCAAAATGATGTGATATTTATGACAAAACTCTACCATCCTTTTTGATTTGAAAGTTGTCGTGTTATCAGTGATTAACTTATTCGGGCAACCAAAGCGAGACAAGATGTTATTTTCGAGGAATGAAATAATTACCGCATCTGTAGCTTGTCTGGTGGGAATTTCTTCGATCCATTTCGTGAAGTAATCTGTTGTCGTGAGAATCCATCGATGCTGACCAGAAGAAGCGGAATGAATTTCACCAATGAAATCCAACCCCCATTGCTGAAAAGGGGCACTCACCTCAATGGGCTTAAGCGGCAAAGGCTGTAATTTCTGCCTTCCTTCATGACAGCTCTTGACAACCTTATATACATCAGCAAACAATGTTGGCCAATAGTATCATGCTCTCAAAACTTTATTTGTTGTTGTTTTCCAAAAAAGGTGACCACCACAATCCCCTTCGTGGAAACCCTCCATGACCTGCTTTGCTTCTTCTTCCACCAAACAATTCAAAAGAACACCACCGGGATCTTTCCAATAAAGTGCATAATTTAGAATGCAAAACTTGGCAGCCTTTAATTTGAGAATTCTAGCTTTGTTTCTAGTCATGTCGGGTAGTGGTGACAAATTTTGCAGCACATATATGATGTCTGAATACCACGGAGAAAGAGAAAACATTTCAGATACCTGAATTGACAAACCTTCCTCATTCTCATCGGAC
The DNA here is from genome assembly GCA_031772625.1 of Pinus tabuliformis. Lineage (NCBI taxonomy): Eukaryota > Viridiplantae > Streptophyta > Pinopsida > Pinales > Pinaceae > Pinus > Pinus tabuliformis. Next base: position 1,410,507,693 of record CM062816.1, on the reverse strand, counting down.
ATAGCAGCGATCAGATTTATGTCTAAGGCGTGCAAGTTTGATTTGGCCATTAACTTTGCCAATCCCTGTCCTTTAACCAGCTTTGTGGGTTTTATCTCCACATCATATTCCAACAAAGTTGCAATCCACTTGCCTCGTCTTCCTTCCGGATCGGTCTGCACTAAAACATCTTTGACAGCAGCGTTAGGAACATAAACCAAAATATGAGAATGCAAAATGTATACCCGAAAGTCTTTCAATGCTTTCACAAGTGCGAGAGATTGTTTCTCAATGATATTGTACTTTAAGGCTCCATCTCTTATAGTCCGGCTGAAGAAAACAATTGGTCTTTCGTGATCATCTCTTTTCTACATTAACACCACTGCCATAGTATGCTCTGAAGCGAATGAAAACAATATAAAATCCTGAGTGTATTCCGAGCTGATTAGAACTGAAGCTGAGGAAAGAGCCAATTTGACTAAATTGAAATATTTTACAGCCTCTTCCGTCCACTTCACTTGGCTGTCCTTCTTAAACATGTTTGTGATCTCTTTTAGGTGCTCAGCAAGATTAGGTACAAAGCAGCGTAAAAAATTCATTTTACCATTGAAATACTGAATCTCCTTCTTATTCCGGGGAAGAACAATTTGTTGAATAGCTTGTACACGTGCAGGATCGATACGAATGCCATCTTTTGAGATAATGTGCCCAAGTAGTTTACCCTCCTCCATGGAAAACAAGCTCTTTTTCGGATTCAACGATAGACCATATTTTCTGCACTTTTGAAAGACAGTTTTCAGATGATACATGTGTTCTTCATCAGATTTGGAAAACATCGTCAGATCATCAAGGTATACAACCAAAAGGACATCTTTCTCATTTGCGAAAGCCAAGTCCATTGCCCACTAAAAGGTGGCACCTGCATTCTTCAAACCGAAAGGCATTTTAGCGTAATGAAAAGTTTCCCATGGAGTAGTAAATGTTGTCTTGTCTCGGTCATCTTCATGGACTGAAATTTGGTTATATCCAGAATAACCATCAAGCAGTGACATACGAGATGCTCCAACTACTTGCTAAAGTATATTATCCATTTTGGGCAGTGGGTAGTTATCTTTCAATGAAACTTTATTGAGATTCCTAAAATCGATGCACAGGCAAATCTCACCTGTCTTCTTCCGCACGGGCACCAAATTGGAGATCCAATCCGAAAATCTGATGGGAACGATGATTCTTGATTTGTACAACCTGTTTATCTCCTTTTCGATTGATGGCAGCAGTTTTGGATTTAGTCTTCTCAACTTCTATCTAAAGGGTTTCTGATTAGGCTTAATGGGTATAGTGTGCTAAATGATATTAGTATCATATGTCTTCAAGTCAGAATAATCCCGAGCAAACATGTTAGCAAATGAAGACAGCAAACTGATATATTTGGCTTTCATCTTTTGTGGCAATTCTTTAGACAGTTTTATCATTTTAGGATTAGCAGTTGTTCCGATATTGGCCTCTTCAACACCCTTCTCTATTGGTTGCAATTTTGGTTTGCGGGCTACATCATCTTGATCAAAAAGTTCTTCTAAAGGTATCAAGCCTTTAGGGATGATGTTGTCCTTCAGCTGCAATACGTCCATTTGATTGATCTTCACCTCATCTTTTCCATCATCATTTTCTTCATCAATTGAGGTCTCTTTGAACTTACCTTTGTTTTGCAAAAAATCATCAATCTCCTCATCCTCTTGGAAGACTTGCCAATACCTCTGATTGTCAAGAACAGTCGAACGATGCTTGACATGGATTTTGAATTTATTACTGGATTTCATTGGAATCTTCAAACTACTGGCTGCCTTAACAAGAGCATCAGCAATGCTGTTTTGAACACGAGGCACACATGTCAAGGTATATTCTGAAAATAATTTCAGGATGTCTAGGACTGCATTCTGGTAAGCCTGCATCCGAGGATGCTTTGCTTGATATTCGCCTCTGACCTGCTTAATCACCAGCTCGGAGTCGCCATATACTGCAATCCTCTTAGCATTCAGCTTTCTTAGAATCTTTAGGCCAGCAATCAGAGCTTCATACTCAGCCTCATTGTTTGAACAATCGAAAGCTAATTTGTAAGAGCATACCCGCACATTACCAGGCACCTTGTTCGGGGCGGAGAAAGGACTGCGTACCCAAATACCAATTCAGCACCATCATTTCCCACTGCACCATCGAAATCCATGGTCCACAAACCTTCTTCCTCTTCTTCCAAGTGCCGAAATTCTGCTGGCTTCTTTTTTCCTGCTTGCTGTCCATTATCTTCAGCTGATTTCTCGATGGTGTTTTGTTGTTCTCGTCCTTCTTTCTTCAAAACTTCTCTAAAATTTTCTACTATTTCTGGAATGCTTTCTGCTTCAACTAACTGACTATCTACATCATTAAAACTATCTGAATACAAAACAAAATACTCTAGATCTGTATGTACATAATTAATTGGATGATTAATGGGTTTCTCCTTGCTTGTAATCATGTATTTCATTTTTTGTTCCCGATACAGTTTTCTCATCTGGCCAAACACCGGAATTGTTGCATAAGAGAAATCTAGTTGTAGTGTCCCTTTTAATTTTGCTGCCCAAGACTTAGAAAGAAGCATACTGAACTTGGGAGGAATATCCGCTACCACAATATCCATCAAAACATTCTTCACTGGGATTTGATCCAGACTTACAACCAAGTCTTTGATGAGCCCGATACATCTTACTCTGCTGGAATCAAATGAATAGAGATCATGGTATTTTCGGGTGACGTCCAAACCTAGCTTATCCATGATAGCCTTGGGCATGAGATTGTGAGAAGCTCCGGAATCGAACATGGCATTGTGTAACACAAAATCATGCAATCTTAAACTGATATAAAAAGGTGGCACATCATTGTCTGGAGACTCACCATTCAACGTTGGTCCAAAGATCATTTCGGGTTGATCATCTTCGACATTCACCATATCAGACATTGGATCACAGTTCAAAATTTTAGAAACTTGCCCTCTATACCTGTTGTTCTTCATTATTTCAGTCAAGGGAATGGATACCTTCAATTTAGAAATTTCATTTTCTAAACTAAAAGTGCGGGGCTTCGATACAATTTGCTAATTTGATTTTTCTGCTGATGGTGAATTGTTGTTGTCAGGTCCAAGTGCCTCTTTGCCTTTCTTTTGTGCAACTGACGAATCATTCTTTGATGTCGAAACTTCCTTACTCTTCTAAATTGGGTTAATCGACACATCTATGTTTCTAAGTGAATATTTCCACTGTTGAGCGGACATAGCATTTATATAGCCCCTTTGATACTCCTCTGATTCTTCTTCTAAAACTGTGTCACTTGCTAGAATGAAATCTGCGTCTTTGTGTGCAACTGAACTTTCCACATACTCCTCCTCTTCAGTAATATAAGTAGGCAGATCATCCGAAGTAAAGAAGTGGCTCTCTTCCCCTATTACTTTCCCTTCCTCATCAGAGTCTGGTCCATTCACAAAAATTTGCTGAAGAGGTGTCTGTACTGGCTGCTGTGTTGTTTGATCTTGGGCTCGTTGATCTCTCTGCCTTATCCTATATTGTGGCTGTTGCTGGCCACGGAAGTTAGGATTTCTAACTTGTGGCTCAGGTTTTTCGAGTTTCACCCTTTCAAGCATCTGCTCTACCTTCTTGAGTAATTGATCCATCGAGGAAGACTCTTCCTTGACTGTGACCTTCTTTTCTACTTTCCCTCTAGCCCTTCTTTTCTACTTTCGCTCTAGCTCTTTTGGACAACAGATTTGCTTCAACGCTGACCGTGACTTTCTGCATGTCTTCCATTGTGGCCGGCTCTCTCTCTCAGTTGATAAGCCATGTCAACATCAAAATCATCCGGAAATTTCATCATAGCTAGTCCCCGAGGTGGCCTTAGATGATCAGGAATTTCATTATAAACGGAATTGAATCTAATGCAGTAATCTTGGACCGACTCACCAGCGTTTCGTTTGATCTGCTCATACTCAGCAAGAATTTGAAGAGGATTCTTTTTCACTTCCCAGCGGTCTAAAAATTGTCTTTGCAGTTCGGCCAAGGTGGCGATACGTGCAACCGGAAAACCTCTGAACCATTTCCTAACTTCACCTGCAAATGTCTAAACAAAGAGTCTCATTGTTACATTTTCTGCATCGATCTCATGAAGGTCATAGAAATCTGCCATTCTGTCCACATGTTGCTGAGTGGTAATGCTGTGAGGGGCACCATCAAACAAAGGGATTTTTCTTTGATAATCTGTGGGCATATCATATAGAACTTGAGGCAGCACAAGACGTGCAAAACGGGCAGCCATCACTCTTGGTGGATTTGGTCTTGGAGGTGTTGGATGAGTGTGTGAAGTTTGTAGGGAATTAAAAATTTGAGTTTGAAGCTGTGTCGCAATATAATTATCAATTGACCGGTTAGCCTTTTCAGTTTCTAGGTCTACAAGGAACTGTGGATTGGGGATAGTATAGTCAATAGCCCTCTCCGATTTGGTCTCGAACAGTGATATTTCAAACCGCTCATCAAACTCAAGTTCTTCAAGATACTCAAAAATGTCAGGACATGAATGGGATTTGAACACGGGAGTTACAGAGCTCTCTTGACGAAGGAGTCTTGGAATCAAGTTTGGGTTTTTGTAGATATGAGGAGGATCCGGATCTGGATTGGCTCTGGTATATTGTCTCGAAGCCAGCGTGCTATTTTCAAAAAAAATCAGAAGGACATGAACAACTTATTCAGCCTATCAAATCCTAAACTTATCATCCGGAAGCTTAGAATTATCAGAAGTATGGGTGTTCGTAGGTTAAGCCTGCCATTTACGCAACGGAGAAGACTAACAAACAAAGAATTTCGTTCCCCAGTGGAGTCGCCACTATGTTAGCACCTAAATCTACCTTAAGCTAAAAGAAGGCAAAATTCAGGGTAACCACAAACCACGCTCAGTCTGGTAGCTAGCCCTACCAGAACAAGAGAGGGCTCTCTCCGGGTCACACTCAGGAAAATAAACAATAGGTTCTGAGATGACTCAAAAATGAATACTAATTTTAGGCTAGGTAAATAAATATGACGGAGACGTTTGAAGAATAACTGAGTTTTCTGGGATGTGTGGGGCCAAGGAACAACATGAGCAGAGAATTTAACTCAAAGACGTAGGTTATTTCTTGAGGCAAGACAGGCGGAAAGTCTAGAAATTAGAGTTGAAAAAATGTGAGGTGGAGAGATTGTTTGAGAGTGTGAAAAAGGCATAAATACCTGAATCCTTTTCAACAGAAGAAAACATAGAACATGAAAACTATCCCAAGGCAGAGCAGTGCACTGAATTCTACCTTTTTTACTTAGAAAGCTTTCACTGGAAATGAATGTGAATGAAAATATGAAACATAACGAAATACATATGAAACATAAAGAAGATACATTTGCTAAACTCACGCCACAGGAATCTCATGAACCAGAGCTGCAATCTTTCATTAATTCTCTGTCAAAATGTACAGTGAGTGACTGGGTGTCTCTCCCACAGTTTCCCAGAAATTCCAACCCTTTGCAAATAGTGTTGCATACAATAAATAGAATATGCCATTGGGAAATAGAACGACCCATAGTTGGGGAGTTTTTCAAATGATTACAAACTGGAAATGGAAAGCCAACCATTAGTTACAGATGTAGTGTTACAGAAATGACAAATGGCTTGGGTGACTGCTCGCCTTCCTTTGCCACTTGGATAGGAGCCCACCTTTAGTGAAAATACTTTTTAAACATTGCCTTAGTTGCTGAGAAAAATATAGTGTAAATGAGTGGGCCCACTTGGAGAAAGTCGCGAATCAAAATGTCGCGGAGCGGAAGTGATTTTGGCCTTTTGGGTCCCTGTGCGCCGCGCCCAAATCTATATGCATCGTGCCACTTTGGAGGCGATTTTGAGGTACCTGTAGGAGTCCAAATTGTTCCCAAGTGTTCTTGTTGGAAAGCCCTACCTGTCTACTTTCCAACCCAAGTGGAATTTCTGAATTTGGTGCTCATTTTCCCCTCCAAAACTTCATTCTCCCAAGACTGCTTCCTGTGTGTCAAAATAGGGGCAGAGAGGTCATTTTTTGAGTGTTTTTGACCTCCCGGGGACTCAAAACTTGCCCAAACTTCTTGTCCATGCACCAGCAGTCATGATTTTTCATTCTGAATCCAAAAATGCAAACCATTTGTGATTTGGAGCTCCCAATCCTAAGCGTTGTGCCAGTGGCGCGGCGCATAGGGAGAAAAACCCTGTTTTTTGCACAAAAATTTCCAAAACACCAAAAATGCCCCAAATTTCTTGAAATTTGGGCTAGAGCTTCCTTATCAAGTGTTATGCTGGGCCAAAGAGGTTTCGGCCAATATCTGAAGTCAATCAAGCTCCCTTTGCCTCTTTTACTTCTTGATTGCCTTCCTCAATTTCACCTTCAAATTCCTTATTCGAGCCTTGCACACTTTGTTTCACGCCATGTAGTGGAAATCCATGTGTCTCAGCAATGCATGGTCCTTGTCGCCCTTGTCTAGTAGCCTCTCCAAGTGCATGTTAACTCTCTTGAGATTGGCCTCCTAATCCTCATTAATCTCTTGCTCCAATGACGTGAGCTCAACTCTTCTCCTTTGTGCAGCTTGGCGATGCTCACGAATGTTTTGTAGCTCCATGATCGCTTTCTGATCCTCCAGCTGTTTGTTCCTCTACTCCAGATATTTCATGTTCCATTTGGCTCTTTCCAAATCAAGGGACAAGGCTTGAATCTCTGCTTGCTGCTCCTGGATGATCTCTTTAAGTTGTGCACTTGTCGGTTCTGTATTTGTATCATCATTATGAAGGAGAACGAATTCGGTCTCTCGTTCACCTGATGGCTCACCTAAAGGCCCCTCATCCTGCATTGGCTCCTTGCCTTTTTCCTATTCCTGTGATGCTGATGGAGGAAGTGAGGCCCCTTCCACCCTGGGTGGAGATAACACTCGCTTTGCCACTGAAAACAAACGTCTGGTGCCTTTTTGATATGTGATGAATACTGGCATAGTAGTGGTCTTATGGCACTCATACTGATGAGAAGGACCACCTATCTCATGTTCAACCTCTGATAATACCTGTGAAGTGTTGAAGAGGTCACGGGTGATGAAGTCCTCCCAAGCAATGCCATGCAATCCCAGCTGATGATCCACCAAAATCTTAATAAGAGAAAAATGATAAACACTGTTAAGTTGTTGCTGAGGGGTCTTGTGCTGCATGAAGGTGTTCATCCTCTCTATGTTCCTGCAAATGAAATATGGGATGTTCATCATCCGTACCCTGGTAAAGTGCATGAGCAACCTGATGTGATAGGCATATAGACGAGAGAACCTCCCCTCACAGCTGAAGTACTTCATAATCAACTTCATGAGTGGAGCATATTCACCTTTCAAATATCGGAACAGAAAGACTCTTGTGAGCTGCCTCAAGAAAGTGGCCCTAATGTAAGGCTCATAATGTTGCCGATCAACCTTCTATTTCTTGTGCTAAGGTTCTCCAACATTCGGTATGCCGGTTGCTAATGAGACAGTTTCAGGTGTCAATGTGAAGGTGACACTAGGCAAGATAGAGTGATCTCCATGTAGGTGAAGCACAAAAAGACGGGCCAACTCATGATGAACTCAAACATTGGCCACTCTTTGATAAAACTCAAAACGTGATAGATGCTAGAAACATGACATAGCAAGAGGGCATGCCTGCAATTCTATGAGGGTGGTTGGATCATCCCTAACATGTTTTCCACTTTTATGATGTCTCGGGGAGCCTGTTCTTCTGGGGATGAATCACTTTGAGTTTCCACCTCATACTCCAATGAATGCTCAGATGCCATGACTGTTGTATATGGACTGTGCTTGGACTGCCCTTTGATGATGGTAGTGAAACTATGTGTTGTTATGAACTCTGCCGCCAAGGGGAACAATGCAAAAAGGGAGTGTTAGGAAGGGGAATAATATGATGGGAATAGGGGTTATGGGGGGGAATTTGTTTTAGGGATATGTAGGAGGGTTTGGGGATTTTATAGGGTAGGGTTTTGGGGTTTACATTGACCAATGAGTGGAGGGATAGGGAATATGGGTTTAGTAATGTCTTAGGGTAGGGTAAATAGGAAAAAATGGGATAGGGGGGAAGGGAACAATGGAAAAGAGTAAAAAAATGAGAGGTGAAAGAGGAGCCTTGGCATCAATACCACAAGTTTGCAACCCTAGCAACAATGGCTTTGATGTTTTCTAGTGGTAGGTTTTAGGCATTTTTATTGCAACTCTAAACGGCCATGAACCATCACTACATTCCATCAAATTTGATGAGCAAGCCAAGATATAGAGCCTACCTGTCAATTTGAAGGGTTTCAAGATGATTGGTTGCAATTTTGGCACAAATTCGGGCCTCTATGGGTGTGCGTCGTGCAACAAACCCAGTGCGCCGCACTCGGTATATGCATCGCGCCCGTGTTAACTTTACAGTGCGGGGTCACGCTCTGTACGCCACACTCCCCATGTGCGCCGCACCCCTCTGTGTGTGTGCCGCGCTCTTGAAAACGACTCCAAACTCACTCCAAACGCGTGCTTGCTCTCTCACACTCACTTTGCAATGTTTCTCTCTTCCTTGGTGTTCACAATGAATTTGTTTCTTGTGGAAACTTGTATAAAGGCTTTGAAGTCATGGGTTTGATTTTTGCTTCTCCAAAACCCATTTTTTTAATGTTTTGTTTTGACACTTTTCACTGATTTAATGCAACACTGAATTTCACTTTTCCCTTTGAATTTTTAGCTAAAATGATGAAATTTTTTTGGCACTTTTGTAGGGGTCGCACGACATGGCATTTGGCCAAGGAAACCATGACTGCACCTGAAGAAATAAAGTAGAGACTTTTTTTGAAAATTATCACAAATGACACACTGTTTGACTTTTCTTCAAAACAGAGTTTTGAAGAACAGTCGTAATCTGTCAACATGACGATGAAAATATCTGAATCATAACTTTGTAAGGGCCTCCCTCTGGCCTGCATGGCTTTACTGGACATGTTTGAAGACCAATTTATTTGATCCCTAGATCTAATGAGTGAAAATGACTCTTGTCCATTAAAATATCAAACATTGACTGTCATGGACTTTAGTGAACATTGATGAAAAGACCTAAGCCAGCAGGTGCCAGACATGAGGGGAAATGACTGACATGACCTTTCCGACAGATTATGGCTTGCCCCTAGCAGAATGCAGCTGATTGAATGGAGCGAGACACCTAAAAATGAAATGCAGAAAGAGTTTTGATCTCTGACGGAGGACTGACAAGACCGACTCTAACACTTTACAGAGAATTCCAACCTCTTTGAATCCTTGAGTTGCCTTAACACCCTCAACCTCAATGCAACAAGGGCTGTGTAAATAACAGTAAAACCTAGTGCCTCTTAATTTCCTTCCTATGACAAACAATGAAATATTTTCCCTATGATGAACCTCACACTCTCTAAACACAAAATTCACCACATTTATTTCCACCCTCCACGACCGAGTATCTAAACTCTAGGGACTAAAGAACCACATATGAAGCAGCTTGCGTAGGAAGAAATACCTTCACTCCACTCCCCAAAGCTCCAGAATTTTCCATAACTAACCAAGGGGTGTATAACAACATAAAATATTTAACATAAATAGCTAATATCCAACATGAGTTATAGCCAAAATATAGTAAAGGTCACAATTCAGATAAGGTCTCTACCTACCTGAAAAATCCCTTCAAAAAACTAAGCAAGATGCTAATTTAAACACCACCCCAAGAGGCACACCCACAACCCAAATTTCCTTTCCAGAATCTAAAACACCAGAGAGCAGAGGGGTTCCTTCCCTCTTACCACCCAAACACGTCAATTCCTATAAAAAAACTCGATTGTGAAGACCCAGAACAGACCTAAATACCCAACCGAAATGTACCAAACTTGACATTGGGTCTAAGGAAATTACCAGAAGATAGGAGCCTAGTATGTTCTCGAGAATATTTTCCCTTTCTTCTTGACCTTGCCTCTATCACTCTGACCAGGCCATGGAGACACAACAATTTCACTGTCGAGGCCACCTCGAACCCAGATCCCAAATGCACTTTCTTTAAATCACCACACTGGAGTTGGAAACATCATCAGAGTCGGCTCAATATCCTTCCCAATTCGTCACAACTTGAAGGGCATGTGTTGGGACAACCAGAATGTAACCATACAAGTCCATACAACAACTTCCTTCCACCACCTTTACTCCCATAACCTCACGCATCCAACAACAGTCTAAAGAGCCCAATGAACCATATATGTCCCTCACCTTCTATAGAGGCTTCGATGAGCACTTGTAGTGTGAGGCATACATGACACACCTATGTATTACCTATGTTGCATGGGTGAGGGTGACAAGGCCCCCTCTATGCTGTCATTGCCATCGGTTGTCACCCCCCTTGGGGAATATTATATTTTTAAACATTTGTATCATTTTAATATTTGTTATATGCACTGATATTACTTGATTGTTTGTAATTATAAAGAAACAACACGAGGCTAGGTCACTGGCCATGGATTAGGATGATGCAACTGTTCTATAAGCGCCTATTTAGGAACATGGAGCGAATATTGAAGATCGGTTTCATGATCTTATGGAAGAAGATGATGATGCTAATAACACATTTGAAGAAGAGGGGAAAAATATATTGATCTAGAAGACATTTAATAATGTTAGAGTGGATGACGATGATGACCAACTAGATGGTGTTTTTGATAGACTTATAATTGAGAAGGCAACAAAACCTTCTTATTAAGGCTCCAAAATATGTCTTCTCTATGCTATATTGTTGTTGGAGAAATTAAAGGTTATGAATGGTTTATCATACACTTGTGTCACACATCTCCTAAGGTATGTAATATATTTTGTGGCATTTAGTAAATGATGATAACAATTTTCTTTTTTCCTCTATCTTATTGTTAGTTGATCATTTGTAAAATTTGGATGCAATATGTATGATTAATATTGTTTACTTCAAGTTGTACTGATTTTTTAATTATGTTGTAGATTTTAAGGTGAACTTTTGTTACCATTGTCAAATGTTTTACCTCACACATACCGATATTTACATGTCATTATGGAATATATTGGAATGGAATATCAAGCTATTCATGCATGTCATGATGATCAAATTTTGTATTTTGGAGAACATGTGTTGAAAAAGGAATGCTTGAAATGTCAAATTAGTAGATATCGAATTGATCAAGCAACGAAAAATGTTCCTCGCAAGTTTCTTCATGATATTCCCATAATTCCATGTTTGCGATGATTGTTTAGGTGCAAAAGCATAACATAGTTTATGGATTACCATGCAAAGAACAAAAGTAAATATGGTGTTCTTCAAATGTTTGTAGATGGACCTTCATTTAAGAAGATAGAGGAAATATTGCCACATTTTAAAGATGAATCTTGTAATCGTAGGTTTTCATTGGAATTTGATGGTGTTAATCCATTTTGAGATCAGATCTACTTACTCGGTGTGGCCTATTTTTGTTATCAACAATAACATTCATCCATGGATGTAAATAAAGAGGGAGCACATAATGTTGGCAATGATTGTTCCAAGTATTTATTTAGAATATTTTTTCAACAATGTAGCTTCTTATTTGTGTTGTTTGTTTCTTAAATATGTCTTATATGTTTGATATATATATATCTATATATATATGTATATGTATATGTATATGTATATGTATATGTATATGTATATGTATATATGTATATGTATATATCTATATATATATATATATATATATATATATATATATATATATATATATTGTATGATCAATTGATTAACAAAATACCAAGTGAAAGATATGAATGTATATATCGAGCCTCTTATCGACGAGTTACTAGAGTTATGGAAGGGAATCACTAGACATGATATCTCTAGACTAGTAGGTGTACAAAGGGAAATTCAATTCCATGCAATGCTTGTATGGAAAATTCACAATGCCCTAAGGATAACACATTCCTATGGTATGTTATAACGTTACATTTCTCTTTAATAATGTTTAATTTTATGAAGTTCATCTGATGCATCCATTTTAAATAATGTCAAATAATTGGTATGTAATTCAATCCATCTCTTGTAGGTCTTTAAATAAAGGGTAGATTCGCATGTCTAGTTTGTGGTTCTAAGATGAATCTCATCATTCTAGAAGTTTAGGAAAGGAGGTTTTTAATGAGTATATGCACTTCCTCTCTAAGAACCATAGGTATCAAAGTACCAGAAAACATATTTTTAATGTGAAATAAGAGATTGGATTTAGACCACAGAGAATGAGACCTCATCTCTGGAAATTGAAATATAATAGAATTAATCATCAAGATATGGATTGACAAATCGTCTCTGTATCATACATGAAATGTTTCGAATATTTTATATTTTTATTGCATTTTGTTGACTATTCTAATTGACTAACATTGTTGTAATATCTTTAATTATGCTTCACCTTGAAGTTCATTATGAAGGCATTAATAATGGGGTGCTTCCACGAGAAATGAAAAGTTATCTCGTACAATTCAATTGGCTCCCTTGCTATGACAACCTAGAAATTGGTCATTTGTTTAATACAATGCACATCAGGAAGAATGTAAAATAAACTTTATGGAAAATATTAGATGGAAGGAGTGAAAAAAATTCCAAGATTTGTAATGACATTAAGGAGGCCAAGCATGCCATTCGAAGTGTGATTCATTCAAATAGCGATGGAGACCAAAATATAAGCACCCTTCCATGGTTATTGACAGAGCAACAAAGAAAGGATGTAAAAGAGGTCATTGGAAAAAATAAATTTCCTACTAGATTTTCTTCAAACATAAAGAATATCCTAACAAATAAAGGTGAATTAGGTGGGGTAAAAACTCATAATTGGCATACCTTGATTAAGTTAATTTTTTGGTGTATATATTTGTATATTGGTGAAACATCTTGTTAGTGTTTTTTTCTACTAATTTAGGAATAAATAACAATTCTTTTTTTGTTACAATATGTTCTACCTCTATCTCTCCCAAACAAATTTGACAACAATGTCAAGCAAGTTATATATAAACTTGGAAAATACACGGGGTAAGTGGCGATTTATAAGCAAAGTGTAATTTGTTCAATTTGTCACACAACTTATATTTGAATGCATATGTTTTACTTGTAATGTACTTATATATTATTTTTTGTTGAAACCTATGATTTTCTTGCATCAATTATAGATGGTTGTTATCTAAAGAAATCGATAAAGAAGAAATAAAGTATTGGAGGAGACAAATTCCTCATCTAATGTGTGAAATGCAAAATTGTCTACCTTTGACATTTTCAATGCACAAGAAAACTACCTCATACACCTAGATGAGGATATTGAAAAGTGTGGACTTGTATACGCAAGGTCAATGTGGATGGTTGAGAGGTAGTTGAAATCATTAAAGGATTTGGTTAGAGAAAGAGCATGTCCCGAGGGTTCTATGCTAGAGGGATATATGGTATATCAAACCATGGTTTATATTACTCAATATATTCCTAAATTTGTTGCAAGTATTAATGTGGATTGCATTTGGGATGTCAACTCCATCAACAAATTTGAAGGGGAGAAACTTTTGGGGAAAGGTACAATGAGGAAAGTGACATTTAATTGTTGGAAATGGGCTCACTAATAAGAGAGGGGTGAATCGGTAGTGCTAAGATTTATTAAGTTTTATTTATTTTTACCAAAACAGATTGTTGGGTATACGATCAAAGTCCCACATTGACTAGAAGTGGGGAGGATCATGGGTATATAAGGATGGACAAATATCTCCATTGGTATGAGGCCTTTTGGGTAAAGCCCTGAGGGCTTAGGCCCAAAGTGGACAATATCATACCATTGTGGAGATATGTGGTGTCCAGAGTCCTAACAAGTGGTATCAGAGCCATGCCTCGAAGTTAGCCAAGTGGATGAATCCTCGGAATGCTAAACAAAGGTGGTGGGCCCCGGTAATATCACGATGGGATCCATGGATGAGCTCGGTTAGCCAGGCGATGTGCTCCGGATTCTTCATGGACGTGTCCTGGTCCCAACACGGTGAAGAGGAGTTGACCTGGGATAGAGCAAGCTCTCGAGACAGGTGGTGCTACCATGCAAGGCGTGTGCTTCCAACGCATTAGAGCGGAGAATCCTGGTTGGTAGAGAGTGGACGGATGGATAATCGTTTGAGGGGAGGCTCGATGGTCCTTTGTTCGAGGGGAGGATTGTTGGGTATATGACCAAAGTCCCACATTGACTAGAAGTGGGGAGGATCATGGGTATATAAGGATGGACAAATATCTCCATTGGTATGAGGCCTTTTGGGTAAAGCCCAAAAACAAATCCATGAGGGCTTAGGTCCAAAGTGGACAATATCATACCATTGTGGAGATATGTGGTGTCCAGAGTCCTAACAAAGATAAGAATAATTAACCCATCAGCTAACATATGAAACCAACATAAAATCAATGTATAGAAACACCATGAACAACATTAAAACATGCACACAAAAGGACATAAGTGTTCTGGTGGAAAACCCCTCCAGGGAAAAAAACCACGCGTTGCTACTACTACTCAAATCTTCTATTAATGGCTAAAAAAAAATTTGCATGGAAGAGCTAGCACCCACTAGTTGGAAGACTCGACTACTATGACCGTCTGCTAGCAACACCAGTTACAAAGACTCTTCTTTAATGACTCTATGAACACCCTTTCATTGGAAGCTACCACAACCAACGAGTCTCATCCAACTCTAATGGACTCTAGAGAAAACTACTTATTGTACTGAATTTCCAGTTAGAAGGCACCCACCTTATCTATGCATTGTCTACTATGAAGCCTCAATGCCTTCAACACCTCCATGTGAGCCACGTTTCATAATGTTTCACAATGGGTTCTCAAAACATCTCTACAAGAGCAACCCAACAACCTCTCTCTTATCTGATCTGAAAATATAAAAAGATGAATGCACTATTGAACTTTGCCATAAATATCTAATATGGTTTTATAAACGCTATAACATTCTCTCTCACACACTCTCTCTCCGTACATTCTTATAAATCAACTCAATATCCATACACCTATATAGAACAAACATTCCTCATCCACCTTGAACAAAAACCATGTGCAGATACGAAGGTAATTTTTACTCATGCTCAATATCAAAGACAAATAGCATGGTAAACCATTAAGCTATCACACTGAAAAATCCTTGGTAAAGTTAGCCAACCACATGCAACCAATTGAATAATTGCATAAACATATGCAACCAATCATAGCCAAACACCCTACACAATCACTTATCCACCATAACATCCATACACAACCAAATACCCATAACACTTGCAACCAACATGACCAATACCTATTTCAAATAGGTGTAAGCATAAGCAATCGTTTGCAACTCATGCCCATGTTGACATCAATGCCAACCATCAATCACTGCAACACATCATCAATGCCAAAAATCTACCCCTTCGGCATTAATGGCAACCCCAACTAAACCATCCAACTCATACTGACCTCTTAAACTGATCTCCGCAAGCACTCCCCCTTTAACATCAATGGAAAAGGGTTAAACTCATCAATAACTCCCCTTTGACACTAGCTGAATCAACAAGAAACAATCTATCTCACTCTTCATGACAAAAAGTAGTAACATCATGAACTCTATTAAATTCTCTCCCTCTTGAAGTAGAAACAACAATCTCAACTCAACAACAACAAATAGATGCACCATAGTAGCAACAAATTCAATTAACAACTTCATCTCTATCAACGTCACTCTCCAATCAAAACAACAACAACAGATGATAAGCATCAACATCAATATATCATGAGCATGAGCACTCTTTCCTAATATTAATGAACAACAACATTATCATCATCAATCATTATGCCTTCACCAAAGCATTGTATCATCACATACATAGCAACAATCATGACCATAACATCTCTCCTCAAGCAGCAACATATCATAACTGATCAACCAATGTGCTAGAGACAAGCACCCCGTGAGCATCATATTTATCATCAACCTACAAACAAAACTTTCTTGCTAAAAGTTCCACCTCACGGATCAAGGGATTGACTCTTGACCAAGGATTTGACCACAAATTACATGGACTTATAGATATCTTACATGGCTGAAGAAATCAACTGAGATCAAAGACCCCATGGATTGATATGCACTAATGTGTGCTTACATGGCTGAATGTCAATTACCAACACAATTCACACATGTCTTACAAGACTTCATCATGAAAATACTAGATTATGACACTGATATACAAGCCTACAAATGGATGAGGTATGAACTCCACGAACACATGAATTTTTTCATGACAATGACTAGCCAAAACATCCTTCAACCTATGGATTCTCAAACTACACTTTGTTTGGCACATTGCCTTTTCGTGAAAATGGCATGAAAAAACATGAGGATTACAATAAGTCCACTTTACACCATTAGGAATGATTGGAAACATTCTCCTCATAAAAGTAGCAAAATAATGTTATATCATCAACATGCATTGCCATAATTATGCATAGACTAGCAGCCAAGAAAAACAAATATGTCATCCCTGCAAGATCAATCATGTTAATCACATTGACTCAACACCTCTCAACACTACTACAATCTCCAATACAACAAGAAAAGCTCAGCTCACATGACAAATACATCAGTCATGGAAATACATGCAATATATAACAACTACCAGCACTCAACACCTCTAATCCTCTCACTCAGCACACTACAATATGTAAATGCAAAAATTATACAAATTGTTAAATCAAGAATATGACAATGCGGGTCTCTTTTTTATACACTAAAACTAGTAGGAAAAACCCACTCTCCAAATTGGACAACCATTCAACAAATATGACCATACAACAACAAATATTAGTCATACTATGCGTGACAATGCATAAAATCCTCAACAATATATAACCATATCCCTAACCACTACATCATTGCAACTCTTATCTAACAAGCATTCAAACACCCTGTCAATTTGCACAAGCTCCAACAACATGCAAGCAATAGTGGCAGGTAGACTCTGATCAGCTACCGGCCTTAATGCAACCAACATTGATTCGAGGATTCCATGTTCTATCCATTTGAACAAGTCACAAACTCTGACTGAGATCTATCGATTTGTCACTTCAATGCACACTTTATCCGTCGCTTTTCACCTCTATCAAATTGCATGCATATATTGTATTTCTCACAGGAGCTTCATACTTCACATCTTTGCCTTGGTTCTCAAGACCGCACTTTGTTACCTGCCAAGAAGAAATCGTCCTCGCCGATGTCCATTTTTCCATCATTTTCTTCACGATCTCCTTGGAAATGAGCTCATTCTCTGTCCTGACACCACATATATGCAGAATCTTACAAAAACCACCATTGCCACTGATGAAAAATAAGAGATGAACATTTTTCCTTGTAGCCATATTTCCCAAGAGCCATATCAAACAGGTGATAGTGATAATGGGTGCAAATCAATTATCCTGATGCTCCTTTAAATCAATCCAATACAACTATCTTCATTTTCTGTCCAATAAGCAAGTCAGCCAACACAGACCTTGATCCACAACTCATGAATAGTCCATGACCAAAGAAATAGACTTGTCAATTACATCCTTCGACCAAATCTGTATTTTGTTACACCAAACCATGTATTTTTGTTCCATGCGCACTCTTTATGCATGATCTCTGCTACAAAGACGTATGGGAGACCTTATAAAGTGCACAATATGCAATCACACTCCTTAGGTCAGACTCCTAATTTAAAAACCACCTTAATTACATTGTCTTTCATGGAGATTTACTTTTGTTGTGTGCATTTCTCAAACGTATCTCGAGATTTGAATGTTCTATTCTGCTACAGGAAAACGTGCATGCATTGTCAACACACTTACTCATTTGCAGTAGCTTGATTACTCAAATTTCCCAGTGAGAGAGGCAAAGTCTAGGTAGATGGTCTATTTGAAGGTGCCTAAAATGTAATTGTTGTGTTTGCATGGATAAGTGGACGTGGTTTGATTCTAAGCTTGGTGTTTTTGAAAACGCTTAGTTTCTTGCCCAGAACAATGCTACAACAACATCAAATCATTGAACCGAGACAAATTCACACTCCTTGGTTGTGTAACCTAGAAAACATGTACACAACACACTATGTCTTTGATTATCCTCGCACTTCATGGCAAAAATACCAACGTTGTATGCTTAGTTGTATACATTAGACATACAATTCTCTAGGTCTCCTCTCTGATTGAATCAATAATAGGAATAGTCGTGTTACAACTTTATGTTGTTCATGCAAATTCAATATATATAACATTCAAAAAAAATTCTAGAACCCTTTCAACATTCGGTCATATTTATATTAATCCTTTTAAAAATATATGCGCACTCAAACTTCCATGCCCAAATTACAAATTTGTAAAATCATTGTCACACCCTGCAAAAGAATATGAGAGAGTACCAGACTTTGTCCAATGATGCATACCATGTATCAACAATCTCTATCCTTAAGTTTAATACAAATCCCTGAGGCATAACATCAACGCAGGGGCAGAACAAAGCTCAATCCAGACATATGCATAAATGTATCAATATAGTGCAAAACCAAATTAAATGTCAACACAGAGCTCATCCACTCATAACTAAGTTAATATGCGAGTCATCAAATATATAAATGTAAGGCCAATTATAGGTTATCTCAGTACGACGCCCATCTGGATCAGGAGTTCGATTTATAGCTCCAGGAAGACCTCATAAAATGCAGACCACCCACAGTCTGAATCAAATTTGGCTGTAGATTTGTACAATGGCATGCCACAACCAGCACAAATGTATATTCTATTTTCAAAACATTTGTTTATTCTCCAGGGCCTGGAAGCTCAGTGCCTTTTTTCCTCAATATTCAAAATTGTTCTGTATAGAGAATAGCTTGCCACTCCTCCTCTGACTTTTGCAAAAACCATTACTACTAGTTCTGGATTTGGATCGAAACAAGTTGAAGCGAATGTCACACCCAATCTGTTCCTGTTGTTGGTCGTGGGAGATGCACTAAACCCGATCGATAATTTGGGTTTTAATATGGGAATTTTGTGATCTCTGGTGAGAGGTGAAACTGCTAATCGCGATAACAACCACTTTACTATGTGCATTTCTCAAGATCTAAATGTCTTGTGCATGCATTGTCCCTTCTAATAATATTGCTCCAAGAATATACAACTTCACGTCTTTGCATTGATATGATTTGTTTTTAAGCATACATGAGAGTGTTGTATCATAAACAACCACAATGTTAGGTTTTTAAAGAATACACAGGAGTGTTTTACTAGAAATGATGATATTTCTATTTACCACTCCGACATAATCAGTATAAGTTTTAATTTGAAAGAAACATTCCAGAAGAAGTTGCAGATTATAAATACCTCGGAATTGATTTTAACAAAAATCTAAGCTGGAATGGTTGTAGAAAGAAAAGAACTTTGGGGGTTGGAAAGCATTTTATGCTTTTCAAAATAGGTGTAGAGATGCAGGGACTGGAAAACCACTCAAACTCTTTTTGGGCTTTTAGTGATTCTGGTGATTCTCTATGGTTGTGAACTATGAGCCAACAATACATCTGACATGCAGTGGAGACAAATTGAGAAAGTTCAAAAACTTTTGATTAAAACAAATTTAAGATTAAAAGTGCAGTTCCTTATGATATCTTGTTAAGTGAAAGAGGCACTGCTCCTATTGAATCAATTGCTATAGTGTGAGTCATAAGTTGTTTAAAAAAAATTGAGCAAATGGAAGAGGGTAGATGGCCAAATGTTGTCTTTAATGATAAATTGTGCAAGAGCAAAAAAAAACTTGGATGTAGCAAAACAACAAATGGTTTAGTAAATGGGGTATTTTCTTGAACGCGTGTCCCATAAATAGCAAAGAGATAAAAGCTTTTGTTATGGAAAAGTTCCACAAGCATACTTGGGATAATGAGCTAGGAAGAAATAAAAATTACTATATAGAAGTGTTTAATCCCACTCATAGTCATCAACCAAAAGCATACATAGAGGCCAATAGCTCTTGGAGAGCCAAAATTTTTATTGTTCAGTTAAGGACTAATTCCCATTAACTCGGTTGTGAAATAGGCGCTGGAAAAGGCCAAAGGAAGTGAGCCAAAATTCTTATTGCTCAGTTAAAGACTAATTCCCATTAACTCCGTTGTGAAATGGGCGATGGAAAAGGCCAAAGGAAGTGTGGGAGGAAAGAACATGCATTTTTTGTTCTTTCGGAAAAGCGGAAACATAAAAACATTTCATTTTATAATGTGAGGCATTCAAAGACAACAGGGAAAGTTATCAGATATGCTGGCAGCTAGCTCTTGGGATCATTTATTTAGTGAGGGGTTTGTCGAGAAGCTTGGAGCATTTATTTTGAAGCTTCACAAAAAAATGGTTGAATACATCAAACAGATAAAGAAGCAATCTGTGCCATAAGCTATCTTTAGCCTCATGAACGTTATTTATCCAAATCGACATTCTTTCATCGCAGTGACTGTCAGTGGCTTTGCAAAACATTTTTCTAGATCAAAAGCACCTCTCAGCATACTCTTCTTCTTATCAAACATTTAACAAAAGGATTCACATAATGAATGCATTCCATAATAAAGACAAAAATATGTTTAAATTATTCACGTTGGACAAAATAATCCATTATCACGACTAACATGAATACTAAATGTATTTAGACTATTGATGACTAGATCAACAACTTCAATGATCACAATCCTCTATTGGGCACTTGACCAGTATGGTGCCAAGGATTAAAACATTTTTGAACAACGAGTGTATTCTCATCAAATATAAACCAATTTGACACTATTCACCCATAACAAGTCATCAAACTGCCACTATCTTCACAACAAGATAATCAAGGATTCACACTGATGCCAAAAATTAACCACCTACATACCTTTGGACCGAATCTTTTAACCACTAACAACCAGATCAACAAAGCTTGATTTCACATATCAATAGTCATGAATCTGGAAACTAAGTCAAACATTATGGATCAGTACTATTAACTCAACCATTTGTAGCATCATACACACGAGTGTTTCCAAAACAACCACTTCGAATTCTTCATTCCATGGGCATTGCAGTTTGACAAATACTTATGTCATTTGCATTTTGTCCATCCAATACACATTTCACACTTCCTTTTCTTCTTGAATGATAATTAAATTGCTTCATCCATCACACAATGAACACAAAGTTTCATTATTCTTGATCGTCAATATCTCGACTTCTGCATGAAAGAGGGTCCTATAACAAAATAATGCCCCCCTCCCTTTTTTTGATTTTTTTTTTCATTGGTCATCAGAGCTTGATTTGATTAGATGTATATCCAAACATATGCCCATT
This sequence comes from Pinus tabuliformis, assembly GCA_031772625.1. Taxonomy (NCBI): domain Eukaryota; kingdom Viridiplantae; phylum Streptophyta; class Pinopsida; order Pinales; family Pinaceae; genus Pinus; species Pinus tabuliformis. Next base: position 1,410,486,206 of record CM062816.1, on the reverse strand, counting down.
GGTTGCATTGTTTCAATGTGCTTTCTTTCTGAATTTAACAAAATTACTATATATGCTAGCTTGCTCATTTTAATTGCAGGTACACGAAGGATTCAACCTTGGTTCTTGCAGAAAAACTTGAATTTAGTGGATGGACTCACCTCATTTTAATTCCATTTGAAAAACACAGGGAAAATTTGAGACAATAAAAACTTACACCAATTATTGATGAGGCTCTCAAATTCTTGGAGGAGCTCCCCCTGAAGTTATGCACATTCTACTTCATGCTCCCCTTGAGGCCGGGTTGGCATCACTTTTCTTTTTTCTCCTTCCTTCTCCAAATTATCTTTGATTTTTTTTACTGGTTGGTTTGATGTATGCTGGAAGTATTCAAATCATGATCCTTTTTCTTCTGTCTTGACTCCATGATGGCCATGGTCCGCTTGCATTCTTTAGCCATATGGCCTAAATTATCATAAGTAAAACACCTTATGTTCCCAAGAAAGAGAGGAAAGGGCTCAAATATTTTGTTGGTTTTCATTTTAATTCTTGTGCTATGAACCCTACAGTCAACACATGTGTGCCTAAAATCATTACATAAATAATAGTACCCATAAAATAATTTTGTGTACTTGGAGATGGATGGGACCGCTCTTCCTTGACTAAGTGCAAGAGATTTCTCCTTAATCGATTGCGTGTTTTGCTTGAAGGATTTGATCTTTTTTCTTTTTCACTTTTTGAAGTGTGCCCAAATTTCTGACAGCTAAAACACCTTACATTTCTCATACCTTTCATTGTCGCATTCTTCATCTTCTGATATTGATGAGGGTTTCCTTCATTACTACTGGAAGTTTCTACTTTGTGTTTTTCAACAACTACCTGATTTAATATTTTTAGGTTTGATATGCTCTCTTCTAATTCTATTTCAAGTTTCTTGCAATTGTTGATATGATTTTTAAGCAAATTTTCAGTATCACCTTCCCCAACTGGGTTTTCAAATCAGAAATTTCGTTCTTGAAAGCATGCTCTCTCTCCTCAAGAATCTAGAGCAATTTCTTCATATCTTTATTCTCCAAAGTGAGCTTCTCTTATATCATCCTTGCTTGAGCTTGGTTTTTGGCTTCGAGAGTCTTTCTTAAGCTCTTCACCTTCAGATTTCTACACTAGAAAAACATCTTCCTCACCTCTTGATGAATCAACTTCAAAGCACTGATTATTATCTTATTCAATGACCCTAAGGTCATCATCACTAGGCTAGCAACATAAACGTCCATGACTTAAATACTATTTTCCATACCATTTATCAAGAGAAGAAGTTACTATGGTTTTGTAGCATTCTTAACTTGTTTGCAACCCTTCTTCTTCTTAGATTGTTTCCTCTTGTTCTTTGCCATAATCCCACGATCTACCCTCGAGCAATTAAGCTCCACTAAGAGAACCTTCTATGATACCAATTGTTGGAAATGGGCTCAGTACTAAGAGGGGAGGGGTGGCGCGGGTGAATCAGTAGTGCTAGGGTTTATTAAGTTTAATTCATTTTTTACAAAAACAAACAAGAATCAATAACCCATCAAGTAACATATGAAATCAACATAAAATCAATGTGTATAAACACCATGAATAACATCAAAACATGCCCACAAAATGACACAAGAGTTTTGGTGGAAAACCCCCTCCAGGGGAAAAAACCACCTCTTGTTGTTGTTGTTAAAATATTCTATTAATAATTGAACAAATTGTACATGTAATAGCTAGCACCCACTAGATGGAAGACTCGACTACTATTGAAGTTTGCTAGCATCACTAATTATAAAGACTCTTCTCTCACAACTCTATGAACACCCTTTGCTAGAAGCTACCACAACCAATGAGTCTTGTCAAACTCTACTAGACCTTGGAGAAGATTTCTTCTTGTACTGAATTTCCAACTAGAAGGCCCCCATCTTCTCTATGCATTGCCTTTTATGAAGCCTCAATGCCCTCAACACCTCCATGCGAACCATATTTCAGAATGTTCACACTGGGTTCTCAAATCTGATCCACATGAGCAACCCAACAACCTCTCTCCGATCTGATCTGAAAATATAGAAAGATGAATTCACTACACAAATTTGCTACAAATATCCAATATGATTTTACAAAAATTGTAGCATTCTCTCACGCGCACTCTCTCTCCATACATTCTTATAGATCAACTCAGTATCCACACGAATATATAGAACAAACATTCCTCATCCACCTCGAATAAATACCATGGGCAGATACCAAGGTGATATTTTACTCATGCTCAATACCAAAGAAGAATTCCATGGTAAACCATTAAGCTGTCACACCAAATATTGTGAGAATATTCCTTGGTAAAGTTAGCCAACCACATGGAACCAATTGAATACTTGCATAAACATATGCAACCAATCATAGCTAAACACCCTGCAAAATCACTTATCCACCATAACATCCATACCCAACCAAATACCACTAACACCTGCAACCAACATGGCCAATACTTATACCAAATAGGTATAATCATAAGCAATCATTTGCAACTCATGCCCAGGTTGACATCAATGCCAACCATCAATCACTACAACACAACTTCAATGCCAACAACAAGTAGATGGTGGATATTTATAACACATTTGAATTTTTGTTTTTATATGCATCACACTTATTTGATTTTTAGTCTTCTTGCATAATCCATTATTATGAAGGTCTGTCATTGTAACCAATTATATGTGAATTATTTTATTCTAATATAGTTGGACGACAATTGGATGTAATACATTTATATATTGCGAACAATCTTGATTATATGAAGGTATGGATTGAACAAAGTAAACAATCTAATGATGGTAACTCATCATGGCATGGTGTGGATACATTGGTCAAAGAAGTTGAACATTAAAGAGATACCAATCTTACAGAGAGGGAATTGATTTAGCAAATGGTTTAAAATATAAACAAGTAATCATATCCACCCATACTATTTAGTTTATTTTAATATTAATTGATGTATATGACATGTTTTTTTCTTGATTTGCATAATTTCTGGGTATAAATATGTTTGCCAATTGACAATGCATTTTTTATGTGCCTAATATATTTCAATTGAAACAGTACAAGGATATGTGGTGTAATGGCTGCAAATTTTTCATCAAAAAAGTTGGATGAAAAGATGAAAAATTATTATAGTGGGATAAATGCAGTATTTCAGGTTACTAATGTTTCCTCTAGAAGTGATAGACATCCAGAAGTCTCTGAAAATCGATACTATGGGTATTTGGAAGATATACTTGAGTGTGACTTTAAATCCTTCAAAATAGTTTTGTTGGATGTCAAATGGTACAAGCTACAAATGAATGAACATGATCCTGATAAAACTATTATTGAGCATGATAATGGATTTTCCATGGTTAATACAAGAAATATTGAGCCAGGATTAGAGCCCTATCTTCTTCCAAGACAATGTGAATAGGTATATTACTCATAAGTTTTAGGTAGAGGGGGTTGGTCATATGTTATTAGATATGATCCAAGAGAAAGGCCGGTAAAGTATAATGTAGTTGAAGAAGATGATATTGAGGAAGAAGATGATGTAGAGGAGAAGCTACTTCATGTCTCGGATGAATACACCAAATAAGTTCATGAAGTATATGTTTAAGGAAGTGTTCTCGATGAAGATGATATTGATGATGTACTGTTAGATAAAGAAATTGAAGAAGTAAAACCAAATGTACGAGACAATGTTCCTGATGATGATATGACTGGAAAATATGATATTGATGATGATGTTGATATGGCCAATCCTTTCAACCATAAATTCTGAATTCTATGATACAGATGTTGATTTGGATGAAGAATACGATTAATGATATTGAAATGTTGAAATGTATGAGGTATGTGTTTATTTTTTTAGTTGATTTTTTCTCTTTCATTTACCTTAAATTTTTGTTTTCTTAGTTTTTATGCTTGATTTTTATTATGTTTCTTTCAAATAATTTATAGTAGATAAATTGGTTGTTGGGGAATTGAGAGTGATGTGAGCGGTGGGGGGGCATATGAGCTTCCACCTTCATGTGGTTGGAATTTTTTAGTAGAGAATATATTATTCTTGAAACCAAGAGAAGCTCATTCAATTTTATGCCATCATCTCCAATTTTAACTTTAGTTCGTCTAATAATTTTCAAGGTTGTGCATTTACTGATTAGTGGAAATTATGCTTTAATTAATTGACCCCACACTCAGTGACCTAGGAATGGGGCCAATCTTGATTTTTTTTTAGTTTGTGCTTGTATACACTGAAATTTCACATGGTTATATTAGAAGGATGAGTTGACAGTATGGGAGGGTTTCGAGACTCAAATACAACTCACACAAATAAATCGACAATCAAACGACATAATTTTATCATAAATGTTAAAAAGATGTAATTTTTTATTATTATTTTGTGTCCTTATCATAGTATGAATTTTTCTTATTGGATGGGTACAATTGTTCTTAGTTAGTATGTCTAGAAAAGTGCTTATATATTATTCTTATTAGACAAGCTCAGTGAGTTAACCTAAGAAGAGGAAATATATTTGGTTTTTTTAAAGTTTCATTTGAAATTTTCTTTTCTATTTATATGAAAAGTAATGATCAACCTCAATGACTCACACATAATTTATTATGTCTCTTATGCTCCTGCTTCCAATCTCTAAGTATATGAGTCCCCATGAATGCAAAAATGATGGCTAGGAAAAAATTATCTGCACTAATATAAAGGTTATTGTTTCCAGTTGCAAGTGTACCCTAATTAGGTCAAAGCCACTGCTTAACATTTACAAAATAGAGGAAATTATCCTTTAATTAATTTACCTCACACATAGTTAACTGTGAATGGGGCCAATGTTGGAATATTTTCAATTTGTGATTGCATGCACTAAAATTTGGCATGGTTATAGTAGAAGGATGAGGTGACAGTATGGCAAGGTTTCGAGACTCAAATACGACTCACACAAAGAAATTGACAATCAAACGACATAATTTTAACATAAATGTCAAGGAGATGTAATTTTTTATTATTTTGTGTCCTTATCATAGTATGAATTTTTCTTATGTGATGGATACAACTATTCTTAGTTAGTATGTCTAGAAAAGTGCTTAGTTATTGTTCTTATTAGACAAGCTTTGTGAGTTAACCTAAGGAAGAAGAGGAAATAGAATTAGTTTTGCAAAGTTGTATTTGAAATTATATTTTCAATCTATATGAAAAGGAATGACACAACCTCAATGACTCACACATAATTTGTTATGTCTCTTATGCTCCTGCTTCCAATCTCTAAGGATATGAGTCCCCATGAATGCAAAAATGATGGCTAGGAACCAATTATTTGCACTGACATCAAGGTTATTGTTTCAAGTTGTGGGCCTACCCCTAATTAGGTCCAATCCATCACTTAACATTTACCAAATAATGGAAATTATCCTTTAATTAATTGACCTCATACATCGTTAGCTATGAATGGGGCCAATGTTGGAATGTTTTCAATTTGTGCTCGTATGAACTGAAATTTGACATGGTTATAGTAGATGGATGCGTTGAAAATATGGGAGGGTTTCGAGACTCAAATATGACTCACACAAATAAATTCACAATAAAAAATAAATAAAAAAATCAAGGAGATGCAATTATTTATTATTATTTGGTGCCCTTATCATGGTATGTATTTTTCTTATGTGATGGCTACAATTGTTCTTAGTTAAAATAAATAAATAAATAAATAAAAATAAAAATAAAAAATTTAACATAAATTTCAAGGAGATGTAATTATTTATTATTATTTGGTGTCCTTATCATGGTATGTATTTTTCTTATGTGATGGCTACGATTGTTCTTAGTTAATACATCTAGAAAAGTGCTTAGTTATTGTTCTTATTAGACAAGCTTAGTGAATTAACCTAAGGAAGAAGGGGAAATAGATTTGGTTTTGCAAAATTGCATTTGAAATTCTCTTTTCCATTTATATGAAAAGGAATGATATGGCCTCAATGAATCACACATAATTTATTATATGTCTCTTATGCTCCCACTTCTAATCTCTAAGGATATGAGTCCCCATGAATGCAAAAATGATGGCTAGGAACCAATTATTTGCATCAATCTCAAGTTTATTATTTCTAGTTGTGGGCCTACCCCTAATGACCAATCCACCGTTTAACATTTACCAATTAGTGGAAATTATTGCTATAATTAATTGACCCCCCCACATAGTGACTTGTGAATGGGGCCAGAATTGAATTTTTTTTAGTTTGTGCTTCTACACACTGAAATTTGACATGGTTATAATATATGGATGTGTTGATGGCATGGGGGGTTTTGAGACTCAAATACGAATCACAAAAAGAATTCAACAATCAAACTAAAAAATTATAACATAAATGTTGAGGAGAGGAAATTATTTATTACTATTTATTTTCCTACTTAACATGGTATGTATTTTTTTATGTGATGCCTATGGTTGTTTATAGTTAGTACAAGAAACGTGCTTACTTATTGTTCTTATTAAACATGCTTACTAAGTTAATTACCTAAGGAATTAGAAGGTCTAGAAATAACTTTGGTTTGTCAAAGTTGCATTTGAAATTCTCTTTTCCATTTATATGAAAAGCAATATTGAATATGCCTCAATGAATTATCAGTACATGACATAATTTATTATATCTCTCTTATGCTCCCACTTCCAACCAATAAGGATATGAGTCCCTATGAATGAAAAAATGATGGCTAGGAACCAATTATTTGCACCAATCTCAAGCCTATTGTTTCGAGTTGCGGGATTTACCCTAAGGACCAATCCACTGCTTAAAATTTACCAATGAGTGGAAATTATGATTTAATTAATTGAACCCACACATAGTGACTTGTGAATGGGGCCAATGTTGAAATTTTTTCATTTTTTTCTTGTACGCACTCAAATTTGACATGGTTATAGTATATGTATGCATTGACGATATGGGAGGGTTTCGAGACTCAAATATGACTCAGAGAAAGAATTTGACAATCAAACGACAAAATTATAACATAAATGTTAAGGAGATGAAATTATTTATTACTATTTATTGTCCTACTTATCATAGAAAGTATTTTTCTTATGTGATGCTTATGGTTGTTTTTAGTTAGTACTAGAAAAGTGCTTACTTGTTGTTCTTATTAGACAAGCTTAGTGAGTTAATTGCCTTTTCATATACCTAAATCTCCTCTTTGCAATATTTTCATAAATCTTTTACTCTCTTTTCCACTTATATCATGAATAATATTATTGTCTTTTTTCATGTTTTTGTTTTGCATGACATGAGTTAACCAATACACATTATTTAAATCTAACATGTTATCTTATTTTGACGAACCTCCCTCACATTCATGGCTATAAGTTTTTTTCCTTGATATTCAATCAATATTATTGTTGCATAATGAGATACACAAAGTTTTAAATATATTTTATAAAGTACGTACATAATTTTTTGTTACAACTATCTTTAAGCTCATCAATTTACTTTGTATAGCAATTTGCATTGGTTCATTTTTACTATTATATGCAAATATTTAAAAACAAAAAATGTCTTTTAAAACCTACAAATTTGAGAGGTATGTTATGTAGCAAATGTCTTTTAAAACCTACAAATTTGAGAGGTATGTTATGTAGCAATCACTGCACTAATGCATTATAACTATAAATTGTGCACTAATAATGATTGAAGATAAAAGTCTACGTATGGAAGCACTAATTATTGCACTATTATAACAAATTAAGCACCAATGTGTTTTTATTATACATAACACCACATAACCTCATATGTTTATTTATTTCTAATCTCAAAGTGATAGGTTTTGGGAGCCATTGAAATGAGAGATCCCATTCTAACAAATACATAAAGCCTTAAATATAAATACCCAAAAATTACCTTGGTAAAAATCTCCAAAACAAGTCTCCACCCTAACATTTGGCAAAAAAGAGTATAGTAATTAGGGTTCTATTTTATATAAACTCATTTCTAGAATACCTAGTCACCTATCACACTCACATTAACTCCCTATTGACATATTCCACATATTAAGCTAATGCTCTCTAGATTATTATATGTCAGATGGTTCATATATTATATCATTGACTAGCATATGGTGCCTCCATAACTATGATAATATTGGATTAGTTTATGTCACCTTGTGTGCTTACATTAGCTTAAGATTACCATACATCACCTCATGCTCATGATATCCCTAGATTAGTAGGTCACCACTTTTAGTAGCATTGGCTCTTATTCAATGTATGTCACCTCATGATGTTTGCAAAAATATTTTTAGTGTCACCTCATTTTTTTTTCCAATTTCATGCTAGTTTTGTCTTCTTATTTCTCTTGCCTTTGTTACAATCACATTGTTATCACCACTTCCCATATTTTATTTGTTATCTATCCTGTTAGCACTATGTAATTTTCTGAGGTTGCAAAAAATAACCACAGAGGTAACCACAAAACCACTTTGGAAGTTGGTATCTAGCCCTGCCAGCTTCAGATAGCGATCTCTCTATTAGATTTAACTTTGTTGTATTTAGATATTAAGCTAGTTATGAGAGTTTGGAGTTTGATTTTAAAATTGGTTGGTTGATTAAATGCCTGAAACTTCCATTGGGATATGGAGTCCACAACTTAACATGGATCTATCTTAGATTTTCAAAGGAGTTTCACAAGGCAAGGTAGTTGAACTAACTCGATCTTTTAGATTTAAATGAAATGTAATAGAAGAAAAGATATAGGTTCAATTGAAGGTAAAGAGAAATTAAGAATTCTTTAACATGATATCAGAAGAAAACATTTAAATTACCCATAACCAGAATCAAAGTGTATTTCTCAACAAATTCTGTTCATCAACTTTCTGTAAAATAATTTAGATTTTAAGAAAACATAAGCATGGTAACAAAGGAATAAACACATAGACAGTGAGAGAAGCACTTCACCAAATAGTCCAACATATGAATCATGTGAAGAATGTCCTTTTTATTATTGATCAGTGCATCAAATGAAAATAGTACAATAGATTTCTGGAACACAAAAATTAACCTCTATTACTTCAAATTATGAAGTATTTATACGAATTCTAAACTAAAATATTTGTTAGGATATTCCGACACATAGGAAATAGTTAAGTATAACTTGGTCTAGTGTAGAGTTAGGTAAAGTGTGTTTCTTTACTATGTATTTTTGTAACTTACAATCTGACAGTCACGATATGTTCTAGACATGAAGTGATCCGACAGTTCATTCTCTCTTCGGTATTACCGACACTTGATCCGTGGCTTAACACCCGATTGGTCCATGATCTCTATTTAAAGAGCATGGAGGGTCATTTGTAGGGTAACCGTTCATGAGAGAAGCTTATGTAATTTTCATTCTTTTATTAATAAATTTCCTAAATTGGTTGCGTTGGCTCAGGCCGTGGACTGTTTCCCTCTTTGAGGGTTTTAACCACGTCAAGAATACTAGTGTTTTGATATGTGATCTGTTTGTGAGCGGTGTCCTTTGGTTTTCTGTATGAGGAACTTACCTTGCAAATTAATACATGGTATCAAAGGTATTTGAGGGTCACATCCGTTGGTGATCCAAATCTGAAGCCGATACAACTGCATCTAACTGTCGTTTCCTAGATCTACTATTTTTTACTGCCTTCGGGCTGAGAGGGTTGCTCTATTGTGTTAGGAGCATCTATTCCAGTGAGGAACCACTTTCGTTTCACATGAAAAGGTTTCCGGTAGCCCTAGCTATTTCATTTTTAAGATCTCGAGGTATATAGTCTTTATTTGCAGTTCTAGCTATTCATCTCTCTGTTTATTTCAGTTTATTTAGCTCTCTATTTTTTATTACCGGTTCTATATCTTCCATTTCTACATGTGCTCTTTGGCCCGCTACTCTGTGCGATCTGGGAAAATCAGAAATAGAAAGGAAGAATTTTTCTCATGCGTATGCTCTTTTCTGCTGTGCCTTAGTGTGATCTCAGAAAATCAGAAACATTGAGGAAAATATTTAGTTTTCGGCTAAAGTTAACTTCAAGCCGTAAGGTTTTTTTTTTTTGTATGTTCTTGTTGAGTTTTGTGGTTTTCGTTTTGTAGGCAAAAGAGAGATTTTTCAAGTAAGCAAGCACCCTAAAGCTTTAGTGACTAAAAAAAAAAACCCTTACTCTTTTCCAAAAATAACTAACCTTTTAAACTAGCTCACTTGGTCCAAAGTTACTTTATGAGAATAGAGGTCTTGAGTTCAAGTCTTTCTTTCTGTTGAGTTACTTTTTCAAAAAACACATGTAACTTATGTTTTAAAATTACTTTATGTAAAAGTGTTCTCACCCATTATAAAAAGTGAGCCGCTTATAATTCTAAAGTCTCTTTATCTTTTATTTAAGTTACAATTTAGTGGGTAGCTCATAAAGTACCATTGTAAAAGTGACTTTCACTTATTTATAAAAGTGAGTCACATAATTTTTTTTTAAAGTGAGCTAATTAGATTAAGTTTGGAAAGGGGGCAGATTTTTTTTTAAATATAACATTATCATTCATTTCCGCACATTCACACACTTTGTCAACATCTTCAACAACTTTTCTTCAAAAAGCCATAACTTCTTCATCCAGAAGCCATTTTCAGAGCCAATGTTTTTTAATCAACCTAATTTTTCAAGATATTTCCATTGGAACACTTAGTTTTAGCATCTACAACTTCAGTTTCTATTAAAATGGAAATTCCAAGCCAAGTTATTCTTGATAGCACCAACTACTTCTAATGGTGGTCCTAGATTGTGGATTTACTTAGAAGTAAAGGTCTTTACAGAATAAACTTAGGCCAAGAAACCAAACCTCAAGATAAAGATAAGGCAACCAAATAAGCAAATAGGCAAGATCAAACACATGGGTTGATAGGGATGTCTATTTCTCCAGACCTTAGATTCCATATCGTAGAACTTGATACCCCTAATGAAGCAATGAAACAACTCACTAAAGATTTTGGAAATAAAAATGAAATTAGAGTCCATCAACTTGAAAATGAGTTGCTTACGTTGGACCCCAATAATTTTTCTTCCGTTGAAGATTTTTAGTCCAAGTTCAAGACCCTTAAACTTCTCTTGGAAGGTGTTAAGGTTAAGAAAGAAGATGGTAGCCTTATCTATTCCATTCTTACTAAATTGGGACCAGCCTACTCTGTGTTTGTTTCCACCTTCCATTCTACTAGAGAATCCTTTATTTCTCAAGGACAAGACTACACGTCCCCCTCTTTTGATGCCTTTTGTGATTCTTTAATAAGAGAACAAGAAAAGCTCTTATATCTTGGTCTTATTAATCTTGGAAACTCTTCTAAGAAAGCCTTAGCTGCCCAGCAGCAACCAAATTCAAATAATCCTAAGAAGCAGTATCCTAAAAAGAACTGTCCTAAACCAAACAAGGGTCCTAAGAAATTTTAGTCTCAAAATGAAAAATCATTTCAACAAAATGATAAGGCAAATAAAAACAAAGGGAAGAAGATTTATAGACATTGCCACTTTTGTAATTGAGATGGCCACTTAGAATCCAAATGCTTTAAGAAGATGGAAGCCTTGGAAGCAGCAATGAAGAATCATAACATCCATTTGGAGCACTCTTCAACTTCAACTTCATCTTCAGGAATAGCACTTTCTGCATGTGGTTGTCAAGCATCTCGGTCTAGTTATGCAGTAAATGTATCTTCTTCTTCTCATTCTCATGAGTGGCTCATTGATTCTAGAGCTTCTTATCACATGGCCAAAAAAAAAGCCATGTTTTCTTCTTTAAATGATTGTAACACCAAAAATATATATGTTGGTGATGATAGATCTCTTAGTGTTGTAGCGATTAGAATTGTTCATCTAGACAATGGTCAATTTAATGATGTATTATGTGTTCCAATCTTAGCCTACAACCTTCTATCTGTATATCAGATAACGCATTCATGTGAACGTAAAATCGTTGAATTTTCACCTCACGATGTTGTAATTAAGGACCTAAGAGATCCTAGACAGATTTGAGCTACTGGAATTGCTGATGATTCTATAAGGTTGTATAATTTTAACAACTTTGGGTCATCCAATCTTCCCTCGGTATTTATTGCTCATAATGATGAAGTGAGCAAACTTTGGCATGAGCGATTTGGTCACCTAAACTATCACTCCTTTCAGAATCTATGTAAAGAAAATATGGTGACAGGTCTTCCAATGGTATCTTGCAGAGATGGTGTTTGTTCCAGATGTGTACTTGGGAAAACATCATCGGGATAGTTTTTGTTAGGCCCCTATACTACTAGTATAACCCCTTATTGTTATTAGTACAACCCACTTATTATATTGATGTACCCATGTAGTGCCCATATTGTTATTAATGTGCCCCATAGAAGCCCACTATTGTTATTATTGTGCCCTTACATTATTATTGTTATGTCGGCTCTGATTATGTTATGACCCCTTAGACTCCTATATATAGAAAGGAGGTCTTTTCATTTGTATCATCCAAGAATTGTTCATTTATGTAATGTAAAGGAGCTGCCCCCTCGAAGAGGCTGAATTCTAAGGCGTTGATCTATCTTTTCTTGAGCTGGATTCATAACATTTGGTATCAGAGCTTTGGATTCTAGGGTTTCGCTGCTCCAAACAGGTCATCGTGGCATTTTTGCTATAACTTTTTTTCTGTGATGTTTCAGAAGTCGCAAAAAAAAACCCATTTGAGAAGAAATTGCGCTGAACCTTGGGTCCAAATTTCAGAGCTTTTCGCGTGATATTTTCAGAGATATGATCTGAGGAAGTTGGTCTTTTTGCAAACTCCGGAATTACATTCCAAACTGGTGACCTGGGGAAAATAGTCATAACTTTCTCTCTGAGCATTGGATTGAAATTTTGTAAGAAGGTATAGAAAGCGGACGGGCTTTAGTTTCTTTTCTATCTTTTTCAGAGCCAAAGGTCGAAAAATTGACACGTGGCACTTCATACAAGTTCGCTCTTCTCGAAAGGTCTATAATCAGATCATCTTGGGAGATTGTGCATAACTCTTTTTTGGAGAATCCAATTTGGATCAGACTAGTGGCATTGGAAAGAGGACACAGAGGGACACTACAGGTAGCAATTTCAGAACTTAAATATCTGCAAGTACAGAGTTATAGTCATTTCAATTTCGAGGTCCTAAAATCAAGAAAAAGCAAGATGAGGAAGTTTGATGGCAAGGATCTGGTAAATTGGATACTTCAGATGGAGCAATATTTTGATCTACATGCTGTACCACTGTTACAAAAGGTATGTATTGCATCTTCATATTTAGAACCAGATCAATTTTTATGGTATAAAGGGCTTTGTTTTCGTAAAAAACTTGTTACATGGTCAATTCTCACGGAGGAAATGATAGCACATTATGAGGATACAAAGAGCAACACCTTCTTTAGAGCAACACCACAACAATTGGAAAGAGTAAAAGGGTTTTGTGACATATTTGAAAGTAAAACTATGGCAACAAGGAAGTCTACCCCTCAAAACTATAAAGATGGGCGTGTTGTTCCTCCTAGCCTTCCACAACCTACAAGGGTTACACCACAACAATTGGAAGAAAAAAGAGAAAAAGGGCTTTGTTACAATTGTGATAGCAAATGCACTAAAGGTCATAAGTGTGCTGAGAAGAAATTATTTTACATAGAGTATGAAGAGGAGGAAGAAAAGGATCAAGAAACATCAAAAGAAGAGGATATATGCCAGGACCCGACCCCAGAAAAAGAAGAAATGAATCAGAACATATCTTGTGAACTATTGGCAAGAATGACCACTCCTCAAACTCTCAAGATAGAAGGAAATATCAAGAAGAACAAGGTGCAAGAAGTGAAAGATCACATCAAGAAAGAAGAAATGAATCCAACCATATCTTGTAATTCAATGGTCGGAATCACCACTCCTCAAACTAGCAAAACAGAAGGACATATCAAGAAGAAAAATGTTCAAGAAGTGAAAGATCACATCGAGCGTCAAGAAATGAATCCGACCATATCTTGTAAAGGATTGGAAGAAATTACCACTCCTCAAACTCTAAAGATAGAAGGACATATCAAGAAGAAAAAGGTTCAAGCAGTGAAAGATCACATCGAGCATCAACAACAAGTTCTCCAACTTTTAAAGGATAACGCCACTTCAGTGCAAAATCAAATGAAACAACAGGTAGATCAACATCATAGTGAAAAATGTTTTGATGTAGGCGATTGGGTATTTTTACTGCTACATCTAAAGCAAGCTATTTATGAGAAGGAAATGTTGGCAATACTACATGCACTTAAAAAATGGCGACCTTACCGAATGGGAAGACTCTTCAAGGATGAGGATGTGGAAGCATTGTTTTGTGCTATTTCTATTATCCAACCAGATTGGATAAACAAAGCAAGGGATGAATGGAAGAAGGACAAAGAAGTATGGCCACTTATTCAAAAGTTGCAAAAGATCCCAATTCAAACAATATTGCCAGATATTGAAAAGGAAGGAAAAATCATATTGGAACCTAGAGCAGTCACAGAAACAAGAACCCGACAGCTACGAAATCGATCAATTTCAGAGTATCTCATCAAGTGGAAGAACTTACCCGCTGAAGATTCCACATGGGAGGACAAGAATTTTATACAGAAGCATCAAGAACTACTCAAGCGTTGAGGGCAACACTTTTTGAAGGAGAGGGGCATGTTAGGCCCCTATACTACTAGTATAACCCCTTATTGTTATTAGTACAGCCCACTTATTATATTGATGTACCCATGTAGTGCCCATATTGTTACTAATGTGCCCCATAGAAGCCCACTATTGTTATTATTGTGCCCTTACATTATTATTGTTATGTCGGCTCTGATTATGTTATGACCCCTTAGACTCCTATATATAGAAAGGAGGTCTTTTCATTTGTATCATCCAAGAATTGTTCATTTATGTAATGTAAAGGAGGTTGCCCCCTCGAAGAGGCTGAATTCTAAGGCGTTGATCTATCTTTTCTATCTTTTCTTGAGCTGGTTTCATAACAGTTTTGAAAAATGTGCCTCTTGGCACGCCTCAACCCCTTTACAGCTTGTGCATACTAATTTATGTGGTCCACTTCCAGTTGTTTCATTCTTTGGCTACAAGTATTTCTTAACTTTCATTGATGATTTCCCCAGACGCACTTGGGTATACTTATTAAAACTCAAGAGTGAAGTATTTAACATGTTCTTGGCCTTTAAGCCTTTGTTGAAAAACAATCTGGACATCAAATTCTTAAGCTAAGATCTGATAATGGCAGAGAATATGTTAACAACAAATTCATCAACTTTTGCACTAAGAATGGAATTCAAATGCAACATAATGTTCCATATACTCCACAAAAAAATGGTGTAGCTGAAAGGAAGAATCACACCTTAAAGGAAATGGCTAATTGTATGCTTCAATCTAAAAGACTTAGTCTTAATTTTTGGGCAGAAGCAATTAATTGTACAAATTACATAATAAATCGCACTCCTACTAATGTTTTAAAGAATATCACTCTAGAAGAAGCATGGAGCTCAATTAAACCAAATGTAAGTCACTTTCGTGTTTTTGGAAGTGAAGCATGGGCCCATATTCCAGATGAGAAACATAAAGCTTTAGAACCTAAGAGTGAAAAATGTATTTTTGTTGGATATTCTGAAGATTTCAAAGTATATAGACTTATTCCACTTAAGTCCAAAAATGTTATCATTAGAAGAGATGTAAAGTTTGTTGAAAATATATCGTCCTACGAGCCTAGTTCGGCAAATGTGCCACCTCTCTCTATCTCTTCTACTTCTGAAAATATTCCTTCTTCAAATGCTGACGGCGAGGATGACAATCTTCCCCCACCTTCTCAGGATCCTCCTTCAACTCCTCAACTTCCAAAATGGGTCCGTGCTACTCGAGATGCAGCAGGTGCTCTTGTCGGTAATCCTATGGATCAACGACGTACACGTTCTCAGTTCGATAGAGCCTCTTCTTTACTAGCTCAAGCTTTAGCGAATTATGATCCTGACACCTTTGGAGAAGCTTCAGGCCATCCAGGTTGGGACACAGCCATGAATGAAAAATATGTTCATTATTGGCCAATGATACATGGGATCTTGTTCCTCTTCCAAAGGGACGAAAACTTGTTAGATGAAAATGGGTTTATAAAACCAAGTATGGACCAGACGAAAAAGTTGATAAACATAAAGCACGTCTTGTTGTTAAGATTTTTTCACAAGTTGAAGGCATTGACTATATTGAAACCTTCTCCCCTGTTGCCAAAATGAACTCTATCTGCCTTGTTCTCTCCCTTGTTGCCTCTTTCAAATGGGAAGTCCATCAGATGGATGTTAAATTTGCCTTCTTGCATGGGGACTTGCATGAAGAAATCTATATGGAACAACCTACTGGATTTATAAAAATAGTCTCCAACCTTGTATGTCGGCTTAAGAAATTATTTTATGGTCTCAAGCAAGCCCCTCAGGGTTGCTATGCCAAAATGGATAACTTTCTTTTAGAAACTAGCTTTTTTTGGTCTCATTCTGACAGTACTATCTACACCAAGAAAGTGGGCAAGTCTCTTATCATTCTTGTTCTTTATGTTGATGATCTTATCCTTACTGGTAGTGATCCCAAACTTATAAATCATGTGAAGTACAACCTTAAAAAGAAGTTCGAAATGACAGACTTAGGACACTTGCATTATTTTCTTGGTCTTCAAGTCTTGCAATCCAAGGAAAGTATTTCCCTTTCCCAGTCCAAGTATGCCTGTGATCTTCTACGCCATTTTCACATGGAAGACTATAAGCCAGCCCCTTCTCCATTTCAGTCTAGAGCCAAACTTTCAGTCACTTGTACTTCCCCTGAAGTTGATGCTACCTTATACCGTCAACTTGTAGGAAAACTTTTGTATTTTACCCATACTCATCCTGACCTTTCCTTTGTTGTTGGCCTTATTGCTCGGTTTATGCAAAACCCACGTGAAATTCATTGGAAAGAAGCTAAAAGAATACTTCATTATGTTCGAGGTACAGTTCAATTTGGGATTCATTACAGTGCAGAAGCATCTCCTCTATTGGTTGGTTTCACTGATTCCGATTGGGCCAGTGACCCTGATGATCGGAAGTCTACTGCAGGTTATGTGTTCACTCTTGGTTCAGGACCTATTACATGGGCTTGCAAGAAACAAAGTGCCATTTCTCTTTCTTCAGCAGAAGTAGAGTATTGTGGTGTCGTAGAAGCTAGTAAGGAAGCCCTGTGGCTTCATTAGATCCTGTCAGAGTTTGGCTTTTAGCAGCAACATCCAACTACACTTTGGTGTGATAATCAAAATGCCATTCAACTATGCAAAGATCCAGTCCAACATTAGCGCAACAAACACATTGAAATGCACATGCACTTCATCATAAAGCTCATTCATGACCATGTTCTTGAAGTGAAATATTGTTTAACAGATGATCAGGTTGCAGACATCTTTACAAAGTCTCTCACAGAGGCGAAGTTTAATAAACTTCGATTTATGGTTGGAGTTTAGGAAGTTGTCACTAAGGGGGGATAGGCTCTAATGCCTCCTTCCTTCTGCTATTGTGTCATATTTGTACATCCTTCAATCCTATCCCAAGTTGTTCTTAAGGGGGGATGTTAGGATATTCCGACACATAGGAAATAGTTAAGTATAACTTGGTCTAGTGTAGAGTTAGGTAAAGTGTGTTTCTTTACTATGTACTTTTGTAACTTACAATCCAACGGTCACAATATGTTCTAGACATGAATTGATCCGATGGTTCATTCTCTCCTTGGTATTACCGACACTTGATCCATGGATTAACACCCGAATGGTCCATGATCTCTATTTAAAGAACATGGAGGGTCATTTGTAGGGTAATCGTTCATGAGAGAAGCTTATGTAAATTTTCATTCTTTTATTAATAAATTTCCTGAAGTGGCCGCGTTGGCTCAGGCCGTGGATTGTTTCCCTCTTTGATGGTTTTAACCACATCAAGAATACTGGTGTATTGATCTGTGATCTATTTATGAGCGGTGTCCTTTGGTGTTCTGTCTGAGGAACTTACCCTGTAAATTCCTAGAATATCTTGAAAAAATATTAAGATTTGTTACAAATATCTCAAACTGTGTTACACAAATAGAACTAAAATATAGGGCATTCAAAACTAATGAATCTACTTGGAACTATCTTTGTGGATTGGTAGTGACAAAGAAGAGAAATTCGAATTTGATAGCAACTGTTATTTGATGAGGTGGCCTCCAAGTCACTAACTGTCTTTGAACTTTTCCCTCCTGAAATTCTGAAAAATAAGGTCCAGTGATACCTTTTTACATCCCAAACCATAATATATGTTATAAAAATGAGAGAGGTTTTTGTAAATGATGATGTTAGAAACAAAAACCTCTTTCTATTTTTGAAAATTCATTTCCACCTGCTTGGAAACCGCATTTGAAAACACTGGCTAAAAACAGGAAAATTCGGGAAAATATGTCTGCAAAGCTTCATCTGAATCTCCCAAACCATAACTGTTGTTAGAAAAACGAGAGACATTTTGTACATGAGGATGTTATAAACAAAAACCTCTTTCAGTTTTTGAAAATTCGTTCTCAGTTGTTTGTAAACCATGTTTGAAATCACTGTGTTGTATAGGGAAAAAAACATAGTTTTAACTAACCATGAAACGATCATATGACATGGAGACGGGAGGAGACATGGAGGTGAGAGATGATATGGAAGCACATGGTTGGTAGAAATAGTTGAGGTGTGAACGCAGGAGGAAGACATGGGAATGGAACGGTAAGCGGGAGCGGGATCAGGAGGGAGGAGATACGTGGCAGTAGGGGAGTGGAGGTGGAGCGGAAGTGGAGGATGATGTAACTGGGAGTGCGGATTATGGCGGGAGTGACGAAAAACTACTTTCAGAGGGGGGTAGGAGTGCTATATGGTATTGAGAGGGGGGTTTAAAATGTCGTGGTGGTGACATGTAGGGGTGGGACCGACGGAGAGGAAACCGCTTTTCAGACCCACCCCCGATAAAGGTAGGATGGAAAGGGGGGGCCGAAAAGCACTATCGGTCGTTGATCTGGCAGAGTGATGATTGGGCGGAATATTGGAGTGCGTAATTTAACCACATACGGCAAAATCTCCATTTGTCGCTTTCAACTCTACAATAAAATCAAATCTATAGTTCCAAGGCCTTATTACAATTTATTTAATCACATTTAAATGATGTGATTAATTTAATATAAACATACTTAATTATCCTCTAATGCTACATTTCGACTTGCAAGCATTTTTATTGTTTTTTCTTAAGGTTTTGACCTATTTTTGGAAATAATTTACAACATGGAATATGAATTACAACATCTGAAATATAATAATCATCAGGAATAATCAAAAGATCCTAAAAAAAATTATTGGATCCTAACATAGGCTCCAACTAGGGATGGCATTCTCCTTGTGAGGTGCCAAGAACATCGTAGACTAGTAGCCTGATCCATAGGGATGATCCCAAAACCTGCAACCTATTCTGCCATAAAATCTCTACTACTAAAAAACTCTCAAACTGAAATTAAAACAATTCCGCACACTGAAATCTGAAATATACATTGAACTGAAAGTTGTACTGCAAACTGAAACTGGAAAGAATGCTTGAAAAAATGTTCAGGTCACTGAGCTTATTTGCACACTGCTACCTACCCTATACTATTGAAAATCATGTTGAATCAAATAATACAAAAATGCCAATGAAGCCAGTCAAGTAGTTGTTGAAACAAGTGGGTTGCTTGATTGTTTGTTAGCACAATCAAAAGGACAACTTGATTTTTGTCCATAAAATCAAAGTTGTAAAGTGCAATGGCAACTGTTGTTGGATCTAGTCATGAAAACATGATTGAACACTTGATCTAAAAAGAACCTCCATGTAGTTTGCTATGGGGTCAGTAAAGGCATGATTAATTAGTTTACCTTGCAGGCCTTCATTGACCGATTGAGCATGGAAGATTTCATTAGTTTTATTCTCAAGGTTAAACCTTGATTCCAAATATTTAGTTTCAACGTTATGTTCAAAAAAAAACTCTCATCCCTCTGGAAATCAAAAGGCAATACAATCTCCTCTTGTTTTGGAGAAGGGAGATTTTCCAAGAATTGTCTAGGATCTTGGAAATTATAGGACTGAATCTGAAAATCCAAAAGTTCAATATCCTTCTTAAATTTTTCAACAACTAACTCAAGAAAACAAACTTTACTTTCAGGAGAAAATTTGCTCAATTTCAAAAAATGAAACACGCCTGTTGAAAAATCTTTATCAATTTGAAAATCAACTTATTTATCCCTGTCTTCTTTTAAAATTTCATAAGATAGAGGATTTGCCACATACCCTGTCATCATGTTTAGCAAGAAATCTGATCAACTTGTAGTGGAGTCACCATGAATGCTCTAAAATCTGGATTCTTTGATAGTGGAGTCACCCTAAACCGTTGAAGCTCTGGATACTTTGAACATGGAGTCACTAGGTGAATGATACAACCTTCTTGTGTCTGATCACTGTCTGCCATCAGTAATCAGATCTGGAACTTGATATGCTTTCTTAGGAACCTGAAATGTTTAGATCCCCAGTATGGTCGCCAGAATGTTAGCACTCTGTAATTTCCAAGGTTGTGAAAGAAAACACAGAGGTAACCACAAAATCACTTTGGAGCTTAAGATCTAGCCTTCCTAAACTCAGAGAGGGATCTCTCTATCATATTTAACTTTGTTGTATTTAGATATTAGGTGACGCAGGAGCTAATTGAGCAACAATTGAACAACAAATGAATAACAACTGAACAACAATTGAACAGCAACTGAACAACAATTGAACAACTGAACGGCAATTGAACAACAACTAAACAACAATTGAACAACAACTGAACAACAATTGAACAACAATTGTCCCGCGTTGACTTTCCCTTTTGAACAACACTTCACTCTACGCTGTTGATTTCATTTTTCCAGATCTAACAGTCAGCAATGACATCGCAAATCGCAATTTCGCTCGGCCAAGGTTCATTCACTTATGAACGATGCGATGCGATATAATCCAATGGTCAGCGTCAGTGGTGATCCAATGGTTGACGTGAGATCACACAAGGAACTTGCGTGACACTTACCCACCTCACGGAGCCAATATGATTTATAATCCTTCATCTATAAGGGTTCGGGTCTGGATTTAGACTTAAAATCCGATTACTTTAAACCCCGATATCCATTGGATAACATAATCAATCGAATCCTACGGCTCACAAGACTTCAACTAACACATGGATTAAACATAGGCCTAACCGTGCCGTTGACTATGACGTAAGTAGTTGAACTTTAGATCAATGGTTAGGATGGAGTACAGGCCTTCAATCCCGATCAAAATTTTTTGTGATTTTCTACCCCCGTTATTAATATTAATGACTGTGATTAACCATAAACACTGAGATTATAACAAAAATACGAAAAACTGAGAAAATACATGGTTGCGCTTTGGCACGCAAATACACAGAGGTAAACAAGAGTTTTCAACAGAATTGATACATAGTTGCACACTGAATCAATTTCTTCAATAAAATAATAGTTACAGAGTCTCGGCCCTCTTGGCTTGATTACATCAATTAACAGACCTCTGTTTCAATCTCAAAACCTCTCTCTCACTCCACTCTCACTTCTCGCTCAATCCTCAATCATCTCAACTAATCCTTCTTCATTACATTTTCTTCTTTTTATGAATCAAATCCTATTCTAACTGTACGAACAACTCAATCTCTATTTTTAATCAATCTAACAATCAAATCTCTATTTTTAAGCTCCATTACACACCTATGCTAACAACTTATCACTTAATCTAAAATAAGACAATTTCCTAACTATTACAATAATGAATTACAGATCATTTTCGAGAGATCCAACCCTCTCGACCAAAATTGACTTTTGACCACTCAGGTCAGTGAAATTCAACTCCTTTAGCCACAACATGTGAACAAACCTTCACATTGCTGGCTAAGTCTAAATGCTCCTGCATCAGAATCCTGGGGAAGAAAATAATCATCCCTTAGACTTTCAGGGTTTACTCCATACTTCTGCAACTTTGCTATTTTCAACCAACTAGCATCCTCCACTAGTTGTCCTTTCCACTTGACTAGATACTGATAATAAACTTGTCCTCTGGTTCTTTTGGATACTCATTTCTCCAAAACAACTTCCACCTCTTTCTTAACTTTATTTGGCATTTGTTCTTTCTAGTTCAAAGTTTGAACTTCATCTTCTATAGTTTCCTCCTGTAGCCTTGTCTCTGTCTCTTTGTATGGATACAAATCTACAACATTGAAGATAGGTGATATTCCAATCCCTTCTGCCAATTCAATTTCATAAGCATTAGTTGAAAACTTTCTTACAATTCTACATGGTCCTATGTTTTTCATTTTCAGTTTATTGTAAATCTTAGCAGGAAATATTTCTTTTCTCAAATACATCATCACTAAATCTCCCACTTGGAATTATTTCTCTCTTCTTTTCATATGTACTCTCTGTTTGTATTTTCCATTACTTTCCTGCAATCTTCCTTTGACATCTTCTTGTAGTCTCTGCATCTGCTCTGCAAACTCTTCACCATTTGTGCTTCTTGTCTCCTGTTTACCCAAATTTCTGAGCTCATACACACCTCTTGGATTCATCCCAAAAAAAATATGAAATGGAATCATTCCAGTAATTCGGTTTGGAGTGTTATTATAAGAAAACTCAGCCTGAGCTAGTGCTAAATCCCACTGCTTAGGATTTTGATACACTAAACTTCTCAATATGTTTCCCAAGCTTCTGTTTACTACTTCAGTCTGTCCATCTGTTTGAGGATGGCATGCTAAACTGAAACCGTGGTTAGCTCCTAGTTTCTTCCAAAGAGTTCTCCAGAAATGCCCTACAAACTTTGTATCTCTATTAGACACAATACTTACATGCAATCCATGTAATCTTACAATTTCTGAAAAAAATAAATAAATAAATAAATAAAATAAAAAAATAAAAAAATAGATTAGCAATATGTGTTGCATCACTAGTCTTTTTACATGCAATGAAATGTGCCATATTTGAAAATCTATCTACCACAACATAAATGGAATCATTCCCCCTTTGAGTTTTAGGTAACCCCAAAACAAAATCCATGCTAACTGCATCCCATGGTCGGTCTAGTATTGTCAATGGCTGGTACAATCCTGTATTCTAGCTTCTCCCTTTAGCGTGTTGACATATCCTGCACTTCTCAACAAATCTCTTAACATCAGACTGCATCTTTGGCCAATAATAAAAAGCATTTACCTGAGCAAAGGTTTTGTCTTGTCCAAAGTGACTAGATAATCCTCCACTATGTTTCTCCTTTATTATGTTTTCCCTCATAGAACATTTGGGAATGCACAACTTGTTACCTTTAAACAATAAAACTCCTTGGATAAGATAATCTAACCACTGACTTCTATTATGAGCTATCGCATTTTGAACTGTTGTGTAAATATCTTTGAAATATGCATCATCTTTATACATTTCAACCATTTCTTCAAATCCTACAACACCAACTTTTAATTCTTGCACAATAAAATTTACCCTCCTTAAAGCATTAATGACTTTTTTCAACTTACCACTTGTGTGCTTTATCACCAAAGTAAAGCTCTGCAAAAACTCTACCCACTTGGCATGTTTTTGGTTCAATTTCGGCTGGTTATTTATAAACTGTAATGCATGATTGTCAGAATACAATATAAATTCTGTTGGCAGCAAATAATGTCTCCATTTTTTTAAGGCTTGTACAATAGCATAAAATTATTTATCATAAGAAGAATAATTCTTCTTCACATCATTTAATTTCTCACTGAAGTACGTTATTGGTCTCTGTTGACACCTAATCCGAAACGGATGAGGTGAAGCTGGACAGTCATCTAGAAGATGAACTGATCCGTTTTGTGTATGTATAAATATAGTTGTCTAAAGAATAAAATTAATCAGTTGTTTCTTGCGCTCATTAATTGTTGGAGTTACCCTGGCCTGACATGGTATCAGAGCTCAGGTCCCAGTCCCTAAAATTAGCTGTAACTCCTGCCTCTGCCTCTGCGCTCTCTGGCCTGAATACGCTGCCTCTGTCATGCGTTTCATTCAGGTAACTCCTGCCTCTGCTCTCTGGCGCACCAGCGCTGCCTCTGATCTGACATGGTTCTGACTTGACCTGACATGGTTCTGTCCATATTCCAACGCATCAACCCATTTGCATTCGAAAACGCCACTGCGCACACAACGCCTCTGCTCTTGTTCCACTTCTGGTTCTTCCCGCGAGGCTGAGACAGTGACCGATACTGTGACTGCCATTGCCTCGGCCTTGAGCAGCATCTATTGCTACTGCGAGAGCATGTGAAGGGTTGTAGATAGTAATCCCAACTCTCGATTTTTTCAGGCGGCTGAAATAATTCATGGATAACAAGCCAGGCCTATACCTTCGCATTGTTTAACTTGTCCCGAGAGAAGTGGTTTTAAAAATCCTCTCTGAGTAGCGATTGTTCGAGGCACTAATTAGTCAATAGTCTACTTCTACTTCTAATACAGATAACGCCTCTATAGCATTTTTTATGACTGCGTTTTTTGGTAAAAAAAAAGAAATGTGACTGCGTCTTTTTTTTTGAGCACGGTCTTTAGAGGCATCCGCCGAAGGTGAAAACCCTCTGTAATAGTGCCCAAGTCGGTCGCATGCAGATGATCTGTTTTTTTAAATGAGATTGATATCCTCCGGGGCAGTGAAGTGCACTGGAATTGGCTATTGAAACTTTGAAAATGCAGAGAAGTGAATCTGTTAACAATGCAAAAGTTTAATCTTCATAAGAGCCATGTTTGTTTTAATTCAGCACGCTGACATGTCTTTATACATCTACAATATGAAAATGCTGACTTCTGGTTTTGCAACCTGTCACAAATACTTGCATCCCTTGGAATTTACATTTTGGCAACACTGAAATTCATGAGCGCTACATCTCTATCAATCTTCAAGGAAATTACAAGTATTCCAAAGGCTTTATTTTCATGTGAAGTAAGCTGTGATGAATGTTGAAAGACTGGAGTTCTTTTCTTATTCGAAGGCTTTAAAAGCCTCAAAGACCGTCAAAGGAATCTGCCGTCTGCCAAAGGGAATTTGTGTTGTGCGTTTTTTTGCTGCTTTGAGAAAAACTGCTACATGTGTTTGAACTACTGTGGTATTGCAAGACTGGTATTCGCTGCGTATTTTTTTGTAAAGACTGTGGTAAGAACTGCTCCTATTGTTGCTGTGGTAACCGCTGCGCCTCTATCCGGTGCTGCTGTGGAGGAATGGTATCTGCACTGCACTTTATTTTGTTAGCTTTGTATGTGATGAATTGGATGGACGTTTTGCACGCATGCTGAATCAAGCATCTACTTTTGGAGCTGTACAATATTGTAGCAGAGATACCTTGAGCGCCCTCTTTTTTTTCTCAAAACATAATATTGTGGAAGTGATATAAAGAAATGTTGATGATATGCTGATGCAAATGTTAGAAGAAGAATAAAATGCATAAGGCTATGATATAAGGATTTTTTTTACAGAAGTTTTTGGCGGAGATATTTTTTTTTCACAGAAGGATTTTTTTTTTACAGAAGTATTTGGCAGAGATATTTTTTTTTATAGAATGCATTCAATCATTTCTATGGTCGGAATAGTTCTCACTGGCAAGGAGAACTATTCTGAATGGTCTCGGATGGTGAAACACACCCTCATCTACAATGAGCTGTGGAAAGGAGTGTGTGTCGGAGAAGAAGACAAAGACCCTGTGCAGCCCACATCAGACAAAGAACTCGCCATTTGGGAAAACAAGAACAACAAAGCCTTTGCATTGATCGCAGCATCTGTAAATGAGGAAGTAAGTCGTCATATTTCATCCTATTCCATTGCCTTTGAAGCTTTACAAAAGCTGAAAGAACTCTATGATACACATTCTGCACTTGAAGTTGTTCAACTCATGATTAAACTCTTCACTCTTGAACTGAAAAATAATGATCCTCTTACTCTTGCATCTGAAATAAAGTCTATAGTGCATGATATTAAATCCACTAAGGTTGAGCTGGATATCTCTCTTATTTCCTTTCTCAAAGCACTCTATCCTACCTACTCTAACTATCTTGAGTCTTTACAAGCAAATGGAAATCTTAAAGATATAACCTTTGACACTCTTGTGAAAAAGTTTGTTGAAAGAGAGAAAGCCTTTGGAAAGAAAACAGTCCCTGAATCTTCTGAAGAGATTGTTTGCCTTGCTCATAAAGAAAAGCATCCTGCTCAAGATTCTACAAGAGGAAGAGGTGGACGAAGAGGAAGAGGAAGATACTTCAGAGGTAGGGGGGGCAGACATCCTCAAGCAGAAAAGGCAGATCTGCATTGCATTCACTGCAAACGAAATGGATCACATGATGCTTCTACATGCAAGCTACCATGGGACAAAGTTGAGCAGAGAAGAAATCAGCAGAAAGGTAAAACTGATGACACAGACAAAGGTAAAGCACCTGAATCCGCTCACTATATTGAGGCACAATGTAACATTGGAGTAAATGAAGATTTGTTTAATGCTTCACTTGCTTCTTCAAAAAATGACTGGTTGCTTGATTCAGGAGCAACCTGTCATATGACTCATAGGAGAGATTTCTTTGAAGATTTCACTGACAATGTTGATGGAGCAGTATACTTTGCAGATCAGTCAAAAATCAAGCCATCAGGGCTTGGCACAATTAGGCTTAAACTGCCTGGTCTTCCAGACTTTCTTCTGGATCATGTTCTATATCTCCCACAGCTGAAGAGAAACTTGCTGTCCCTGGTCCACATCCACCAGCAAGGTCACTCCATTCACATGTTTGATGGCAAGCTTGAGGTAAGAAAGGCATCTGACCACTCACTTGTCATGAGGGGTATAGAAGAAGAAAGACTCCTTAAACTGCAAGGAACCTCTGCTCATGCACAACATTTCTCATATATTTCTCATCATGAAGAAGGTGCACTTTCATCAAGTTTTTTATGGCATGCTAGATTTGGACATTTAAACTATGATAGTCTCCGCTTGTTGAAGAAAAATGGTGTTGCTGGTTTGCCTACAATTCCTAGATAACATAAACAATGTGATGCTTGCATTCTAGGAAAGCACAGCAAACAGTCTTTTCATGATTCACATTCAAGAGCACATAGGAAGCTTGAACTTATTCATTCAGATTTATGTGGTCCAATGCCTGTTTCTTCTGCAAATGGAAATAAATATATCATGACATTTATTGATGATTACACCAGAATGTGTTGGGTTTACTTATTGAAGAACAAATCTGATGCTTTTCAAACATTCAAGAATTTTCATAAGTGGATTGAAAATGATGCACAATCTCATATTGGGTCTATTCGCACTGATAATGGAAAAGAATATACATCAAATGAATTTGAACACTATCTTCGCCAACATGGGATTAAACATCAAACAACTGTGCCTTATAATCCTCAACAGAATGGTGTAGCTGAAAGAATGAACAGAACAATTTTGAATATGGTACGATCCATGCTTTTCTTCAAAAATGTAAAGACAATGTTTTGGGCTAATGCTGTTCTATGTGCTGCATATATAAAGAATAGATGTCCATCTAGTGCTATAAGAAACAAGACTCCTTATGAATTGTGGTATGGACATGTTCCTTCGGTAAAACATCTCAGGATATTTGGTTCCACCTGTTATGCTTTAATACCAAAGGTACATACAAACAAACTTGGTGCTAGAAGTCGTAAGTGTATCTTCCTGGGGTATTCAAACACATCTAAAGCATACCGCCTTTATGATGAAGTAAATAAAAAGTTTGTTTTATCTAGAGATGTCATTTTTCTTGAATCATCCAAATCTGACAGTGTTGTTGAGCGGCAACTTGATCGCTTGGATAGATTCACAAAACTGAAATCATTCCAAGAGTTTGATAATCAGATTCCACATCTTGAAGGGGGGATTCCTATACTAGATCAACATGTGGAATCTCCTTCTGAAGAACAATCTCCCCTGCATGACACTCCAACAACGGATGATGCTTTAAGTGATGTAATTGATAGAATTGGGAGACTCAATCTTGAATCAGACCCAACTCAATCAACAGAACAGCCTGGACCATCTCAGAAAGGTCCCCCAAAGTGGCTGACAAAGACACTTGAAAGTGTTCATCCTGATGAAATTGGAAAAACAGGAACCAGAAATTCAAACCGACAAGATGGAGGTGATGTAGATAACTCTAATTCACCTGTTGATATGGATGTTACTTATGATTGTGAATTGAACTTGTCTACAGATTTTGAACCAACTTCCTTCAAAGAAGCTGCTTCTCATGATGAATGGAAAGAAGCGATGCAGAAGGAGTATGATGCCCTCATAAAGAATGGCACTTGGAAGCTGGTTGATCCTCCATTTGGAACCAAACCAATTGGCTGCAAGTGGGTCTACAAGAACAAGTACAAAGATGATGGCTCACTTGACAAGCACAAAGCTAGGCTTGTGGCAAAAGGTTTTGCACAGAAGGAAGGGGTCGATTATGAGGAAACTTTTGCTCCCACAGCAAAATGGGCCACCATCCGGACACTCTTTGCACTAGCTGCTCAGAACGGTTGGAAAGTCCATCAAATGGATGTAAAAACTGCATTCTTGAATGGAGATCTAAAAGAGAATGTTTTTATGTCCCAGCCTGAAGGATTTGCTGTGAAAGGACATGAACACAAAGTATGCAAACTTGTGAAGTCCTTGTATGGCCTCAAACAAGCACCACGAGCCTGGTATGAAAAACTAACTGAGCATCTTCTGAAACTCAACTTCAATCATTTTGATCTTGATGATGCAACTTTATTTGTCAAGAAAGTTGGCAAAACAGTTGTATATCTTGTGGTATATGTAGATGATCTTTTAATGACAGGGAACAATGAAAGCTATATTGCATCCATAAAGAAAGAATTAGGAAAAAATTTTGAAATGACTGATTTGGGCTATGTTCATTACTATCTTGGCATTGAAGTAACCCAACATCCAAAGTCCATATTTCTTTCTCAAAAGAAATACATTGGAGATTTGTTATACAGATTTGGCATGACAGAGTGCAATCCCCTTTCTACTCCAATGGAACAAAACTTGAAGCTCACATCTACTGAAGGGAAGGAATTTGAGGATGCAACAAAGTATAGACAGCTTGTAGGAAGTCTCATCTACCTCACTACTACCAGACCAGACATTTCATTTGCTGTTGGAATCCTCTCCAGGTTTATGCAAAAGCCTTGTGAGGGACATTGGTCTGCTGCAAAAAGAGTTCTAAGGTACTTGAAGGGAACTCAAGACCTTGGAATCAAGTATACACAGGTGGACGACTTCAACTTGATTGGATACTCTGATTCAGACTTCGATGGAGACAAAGAAACTGGGGTATCTACTTCAGGATATGCTATGAGTCTTGGATCGGGAGCTGTCTCCTGGAGATCACGCAAACAATCAGTACCAGCAGATTCCACAACAGAAGCAGAATATGTGGCAGCAGCTGAAGCAACGAAAGAAATTGTGTGGCTCAGGAAAATTCTTGAAGATTTGCAGGTAAAACAAATACAATCAACTCCACTCATGATTGATAACACCTCTGCAATAAATTTGGCCAAGAACCCAAAGTTCCATGATCGTACTAAGCACATCAATACTAAATATCATCTGATCCGACATCATGTAGAGGCCAAAACAATCCATCTCCGTCATTGTTCCACAAACGAGAAAATTGCAGACATCTTCACCAAAGCGCTTGGAAGAGAAAAGCTTGAAAGATTCAGAACGATGCTTGGACTCACCAACATCCCTTCAGATTAAGGGGGGGAATGTTGACACCTAATCCGAAACGGATGAGGTGAAGCTGGACAGTCATCTAGAAGATGAACTGATCCGTTTTGTGTATGTATAAATATAGTTGTCTAAAGAATAAAATTAATCAGTTGTTTCTTGCGCTCATTAATTGCTGGAGTTACCCTGGCCTGACAGTCTCTGTTCCTGACTCAAAACTACTCCAATTGCAACTCCACTAGCACCAGTTTCAACTTGGAATACTTTTCCAAAATCGGGTAAAGCTAAAACTAGTTTCTCTGTGATTTTCCTCTTCAGCAACTTAAAATTCATGTTTATTGCTTCTGTCCATTTGAACGGCTGATTAGTCTCCTTGATTGTGTCAAGAATTGGTGCACAAATCTAACTAAAATCTCTGATAAATTTCCTGTAAAAACTTGCAAGCCCATGAAAACTTCTTACCTCAAATATATTCCTTGGAATAGGCCAGTTCCAAATTGCTTGGACTTTCTTTGGATCCATTTTCAACCCTTCTTTAGAAAAGAAAAACCCCAATTAAATTAATTCTTCTTTCATGAAACTACATTTCTTCAAATTTATCAGTAGTTTCTCTTCTTGCAGAATTCTTAAAACCAATTTAAGATGCTCCAGATGTTCTTCTTTACTTCTACTAAAAACTAGAATATCATCAAGATAAACAATAACAAACTTGCCTGCATATTCCTTCAAGACTTCATTCATCAATCTCATGAACGTGCTAGGTGCATTAGTGAGTCCAAAAGGCATCACTAACCACTCATACAACCCACTGTTTGTTTTAAATGCAGTGTTCCATTCATCTCCTTCTCTAATTCTTATTTGATGATATCCACTCTTTAGATCTATTTTAGTAAAATACTTTGACCCACTCAAACAATCCATCAAATCATCCATGCATGGCAAAGGAAATCTATACCTGATAGTGATCTTGTTTATGGCTCTGGAATCTGTACACATACGCCATTCACCTCCTTTCTTTGGACTAAGTACTGTTGGCACAACACATGGACTAAGACTCTCTCTGATTAGTCCCTTATCCATCAGTTCTTTCACTTGTCTTCCAACTTCTGCATTCTCTTGAGGAGTTAATTTGTACACTGCTTTGTTTGGCAAAATTTTTCCTGGTATTAGATCAATATGATGACTAATACTCCTGATTGGTGGCAATGCATTTGGCAACTCATCCACAATAATATCAACGAAATCATTTAACAGAGTTTTGATTTCTTGAGGTAAATCATCTAAGTTTGTGGAGGTTAAAATTACCTTAGGTCTCCCTACAACAACAAAATGCATTTCTTCACCTTTTCCTACCTCTTGCAACAACTCCTTTCCACTCATCAGTGTAACATTGTTTCCAGGTGTTCCTTTGTCAGCGTCATCCTTCAATGGCAGCGGTGTATGTTTATTTCCATTCTTCTCCAGAGTATAAGTATTTTTCCTCCCATCATGAATAGATTTCCGATCAAACTGCCACGGTCTTCCCAACAATACATGGCATACATCCATTGGCATTACATCACATAATATCACATCCTTATACGTACCAATTTGTATATCTACTTTGCATTGTTCTATCACAATAATCTGATGTCCTTTCTGCAACCATGACACTTTGTAAGGAGTAGGGTGTATTGTCTTCACTAATCCCAGCTTGTCCACCATCTCTGTAGAAACAAGGTTATCAGTACTTCCACTGTCAATTATCACTTTACAACATTTACCTTTGGATTTGCATGTAGTTCTGAATATACTCTTCCTCTGCGTTGGTTCTTTAGTCTCTTTCTCTACCTTAAGTAATGCCATTTTCAACAACAAGGATTCTCCTACTTCAAGGGATTCTTCCTTTTCTATAAGTCAAGGTGTTTCTTTCTTTGCCTCAGCCACATTCACATTCCTCTGACTTGTTGTTCTATTATGAGGTCAATCCCACAATACATGTCCCCATTCTCCACATGTGTAACACCGAATATCTCTTCCTCGGCCTCTTCCTCTGGGTGTAAATATTCCTCTTTAAAATCTCCTCTCTATGGTGGTCTGCTACTTGAACTTCCTGCCTCATTCTAATGTTTCTGAACCCTTGGTCTGGTAGTTCCTCTACCTCTTACTGAACTTTTCCCTCTATTCCTCTGATTTTGTTTTCTCAACATCTTCTCTTCTGCCTTCAAACCTACTTGATAGGCATCTTCAATAGTCTTCAGACTCAGCAAGCTGATCTCATCCTGTATGTCATATCTTAAGCCATTGATATATCTGGCTACCTTCTCCATATCATCCTCTACATGTCCTTCTCTAATACTCAATCTATAAAAATCTTCTGTGTATTCTTTAACATACATTCCTTTTTGCCTTAAATTCTGTAATTGTTTGAAAATATTTAACTGATAATCTTTTCGCATAAATTTAGCTTTCATTTTACTCACCATTTTGTCCCATTGCTTGACCTTGGACTTCCTTTTTCTCGTTCTGGATGTTTGTAGTTCATCCCACCAAATAGCTGCATGACCCTTCAATCTGGTAACTACAAACTTCACCTTCTTTCTGTCATCAACCTCTTCATAGTCAAAATATTTGTCTAGTGAACTAATCCAATCCATTAGCTCTTCTGCAGTGGGACTCCCTTCTTACACATGAATTTCTGCCTTTGGTTTTCCACCTACTTTAGCCAACATCTTGATAACTTTAGTAGTTTTGTTTTCCTCCTCTTCTTCTTCCTCAGAAGATTATTCTACAGCACTCTCAACTCCTTCATCAGGTGCTCTCCTCTGCGTAGTCTCCATTGTGTCCATCCTTGTATGCAGATTCCGGATCTCCTCCAGCAGAACTGCATTTGCTTCAGGTCTTCCTCGACCTATGCCAGCTCCTCTCCTTGGTGGCATGTTTACTACAATCAAACTCAATCTCTGTGCTCTGATACCAAAAATGACGCAGGAACCAATTGAAGAGCGACTGAACAACAAATGAACAACAACTGAACAACAATCGAACAACAAATGAACAACAAATGAACAACAATTGAACAGCTACTGAAATGAACAACGACTGAACAACAATTGAATAGCAATTGAACAACAAATGTCTCGCGTTAACTTCCCGTGTTGACTTTCCCTTTTGAACAACACTTCACTCTATGACGTTGATTTCCTCTCCCCAAATCTAACGATGTGATGCGATATAATTTGACGGTCAGCATCAGTGGTGATCCAACGGTTGACATGAGATCACACAGGGAACTTGCGCGGCACTTACCCGCCTGACGGAGCTGATATGATTTATAATCCTTGATCTATAAGGGTTCAGGTCTGGATTTAGACTTAAACTCTGATTACTTTAAACCTCGATATCCATTGGATAACAGAATCAATCGGATCCTATGACTCATGGGACTTCAACTAACACACGGGTTAAACATAGGCCTAACCCCGTCGTTGACTATGACGTAAATAGTTGAACTTTAGATCAATGGTTAGGATGGAGTACGGGCCTTCAATCCCGATCAATCTTTTATGTGATTTTCTACCCCTGTTATTAATATTAATTACTGCGATTAACCATAAACACTGAGATTATAACGAAAATATGAAAAATAGAGAAAATACCCGGATGCACTTTGGAAAGCAAATACACAGAGGCAAACGAGAGTTTTCAACAGAATTGATGCATAGTCGCACACTGAATCAATTTCTTCAATAAAATAATAGTTACAAAGTTTCAACCCTCTTGGCTCGATTACAACAAATTAACAGACCTTTGTTTCAATCTCAAAACCTCTCTCTCACTCCACTCTCACTTCTCACTCAATCCGCAATCATCTCAACTAATCCTTCTTCATTACATTTTCTTCTTTTTATGAATCAAATCCCACTCTAACTATACAAACAACTTGATCTCTATTTTTAATCAATCTAACAATCAAATCTCTATTTTCAAGCTCCATTACAGACCTACGCTAACAAATTATCCCTTAATCTAAAATAAGACAATTTCCTAACTATTACAATAATGAATTACAGATCATTTTCAAGAGATCCAACCCTCTCGACCAAAACGGACTTTTTACCACTCAGGTCAGTGAAATTCAACTCCTTTAGCCACAACATGTGAACAAACCTTCACATTGCTGGCTAAGTCCAGATGCTCCTGCACCATTAGGCTAGTTATGAGAGTTCGGAATTTGATTTTAAAATTGATTTGGTTGATTAAATACTTGAAACTTCCATTGGGCTATGGAGTCCACAAACTTAACAAGGATTTATCTCAGATTTTCAAAGGAGTTTCACAGGGCAAGGTAGCTGAACTAACTCGATCTTGTAGATTTAAATGAAATGTAATAGAAGAAAAGATATAGGTTCAATTGAAGTTAAAGAGCAATTAAGAATTCTTTAACATGATATCAGAAGAAAACATTTAGATTACCCACAGCCAGAATCAGAGTGTATTTTTCAACAAATTATGTTCATCAACTTTCTGTAAAATAATTCAGATTTTGAGAAAACATAATCATGGAAACAAAGGAATAAACACATAGACAATGAGAGAAGCACTTCACCAAATAGTCCAACACATGAATCTTGTGAAGAATGTCATTTTTATTACTGATCATCCCATCAAACGAAAATAGTAAAATAGATTTCTGGAACGCAAAGATCGACCTCCATTACTTCAAACTATGAAGTATTTATACAAATTCTAAACTAAAATATCTTGAAAAAATATCAAGATTGGTTACAAATATCTCAAACTATGTTACACAAATAGAACTGAAATATAGGACATTCAAAAATAATGAATCTACTTAGAACTATCTTTGTGGATTTCTGGTGACAAAGAAGAGCAATTTGAATTTGATAGCAACTCTTATTTGATGAGGTGGCCTCCAAGTCACTAATTGTCTTTGAACTTTTTCCTCCCGAAATTATGAAAATTAGGGTCTAGTGATCCCTTTGTATATCCAAAACAATAATATATGTTAGAAAACTGAGAGAGATTTTTGTAAATGATGATGTTAGAAACAAAAACCTCTTTTCGTGTTTTGAAAATTCATTTCCACCTACTCAGAAACAACATTTGAAAACATTGGCTAAAAATAGGAAAATTCGGTAGAATATTCTTGCAAAGATTCATTCGAATATCCCAAACCATAATTTTTGATAGAAAACTGAGAGAGGTTTTTGTACATGAGGATATTGTAAACAAAAACCTCTTTCAGTTTTTGGAAATGTGCTCTCAATTGTTTGTATACCATGTTTTAAATTACTGTGTTGTATAGGGAAAAAACATAGTTTTAACTGACCATGAAACGATCATATGACATGGAGATGGGAGGAGACATGGAGGTGGGAGATGATGTGGAGGCACATGGTTGGTAGAAATAGTTGATGTGTGAACGCGGAAGGAAGGCGTGGGAATGGAACGGTAAATGGGAGCGGGATCAGGCGGGAGGAGATACGTGGCAGTAGGGGAGTGGAGGTGGAGCGGAAGTGGAGGGTGACGTAATCAGGAGTGTGGATTATGGTGGGAGCGACGAAAAACCACTTTTAGAGGGGGGTAACGGTGGTATATGGTATTGAGGGGGGGTGTGAAATTCCGTGGTGGTGACACATAGGGGTGGGACCGATGGGGAGGAAACCACTTTTCGGACCCCCCCCCCGCCGATAAAGGTAGGATGGCAAGGTGGGGGGTTGCTGGGGGGGGAACTATCAGTTGTTGATCTGGTGGAGTGATGATCAGGTGGCAGAATGGAGCGCATAATTTAACCACATACGACAAATTTCCATTTTTCGTTTTCAACTCTACAATAAAATCAAAGCTATAGTACCAAGGCCTTATTACAATTTATTTAATCACATTTAAATGGTGTGATTAATTTAATCTAAACATAATTAATTATCCTCTCATGCTGCATTTTGACTTGCAAGCATATTTTTTTAAATTTTTCTTAATATTTTGACCTTTTTTTGGAAATAATTTACAACATATAATATTAATTACAACATCTCAAATATAATAATCATCAGGAATAATCAAACAATCCTATAAAAAATTATAGGACCCTAACATATCCTTCATCCCTTATTTATGACTTAGTGTTGCTATCCCTACTCCACCTTGAGGCTGAAGTCATTAACCTCTATGATGTATACATTTATCTCATCCCAACATGTTCCTAAACTTTCATGCCTCACCTATAGCTAAGTATAGGTATGGTCTTCTTCTCTCTTGTTCACGAATTTATAATCAAGATTCTATTATTATTGTTAGAGTTTATCATGCTTTAGTTGCATGTTCAAGTCATTGTATCACTTACATATTAATCATAATATGCTAATACCAATATCATAGTTTAGTTATTGCATCACCTACATAGTAGTTAGACTTATTGATCATAATTTCATCATTTAGATTCCATAAGTTACTTTTTTTTAATAAAGTAAACAAACTTGCTTGTCCCTTATCCCAATATTATTACTTTCTTGATGTTTCTTTCTCATTTTTCCTATGCTTGCCTCACATCATACCCCTCTTGCAACTTTTATTTGGTTCAATTCTCAAGGTATGTGGGCCTTCACATTTCCTAAAACATATTTAAGTTTAGCTAGTGCAGGATTCCCTCATGATATTGATGCATATAATTACATAATGAGAACCCATAACTGATTTCTCTTGTAGAATATCCTAAATATCTCCTTCTTTTCAACTTGCTACTAGCCCCTGGATCTTATTAATAACAATTCCTATAGGGCTAGAGGGAGGTGGCATGGGTGTGGTGATGATGAATGTAGCATATATATATCTCTATATATATATATAGATATATATATATAGATATATATATAGATATATATAGATATATATATATATATATATATATATATATATATATATATATATATATATATATATATATATATTAAATGTGGGAACCAAAATTACACGGTAAAATTGCAAGAACCTTTGCGTTAGAGATAGTTTGCACATGGTAAAAGAACCCCACCAACCCCGAGCCAAAATTACTAAGACTACAAGAACCATTTTCGTTCACCCCCCACACTACCAACAAAGTAGGAAGAGAAGGTATATATATATGAACCAAAATTACATGGTAAAACTGCAAGAACCCCTACGTTAGAGATAACCTGCAAATGGTAAAAGAACCCTTGACCTCGAGCCAAAATTACTAAGACTTCAAGAACCATTTTCGTTCACCCCCCACCATACCAGTTAAGTAGGAGGAGAAGCCATGTTCACCCTGTAGGAGGAGAAGCAGAGGAAAACCGACAAAGTAGGAGGAAAAGCCATTGTTAAAACCTTAATTTGTTTACCCTTTGTGCGCATGGTAAAAACCCTAATTTTTTTTACCCTCCATTTTCATGGTAAAAAACATCTGCAGGGTTTTAAAGTCCTTAGAATGACCGAGAATGTTGACAAGTGAATCATAGTTGAATGCTTATGTTTGAACCTTGATTGCAATGCATCCTAGAAACCCAATTTATTTAGGGTTTCTTCCAAGTCATAGTCACCCTTTTTAACAGCTTTAAATATTTATCTCTGGTTGTTTGAGATCTAAATGATGCTTATTTAGATTGAAAATTGATGATTAATTCTTTATTAATTGGGTGTCTTAAATGTTTAAGATTTCTTTATTGGTTGTATATTTTCTTTGCTATAATAACATCGATTTAATTTAGGTTGCCAAAAGTTGAGTGAGCACAAAAGGAGCCCTTTGCTTCTTTAATGGGAACTAAATCTACAGTTGATTGGTATTATATTCGCCTCACTTTCATTCTTCATGGAGTCCCAACTTAGTCAGTCGATCTGACTTGGGGTGTGAAAGGGATAGGGTACAACCTTTGGCTTCCAACCTTGTTACTATAGGGAGAAATTTGAAATGAAATTCTTATTTCAATAACAGAAATAAATAGATGTATTTCTCTTGGGTCATTTTGTTGGGCCAGGCTAAGAAAATATAACAATATGACTATATGCAATTGTTGTGCTATCACATATGGATAATAAAGGAATAAAATAAGGAAAGTACTCACTCTCGATAAGGAAGTGATGATTTTTCTTAGTATTTAGCATGAGAGAATAAAACCCTTGTATAGTCTTATAATTCAATATTAGCTCTCTTTACAGTCTTGCGAGAAGACCTATAGGTGGATTTTCAAACCCCTGCTTTGGCAGCCTTGCACTCACACTCTTTAATCATTTACATGACATAAACGAATAACATACGAAATCAATCACATAACATAAAAAGTGGACCATATATGTCAAGAGGACCACATATTCACTATGAATTAGTTGTAATCGTTCTTGTGCATGCCAAGCTTTATCCTTTTTTTTTTTTTTTCCTTATGATGCTTGTCAAGGACACAACCTTCAAAAATACTCTCAAGTGGAAGAAATTGGAGGCAAACCATGTACCATCTTAAACAATAACTTTATTTTACCAAGTTCAAGTGAAGTAATCTTTCTTACCACGTGATTCTTTTCTCATTAGCATGTGCAACATAAGAATAAAAGGTTGTTCCATGGAAGAGGATAAACTATTAAACTTAAAAAACTATCATCGTGGTAAATAGAGCTAGATGAAACAAATTTGAAACCATTATTAATATCTTTCAAGACATATCTATTTTTCCAAGCTTCAAATTTATACCTTTTTTAACAAACATAGTAAATAGAAAGTAAATTGATAGGGAATGCCTAAACATCAAACACATCTTCTATTACACCATTCGAGCTATCAAAATTTCTAGACCCAATTACTGAAATATTATAAGCATCGCTAATTATAACTTTTTGTGTAGAAATTCCTGCAAATTCTCTACAAATCTACCTCTGAGATCTATGTAGAAAATCTGACTGTAGATTAACTCGATAATGCAATATACCAAAGCAAAATACTATAATCTACTTCTACTATCAAACTTGCGGAAGCTTAAAGATCGAGTTGAATCAGAGCTGAACACATATAACCATAAGAAGAAGAATCAATACACATGAAACACAGAAGAATACTCTGGGGAAAGCCTCAGCTAAAAAACCCGCTATTTGTATTATCATACAAGGTGGAAATATCTTAGAATTAAATAAAGCCTTAGCTCTCACAGCTAGCCAGCTCTTAGTACAATCCTCTTGGATGCTCACAGGCAAACAAGGCTTCTCAAAAACCTTCTCCTCTTCCCTCCAAGCCTCCTATTTCCTTGCACAGTTTCTCCTGGGTGATCCTCCTATTACCAAGTGTAACACTGATCTCACACCTTGTAAAACTATGCAATCCTCAAGGAACCTTATTCCTTCTGCATGGGTGAGTTTCCTTTATAGGAAAATTCCTCCAACTGATAGTACATTGTCCCTGTCTTTAATCTCAACTGGTTCTTTGTCTGAACTGACATGCATGAGTTATTTATGAGGGAATCCTCAGTTATCTGGAGTACACTAGTTGCATGCATGCATGCATTAACTGACTAAACTCACAATTAGTTCCTTATACTGTTTGGAACTAATTTAACTGGACATAACTCAGTTAACTAAGCTAACTAATTACAACTCAAATACAACTCATCCTTATCTCCTTAATTAAGGGATAACTTCCTCAATCAAAGGGATAATTTTTGCATGTCTTCACAAAGACTTAATGTTTGAATTTCTCCAACTAATTAACTCAAGACGAATTAATTAATTATTTTTCAAACAATTGGTGAGACTAAATTTGAATTTTAATTCTCAACTCTAATTCAAGGACAAATCAAAATTGGAATATTCTTAATGCTATTTTTAGCATTTCTTGTTGCTATTGTCAACACTACCTCTCAACAAGAAAGGAATTCAACTCGATCCCGATCCTGAACCTTTGGAATTTTCTACATGCAACACTTCTCTCAAGTGTTGTTGCTCCAGCAACTCTAGAAACAAAAAAAATCCAACCTGAATCAGAATGATGCCTCTGTCATCAAAGTATCTGACTGTTATTGCCTCTGTCGACTTAAAACTCTGCACCTCTGTGCTCTTCAATATCTGACTGCTCTATCCTCTGTCACTTTTATCTATGATTGCATCAAACACTAATTCCTCCTTCTGCATCCATGCTGCTTCTGGTTCTATCTCCTAGCACTGCATCCGCACTGCACCTCCTCTCATCATGTTGCATCCGCTGCCCACTGCTGCACTGCAACTCAGTTACTAAGAAGTAAGTAACTGATCTCCCAACTGACCTCCCTGTTGGGCTAGAAACACCCTCTGATGTTGAAGCTCCCTCTACCGCTCCATCTGCATCCGTCTCTACCCACTTAGCCAGTCCTGCTACTCCTCGTCGGGGCTCCCGTAGCAAGGTCTAATCAAAGAGTTTGGGTACCTCAAGGATCCTGCCCCTATTTCAACCTTCATGGGACTATCACTTCACATCACCCCACCTCACACCTGGAGGTATGGCTGCATGTGATCCCTCTGCTGACTTGGATCGAAATTTCCCCCTACTGGAGGTCTCTGCATGAGTGGATGCCTCCACTCAGTCTCCTCTCATCATCTCCAATTATGGCTCCTCCATAATTTTCTAAGACTTCTTCTGGGGCTGCATGTTGAGAGGTAATGTACTCTCCCTCTCAACCACCAAGTCTCTAACATTGGCCTTGCTCCTCAAGGCTTTGCATGCATCTTGAACCTCAAGAGCATACAAGTTTTGTACCCGTGAATCGATCTGTTTCACCTGTCCCGTGGTGATGTTTCTAAGGAAAACCTTTCCCTTACTGAAGACAACATCGTAGCCTTTGCCTTCCAACGTTGCGATTGATACCAAGTTCGAAGGATTGACAACAGTGCAGAATGGCAGAGTCAATAGAAGTGCAGAGTTTTTTCATTTGATAGAGGAAATAACAGTCAGAGACTTTAATGACAGAGGCATCATTTTGATTCAAGTTGGATTTCTTTTGTTTCTAGAGTTGTTGGAGCAAAAAAACTTGAGAGAAGTGTTGCATGCAGAACATTCCAAAGGTTTAGGATCGGGATCGAGTTGAATTCCTTTCTTGTTGAGAGGGAGTGTTGAGAATAGCAACAAGAAATGCTAAAAATAACATTCAAAATATTCCAATTTTGATTTTTCCTTGAATTAGAATTAAGAATTAAAATTCGAATTTAGTCTCACCAGCTGTTTGAAAATTAATTAATTAATTTATCTTGAATTAATTAGTTGGAGAAATTCAAACATGAAGTCTTTGTGAAGACATGCAACAATTATCCCTTTGATTGAGGAAGTTGTCCCTTAATTAAGGAGATAAGGATGAGTTGTATTTGAGTTGTAATTAGTTAGCTCAGTTAACTGAGTTATGTCCAATTAAATTAGTTCCAAATAGTTTGAGGAACTAATTGTGAGTTCAGTCAGTTAATGCATGCATGCATGCAATTAGTGTACTCCAGATAACTGAGGATTCTCTCATAAATAACTCATGCATGTCAGTTCAGACAAAGACTCAGTTGAGATTAAAGACAG
Organism: Pinus tabuliformis; assembly: GCA_031772625.1. Classification (NCBI taxonomy): domain Eukaryota; kingdom Viridiplantae; phylum Streptophyta; class Pinopsida; order Pinales; family Pinaceae; genus Pinus; species Pinus tabuliformis. The sequence continues at coordinate 1,410,444,777 of CM062816.1, read as the reverse complement.
GGACATTGTATTGTTCACTGCTACAATAAACTTTGCTTCGATAAACTTGGCTCTGATACCATGTAGAAATTCCTGCAAATTCTCTACAAATCTACTGCTGAGATCTATGTAGAAAATCTGACTGTAGATTAACTCAATAATGCAATATACCAAAGCAAAATACTATAATCTACTTCTACTATCAAACTTGCGGAAGCTTAAAGATCGAGCTGAATCGGAGCTAAACACATATAACCATAAGAAGAAGAATCAATACACATGAAACACAGAAGAATACTCTAGGGAAAGCCTTAGCTAAAACCCCACTATCTGTATTATCATAGAAGGTGGAAATATCTAAGAATTACACAAAGCCTTAGCTCTCATAGCTAGCTAGCTCTTACTACAATCCTCCTGGATGCTCACAGGGAAACAAGGCTTCTCACAAACCTTCTCCTCTGCCATCCAAGCCTCCTATTTCCTTGCACAGTTTCTCATGGGTGATCCTCCTGTTACCAAGTGTAACACTGATCACTCACATTGATCTCACACCCTGTAAAACCATGCAATCCTCGAGGAACTTTATTCCTTCTACATGGGTGAGTTTCCTTTATAGGAAAATTCCTCCAACTGATAGTACAATGTCCATGTCTTTAATCTCAACTAGGTCTTTGTCTGAACTGACATGCATGAGTTATTTATGAGAGAATCCTCAGTTATCTGGAGTACACTAGTTTCATGCATGCATGCATTAACTAACTGAACTCACAATTAGTTCCTCAAACTGTTTGGAACTAAGCTAACTGGACATAACTCAGTTAACTGAGCTAACTAATTACAACTCATCCTTATCTCCATAATTAAGGGATAAATTACTCAATCAAAGGGATAACTGTTGTATGTCTTCACAAAGACTTCATGTTTGAATTTCTCCAACTAATTAACTCAAGATGAATTAATTAATTATTTTTCAAACAACTAGTGAGACTAAATTCGAATTTTAATTCTCAATTCTAATTCCAGGACAAATCAAAATTGGAATATTCTGAATGCTATTTTTAGCATTTCTTGTTTCTATTCTGAACATTTTGAGCCAATTTCCTTTTTTGTCATAAGAGCTAAATATAGAAGCATTACTAGTCATGTGATTGGAGGCACCTAAATCCATAATCTAGTCCATATAAGAGGAGTAATATTTACTTTTCTAAATAGAATAAGGAGTGACAACAACTAGTTTTTCTTTAGAGGGTTTTTTCTTAGATTTAGCAAGCTCATTATGCATCTTAAAACAATTCTCTTAAACATGGTTGGTTTTTCCCCAATAATTACAAGATTTTTGTTCATTCTTCTGCAAAATACCTACTTAGAATTATTAGGAACCTTTTAAAAGCACTTGAAACATTAGGTTTAGTGTCCTTTTTAAGACTTGTGAATGGATCCTTTTTTTCATGTGCCAAATGTGTCTTCCTAATAATAATTTAACTGGTGATAAAGTCCTATCTTGTTCACAAATCAAACCTTTGTAGAAGTCTTGAAATTTAGGTTTGAGAGTATCCTTAGACATTTTAATTTCTCTATTACTAATTTGAATGAATAGAAAATAGATTGGAGGCAATTTCTTTTATGCTAAAATAATAAGTTTCATATCATTCTTTTTATAATTGGCACCAAAATTCTTTAATGTTTAATTATAACTCTTTAATTCAACAAAAAATTGTTCAGTCCTCTCAAATTCTTTAATATATAGTTCATAAATTGTCTTGTTTAGATAGTAAGTACAAACATCATCAATATTGTCATCCATTTATGCTAGTATCTTCCATACCTCTACATGAATATCCTTTGATTCAATATGTACATGTAGGTTGTCAAATACAGTTTGAGTCTCTTGCTTGTTAACAATGTTCTCCCTAGTGTTCCACAAGGATGATTAATATAATAGAATAATGTTGAACCTCCTCATTCTTGTTGAACCACACACCAAGAGAACAATTAACGCAATTATTGAATTTAGTTTCATATCTTCTATTGTTGTTGTGACAATGACCCTAAAAAATTTAAGCCTAATCCAATTTTGGAGCCTACATGAATTGTCGTTCCCAGATGCCTAATATCGTCAAAATGTTTTCTTGATTATCTTCGTGTTATCTCTAAGTGTTACCTCCTCTTAAGTCAAAGTTTCTAAGTGTTGTCACCTTATCCTTAGAAGAACTTATGTTATCTCACCCAAGGATAGGATAAGGCATATATTTTCTCCACTTAGTAATTATCTTTATTCGACAAGCATCTCACACACAAAAGTGGGAAAAAGCACTTTCTTTGGGTAAATCACACTCCAAGATGACATGAAATTGGGCTCTAGTTGAGCGCACTCCTTCGTGTTGAACAATTGTACCCTAGTGGAGCACACTCCTTCATGTTGAACAATTGTGCCCTAGTGGAGCGCACTCCTTCATACTCATTCAATTGCACCCTCCACTTGAGTGCACTCCTTTGAATTGAAGAATTGTGCCCTCTTCAATCTCATGCATGCGTTTTCCTTGTGTATGTGGGTACACTCCTAGAACATAGGAGCCCACTTCACTTCACTTAACTAACTCATTCATCCTTTGACAAGTGGCAAGCATGCATGGTTTTTATTTGCATGTAATATCCTTATAATCAACTCAATTAATCATCCGCTCTCATAATAATTTTCATATGGGTTAATCACACATCTTTGAATCAAGGAGCTCTTCATCGATTGTTATTTCAATTAAGTTTTTGCATGTCAATTATTTCACTTTCCTTTGATGTTTTGTTGTTGATCTTGCATTCATTGATGGCATTTCACTTCCTTTCAGTTTCTTTGTTAGTGTTTTAGTTCATTCTTTCTTGTACAAGTGTCAATATGTTGGCGCAAGTTGTGACTCTTCGCATTCTGTAACTCTTTACATTCTAGTCATGATTGCGACAAAATCTATAAGTATTTGCAGATCCTTCCTCTTAGCATTACAATCATTTCATCTTATTAATGGATTTGTTTAAGTTGATCTTGATCAATTTCATGCAAGAGCACACTTTTGGAAATGAAGGCATCACTGTATTGGAAATTTTCACCATGAAAGTCAAGCTTTCCACTTGAGCACACTCCTTTGACTCAAAGAAATGCACCCTCCTTGAACACATGAGCGCACCGTAAATAAACGAGTGTTTCCCCCTCGTGCTTCAACAATGAACTTTGTGCCCTACTAGTTCTTCTTGAGTGCACAAGCACACTGGGAAGGCTCAAAGTATGACCCTTCGTCCCTTCATTGTGCCCCCTTGCACCCTCCTTGGTCCCTTTTATCACACAATTGCACTTCAAACCCACGAATGATTTCCCTTCATGCTTCAACATTGCACCTTGTAAAGTCATAAAGTGGGATAAATGATTTAACATTTGTTTTTTTAATCCATGCAGGTAAACTTTGAGGTGAAAGATAATGTGTGTAAACTGGTTCTTGATACTTTCCTATCAAAATCAATCACAAAGCATCTACAAGTAGATCCCAAAATTGATTCACCTTACATTGATTTTCAGATTCTTAAATTTAATTTTGACTTATTGACACAAAGTTTACAAATTCAACAAGATATATCATACTTCCTCACCATATACTCCATTTGAATTAATCGCTGATCAAAATCAACTAAGATTGTTCTGAAAATGAATTTAGATGGAACCAATGTTATGAGTTATGTAAGCAAATTCTAATCAAAATCACTCTCTTTTATTCTAAAACACAAACCAAATTATAGAAATCTAATTATTTTAATGAAATGAAGCATCAATACTTAAAATAAAGTCAATCTAATAAAACCACTTCAAAAGAACAAAATATGTAATTACAACAATTATGTAGGGTCCTGCGTGATTACATGATCACTACAGGAAATCTTGTAATTAGTATAGGAATTCTTGTATGATTATAGGATCACTACAGGAAATCTCATAGTTATTATGGGAATTCCTGTTCTGATTGCAGGATCACTACAGGAAGTATCAGCACGCAATTACAAGAAATTCTTACATACGATTACAAGAACTTTGAAGTATTTTTTTCCGAAGAAAAAAGCAAAACTTTTTATTAACAGAATAAAAAGTTTACATTCTGTAGGAGCTTTGAGCAGAGCTGATGGCTCACCTTGTGCTGATTTGGTCTATCTGAAAGTATAAAACAAAAAAAACTCAGTCCTGTGATGACTGACTGTCTAGCCTTCCTCTCTTCCGGAGGCTTAAGTACATTCTATTTCTGGTGCATACCTTGGGGTCTCCTTCAGTGAAGGAAAACAACCCCTTACATGACTGTCATAAAAACTTTTTTAAATACATCTGAAAATATATAAAAGGTTTTTGAAGTTCTGTTTGAAGAGCTCATGCAAAATTTACAAAAATTATAAAGGAAAGACTGTAAAAGATATACATTATGCCCATGAAAACTATATGCAGAAAAGAAAGAAAACGATCCTCGCTCATTGAGGAGGAGCAAAAGGGGGCTGATGAGAAGTGGTTTGCTGCCCCTGACTGTGTTCCTCTATTGTCCAGCTGCCCATATCCTGTTGTAAACCAGCTTTAGAAAGCTGATCTGCTTCTTCATTTTTTTCCCTGTAAATATGACAGATGTGAAAGCTGTTAAAAGAGGACTTTAAAAGCAAAATTTCTTCTAAAAGAGTCTTCAGAATCTGGTTTTGACAAGATGCATTTCCATTGACCCATTTTATGACATTCAGAGAGTCGCCGAAGATTTGAATTGTGGAGATGTTTCTCTGTAGTAACCAGCAAAGAAGAAGGCGCAAAGCAGACAACTCAGCATAATTGTTTGACCCAGGACCTAGTCCTACAGAAGCTTTTAGGGAGTGATCAGAGTTTATATGAATGCATATCCCAGCTCCAGCCTTGTTATTCTGGGATGCTCCATCAAAAAAGGCCCAAGGAATGCCCTCCTTGATAATAACAGGCTTGTCACGGTTTGGTGGATTTTTTGCTTCAGGGGCCGGGATAGCAGAGTATATGGCTGCGCAATTTATGGCTATGACGGATGAAGGGATGATTTTGTCTTGAAACAAACTTTTGTTTCTCGCTAGCCATACACCCCAAAAGAATACAAGAGGTAGATTTCTCATGTTTCCTTCCGGGTAGTTCTGCCACCATTTCCTCCAGGCTTCTTCCAAAGGATCTGACCCCCACTGAGCCTTTACATTGAGCAAGCATGTTAGCTCTTCCCATATCTTTAAAGAAACTGTGCATGATGTAAAAAGATGTCTTATTGATTCCTCATCAGATTTGCATAAAGGACATCTTCCTGGACCAACTAGGTATCTGGCTTGTAAAATGTCCCAGGTTGGGATTTTTCTTTTTAGCATACACCATAGGAAAATCCTAGCCTTTGCTGGGCTTTTTAGCTTCCAAATGTTTTTCGACCACCACTCGGGAAGTCCCCACCCTTTCTGTTTCATTAAGTAAGAGTAACCATCTTTTGGGGAGTATTCTCCAGTTTTCCCCTGCGCCCAGATCAGCAGGTCAGGTTCGTTTTTAAGCCTGACATGAGAACGATGGAGCTCTTGAATGAAAGAGGCCCATTCGTTCTTCCATCTGATATTTATACCTAAATCTTCATCATTTTTCCAAGCCTGACCCCATATGGTGGAATGGCCTACTTTCTCCACCTGGTTTAGAGTGAAAATTCCTTTGCTGTCAAGGTGTCTGAGAAGACCAGGTGACAAAGCAAAAGCTTCATTACAACCTACCCAGGGGTCCCTGCCGATTCTAATATGACTTCCATCTCCCACTTTCCAAGCCAGACCTTGTTCTATCACAGAGAATGCCTCCAACGTGGCCTTCCAGATGACTGATATATTCTTCTTTTTCTTTTCCTGGCTCCGGATCCAGTCTTCCAAAGGAACTGGGTCTATATACTTTCTTTTAACCACCTTTGTCCAAAGATTCTCCATCGAGATTAGTCTCCAGCCGGACTTTGCTGCCAGGGATAGACTAAACTTAGGGAGTCTTTTAATTCCCCATCCTCCCCATTCTTTTGGCCTGGCCAGCTTATCCCATGCCACCCAGGGAAGAACAGAATTTTCTTTTGAACCTGCCCATAAAAATCTACAACAAATCCTTCTGATTTTCTCCAACACTCCTTTGGGGACCCAAGTTAAAGCTGCCCAGTATACTGGGATGGCTAACAAGACTGATTTGATGAGGGTCAATCTGCCTGCTCTGGAAAGCCACCTGAAACTCCAATGATTGATTCTGGCTTCTATCTTTGCTATGAGCCAGTTCCAATCCTCTTTCTTGTATGCTACTGGCTTTAGCCAGAAACCCAAATATTTAAAAGGGGTGTCCAGAGGCTGAAGAGGGAAAGAAAAAAGATTGGTCATTCTGGCTCTTTCTCTTCTGTCAAGATCTGCCACACAGACTTGAGATTTCCTAGAGTTTATCTGCATTCCAGTGGCTTTCAAAAAGAGATCAAAAATGCTTTTAAACTCCTTAATTTCGTTAGATGTTCCATTTGAAAAAATCAAAATGTCATCGACAAAAAGCAGATGAGTGATGAAAAGGTTTATTGCTACCTCGATACCTTTTACCTTCTCCTCTCTTCTGGCTTTGTGAATCAATCTGCTCAGACCTTCTGCCACTAGCAGGAACAGGAGCGGTGATAAAGGGCAGCCCTGCCTAAGGCCTCTTTGGCTATTGAAAAAAGGGGAGGCTGCTCCATTGATCAAAACAACAAAACTGACATTTGTAATACATCCCATAATCCAGCTGGTGAAAGAATAGTTAAAGCCCAAATGAGTCAGCAGCATCCGGAGATAAAGCCAGTTGATTCGGTCATATGCTTTGGATAGGTCTATTTTTAGAACCGCACCTTTCTTTTTCTTTTGTCTGACACTGTGAATTACCTCCTGAGCTACTCCAATGGCTTCATGAATTTGTCTTCCATCTAGAAAACCAAATTGTTCCATTGATATGTTTCTTGACAAGATAGGAACAATTCTGATAGCTATCACCTTGGCGATGATTTTGTAAATACAATTACACAGGGAGATCGGCCTAAAATCTTCAAAATTCTCCGGATCATCCTTCTTTGGAATGAGAGCTATAAAGGTTGAATTAAAAGGCCTGTAGACTTCTCCTTTCTGTCTTGATTCTTCTACTACATCAGTGATTTCAGAGCCTATAAGGTCAAAGAAGTAGAGGAAGAGTTCGATAGTCCAACCATCAGGACCAGGACTTTTGTCTTTGGCCATTATTTTCATCGCTGCTTCAACCTCCTCCTTGGAAACAGGTATTGATAGCTCTTCTGCTTCTTCCTCCTCTACAAATCTCGGAAAACATTGAGCTGTCCTAATGACTTCTGCTATGGTGGCCTCTCCCGGATCAGAGAAAATTCTCTCAAAATGTCTCTTTCCTAAACCCGAGAGGTCTGAAAAGGAACTGGCCTCCCTTCCTTCTTCATCTTTAAGGCTCCAAATGGTATTTACAGATTTTCTTCCTTTTGCATAGTTGTGAAAAAAACTAGTATTTTCATCTCCTGATTTTAACCATATTGCCCTACTCTTGAGCCTCCATTCTTCCTCCTTGTCTAAGAGAATTTTGTTTTGAAGCTTCTCCAGGTGAAGGATTCTATCCTTTGAAGCCTGCGAGTAATAACCATCCTCCTCAATGCTCTCCAGTTTCTTCAACTCCTCCCTGATTTTAGACAGTTCTTCATTCTGTTTCAACTTCCTGTCCTTTGCCCAGGATATAGTTGCTTTTTTTAATCTTTTAAGATTCTCCATGAACAGGAAGCTTTTGTCCTCTCTTGCATTCCTGTCCGGGTGGATCCACGTTTCCTTAAAAAGAATGCTGAAGGATGGATCTTGAAGCCAGGAAGAGTTGAATTTGAAAGGGGCAGGAGGCTTTGGGGGGGGGAAGGATAGATCCAAAAAAATAGGAAAGTGATCTGAATTGCCTACCTCCTCCACCCACTGCCTAAAGATAGGAGCTTTTGATATTAGGTCCTCGGATAGAAGAAATCGGTCTAATCTTTTAGCAATCCGATCCTCCCCTACTCTTCTGTTCCTCCAGGTAGGCTTGAGTTTGACCGGGGAGGGATCTGAGAGATTGTTATCCAGGAGGAGGTTGTGAAAGAAATCCGACAAGGGGTCTTCCCTGGCTGAAGGACCCCATGCCTCAGCTCTTCCTATTGAAAAGTTTAGGTCACCTCCCACAATCAGCATAGAAGACTTCATTAGAGATTTTGCCATCAAATCGACCCAGAAAATCTCTCTTCCTTGGCAAGGGCCATAGATGTTTACAATTGAAAAGGGGAGGGAGAAAACAGGAGAGAGAACCTCCATACCCAAAACTTGCTTCGTCCCCCATTGATTGATGACTTTTATTCTTCCTTCTTTAAACCCGATTGCAAGACCCCCGGAATGGCCTGATGAGTCTATAGCGGTAAAGGTCCATCCTGGCAGGAGGGCCTTTAGCATAGATTCCACCTCTGCACCTTTCCCCAAAGTTTCTTGAAGAAAAACAATGTCAGCTTTTGAGTTTAGGATCCAGTCTCGCAGGGCCAATTTTTTAGGTTTACTGGCCAAACCTCTACAGTTCCAGGAGGACAAAATCATTTGATAACATATTCGGGGGTCTGCACAGCTCTAAGAACCCCAGGGATAGAGTGTTGTTTTCCATCAGCTACATCCAGCTTGGCTTTTAGCTTTGCCTTAGAAAGGTCCGATTTTCTACCTCTCTTGTTCTTGGCAGAGCTTTGGGAGAGAGACTGTCCTAAGCCCCCAACAATATCGTGCATCCCGGTTTTTCCCCCCATGGATCTTAAGTTATAGGGGCACGGGGTATGGAGGATCGGGGGAGCAAGAGGGGGCCACTTTTCTTCACAATTCAAATCCAGAGTCGGCATGGCAGCCGAAATTGAATCAATATCAGGATAGTTTTTTGCAGGTTCAGCGTTCTCATTTTGGCCCATGTTTTGAGAGGGGGAAATTGATGGCGAAATATGCATAGAATTTGAATTATGCTCAGGAATTTGTAGAGAGAAAGAAGGAGAGCCTGAGCACATACCCTTATCCGGATCGCTGATGGGATTTTGTTCTGTCGATGCGACCTTGGCATGCTCCTCCGCTGCTTCCGCCGAAGGGGGTTCATTGTTCTGTGCCGCCTCTTGGATCTGGGGATCTTCCGACGCTGGCTCTTTCTGGTTCCCCTCGATCTCCATTTCTTCAGCTGTCTGGTTCGCCGTTCCTTCTTTCTCCTGAGGAGGATGTGCCCGATTGTAAACTGGTTCTCTAAAAACAGAGGTCCTCCGAAATCGTCTCCTTCTTCTGAGCAGCGGGCAATCCTTGGCTAGGTGCCCATACTCATGACAACGATGGCACCTAAAGGGCAAGTGCTCGTAATCTAAGAGCTGCTCGAACACATATTCTTTGTACTGCAAATTAATCTTTTGAGCGAGGCCACTGCTCGGATTAAGGCTCACCAGAATGCGGGCCATTGCCCTGTTCTTCGTCTCCAAAAAAGACATATCAGCCTCCAGGAAGGATCCCAGTCTGTTACCAATTGCTTTAAACACAGCTTCTGTCCATAAAAACGAGGGGAGGCCCGGAGCCCTCACCCATACCGGAAATTCATCAGTTCTCTCCTTGAGAGCATCAAAGAGGGGACTCCATTTCTTCATCAAAACCGGTATATTCCCTATGATCCAATTTCGTTCCAACACCCATTCTGCCGCCTCCTTATCCTCGAAACGGAACATGAACCAGCCTTTGGCTAAGCATTGAGCCTCAAACCGAAGAGGTCTGTCAGAAACGAAACGCTGTTCTCCCCAAGCTTGAATGAATTCTGACGAAAATTTCTTTCCTCTGGCCCTTCCAACAAGGGTGCTTTCTGCTACTTCTAAAGTTTCTTCAATAGAAACTTCCATGCCTAGGACTAAATTTCCTTCAATCTCCTGAGATCCAATCGGCCTTTGGGGTTTTCGTTTCTCACCTTTCTTCCTTAAATCTTCAGCAGAAACCCTGGTTTCCCCAAAACCACCAATCCATTCTGGGTCCTCCTGGTTCGAATCCGCGGGGAGATCTACCTCTGGCTGTGTCTGAACAGGGGCAGAGAAGACATGGGCGGGGCTCCCAGTAGTATGAAGACCATTAGTCGCGCCATCGAAACCTCCCGACTCTCCCGCTGTGTTGACGAAATGACCTTCGATGCCTTCAGCTGGGATTTCTTTAGAGAAAGGGGGGACCTTCGGCAACGAAACCCTGGAGAGCGGAAAAACCCCGCCAGAAGCCCTAGCTTTACCAAGGCCAGAGGAAAGCCCCAAATTTGCAGTATCCTCAAAACCCTTTAAGGAAAAGTTCCGGTTAGACCCTAAATTACCCTTGTTCTCAGAGAAGAGTGCGCCTATTGACGACCCATCCGCCACAGCCTCCCTATCCGTCGACTTGAAAGAGACCTGGTTTCGAAATCTGTTGGTTTCTCTGCCCGAGTCACTGCTCTGAAGTAAAAACGAGGGTTTTACCTCCTGAGAAAAAGCCTCCTGCCTCGATAGCTCGAATGCTCCAAAATACTGCTCCACATTTTGAACTGTGGGATCCTTTCCCCACATTGAAAGGATATCCTCCAGTTCCGGGTCCAAGTCCACCAACTCATTCGGGTTAACCATGGTTTAGAGGGTCGTTCCGAGGAAAGCGACAGCAAACAGACAAGATGACGAGCGCCCTTACCCTAGAATCTTGAAAACGGAAAAACGGGAAACTGCAGCTTCAACGTTGATATTATCTCTTAACAAAAAGCGCTAAGGCAGAGCGACACCAACCTCCAGCTGCCAGTCAACCGGGAGGTGCCTTCCTGCGCCTGCACCTGTACGCGGAAACCTGCCTGCAGTTCCTTAGCCGTGGCCTGAGCGAGGTTCCGCCCGAAACCCTCGCCTCCAAACCCTAGCCATCCTCCCGACGACTCTGGAATTGTATTATGTTACATTCGGGTCTCACTTTGAAGTATTTACAGGAAAAAGAGAGCATGTTCATTCATCACATACATCATAAGAATTATAGATAGAAGTCACACCAAACCATGTCAAAGCTTAAAACATATAATAGAAATATGAGCAACGCGTACCAAGGGTACCTCCTGGTAATTGTTTCTATTAAAGCTATGAAAAGTTACTACAAAACTATATCACTCATATAAATCCTCCTTGTATTATTGAAAAATAGAAGTTTGATACAACAGAGTATGTAGGTTTCTTAAGTCTCTTTCTCTCCAACCCACATATGTATCATCTATCTACTTTTATACAAAATATTACTTCTTAACCGAGTTTCCCAAAATCATGGTTAATTCAATCTTTTTATGCTAAAAATAAACTCAATACAATAGCTTCAATCCTACAATGCATATTCTACTTCTAATTTTGTTGGAGAAGATTATGGTAGTCCCATGATATTTTGCCCAATCTCGCTGATTTGATACACCTTGCCTTCAACTTATGGATCAACCTTCTAGTATAAGAATCCTCCTTGCTAATGTGGAACATAATTGGTGGCTTAATCCCTGTATTGACATTTTTTGTAATTCATAAGTAATTTTATAAGATGTAATTCATCCTTTAAATGGAAAAAATTGGTAAAATGGTGTAGGATGGAGGTTCAAATGAAGGTATTATGTTAAAAATGGGGTGGTCATAGATATTGAAATTTAATCCCAACACACCTTACACCCTTGAGCTCTCTCTCGCTTGCTTGAGTGTACTAGCACACCTTGAAGGCCTCTTGTGAGCCTTGATCCTTCGTTGTTGCTCTAACATGTGCCATTCTTTGTATTGATGTAGTTTTATTGCCTAAATGGTGATCCTATCCCATATTTGATTGGATTTCACTCTTATCTATTCTTGATGGCTCTTTGAACATAATTTTTTGAGTTATTGCTTATGATAGATAGAGGATTTCTTAAAGCTAATTTTTGTCGCCATGAGTATGCTTCCATGTGTAGGTGTTCCAACTCCTAGTCTCATTACTCTTTCATAATCTATGGGAACGATGTCTCCCACTACCCATTGAGTGGCCTCAAAAGAAGCTTCAAAATAAAGCACTGAGAAGTAGTGGAAGTTACAAAGGATACAATTCCTATTCTCACAAACATGCAGTGCTTTATATACAAACCTTCCAAGGTCACATGGAAGGATATTAAAGACACATTCATGCAGAAGTAGTTCCCTGAATATTTGGGAGATAAGGAAGTATACATCAACATAAAGTGGTCTAGGATCACATGATTGCATGCAAGTTCCCAGTGTTTCCTTGTGCAGAGGAATTTGAGTGGATCTTATTACATATGGATGATTCAGATCTGGTGCTCCGTAGTGAAAGTGGTGGTCAGATTGCCACCTAATTTGGAGAGGAAATGAAAAATTACTACAATATGATCAAGCCCACATAATATGTCAATAACAGTTTCTACACTAGATGGGTTGATCTCGACACAAGTGAAATCATTAAGTCCTAGTGTCAAGAGCCTACCAAATTGCGACACCACCCGAGTGCATTATACCCGATCAAGATTTTGAGGGAGGTGTACTAGTACCTTATTGCTATGTGTTGTAGGTTGCATGGACAAAAGAATGCATAAGTATTTGAAAATAATTGGATATTCATGCTCAACCCAGTTGTTACCCGAGGCAAGATATTCAATTGGGCAGACATACTTTCTTTCAAATTGCAGCAACATGTTGGGCGGGCTAAAGCAACTCTAAGGGAAAATGAGGCACCATAGTTTATATATCAGCATATCTATTTGATGGGATCTATGCATAGTATGCATTCTCAGGGATGTATTGGAACTCGACCCCACATGATAAGTTTCCAGTTTACTTCCATTGCAAGGTGTTGTCAGATTTGAGTTCCAAAGGGGCATATGCCAGATTGGCAGAGGATTTATTTGCAACCATATTTCATATGATATATGAGATCGATCCAATTTTCATGAATAATCAGGTGAAGGAGTCATTTCATAATATTGTAGATTATTTTTTCGCACTAGACGACACATATATTAGATTCTTTGGATGCCAAACTCCTCCCCATGTTATGCCACCATATGTGACTAATAAGGCGGTCTTGTAAGAAGTTGCTTATTAGTTGAATGGTGGATTGTCAGGAGTTCTTCATAGAAGGAAGAAGGTGCCTTGGCCCACTTTCTCTTTGATAATTGGAACGTATGAGCTAAAGAGCCTCAAGGTAGTAGATGTTGAAATACAAGAACTAGGCCACCTATCTTTCAAAACCAGGAACTTTCACATGTATGATCCTAGGAAAGTATGCAAGGCACATTGTGACATGATATGATACACCTCGGGATACATACCAATGATTACTATAGAAGATGAAAATGTGAATAATTGGTATAATGGATCTACAGTCCCACAACTGTGGAATGTACAGGTTCAAGAGGAACCACAAGAAACAACTACATAAGCTAGCACACCAACTCCCAAGAAAAAGATCAGGCATGATCCAAAAATAGAAAGTAGCATAAAATGGAAAGATGAACCATTGAATAAGGAAGCTACTGAGGTCAAACAAGAGAAGAAAGAATTGGAGGAAAAGATGTAGTAAGAGGAAGAGGAGAAGATGAAGTAATATGACTTTCCCATGAAGAAACAGAAAGAAGAGAGTGGAAGAAGAAAAACAAATGCAATCACAGGAGGAGGAAGCAACGAGAACGTTGTTAGAAGAACATATGACTCAGAACATAGAAGAAAAAATGGAGGAATATGATGCCATCCAGCCCATGGATGATGAACTAGGTTCCCCTCCAAGACCCCCTCTTACAGGTGGCCATCTCCCATTTGATGAGATGGGAATCACACCTCCACTAGAAGACAGAGTCATGGACGTATGTAATGTTACATTTTATCAGTTAAAGAAAAGGATCGTGCAAGAAATATAAATATTTTTATTGAATGATCACCAGAATCCAGTCTTTGTATGGTGATAATTGCAAACACTAGGAGGAATCCTTGGGAGATCATGGAAGCTAATGTTACTTTTTCTACAGCAACGCAGAATAAATTAGAGTATTTTTTGAATGAAAATTCATGTTTGAGGAAAGAATTGGCTGCAGTAAAGCAATAAGTGGAACATCTCACTGTAGAAAAATAGTGATTATTTGTTAGGATTCTCAACACAACAGAGTGGCAATCAGCGATACAAGAAGAATTGGGGCTGATGGAGAACATCATGGCATAACTATATGATGAAATGATACTCCTGCATGAGTTAGTAGCACCTCTAGTTAGTATACAAAAGAAAGTGCAATAAGTCTTGAAGCTCCTAAAGGTGGAAAATACAGTTATTGATCAAATCTAGGAATGGGCTGCCAAATATCCAGATGTTCTGCAAAAGCTGGTTAGAAAGGACATGATTTCTTCTAAAGTAGACAAAGTTCAGTAGAGACTCCATAGTTAGAATTACATCTATCTCGAAGAACAATTGGCTAACACTATTACTTCTTATATCGATTACACAATGATTTGGGTCCCTAGCACAAAAACACATGATGCCTTTAGTGGGATCACTTGGAGAGATAAGAAAAAGAGAAACCATCTTATGAGAGGTAAAGTAGTACATCGAGCATATCAAACAGACATCATAAAAAAAAGGCTTGGAGATTACCAAAAACATTATTCTACAGTATACCATTGCACCAACCAGAACTCACATGAAACTATCATGGTTATTGAATATTGTACAATCTAGCTCCAAATTTATATTAACAAAAGCATTGGAGGTGAAGATGTGGTTTGCAATAGATTTGCCAGTCTAGATCAAAGACATTGATACAACATTCAGAGGGTGGAATTCATACATCACCAATGAGCTCCATGAAGAAGAAAATGAGTTATCCATTTGAAATCATTTTGTTCTATTAGAAGTTTTGTCTGATGTAGCCACCATCCTATATGTATTTTTCTTTTGTAATAAGTTTAATGGAGTCCAAGAGACACATGTGGAATATGAAACGGCACATGTGGAATGTGAAAGGTCATATATAGAAAGAAAAAGGTTGTATGGAAGCCCATAGGTCATAGAAGTTAAAAATTCATGAGGAAACTCAAGAGTCATTGTGATTTGTTATAATAGTTCCTCATAACTCAATTAAGGGCCTTGGATTCTTAGTGAATTTCCTTGGCTTATCTTGTATTACATAGGAGGAAAACCATTCTTTGGAGAAGAAAGTTGTAGCTTCATGTTCCACTACTGGATCTAGTGTTTCACTGATGTAACGGTGTACTTGGAACCTTTTATTAATAATCTAATGCTCCTCGAGCCAACACTTATTCATGCATGTATTATGCATGTAGTAAGACTATTCTTGATATGTTTGTAGTATATGTTGGCGTAATACATACTAAGATTAATGAACTATTTAGTTACTTAGATATGGATATTATTGAATGAGTGTTGTTATGCTTTTATAATTATTGTTTATCTTGTGAACTAATTTGCAGGTTACTCAACAAGTCTTCTTCTTTCGCTTGCCGGCCTCACTTAGGATAGTATTATTACTTCTCTAACCAGAGGATTGTTTTCCTTTACACCCGTAAGAGTTTTGTTTGCATTTTACATTCGGTGTCACACAAAGCTTATGTACTCACTGCCCCAAAGAGTTGTTATGATCTCTTATGTATGTCTTGTAACCATTACGCACCTCTAAACCATTCACAGTGTTGGTTGGACCTTATAACTGGATGGGACTCCTATACCAAATAGTGTGAGGCCTAATTGGGACCCCATATCGGAGAGACCCCCTGTATGTTGGCGGCACCCAACACCGTCAACATCCTGCTGCTAGAAGGGGCGCTAGATGATGAGTTGAGCCCATGAAGTCTGTTTGAATCTCCTACCTTAAATGGCTTCATCATAGATCATAATCCTGAGGTGTGTTTTCGAGGCCTTTGATCTTTCAATCTTCGTGGACTTTTCTCATAACTGGTCACATCTAAATTTCAATGGCAAGGGTACCACAACCATCCTTGATTACATAATTGAGTTTGTTTAATTTTGTTTTTCAAGTGGTGTTTATTCCAAATATATTCTCGCAAGGTTGTTTACCCTTACATTGGATGGTTGTGCTAGGAAATGGTGTTACTCTTTACCCACTACTTCTATCTCCTTTTTTAAGCAATTGGCTAATGAGATTCATCATGTCTTCGATAAGTATGAATATCAAGATGTTCTTAATGAAATCAATCAGCTTATAATGGAATCAAATGAATCTCTTGAGCAGTTTGTTGACATGTTCCTTCATCTTTGCTATGAATTTCTGGACGAGGATGTGGACTGACAATTTTTGGATGAAAAGTTTCGTTTCCTAGTCAAGATTTCAATAAAATATTTTGAATCAAATTCATCATGCACTCTTGTTCAAAGGGAATTTCCATGTCTTGAAGAAGAATCTAATGTTCATTTTATTCCTTTTCGTCCTCCTTTTGACGTTTTGTGTTTTGAGCCTATGTTGATCAGTAAGCTGGAAGATATTTTGCCTGATGAGGAATTAAGTTTTCTTTCACATATTTCCCCATATAAAGATTTGTTTAATATTATTAATCAATAATCTCTTAATATTTATAATCCCCTTGTTGATCTTAAACCTGTTAATCAAGTTGAATACTTGGACAACCATTATCCAGATCATTTAGTTTCTTCTAGTTTGAAGGATGTTGATTGTTCAAGTCTTATGGATGAATCCTTGTTCCACAAGAAGATATGGATATATAGAAGTGTCAAATCGAGTTTGATGCAATCATTTAAAATTTCCTTTCAGGAATACCTTTTTTGATTCAAGAAGATGACATGCTTATTATTGAGGATTTTTGTTGCAATCTTGAAAATCTATTTGATGGACCTCAATCGCTTCATGAATATCATGATTTGAATAATGAATGTCATCCAGACAAGAAATTGTTTTCGCTTTTTCAGTTTAATTCTCAATCATTTAAGAATTCAAAGCCAATTTAGGTGGATAGGACACTTTAGCCCAACTGATGGTTATGAAAGGTTCCTACTACCCTAATGGTACTTGATGAATTTGGTCAGTTCAAAAAAAATTCACAAAGTTTATCATTAACATCATTTCATGGGATTTCGATTATTTCTTGATGGATTTTCATTTTCTTCATGTTCAATTTTCAAACCCTCATGATAGAAAGATTAATCATATTTTCAAATTTCAATTGTTGCATCCCTATCCATGAAAACCCCTAATCTGTGATGCAGAAACAAAGAGTGGTACTAATGATTATTGAATCTTTTGATCTAACATCTCCTCTTCGTCATCCATTAAAAAGTTCCACTTGCACATCAACATTGATTTTGGTCAATCTATGTCAGACATTGATCCTAATTTTAACATAGATATGTCTTTCATCAATCTTTCTTGTCAAAGTGTTTCAAAAGGTCGTTTCCACAATCCTGTTGTCGATTGACTGGATGCATCCTATCGATCAGGACCCATGTATCATGGCCTATTTCTTCATGCTTTCAATCAGGTCTTGTATAGTTGTGAGCCTTGGAAATGTTGTTGTTGTAAATTTTCTCATTCCATAGAGCAGTCCAATGTGTCACACCATCGTTTTTGCACCCTATGCTTATATGTTTTAATGTGTATGCTTTTGTTGTTTATCTGTTTCACTGCACTGCATCTCACTTTGATTTTGTATGAGCACATCTTTTGACTTAAAAGTCAAGAGAAATTGATATGGTTGCATTGGAAGTTTCATTTCACTTATCCCAAATATGTAATTGTTAGTGTACGATAGGATATGTTTCATTTAGTTAGATGCACAACATTCTTTTTCATCGCACTTTTCAATTTTCCATATTTTGTCTTTTGGTTCTAACAGTTCCTGCATAAGAGCTATTTTTGAGCTTCAAGGCAATGTGGCTAGTATTTTGTGAAAGGAAAGTTGTGGTAATGTGCAATAATTGGCTAATATTTTACCCTGTTCCTTGGTTTGGTTGATATATTTATAAAGTCGATGATTTTTGGATGGAAAATATGATCCTTTTAGCTGGGAAACCAAAGTCAGAACCATGATGCCCATATCTATTTATGATTCTCGTTCCTACACTCGTTTTTGTTTATTAATTATGTTCTTCTTGCCTATATATTTAAGAAGATAAAAATAAGGGTAAAATATTTAGCGGGCTAACTATCAGAGGTTTATAAACCTATCTCTAAAGGAGCAACCTCTTTTGTTGTCAATAAGTTGAGATCCCTCTTCCGCCCCATACTAAAAAAATAATAAGTGCTTAAGAACATTTTTGTTAAATAAAGAAATAAAGGGTGAAAGAAGAGAAAGACTTCTTACGCAAGGAGATGAAGCAAGTGACTTTGTCAGGTTACTGTCTATGATCACTGGTAGGAAAACAATGCTTGGGTTCCTAAAGTGACTTTGTCGGGGTACTATCTAGGCTTATTGGAAGTGGAGCAACACCAGAGATGGAAGTTCATACTCTGACTAGTTTTGATTCGTGATTCTATACTACCCTTAGTCTCATCGAAATGATTTGGCTAACTTTATGGTTTATTATGACGAGTAATGGTAGGGAAGACTATATCTTTAGACAACTATAATGGGGAGATGAGGTGACTCTTTGATTGAATAATTACTTCCTAGAGAATTGAGACTTCACACATAAATGAAACCAAAGAAGAGAGGTTGGGGTACTCCCAGTGTGTCACCAAGTGTTGTCACTATGACAATGACCTTCAAAAATTTAAGCCTAATCCAATTTTGGAGCCTATGTGAACTATCATTCCAAGTTTTCTAATGTCCTCATGATGTTTGCATGATTATCCTTGTGTTATCTCTAAGTGTCGCCTCCTCTTAAGTCAAAGTTTCTAAGTGTCGTCACCTTATCCTTAGAAGAACTTGTGTTATCTCATCCAAGGATAGGAGAATGCATAGTTTTTCTCCACTTAGTAACTAGCTTTGTTCGACATGCATATCACACACAAAATCAAGAAAAAGCACTTTATTTGGGTGTAACGCACTTGAATATGACATGCAATTGCGCTCTAGTTGAGGGCACTCCTTCATGCTGAAAAACTATATCCTAGTGGAGTGCACTCCTTCATACTTAATCAGTGTGCTCTCCACTTGAGCGCACTCCTTCAACTTGAATAATTGAGGCCTCTTCAATATCATGCATGTGCTTTTCTTATGCATGTGAGCACACTCCTAGTAAATAGGACCCCACTTCACTTCACTTAACTAACTCATTCATCTATCAAAAAGTGGTGAGCATGTATGGTTTTGTTTTGCATTTAATATATTTATAATCAACTCATTTAATCATTCTTTTGCATAATCATTCTCATATGGGTTGATTACACATCTTTGAATTAAGGAACTCTTCATCGATTGTTATTTCAAGTTTTTTTTGTCGTTGTTGCTTTCTTTGCTGGTGTTTCACTTATTTTTAGTTTCTTTGCTAGTGTTTTAGTTCATTATTTCTTGTACAAGTGTCATTATGCTTCGCATTCGTTAACTCTTTATATCTTCTCATGATTGTGACATAATCTATAAGTATTTGTTGATCCTTCCTCTTAGCATTACAGTCATTTCATCTTGTTGGACTTGTATAATTTTTTCTTGATCCATTTTAGGAAAAAGTGCACTTCTAGAAATGAAGATCATGCTGTCTTGGAAAGTTGCACCTAGAAATTCAAGTTTTCCTCTTAAGCGCACTCCTTCACAAATAATTGTTCCCTCCTTAAGCGCATGAGTGCACCCTGAATCAACGAGTGTTTTCCCTTTCGTGCTTCAGCAGTGCGCCATGCACCCTCCTAGTTCTTCTTGAGCACACTAACACATTGGGAAGGCTCGATTCCTGACCCTTCATCCCTTCGGTATGCGCCCTTGCACCCTCCTTGGTCCTTTTGAGCTCAAAATCTCACCCTGAACCCATGAATTATTTTCCTTCTTGCTTCGACAGTGTGCCCTACGCCCTTGAGCTCTCTCTCTCTTGCTTGAGTGCACTAGTGCACCTTGGAGGTCTTTTGTGATCCTTGATCCTTCGTTGTTGCTCTGACATGCACCCTCCTTTGTGTTGATGCAATTTTCTTGCCTAAACAATGATCATGACCCATATTTGATTGGCTTGCACTCTTAGCTATCCTAGATAGCTCTTTGAACATGATTTATTGAGTTATCTCTTATGATAGATAAAGTATTTCTTAAAGCTAATTTTTGTCGCCATGAGTGTTATTCCACATGCAGGTGTTACAACTCCTAGTCTCGCTACTCTTTCATCGTCTGTTGGAATGATGCCTCCCACTACTCGTTGAGAGGCCTCAAAATAAGATTCAAAATCAAGCACTAATGAAGTAGTGGAATTTACAAAGCCTATCGTTCCTATTCTCATAGAAACATTGTGTTTTATAAACAAATATTTCAAGGTCACATGGAAGGATATTAAAGACACATTCAAGCAAAAGCAGTTCCCTGAAGATTTGGAAGATAAGGAAGTATACATCAACATCAAGCATTCCAACATACATAGGATTGTATGTTAGTTCCCAGTGTTTCCTTGTGCAGAGGCAATTGAGTGGATCCTATCACATACAAATGATTCAAATTTGGTGCTCCGTAGTGAAAGTGGTGGTAAACTTGCCACGTACTTTGGAGAGGACATGCAAACTTACTACAAGATGCTCAAGCCCACAAAATATGCCAATAACAACTTCCACACTAGATGGGTTAATCTCGACACAAGTGAAATCATTAAGTCATGGTGTCAAAAGCTTTCCAAATTCTGACACTACCCGAATGAAGTATACCTGACCAGGATTTTGAAGGAGGTGTACTAGTACCTTATTTCTATGTGTTTTAGGTTTCATGGACAGAAAAATGCAGAAGTATCTAAATATAATTAAATATTCATGGTCAACCTAATTGTTACCCAAGGCAAGATCTTCAATTGGGCAGACATACTTTCTTTCTAATTGCAATGACATGTTGGGCAGGCTAAAGCAGCTCTAAGGGAAAATTAGCCACTAGAGTTTTATATGTAAACATATACCTTAGATGGTATCTGTGCACGGTATGAATTCTTAGGGATGTATTGGAATTGTACCCCACAGGATAAGTTTCCAGTTTACTTCCATTGTAGGGTGTTTTCATATTTGAATTTGCGAGGGGCATATGACAGATTGGAAGAGCATTTTTTTGAAACCATATTTTAGATGTTATATGAGATTTATCTTCCTTGTATGACTAACCAGGAAAAGGATGCATTGCATGATAGTGTAGATTGATTTTCCGCACAAAATGACACATATATTAGATTCTTTGGATGCCAAATTCCTCCCTATTCTATGCCACGCTATGTGAATAATAAGGTGGTCATGTAAGAAGATACTTATTCGTTGAATGGTGTATTATTATGAGTTTTTCATAGAGGGAAGAAGGTTCCTTGGCCCTTTCCATTTGAGAATTAGAATGTATGAGTTAAAGAACCTCAAGGCAGAAAATGTCGAAATACAAGAACTAGACTGCTTGTGCTTCGGAACCAGGAACTTTCACAAGTATGATCCTAGGAAAGTATGCAGGGCACATTGTGACAAGACAAGATACACCTAGCACTACATACCAATGATTATTATGGAAGATGAAAAGGTTAATAATTGGTAAAATTCATCTACATTCGCACAAATGTCGAATGTACAGGTTCATGAGGAACCACAAGCGGCAACTACACAAGCTCCCAGGAAAAAGATCAAGCATGATCCAAAGATAGAAATTAGTGGAAAATGGAAATTTGACCTGTTGAATAAGTGATCTATTGAGGATGAACAAGAGGACAAATAATTAGAGGCAGAGATGTAGCAAGAAGAAGATGAGAAGAGGAAGCTTAATGAATTACTTAGGAATAAATGAGAAGAAGAAGAAGAAAGAAGAGTGGAAGAACAACAACAAAGGTAGTCACAGGAGGAGGAAGCAACACAGAGGTTGGAAGAAAAACATATGACTCAGGAAATAGAAGCAAAATTGGAGGAAGATGATGCCATCAATCCCATGGATGATGAACCAAGTTTCTGGCCATGATCCCCTCTTACAGGTGTCCATCTCCCATTTGATGAGATGGGAATCACACCTCCACTAAAAGACTGAGTTATGGGCGTACGTAATGTTACATTTGATAAATTGAAGAAAAGGATCATGCAAGAACATGAATATTCTTCCCAAATGATCCCCTTAATCATGTGTCTATATCCACAAAGAAGGTGATAACCGTAAATACTAGGAGGAATCCCTAGGCGATCATGGTAGCTAATGTTTCTTTCGCTACAATAGCTCAGGATAACTTAGATTATTTTTTTAATGAAAATGCACGTTTGAGGAAATATTTGGTTGCAGTAAAGTAACAAGTTGAACAATTAACTACAGAAAATCAACAACTATCTATTAGTAGTCTCAACGTAGCAGAATGGAAATCAGCTATACAGGAATAATTGGGGTTGATGGAGGACATCATGGCACAATTATATGATGAAATGATACTCCTACATGAGGTAGTAGCACCTCTAGTTAATATACAAAAGAAAGTGCAAGAAGTATTGAAGCTCCTAAAGGTGGCAAACAAAGTTGCTGATCAAATCCAAGAATGGGTTGCCAAATATCCAAATATTATGCAATAGCTGGTCAAAATTGACATGATTGTTGCTGAAGTAGACAAAGTTCAACTAAGACTCCACATTTAGAATTACATCTATCTCAGAGAACATTCGGCTAACACTATTACTACTTATAATTGACCGCACAATGGTTTGGAGTCCCTAGCATAGAAACATGGGATGCCTTCAGTGGGATCACTTTGAGAGATAAGAAGCAGAGAAATCATCTTACGAGAGGTAAATCGATATATCAAGTAGGTCAAACAAGCATCAAAATAGTAAGGCTTGGAGATTACCAAAGACCTTATTCTACAATATGCCATTGCACGAGCTAAAACTCACATGAAATTTTCATGGCAATGGAATATTGTACAATCTAGCTCCAAATCTATATTGACAGAAGCATTAGAGATGAAGATGCAAATACTACCAGATTTGCTAGTCAAAATCAAAGTCATTACTATAGAATTTAGAGCATGGAATTCATACATCACCAATGAGCTCCATGAAGAATAAAATGACTTATCCATTTGAAATCATTTTGTCTTATTAGAAGTTTTGTCTTATGTAGCCACCGTCCTATATGTATTTTGTCTTTTGTAATAAGTTTAATGTAATGGAGTCTAAGAGACACATGTGGAATATGAAAAGACACATGTGGAATGTAAAAGGTCATATATAGAATGAAAAAGGTTTTATGGAAGCCCATAGGTCATAGAAGTTGAAAAGTCATGAGGAAACTCAAGAGTCATTGTCATTTGTTATAAATAGTTCATCATAACTCAAGTAAGGGGCTTGGATTCTTAGAGTCTTTCCTTGGCTTCTCTTGTATTACATAGGAGGAAAATCATTATTTGGAGAAGAAAGTTGTAGCTTCATGTTCCAGTACTGGATCTAGTGTTTCACCAATGTAACAAGGTACTTGGAACCTCTCATTAATAATATGAAGATCCTCTAGCCAACACTTCTGCATGCATGTATCATGAATGCAATAAGACTATTCTTGATATGTTTGTGGTATATGTTGGCGTAATACATACTAATATTAATGAATTATTTTGTTACTTAGATATGGATATTATTGAATGAGTGATATTATGATTTTATAATTGTTGTTTATATTGTGAAATACTTTGTAGGTTAATCACAAAGTCTTACTCTTTTGCTCATGGGCCTCGCTTAGGATAGTACTATTACTTCCCTAACCAGAGGCTCATTTCCCTTTACACCCGTGGAATTTTATTGTGTGTTCTACATTCAGTTCCACGTAAAGATTACATACTTGATGCTCCAACGATTTTTTATGATCTCTTGTGTATGTCTTGTAACCAAGGCACATCTCTAAACCATTCACAATGGTGGTCGAACCCTATAACTCGATGGGACTCCTACTCCAAACTTTGTGAGGTCTAATTGGGACCTTATATTGGGTAGATCCCGTGTATGTTGGCGGCATCCAACACCATCAAAATATTCATTATTAATTTGATATATATGTTTTAGAGAAATATTGTAATCCACGATCTGGACATGCCCTCCAAGCAATGCATTCCATGAGATTTTTGCAGAAACCTTATGCGCATCCTCCGTACATCTATTTTTTCCATAATTATCTATAAGTGAATTCTTTGCACTAAAAACCAACTCAAATATTCCTCTTATTACATAGTCATGGATAATTTTACCAAGTTTCATGGACACTAAGGAACCCAGAGTAGGAAGGACACTAGTAAAGAATATTGATTCGAAAAAAAATTGACCTAGTCATTTTTCTGTTACAAAAATAGTAGCATTGTCCCAAGTGCTCTCTTTCACTATAAGGACATTCTTCTTCAACAAAATGGAATGATATTTCCATATCCATCACCTATCATTTCTAAATTTCTATGGAAAAATTCAAAATGTTTGATGAGAACACACTATTTGTGATCACATATTGATTATTTGATGATAGTATTATGTCGCAAGGTGATAACAAAAAAGATATGTGTTTGATATTTACTTTAGTGAAGTGTTTGTATTCTTTGATTTTCATATTTTCTTATAACATGGAGAATACACAAACCCCATTGTTCAAGTGTATATAACTAAGCCAAGCATCCTTAGCTTCAATCTCTTAATTATAATCAAGAATTGTTAGTTAAACCTCCATAAAGTTATGCAAGGAAAGTTTGCATTATGAATTGGATGTGATCTCAAGAATATAAAATTAATCAAGGAGAGTTAGAAGTATTATCATGTTGTCTTGGATCTTAACAACATAAAATCATATCATTGTTCACATAGGCTAATGAAAATTGACTATTGACTAGCCTTGTAGCATTTAATTAAAATTGAATGTGTTCCTACTTGTAACCTCAAATATAAGCATTGTTAAAGCGTGATAGAAAAAACATAGGCTTTTTGTGATGAAGAAATGCATATTCCTTTCCCAGAAACAAAACCATCTCTCATTCAAAGGTAAATTTCCTCTTTGTTGTAGGCATGGCCACATTTCTAGCTTATTATGATAATGAGGATTCACGTTGTTGGTTGAAACTTTAGGGAGGCTTCCCTAAATTTTATGCAAGGTCGAGAAACAAGTCCTCAAGGTCAAGCAAATTAATGATGCTTGATAAAGACCTAATGAACCCTAAGCAAGGAGACTATGGAAATTGACTCAAGCCAATCCTAATGCAATGGGGACCACTAAGTCAAAGAAGACGAAGGAAAGTGATGAATGATGATTCTTAGATGAAATCACAAAGAACCCTATTCAAATCACTCTCTTCAAACATGAAAAGGAAAGAGACTTGCTAAAAGACCTAGGGCTAGCCAAATATCTCAAACTAACCAATAAATCTCAACCATTTTCAAGGGAAATTATTGGCTATCGAAGACCAAATTTAGGGCTAATTTGCTTGGCCAAAATGAGACCTCTATGCTAAGGTATGAGGCTTCATATACATGTTGTCCCAACTGTATTTTTCCTTTTGATGTTTTCTTGTTAATCTGGGGCAGCAATGTCTTTTAACATTTCTTTCTTTCTTGCATCAACCTCTTCAGGGGCTCCTTGCCCAAATGTCTTAAGGGTCAATCAAGACTTGAAGGGCTAACCAATCTAGGGTGACAATAGTCTCGAAGCTTGGGATGTGAGGAGATTTGTAATGAGAAGAAAGTGGTAGGTGTGGTTCGTATATGTGTACACTTTCATCACTTCAAGTATTCCCACTCAAGATCATCCTAAGAGAAAGATAACCTTGACACAAGTCACACTTGCTAGAATCAAGGTATAACCACCAGGGTGAGGAACGGGGAATCAACCTTTATAATTCTATAATGTTCATGTTTAATTCAATTAAAGAGGGATTTATAAACCATATTTTCTTCTTGGGAAGCATCTTATCCATGATGTATAGTAGCCCAAGGCATCTTTCTCCAAAGCCACTTTCAAGCATGTTTATTGAGAAAACAACTACATTGATGAGTTAGCTAAAAAACCTATAGAATCACATGAAGTATTTCTATCATAACAAGGCATCAAGGGAGGGGCCTTTCTCCTCCCATTTATGAATATACAACTCTTAAAATACAGAGTTTGCTAGCATCATTTAAAATGGATGGAGAGACTTGTATAGAAATCATCTACCTATAACTGAAGAAGGATGCTTTATTTTCACCTAACCATAGGCTCAACTATGCCTAAATATTCCTATATAAAATTCTCATTTCCATAACCATTTATTATCTTTAAGGATTACTTTTTTTTTATTCAATTATTCAACTCTTATTAGTTGATCATATTCAAATCTCTTTAGTCACAAAATTTCTCATTGTCATAACCACTTAATAGCTCCAGAGCTTACCTTAATTTACAGCTAATTTTTTCTACTTGATAGGTATTTTCATTCCTAAGAACAACATTCTAATTTTCCTAAGACCAAAATTTGTGCATTCATATAGTGTACACTAAATCCCCAAGCAATGAAATGTTGAATACTAAATATAATTAAACATGGGGGGAACATATGTGCACATTGGCATTTTACAAGTCATCAATATGCTAACTACCTCTCTCATTCGATGGACTATAGGTACAACCAAACAAGTATTTATCATATATTTCTTCATTGAGTGAGGGAAGTTCAGGTAGAGTGGAGAAAATTCAGAGATCTAGTACGTCTAATAGACAGAGATCATAAACTAGAGGCAAGAAGATTAGAAGAAAATTTTGTAGATGTGTGGAACTTTTTCTTGTTGAAATGGGTTCATGTTCTTATGATGCTGAGAGCATAGACAACATTGAGGTTCCCTTGAGGTACAAACATCTAGTGAAATGATGGGTACCCAAGGACCTTCCTCAAGTAAACACTCAATTTTGTCTCAACAAGAGGATATATTGCATTGATCCATCATTGCTACATGGTTTGGGGCTATTTTCTATGGAAGACATAAAGGTTTGTTATAATGGATTAACTAAATTGGTGGACTATGTTTAACTCTGTTATAATTACAAATATTGGATGTAGTTGGTCCAATATATGTGAGGCATACAGAGATACAGATTGGTTGCAAATTTAATGCAACTAAGAGACAACAATAAAAATAAAGGAGTGTCTATATATATTGATGGAAGGCCAAAGGCATCGAGTAATATTGCAGGGTTTATAAATATTACACAACATGGGATTACAAATAAGCAACCCAATTGCATATTTGAGGGACATGAAGGAAACTATGTTGTTGTATGCACAATAAAATCTATAGTTGTGGGAGAAGAGTTGTTTATCAATTACAAATTGAATTGAATAGATACAAACATTGTTATTATGGGGTCGATATGTAACCTCTCCTTAATTTTTCTTATATTTTATGTTTATAGGTGATCCAACATGTCATTATTATGTCTCTAGTTTTATTTGTAACTTGCTATAATGCATTCATATAAAAAAATATGTTTATGAACTTGTTATAATGCATTCATGAAAAAAATGCTTATGAACAGTAATATCACATTGCATTGTTGGCCACACCATTGTCCCAAGGTGATAAGGGGAAGGAACCAACATTATAGTAATCCAAAAATCATGTTGAGGAAGAGATTACCGATGAAGAAATATATTCCTCCACAGACCCAGTGCAAACAATAAAGAAGCTTCTAAGAAAATCAAACAATGAGCTCACTTCTTTGATTGAGATTCAGTCGAAGACACAGTCAACAAATGAAATAATTAAAACTTTGATGTATAATATTTTTCGTTATGGCTTAAGCATGAACATCTTTAATTATCCCATTTATTTATTTATGATTTTAATTTTATACTCTTACAAGTCCTTTATAAAAAAAAACTCTTTATTTTTTACAAGAGTTTTTAAATGAGTTTGATACTTAGCATATGCCTACAAAGGTCGGCATTGGTACCAACATTGTTGCTACACAAATATATCATGTTATTGGTACCCACTTTTAATCCCCACCTGTGAATGACACACCAATCACTCAGACCGGTACACCCTCCAAGGTCGATGTTAGTACAAAACCCCTTGAGCACCACATGCCAAAATGTGCATGGCATGTTGACATGACATTGAAAATTTTGAAGCATGCTTTCCTAGATCTACCTATGTCACTAGCACGAGATCACTACCAGTTACTTTTTTCATAGACGATGAGCACATCCCTGTGAAAATAGAAAAGTTTTCAGGTATTTAAGAAGTGTTTTAATTATTATGTACAATATAACTGAAATTTGTGTATAATGTGAAATTACTAATGATAATATTTTTTTGCAGGAAGTGATATATGTTATAAACACTTTAATTACCTAGCTATAGATGTCTTTTTGCCCACCATACGCTTAGGGTGGAATGCCTAAAGTTCCAAGTTAAAAGATGAGCTCATTAGAAAATTGCTTGGCCTATTTGGTGACAATTCCTTCAACAAATCCAGAGTCACCTCAAAAGAAGCAAAATATTTAAAATATATGTTGGACCAATATAGGGTCATCTTGAAAATAAACCTAATTATGAGAGTCCTCCAATGATTCCAAAGAGGGAGTCGAAGGGCCTAATGGATGATGTGAAGGAGAAGTAGCTTTGAAAATAAGGAAAGACACCACCTGGCTCAGGAAGGTATCCAACACTTCTAATAATGGAATTATTATGATTTATCGTCATTGCAACATCTAATTAAATACTTAAAACTTTTCAATATAGGCTCCTAGATACATCCAAATCCACAAAAGCCAGAATAGAAAAACATGGGCAACACAAACTTCGCCAGTGTGGTTACTCCAAATTGGTTGCATGAATTGTAAGTACAAAAAAGTCAATTGCATCCAAATAATAAATTCTTAACAATTTTATTTTAATTGCATAGAAGAACCAAAATTCATGTTTTTTATGTAAAATTGCATGGGTTGGAGTTCAACAAATCTCCAACAAAGGAAGACCTCGAGCTTGCTTGCAAGAACGACTATCAAGTCGTGGTTGAACACATAAGAAGCTTGGGGAAAACATAATCTTTCGACACTCCCATCGACACACGGGTAAACAAAATAAATGAAGAATACTTATAATTTATTACTTGTACAATCTATTGATTATTATTTTTGGCCATAAAATAATGTGTTTGTTTGTTTTAAGCAGGAAATAAATGAAGAGACACAACCTAGTGTCAGTGGAGTGGCACCCAATGAAGGTGTTTTGCATCTCAGTAATGGAGCTATTTCATGTGATATGAAAAATTTAGTATGTATTACAATTAAAAATATTTGATTGCAAATGGTGTATTAATTATAATCTTCTTGTTTCAACTCTAGAGCATGTAAAGGATGAGGCTAGACAAGAAGAGGAACATAAGGACGCATCTGAAACTAATATCCTTTCCTCTGCCACTAAAGTAGGTAAACAACACTC
The DNA here is from genome assembly GCA_031772625.1 of Pinus tabuliformis. Lineage (NCBI taxonomy): Eukaryota > Viridiplantae > Streptophyta > Pinopsida > Pinales > Pinaceae > Pinus > Pinus tabuliformis. The sequence continues at coordinate 1,410,415,199 of CM062816.1, read as the reverse complement.
TAATGCTCTTTTTATTAATGAAATACTTCTAATATTAATAACAAAAAAATATCAATTTAACATTTCTTTCTTGTTGCAGCTGATGATTCGCCCCTCTTGCGGAAACCTCGAAGATGTCGTGAGTACATGATCGGATCGTCAATGAGAGTTGAAGAGGCCATAATAACTAAAGGGGAAGAAGAAACTAATAAATCCATTTATGAGTTATTTTCAAAAATGAAGAAAAAGAAAAATAAATGATTATACTAATTATATCATTAGAAACATCACATACCATATTATGAAAATGATAAAATTTATTGAGATGAAGTATTTTGTGTCTATGATTAATGAATGAATGTTACATGTTAATGATGATTGTTATACATATATACAAAACCACATATGTTTCTTTATTATTTTTTTGCTTAGCTAGTGTTTATGCATGAATCCTAATGTGTTGATTTCAACTATTTTCTAATAAATAGATTGGGTACTGGGGGAATTGAGAGTGATGTGGGGGGGGGATGAGTCATAAGAGCTTCCATCTTCACGTGGTTGGATTGTTCAATAGAGAATAAATTAAGGTTTTGATCATCTTGCAAAAAACCTCCCTTGATCTAACAGTGAAACAACAAAGTCAATGTTGACTTCTTTATTGCTTCGTCAAATCAAGGGACGTTTGCTCCAAGGTTAGACTACTCCATTAAATTATACCCAAAATTAAGAGGATCTCACTCAAGTATTCATGCACTCGAGTGTTTTTAATTAATATTTATTCATAACATTTTTGTTAATTTATTTTAGTATTTTGATGATTCTTTATCTACCTTTAACTAAATTTATGTGAATAGCAGGTATTTTTATTCTCAATTTATCTATAAGTTGAGATGGATATTTACTGGTGCATTGTAGATATTTTATAGAAATAAAGTTAGAGGTTTATTGTTTTTCCATCTAACTTGTCTAGAATCACTCTGCATATATAAGTTATGATCCTCAAATTAACTTAATTATTATATTATTTTTGAATTGTCGCTTACTGTTTTTTCCATTGAGAACCTTGTGGGTAAATGCAATAAATGTTTTCCCATATTTTTGGATGGCATCCATCGTAAACCTATCAACATAGGCTAGTATATAGAACCCAAGAACATTCAAACTGGGCACCTGCTGGCATGGAACTAACCAAATACCCAACAACATTGATAACAATCGGTTAAGCTAACCCCTTGTGCTCAAATCGCCCGTTAATGTTGTAGACTTGGTCTAGGTACATTAGTTTAGTTTAATTTGGACCCTATCTCCTTTTCCAACTCTCCAAATCAACCAATTCATAATAAGTGGAAATGTTGAGACAAAGGATTTCAAATCCATCTATGGGTATTGCCATTCTCTCATAGATTTATATTGTTTCCTTTGTAGTTAATCCCAAGTCCAATATAACTTCTTCTGTGGTAGTCTCTACCTTTGAAAAAAGTATAATCTCCATCTTTACTAGTAAAATATTTGAACATGAGTGGATTATTAATAACAAACATTCTAGTCCAGGTCCTTTATCAACTGTGGTCCACAATCATTGAGTGATCACTACATCCACAGGAAATAATTTGGGAAGATCCACCCAAATGGATCTACCCGCTAGCCTAATATGACAAGCCTAACCCCAAGGGCGTCAACGAGATTTAACTCGTGACCTCCCAATTGGAAAGGTACTTAGTAACGGGAACTCAACCAAGTAAACTATCCCTTGGGGCTTGTCCAGTGTGAGGTCCTACTATGATTAGTCACAGAATAGTTCCCATTGACATTCTCTTCTTGGATTTCTATCCACAACAAGTACTCGTGGTCACTGACATGTAATCATAAGTGTAGTAGAGAGAAAAAGGGGCTTGGCATCAAACTAGACTCAAGCTAGAATCACAATTAGATTAGTGAGTCTATTCTTGACTGAACATGTACCCACTTTTCGCTCTATGAAAAGGGGTCATTACTACATATAACACTAAATTGTGACAACATAGTTTGAATGTATGGCCCATACTATCGCAAAGGTCAAGAAAAATGTCATTTTTTTTAGTTTTGGTGCCCGTGTTTGTCACAATCACGACGACATATTTGTCACGAGTCGTAATTGTGATGTATTATTTCTAAGGCATCCTAATTGCAATGACAGAAGTTGTTCATCACAAGTGAGACAGATTATGTTTGGTATCGCAAGTGAGACAGACTACGCTCTCAAAAACCACAACTACCACAAATTGATCAATCTCTAAAATTATAAAAAATAAGTTTTAACATATGTAACATCATATATATAATGTTTAACATATTAAAATTAAAATTAAATTTTAAGTAGGTTTAATAATCATTCCATTGATCGCGGTATATCATAACCCCTTGATCACAGCACTTGGAGATCCAAACCCCTGGAGTATATTCATAGTGTGGATATGGGTATTTTATGAAATGTGGGTACTTTGAATACAGAGAAAAGGAACCCCGCTGCTTGGAAATCCAAACCCCTTGCCACTTGGAGATCCAAACCCCTGGAGTATATCTAGAGCATGGGTATGGGTCTTTTATGAAACGCGAACACTTTGAATACAAAGGAAAGGGATATATAGTATGATTTAATTAAGCAAATACAATTACATATTTATATCCTCTAGTCATTTTAGCAATTCCAAAGCTAGAATTAGGCTCCTTAGTTGCAGCTTCTTCCTACCTTCCTACTTGTTACACTTCATTTTGTCACACTAAGGTAAAAGACCCTAAAACTGAATCTCTCATTATCTGACAAACATTTCTCAACAATCCCTTGCAAAGTTGAAGCTAAAATCATTTGGATAACAATAAGAATTATGGATTACATAGGGATAGACCTATTCCTTTTCGGGTAAAGAAAGAGAGAACCCCATGACTTACTTGTTTTGTTGAACTGGTTGGACACACCGTAGTCCAGGTTATACCACAAAGACTAAAAAATGGTAATATTAGGGTTTTTCTTCATTGGGTTTTCTTCTTAATTCGGTATTGTCCTTCAAAATTTCACTGATCTTGCTAAATATTTGTAAGGAAGTCATCTTCAAACTAAAATTATGTTCAACAGTTTGTTAACTTGTAGTGTCCCTCAAGTCTTCTCTTTAAAAGAACTTTAGAAAAATACCATAGAGCTCAGATTCTATGATGTCACAAAAATTAAAGCCCTAGAAGTACTTCACATACCTCAGTGAGTTCGTATATCATAATGTCATAGATGGTCTTTGATGTTTTTGAAATACATTGAGATTTGAATGCTAGACTTCTTAACTAGCAATATGCTAGGATCCCTGTCACGTTCTAGATCGACTGGCATAGTCTAAGGGTATTATGTAATTACAAGTCTAAGGAGACTCATCAATGGTCATTAAATGGATTAACAATGAGCATGCTATACTTTGTATAACTCTACAGCCTTTAGCAGGACAAATCAAAGCAAACATTTGCAAAATTCGCTTTTATACATGTTTATAGGGAAATGAATACTTTGGAAAATTCTCTTTCAAAAGAAGGTTTACTACTAGATCTTGGGTTACTTCACTAAAAGAGTTCAAGAATTGGAACTATATTGAGCATACCTTGGATTTAGAAAGATTGTTACATTATTAGATTCTTATTAGGACATAACACACATATTTTTCATTGTTTCATTTTGAAGTTTTATGATGACATTTGGAAGATTGTCTAATTTCAGAACATAGGGAAATTATCACATTATGAAGTCCATTTCTTTTCTTTGGACATGAATATGTTGGGGTAAGAGAATTATGTAAAAGAAACTTATTTTATAATCAACTACTTTCCACATGTTGAACTAATTTTTTGATATGTTGTCTTTAGCCTTCACATGGTTTTGTGTATTGTGCTATAAGAACCTTAAAATGTATTTTTCATTCTATTTTGGAATAAAAAATATGTTTTTCTTTGGACACTAGACACCGAGGAGATGATCTTAAATGATGACAACAAAGAAAACCATTCTCCTTTCATAAATGTTACTTTCAAACCTTTTGTCTAGGGTTTCCACATAGTTTTGTTTTGCACATCATTGATTTTTCAGAGTTCTATCATCTTCTTCATGCTAGACTAAGTGTATACTAGAGCGAGTACATATATAAAAAATTTCTTGAGCTTGGATCTTGAATAAAGAGAGTATATGTTTTAGATCCTTTTGATGTTGCAAACTTCACACATATTGATGATCTCCCTATTATTGTTACAACAAATTGTGCCCTAATGAATCATGTTCTTCAATCAACCCAACAGAATTTGGATATAGTCACAACATTAAAGAAATATGAAACCAAGATACACAACATGATGGGTTTGAGAGAAATAAAATGCAACTTAAGTTGTAGTATCATTTTTTATTTAATAACATCCAATTTAATGGCTTTATTTTCATTGATACAGTAGGGCATCTTCCAAATTCATTTTACCATCTGGGTTACCGATGCAATCTCAATTTTTAGGCATCTTAGATGTTGTAAAACTATTGGAAAATATAACATGTTGCTTTAATATAACATTAGTGGTCATGGAAACTATACTATTAAAATAAATAAGGTTATTATTTTCCAGTTAGCTCTTCACGTTCAGATAGATGACAATATGCAAAGTTTTGGATCACTGAGGTTTATCTTAGATAGTTATCTAGCAGGGCAGTTATATTTCCACTACAAAGGGTATTTCTTTATTGAATATTATTTCTCTATATAATTCAAGTGAAAATAAAAAATACATTATTAATTAGAAAGAAGACCAGCTACCAGGAATGGACCCATATTTAGATTAGAAAACATTTTGTTATTAATGTTATATTTACCTTATAATCCAGAGTGTGTCGGTTATAGAGTCCCCTTTTTTTCATCTCTTGCATAATCAAACCCACAGACTCCTCCATCTGTGACTTGTATGGATCCCCAACCTTCTTAACATACATGACTGGCACTCCATATACACTGAAAAATATCATCACCTACCATTCACTTTCATTAGTAAGCCTACCTAAAGTATAGAAAATTTAAAAACTCTAAAGACATTTGAGTTTCAAACATTCTTATTCTATGCAAAGAATTTTAAATTGATGTAAAATGTCAACTGCCTATGGTGCATCATTATCCTGATTCTGGCATTTAATCTCTCATATAGATATCTATTTGTTTATTATCTAACTAAACATAATTAGCATGCCACCTTCCTACTAGTTTTCTCTTGTGATTGTTGCTTTTAAAATTACAACATGATTTATAGGAAACAATGTTGTAAAACAATGTTGAAGTATTAGCTTCACGTGCTTGAAAAGACATGTAAAAATTCCGACTTGGAGACAGTAAAATTAGTCTCTAACAATAAATAGAGGAGAAGACACACACTCTATGACAATTTAAAATTCCTTGTACAATTAGAAATAATAAATGTCCATATATAGAAGTATTGATGATTGAATTCCATAAAAAAGACCTACCTTCTATGGGCTTGCAAAGCTCTGCAACTCTTTTTCTATCAAAATTCCATAGCTTTTGTTAGCACTTGAAATTTCACCTCAGGCTGAAAAGGCAAATCTCAAAGCTACATCAAACCATTCAGCCTCGTAGCTAGCCCTACGGGGCAGGAGAAGGCTCTCTTCGGTCAAATCTCGGCAAATCTTCAATGGGATGAGATGACCAACAAAGGTAACACTGATATTAGGCTAGTAAACTGATTATAAAGGTTGATTTTGGGGGTTTTGGGGTTTTTGGTGGCAAATTGAGGAGCTGCAATTTAGGGTGCGGGGATTGGACACAGTTTCTGCAGGGAAATCTTTGGGGCAAGGTAGGAGATTGTGTAGATGTCTTTAGCTGAAATGGATGATCAGGAAGAAAGATAGGAGGGCTAAAGAGAGCAAACAATGGATTTGAATTCTCTTTAGACAGTAGAAAACATAGAAATTAAACAAATTTGAAAGCAGAGCATGCAAGCATGAATTCTAACTTTATCACTTCATTTGTTTAATATGCAGCAGTATAGAAAGGAAATGAATCACATAAAAAAGCTTACAATAACATGAAGAGACACACCATCAACACAATGAGTCCACAAGAATCCCAATGATGACTGCAAAACCCTGGTCTTCCTTAGCCAAAAATTGCAGAGATACAATGAAAATATACAATGATAGCTTCTCCCTCAAGAGTCCAACCATGAAAATGAGCATGAAAGTACATAATATAGATGATCTAACCTCTTTCCCTGCCTCCATGGGTCGAGCTCACTATCCTAGGAGCTGTTTGAACAACTTCTAAACTAAGCACTACAAAATAGGCAGTCAAAACAACTTGCCTCTAAAAACTTGGAAACCAGTTCATACAGTCAATTTTACCCTTTTACATGAGAGAAACTTCTAGAAGAGTAAAACAAGGGTAAAAGTATCCAAAAAGTGCCACAAGTACAGTCAAAAGGACCACCATCGACCTCAGAAAGTCAAACTGGAGCTAAACTGCAAATTCTGGGCTGAACTGGTCAAATCTGGCACAAATTCCTCAACGGGTCGCGCACATCCTCCTCAACGGGTCACGCACTTTGGAGCCCTGTTTGGAGGCCTTCTCGGTGTCAGAATGAGGTGAAGGATAGCTCGTTGGAAAGGTCTCTGAGTCTACTTTCCAACCCAGCTAGAAATTTTGGATTTGGAGGTCATTTGCCTAATCAAAAGTCAATTCTCCCAAGACTACTTCTGCAGCTCAAAAAAGGGGCAGAAAGTCAAAATTTGGCTGTAATTTGACCTTTTGGAGGCCCAAAACTTCATGAAAACTCAAATCCATCCATAGAAATGTGTAACTTTGCATGAAAAATCCAGAAATGCTGAGTTTTCGCAAAACGGAGCTACGATGACAAAGGGTGAGACCCGTTGAGAAGCCAAAACCTGTAAATTGCCCAAAAATGTCAAAAATGAGCCAAAACTTCCAAAAAAATTTGTGCTTGGTGCTGTGAAGAGGCTAGTGGGTGCCATGATGAGTGAGAGAAGCCTCGGCCAAGATGCGGAGGGGGTTGGTCTTCTTCTTCCTCTCAAGAGCCTCGGTCAACCTTCTTTGGAACATTTTCATCTTTGCTTTACAAACGTGCATCCTAGCCCAATAGTGATTTTTCATGTTCCTTAGCAGCCTTTTCTCTTGGTTGGCCTTAGCCAACAGCCTCTCCAAGTGGGCATTCTCCTGAATAAGCAATGACTCCCGGTCAACAGGCAATGGGTCACCGGGCCTCCTACGGTTTAGGACTCGGTCACTACGAATCCTCCAAATCTCATCAAGTGCCTTCTCCTCCTCCAGATGTGTGTTCCACTGCTCTAGATATGTGATGGTCCATTGGGCACCCTCAAGTTTCCGCTGCAAAACATCATTCTCGGCCCTGAGCTGCTGAATGATCTCCTTTGCCTCTTGGCTAGGAGAACTGACCTCAAGATCAATCACCGGATCCTCATGAACCATGGGCTCTTTGCCCCTCTGCAATACCTGTGCTGGTGAAGAAAGCGAGGCCCCTTCCACCTGATGTGGAGATAACACTCGCTGCTCTGAAGATGAAGGCGAGACCTCTTCCACCTGCTGTGGAGATAGTACTTGCCTAGCTGCTGCAAATAAGGCCCTCGGGCCTTTCTGATAGGTGACCATAGGAGTGGAGCTGACATGTCGGGTGATGGCATCAGGCTGTTGAGATGGTCCTCCCTCCTCATGAATGGCCTCCTGATGTGGCTGAGGTCGCACTGTGAAAAACTCACGGGAGATGAACTCCTCCCATGAGATGCCCTGCTGAATCAACTGATGAGAGACTATAAGCTGGATCAAACCATAGTGACAAAGGCTCCTGTACTGCTGGGCCGGGGTCTTCCTCTGCAACATGGGCACCATCCTCTGAATGTTCTGAAACATGAAGACCGGGAGGTTCATCATCCTCACCCGGGTGAAATGCATCAACAGGCGAATGTGATATGAATACACCTGTGAAAATCTGCCCTCACATGTAAAATAATGCATGATAAGTCTCATGAGGGGGGCATACTCACTCCGAAGAAATCTGAATGGGAAAACACCCGTCAACAGTCTCACAAATGATGGCCGGACATAAGGCTCAAAGTGAACAAAATCAAGTAATCTGCGCTTAGGCCACACCTCACCCACATTTGGTATGCCTGTAGCCTCTGAGATCACCTTGGGTGTCAATATGAAATTCACCCCTGCAAGAGTGACATGTCCATCATGGAGGTGTAAGACAAACAAGCGGGCCAACTCCCTATGATGCTGAATCTGAGAGAGCCTCTCACAAAACTGATAGCATGACATATACCGGAAACAATTCAGTGCCAAAGGACAAGCCTGTAACTCTGCCAAAGAAGTAGGCTCCTCCCTCTTATGATGGCCTCCCTTACCTCCTCTACGAGGCCTCCTCTGTTCCTCAATCTCTGTAGATGATGAATGGTCATCACCTTGCTCATAAGTCTCGGTATCTGACATGGTTTTGGAGCAAGGTGGGCAAACTGAAGGACAAATTGAACTGCTGCCTCTTCCTGCAAAAGTACTGAACTCTATGTTGTTTCAAGGGGAAAAAACATGAGGGGAATGTTAGGGGAGGGAACTTCTTAACGAGGAATGGGAATATATGAAAATAACAGGGAATTTTCAAGGGAAACTTTACAAATTGTCATGCATATAGGAACACATTTTAACAGTGGGAAATCATTTGCAAAGAACATCTCATATGGGACAAAAACATGTATGATATTGAAACATGGAAGGGGCATACATGTATCAATAGGGACATAGGGACACCATACACCAAATTTGCTTATAGGAGTTCATGTGTGTTATAAGGCAAATTTTTGCTCTTTTTGTTCTTAAGGAGTACATGCACATTGTTTTCACATAGAGGGAAGGTTTTCATGTACAAGGGGATGTCAAGGGTATATAGGGGTTATGTACATGCCTGTAGATATACAGCAGCATTTATTTTCACATGACTCTTTCTTTATTTACAAATGTATCTTTCTTTTTGTTTTTTTTTTTTTTTTTGCATGTGTATGGTAGAGGGAATTAGGGTTTTGTGTGCTTGTGAGAGGGGTAGGGTTTATAGCTTTAGGGATGGGGTAAAAAGTCAACATTTTATGTACAAATAATATGGGACAGAGATGCAAGCATGACTATGAATGAAAGAGGAAAAGAGGGAAGGGACCAAATGGGACAAAAACACTTGAAACAGTCACAAAACCCTAGCATTTTACAAACATTAGCAAGCAGCCATATTAATCCATTCATTTGCAAATTTAGAAGATGAAATCATAGCATACATCCTTATTTTCACCACCAATATCAACAACCATGCATTAAGAGCCTACCTCGACCGATTGAGCAAATTTGAAGTGGAATGAAGGAATTTGATTGAAGTTTTGGTGGCAGACAGTTGAACGGGTCGCGCACGCTCCCCAACGGGTCGCGCACAGCCCAACGGGTCGCGCCCGTTATAATTTTACATTGCCGGAGTGCGCTGGACAGGTCGTGCACCGCCCAACAGGTCGCGCACAAGCCTGGACGGGTCGCGCACCTGCAAACTGCCCGAAACCGTTGCAATTTCGCCTCCTTCGCCTATCACTCTCTCACAATCTCTCTTGCAAGCTTGAAATGCACAATGAGAGTGAAAGGAGGGAACATCACCTTTTATAATCTCATTTGAAAAAATTTCATCCATAAACCCACTTTATAAAGTCTATTTTGACACTTTTTTAAAACACTGAATTTCTTGGTTTCCTTTATCCTGAAGTTGACTTTTTGAGTGCTTTGACCTGATTCTTTTTGCAGGTAGATCATCTGAAGGACTGTGGCAAGGGGACCAGGGTTGTTGCTGCCTTTTTGAAAACATTTTGGAAATTTATTCTTTTTACAAAAATTATCATGACCTTGGCTTTAAAAACAGGGTTTTTAAATCCAAGGTTAAAAATGAACTGTACATGATGAAAATTTCAAAGGAACATGTTTACCATCCTCCCTCTGGCTTGCTGGTCACTCAAGGACTTTCAGAGACATGACCTTGCTAAGACAACTGACCAAAACCCTAGACCTAGAATTTTGACATTAAGACCAAACAAGAGCAGCTTGACAAACTCAATGACTGATATGACCTGATCCAGCAAAGCCAAGAGGGGTATGAATAAACCAGCTCCTCCATCAGGATTATGGCATGCCTAACGGGATGCAAATTTTGACACTGATGAGACACCTACTAATGCAAATGCAAAGAGCTTTGATCACTGATGGAGGGCTTTTAAGACCGACACTAACAGCTTTAATATATCCTTGTCGTTGATACCATGATGATATGATGGCATGTGGCATCTTGAAAATATACTCATCTTGACTAAAACAACAAAGAAAGAACCATAGTTTCATTTAAAGCATTTTATGGTACTTCTGTGGCTTTAAATTTTTCATCGGCCTTATCAAAATAATAGTGTATTTAAATTGAATGGAAACACTCCAATTTACCAAAATATGATTTTCAGAAGACGAATACTTGAAGTGCTTGTGGAGATTGAAAACTAAGGATAGAGTGGCAGCACAACAGGCTTGGTGATTCTATCCCTTTTTATCTGTACCAAATTGCTCAGAAATTAGAAAGGCAAAGTAATATTTACAAAAAGGGATGGCAAGTTGTTAATTTCTTCCCCATAGAGAATGGTTTCAAAGTAAGTTAAATATTTTATTTACACCCACATTATTATTATTATTTTCTATTATTCTTCTTTTTGTTTTGATATAAATATAAACTTATAAAGTATAACAAGTGCATTATGAAACTACTTTGTGCAACAATATACAATTTCTAGTGAGTTAATCGGATATTTATTTGTGTTATTTTTCCTTTTTTATTGAAACAAATATATTAATTAACATGTACAAAGCTACAATGCCCTGGCTATACCATGAGGCTACTTGGAAAGCTTGTTGCTTTACTTGTCTAGACATTTTAACCTTAAAGACTAAATATGTAAAAAAATGTACTTAAAACATCTTATATTTACCTCCTGTTTAAGCCCATTTTATTTTTCTCCTCCCTCCTGTTGCCTCCTCAAGGGAAAATACTTCCAGACCAACCTCTCAAGGTTGCATTGATGCTACTCAGATGAGCTTTCTTTCTCATTTCTTCTGGTTCAGACTTGATATTCTAGTTTTTATATCCTTACATTATCCATGACATCTTCATATGACCCTACCATGGTATACCAAATCCTATGTTTTCACACGTCAGATGATATGTGTTTGCACAGATGGTACTACATGATTAATTCAGTTGATGTGCTATGATTTCATGTGATGGTTTCTTATCTAGAAGTGGTGTGATAGTTTCTAACCTTGTCATGAAAGTGATAAACATTATAACACTTTTTAACTGTAATATTTTATTATTTTCCCTCATGTACCATGGGGAAAAACTTGTCATGCATTACATAAATGTGTCATCACTTAGTGCTAATTGTACCATTGATGATTTAATTGAATAACATATGAACATCTTAACCATATAAACATTTTCCATCTACTCCCTTTCATTACCAGCTTGTCCATTTAAGTATATGATCTCATTTGTGTCAAACTTATCAAAGGTCATGTAGCAAGGTCGAAGTGAATAAATTTAAGAAAATAGCAAGCCAAAGTCAAAAATAAAGCCAAAAATGCTAGAGGTGCACAACATGTAACGTTAAAAAGAACTAATGAAGTTGCTTCAAAAAAAGGCCCAACCCCGAGGTCTTGTGATAAACATGCATATCTAAAGGAAAAGGTAAGAGGGATAGTAAAATGTTGTTTAGGTGTTAAATCTAAGTGAAATCTCCCTCTTCAAAGGATTTCAAGCACAAAAATGAAGCTTCCTACCTCAAAAAGGCTAGTTGGACCAATAAAAGACCTTATAAATCATTTAAAATGACTCTGACGATTGAAACATTAGGTTTCCCTTCCCTTTTCTATTAATAATTCATCAAATTTACCTATATCTAACCAAATTATCTAGGAAATACTTTTTTTCCTTAGCAGATGACACATGTAATGAGGGTGAAAGTGTCCCACCATGGTGAACTTAGGAAATTTATAAAATTAACCTATGTTAAGTTGTTGTTAGAGGATATTACTTGAAGTTGATGTTTGTTGCCTAATGACTTGTTTTGAAGCTTGATGCATCATTCTATGTGGGGTCCACGCATTGGAATCAATGTGCTTGCCTCGAGATTGGCTAACAAAATAACAAACTAAGGAAGCAAATCAAGCACTCGCTACAAAATTGTGTTCTCATCCAAGTCAAACTACACCTTTAAGTCAAAAAATAAAAGGGATGGGAGGATAGATCGAATAAATTTATAGGACTATTCCTTTATTCATCATGTTTGTATGTGTTTATATGTCCCTCAATTAAATGTTTATGTTGATACCTATTCTTTAACATTTTTTAAAAATATTGGACTGCTCTAAGTATGCTTTTATGTGGCAAGTTGATCCATGTAGAAAAGCACATGCACCTTCAGAAGTAAACAAATAACAATTTCTCTTTACATTTAATGTAAAATTTTGATTATTTGTTTATATAATAAAAATAATAACTTTTATTTTGTTGATATATTTAGTCCGAGCACCATGATGATAATGTTCTTAATGAGGAAGACTTGCGGTCATCCCCAAACCTTGAGGTGACAATAAGAAAGTATGTGGCGAAAATGAACAAACAAATTATGGAGTTGATTTACAATAGGGATGGAAATCCTGTGACCGAGGCTAGGATCAACAAATTGAGCAAAAATCTTCAGTTTTATAAGGTAATAACCATATTTTAAAGTGAGTTTTTTTTTCTTTTTTATGTGATAAGTTTAATCTTGAAATTTTTTCTTTTACTTTTACATTATTTAATAAAAAATGTATTTTCTTTCTTATGTAGAGTTATTTGGAGGAACTTCCCCCCCTACAACAATCATCTCATGATCCTCAACTCAGTGTGGGTACTAGTGGAATTAATGAGACGCGATATGAGTGTCTAGCTAGCATTAGAACCCAACATATATCTGCGAGGAAGCTATTCACTACTTCACCTTTGAGTGGTCATGCTCCTAGTAGTGACACTAGGTCCACACAATTGGTTGTGACTAATGAGCACATGACCCCCAAGCCAAACACACAGCCAAGCTCTGGACCAGGTGGTGATAGAGGTGACCGTAGTACTGATAACATTATGGGTTCATTTCTTGGGGCAGTACATGTTAAGAACATGGGGAAAATTGACTGCACATTTTTGGTGAATGAGGAAGGAATTCCAATAAAAACACCAAAAAATACTAGTATTTTTTTATGTTTTAATTGTTTCATGTTTTCTATCTAAAACATAATTCATCTATATTATTATTTTCAAACTAATTATCGTGTCTTTTTCCGTGTAGGTAACAACTTGTTTTATACAAAAATGGATGACAAAGCATTAGATATTTTTGGGCCCACCATACGTGGAAGGTGGAATTGCCAAAATTCCAACCTTAAAAAAAGAGCTTATGGACTACCTTGAAGATCTATTCAGGGTAGGCACATTCAATAAAACCAATGTCACTATCGCAGTCAGAAATAGTTAAAAAATATACCATACCACTATAGGAGAAAATTGGTAGAAAACCCTAGGTTTGAGCGCACTCCCATGATTCCTGATATGGAATGGAAGGGCCTCATCAAGGATGCAAAGGATAAGGATATGAGAAAAGAAGGGAAAGCACCACCTAGTCAAGAAAGGTACAAATTACATCTTGAATTCAATACATTTAATTTTCTTTAATTTTGAATAAAATTGCAGTATATAACATACTTGAAACTTTTCATAGGCTCCTCGACACTTCGAAGGCAACCCAAGCAAGGCTTGAGAAGCATAGGAAACACAAACTGGGCCAAGGCAATTATTTGATGCTATAGGCATGAATTGTAAGTAACCAAAACTTCTTAACAATATTGTTTGTTATATCGCCTTCCAACATTCTAGTAATTGTGCTAGAAAATAACAAAAATCAATACTCTTATGTAATGCAAGGTGATGTATTTAGAACTGAAGCCACAAAGGAAGACTTCGATATTGGTTTCAAGTTCACATTTAAAGGTGTATTCGAATGCCAAAAAAGAATGGGGGAAACCCCAATATCCAGTTTGAAGGAGAAGGTTAATAAAAGTCAATCCACATTAACCTTTCATTAATTATAAAATACAATCATGTTTGATATATATCCAATGTGTTGCTCTGCTTTAATTAGCAGGGGGTACTACTACAAATATAGACCATCGCATGACTACTTAGCATCAATACTCTAATAGTATGCACCATCCATAACATTTTGGTTCTCTATCGTGGGGTGCAATCCCAACATGAGGCCCACAACAGTAACAGGGTTGTATATTAATCATATACTTAATAATTTTGTACTTATAAAGTATGTACTTCTAATTTTTTTTACTAATTCATTTATGATCATCTACTTATAAATTTTATGGTTTGAATGGAAAAGCATATCATACAGGAGGATACTCAACCAAAAGAGGACCATGAGGCAATCATTGCAATGGTGTTAACTAGTGCACAAGGTAAATAATTACATTGAAAAGGTATTTTTTTATTATTAAAAAACTACTTCAATGATATTCAATAATTGACCATAAAAAAATAAAAAAATTTCTAGGTGACACTCCCCCAGACCACCCACGACTCCGTAAGACCATCATGACCAAGGGTCCAATGCGTCATAGGAGCAAATTCCAATCATCATAAAAACAACCCCTGCCAAAAGATGAAAATGTAGAAATGGATGAAAAACTTAAGAATTATAATGATTGTAATAAGAAGAGGCAAAAGAAAAATTGATGATATACAATGTTATAATGTATTGTATAAGATAGATCGTTGTATAAGATTTTTGGTGTATAAAAATAAAATTATATCGATGTATAACTTTTTTTGGATGAGTTCTTGCATACTTGTTTGTACTTATGTTAGAAAATATGAAATATACTTACTTAGAAGTTGTCAGAGGATGAATGTCAAAAAATATGTTTCTTTACAATTTTTTGTTTTGCTAGTGTGTCTGCATGAATCTTAATGTGTTCCTATCAACTTTTCTTATAGTAGATAGATAAGGTGCTAGGGAATGGAGAGTGATGTGGGGGGGGGAGGGGCCATAAGAGCTTCCACCTCCATGTGGTTGGCCCTTTTCAGTAGAGAATAAATTAGTATTTGGATAGTGTTGGAGCAAACCAACCTCATTCCAACAGATGAACAACAAATTCAATGTTGACTTCGTTACTGCTCCATCAAATCGAGGAATGTTTTCTCCTAGATTAGACTACTCCAATAAATTATTCTTAAAACCAATATGTTATAGGCCATTTGGTCGCATATGGTCAATAGGCATTCAAACGGGATCAATTCACATCCTTCAACATATTGTCATCATCCCTACATAAAGCCATAACTATGACTATGTTGAATCCCTAAGTTTCTGCTCTTAACTGTTGAATTCCCAAGCTTTTAAGGCCCAGTGCACCCTGGCCCTTTCGGGACTAGCGTTGACTACTAGGTTGAACCTCTTTGCACCTCCACTGATCACCAGCAGGTTGCTCAGTCTTGGGGGTGAGATGATTCTATAAATTCAGGAAAAATAAAAAGAATCCTAAAGATTCCTCTTCCAGAAGCTTCCTGAGGTTGTTTCAACCATTTACCTTGGATAAACATTCGAATCCTATCTGGTTCCACCTTGGAGAAATCACCATCTTATCCCTTGAGCACATCCTCACGTCACTTTTGGATCTCAAACCTAGATTGATAAATCGATAAGAATTCATGAACTACCTCCCACATCTATATATTTATATCCATCCAAGGGTAAGGGATTGGCTTTTCGAGATTGATTCTACCCTCATGTTGTTTCTCTGAGTCATTATTCCATGCAATAGGGTGACATAGAGGCATACTTTGTGGCAAGGAAAGGAAAAGTCAACTTGGGGAACTCTTCTACAAGATCAACTCCTATTTTTGGTTGTTACTCTCTCCAGTTCTATTAATACAAAGAGTAGACTCTTTTCCTATATGTGATGTTATTATATCATATATTTCAATACCATGTTGATTTATTGAATGAAGTGATTGGATTATGCTACATAGATGTCGTATATCTTTGGCTTGTCTTGTTTGATTATGCAAGTTCTAAATATAGTGATTAGAGCTAGGATTGGAGCATACAAGCCAAGGAAGGAGCAAAGCTTGTGACAGATTCTAGGTAGGCCTCATCCCATCATTCAATTACTTTAAGGAAGACATTGTGCCCTTTGCCTTTTGTTATTCGAGGTCAATTCACCAAGCCTAGGGAAGACACTTCTATACCCAGTATGGTCACCAATTTGTCAAGAAATATATGTTTTCTACCTTTATCTCGAGAAGATGAGCTCCTATCCTAAATGCATGAGCTTGAACATCCCATGCACGGATAAGATATTCAAGTAATTCCATTTGTTTCCAATTTCGAGGAAGCCAGAATAATTTTAGCAATCCACAATTTCTTAGTGCCTGGATGGTAGCAGTATCATTTGATGCATTCATATCTTGTTCTTCATGTTCTCTTTCCCACCATATCAGAGACATTATGTAGCAATGAAGTCCTAAATCATCATGAAATTACTCATTATAATCATTTTCATGCAAAAAACTTGACAAATTTTGAGAGAAATTAGTGGTACAAATTTGGGTTTTGCGCCCAACACACCCCCTAAGGGAGGACAGCACATTATAGTGCCCCCTCCAGTGCTAAGTCTCAAGGATCAACTTACATTTCGACCTTCTAGGGGTGCGTTGATCCAGAGGTGCAATATTTGTGCCTTAGGGCCTCCAAAATCCTAAAAAATATGCATGAAACTGCAAAATTCCACCATGAAAAGAAAGAGAAAGCTCTTATCTCCTACCTGGAAGTGACGATGCATAAAATGATCCTCTGGATTAACCACAATCAGCTACAAAAGATCAAGGGTAAAAATCACTCAAAGCTCCAACGTCAAATGGTGAATGTGAAATGGTAAAAATGAATTGTCATTTTAGATATTTATGGTCATTTCTCTATTATTTTATTTGTATTTAATGTTTTGACCTTGTTACAGTTCAATTTTATCATGAAACAAGTATTTTTAATCCATTTGATGGTGTTTTGAGCAGGTCGATAGTTGTTAATGGATTTTGTCATGTTTTGAATGGAATAAGATCATTTTGACTGAGAGTAAACTTTTATCACTTTTTTGGGCTCTGTAAAATTATGAAAAAGGAACCTGTTAGTGTCGGTCATGATGCCCTCCATCAGTGATCAAAAAAATCTTTGCATATGCATAAGTAGGTGTCTCATCGATGTCAGTTTTGCATTCCATTAGGCATGCCATAAAACTAATGGAGGAGCTGGTCCTTGTTCCCTTCTTGGCTTTGCTGGATCAGGTCATATCAGTTAATGAACTTGTGTCACGCTTGTTTTGTTTTGTCTTGAAGTCCAAAGTCTTAGGTCTAGGGTTTCAGTCAAATGTCATTGCAAGATCATGAGTCAGAGGTCCATGGGTCCCCAGCAAGCCGGAAGGAGGTATGTAAATATGTTTCATTGATATTTTCATCAGGTACAGCTCATTTATACCTTGGATTTAAAAACCATGTTTTTAAAGCCAAGGTCATGTCAATTTTGTAAAAAATAAGGAAATTTCAAAAATTCTTCACAATGCCTGCAATAACCCTGGTCTCCTCGCCAGAGTCCATCAGATGGTCTACCTGCAAAAAGAACGGAGTTAAAGCACTCAAAAAGTCAAATTCAGGACAAAAGTAAACTCAAAACAGTGTTAAAAGAAAGTGCCAAAATAAAACATTAGAAAGTGGGTTTGGTAAGTAAATTTTTTCAAATTAGGCTTATAAAGAGTCAAATTCCCTCTAAAACACCCTCATTGTGCATCTAAGAGCTTGCAAAGAAGAGTGAGAGGGCGAAGAAGGCGAAAGGAGGCAAAGGGCAGCAAATTTGAACCATTTTCAGGTGCGCGACCTGTCAGAGGGCGTGCGCGACCTGTTGGGCAGTGCGCGACCTATCAGGCACCCCTCCGCAGTGCAAAAACTCAACGGGCGCGACCAGTCAGGCTGTGCGCGACCTGTCCAAGCCTGTGCATGACCAGTCAGCCTGTCACTCACAGAACCACTTCAAATTTTCTCAAATCGCCCTCTTGCTTGCTAAATTGATCGAGCATACTTCTCAGCATTTTTGCAGACAGGGCAGCAGTTAACTTTGTCTATTTTCTCCACTTTGCTCAAAAGCACCATGTCAACCACTGAAACCTATGAGCAAGGTGATGACCGATCTTCTTCCACAGAGGTTGAGGTACAGCAGAGGCCTCGTAGGGGTGGCAAAGGTGGTCATCATAAGAGAGAAGAGCCCACATCTTTAGCAGAATTACAGGCCTGCCCTTTGGCAGTGAATTGTTTCTGATACATGTCATGTTTGCAGTTTTGTGAGAGGCTTGCTCAGATCCAGCATCACAGGGAGTTGGCCCGCTTATTTGTTTTGCACCTTCATGATGGGCAGGTCACTCTTGCAGGGGTGAATTTTGTGCTATCTCCGGAGGTGATTTCAGAGGCTACCGGGATACCAGATGTGGGTGAAGTGTGGCCCAAGCGCAAAATGCTGGATTATGTTTATTTTGAGCCATATGTCAGGCCAGCATTCATGAGCCACTTGTCGGGGGTCTTTCCTTTCAGATTCCTCTGGGGGGAGTATGCTCCGATCATGCGGCTTATCATGCATTACTTCACATGTGAGGGGAGATTTTCACAGGTCTTCTCTTATCACATTCGCCTGTTGATGCACTTTACCCGAGTGAGGATGATGAACATCCCGGTTTTCTTCTTCCAGGACATTCAGAGGATGGTGTCCATGTTTCAGAGGCGGTCCCCAGCTCAGCAGTATAGGAGTTTGTGCCATCATGGTCTCATCCAGCTCATTGTTTCCCATCAGTTGAGTCAGCAGGGCATTCCATGGGCAGACTTCATTTCTCATGAGTTCTTCACAGTGCCACCACAGCCAGAGCCAGAGCCAGAGGCCATTTATGAGGAGGGAGGTCCGTCACACAAGCCTAAGATCACTATTCCGAGACATGTTGCTTCCTCACCTCAGCTCACTTATCAGAAAGGCCCGAGGGCCTTGTTTGCAGCAGCTCGACGAGTACTTTCTCCACAGCAGGTGGAAGGGGCCTCGCCATCATCATCTACAGGTCAGCGAGTGTTATCTCCACACCAAGTGGAAGGGGCCTCGCGTTCTCCATCAGCAGTACGGGAGGGCAAACAGCCCATGACAGAGGAGGAGAGAGCCGGTGACACACAGGTTGACATCATTGATCTTGATGCTCGCTCCCCCACTTCAGATTTGCATGAGATCATCCGACAGAGAGAGGCGGAAAATCGCTTGTTACAGCAGAAGCTCGACATGGCCCAATGGACAATAAACTATCTTGAGCAGCGCAACAAGCAACTTGAGGATGAGAAAGAGTTGGATGAGCTGTGGAGGATTCGAAGTGACCGAGTCATCAACCGTAGGAGGCCCGGTGACTTGCTGCCCAAGGAGAGGGAATCCATGCTTATCCGTGTGAATGCACACTTGCAGAGGCTGTTAGAGAAGGCAAACGAGGACAAGAGGTTGCTACAGAACATGAAGAATCACTATTGGGCGAGGATGCATGTTTGCAAGGCGAAAATGAAGATGTTCCAAAGGAGGTTGTCCGAGGCCCGTAAGAGGAAGAAGAAGACCAACCCGCTCCGTATCTTGGCTGAGGCCTCTCTCACTCACCATGATACTCATTAGCATCCTCCTAGCAGCAAACTCAAGAAATTTTGAGAGTTTTGAAGCATTTTTGGCATTTTTGGGAATCTTACAGGTTTTGGCCATTTGACTGGTCTCACCCCGCGCGCGACCATACATGGGGGCAACTCAGAACGGGGAAAACTTTGCATTTTTGGAATTGTCATGCAAAAATACACTTGCCTATGGATGGGTTTCAGATTTTATGGAGATTTGGGCTTCCAAAAGCTCAAAATACATGCAATTTTTGACTTTCTGCCCCTATTTTGAGTTGCAGAAAGCTGTCTTTGGAGAAATGACTTTTGAGGGGTCAAATCAACTCCAAATTCAGAAATTCCAGTGGAGTTGGAAAGTAGACTCGCAGACCTTTCCAACGAGCTATCTTGCACCTGATTTGGACACCGGGAATGCCCTCAAACAGAGCTGTGAATGTGCGCGACCAGTCAGAGTGATGTGCGCGACCTGTCAGGGAAATTTGCCTGTTTTGACCAGTTCGGCCAGCAAAACACTGTTTTCATCTTGGTTGACTTTTGAGGCATGTAAATGATGGATTTTTGTGTAATTTTCATGGCACTTAGATACTTTTACTCTCCTTGAACACTTCTAGAAGATTCTTTGATGTAAATGGTAAATATTTAATGCATGGATAGGTTTCCTAAGTTTTAGAGGCAAGTTGTTTTGACTGCCTATTATCTAGTGCTCAGTTTAGAATTAGTTGAAACAGCTCCTAGGAAGCTGATCTCGACCCCTAGAGGTGGGGAAAGGAGTTAGATCATCTATATTATGCCTTCTCTTGCTCATTTTCATGGTTGGACTCTTGAGGGAGAAGCTCCTATTGTATATTTTACTTGTATCTCTTCAATTTGAGGAAAAGGAAGACCAGGGTTTTGCAGACATCATTGGGATTCTTGTGGACTCTTGTGTTGATCGTGTGTTCTCTTATTGTAATTGTAAGTGTGTTTATGTGTTCCATCTCTTTCTTTACTGCAGCTTATTAAACAAATGAAGTGATAAAGTTTGAATTCATGCTTGCCATGCTCAGCTTTCAAATTTGTTTAATGTTTATGTTTTCCACTGTCTAGAGAGGATTCAAAGTCATTGTTTGCCCTCTTTAGCTTCTCTTTTTTCTTCCTTGATCATCCATCTCAGCTAAAGGCATCAGCACAAACTCCTACCTTGCCCCAAAGACCCACCTGCAAAACCTGAGCTCAATCCCCGCACCCTGAATTGCACTCCCTCCAATTGCCACCAAAAACCCCCAAAACAACCTTTTAATCAGTTTACTAGCCTAATATCAGTTTTACCTTTGATTGGTCATCTCATCCCATTGAAAATTTGCCGAGATAGACCGGAGAGAGCCTTCTCAAACCCCGTAGGGCTAGCTACGAGGTGAAATGGTTTGATGTAGCTTTGAGATTTGCCTTTTCAGCCTGAGGTGAAATTTCAAACGCTAACAGAACCCCCCTAGAGTTCTCTTTCAGCTCTTTTCAGACTCCCAAAATATGAAAATATTGTCAAGCACTTGCATTTTCGAACTCGTTAAAGTAAATGAAAATATGTCTACTCAATATAAGTTTAACCCTTTTTCGCACTGAGATAGACTACTTACGAAAAAGGAATACCTTAGTCGATCATGGCTAAGAGGTTCTCTTAAGTATTTTTTCCTTCCTTTTTGGACTCGAGAGACTATCTACGAAAAGGAACCTTTGGAGTTTTCTTTTTCGCCTCTTTTTCAAACTCTCTAAACATGAAAAAAATGTCGAGTTTTCACCTTCGTTGGACTCATAAAAACATCAAACAGGGATGGACTCGTCGAACATGGTGGGACCGAACCACTCCTTCTTAGGGTTAGTTAAACATACTCAGAGGGATTCATCTAAAGGAGGAACTTACAAATCAAGCATATGTTATCCTCCTCAATCTTGTCAAAAAATAAAGAGGTTTTAACGAGTGATGGTTAGGGAAATTGGGAAAATAGGATACTCCACTTGTTAATGGAAGTGATTCGTTCTTGAACACGACACTCTTCCACTTCATCTCAGTGGTTGTTGGGTTGGGAAATCTGCTTGTCTTTTGGTTTATCATACCTTTTCAAAGCCTCTGTTTTGGTTTTAATTCAATGCTTCCAACTTCATTCAGAGTCGCCCGCTATTTTCAAGAGAAGACATTCAGTCAATATTTTCTACAATATTGTTAAACCTTCATTCCATGTCTATTTTTCCTGATCCAGTTCTGTATCAGCATCATTATGATCATTATGCCTCAAATCATCATACTCATTTTGCTTCGTTGATGGGGGATACATCAAGGCCCTCTTGCGACGGGTCGCTTCTTATCAATATTAGCTCATTATCCAGGAAGTTGATTTAGAAACACCCCTTTGGTACCTTGGTGCTTGCTTACATCAATGGAAAGTTTCCTCGCTCTTGGCGATAGGTTTACATCATTGGCCTTCGACCAAAAGATTATGTGTGGTGTTCAACATCAACTCATTCATTCACACCATATGGATTGTAATAGACTACCTTGAGGGCCATTAACATCATTGGTAGTTTCTCTCGTGTCTATCAATGGCTTACATCACTGGCTGGTAATCAAATAGTGTCTACCATGTTCGACTATAGCTCATTAATTCGCATGGTTAGACTCGTACATTAGTTGTTCGTGTGGACGAGATAGAAGACCCTGGATTTAGTTTAATCCATCCGGGTTGTGATTTCAGGAGAAATACAAGATCACAATGTATGATGGCTATGATCATACAAATCATCCAGACATGGGTCCACCATCAATCATCCGTGGACATCTCTTTTAGTTATTTTACATGTAATGTTAGCTTATGTGTTGAGCATGGGTATGCCTCCCTCAACAAAGATATCATGATGTAAATGTATTATAACAGACGATGCTCTCGCCAGTTATTCTTAATCCTGACTTGTCACAAGGTAAATCATTTCAGTCATTCATTATCATTTTTTACTTTGCGCTTTAGGGTGAAATTTTTTATAGGCCATTTTGTCACATCTAGTCAATAGGCCTTCAAATGGGATAAATTCACATCCTTCAACATATTGTCATCATCCCTACACAAAGCCCTAAGCATGAATTTGTTGAATCCTTGAGTTTCCACTCTTAACTATTGAATTCCCAAGATTTTAAGGTCTAGCACACCCTGGCCACTTAGGGACGAATGTTGACTACCAGTGATCAGGTGCTCAAAATTAGGCTCAAACTCAAAATGGCAGAATCTCAATAAAATTAGCTTCAAATTGAAGTGCCCATCATCTTGATTCCAACAATTTGAATGGCACTCGAATCCGAGCTCATATGAAGAAGTTAGAGCAAGTCAAATTTCAGGTTTGACTGGGACAGATGGCAGGAGAAGATGACTTGGCAAGACTCTTCAGCGAATTGGGAAGCACCAAGTGGCAGGTCGCCATTGGCCCCACATTTTGAAAATTGCATATCGGAGGCGGGTCGATGTTAAATAATCAGCCCCAGTGCAAGTCAGGGTTGTGATGCGATGATCATAATTGCACATTGCAGAAGGGAAGTGTTATAGAATTGGCCCCAACAGGATCAGGTTGTGATTGTGATATCGCAATCATTTATCGCACAATGAAAAGTCTCATTATATGTATTACCCTAGCTCCACCTATTGCAATATATTCCGGATGTGATACAGTTATAATGAAGTTGATAGTTCTGTCGGGTCTGTCGCTTATCGCAATTGGATATCATCCACGTTGCATTCAAAAACCATAAGACTCGTTGGTTCCCGCCGATTGCGATTTGCAATGGAGTTGTCGGTGCCAATAGTTTATGGTTGCCACGTGGCGAAATTTTCACCCAGTTAGCGCTTTTTGGAGAGAAATTGTAGGATCATGCAGGAAATGGTGCAATTTGTAGAGCAAATATTGAGAAAACTAGGAGAGGTCATAGCTTCTTCAGTTTTTGACCAAATTGGATGCATAAAAGAGGCTAAATAGCCATTTTTGGACATTCTGGACTCATTGGAGTAGGTTTCAGAAGAATTTGAGCATTGTAAACACATCTTTTTACACTTTTGAGCATAATAGATAGGCCCAAGTCATTGGAAGTGTTAGTGTCTGTCAGTCATGTCAGTCACCAGTGATCAAAATATGCTCTTTCAAAGTTTTGTTAGGGTCTTAGGTCAATTTTTTTATGGTTTTAGTAGGTCTTCAAATAAAAAAATTTGATCATTGGTTGTTCAGTCTAGGTCAGTGCTACTCCCTTTAGTAATCATGGTTCTCATTATTTGTCATGGTTGATCTCAGATCAATTGAAGTATCAACATATAAGTCTTAGTCTAGGGTTTCCACCGATGTTGTCATTACTATGTCCAAATTCAAAGCAAAGAGCCATCATGGTTATGTGTCTTAAGTCTTGCATGATGGTTATGTGTCTTAAGTCTTCACACCAAGGGAGATAGCATGTTAGGAATAAAGTTAATAAAAGGTATCAAGCATCATTTATGAAGTTGTTGCTGCAAAAGAAAAGGTATATTTTCATTCTTTGACATATACAAGAAAAAGGATTTTGTATGTTTTAAAGACATTCCACACATTTGTTTTCATCATTCACATGTACAGAGACTATAATTGATCATTCATAACCCACAAGACTCATTCATCATCGATTCCTACTCTCCAAGTGCATCTTTGACCATTTCACTGCATTTTCTACCTTCTCGCTGCATTTTCAAGCCTGCTCGCTACGTTTGTGCATTTCGCTACCTTTTTTTCCCTCCACGCTACCTTTTCATCTAAACATTGTGTTTTATGAGGTGTGAGGCAAAGGAACAGATCCCAACATTTTCTCCAACAAATGAAGGCCTCTCCATCTTAGTACAAGTAAGTTAAAAACAATCAACACCTCAGTAAAGTGAATTTTTCAATTTTGGGTGTGGAAATCTCTCCTAGGGTTTCCACGCTACGCTTTCAGTTTTCAACACTATGGTTTGATTTGCACCCAGCTAAACTAGTTTCCCTATACATCCTAACCTTCCCCACACTGATATACATCCCCTCTAAAATTTCTAACCCTTCCCATTCATCCCAATAGCTTCTAGGAAAAACCAAAACCCTACGCTACGTTCTCAGTAGAAAGGGTAGCGTGGACTGTGTAAAAATTGTTTGTTGCCCCTCCTATCACTCCCTATCCTTTTTCTCACTTCCCTAAGCTCCCTAAGACCCCTACCCACCTCCAAAAATTTTCACAGTGCTTAATTCCCTCATTAACTCCTCTTTCCCCTCACTTCAAATCACAAAACCTAAATCCCCAGTTTTCCCTCATTAAAACCATGTTTTTCCATTCCTCATAGCCTAGTTTGTTGTGCAACATCTGAAGATGGAAACTAAAAAGAAAACCGACAAGAAGGGAGGACAGGTGTCAAGGTTTGAACCCCTTAACACTCAGGAGTTTATCTTCTGGCCGTTTTCTAAACAGTGTTTCCAAAATGTTGGTTGCCTAAGGTTTTGTGAACAAATCCAACAAGTGGGTTATCATGCTAAACTAACTAGCATGTTTGCCACAAACCTTAGAGGAGATAAGGTCAATATTTCAAGGGTGTACTTCATCATTTCATCAGAGACCATAGCTACTGCCACAGGGAAACCAAACAGTGGGGAAGAGTGGTTCAAAAATTCAGATTTGGTCATTTCAAATTACAGGGCTTTCATCAAAATTCAGTTCAAAGAGGCTCCCAAGAGTGTTTGTCCTTTTGGACTGTTTCTTTAAAGGTTTTCTCCATTTATAAAGTTCATCATGAAATATTTTACATGTGAGGGCAGGTTTTCAGCAACATACAAGTATCATGTCATATTGTTGATGCACTTCACCGGTGTAAAGCCTCTCAACCTACCTCACTACCTTTACAGAAATTTGGGCAAGATGGCAAAGAAAGTGCAAAACAAAATGAATGACCACCAAGCTAGTCTATACCACCATGCTTTGATTAAAATCATTGTCCTACACCATGATGAGCCTAGGTATTGCAACAAGAATGTTGCAACTCCTAGGACTACTAGCTTTACTTATCAACCCGACGTTCATACAAAATTGGAGGTGACAATGCTATATGCACAAGTAAAAGTGAAGGTCTTGCCTGTTGTCACTACTCATCTGGCAAGAGACCCCAGGGGTTCCAAGCCATACTTCTATAGGGTTAGAAGAAGCTTAATTCTTTGATGGAAGAAGAGCAAATCTATTCTAAGAGATAGCTACTCTACTGCAGTAATGAAGAAAACAACATGTAATGCTAAACCACACCATAACCTAAATAACCATCTAAACAACTATGCTAAAAATAATTTCTAAATCAACACTAACCTAATGTTGCTATCTAAGTTTCAGAGGTAAAGAGCATTAAACTATACTAAGGTGTAAGCAAAGGAACTAAAGTAAATCTATTTTCAAGCGGAAGAGCAGTCGGAGATCGAAATTGGTGAAAGGAGGACGTAAGGACGCAGTAGTGCATAGGGACCATTGGATCGATCAACAAATAGAAGATGGACGGTGGAGATCTTATCACAGGGGCTTAAGTGAATAGATGGATGAACAGGGTTAACGAACAGGATGAATGGCAGAGATCTTATCGTGGACAATTTAGTGAATAGGTGAACGAATAGGGTAACGAAGTAGATGAACGGCAAAGATCTTATCGCGAGGAATTAAGTGAACGGATGGATGAACAAGATTAATCGGCAGATGACCAGTGGAGATCTTATCGCGGAAGAAACATGCGGAAATGATGGAGCGGGTTTTCAGAGGCGGTAAGTAATTTCTCACGTGCCCTCAAAGCTTTAAGCTGTATTTTGAAATTTCACGCAATTAGCCTAACTGGGTGACACATAGCACGAGAAAACCACTTTTCTCGCTTGTTCTTGAGCCAATAACGGTCGTGCAAGAATCCGTGCGAGATTGCGCAATAGCCATCAGATCAGGCTAGACAGATCGACGGTGGAGATTGGCCAAGCTAGTTGGTGAGCAGGTGACGCAATAGTTGTCGGATCAAGCTAGACAGATTGACGATGGAGATTGGGGCGCATAAAGTATTGAGGTGACACGATAGCCATTGGATCAAGAGACAAATCGACGGTGGAGATTAGAGCCCGTAAAGTAGGTGGAAGACTTCGTGCGTGATGGCCGTTGGGTAAACTAATGAATCAGACAGTGATTGATCAGGTTTGTTGTGGATCGAATGGTGAGGAAATGATGCATGAAGAATGTGTTGAAGGAGGTTTCAAATGAAAATGACAAAAAAACTAGTGAGGGTGCAGGTGGACCGAGAGTGAGTGAAAACGATGATAATGAAATGAAACAAGTAAATGCATCAAACAAAAAACTGCAAAGCTCATGCGAGAACTAGAAACCTGTGTTTTTTGGGTTGCTGAAGGGTCTCTTCCTCAAGTCATGGTCCTAGAGGGAGGAGGTGAGGCCGAGACACCTGCTCACAACCTTATGGTGATCTTCTTCTCCTAGCTAACCTGCTGATTGAAAAAAAACACAAATGGAAGTAAACTCGAGCACAACTGATCTACTCTACACTAGTGTAATGGGAATGTAGCTAATTAAGCAAATGAACAAAAAGCCAGGAAGCTATGCTATACTAATGTAATGGAAATGCAGCTAATTAAGCAAATGAACAGAAAACTAGGAAGCTACTTAAGCAAATGAACAAAACCAGAAATCTATGCTAGCATACATGTACAATAAAGAGGAGCTTTGGTTGCTCGGGTTGGGCCCTAACCCAAGAGCTTCAGCCCTCTGAGTTAACTCAGTGCTGGCTCAAAACAGAACTCATCTTTATTATAAAAACCATGGATTACATAACAAACTGTCACAAGTCTTGCAGCTCAGAAATAAAGCAGAGTTTTACAATAAGAACCTGAATCCTACTAAGGTCCTAAACCTCTCTACTTATACATCTAAAGTATCCAATGACTTCCTTCCCCTTAGGGAGGCTTGGCTCCCCACTCAAGATAAACTAGCTTCTATCACTTTCACTTGCTCAGCTATCGTTTAGTCCTCATGATTTGGTTGTTTGCAATCCAAGATGATGGAGGAATATTCGAATGGAGGTGTAGTAAATGAGGAGGATTTACCTCCTATAATTCCTCTCCTTTGTCCCATTCGAGTTTTGACCAAGGTCTTTGCCACAATTCCTTGCTTTTATCCTTTATTCCCGCATTACATGCACATTAGACCACAAATCAAAATATCCAACTCTAACTCATCTCATAAACAAAATATAATCAAAAGTATGCAATAAGTTGTGAGAATAGTTGGTTTAACTAAGCTAGGAGGTGGATTAAGGCCAATTAAGGCCCATATAAATACCCAATGATGAGGCTCATCATCACCCCCCTACTGAAAGTGTTGCTCATCCTCTGAGCAACGTAGTCAATGTCCATGTCCTTCATGGCTCTGGTAGCCTCTTTGACATCCCATGCTTCTATTGTGGTCTCTTCTTCTTGTTTATAGAAGCATGCTTTCCTTTATACTTCTTCCCACTACCTCTTTTCTTCTTCTTCTTTTCTCCCTTCTAGCATCCCTAGGAGTAGTGGTGGATTGAGTTTTAGGCCTATCCAACTAACCTTCAACCTTTGCATTGATTGCTTATACATAGGTGTCCTATTGACTACCTCTCTCAACCTTTGATGGGAGTGATATTCTCTTATCTTCAAGCTATGTGGCAGTGTTTTCCATCTCTTTTAGCATGCATTTATATTATCATCTCTTAGAAGCCTAAGAATATCCTCAAAATGTGAAATTGCTTGCTCTTGGGCAGCAAGATATCTAGGTGCCAGCTGAGGATCATTTGCAATTAGATTATGGGTGTTGATTAGGGCCATGGGATTTGATTGTTTAGCTATGATGAAAAGAGGTTCATTTTTCTCTATGGCCAATATTCTTTTCGTCTCTGCAGCCCTTGACTTCTCATGGTTCATCAATGATGCCAAAGCCATTAATTGTAGATCTCCTAGCTCTACATTATGATCCGAAATATTCATGTCTGTGAGGGCCACGTTGTGCAAGTAAAACTTAGCCATTTTGGCCCTATCCTCTAGTGCACTTTGATTACAAATATCAATAAACTACCTGTAGTCCTGAAATGGCATGGTGCCCCTTTGTGCTAGTGTTTTAATTTGAAATTGTAGCCATTGTTCTCTGAGGTAAAGAGCATAGGATTTAGCTGGCATCCTACACTGGATGGCCTCTGAGGAGAGGCTGGCCATACATGCTAGTTTGTTTTCCTTTTCCTGCAACTGTCCTCTCAAGGACCTATGGAGACACCCTAGGTGACTCCTCCTTGTGTTCTTCCCCTTCTATTTCAATGCCTTCTTCCTCTCTGACAGAAGGACTAACATCATAGATGAGGGTTTTGAGGTCATCCTCTGCTCGTAAGTATTTGAAGACTAACCATTTTATAGGGATCCTGAGGTTTTGGAGGGCATCCTCAGTGAGGATTCTGATCAAACCATGGTGAGCCAACTGTTGGGAATTCCCTTCCTTTACTTTGTTGTTGGAGTCTATGAGTGATTGCATCAAGAAATAGGGTATGATGAGTCTTTGGTGAACTGGTGTTTCTACCCTAAAGCTTAGTTCTTCAAGAATCCTAAAATGGTAGCCATAAACAACACTGTATCTACCCTCATATGAGATATATTTGATGAGTTGGTAGCCTACCTCACTCCATGGGTATGGTAGACTATCACTCCTTACTCCATTTTTATCCTCTGTGAGTTCTTCACCTTCTAAAAGGAATTTCCTTTTTTTGCCACCTGACTGTCTGCTTTGTCTTCTTTTCTCCATGCAACTCCTAGGGTAAGTGTGGTGACCCTATTGATGAAATATGGGGTGAGATCTATAGTGAGCCCTCTAACTATAACAGTGGCATGGATTCTGTTGTGTGGAGTGACGGAATGAGAAAATTCTTAAAAAACAGATTTTCCTATGTATGTAATCCACTAGCTTTTTAGAGGACTTCTAGTTCATTTGCTTGTAAATGGGGATGGATTTTTAGATCCTGCCTCTTTATAATGGTGGTAGTGGACAATTCTCTTGATATTCCCTCTTGAACCCCTCTCTACCTATGATGTAGATTGCCTCTGTGTATCCTGTAGACTGCTCCTGTAGACTGTTCTTGTAGGAATTCTCTTGCATAATGATGGATCCTTGCTTGCAGTGGGTGGACAGAGTTATGAGAGATACTTGATTGAGGGAGTTTCAAGGAGGTGGAATGCATGAATGCATGCTAACAATGTTTTGTTTCCTTTATACCACCTCATTGTTCCCACTGCTTGTAATCAGCTTCCACAGTTGTTAAATCCATAGTTAACCACTTCGTGTCCTACTCCTCCTTTGTTTTTTGAGTTGACTACATCCATGTGTGAGAGGACACCCTGGTTTGTATGTGATGACTGAACAAAGGTGGCCAAGTTAACTGGCCAACTTTTCACTTACAAACCAGCTACCTCATAACCTTTACAACTTTTGATCAAATGATGCATATGAGTGAGTGAGTGGGATACTTACCTGTGGTCTCGATGCCATGCTGCAGTTTGTCGAGGATCAGAGGTGTTGCATTGTTCATTTGCTGCATGGTCATTCTTCTTCTTCCTCTACTGCCTGTTGATGGTTTATTGGCTTTTCTAGGTGTCTATAACTGAAGATCTGATGTTGTTGTTGTTGTGGAGCTCCTAGATCATCCTAGTGAATACTTTGTAGTTGATGTTTGATATTCTATGGGATAGGGTGATGGTAATGGTTGAGGTGATTGGTTAGATCGTGTCTAGTAAGAATTTTGGGGACCTAACCAATCTACCATTCAAGGGATCCTGTAGAAAACACAATCTTTACCTGAATTGAAGCAATGAAGTGAAAAACAATGGAATTGATGGAGGGATGCATGGTAAGGAGTGGAGGAGATGAATATATGTGAGGCATTTGGATCTTTTCTTTGCTCCTTGATTGTCTTTCTCACCCACCTACAAATAAAAATTATGTCTTTTTTCTTTTCTTTCTTTTATTATTATATTTTTTGAAAAACACCTAGGCTACCTCAAAGAAGTTTTCACCCTAGATATCTGCCCTGGGCGCCTCAAGGAAGGTTTTCACCCAGGGATATTCTTATTCTTTTTCAATTTTTCTCATCCTTGGGCCGCCTCACGAGATTTTCAACCCAAAGATGGGACTCAGGCATCTCATGGAGATTTTCACCTGAATCCTTATTCTTTTTTCTCTTTTTCAGTGCCCTAATGAGGGAGGAGCTGGAACTTGCTCCACCATCATCATTGTCTTATTGATATTTTCAATGAAATCTTGTTTTGATAAAGGCCTCTTGTACATTTTTAATCGGTGTCCATTAACTAGCAATGGAATGGCTTCTTCATCTATAGTTCTGATTTGCACTGAACCATTGTCATGGCATCTTTCCACCACATAGGGTCTGAGCCATCTTGTCCTTAGATTGCCCTTGAAGTCTTTATAACAATAATCATATAACAATGCCCAGTCTCCCTCTTGAAATTGATTCTCCTTAATATGTTTGTCATGCCAGATCTTCCTCTGAAGCTAAACTATATTTGTATGTAGGAAGGCCTGCATTCTGAATTCATCCAAGCCATTCAAATGGAACAATCTTTCTTTTTGTGCATGACTCAGATCCAAATCTAGTTGGGTTGCCATCCTCAATGTGTTATATTAAAACTCAATGGACAACAAAGCCTTTTTCCCATAGACCAGCTCATAGGGTATAAATCTAGTGGTGGTCTTCCATGTTGTATTATAGGCCCAGGTGGCCTCAACTAGTCTCTCTACCCAATCCTTCTACTGCTACTCACTACCTTGGTTAAGATGCTCTCCAGTGCCCTGTTGGTCACCTCCACTTGCCCATTAGCTTGTGGATGCTAAGTAGTGGAGGTCATATGCTTGATTTTGTGATGGATGAGGATTTCTTCAATCATGTTAGAGGTAAACTAGTTGCCTTGGTCTGTGACTAGCTCTCTAGGGTACCCAAATTTGTAGAATATATTCTTCCTTAGGAACTTAGCCACCTTCTCTTCTGTTGCTGCCTTAATTGCCTTGGTTTCAGCCCACTTAGTCAAATAATCGGTGCACACAATAATGTATTGCATTTACTTTGAAGGAGGGTTGATAGGCCCAATGAAGTCCATGCCCCACTTGTCAAATGGCTCGAAAGTCACTTGCGGTTGTAGGGGAATTTCATCTCTTCGAGTAGGCTTTCCCATCCTCTGGCATTGATCATACTGACTAATGTACTTTTTCACATTTTGATGAAGAGTAGGCCAATAATAGACTGCTTGGAACACTTTGAATGTTGTCCTCTTTGCTGCAAAGTGACCTCCACAAGGCCCATCATGACAGGTCAGAAGGATGTCAAAGACTTCCTCTTCCCTTACACACCTTCTCGAGATTTGATCTAGGCCAAGTTTGAATAGATTACCCCCAATCCAGGTGAAGGGGGCGCTTTTCTTGACTATCTTGTTCTTATCTTTGGAGGGAAAGTTTGGTGGGAACTGTGTTGATACCAAATAGTTTGCTATATCAGCAAACCATGGGGAGAGAACTGAAATAGAAAATAAATGCTCATATGGTAACTGGTCATCCACCATTCCTTCTTCACCTGGAGGCAAATTCATCCAAGATAGAAATTCTGCAACAACATTTTCCTTACCAGGCTTATCAACAATATTTAGATCAAACTGATGTAATAAAAGCAACCATCTTATAATTCTAGCATTCACAACTAGTTTGTTCATTAAATATTTGATTGCAGCATGATCATAATGCACAAATGTTTGATAGCCTGTAATGTAAATGCCTAAATTTGTTTAATGAATTCAAAACATCCAGGAGTTCCTTTTCGATCACAGTATAATTTAGCTCAGCCTTTGACAGGTTCTTACTGATAAAATAGATGGAATAGGGCAATTTCTCCTCTTCCTGACCTAAGGCTACTCCTATGGCTTTGTGTGAGGCATCAGCATGAATATGAAAATGGAGGGCCCAGTTTGGGCCTCTAAGGATTGGTGCAATGGTTAACTTACCCTTTAGAATGTCTAAGGCCTCTTGATAGCTCTTTGACCATATAAACTCATAATCTTTGGCCAATAACCCAAACAAAGGAGAGGCCAACTTGCTGAAGTCCTTTATGAACCTTCAGTAGTATCCATATAACCCTAAGAAACTCTTGACATATCTCTGCTTTTGTGGAGGTGGGACCCTTTGGATGATTGCTATTTTGTTTTAAGTCCACCTGTAGTCCTTGTTGAGATATTACATGACCTATCATGGTCCCCTCAATCATTAAGAATTCACATTTTTCTGGACTAAAAGACAGGTTCATTTCAATGCATTTGTGCAATACTTTGCCTAGGTTAGTCAGGGCTTCTTGAAAATCACAGCCATAAGGTGTAAAGTCATCCATATAGATTTCCACAACATCATGTACTAATTCAGCAAAAATACTCAAGACTGCTCTTTGGAAAGTGGCAAGAGCATTGCATAGGCCAAAAGGAAGGACCCTATAGGCAAAAGTACCCTAAGGACTGGTGAATTTGGTCTTATCCTGGTCTTCGGGGCAAATTTGGATTTGGTTGTACCCATTGAATCCATCTAGGAAGGAAAAAAAATTCTTCCCTTCCAGGCCATCTAGCACTTGGTCAATGAAGGGTAGGGAAAATGATCCTTCTTTGTGGCTTTTTTCAACTCCCTATAATCAACACAAATCCTCCACTTACCATTTTTCTTGGGAACTAACACTAAAGGAGAGACCCACTCACTGTCTGAGATAGGGTAAATGAATCCTGCATCTAGCTGTTTTTGCAATTCTTCTTTGACTATGTCTTTAAGAGTTGCATTCATCCTCCTTTATGGTTGCCTGACTGTCTTGCAACCTTCTTTGATGTATATGTGGTGAGTACACACTAAGGGGTGTACTCCCTTCATTTCCTTATAACTCCAAGCAAAGGCTTCTAGGTTTTCTCTCAACATGTTGCATAGCTTTTCCTCATCTAAAGCAAAAAGAGATGGATTAATTTTCAAAGTTTTCTCTGGGCCAAATTCTATGGTTTTGACACGGAGTGGGTTGGAATTGGCCAAGCATAAGTCAATTGGATGATTGTTCTGGGTTTCCCTTACTTCTTCTTCTAATGGTAGTGAACTAGGAGTTGGAATTTGGAGCAGGTGTTCAATTAATTCATCCTCATCTTGTTGTCCTCCTCCTATGGTTCCTTCCAAAGCATAAAGTTGGGTAGAATAAACCTCATCTTCTTCCTCCTCCTCCGACCATAAAGGTAAATCATGCTCCAGGGTATGTTGAGCAGGAGGGTATAGGACTAACTGTTTGGACATATTCCCATTCTTGATGGTCATATTCCTAGCTTTGCAGCTAATGTAAGCATCATTTGTGGCTAACCATGGCCTCCCAAGGGTGAGAGGGTAACCAATAAGCTTAGCCTTAGGTTGGAGAACTAGGAAATCTACAGGGTACTCCCAGGAGTCAATGGAGACCATCACATCCTCCACAATTCCCTCAAGGGTGACTGTGGAACAGTCTACAAGTTGCAGAATTGTTGTGGTCTTCCTCAATGACCCTTGGAGGTTGAGTTTGAGCATGGTGTCCTTAGTCATCACATTAATGGCAGCCCCAAGATCAATCAGACTGTGTGGGACAATGGTGCCATTGATGTGCACATCTACTACAAGGCTTCCAAGGTCCAAATATTTTGGACATATTACCTGCCCCAACATTAAGTGAGACAATTGCCCAATGACATTAATGGTAGGGGCATCCCTTTTTCTTCTTTCTAGATGCTTGAAGCACTTCTCCTTAATCAACTTATTGTAAATGGGAACATCTTTGATTACCTGGAGAAGGGGGATCTTTACACATAGATTTTTCAATTCTCCTAGAAGTTTAGTTTCTTATGGGGTAGGCTGGAGTGGTTGGGCTAATCTCTTAGGAAAGGGTGGATTTACTTTAAGGTTGCTTTCCTCTCTTTCTTCCTCAACCTCCCTATGTGGAAAGGGAGGTTTGTTATCAAGGATAATTCTCCCGGACCTATAGGTTGATCTCCTGGATTTCTATAGCATAACCTGGGTATGATGTCTCTCCAATGTAGGCTTGTTGAGCCTACCTATTGTTCGGGTTCAGATTTTGCCAGGCAAGAATTTGGGGTTTCTTAGGTGGAGCAGAGTGTAGGAGTTGTGGTTGGGTAGGTGGTGGAGACAATATGGCTGGAACATTGTTTAATTGGGGCCTCCACCCCTGGAGTGGGGTATTCCACTGAGGTTGTGGCTAAACATAAGGTTGAAATGGTTAGCTGGTTGGCTGGGAATGATACTGAGATGTATAGGACCAAGGAGGGGGTCTAGACCAGGAAGGATGAGTAGGCGATCCCCAAGAAGGTATAGTTGTGGTTTGGTTGGGTTTGTAATATGCATGGGATGACCTTTGCATACCCTACCAGTATGGTCTAGGCCCAGGAGGTCTCCTTTGGTTGATGTAGCAAAGCTACTGAGTGACCCCATCAGCTCCTTGATATACAACTTTGAGTCCAGGTAAAGAAGGGCACTTGTCTGTGGAGGGGTTTTCTTCATGGACTAAGCAAATATTAATACAGTTCAATTGACATTCGTACCTCGGATGCCTCCTGGTGCATCTAGGACAAAAGATGGCCAGGGCTCTTTCTGCTACCTCTTGCTTCCTTTTGTTGTTCATGGTGTCCAATTACAAGGCAATGGTTTGCAGCACATCACTTTTGAAATCTTCCAGCATATTTCCAATTTCACCCTTGATGGATGAGTTGGAGGATGATGTACTGGCCATAGGTTGACTACCCCCACCCTTTTTCATGGTTGCCCTAGAATGGTTTCTAAAGACAGTATTAATATCCTCATACGGTAATTGGTAGATATCTCCTCCTGCTATCATATGTAAGGTATCCAAAAGATCCTCCCTTACTCCTCTAAACAGGACCAGCTCTAGTGACTCAGGGTCAAGTGTGCACCTGGCCCTTTTGTAACTGAGCTGGAATCTTTCTTCATGGTCTTCTAATGATTCATCCTAGACTATGGTCATCCTTAAAATCTCTTCTTTAGTGTCCTTTGACCTACAGTAGTCCCTATATTTGTTGTTAAAAGCCCGTTGCATCTAAGCCCAGTTTGTGATGCTATCTCTAGGTAAACCCATGAACCAGCACAATGTTGCATCCTTGAGGGTATATGGAAATAGTTTTAACTTTTGCTCATCATCTGTATAGTCATAGGTTCAGCATATAACATCAAACTCAAATAGGAAAGTGTCAGGGTCCTCTATGGTCAGGCCATGGAAATTAGGTAGAGCAGAGAGGCTTATATTCTTCATCTTAGTGTCCCCATTGGTTTCCCCGATGGGGAAGGCACCCTCAATTCTCTCTTTATTCCCTCTATCATTTCGGTTTTCAGCCATTGGTTTAGTAGGAATGGGTTCTTCCTCTTCTTCTTCCCCTGTAGGTTCTTCAAATATGTAAGGTTGCTCACCTAAAGGGTCTTCCAATTCATAGTCACTGAAGAAGAGAGAAGGTTGATTGTTGGATGCAGTGGGGGTATTTGACAAGAATTTCCCTAAATTGTCCCTATTCCTATGAGGCATGAAAGGAAATGTTTTTGGGTTGATTTTTGGAAGATCTTTTTTAGCAGGAAAGTACTTTGCAGAAATGAAATTGTTGATTGAATGAAAACCACTAACAAAGAAACTACTTGCTGAATTGAAAGGAAAGCAGATAATGACAACTGAAAGAAAGGAAGCTACTAGATTACTTTTGCAGAAATAAACTAATGGAAGAAAATTAAGGATAAGAAGTAGAAGAAAATAAAGTTAGAGACTAGAAATAGAAGAAAGCAGTAATCACATTCTACTTTGACACCTCCCCAGCAACAATGCCAAAAAGTGATGAGCCTAGGTATTGCAACAAGAATGCTGCAACTCCCAAGGCTACCAGCTTTACTTATCAACCTGACATTCGTACAAAATTCGAGGTGATAGTGCTATATGCACAAGTAAAAGTGAAGGTCATGCCTGTTGTCACTGCTCATCTGGCAAGAGACCCTAGGGGTTCCAAGCCAGACTTCTATAGGGTCAGAAGAAGCTTAATTCTTTGATGGAATAAGATCAAATATATTCTAAGAGAGAGCTACTCCACTGCAGTAATGAAGAAAACAACATGTAATGCTAAACCACACCATAACCTAACTAACCATCTAAATAGCTATGCTAAACAGATTGCTAAATCAACACTAACCTAATGCTGCTATCTAAGTTGCAGAGGTAAAGAGCATTAAACTATACTAAGGTGTAAGCAAAGGAACTAAAGTAAATCTGTTTTCAAGCGGAAGAGAAGTCGGAGATTGAAATTGGTGAAAGGAGGACGTAAGGACACAGTAGTGCATAGGGACCATTGGATCCATCAACAAACATAAGATGGACGGCGGAGATCTTATCGCGAGGGCTTGAGTGAATAGATGGATGAACAGGGTTAATGAACAGGATGAACATCAGAGATCTTATCGCATGCGATTTAGTGAATAGGTGAACGAACAGGGTAACGAAGTAGATGAACGGTGGAGATCTTATCTTGAGGAATTAAGTGAATGGATGGATGAACAAGATTAATCGTTAGATGAACGACGGAGATCTTATCATGAAAGAAACGTGTGGAAATGATGAAGTGTATTTTCAGAGGAGGTAAGCAGTTTCTCACGTGCCCTCAATGTTGTAAGTTGTATTTTGAAATTTCACACGATTAGCCTAACTGGGTCACATGTAGCACGGGAAAACCACTTTTCTCACGTGCTCTCGGGCGGATAACGGTCATGCAAGAATCTACACGAGATTGCGTGATAGCCATCGGATCAGGCTAGGAAGATCGACGATGGAGATTGGCCAAGCTAGTTGGCGAGCGGGTGATGCGATAGCCATCAGATCAAGCTAGATAGATCGACGGTGGAGATTGGGGCGCATAAATTTTTGAGGTGACACGATAGTCGTTGGATCAAAGGATAGATCGATGGTCGAGATTAGAGTGCATAAAGTAGGTGGAAGACTTCGCATGCGATGGTCGTTGGATAAACTAATGAATTGGATGGTGATTGGTTAGGTTTTTTGTGGATCAGACGGTGAGGAAACGATGCATGAAGAATGTGCTGAAGGAGGTTTCAAATGAAAACGACAGAAAAACTAGTGAGGGTGCAAGTGGACCGAGAGTGAGGGAAAACGATGATAATGAAATGAAACAAGTAACTGCATCAAACAAAAAACTCCAAAGCTCATGCGAGAACTAGAAACCTATGTTTTTGGGGTTGTTGAAGGGTCTCTTCCTCAAGTCATGGTCCCAGAGGGAGGAGGTGAGGCCGAGACACCTGCGCACAACCTTATGGTGAAATTCTTCTCCTAGCTAATGTGCTAATTGAAATAAAAAACACAAATGGAAGTAAACTAGAGCACAACCAATCTATTCTACACTACTGTAATGGGAATGCAGCTACTTAAGAAAATGAACAGAAAACCAGGAAGCTATGCTATACTGTTGTAATGGAAGTGCAGCTACTTAAGCAAATGAACAGAAAACCAGGAAGCTACTTAAGCAAATGAACAGAACCAAAAACCTATGCTAGCATACATGTACAATAAAGAGAAGCTTTGGCTGCTCGGGTTGGGCCCTAACCCAAGAGCTTTAGCCCTTTAAGTTAATTCAGTGCTGGCTCAAAATAGAACTCATCTTTATTATAAAAACCATGGATTACATAACAAATTGTCACAAATCTTGTAGCTCAGAAATAAAGTAGAGTTTTACAATAAGAATCAGAATCCTACTGAGGTCCTAAGCCTCTCTACTTATACATCTGAAGTCTCCAACAATTTGCTTCCCCTTAGGGAGGCTTGGCTCCCCACTCAAGATAAACTAGTTTTTGTCACTTTCACTTGCTCTGCTATCTTTTAGACCTCATGATTTGGTTGTTTGCACTCCAAGTTGATGGAGGAATATTTGAATGGAGTGGTAGTAAATGAGGAGGATTTACCTCCTATAATTCCTCTCCCTTGTCCCATTCGAGTTTTGACCAAGGTCTTTGCCACAGTTCCTTGCTTTTATCCTTTATTCCTACATTTTCCCTTGCTTTTATCCTTTATTCCTGCATTACATGCACATTAGACCACAAAGAAAAATATCCAACTCTAACTCATCTCATAAACAAAATATAATCAAAAGTATGCAATAAGTTGTGAGAATAGTTGGTTTGACTAAGCTAGGAAGTGGACTAAGGCCAATTAAGGGCCATATAATTACCCAATGATGAGGGCCATCACACCAGCCTTGACAGAAGAACATCTCTTGGGAAACCTTCATGTACTCCATAGTAATTTTTCCCTCTACTAGCCAGCCTACTAGCCATAGTACACCACCAGCATCAACCAAACCAAGGGAGGTTGGCTCATCTAGGAGAGTTCCAGTGAATAAGACACCTAGGGCAGAAACCACTCAAACCTACATCAAAGGGAAGAGGCTTGTATTTGCTCCTAGAGGAGATGAAAGGGCCAAGCCTACTTCAGTTGACAGGGAAGCATCTCCACATCACCATGAGACATCATTCCATGAGCATGTTCATGAAAAATAGGGCAAACCATTGAAGCAGCTTGTCATGGAGAAAGAGGCTAAGATTATAGATTTGAAAGATGATTTGGCTAAAGGAAATTACATGATTGCATTTCTATAGCAAGAAAATAGGCAACTCAAAGTGAATCAAATGCTAATGTCAAAACCTAGAATGGGTGTAGAAGATGAGGCAAGCAAAGGTAAGAAATTCACTGGTTCAGAGAAAATGGTGGACACTAAGGTTTAAGTCAATCTGAAGAGGCCTAGAACCAAGGGCATGAAAAGGAAAGGAGACCAAATAAGTGAAACATCTACACCTTTGGAACAATAGGACATTCACCCATCCAATGAACAAGATGTTCAGAAAGATAGAGAGTAATTGCTGGATAAGGTTAATTGCCACTTGGAGAAGCTTCTAGAGAAGGCCAACAGGGCCACTAACATGCAAAGGCACATGGCTAGGCATTACTACACCCGAAACAAGATTTGTCACATTAGGGTTAAGAGCATGAAGGCAAAACTCAAGAAGACCCTAGAGAAGCTCAAGGAGAAGAATAACTTGAATTTGCTCGTTGATGCATCCTTAATAGTTTGAATTATATTTCAAAGGGTCAATGGAGCAAATTTTGAGCAATTTTGGAATTTTTTTGAGTTTTTGGGCTTTCTTCCAATTTTTAGCAAGTTTTGGCCAGAAAAGGTAGCGTGGCCTACGCTACGTTTTTGTTGGGGACATCTATTTGACAAATGGCTTAGTGTTATAGATGCGTTTTTACCTCTACATAAATCCTAGCAAACCGTACCTCCACTATAGCATGATTTGGCAAGTCAAAAAGTCCAAAAAGTGCCTAAAAACACCTTTATGCCCTCTTTTTGAACAACACGTTATGTTTTTGGAGTAGTTGTGGGAGAATTGAGTTTTGGTGTGCTAGAATCAGTCTTTTTCAACTATTAAGGACTCTATGGTGTACTAGACAGACATAGATTTGCAATGAGCTATCATGAGCCAAGTTTGGAGCATAGTAACCCCTCCAAAAATTGCTTGCAAGCTACATGCTACATTTTTGCCAAGCACGTCACGTTTTCAGAGAAATTCGCTACATTTTTGCCTGGAATTCCTATTTCTTAGTTCTATCAGCTACTTTCGAGTTTTCATGGTGTAATTACTTGTGTTTGATGTAATTATGATTTAATGAGAGGTATATAATATTTTTAGAGTTATTTTCATGTAAATTTAGGCCTAATTTATGAGGAGTAGTTCAGTCAAAGTTTAAAAGGAGGATTTGTTTTAACCTCCCTAGACATTAGGGTTTTGTTGAGCACTTCATGTAATCAGTTCCTAAAATAAAGGACTTGACCCTGAGATGGGAAGATGGTTTTGTATTCTATATGTATCTATTTTTAGGCCAAAGAATAGGTTGGACATCAGTAAGTAGAACTCTTGGAGCTTGTACTTCAGCACTTTTGCAGAAAATCAAAGGACAGTTGCAGCTATTTTTCAGGAATTCTTGTGTTGTGAGTTTGTGATAATGTTTTCTCTCTGTTATAGTTTTATATGAATGATAAATCCATCTTCTTTCCATGTCTATGCTTTTCAATGATTTTCCTAAGAGGTTTTAAACAGAATTCTTAGTTTTAAGTTATGTTTTGTTAGGAACTTCATGTTTATGTCACTTGTCTTCTGACAAATGAATTCATGTTTTCCATGCTCATTTTGATCTATGATTTTCCACCATACACTACATCAACAAAACCCCAAATTATCACAAACGCATACCTACCATGCTCCTTTATATCTCTTGCAGTTGAAACCTTTGATCCCCTGACCTAGTTCCTTGATTTTCACTCATGATCAAGTAAAACCCTAAAATATTCAAAACCATAGAGCTGAATATATCTAGCCTAACATCTTTCCTACTCCAGTCATCATTGGTTGTGAACTCATAGAGAGATCCATCTCTGGTTTAACAGGGCTAGCTACTAAACCCTAAGTGGTTTGAGGTTACCTCCTTTCTCAGCCTTGGGATATTTTTGAGGATAACAGGAAGCTGGACCAAGGAGATGTAGCCCAGGAGGGGTGAACTCCTTTATCATGTTCTTGTTGTAATGTGATTTTGATGATGTTCTATACAT
Organism: Pinus tabuliformis; assembly: GCA_031772625.1. Classification (NCBI taxonomy): domain Eukaryota; kingdom Viridiplantae; phylum Streptophyta; class Pinopsida; order Pinales; family Pinaceae; genus Pinus; species Pinus tabuliformis. The sequence goes on along the minus strand of CM062816.1, from coordinate 1,410,373,481 downwards.
GTTTATGCTATTGTTCAATCTCTTATTTATGTTAAATTTCTCATAAAATTAACATAAAAACTCATCATTTCACTTGCAAAAATTCTTGAATCATTAAGCACAATGAAAGCATTTTGTTTCTAATCTGAGGAGGATCTTAGCACAGCAATCTAATATTCTAAATCAAAAGCACTAGGTTTTCTTTGTGAAATAAGGATTTAACTGTTTGCAATTTTATGTCATGCTTACAAGTTTAAAGCTCAAAAGAGGAGAAGGGAAGCTAGTTGGAAGCCCTAAATTTGGGTCAAGGGGAAGGAGAGAAAGGTTGCCATAACACCAGTTCAGCCTCGAGTTGCAGTTGAGACTCCCTAGATCATGTCTCATGAAGGAGAACCTACGAACATGATAGAAGATGAGAAGACCTTCAGAAAGGCTTTCTTTGATATGACAGAGATGGTAAAGGTCCTCTATGAAGAGAGGAATACCAGGTTGCAAGGGGAAAGTTCCAAACCTCCCAAAGGAGAAGGCTCTTCAGGAGGAGGTAATGGAAAAGGAGGTGTTATAGTGGCTACAACCACCCTCCAAAATTTTTCCTTAGCCTTGTTTTGGAGCCTCCTACCAACCTTTCACATCACCTTGTCTTGCTTTGTCGAGTACACAAGCTTCAGTGTTTTGCTTGCATAAAGGCAGCTTGTCGATTGCAACTTGATGCATTCCCTTCACAGGTTGTTCACCTGGACTTGGTCCAATTGCAGGCTGAGTAGCTTCCCCAAGAAATTGCGCATTTCTGGTGGGAAACCATCCTTCCCTCCAAAAATTGTGCAATCTTGTTTGGCAGCCAGCTGGGCTCCAGAATTGCATAATTTTTCTAGTCAGCACTCCTAGTGAAAATTGTGCAATTTTCCCCAGCAGGGCTACTCAGCTTAGAATTTGCACAAATCTGGGCAGCAGTCAGTTGCTCTGCCCATAAATGTGCATTTTTCTCAAGCAGTTGAGCAGCTTCATGCATGAGCAGTTCGGTTAACTAGTTCCACCCGGGACCAAGGGAACTTGACTTGCATACATAGCTTGCTTTTTCCCAGAATAGCAAAAGGTAACATGAAGAAGGCATCCCATCATTCAAGGAGTTATTTTTAGTAGCTGGAAGTTACAGGAAAAGTTGTTTTAGAAACTTTCCTCCAAGTGTCGCTTTTTCCTAGATTTGTGGCATGCGCGTCATGAGCCCAAACTTATTTATTCAACAGACCAGAGATCATTATTTCACATCGATCTTGGAGCTCTGACATCCCACAGCACATCCAAGATTCTTTCACACATCCGGCTCAACTATTCATAGGTAAGTGGCCTCAACTTGTCTTTTTTAGCATTTCTGTCTCTTTTTGTGTATTCGCTTGAGTCAATGTTGTTTGCTTGATTTCTTTGAACACTTGTTGTTGTTTACTGTATACTAGATTTTCCTAGCTCTGTTTCATTTTTCAATGCTATCTCACTCCTGTCGCATGTATGAAACTATTTTTCACAAACATTCGTTGATTCGACGAATCGCTTCACTCGCATGCATGTTGATATGTTTGTTGAATCTTTCATTCATGTTTGCATGCATTTTCTATCAATTTTTCTTTCACTTAGTGTCGCCATGCATTCATTGTCTTATTTTCTTTCAGTTTCCCGTCGGCGAGTAGGGCCAACCTTGGCCTAGACTCTGCCTTTACTAAGAAAACATTGCGCAATCTGGGGAAGGAAGGCTCTGCCTTCCTCTCCAGAAATGTGCATTTCTACCCAGCACTATCCTCCAGGACTGTTTTGCACATTTTTGAGGGAGAGTGACTGCTGGCCCAGAAAATTGCACAATGCAGTCCCTGAGCCTGCAGTCACTCATAGCTAGAATTGCGAGCAGCCATCAGCCAGTCTAGATTGCGCATTGTGCAAGTCCAGCATCCATTCTTGCCTCCTAGATATCCTAGACTACCTTTTGCGCAGTCCTGGCAATCAGTCACCTAGCCTCCCAGAATAAATTGCACAATCTTGCCCATCAGTTTCCCAGGTATGTGATGTGTCATTCCCCAAATTTTATTTGGTTTTTGCTAACAGATTTCTTGCCATGCATGTTTCTTGTCTCTAGATCTTTCAGGTGTTAGTCTGTCTCAATGGCTTCCAAGAGAAAAAGATCACAAGACACTAATGGAGTGCAACTGGAGCATCAGTTGAGCGAGTGTCCTTTGGTCTGTCGATCTATGAAGATACAAAGTTGTATCTAAACAAGGACATCAAACTGAAGTGGCAAGAGGTCAATGAAACATTTGCAAGCACTTTTGGGGAATACCTCGAAGACCGTCAGGTGTACGTGAACATTCAAAAATCCAGCTTGTACCGGATTTCATGCAGATATCCCGCGTTCCCATGTGCAGACATGATACACTGGATCGCCTCTCACACTGATCCCGAGACAATGACCTTGAGCAATGTTAGTGGGATGAAGCTTGGCAACCTTCTAGGCACGAGATTATGATGATATGTATCAGATGTGAGAGCTTGTGACTATCATGAAGACTCCTTTTAGCTTACCCAACAACAGTTCTAACTCTAGAGACATTCTGAAGAACTGGGTAAAGGAATCAGCTCAATTCAGGTTGACACCCAACCAGATCTACAATACGAAGATATTGAGGAAGGCATACCAACTCTTGGTCATATTTTCATGTCGACTATATGGCCAAGCCAGCACAGAAACCTTCCCATAGAGTTGGGTGATCACATCGGACCAAGTGGCTAAAGAAGGAAAACCATGTAACTGGTTCGTCATATTGCCTCATCAGCTGAAAGAACAAGTAATGAAGGCTCAATAGTCATCTAGAGGTATGCATGCAAAGATTTACATGTCTACCTACATCTTAGATGCAGTCTATTCCCAACAAGAGTTCCCGAGCTTGGAGTGGGCATGGTCACCGGCAGAAACTACTGTGAACACGTATTTCAAGTTGTTATCCAAATGCAGCTTCAAAGGAGTAAGCACACAGCTCTCCAATCATTTTCTCACCCCTATGTACAAGATGATATTCAAACAGGATCCACCCTGCATGTCAAAGGAAGCAATGGAGGCAATGATAGGCATTGCAGATTGGTATGCCTCACTGTCCGGCACTTTCATCCGAAAGTTTAGTGCGAAGAAGCCTCCGCATGTTCTTCCGAAGTTTGCCTTGGACGTACTTGTCATGTAGGAAGTAGCATATCACATCTCGGTAGGATTAACAGCTAGATTGCATTGGAAGAAGAAGGCACCTTGGGTCAATCTTCCGTTGCGGATTGGGTTATATAAGATTCAGAGTATCAAGTAAGTGGATGTCGAAGTAGAACTGATGAAGAAGTACCCATTCGGCCTCCAAAGATACAATCTATATGACCCACATTGCATTGTGAAATATCACTGCACGAGAGTTCAGTTCAACTAGATCCACGGGGCATGTCATTGGGCCGAGGAGGACCCATGGAGATTGTTGGTACCATTCCTTGACCTCCTTTTTCCTCTTCAAACACATCATTTTCCTACCTTTTTCCTTCATACATCTCTTAGACCCCTTGAAATTGATTAGTTAACAGTATTATAGTTGTTAAATACATTAGAATTGATTTATGAGTTTTATGTTAAAGAATTAAGGATTTTTGATAAAAGGACTACAGGAAGTTGCAACATCCTGTAATTGGTTTATTTTTTGACATATGGCATGACAGCTAAGCTAAAGCAAAGGGTAGGGATGAAAAATAGAATGTACAAGCATGGACGAACACCTATCCTACAGCAGAACCAACACTCCTGAAGGCACGGTCAATGACGGTCAAAGCACGGCATGTTGGCGACAAAAGCAGCAACAGCATAGGGTTCTAAACCGATTTAGTTTTGTTCCTTTTTGAAATCGGTTCAGAATGGAAACAACTTAAAAACTATGCCATAGAAAAAGCGGCAACAGCCACATCACGAATGTACATTCATTCCGAAATGTAAACGTTGGAAAAACATATGTAAACACAGTTATGTGTTGGTAGTTAGTGGTTATCATTGTATCGTTTTGAAAACAGAGCTTTTGAACTTAATACCAAAAACACGGTTGCAGTCATGATTTCATTGTTGCGTTGATTCTATAGTTGCTTGAGCACAGTCCAGTATACCTTTGAAACGCGGACGGGCCCTGCGTGGAACGGGTATATTGTCATTTCATTTCATTTGCAACTTCTGAATATTCAATAGTATACACAGTGATTAGAGTTCAGTTTATGCTTTCGTTGATTTAATTAGAAATTCGTATGAGTAATGTTTATGATGGTAGCTTGAAGGATTTGTCGCTGAGATCGTTGAATTGTATCCTGTAAGGGATCTGATCTTTCGTTATTTTTAAGAGCATCTTCATGAACCCTGTTTCTCATATATTTGAATTTTAAGTGTGCTTATGATTCTAGTATATTTCAATCTTTCATGAATGATAAACATTGAATGCTGAGTGTTCACTGAACAGGGGTTTTATGCACAGCATCCTCGTAAGGGGATTGAAATCTTGGTTTAAGTAATACACAGTGTTTTTAGAATAGGTAGATGAATTGAGTGACCTGAGTGTCCAGGTGATAGGGAGCATACCTCAACCTTCCGTAAAGAAGTTCTGTAACCTACCATCACGAACACTTAGTTAGGAATCCTTTATGTCTATAGATTGTAGACGCATGCCTCGAAGTTTACTGATCCTGGTCGATAATAAATATAGCCTAATCTAGCACCCTAGATAGGACACTACATTTTGGCGCCGTTGCCGGGGAGGCGTAGTTAAAGGATCTAAAAAAAAATTCAATAAAAACGAGCAAAAACATAGATTTAGAAATCATGTTCATTTATGCCTAGATTTAGAGATAATCAAGGTAGATTCATAAAAACCCCCCATCCAAAAACTAACCTATCATCAGGAGCAGACTCTTTAGGAAATACAACACCAGCTGAGGAAGTCACCATACAAGCATTAGAGGATAAACAAAAGTCAGGACAAAGGCTTACTCTCATCGAAAGGAAAACTTTATTAGCACATAAATCACAGAAGAAACACTTTCCTAGATCCTCCACACAAGGAGAAAGTAGCACAGTGACCGAACAATCTTTCTTTAATCTCCTCTTTAAAACAAGTGACACTGACACAGAGGAACCTATTAAAATGGCTGAGGAAGGAGATGGATCAGCACCAAATCAAGGACGAAGAGATGAAGAAGAGTCAACCTTTAAGTTTCCTATACATGAACCACAAGAAGATGATGAGATCAAAATGAAAAACATACCTCCATCCGTGCTACCAAACTTTTATGGTATGGCTTCAGAAGACCCAGACTCATTCTTGTTCGAGTTTGACATTGTATGTCGAACATATGGTTACACAGGTGATGCCCATAGGCTTAGACTCTTCCCAGCGACATTAAAGGCATCAGCCTTAAGATGGTTCATGAGGCTTGGTGAGCATGTGATAATTGATTGGGATGGCATGAGAAGAATATTTCTAAGGAAATATCAACCTTATTGTAGATCCAAAGATTCCAAAGATGATATCTTTAGAATGAGCCAACAAGAGGATGAAACCTTCGAGGAATACTTAGAACGGTTTGTCTACAACTTACAAAAATCCAAACACTGAACTATGCCTCTTGATTTGATCAGCACAATATTCTTGAAAGGCATCCGAGAGGAATACATGGATGATCTTAATTTGATGGGCAAAGGTGACATTTCTACCTTACCTTTTGAAGAAATCGCTGAATTATGCGAAAAGTATTCAAGGAGCAAAGCTAAAATTGAAAAAAGAATCCTGTCATCCAAAGTCACAAAATCTGCTTCAGCAAGTGTCACAAGGGCTGAAATAGGGAATCTGTTAGAAGAATTTAAAACAGATCTGTTAAGCACCCTAGGGAACCAAATTGACACTCTAAAAGCTAAGAAGAAACAAGAATATGAAGATTAGATAATGGCTATCTTCAGCCCAAAATGCCGGAAGAAACATGCCTTAAAAGACTGCCCATTAGAAAACATCCAAGTTTGTGCCTTCTGTACTGAACATCATGATATATTTAATTGTCCTAAAGTTAAGGTTTTGCAGAACTGTAATATGGCAGCTAATGCAGAGATGGAAAATGTGTATTACATGGGCACAAAGATACCATGGCAGCCAAGGGCAGCACCTCAAGGTATGTTTCCAAATCAAAATTTGCAATTTCCTGTAAATGATCAAATGTATGCTCAGAATTCATGGAATGTACCCATGCCATGGCAGCACCAAAATCACCCACAGCAACAATGGAGACCATCTCAACAATACTCTCAATCCTATCATACATATCCTCAATCATACCAACCATATTCACAGCCATATCAACAATATCATCAGCCATACTCATCACATCCTCAACCATATCAGCAGTATCCTCAGCAGCAAGTTGTTTACCAACCTCAACCTACTCAACAAGCACTGCCTGCTCCTCCACCAATAAATCCACCACAACTGCAATTTCCATCTAACTCACAACCTCCCAGACCTACTCAAATTCCTGCTCAAACTGTCCCAAATCCAAATAACAGAGTAGAGAGGCCAGCCTACAATGTAGAAGAGGGAACCTCATATCCCACACTACCCTTGCAAAATATCAACTTGAGGTCTGGTAGGGTACTCCACAAAGATTCTCCAATAACAGATAAACAAGAAGAAAACACAGAAAATGAAAATGAAATGACAAATCAAAGAAAACCAAACGATGATATCAGAGATAAGCAAATGCAACCATTGCATCCACCTTTTCCAGACCGATTGGTCCAAATGAAACTTCCAATGTCTATACCACAGTTTGATGTTTTAGATGAGCTCAAGAATGTCTATATAAAAATTCCGCTACTGCAAGCCATAAAAGACATTCCCATATACACTAAAGCAATCAAATAAATGTGTCTTAAGGAGCCCACTAGGAAAAGGATTGATCCACAAACCATTCATGTTATAGGACATTTAGCTGGCCTTATGACAAATACCATCTCGATGGAAAAGTATGTTGATCCTGGTATCCCTCGAGTTACTACAATCATTAACAACATACAGATTCCAAACACTTTAATAGATCTTGGGGCCGCAATAAATGTCATGACTCTTGAAACCATGAGAACACTCCAGCTCATAAATTTGCAACACGCAACGATTGTTCTAGAACTAGCCGATAGGTCTAAAGTGATTCCTGAAGGGATTTTGGAGGACATAATTGTTTCACTAGACTCTTGGGAGTATCCAGTGGACTTCTTAGTTCTTCAACCCAAATCCAATTTAGGAGGGCACCCTATCATCCTTGGTAGACCATGGTTAGCGACTGTTGATGCATTCATAGGATGTCGATCGGGCAACATGATTATTTCAAGAGGGACCGAAAGGAAACAACTCACTCTTTATCCATCGGCACAATCACCAGCAGTTACACACAATTTATGGCTTGATGATAATTACAATGATAAAGAAGAAGTACAATCTGTTTTTAGCATTGACCAAATCTATGATTTCCATGAACAAAATAATAATGATTTGGTAGAATTGTTCCTTTCTCAACCTGATATTTCCGAAAATTTGAGAAACGGCCAATATCATGCTGCAGATGTACTTTTAGCCCAAAATATTCAAGAAACATGCACCATTCAATCTTTGCAAACCAGATTTCATGATATTTTTCTAGTTCAATCCATCACAAACACATAGAGTCAGATCATAGAGATTAGTCCAGGGAAAACTCTGAACATAGGCAATCACCTAGACTCATCTCAGCAAGAGAAATTGATTCGACTATTGAGAAAATACCAGAAAGCATTTGCTTGGGACTACACCGATATGCATGGGATTCATCCCGAAACATGCACTCACCATATTTATATAGATAGTACTATCAAACCAGTGAGGCAACCGCAGAGAAGAATGAACCCCATGCTCCAGGATATTGTCAGAGAAGAATTGCAAAAACTGTTGAGAGTTAATTTTATATATCCTATTTCTGACAGTCAGTGGGAATCCCCATTGGTTATAGTGCCCAAGAAAAATGGTAAGTGGCACATTTTTGTTGATTACAGACAATTGAACAAAGCAACGCTCAAAGATTATTTCCCACTACCATTTATTGACCAAGTGTTAGACACATTAGCTGGGAAATCATCATTTTCTTTTCTTGATGGTTTCAGTGGCTACAACCAGATCAGGATAGCCTCAGAAGACCAGGACAAAACCACATTCACCTATCCTTGGGGCACTTATGCTTATAATGTTTTTCCATTTGGACTTTGCAATGCTCCAGCTACATTTCAGAGAGTTGTATTGGCTATTTTCGCTGATTTAGTTCATGATTGTGTTGAAGTTTACATAGATGATTTTTTAGTGTACGACAATTCATTTGAACATGCATTAGAGAACCTTGAAAGAGTTTTGAAAAGATGTATTGAAGCTAATATGTCCCTGAGCAATGAAAAGTGCTTTATGATGTTAAACGAAGGGATAGTATTAGGCCACTATATTTCTTTTCAAGGCATCAAAGTTGACCCAGCAAAAATCCAGATCATTATTGATTTGCCAATTCCAAAGAATCAAAGAGAGGCGAGAAGTTTCCTTGGGTATGCAAGCTATTACAGAAGGTTTATTGAACATTTTAGTAAAATAGCTTTACCTTTGTTTAAGCTTCTCACAAAAGATGTACTTTTCAACTGGAATGAGAACTGCCAGCAAGCATTTGAAGCACTCAAAAATAAGTTATCAACCTGCACCAGTCTTAAGAGAGCCTAACTGGAGCCTACCATTTCATATCTTTACAGATGCATCTGACACTGCAGTGGGTGCCTCATTAGGCCAAAAAGAGGAATCTTGTAATTATGCCATTTATTTCATTAGCAATAATCTAACACCTGCAGAGTCAAACTACACAGTCACAGAAAAGGAAACACTTGCCATCATATATGCTGTGAATAAATTCCGACATTATATAACTGGTTATGAAGTCTTTGTACATACTGATCATTCTACCATTAGACATTTAATGAATAAACCAATAACTAGTGGCAGAGTTACCAGATGGTTATTATTGTTACAGGAATTTAACATCATAGTGTTAGATAGACCAGGTAAAGAGAATTAGGTGGTAGATTTTCTTTCTAGACTACAAAATCCAGGTGAGGTTGTTCCGGTTGAAGATTCTTTCCTAGATGAAAATTTATTTGCAATTTCCATAGTGAATCCTTGGTATGCTGACTTGGCCAATTATTTGTCTACAGGAAGGACACCTCCATACTTTACTCCAAAGGAAAAGAGGAGACTAGTCAAACAAAGTGCTCGATACTCATGGATTAATGGCAATTTATTTTACACTTGTTATGATATGATTATTAGACGATGTGTAAGAAATGATGAGATAATTGATATTTTAAAATCTTGCCATGATGAACCGTGTGGTGGGCATTTTGCAGCTAAGCGAACAACATTCAAAGTTCTTAGTCTTGGGTACTATTGGCCATCCATTTTTAAGGATTCCAAGAAGTACGTGAAGAGTTGTGACAGCTGCCAAAGAATGGGCAGGCCAACAGCTACAGACGAGATGCCACTTTAGCCCCAAGTTCACCTAGAGCCATTTGAAAAATGGGCTCTAGACTTTATAGGACCTATTAACCCAACCTCCAATGGTAAGAAGTACATCTTAGTATGTACTGATTACGTCACAAAGTGGGCTGAAGAAAAAGCACTAGTTAGAGCCACCGAACAAACAGTGGTCAATTTCCTTTTTGAAGAGATTTTTGTAAGGTATGGAGTACCAAGGGAAATAGTGACTGATCAAGGTAGTCAATTTACTTCAAAGTTAGTGAAGGACATCACAGACAAATACCAAATCAAGCACAGAAGAAGTACACCTTACCATCCACAGGCCAATGGGCAGGTGGAATCCACAAACAAAACTTTGGAAGGGATCATCACTAAAACTGTGGCAATGAACAGAAAGAATTGGGAAGAGAAGCTCAAAGATGCACTCTGGGCTTACAGAATTACGTGGAAGAATACTACAGGATTTACACCATATCAGTTGGTGTATGGCAAAGAGGTAATGCTTCCTATTGAGTTTCAAATACATACTTTTAAACTGGCTGCAGATTTGCAAATTGACCTGGACCAAGCACAACAAGAAAGAATTTAGCAGTTGAACCAGTTGGATGAAATGAGGCAGCAAGCAGAGGAAACCACAATCCTCATGCAAAAACAAAGGAAGCAGTGGCATGATGCACATATCAAGAAGAAGCAGTTCAAGGAAGGCGACTGGGCTTTACTTTTTGACTCTAAATTCAGAGATCATAAAGCCAAGTTTACCACCCATTGGATGGGCCCATACCAAATTATTCAGGCTTACGACAATGGTTCAGTCAAGCTCAAAACTATTGATGGAGAAGGTCATTCCTTTACTGTCAACGGTCATCGCCTGAAACTTTACACTAAGCCCATCAGCAAGCAAAATTTTCTCCAAACATTATCTCAACAAAGAGAGGTTGAGATACTGTAGCCTTCAGCTGCAGTATCCATGCCTTAGTTCATTTCATTTCAATTTAGAAATTTAAAAAAACAAAATCTAAAAAAAAAGGAGAAAAAAAACAAACACAACAAAAAAATAATAACAATGGGTTAGATGTGAAAACCAGACTCTAGCACACTCTAACCCCGAATTCTTACTTGAAAACCAATTCGTTGGCGGGTAAGAATTCCTTTTCTTTTGTTCCCTGTTCGATTTATCAACTGAATAATGACTTGAGGAAAAGTCAAAACTTTAGTGGGGGAGAGAAGCATCAGCATTTTGTTCTCTTATCTCTCCATTGTAAATTCTTAAAGATTTCTTATCTCATCTCCTCACTATAAATTTCCAAAGCAGTTTGTTTCAGCATTCCAGATTTCAATAAAGAAGTTGTTTTGTCATTGTTTTATCTCAGAGGGACCTGGTTACAAACATTATGCAGGGGGACCTGTTCTGTCCAGAAGACCATGTTACCAACACCAGCAGTAATGGGACCTATTTAAGACACATAAAAGGGACCTGTTAAGAGACTGTTACTTCAGGATTACTTCAACAAAGCTTCATCAAGTTTCTACAAGGATCCACAGGTTGTTGGGCACCAAGACTTCATCAAATACCAAAGATCAAGGAACCTGTATACATATAATTATTTTTCCGGATTTCAAAGAAGCTGCATGAACATCTTCAAGATCTCAGAGGGACCTGTTGCATTCGAATCTATCTCAGGGGACCTGTTATGAATAGCAAAGAATAGTCAAAAGAGACTAGTCCTACCCAGCATGCCAATGCAACGCTTGAACAACCAACAAAAGTGTAATGTATTCCTTATTCTTAACATTTAAATTCTTAGATTAATTTTTAATGTTAAATTTAATAATTGTGACTGCTACGATCAATTTCAGAGACACCTCCATACCTATCACTCGTTATCCTATTGTTAATCCCTATCATCTTCCAATACTCCAACCCCTCTCATACTTATATGATTTTGTTAATCCCCTCTCATATCACCCTTTTCAATCTCTGTTACCAACCAGTTAGACCCTACAGCCATCCCAACATTTCTATTTGGCCGGGTACCAACAGAAGCAGGACACGTGGTGAATTGTTTGGAAACCAAATGTCATGCGGGCTTGTTCATTATGTTTGAAACGGCCGAATTATGATTTAACCACCCGACGAAGCCAAATGATGCAAACGACTACCCGAAATCATATCCCAGTACTTCATATATATGCTTCTAGCGTTTCTATGATGGCATCCATATGACCAGTACAGCCATTCCTCTGTTTCAAAAGATGAATATGTTATGAATTGAGTTAAGCCGGTTATTTCATTATCATTTTCAGTTGTTCTATGTTAGCATTCGACTCCTGTGACTTCAACAGTAAAGACTGAAAGTAGCAAGCGCCACGAAAGGAAAATGTAGTTAATTGGGTTCGACCTCTATTACAAGATAGTCAATCGAGCATCGTTTGGGTTACTAAAGGAGCTAGTGTTAAAGAGTCGAGGACGCCACCAGGTCAGCAGTATTGGGGCGGAAGATAAAAGGTAACAAATCAAAACTTCTTTGTTGAATTTGTAAAACATAAACAAAGAAGAGTTAGAGCACAACTCTCGGCCAAAATGACCAATAGGGTCGAACCAAGCATATTTGACAGTTACCAGTATCACGAAGATTGCATTTCAATTCTTAAAGAAATACAGTGGCTTCCCTTTTTAGAGAAATTTCGTGGAAGTAATGAAGAGGTCACCAAACAGTTCGCTTTTACATTCAACGGAGAGAAAGCTCTGGTAGGTAATTTTTCATTTAGAGTTTCGGAAGACACCATAGCTCAAGCCCTAGGGATCAGCCCAGAAGGGGAGAAGTACTTCAAGACAAAGCAATTTAAAGAAAAATCATGGACTCAATTTATGTCCAGATCCAGGGTTTCATCCGTTAATTGGAAGAAAGGCGTCCCAAGAAGTTGGCTGGTGCATCCCTGGGACGAGATGGTCTATATCATCCAAAAGTTTGTAACTTGTGAAGGCCGCTACAGTATTGTTTACTTGTACCATATCAAGTTACTGTTACATTTGAAAGGGCAGTGTGTTATCATTCTGCCATACTTCCTCTTGCAAAGCCTAACCAAAATGTTGAAGACCATCCAAAAGCAGAAAGGTAACGAAGACAAGAGCTTATATCACTTTGGGCTAATTAAAATTCTTATTGAGTATGAATTACAGAGAAGAGGGAAAACGTGGAAGGAGTTCTTGGCTGCTAACCAAATTAAAGACGAAGAGGACAAGGAAGAACCACAGGAAAACTCAGGATTCATGAATGATATCGATGAAGAGATTCCTATACACAAAGCAAGCAAGGTACCTCCACCTGTTAGCAGTATAAGGACGAGGAAAATGAGAAAAGAGGATGCTCAGAAAGCAGAGCAAGATAAAAATTTTACCACCTATTCAAGAAGAACCAGGAGAACATCAAAGGCCCAGCTACAAGAAGACCAACCTGAATCAAATGCACCTATGCCGATGGATATTGAAAGTACTGCCCACTCACAACCTGGACCAAGAGATGAGATGGAGGTTGAAAGCAACAACAGGAAAGAAAAAGATTCACAGCCTGCCATTAAGAAACAGAAGAAACTGGAGAAGCAAATTGAAAAGTTAAAGGAAGAACTAATGGAGGCTAATATGCTAGAAAAAGTTATCAAGAAAGAAAATGAAATGCTCAGAGTGCAGAGTAAAGAGACTCAACAAAAAAATGAAAAGTTAAGGGAACAAATTAAGGAACTTGAAGCTGAACAAACAGATATTTGTAAGTGGGCCACTAAATGGTACAACCAAAAGAAGGTCCTCAAGGAAAAGTAAAAAAGTTTAAAGCATGAGCTCCATGGTTAGAAAGATGCCCAGGTGAAGAAGAATGTGGATACATTGTTGAAGGCAGCGGAGGTACAGGCAGGGACAGAGTTCAGAGGAAGCACATCGGGGTTAGCATGAGGTCATGCTAATTCATTAAGTCGGGGAGAGATGTTGGTACCATTCCTTGACCTCCTTTTTCCTCTTCAAACACATCGTTTGCCTACCTTTTTCCTTCATACATCTCTTAGACCCCTTGAAATTGATTAGTTAACAGTATTATAGTTGTTAAATACATTAGAATTGATTTATGAGTTTTATGTTAAAGAATTAAGGATTTTTGATAAAAATACTACAGGAAGTTGCAACATCCTGTAATTGGTTTATTGTTTGACATATGGCATGACAGCTAAGCTAAAGCAAAGGGTAGGGATGAAAAATAGAATGTACAAGCATGGACGAACACCTATCCTACAGCAGAACCAACACTCCTGAAGGCACGGTCAATGACGGTCAAAGCACAGCATGTTGGCGACAAAAGCAGCAACAGCATAGGGTTCTAAACCGATTTAGTTTTGTTCCTTTTTGAAATCGGTTCAGAACGGAAACAACTTAAAAACTATGCCATAGCAAAAGCGGCAACAGCCGCATCACGAATGTACATTCATTCTGAAATGTAAACGTTGGAAAAACATATGTAAACACAGTTATGTGTTGGCAGTTAGTGGTTATCATTGTATCATTTTGAAAACATAGCTTTTGAACTTAATACCAAAAACACGGTTGCAGTCACGATTTCATTGTTGCGTTGATTCTATAGTTGCTTGAGCACAGTCCAGTATACCTTTGAAACACGGACGGGCCCTGCGTGGAACGGGTATATTGTCATTTCATTTCATTTGCAACTTCTGAATATTCAATAGTATGCACAGTGATTAGAGTTCAGTTTATGCTTTCGTTGATTTAATTAGAAATTCGTATGAGTAATGTTTATGATGGTAGCTTGAAGGATTCATCGCTGAGATCGTTGAATTGTATCCTGTAAGGGATCTGATCTTTCGTTATTTTTAAGAGCATCTTCATGAACCCTGTTTCTCATATATTTGAATTTTAAGTGTGCTTATGATTCTAGTATATTTCAATCTTTCATGAATGATAAACATTGAATGCTGAGTGTTCACTGAACAGGGGTTTTATGCACAGCATCCTCGTAAGGGGATTGAAATCTTGGTTTAAGTAATACACAGTGTTTTTAGAATAGGTAGATGAATTGAGTGACCTGAGTGTCCAGGTGATAGGGAGCATACCTCAACCTTCCGTAAAGAAGTTCTGTAACCTACCATCACGAACACTTAGTTAGGAATCCTTTATGTCTATATATTGTAGACGCATGCCTCGAAGTTTACTGATCCTGGTCGATAATAAATATAGCCTAATCTAGCACCCTTGATAGGACACTACAGAGATATTGCTACAGTTTCTCCAGACCCAATGAACCGGTCGGCTTCGCTGTGGAGTAGTTAGCGAAGCAACATGAAGTAGCATCATGAAGAGCACCAGCAGTAGCAGCGGTAGTAGAGGCAAGCATACCAGTGCACGGAAAAGGTAAGAGGAATATTGTCGATCGCACGGACTAGGAGCAAAGTTGCAAGTTTCGAGCAGATCCACTTGTAGAGAAAGCATTTATGGCTATAGAGGAAAAGAGGCAGCAGCAAAACAAGAAAATCACGCAAAGGTAGAGGGATAAGAAGAGAATGGAAGAAGTAGAGGAGTTGCACGAGTTGAGGGAGCAACTCCGAAAGGAACAAGAGCTGCACGAATAGGAGAGAGAAGCGCAGCAACAGCAGATATAGCAGGGGCGCAACATGTGCAAACAGATGAAGCAACATCTATACAAGTAGTTGATTCACCGGAACAACTGGCATCAAGTGAACAAGGTGAACCATCACAGGGGCCAGACTTTGCTCATGAGATAGAACAAGCACTTCAAGAGCTGGATGCAAACATGGAGCAGCAAGAGTTGGAACAGGACACCAACCTCATGCCTCACCACAAAGAGGTTGACTCACCCACTTCAATGCATCCAGTTGATGAGAAAGTCTCGAATGACCAAGGAGGCACTGAGATCCTTGGTGATCAGCCAAAAGAAGAGATACACAACATCTCATTCGATGAATCCCAATGTAGAGTTATACAATCTCGCAGAGTATCAACTCCGGAGGATCATACATCTCCTACGCAAGTTGAGGAACAAGTGATCATTACTGATGTGCTCAAACATCTAGTTGCCTTGGCCGATGCAACCAAAGTGTATTCCAAAGCCATTAGCTCAAGTGTTCGCTTCCTAATAGCTGAGAATGAGCAAATGGAAAAGGAACTACAAACGTCCAAGCAAGGAGGAGACTTGTTGACAATGTCCACCCAAGCTAAACTGAAGAAGGAAACACTAGATGAAGTATTGTCCCTTGACATAGTTATGTGAGCATTGTACTCCAAGTTTGGTACCGTGCACAAGGCAGTCATCCATCTCAACGGATGGCGGCAACAATGTGTTAGAAGAGCATGTATCTTAATGAACTTGCATGTTGTTGTTGATGACATGCAAACATGGATGATGAAGTACAAGGGAGCCCCACTTCACTTGCCTAAGATGATGAGGGCCAATGCGGTTAAGCTGAAGGCACATATTTAGAGTCAGATACAGAATTATGAAGAACTCCCGCAGTTCATCACTAGCATACAGGATTCCCATGCATGAGTATTCAAGAGTATGGATGTTGTGGTGCGCACACATGTGATCCCATTACTTGGGACTCTCACCCAGGCAAAGACAAAGAAACAGGTCCGACTAGAGCTTGACTCATACTTCGATGAGTTGATGTGCATCGCCGCCAGCCCAGACTTGCCTATCAATGTAGACATCATGCACAAGTATGTTGTTGGTCTGGCCACCTTGAAGACAATGATGATCATGCTTTTAGATGAGTTGGATAGAGGAGCCCGAGTAGTGTACCCGGATGCTATGGAGGCAAGGGTCAGGCTTTAGATAGATGTCACCACGGAACACACAAACACCATCAAGGACCATAGATCTCTGCATCAGTATGTAACTGTATGTTCACATGGGTACATGTGCATTGTAATGTTAAGTCATGTCAAGTGTAAGTCAAGTGTCAATAGTGGACGTAATTGCCATACAATAGGTGAAGAGTCACAAAGGGGAATGTCAAGGTCCACCCCACCCTTTGCTATAAATAGTCCCTCATAACTCATTGTATAGGCTTTTGTTCAGCCAAGCTTCTGATAAGACTATCTTGGAGATATCTTAGAGGGTATTGTAGTGCGCCTTGGCTTCTCCACTTGACAGAGCTAGTACATCTCTTTGGAGGAGCAGGCGAATGTGGCTGTAACATCCCACTATTGGGGCTAGCAGGTTTACATGGATGTATTGTATGACTGGAACTTACACTTCTTTATATAATAAGAGCTAGCATGTTTCATGCATATGTTGTATTATATTCCATTTGTCTTGTTTACTCTAAATAGCATATGTATTTTATTTCTTATGCACGCATGTATGGACTACTTCATATGAGCATGTATGAATCTTTCTTAAATGTGTTGATTGTTTTAACCATCACTTTGGATTTCCAGCTGACTTGCTTTCCATCTTGTGATCCATCTTCATTCATGTGTTCCCTTCCCATCCAAGTATTGTTACAGGTTGCCAAGGGGCACACTCATCTCAACCCACCGGTGTTAGAACCTCTCATGCACCTTCCTTAACTCACTACAGTAGTCACACCCTTACTACTGACAAAGTTATCTTACTTGCCTCTGTGTGAAATCGTGGTCAAGGCATTGCTATACGATCCACTTTTGGGACTCTTACACCAAACGGTCTGAGGTCTAATTGGGACTTCTTACCGAGGAGATCCCCTTGACATGTTGGTGGGTCCAGCATCATCAACATTTATGACGCTAGAAGGAGGGCCTAATGAAAAGCTATGTCCTCTCATCCAGTTTTGAACATTTGCATACCTTTTATGGATTCTTGCACTCTTCTCCCTCCATAATGTTTCTCGAATCGGGAAGATGTCTCCATCACGGGGGAGTTTTTCGATCTCTTGTCCACTTACACGTATGATGGTGAAGGCGAAGTGGCTTGGCCTAAGTACTTACATGACTTTCTTTCCATGCTTCAGGAGGAAGATGGGTGTTCTGATGAATAGGCCAACTTTCTGTTTGCACACATACTTTGCGAGTCTCCACGTCAATGGCTGCTCAACCTAACGACTAATAGAATGCACTCACTTGAGCACTTATGTGATCTCATTGAAGACACCTTCTAACATTTTGATCCAAATCATCTTGACTAAAAATTGTTACAGCAACGGAAGGCTCCGCATGAATCGGTTATAGATTTTTGGCAGTGCTTCTGTGACTTGTAGTTTCAAGCTTCAAAGAGCAAGATGAAATTTGCCTATATTTGGGACCGGTTCGAGAATTTCCTTAAGAAATCTTCTCGTCCCAAGAAGAAGCTTGAGATCAAGCCTCGCCCAACATTCTTCAGTGAGGGAGCTGCACAATCTCATGTGGATGCAGTCATTGTCTTGACTGACTGTCCACCTTCCCCTCATTCAACAGCTCCACCCCTGCCGAGTGATGTGGGGGATCATGCTCACACACTTGTTCAGCTTTCACATCCTCCCAGCATCGCTTTACTCAATTTTTGTGCAGATTTGGTTGTGAGTCCTTTGAGTTCTCATATGAATTTTGTTCTACAACCTTCGTCTTCGCACTCGGGTGTTCCTCCAAATGATATTGTCTTGCGTTCATCCATTCTGGACTCTTGTTGTGGGGAAAAATGCCTATGCAGGACGATCCTATCCACCTAAGGTGTGATAGCTCCTTAGCAACAAACGAATACAGCTATTATGATTTCTTCCTTTATGAAATGTGAAAGAGGGGAGATCGGCAGACTTACCGTTGTCTTCTGGTTGTCCCTCGAACTATATCCTCTTCTCTTTGTGTTTCCACAGCTACTTGCCTCCTCGCTTGATCAAGAGAACAGCTACCTGTGACAAGAGAGCAGCTACTTGCGACAAGAGAAGAACACAATACAAAGGCAAATATAAATATTCATAAATGATTCAGGATTAGAAGTAAATCAAATATACTAATGCAATCATACAAAATACACCAGCATATAGGAAAGAATCAAGATAGCTTTATTGAAAGTAACAGGGTTCAGGAAGAGATACAACCCATGGGGCTCCAATCCAACATCTCCTTCCCAGCAGAATGGAATTCCTTCTTCAGCTCCCTTCAAAGCATTACACACCCAATGTTCCAGCCACAAACCAACAACAATTCTTTGCAATTACCAAATTCCAGCCTCTAGATCCCATGGAGGAGAGATCTATATATAGATGTTTGGAGAGAGGATGAGTCAGCTTGAGATCTGACTAGTGTCCTCTCCCTCTGTCAGTTCTTGAGTCCACTTGGAGGTTCTTGCTTCCACTTGGAGATTTGGAACCTCTTACTCATCACCAGTCAAATTCCCTGATCCAAGTGTCATTTTGGAAGCTTCCTGGGCATTGACACCTTGAGGAATGACTCTGCCACATGTCCAAACTCGCTCAGCGCAGGTAACCTTTGTTGGAGTTGACATTCAACGCAGGTAGACAGTGGAGCAGTTGACATTCAGCGCAGACGCTCAGTGGAGCAGTTGACATGATCCAGAATTGCCTTGTTTTTGAGTGTTTTCAGGTGGAGAACTTCTGTGAATTGCTGTGGTTAGTTGGCCTTGTTCCTCTAGGGGTAGGAACAACATGTTTAGGGACTTTGGATCCCTTAGTTTATGGACATTTCATGCTCAATGCTGTAAGGCACAAAAATGTCTATAATAGTTGCCCCCTAAAGTATGAGGCCGTTTATCGGGTGAAATGCTTTATCCAGGAGGGTCCGAAGTTCATCCATCTGCTGGGAGGAGACCTGTAATAAAATACAATACAATACATTATGATTCATACTGTTTTCATGATCTAGCTGAGGCGGGCATTCCCATGCTCAGCTTTATAAATTCATTTTTTGTACATAGAATGGACGATCGTCTGATGATAGACTGATAATTTTGGTGAAATTATCATCCTTTGAGTAGGATGATCATCTGCTGCAATGATGTACATGTCAAATGTCTTTATTTTTCCTGAATATATATCGCAGCCCGGATGGATGAAACTAGATCCGGGGTCTTCAAACTCATTCGATCTTCACTCTAAGTACAAGTCGATCCATGTGAGAATTGCGCTGAAGTCGAACATGGAAAGACATCGCTTGATTACCGGTCAATGATGTAAACCGTTAACAAGCGCGAGAGGAATCACCGATAATGATAATGACCCTCAAGGTACTGCAGTACAATTCACGTGGTGTGAATAAAGGACTTGGCGTCGAACACCACGCAAAATCTTCTGGTCGAAGGTCATTGATGTATACCTGTCGCCGGAAGTGAGAAACTTGCCATTGAGGCATGCAAGCTTCAAAGTACTGAAGGGGTTGTTCCTAGATCAACTTCTTGGATAATGAGCTGATGTCGACAAGAAGCGATCCGTCAAAGGAGGGCCTTAATGAATCCCACATCGGTGACACGGAACGGAGCTAATGACTTTAATGGAGGTGAAAACGATCTGTGACATATGATTCAGGGTGGCGGTCATGAATGG
This sequence comes from Pinus tabuliformis, assembly GCA_031772625.1. Taxonomy (NCBI): domain Eukaryota; kingdom Viridiplantae; phylum Streptophyta; class Pinopsida; order Pinales; family Pinaceae; genus Pinus; species Pinus tabuliformis. Next base: position 1,410,353,343 of record CM062816.1, on the reverse strand, counting down.
ATGAAGGATAATGTATGGCAGTGGATGGGACCCGGTTGACTCTTTCTGAACGACTTCTCTTGAACATATGGCGACACTGATGCGATGGATTGGTAGCATTACCCCAAATATGGATGGTATGGCGAGACCATGGTGATGTGACCGGTGAATGAAACAACCCAACCCGATTGTGGTATGGAGGAAAAGTGTCATGTTCAAGAGCGACCTGCTACCATCAAAGTTTTCTTGATTTTCCCAATTTTTCCCCAGTAATTGCTGACCAGTACCTCTTTATTTTTGTCAAGCTTGAGGAGGATAACATATGCTTGTTCTATAACCTGCCCTTCGGGCAAGCCCATCGCTATGTTTTAACAAGCCTAGCGATAGTGAAACTCGTTCTCGTCTAAAGACAAGTTTGTCGCTATTTAATAATTTTAACGAGTCTAACGACAAGGATAACTCGGTCCTTTTCATTTTCAGAGAGTCTGAAAAGGTACATAAAGTTAACTCCAAAATTCCTTTTTCGTCATCTAATCCCTTAAGTCCGAAAAAGTATAAAACAATACAGAAGGGATGAGTCTTCGATAATTTTAACGAGCCGAATAAAACAAGCGCTCGACCTTTTTGTGCAATAATCCCTCAGGTCCAAAAAGATTAAAATCTAGAGGAGGGATAGCTCTTCCTGTCCTTTAACGAGCTGGAAGGCCAAAACTCGGCAATCTTTTCATATTTTACGAGTCAATTGAAAAGAGCTTAAAGAAGACTCGTCTTTTGAGGAGCGAGTGATAAAAAGGGATAGCAACTGATTCCAGGTACAGGTTGGAATTTTCCAATCATGGCAATGTCACAAGGATGGCTAGGTGAAATCACTCTTTGCAGCTGTTCCTCAAAATGGGTAAACAATCATATGGAGGTGAACGATCGGCCAAACGAAAGTGGAGGTGGCAGGTGCAAAACACGACCAAGGCTTTTATGGCTGATAAATTTACGATCACAGTGGTTATTTACCGGGATAGGTTCATTTTTTAGATAAAAATGAGCTTAAACACTGGAGGAAACTCTGCTCACTGCTTTTATTTATTTTTTAATGAGCATGAAGACCGCGTTAAAATTGCTCGGATCTTGCGTTTATTTTTTAATGAGCATGAACTTTATGCTAAAACTGCTCGATTACCCAGTCATTTGATAAGAGTGTCTCATCAAGATTCTATTTTTTATGGAGCTTCATCTCACTAAGCTTTGATCCTGATCCTTTCTTTATGCAAGTTCGGAAACGGCTAATCCTACGAGTTTAAAGGGTTAGACCTACAGGTTTAAAGGGAGGACCTAAAAATTTAAAAAAATAAATAGTCGCCCCTTGCTTGCACTCCAAAAGGTTTGCATGCCCCCAGGTATAAAACAGAGTTTCAAGGTTACCTCTACTTACCCTCCGCCAAAACATGTGTTTTAATCGAGAGAGGCTTACCTCTTTCAGGTTACCCAAAGATTGTCTCGTTAATCTTTCAAACAAAACATTTCTTCGGCAATGTCTACCGAAATAGACAAGGGTGAATGACTGGTGCCAAACACGTAACTTTGACAAAAGAATCATATTCTAGAACAACCCCTCTTCCAACCACGGACGGGGTACGAACTAGTCATATTCTCCCGCGGAAACCTACCCTATACCCAAAGTTTTCCCGCCGAAGCAGGCCAGGATGCATGCCCCCTGGGTTCCAGTCATATCCTCCCGGATTACTCGCGCTCATCAGGAGGACAGACCATGGGCTGAGACACTTCTTGCATGAATAGACCATTTAGGGATGGTACATGACTATTTGCGATGTGTGATCCGAGAAACGAAAGTTGGTCTACGAGCTTGACCATTCTTCCTTCATGCGGAAAACACATTACTCTAAAGAGTGAGGAGACTACAGCTCCCATGCAATATATATAGTCTCGTCCAAGGAGTAGGTTATAATCCAAGGGTCCTTGAACGACCATCACGTTCATTTGAACGGTCTTCCCTTTCAATGTTATAGGCACATTGGGGAGGATCCCTAAAGGTCGACTGGTTCCTTTATCAAAACCTGATAGATTTCTCATCTCAGGTAAAAGCGTTGGTGAACCAAGCGCTTTCCAAGCAATAGAGGAAAGGATACTCACAGATGCCCCCTCATCAATGATAGTTCTAGCCATTACCATTCTGTATATTTGACAAATAATTCTGAATGGTACACTGGCTGGCAACCGGGGTCTGCCTAGTTGGTTCCAATCAAAGGACACAACCAGGTTGCTTGGTGGTGGGACCGAATAGATGGCCGGATAGCGCTCTGATGAACTTCCTTCTTGCGACAAAGGAATGGTGGCATTGCCCCATTGATCATCAGTGTCAGTGCTGATGAAGAGAATCTGGATGGTGTCGTCTTGATTCTCCTCTGTGATGGTGTCATTCGAAGATGGAGCCTCTGAAGGCAAAACCGGGTCAACTGCCGTATCAACCTTTTGACTTTCGTCAGGCATGGATCCAGACGGTTCTTCTTCAATGACAGATGCTTCGGCTGACCACCTGAGTGGCTCAGCCGGATTCTCAACTAGTGAGGGACTTGGCAGGAGTCTTTGATATCCAGGAGGAAGATTCGCTCGTAAAATCGGGCGATCTTCCAGAACTCTTTTTGCCTCGTCTAAGAAGGGACAACGGTGGATGGCGTGATTGCCTTCACACAATCTGCAGGGAAATTTATCTCTCCCACTCTGTCCTGGAGCTTCACTCCCACTAGTTGACGGTGAGCAGTCGACATGACTATCAGAGGTCGATGCTCCCGAATTGTGCAAACGGGGGGACCAGTCATTTAGTATCCGTGGGATACAGGGACAATCTCTATGGAAGTGGTCTCCCCTGCAGATGACGCATGGCGATTTAGGCCTTACGAGTGCAGTGTGTGGATTTTTGTTAGATGACACTTGTTTGCCCCCAGGCACCTTAGGCTCCTTCTTCTTTTCTTTCTTCTTCTTCTCCTTCTTCTCCTTAGGAACCTGGTTTTTAATTTGACCAGTCCCTTCAAGCGAAGAGGAAGGAGGGGAGGAAGATGAAGTTGAAGGCTGGGAGGCAACTCTTGTCTGATCTAACAGTTGACTCGAATGTTCAGGAATGGTGGTATTTTGAACGACATTGGTTGAAAAGAGCCAAACTGGTAGGCCAATTGTCAGTCCTGGAAGCGACAATGTGGCCATGTGGGGCGCACCAACATCTCCCCAAGAGGAGAAGGGACTAGGATTCCCACCCAAGGGAACTCCTTGGTTGGTGTGCTCCATCTTTTCAACCTAAAGATCAACGCAGGAATAAGGGTGATTGTTCCGTTTAAAATAAATTGTTAACGATGCTTTTAGACACAACTTGCTTTTTCAGTTTTAAAGAGTCGAGAAAAAGCTAAAGATGACTCTAGTCTCCTTCGATGTTTTAACGAGCCCGAAGTGACAAATGCTCGGATGGACTTTTTCTGTTATAGAGTCTGAAAAAGGCCAAAAGAAACTGCTCTGGAGATCTAGGCAGAGGGTGTGCCAAACTTTTCGCAAAACCACAGAATACTTTTTACGGTACGGGTGGTCGATCTTCGTGAATGCTGTGTTCACTGCATTGCGATCAGTAGGGAGGCCGACATGGCTTCCTAAGGATAAAAGATATATGCCTATAGGGGTCTCCCAATATATACGTGACGGTACGTGGGAGCACAAATCCGTACTAGCGCTACCGTCTCTCAGGAGAAATCACCCACCTTCTTCGAGATCGACAGTCACTAGGCTTAACGGCGCCGGAACACGTCTCTAGCCTAGACCTCTATGTTGTGTGTTATGTTACAAAGCGTTGTTAGGTTCATTCAGTTTATTTTAGGTTGATCTTTTTAAAGTTTGCCTTTCAAGGTTCACCACGAGATGTATGATACAAATTCCTAAATGCAGTCTAAGATGATAAGCAAGCTTTATTATCTTTCAAATTTGAAAATCCTAGCTACTAAGGGAAAAGAATAACACTATCTTTTCTCAAAGAGCAATCAGCACACTCTAATGCACTTTCCCTAAATCCAACATGCAAACTATCAAATGCAAAATGCACAATGCAGGTGTTTGTTTTCCACTTTCTTAGTATAAATGCCTACAAAGAAAGCTTTTTGCACAACTTTGAATTTGCTTTTACAATGATCAATACAAACAAGTTCACTTTCTTCGAAATCAACAAGGGTAGAAGAGATTACAATCACTTTGCGATTTTCGAAATTAAGACTTGTTTTGACACTTTGAAAGAGACAAATTCAAACCAATAAGCAAAAGTAAATCTATAATCAATCTGCAAACAGCCAATGAACTCTCTTCTAAGATCACTCTCAATCAGATCAGAATCAAATGCTACAGAATGACTACTTTACTCAAGCAAAGGAAGACTGTAAATGACGCCACAAACACATAAAAACATTCACAATCTTTTTGTACAAAAATGAGGCGGAATCTAAGAAAAGAAAAGCTTATCAGGCTGGCACCTATGCTGGTCAAAGGCTGCAAAAACAGAGATCAAAACAGGGCAACAGAGGACAAAGAACCCCAGCTGCACAAGGCCACACTGGTTCAGCGCAGGTCTAACACTGTCAGTTTGACATTCAGCGCAGGTAGCCCCTTCGGGACCTGCGTTGAAATGCAGACTGCCTTCATAGTGCCTGCACTGAAAGAGAAACTCTCGTTTCCCTTGGTTTCTGGGTCACAAAATGCTCAAAAATCAACTGTTTCAGGCCAAATCAGAAACACAAGCAAGGTATAAACAGAGGGATGCTTTGATAGGGTACTAAAGACTATCACAAGGATCATCAAATCATTTGTGGATCTAGTTTAGATCATAGACAAGTCCAACAACTGGATCCAAGCAGCAACTTTTTACTTTGCATCCGGGAAAGATGCAATTCAATAGTTGCTGTCAAGTCTATGAAGTAAACAAATGACGGAAACACAAATGAAATGAATAAACAAGTTCTTCCCCAGCGGAGTCGCCAATTTGTTGTGGGGAAAAATGCCTATGCAGGACGATCCTATCCACCTAAGGTGTGACAGCTCCTTAGCAACAAACGAATACAACTATTATGATTTCTTCCTTTATGAAATGTGAAAGAGGGGAGATCGGCAGACTTACCGTTGTCTTCCGGTTGTCCCTCGAACTAGATCCTCTTCTCTTTGTGTGTCCACAGCTACTTGCCTCCTCGCTTGATCAAGAGAACAGCTACCTGTGACAAGAGAACAGCTACTTGCGACAAGAGAAGAACACAATACAAAGGCAAATATACATATTCATAAATGATTCAAGATTAGAAGTAAATCAAATATACTAATGCAATCATACAAAATACACCAGCATATAGGAAAGAATCAAGATAGCTTTATTGAAAGTAACAGGGTTCAGGAAGAGATACAACCCATGGGGCTCCAATCCGGCATCTCCTTCCCAGCAGAATGGAATTCCTTCTTCAGCTCCCTTCAAAGCATTACACACCCAATGTTCCAGCCACAAACCAACAGCAATTCTTTGCAATTACCAAATTCCAGCCTCTAGATCCCATGGAGGAGAGATCTATATATAGATGTTTGGAGAGAGGATGAGTCAGCTTGAGATCTGACTAGTGTCCTCTCCCTCTATCAGTTCTTGAGTCCAATTGGAGGTTCTTGCTTCCACTTGGAGATTTGGAACCTCTTACTCATCACCAGTCAAATTCCCTGATCCAAGTGTCATTTTGGAAGCTTCCTGGGCATTGACACCTTGAGGAATGACTCTGCCACATGTCCAAACTCGCTCAGCGTAGGTAGCCTTTGTTGGAGTTGACATTCAACGCAGGTAGACAGTGGAGCAGTTGACATTCAGCGCAGACGCTCAGTGGAGCAGTTGACATGATCCAGAATTGCCTTGTTTTTTAGTGTTTTCAGGTGGAGAACTTCTGTGAATTGCTGTGGTTAGTTGGCCTTGTTCCTCTAGGGGTAGGAACAACATGTTTAGGGACTTTGGATCCCTTAGTTTATGGACATTTCATGCTCAATGCTGTAAGGCACAAAAATGTCTATAACAACTCTTCACTTGTTGTGAACGAGGAAGAAGACACTGACGGAGTTGGTGTTGCACAACCAACATGCATTATCATTCACGAAGAGTATGAGTGGGAGCTTGAGCATAAACACTCGGCAAAGGATGGCTCCCTTTCGTCTAAGCCCCCTCCGTTCTTTCCTGATATCTTTGGTGAACCTGCCATCCATGATTTCGCATGTGTGTCTTCATCCATGAATGCACCCATTATTGATCACTCACAGGACTTGCTATATGGTTTTCCATCGTTCAATAACGGATAGGATAAGTTATTCATTGAAAATCCACTTGATCTTTCATCTATCTTTTCCGGAAACACAGAGGACGATTTTTTTCTCTTTTCATCTACCCCTCTATTTGATTCATCCGATCATGAGGATGCCAATGAAATCATTGATTTTTCTGATCATGGTGATCGTAATCCATTTGTTTCCATATTTGGTCACAATCACGACTCTATCATAGTTGATCTTTTGAAGCCACTAGTCTATGATGATCTATCTGATAATGAATTTGAAACACCTAAGACTGTCGAGGCACTTCAACCCGAGCTGATGGTTATGTAAGGTCGTCGCCCTCTTGGGGTTAGTCTCACTTCCGATCATGAAAATATTCAATCATCCAAGGCTCCTCGTCACTCATCTGTATGCATTGAAGATCCATCTCACACACAGATCATACTTCCTCCACTCGAACTACATGATCCCATCGCTCATGCATTAGAGGAATCTTACATTGCAAGCACTCGTTCACGATGCAAGTTATGTTTGTTTCTTTCGTTTGCTTACATGTCACAGTCAAGAGTGTGCTTATGCTTCAAAGTTGCACGCAATGTCACACAACACTATGGTAAGTCCACGGACTGATCGTCATGCACTTGCACTCACTTATGTCTTGTGGGCACTTTGAAACATGAAGTGTGGTTGTCTTCATTGTTATATCTTTCTTGCTTGCTGGTTCACACAACTCGGTTGCTCTCGAACCAAGCCTTCATAAACATGGGTCAACAAATGCGCCAGTGACTACATTTGAAATATCATTTCACATGATCAGGCCCACGCCCCATTAGTGTAGGATTAGGAGCAATGTTTGCTTTCAGTTGTTTTCTTGCATGCTTGTTTTCTTACATGCTTTGTTTGCTTGTGTGTTTGCTTGCTTGTTTGCTTGATCGCTTTGCTTTCATTTGCTTCTGCTCTTGCTTTGCTTTGTTGTTTGATTGTTTCATTCCTATAGTTCGCTTGTTTCATTTGTAGGTTAGTTTCACATGAAACCATGTATGACTCTTGAAACGAGCTAGGTGAAGTACAAGAGGGCTTGTACAACTATCACTACTTGGCTTTGTGTCATCTTGCCTCTATATGAAGAGCTTGTTACTTTTAGTCCATGATACATCGAAGTAAAATATGTACTATTCAAATTTAACCTTGGTGAAAACACAACGCTTGTGCACTAACTAGTGTTACCTTCTCTAGTCAGTTGTTTTTGGGTTAACCCTTGTCAGCTCAATCAAGTAGAGTAAGGTGGGGAAAAACCTTATCAAGCACGTCAGAGATATAATAAAATACTTCTCTACTAGGACAATCTCTTCTGCTCTCAGTAAGTCAGGATCCCTCTTCCACCTCTAAAATGAATAAGTGTTATGCACAGTTGAAAAAATGAAAAATGAAAAGTGGAAAAAAAAACAAAAATAAATAAGGCGAAAGAAGAGAAAGGCTTCCTGCATAGAGAGGTGATGCAAGTAACTTTACCACGATACTGACCAGGTTCGCTGGCAGCGGATCCATGCTTGTGTTCCTATGTGACTCCGTCAGGGTACTGTCAAGGCCTACCGGCAGCGGAGCAACACCAAAGATGAAACTAAGACTCTGATGACTATACTTCTTGTGCACCAATATACCCCTCAACCCTAATCAAAACAATTGTGTTGCCTTAGCTTGGAATGTGTGTCAATCGACCAAGAGTTTTGCAGATGCTACATCTTACAATCAAGCTAGTGTGAAGATAAGATGAGCTGAGAGCTTAACAATACTTCCGTAGGTGTTAGAATTGCTTTTCATGAACAAGGTCCATTCAGAGAGCTGGAATTCTACCAATGTGTCACCAAGTGTTGTAGCGGCTACAACCGCCCTCAAAAATTTTTCCTTAGCCTCGTTTTGGAGCCTCCTTACTAACCTTTCATAGCACCTTGTCTTGCTTTGTCAAGTACACAAGCTTCAGTGTTTTTTTTGCATAAAGGCAGCCTGTTAATCGCAGCTTGATGCATTGCCTTCACAGGTTGTTCACCCGGACTTTGTCCAGTTGCAAGCTGAGCAACTTCCCCAAGAAATTGCGCATTTCTGGAGGGCAACCAGGCTTCCCTCCAGATTTTGCGCAATCCTATCTGGTAGCCAGCTGGGTTCCAGAATTGCGCAATTTTGCCAGTCAGCACTCCTAGTGAAAATTGCACAATTTTCCCCAGCAGGGCTTCTCAGCCTAGAATTTTCACAAATCTAGGCAGTAGTCAGCTGCTCTGCCCAGAAATTTTACAAATCTCATGGGCAGCCAACCTGCCTCCCAGCCAGAAATGCGGATTTTTCTCAAGCAGTTGAGCAGCTTCATGCATGAGCAGTATGGTTGACCAGTTCCACCCTGGACTAAGGGAACTTGACTTGCATGCATAGCTTTCTTTTTCTTGGAATAGAAAAAGGCAGCATGCAAAAGGCATCCCATGATTTAAGGAGCTATTTTTAGCAGCTGGAGGTTACATGCAAAGTTGTTTTAGAAACTTTCCTCCAAGGGTCGCTTTTTCCTAGATTTGCGGCATGCACGTCATGAGCCCAAACTTATTTATTCGACGCATCAGAGCTCATTCTTTCACATTGGTCTTGGAGCTCTGACATCCCACAACACATCCAAGACTCTTTGACACATTCGGCTCATCTGTTCATGGGTAAGTGGCCTCAACTTGTCTTTTTTAGCATTTTTGTCGCTTTTTGTGTATTCGCTTGTGTGAGTGTTGTTTTCTTGATTTCTTTGAACGCTTGTTGTCCTTTACATGTATCCTAGCTTTTCCTAGCTCTATTTCACTTTTCGTTGCAATCTCACTGTTGTCGCATGCATGAAACTATTTTGCACGAACATTCGTCGATTCAGTGAATCGCTTCACCCGCATGCATGTTGATCTGTTTGTTGAATATTTCATTCATGTTTGCATGCACTATCTATCACTTCTACTTTCACTTAGTGTCGCCATGCATTCATTGTCATATTTTCTTTCAGTTGACCGTCGGTGAGTTAGGCCAACCTTGGCCCGAAATCTACCTTCACTGAGACAACATTGCGCAATCTGGGGAAGGAAGGCTCTGCCTTCCTCTCCAGAAATGTGCATTTATACCCAGCACTATCCTCTAGGATTGTTTTGAACATTTCTGAAGGACAGTGATTGCTAGCCCAGAAAATTTCACAATGCAGTCCCTGAGCCTGCAGTCACTCCCAGCTGGAATTGCGCAATCCCAATAGCCAGTCTGAATTGTGCATTGTGTAAGTCCAACAGCTAGTATTGCCTCCTAGATAGCCCAGACTACCTTTTATGCAGTTCTGGAAGCCAATCAGCCAGCCTCCCAGAAGAAATTGCGCAATCTTGCCCATCAGTTTCTCAGGTATGTGTTGTGTCATTCCCTAAATTTGCTTTGGTTTACCCTAATAGATTTCTTGCCATTTCTTGTCTCCAAATATTTCAGGTGTTAACCTGTCTCAATGGCTTCCAAGAGAATAGGATCACAAGACACTAATGGAAATGCAGCTGGAGCAGCAGTTGAATGGGTGTCCTCTGGTCTATCAATCTATGAAGATACAAAGTTGTATCTAGACAAGGACATCAAACAGAAGTGGTAAGAGGTCAATGAAACATTTGCAGGCACTTTTGGGGAAGACCTCGAAGACCGTTAGGTGTACGTGAACATTCACAAGTCCAGCTTGTACCGGATTGCATGCAGACATCCAGCGTTCCCACGCGCGGACATGATACACTAGATGACCTCTCACACTGATCCCGAGACAATGACCTTGAGCTGTTTCAGTGGGACAAAGCTTGCGACCTTTTGGGCACGAGATTATAATGAGATGTATCAGATGTGAGAGCCTGTGACTATCATGAAGACTCATTTCAGCTTACCCAACAACAATGCTAACTCTAGAGAAATTCAAAAGAACTGGGTAAAGGAGACAGCTCGATTCACATTGACATCCAACCATATCTACAAGATGAAGATATTGAGGAAGGCATACCAATTATTGGTCATATTTGCATGTCGACTGTATGGCCAAGCCAACACAGAAACCTTCCCACAGAGTTCGGTGATCGCACTAGACCAAGTGGCTCGAGAAGGAAAACCATGTAATTGGTCCGGCATATTGGCTCATTAGCTAAAGAAACAAGTAATGAAGGCTCGACAGTCACCAGGAGGTATGCATGCAGATACTTACATGTCCACCTACATCTTAGATGCAGTTTGTGACCAACAGGAGTTCCCGGGCTTGGAGTGGGCTTGGTCACCGGCGAAAACTGTTGTGAACACGTATTTCAAGTTGTTGTCTGAATGTAGCTTCAAAGGAGTAAGAACACGGCTCTCCGATCATTTTGTCACCCCTCTGTACAAGGTGATATTCGAACAGGATCCACCCTGCATGTCAAAGGAAGCAATGGAGGCATTAATAGGCATTGTAGATTGGTATGCCTCACCATCCAACACTTTCATCTGAATATTCAGTGCAGAGAAGCCTCTGCATGTTCTTTCGAAGTTTTCTTTGGACATACTTGTCATGCAGGAAGTCTTAGATCACATATCGGCAGGATTGACAGCTAGACTACATCAGAAGAAGAAGGCACCTTGGCCTGCTTTTCCATTGCGGATTGGGTTATATGATATCCAGAGTATCAAGCAAGCAGATGTCAAACTAGAACTGATGAAGAAGTACCCATTCAAACTCCAAATATACAATTCGTATGACCCACATTGCATTGTGAAAGATCATTGCACGAGAGTTCAGCTCAACTGGATCCACAGGGCATGTCGTTGGGCCGAGGAGGACCCGTGGAGATATTTATACAATTTCTCCAAACCCAATGAACTAGTCGACTTTGTTGTGGAGTGGTTCGTGAAGCAACATGAAGCAACATCACAGAGAGCACAAGCAGTAGTAGCAGTGGCAGTAGAGGCAAGCATACCAGTGTGTGACAAAGGTAAGAGGAAGATTGTTGATCGCATGGAGGAGGAGCAAAGCTACAAGTTTCAAGCAGATCCACTTGTAGAGAAAGCAGTTATGGCTATATAGGCAAAGAGGTAGCGGCACGACAAGCAAATCACGCGAAGGCAGAGGGATAAGAAGAGAATGGAAGAAGCAGAGAAGGAGTTGCATGAGTTGGGGGAGCAACTCCAGAAGGAACAAGAGCTATGAGAACAGGAGAGAGAAGCGCAGCAGTAACAGATACAGCAAGGGGCACAACATGCGTAAACAGATGAAGCAGCACCCGTACAAGTAGTTGATTCATCGGAATAACTGGCATCAGGTGAACATGGTGAACCATCACAAGGGCTAGACTTCACTCACGAGATAGAACAAGAACTTCAACAGTTAGATGCAAACATGGAGCAGCAAGAGTTGGAAGAGGACACTCATCTCATGCCTCACCACAAAGAGGTCGACTCACCCACTTCAATGCATCCAGTTGATGAGAAAGTCTCAAATGACCAAGGAGGCACTGAAATCCTTGGTGATGAGCCGAAATAAGAGATGCACAACATCTCGTTCGATGAATCCCAACATAGAGTTGTATAGTCTCGCATTGTGTCAACTACGGAGGATCATACGTCTCTTGCGCAAGTTGAGGAACAAGTGATCGTGATTGATGTGCGCAAACATCTAGCTTTCTTGGCCGATGCAACCAAAGTGTATGCCGAAGCCACTAGCTCAAGCATTCTCTTCCTAATAGTTGAGAATGAGCGAATGGAAAAGGAACTACAAACGGCCAAGAAATGGGGAGACTTGGTGATAATGTCCACCTAAGCTGAACTGAAGAAGGCAATACTAGATGAAGTATTGTCCCTTGACACAGTTATGCAAGCAATGTACTCCAAGTTTGGTACCATGCACAAGGAAGTCTTCCATCTCAACAAATGGCAACAGCTATGTGTTAGAAGAGCATGTATCTTAATGAACTTGAATGTTGTTGTTGATGACATGAAAACATGGACGATGAAGTACAAGGGAGCCCCACTTCACTTGCCTAAGATGATGAGGGCCAATGCGATTGATCTGAAGGCATGTATCCGGAGTCAGAGTCGGAATTATGAAGAACTCTCACAATTCAACACTAGGTTGCAGGCTTCCCATGCATGAGTATTCAAGAGTGTGGATGTTGTGGTGCACACACATGCGATCCCATCACTTGGGACTCTCACCCAGGTGAATACAAAGAAACAAGTCAGGCTAGAGCTTGACTTGTACTTCGATGAGTTGATGCGCATCGCCACCAGCCCAGACTTGCCTATCAGTGCAGACATCATGCACAAGTATGTTGTTGGTCGGCCACCTTGAAGATAATGATGTGCATGCTTTCAAATGAGTTGGACAGAGGAGCCCGAGCAGTGTGCCTGGATGATATGGAGGTAAGGGTCAGGTTTCAGACAAATGTCACCGTGGAACACACGGACACCATCAAGGACTACAGATCTTGGCATCAGAGTGTCACTGTCGGTCAAAATGAAAAGATGTTGAGGAGTTGGACTTCCATGGTTGTCTAAGTCAGAGTGATGTCTAGTTTGGCTTGCTCAAGCCAGTTGCGTTCACATGGGTACATGTGCATTATAATGTTAAGTCATGTCAAGTGTAAGTCAAGTATCAATAGTGGATGTAACAGTCATATAATAGGTGAAGATTCATGAGGGTAGTTGAATGGTCACAAAGGGGAATGTTAAGGGCCACCCCACACTCTGTTATAAATAGTCCCTCATAAGTCAATGTATAGGCTTTTGGTCAGCCAAGCTTCTGATAAGACTATCTTGGAGAGAGCTTGGATAGTATTGTAACGTGCCTTGGCTTCTCCACTGCACGGATCTAGTACATCTCTTTGGAGGAGTAGGTGGATGTGGTTATAACATCCCAATGTTGGGGCTAGTGGTTTTACATGGATGTATTGTGTGACTGGAACTTACACTTCTTTATATAATAAGGGTTAGCATGTTTCATGCACATTTTGTATTGTATTCTAGCTGTCTTGTTTACTCTAAATAGCATATGTATTTGCTTTCTTACGCACGCATGTATGGACTGCTCCATATGAGCATGTATGAATTTTTCTGAAATGTGATGATTATTTTAACCATCACTTTGGATTGCCAGCTAACTTGATTTCCAGCTTGTGATGCATCTTCCCTCGTGTGTTCCCTTCCCATCTGAGTACTGTTACAGGTTTCCAAGGGACGCACTCATCTCAGCCCACCAGTGTTAGAACCTCTCATGCACCTTCCTTGACTCACTGCAGTGGTCACACCCTTGCTACTAACATAGTTATCTTACTTGCCTCTGTGCGAAATCACGGTCAAGGCATTGCTATACGACCCACTGTTGTGACTCCTACACCAAACAGTCTAAGGTCTAATTGGGACTTCTTATCGGAGAGAACCCCTTGACATGTTGGCAGGTCCAACACCGTCAATAGGAGGTAATGGGAATGGAGACAAACCTCCACCCTCTCCACCATATTCTTCATCTTCTTCTTCACAAGCATCTTCACCCTCTTCCACTAACACAACCCTTACTCATACTCAATATCATACTTCAAAAGGAATTGGTAAATCACCTTTTCTAAAACTTTATGTTAAATTTGAGCTGCCCATGTATAATGGTGAAGTGAAAGCAGAGAAGCTTGATAATTAGATTCGTAAGTTGGAGGTCTATTGCAGGATTCAAAACCTTTAAGAGGATGACATAAATATTCAATTAGCTTCCTTGAGAATGGAGGGTGCAGCACTAGTATGGTGGGAATCAAAGACCTAAGAGGAGATTAAAAAACATGGTAAGATATCAATTTATTGAAATGATTTCATTGCTGCAATCAAAAGACAATTCTACCCTCTAGCTTATATGCAGAAAGCCATCATGAATTGGCAGAACTTTAGACAGCTTAAAGGTCAAAATGTGCAATATTACACCCAAGAATTCAGAAAAAGGTCTTTGATGTTAGGTGTAGATTTGCAATCATAAGACACATTGTTGAAGTACATAGGGGAATTGCACATTTACCGTAGGCATACTATCTTAATGTTTAATCCCAATAATCTAGATGATTTGTGTGTGCAAGCCATTCATCTTGAGCCAAGAGGGAAAAACAACCCAAAAGAAGGTAGTAAAAATCCATTTAAGAGTAAAGGAAAGGAAAAGGCCTTCAAAGGGAAGGCAAAGAAAAATGTGTCTATCACAAAAGAAGGAGAGAAAGTTAAATGCAAACATTGTTCTAGAGAGGGTCACGATAAAGCTCATCGTTGGAAGCTTCATCCCTAAATGAGACCAAAGAGAAACAACAACAAGGGAAAACAAAAGACAACTGCAACCACTCAACAGGATTTGGGATTCGATTCGGGTGATGAAACTAAAATCACAACCATGGGGTTAAAAGGAAAAGAATCCATTGCTAGCACTAGTTATTCAAACTCACAAAATGAAACTCCAAATGAAAAGAGGAGAATAGAAGTTTTTCACATAAGGGTGATCTCAAAACACAACAATATTGATATGCTTTTCAATAGTGGCTCTCAAGCCAATCTTATCTCTGAAGACATTGTCAAAATTTTAAACTTGGAAACTGTTCCACATCATAAACTATATCCACTTGGATGAGTGTGTGACAATGTGCAATTGTAGGTTACTAGAAAGTGTAAATTGAAATTCACCATTACTGCAAATTTCATAGATGAAGTGGAGCTTGATGTTGTGTCGTTAGATATCTGTGGCATAGTTTTGGGCAGCCCATACCTTTATGACAGAAAAGCTATCTTCGATAAACATGAAAACAAATATCATTTATTCAAAGATGGAGTAGAATATATTGTGAGAGCTCATAGCAAGAAAATAAATATTTCGCTTGTTAATGCAGGGCAGATGAAAAGGCTAGTGAATTCGAGCAAGAATTTTGTGCTTCTAATGATCAAACCCAAGAATGATGTTGATATTGAAGCTTTTAAAGGTTAAGCTTCAAATTTGAACTTTGAATTGGTTGATGTAGTTAACCAATATGATGAGATGTTGTAGGAACCAAAGGGATTACCTCCCAAGAGAGGAATTCAACATGAGATACAGTTGCAACAAGATTGTCCTCTTCCTAACATTGCACGTACAGGATGTCAGTGATGGAAAGAGCAGAAATTAAGAAGCAAATTCAAGAGTTGTTTGTAGGTTTTAACCCCGTATAGAAATTACCTGCATACGAATTCTAAAACACAAAAAATAAACAATGCGAGAGCATAACACATATACACAGAGATTTTCCCCTGGATCCCAAAATCGGGACTACCAGCTTGATTTTTCATTATGTTCCTATCAATGTTATAATACATATTTATACATGCCGAAGCATCCAATACCATGGACCGAAAGCCATGGCGTCCAATACCATGGACCAAAAACCATCGCATCCAAAAAAAACATGTGCGAAAATCATGCACAAAACCATAGGTGGGTCCGCCCATCCTAACATAGGGTCCAAAACCAAAATTTTTTGAGGCACTGCCCCGGACCCCATAAAGTGAGGTTACGGGTGCGCCTCAAACCCCCTGTGACATCCTCCCCTCTAACCCCGAGTTAACTATGTGGGCTAGTCGTGGAAAGAATATAACACAACCCAACATTGATGAATAAAGGGATCATCAGACCATCTTCCTCGCCATGTGGTTCACCTATTGTCTTGGTTCCAAAGAAGGATGGAACATGGCGCATGTGTGTGGACTTTTGTGCATTGAACAAAATTACGGTAAAGAACCGTTATCCACTGCCTAGAATAGATGATTTACTTGATCAATTGAAAGATGAAAAGTATTTTACTAAGATGGAATTAAGAAGTGGCTACCATCAAATTAAAATAGTTGAAGGAGACATTTGGAAGACAACATTCAAAACAAAACAAGGATTGTTTGAATGGCTAATTATTCCTTTTGATTTATCTAATGCTCCTGCTACATTCATGTGTGTGATGAATGATGTGTTGAGGCCATTTCTGATGAGTTTGTCATAGTCTACTTAGATGACATCTTAATTTCAGTAAATCACATGATGAACATGTCATGCATGTAAGAAAAGTACTTGAAGTCTTGAAAAAAGAACAGTGGTATCTTAAGATGTCAAAGTGCGAGTTTGGAAAAACTTCTTTAGTTTACCTTGGTCATATTGTTGGAGCTGGTGAGTTGAAAATAGATCCCTCCAAGCTTGATGTCATTGTGAATTGACCAAGGCCCAACACAGTTACTGAGATAAGAATTTTTTTGGGAGCAGCCCAATATTGGAGGAAATTCGTTGCTAATTTTTCTCTTATAGTCGCTCCTTTGCATGTGTTGACAAGTGTGAAAAAAAAAATTCTATGGGGAGGAAAATAGAAAAAGGAATTTAATGCATTGAAGGAAAAGATCAGTACATCTCCAGTACTTGCACTTCCATACTTGAGACAGTCATTTGAGATTCATACTGATTCTAGTGACTACGCCATGGGTGAAATCCTCATGCAACATGGCAAGCCTATTTGTTTTCATTCGGAAACTTTTAATGGTGCAGTGATTAACTATCCTACATATGACAAGGAATTTTATGCATTGGTGAAAAGTGTGAAAAAATGGAAACACTACTTGATGGGTAAGGAAACAGTCATTCACACTGATCATCAACCATTGCAATACTTGCAATCATAATCAAAGTTGCAGCAATCAAGGCACTTCTGATGGATGGGTTTTCTTCAACAATTCCACTTGGTAATCAGGTATAAGAAAGGTATATAGGCCTATTGTTAGTGCAACTACTTTACTCAAGCATAATTCTATTTTACATGAAAGTTATAGCATTAGATAATGACTTTCAAAATGTTTATGCAAGCTTGAGTCAAGGTAACGAAGTAGAGGAATTGGATTATCATTTGCATGATAACTTGTTGTACCATCTTGGCAAGCTTTGTATTCCATAGGGAGAAAGAGTTAACATCATAAGAGAGGCACATACTTCTCTTATTGCTGGTCATTTTGGTGTAAGTAAGACGGTGGCACATCTACAGAGGTATTGTTATTGGCCTCGTATGCTTGAAATTGTGTCTCGTTTTATTAAAGGATGTTCATTATGTGCAATCAGTAAGCCTAGCAATAAGAAGTTAGGATTGTACACACCACTTCTGGTTCCTTCACGATCGTGGGAGAGTGTTTCTATGGATTTTGTAGGAGGTCTTCCATTGTCAAAAAGAGGTCATGATTATTTGTATGTAGTGTGGATAGGTTCAGCAAAATGTGTATTTTGATGCCATGTAAAAAGAAAGTTACAGCTAAACAAACTACTCAGCTATTCTTTCAGAATGTTTGGGTGCATTTTGGATAGCCCACATGCATTGTTACTGATTTAGATTCTCGCTTTGTTGGGAATTTTTTGTCAAGCTTTTGGGGATTCACGGACACCAAATTGAAAAAGAGTACATCTTTTCATCCACAAACAGATGGTCAAATAGAAGTGGTGAACATAATAGTGATACATCTTCTTTGTGGGTATCGTAGCAAGCATCCTAATTTGTGGGATGAACATTTGCACTACATTCAGCATGCTTACAACCGAGCCAAGCACTCTTCAACTCAAACTTCGACATTTGAGGCATGCTTAGGATACTTTTCTAAATCTCCTTTGGATTTTATTTTTGGCAAAGATGTTGTTATTGAAGGTCATAGCGACATAGAAAAAGCAAGAAAGTTCATTGAACAAATCCAATTAGTGCACCAAAAGGTTCAAGAACAACTTGAGAAAATCCAAGGTAAGTACAAAGCAAGGCACAAAAAGCATCGTCAAGATCACAATTCCAAGTTGGTGGTGAATTTTGGCTTCACATTAACAAAGAGAGGCTCCAAGGAGAAGGTAAAAAGCTAAACCAATTAGATATGGTCCATTCATAATTTTGGAAAAGATTGGTAACAATGCCTTTGGGTTTGATTTACCTTCATATATGCAAATTTAAGGTTGTATGAGACTTCTTTGATTGAAGATCAAGGAGAGAATATTCAAATTCCATCCATTGAATACTTTTCTCCAAAATTCCTTAATAATCTTCAACAAGACACTATGCTTGACAAAAGAACAAGGATATCAAAAAGGGGAAGTGTTGATTATCTTCGGGTGGGGCTCAAGGGTACAAATCCTTTAAAACCCAAATGGATAGAGGTTGGAAAGGTGAGGGAACTCTACCCTCACCTGTTGGAAATTTGAAAGTGATATTTTGGGGTACAAAAGGCTTCCAATGGGGAGGAGTGATCAGGTGCTCAAAATTAGGCTCAAACTCAAAGTGGTAGAATCTCGATAAAATTAGCTTTAGATCAAAGTTCTTGTCATCATGATTCCAACGGTGTGAACGGAACTCGAATTCAAACTCATATGAAGAAGTTAGAGCAAGTCAAAGTTCAGGATTGACTTGGACAGATGGCGGGAGAAGATGACGTGGCATGACTCTTCAACGAATGACGAAGCGTCAAGTGGCAGGCCACCATTGGCCCCATATTTTTCAAATCGCATATTGGAGGCGAGTCTTCGTTAAAGAATTGGCCCCAAAGCAAGTCAGGGTTGTGATGCGATGATCACAATCACACATCGCAGAAGGGAAGTGTTACAGAATTAGCCTCGGCAAGATCAAGTTGTGATTGCGATATCGCAGTCGCATATCGCAAAGTGAAAAGTCTCATTATATGTATTACCCT
Organism: Pinus tabuliformis; assembly: GCA_031772625.1. NCBI lineage: Eukaryota > Viridiplantae > Streptophyta > Pinopsida > Pinales > Pinaceae > Pinus > Pinus tabuliformis. Next base: position 1,410,334,308 of record CM062816.1, on the reverse strand, counting down.
GGCTCCGCCAATTGCGATATATTTTGGATGTGATACAGTTATACTGCAATTGATAGTTTCGTCGGGTTCACCGATTATCTCAATCGCATATCACCCACGTCGTGTTGACAAACCATAAGACCCGTGGGTTCCAACCAATTCCGATTTGTAATGGAGTTGTTGGTGTTGATAGTTTATGGCCGCCGCACAGTGAAATTTTCACCCAGTTAGCGTTTTTTGGAGCAAAATTGTAGGATCATGCCGAAAATGGTGCAATTTGTGGAGCGAATATTGGGAAAACTACGAGGGGTCATAACTTCTTCAATTTTTTACCAAATTGGATGCAAAAAAGAGGCTAGACAACTATTTTTGGACATTTTGGACTCATTGGAGCAGGTTTCAGAAGTATTTGAGCATTGTAAACACATATTTTTACACTTTTGAGCATAATAGAGAGGTCCCAAACCATTGGAAGCTAGAGCTAGGAGACGTAGCCCAGGAGGGGTGAACTCCTTTATCATGTTCCTGTTGTAATGTGATTTTGATGATGTTATGTACATGTTTATGCTATTGTTCAGTCTCTTATTTATGTTAAATTTCTCATAAAATTAACATAAAAACTCATCATTTCACTTGCAAAAATTCATGAATCCTTAAGCACAATGAAAGAATTTTGTTTCTAATCTGAGGAGGATCTTAGCACAGTAATTTAATATTATAAATCAGATCAACCAGGTTGACCCTCTCTACACCTGTGCTAATCACTAGCAAGTTGCTCAATCTTGGGGGTGAGTTTATTCTAGAAATTCGAGGAAAATAAAAAGAATCCCGAAGCTTCCTCTTCCAAAAGCTTCCTGAGGTTGTTTCAACCATTTACCTTGGATAAAAATTCGAATCATATCTTATTCCACCTTTGATTAATCACCATCTTATCCCTTGATCTCATCCTCCCATAACTTTTGGATCTCAAGCCTAGATTGGTAAATGGATAAGAATTCATGAACTACCTCCCACATCTATATATTTACCTCCATCCATGGGCAAGGGGTTGGCTTTTGGAGATTGATTCTACCCTCATGTTTTTTCTTTGAGAGTCATTATTCCATGCATTACGGTGACATAGAGGTATACTTTGTGGCAAGGAAAGGACAAATCAACTTGGGGAGCTCTTCTACAAGATCAACTCTTATTTTGGTTGTAACTCTCTCCATTTATATTAATAGAAAGAGTAGATTGTTTTCCTATATGTGATGTTATGATTTCATGTATTTCAATACCATATTGATCTATTGAATGAAGTGATTGGATTATGCTACATAGATGTTGTAGATATTTGGCTTATCTTGTTTAATTGTGTAGGTTCTAATTATATCGATCGGAGCTAGGATTGGAGCATACAAGTCGAGGAAGGCGCGAAACTTGCAACAGATTCCAGCTAGGCCTCATCACATCATTCAATTACTTTAAGGAAGATAGTGTTCCCTTTTCTTTCTATTCTTCTAGGTCAGTCCACTAGGCCTAGGGAAGACACTTATGTCTGCAGTAGTAGATTCTGTATAACATAAAGCTCATTTAGGTATTAATGTCCCTTAGTCTTATCTAATTTTTATTTAGTTATAAAAATGTTTCTTAATTTATTTTATTATTTTGCTTATTCTTTATCTACCTTTAACACATTTTATGTGCATTGCAGGCATTCTTATTCTATAAAGTTATCTTCCATAAATATAACATGGCTGGAAAGAAAGTGGACAAAATGCTTCTCTTGAGTAGCCATTCCTTGTCAAGTGTGCACCTTACCATTTGTATTTGAATTCTAGTCCTATTTTGTTGTCGGTTATTTTTTAGTTAGTTGTCAATTATTTGTCAGTTATTATAGTGCTTGGAGTCCCAAGAGAAGGTGTTTAGAAGTTTTCTTGCAAATTGTTTATGATGTCAAAGCTTTCAGTGTGCTAACATTGTTCATGATGTCCAGAGATGGAAATAAAAACATCTGGAAGATATATACAGACCTTTTTTAGTACTTCCCTTTGACAGTGATATTGGTGAGTAGACTTTTGAATGTTCTAATAGATGTGGAAGTCAACTAATTGATTTTTTTCAATGTCTTGTGTTTTTTATGCTTCTACTACCGACTATGATTCTTTCTTGCAAACATTCTGTTATTTTCTATTTATTTTTGTAGATTGACACCCATGGGGGGGTTTTGACAATTTTATATTAGGGATAATTTCTTATATCTCCGTCTCTTTCACTTTGTGATATGAATAAATTGTAGGTGTATAAGTGTTATTAACAAGCATCAAAACCAAAAAGGTCTTCTATAAGACTTCAAACTGCCAATTCCTCCAATATATAGGTCTTTTATGAGCCTGGAAAGTCCTTTGGTTATGCAACACTCTTCCATGTCATCCTTTTGCTGCCAAAACCTAGGTAGCCTTTGCAATCCCACTAACATGAAAGAGACAAAGAGCACATAAACAAGAAATTAATCAAAACCATGAATCAAAGAGGAAAGACGCAAAATACTTATCTTTTGCAAATAATCAACCCCTTCTTAGTTCATGGACTACATGCATCCACTTTTTCAGCTTCATCCAGTAATTTTTTAGACAACCTCATTCACATCATCATGCATGGGTTAGGATTTTGATTGATTTATAGCAAAAGCAATCAATCCTATGGTACAAACCCTAGATCCTTCTAATTCAACCCTTGGATAGAGTTCATAGATCAACATACTCAAATAATCAAGACCTTGTCTTTCAACTTCCTCTCAACTCACTACAGTTCTAAATTAGCAGGAGCCCAAATGACAAGACCCTAGATTCAATAATAAACCAATATATGTCTACCACTTTTTTAGTCAAATGGAATTAGTAAAACATATGTCTACCATCGATGATCATTGGTCAGATAATGGTGTTGGAAAGACACAATCATCAAATCCATTTTCTTTTATGGTTCTAAGGTTTGGGGACTTAGTTTTCTTTGAGTTGGTTGGGCTTAGTTACAAACTAACATTGCCCTAGTGCATCATCTGAATATAAATTAGGGCCCATCCTTTACATGTCAAAGAATATTTAGACTTGTCTCTTTCCTTAATAGAGTCCAACCCATTCTTTCAAGACTTTTGCTTATGCATGACTCCTTGGGTGAATTTTTTGTTTTTTTTCCAATGCCTCCAATTTACTTTAGAAAGTTCCCATCTCTACTAGTCATCTTTACCCTTGTAGGTAATCTTCATATGCTTTATGTTACCCTCCTATCATCTAGACATGTTTTAAACTAGGTAATTATAGGTACATCTACAAGTAGTATATCTAGGTTACATAGATTGCACCCCTTGAGGATCTTAGCCCCAATATGGCTTTATATTATGAACATTTCATGTAGTTTTTAGGCTTTCATATATGTGCAAACACTAGATTCGTGCCCTAAGGATCCCCCTTGGATAGTTTTGGTTTGGATGTCATCAACTTTGGATTGAGTAATCACCTTCCTCACTTGGGTATAACTTTCCAGTTTTGCCACCTTTAGGAGACCAATTTAGAGCACCTCATCTTCATATGCCTTATTTACTATAAAATCAAGAGGAGCTTTACTACCTTTACCACATTTTAAGTGGCTCTATCTTCAAATTCTTTTGTTATCCACACTAGATATGTCTAGGCTTTTTCTGGAGGGAAATTTTCAAACTTAGATTATAGTCTCTTTATGGATATCCCTACCCAAATCCCATTCAAGGGGGTAGATGCTTTCTTCACTGTTGTCCCATCCTACTTGGGGAAACATGTAACATGTATAGATCAAATTTTATTCAAATATAAGATTGGTGGGACCTTGGATTTTCTCATGGTATCACACAAAATACTCCATGAGACTTCTAAGTAGATCATATCCCAAAATCTAAAGTAGATAGCACTGGAAAAACAAATAAATCAACAACTCTAGGAGGGGCCAAACCTAGATTTCCTTTGCATAGAATACTTCTCTCTGGGTTTTATTGAATAAACAATTCTGCTTTCATTGATTCTTACCCCTAGAGTCTAATGTGATGTAACAAAAAAATTTGTGACAGGTGGTGCAACAAAACTTTCCACATGCCCATATGAATGTATCTCTAACAAGTATCAATGGTTATCTTTTGATCAATGAGTTCTATCTCAAAAATAGTCTCTTTCGTCTTCTCTTCATTATCAAATTCAAGTATTTCACCATCTGGGATCCTCTGTTATAAACTTGTCTCACCATAATTTTTATTTGTATTCACATAGATCTCCAACTTGCCTCTAAGATGTCATCCATTAAAATCTATCTAAATAACATGACACGGTGAGGATTTCATGACACACCAAGTGGTTCCATCTACTCATGACCCATTATGGCTAGATATGGCTTGCATCTAGAGAAAGTATTAACATTTGATTGCTAAACATTTTTTCCTTGAACCCATCATCAATTCCATTGTTGTTGCTCTCTACTTCGCTCCCTTTGGTGTGTGAATTTCATCCAATATACAATGAAATACCATTGCAACTGCTCCACATCACTACCACAAAAGCTTGTTTGTTGATTGTTCTTTGGTGTCTTTTAATAATCAGGCTCTTCAATGCATTTATTTAGTTCTAGAAGTGCATGGTAGAAAATAACATATAGTTCACAGGTTCTCCATGTTGCTAGGATTACATAGTCCAGCAATGTCTTCCTTTACTCAAGTACCTCACATGGAGATAGATAACATGATTATACATAAATTTCAAAGGGATGTCATCATAGAACCATATAGGACATTATGGGACAAGGCCATATATATATATCATTCTGTATTTTGTACCCACTATTATGCAAGAAAAATATCATTGATCCCCACGTAGACATCTTCTTGGGCCATAAGTTTGATGACATGAACAAAAACATGTTTGCCTTGTTATGGAGCTATTAAGCTAGCACATGTCGTAAGCACGCTAGAAAACATAATTTGAATTGGAATCATACCAAACCTTTGCAATTCATGAAGAAGAACCAAAGGTTATTCTCTATGGTCATTATAAGCATATCCTACGATTATTTAATTCCAAGAAACCATATCTCCTTCAACAAGGCTATCAAAAAATATCCCTACATCAATTATGCTCCTTGCGATACTGTTAACAAGGGAGCTTGCAATAGAGACATTAGACTGAAACCATGATTTAATTATATAGGTATGTATCTGATTTCCATGTTCTGGGGTTTGTAGGCTTGCACATGCTCCAAGCACACTAGCAAGAGTGATTATATTTATTTTTTTAGTGCTTCCAGCATCATTTTAGAGAATAGTTTTTATGCAAACTCAACATATCCAACATGTGCATATCCCGTAATCATTGGATTCCAGGAGACAACTTCTCGCTCAAGCATTTCTTCAAAGACTTTGTGTGCATTCTCAACATTTCCGCATTTGGCATACATTGTCAAAAGTGAATTTCCAACAAAAACCTCTGCCTGGAATCCTACTTTTACACTAAAACCATGGACACACTCAAATTCAAGTGTTTTCGTTGAATTTGCTTTAAGTTTGTTGTAGCCTTTTGTTAGATCAGTAGATATTTAGGTAGCCTAATGTAGGGAGCTGAAGTGTTAGTTTATGAAGGCTTGAAGTTTTCCATATATGATAGATATATTGATTTCCTTGTCCATTGACAACTAGTATTTTTCCTTGCATAATTGGCCTACCAAATAATTTTGACTTCCTATGGTTATAAATGATGAATTGCAATCCTTTTTAATGGACTTTATCCTATCATCGGTGGGTCTTTTTCTATGCTAATATTCTAACATTTTATGCCATTCCCTTTTGTTGGGAAGTGAGAACCTATGGTTGTGGATTTTGGTCTAGATATTTATGTTACTAGCTGCCATATTAGATTTATTATTTCGTGCTTGAATTTGTGCATGTAAGAGAGAGATTATAGATCTCACTTTTCCATATTCCTTGATAGTTATTTTTTGCACAAATCATTTGTTTGTGTAATGATATGGTTACCATGTTTTTTTTCCTTGATCAATACTTCAGATGTCTAAATTTGTATGGACTAGGTGTTTCTCAGGGAGTGAGGTGTTCATTTCTGAATTACTATCACTGAGATTTTATACTACAATCTTTTGATAAAAAGTTTCAAGGACACCTAGATTGATTTTTAGTTTCAAATACCATCAATGAAACAGAATATTATCATGGAGTCTAGTTTGTTACAACTTATACCCAAATTGAGGATAATTTTTTTGGTAGTTGTACACATATTGCCAATGTTTCTTTGATTTTTATATCAAATTTGCACCTAAGCTTGTACTATGTGCTTTTGACCTCTAATTCTTCAATATAGTGGGTTTCTAGAGCCTTGTTATCTCCAAGATTTATATTCTCACATTCGATTGTAATGTTTGCATATTATTTCATGCCATGTACACATATTTCCAATGCTCTTCTTAATTTTATATCAAATATGAACATAACTATTTTTATCTTCCAGGATCATAATGTAATCAAACCAAGGTCCATGTAAAGCATCCAATTGTTAAGTACTTATAGATCATGGGATCCATCATAATGGGAAGCTTTCATTTTTCATGTTTGGGAGGTGGCTTGCTAACAAAAATATCATTAACCTTATTGGCTAATGATGTGGTTATGTTGGCAAGTTCCACCACCCTTTCAACAAGCATCATTGTTTCCATGGCTTGTGTAGTTGTCATCTTGGATGCAAGGGGGGCTACAAATAAAAAGACAACAACTGAGTTTCCCAACGCATTTCAATTGGGTAGAGGAGGGGTATTTTATATTTCTAGTCTTGATATTTTTCTTTGTTGAAGATGTTGTGCCCTTGTTTGTTTATTTGACCTGAATTTGTTCAGCTCACAATGTGACTTTTTCTTTTCTTTTAGGATTTTGGCAGATGCAATGGGATTTGGTAATATTATCATGATAATATCACTAATGTTTGCAAATTATAGAAAATGTGGCTTTAGTGATATGGATATTATGGATCCCTTTAGTGAGAACAATTGTAGTGAAATAACAATCATCACCCTTCTAATATAGGTGTAGAATTGGGAGCATAACAGTACACCAACAAGATTGAAAGCACAAGTATGCTAAAGAAATCAAACAACCGGTTGTATAAAGGAAGTGGGAACCTTATGGTATGTCCTATGACATTTTTAGGTTAGTATAAGGTATATTACATTCTCATTTGGACATGTTAATCCTTGCAACTAATGAATTGTTGTTGTTCCAAATTTAAATTGAGAATGTAGTTTATTTTTATATGTGGTTACATGTTGTGTAAAGAAACAGTGACATTAATTTGCTATTCTATTAGATGATTTTTATATTGTTTTTGTTTGGTATCCTATTCTCTGACACATTTATCTTTATACATATGATCACAGATAAAATTTGAGACCCATGTACAATCTAGAACCATGTCAGTGTATGTTCATTATCGACAAAGTTGAACAAGGGACGTCAAAATTCTTTTGCAACATGTTGTTTTGTCCACTTATGGGGTATTTTCCTCAAAGTACCAATCCGAGGTATTTTTATAAATTTTCCACCACATATTGAAAATGGTATAGAGAGGCATTATCTTTGTAAACTTGTTTTTAATAAATATATCATCATGGAATTCATGTATATATATTCCTTGCAGAGTTCCCAAGACAAAGGTGTGTTTCATTAATTACAATGGTTTATGGTGGTTTTTGATGAAGCGCATACCATAAAATCACCCAAAATCCAGTTACCTCATGCTAAATATGTCATTTTTAATTTTCGTTGGTATCTCACTGGAACCCTGATTTAGGTATAAGTTCGCTTATAGAATATATTACGCCTCTACTTGATAAATTTCACATTTTTCTATCCTTCTAATATAATGTGTCAGCCTTAGATTCTAGCCCTTCCTAGCTATTTGAAGGCACTATTCAAGGGAAATACCCTTGGTCATTTGTTTCTAAACAAGAATGTGTGTTATTTCTATATGAACTTCTGAAAGGTTTTTTCAGTGTCATGCTTAAGTTGGTTTTTTTCTACATAAATGAGAATTTTCATATTGCAGTTCTAACAAAGTGTTTAGACAACACCCCTTGACTCCAAACAACATCCTGTAATAGTTTTTTGTTATTTGAAAACAAGTCTGAAATACACAATTAATCCAATTGTTCTTTGCCTAATATCGATGGCTTATACAACATGAGTTAATCCATACTAAATTTTGAATCAATTCCTAAGTATGGTGGTGAATCTAGTGTGAAGTCATTCTTACCACTCCATTACATAAAATATTTGTATTATATTTGGATTCATCTTAAAATTATTAACAAACTAGAACAATCCATATTGGTCGCATCACAACTGACTTTGTCCACAAAAATAGGACCAAAAACAAAAACGATATTGCATGTCTGAGTGATCTAGGAAAAGGAACCGTGATCCCTCCATGCAAATGCATAAGGATGAGGACAAGGGTCATCCTTAGATCTAATTCATGCACCTGTAGAACTCAACATTTGGGTCACTCTTAGGAAAATTCTCTCTCTGGAATAATTTATACACCTCATTCCAAAAATATGTTGTATTTATGTTTGTAAGGTAGAATGTGTCCATGAGCATGGGTATTGGGGTGCTTTGAGAAAAATCATCTTCATTGGAAACTTCAATGATAGGGGATTTACCTACTCTTTTTCTAAAAGTGGAAATGATTTTATTTATGTAATATCCATAATAACAATAATACTCATCAATCCATTAGCAAAATCAAAGTAGGGTGTGTTTTTCAAGAGATTTCCAATTTGAGCTTATTACCAGTGCATTTTTTGGCTCAATAACCAATCACTATTGTTAATGAGGTGATTTATGTAATTGGGAATGCTGCCCTCACTAGGGTGCATTCTTGGGTAGTGCCATGGCCACCCAATTAGTAGGTGGGCAACACTCAATAACTAATGTTATGTATGTGCATAAAAGGGAATGGGAACGGGAAAGGTAAGGACTTTGTAGGCACAACTGATTCTGGGCTCAATCTCTATGGTATATATTGCATAGTACCATGAAATTAGGACAATGAGGGTTGTAAAGCCCTCTCTCAATTCCATGGCCTACGTATTGGCATAAAGAGGGAGGCGGGTGGCTTTGATGGAGAGGGTTATTGAGATGGGGAATTGAGCCCCATCCCACTATATTGGGTATACTGATTTTAAAGAAGAATTAAAATAATTCAAAACAAAATTAAATTAAATTAAATTTAGTGAATGAGTGGCATGGTGCACAATTGATGATGTGGAATGACCATACAACTTTTGTTAAAATATCAGGAACAACTGACTAGATGCTCACTTAGTGACACATTGATAGCAAGGATGGCAAGAGGAATGAGTCAAAAGAGGGAGGTAAATGATGTTTTATAGCCTTTTTTAACCATTACATGTGAAAAATGAAATAATTAATTCCATGTGAAAAATATTGCATGACATTTTTAGTAGATTAGCTAAGAAACAAAAAGATGGTAGAGACCCACAACATCACAAATAATAGTAGTAAATATGTTGTTAAATGTCATATGTGATAATGAGGGATTTGATAATATGGATGTTCATATACAAGCATTGGCTTATTTTTCTTAATGTAAGAGGCTTGTATAGTATTTACTATTTTGGATAACCTATAACACCTCAAATTAGTCTAAATTTCTTAGTCGTTAGTAGAATCAAGAGAGTGGAACATCATGATCCTTAACTTTAAGCAAGCCTCTAACAATAATTTAATCTATAAATAGATGGTATTTGGAACTTTTAAATGGACTTTATTTCCAGCTAGTCATAATTGTAGTATCAATCACTTTACAAGTTTGGGCATAGATTTGAAATGAGTTTGTAAACAAAAAAATGTGTATTCAACTTCTTTAGTTTGAACAAGGAAAATTTGTTGCAAGTCAAAGTGAAATTTTTACTCATAAGATTGATGTATTCATATTTGCATACCATAATCAAAATCTAAAGTTCAGACCATGCAGAAATGACTAAAGTCCTGAATAAGAATAAATGACATATAGTGAGGGGCCTAATAGTGATATAGGATGGACATGACCAATTTCACTTTGTGAAGTTCCTTCAATAGAGTGAAAAATGTATATGCAAATCACTTTTTGAATAGTTTAACTATTGAGAAAAGATAGGTGGTAAAGGATGGAGTATTTTGATGTCAAATATGTTCTTGGATTTTGTAATTGGAGGACTTAGATGTGACGATGCAAATGAGGCTAGGAGGTGGAATGTTTGACTTATTTCCCTGTGAATCGGTCCCTAAAAAGGCCTTAAATCCTTGGAGCTACCACTTTAATGAGTCTGATGAGAAAAAATATATGATATATTTATGTAGTGTCCATGCTAGAATTGAAGAGATCTAGAGCGATCTTTGACCTTATAATGAGTTATATGATTTGAAGATGACTTTTGTTAGATTTTCATAATAAAGCACATTCATGGACATACAATGTGTATTTTTCTTTGAGCGAAAACAAATAACACTTCCAAAGCTTCATGAAGTTGGTCACTGGCAGATTGAAACATTACCTTAGTTATTTCTAGGTATGCATGGAATAAAATTATGCTAATTTTCTCTTTAATGAGAAGAATTTATTCTAGTACATTATAATGATCAATGATATATTTTCATTATAATAAAAGTAAACTTTCATGTTATAGGATGGATTGGTTCTATGAAAAAGTTTCACTTTGATAGACATAAAAATGTTGACCCTTGTAGTTTTTATTAGCAAATTGTATCCAATAGTTCTATGCTAGACAATCACATTTTTAATGAAGATGGAATTTCAAAATTTATCTCATGGATAATAATATAAATTTATCTAGGTTGAGCTTGAATTCTAATGGTTTTATTTAATGCATCTAGCTTATGCAAAGCCAAGTAACACAACATTAAAAGAGATGCTTGTCAAAAGGATTCATACATCTTCTATTCTAAAATTATTAGGAAGTGTTATTTATTTACATTAAAAGAAAAGGAAGGTTCATCAAATAATTGAAATAAAATAGGAATTTGTAGTCATGATATGTTGATAGTTGTATGCTTCTTTATAGCTTCTAAACAAGGACCAACTCCAACTCCAGTTCTTAGTTCCAAAAATATTGATTCAAAAGCATATGCAATTTCTCTTTCTCCTTCACCTCTTGTAATCATTTTTGGAAATATTGATTCAAAACCATATGCACTTGCTCTGAGAACCACCTCAAGAGATTCACTATCTCTTTCCCCGTCACCTCTTACAATCACTTCACCTATAAGTGAGAACTCCTAAACACCTGAACGACCAACTAAAGACACTGATCCGACTACAGAGCTACCTGAATAAAATGATCCAAGTACAGAGCTACCTGAAGAAATTGGGTATAAGGCTATGAAATGGTGTGTAGTATGGGATGAGTTCGTGAAATTCCAATACTGTATAAGTATTTTGAGGCCAGTGGATGATTATAGCTAGAAGTGGTATATCCTTTATCTAGATTATTTACATTTTAATTGAAGATGTTCATTTCACTCAACAAGAAACTTTGTTCTGTATTGAATGAATATGACTAAAATAACTTTTCTACATTGCATTATAAAGAGGAAAACAATTTTTTATTGTATGGAAGCAATTAAAAATAAGTAGACCTTATCTCCCTTGATTCAGACCTAGGATACATTATTTTTAAGAATTATTCCATGAAAGTTATAATGGCTGAAGAGTATTGTAACCATGTTTATTCATATGATGTTTTCGATTTTATGAACAAGAGAATGTGTAACAAGAAAATCTATTTGAACTTGAAAAGTTTCCGGGGCATGAAGTCTTGTCATCCACACTATATGACAATGACTGGATGGAAATATCCAGTTCACTACCTTGTAAGTTACGTTTTACAGCAGCAACCTGAAAAGAGTCTTTCTGTGAGAAATGATGAAGCTATCATATCAACTTTTTTTCTCTACATCTTGTGCACCATCGGAACTATAAGGAAGGAGGTTGTGTAGTTCTTGTGGTAATAGCAGCTCGTGCCTTCCAGAAAATACATACTTTGGGTATGCAGGAGTTTTTCATTGTCTCATGGAAGGAATTAGAGATGTTTCTTTCTTAAAATTTGATACTGCCTTATTGTATTATCTAGACGGCTTGATGATCTAGGTGGACATTGGTGGCCACCCATCTATTCCACCTAGACCTCTAGCTGATTTCATCAATTTCCATGATAATAGCACAATTTACGATTTTTAACCATTTTTCAAGTCCTAAACTTCCAGAGTTGTTTTGACCCCCTAAACGGCGTTTTTTTGAGGTCCACAGCAAGCCCATGCCTTTGCAAATATTTTATTACTCGAAGATACCATTCTAACAAGGTATTGTATGCGCCAAATGAAGATCATATGACCAAGTTACGACCGTGGGAAGTTGGTTGTCCAACTAACCCCAACGAGGCCCACAAACTCTTGGTGTTCCATCTCCTAGTGTTAGGGTTTTGGTTGTTTTGGGTTTCCCTTTGTTGTTAAATAATAAAAAGGCCCTTGAGCCTCATTATAACACAGTTCAGAGGAATGTAGCCGACACATCTCTTCTTAGAGATAAGCTACCATCACCCAAGCTAGTTTATTTCGATTTTGTATGTAAGAATCTTACAGTTCTTGGATATTAATGAAATGAATATTTATTTTTGTTGCATCTTTGTGTTTATGCTTATATCTATATTTTGTTTCATTCCTGCATAAGTTGGGATCACCTGAATAATCAATCATGGTCAACAAAGTCCATCACTGATTTCAAGTGAGTAGACAAGAAGCATATTGCATGAAAAAATGATGCATTACTTCTATAAATAAGTCTTACTATCCTTTCTTGTGAACTATATTTAGGTACCTCTGCCCACATGGTTGTTGCAGGCCCATCAATAAATATCCTGGAGATTGCAAGTGCATTGGAAGTGACTGGGTATCAAGTATCTTCTTGTAACATTTGTCAACATTTTGTATTAAGTTAGAGATATTTGTACAACCAATGTTGCAATCAACAATCCCAAGACCTTATCCTCTTTTCATGTTGGTGCATTTTTCATATTTGGCTTTGTTCTAGCAAATACAATAATGATAGAGAACTTCCTCCCACATTCTAAGAAGCTTACTATAGTGCAGACATTATTGAATGCAAGTTGGACGAATGCCCTATATAGTGGGGAAAAATGGGTTGATTGTCTGCTTACTATTGGGTATGCAACAACACATACTAAGTGGAAAGCTATTTTCAACCCTAATTAATTAGAGAGATCATGATGTTTAACTATCATAAGGAATTTAAAGAAAAAAATATCAAATGCACAAACGTGTTACTAACAAATCCTAAAAAGAAATATGTGCATAATTTTTGGTATCCCTTTTAGGAAACTTATAGATGTTCTTGAAAGTAGAGCCATAGTGGACATGTTATCTCTCCTTGCTTATGCTTATGTATGGAGAAGTAAACAGTATGGACAAACGTTGGATCTATGTTGTACTATTCTTGATGAACATTTTATGGTTCACAAATGAAAAATAAAATGCATTTCACCCCAAAAAATGAAGGTATATAGTTTCAACAGAATTCATAGCACCCATTCCCTCAATAATATATGTTATAGTCAATTCCAAGTTTCCTATTATATGGGGAAATATTATTGAAATTAACAATAAAGTAGCAATAAGCTGGAATCCACACCTTGGGCCTCACATGGTAATTTTTGGACAGTTTGAATTGTTCAAATATGTTTTGGGTTAGTACACTAGGACCATACTAATAAAATAATCTTCTTCATGGACACCCAAATAGACACCGAATGAAAATTATTGGATAGATCCATTCTCAATAATTGATTTTGTGTCAGTAGCTAGTATTGTTGATCCATAGCCCTTTATATGGTTTCCCTTAATTCAAGAATTTTTAATTTTGTACTTTCATGCCCTGTAACTGTGATCTTAAAACATGGGAAACAAATAATTTATTCTTCATGCATTCGTAGTTTTGCTAAAATGGACTTCATGTCTTTTAATAATTGCCATTAGTCATTAATGACAATGTAATTGACCATTCAGTAATTTGTTTGCAGCACACAAACTTTGCAAGATGTCAAGCAATTAATAAGATCTTACTTGGGATTTTTGGCTCATGTTTCTCAAAGTATATAATATCTCAATACTAAAAAGTTTGAAACTGAAGATTTTACAAAAAGTCTTCCTCAAGGTAACAATGAGTGGTTGTATTTCTTAGGAATTATTTTCCTTCATAAGACATAATTATTGAGAGATAAAAGGATTGAAAAAATTCGACCAATTCAATCATCTTTCCACTAATTATTTCATTAACAAAACAAAAATGTTGTTGAACTAGATGGGAAATGTGCCACTACCTAGAGGGAGACACTCAGATAGATTAATACGAATCAGAATATAACTTGTATCAAGAGATCGTTTTATTATCATCAATTTCTTCAATCTGAGGTTTTTAACCCTGGCCAATAAGAAGGTTGCTACAAAAAGTAACAATGAGCATCTCAACCATATACTATGATATTATTGTAATTATCAACATTGATACATATTATCACCTGGCCATAGATGAATTTAACAGAATTTTTGATAGGGCACTAATGCATTGGAAAAGCAAGGGGGAAATGAGGCAACCCAAATAATGATTGGGTAAGAGACATCATAAAATATTAAAGAATGGATTGATGGTGAAATAACTTCCAAAGATGATTTATATTCCAAGGACATCCATATTGAACATTCCACACCATAATAGTGGGGAGGAAAAAGCATCAAAGCTCTCATGACTCCAAAAAAGTAGAGGCATCATAAAATGGAAAAAGGCTTATAATTTATCTTGAAGCAATTGATTCCTTGAGGAAACCTTCTTATCTTCTAGGATCATAATATCAAACCAAGGTCCATGTCAAGCATCCAATTGTCAAGTGCTTACATATCATTGGATCCATCATAATGGGAAGCTTGCATTTTGCCTATTTGGGAGGTGATTTTTTTATTTTTTAAATTGCCAACTTCGTTGGTATTGCGACACTTGTATAATTGTCATAGTACCCAAGGCCATCGGTCTTCCTATGCCTAAACGTCAAAATTCCAATGCCTAAACATCGCAATTCCTACACCTAAAACACCACAATGCCCATGTCTAAATTTCGTAATTCCCATGCCTAAATGTCGTACGATTGGCCATTGAAATTGAGACATGTGTTGCAACGACCTTTCCCATGCCTCAATGTTTCAATTCCCATGCCTATACATCACAATTCCTATGCCAAAAAGGTCACAATTCCAACACCTAAATGTCGCAACTATATCAAGTTTATGTCAGTATTTCAACACATGTTTCGATGAAATAAACAAGTGATCTTCAAATGAGATGTCACAATGATTACCATTGAAATGCCAACCCCATGAATTGTGACAATGGTTTCTATCAAACTTCTGACGATGAAGGAGATGTCAAAAATACGACTGTAAAATAAACAAAGTTTCATGAAAATCAATTTCGTCATTATAGCAATGATTGATCGTTGTAAGAAAGACATAGAGCCATCGAAAATTGGCTCAATATTTAATAGTGGGTGTGGATCCTTGACTGCGATCAACTCTTTATTAGAAGGCTGTAGGGTCAAACGTGAAATGATCACAATTTAGGAGATCCATAAGTAAAGGTTTGCCCCTTTTTTTAGGCCTACTAACAATGTGGCTAACCTGGTTAACCTATGTCAAAGTGGTTAGATGGAAATATACCTCTGCACCTAAAAGACATACTCAAAACCAACGAGTCCCTTTGTGTAGATGACAACCTAAGGAGCTATAGAATTGACACTTTGGTTCTAAGTCAAGCTAGGTCTGAAACTACAAAGTAAAGATATAATGGCTATGCAGGGGGTCTAACGATTGGCATTCTAGGACCTCTCCACACAAATAGAAGAGGGAATTATCGGGACAATTGTTATGCTACAATGCTTGTGCACACAATTCAGCCTTGATAAGGTCAGATTCATAAATTGATGAGGGTGTGGTGAAACAAAGTCATTGCATAGTGTTTTCTTTCTAAACACTCTCTTATCGGTGATGTTCTCCGCCATCTTCCATATTAATACTTTGGGCAGCAAGTTTCATTGCCTAAAACCTATTAAGTACGCTTTCAGAGGTATCTAAAACAAAACCTTTTGAAGGACGATTTGGCTCCATTATCGATTGAAATATATTATACTTCTCGTATACACTATCATTTAGTTTCAACTTCATCATGCGCACATGTAGTTGCACACATAGACGAGGTGCAAGGTGTGAAGCATACACACCAACAACTTCTCCATGCCTCCTAATAAAATCAATAGTGTATACATATTAAGTATCATATCACGAAAAATCTAAGTCTTCTCCATAACATCTTCTTAGAAATTGTCATTAGAAAGGCTAGCAACATGAAGACCAAATGTGCCCCAAATTGGATCATTTGTTGATGACCATGAGGCATGGATACATTATTATCATTTGGTGGAGAAATCCATGCCCATAGCAAGTCCAAAACATGTGCCAAATTCCTTAACATAATAGCTATCTAAATTTGTTGATGTTTCTCTTTGCATCCTTGACATACTCCCTCCTTAACTAGATCCCTTGAATGAAGCTTAGGAAATAGTGTGTTAAGATCATGAGATTGTGTGTAAATGACTTGTTGAGGCCACATATCATGTCTTAATAGGCTTGGCATATAGGAATCACATATTGGTTTGGGTCATTCCTATTCAATTTGGATTGTTGGATACTATCCAATTCGACTTGAATGTAAAGCCTTGACTTAACCATAGCCCAACATTCTAACTCCCAATCCAAATAGGCAACAACCATTTCAAATTTCTACTCTAAGAAACAAATATATTTGCCTCATATCTTAAGCTTCTTTTTTAGACATTTGTTCATAAGCACAAAATGAAGCACATTTCCATAGCCTTAGTTGGAAACTCAACCCACTTGAAAGTGAAATGGCTTGTAGTTGTATGTTTAGTGGATCATAATGCCTCTACTGAAGGACAAGGATCAAAACCCATAGAATGACAATCCAATCCAACCCAAGCCAATACAAGAGAATAGAATGGAAAATCTCACATGCCCTCATAGCCTTACCACTTCAATGTTAGAAGAACCCAAACATATACTAATAAGGCTTGTTATTGTTTTCGGTGTTCTTGATGCAGTCTAGTTTGTTCACATGTCAGAGCATCAAAATTATATGTGAAAAACAAGTGTGGAATCCCTAACCCTTTTCTTTCCTCAATAGTATTTATGTTTTGTTTGACGCCATAACCTTGATTATGGAGGTAATAACCAGATATCATCCTTTTTCTTGATTTTCTAAATCAATAAAGTTTTGGTGCAAGACTTGAAAGCAATTGGAGAATCCAAATACACAATTAAGTAATGACATCTATAATAACAAAATAAAATGCCTCTTGTTGTGAGGTTGATGGTGACACAAGGTTATATGTAATCAACACCTTTTCCAAACAAATACTAAATAAGTGACCATGTTTCATATTCATCAAATCATATTGGAGCAATCTAAGCATCAAACATTATTCAATAACTCTAAGCCTACCAGTAGCCTCCTTTCTAAGTAGCTACAAGACCCAAGTCTTTTCAAAATGAAAATTCAAATAAACTCTTAGAAAGGGTATTAGGTCTTGACATTAGGAAGGTTCTATTATAAGAGGTATTAGAATATTTAGGATTAGGTAGGTTAGGTATGAGGTACTATGAGATACATAGTTAGTTCCAGTGTCTGTTTAGAGAGTCTCATAACTTCCTTTACACCTTTTTCCAGTATCCTTCAACAATTCTTGGCATTATACTTGGGATAGTCTCTTAGGCTCAGATATCACATCCTTCGCCACCTCCACTTAATTGACCACTAATCAAAGGATTACATCTTTCTTCCTAGTGCTCCCATTACATAGCGAAATTAAGTTGCAGGCGAAGAGAAACACCATTTAAGCCCCCTGATCTATTATATCTCATGTGGAAATGCGACCCTTGATAGTGAGATGCACGTAGAATTGTTGATTGAAGTCTTTCGATATTTTACCTCTCACTAGTAGGTATTCCCTCTTGTTATAGACATTTTTGTGCCTTACAGCTCTAAGCATGAAATGTCCATAAACCAAGGGATCCTAAGTCCCTAAAAGTGTTGTTTCTACCCCTAGAGGAACAAGGTCAACCAATTACGGCTTCTCCCAGAAGTTCTCCACGAGAAACTGCTCAGAATCAGTCAAATTAGGATCATTTCAGCTGCTCCACTAGCTAGCTGTGTTGCATAGCACCCCAGTACACTAGCTAGGTGTGTTGCAATGCACCTAAATGCACTACCAGGGTGCGCTGAGCGGGAAATGACAAATGGCGGTGTCATTCCGCGAGGTGGACAGACAATGGAAGCTTCCAGAATCTTCCTCAATGGCACTTGCCTCACTGAGTTCGACCAAGGATGAGTAAGAGGCTCTCAGTCTCCAAGTGGAAGCAAGAACTAACAGAGAGAGGCCACAAGTCAAATCATAAGCTGACTCATCCTCTTTGCATACATCTATATATGGATCCCTCATCCCAGAGATCTAGGAGGCTGGAATTTTGTACTTTGCAGAGAATTGCTGTTGGTTTTGAGATAGAGATCAGTGCATTGGGTGATTTATGCTTTGTTGGAGGTGAAGAGGGGATTCCTTTGCTGGGGGGTTGATTCTGGATCAGGAATCATCGGTTGTAACTCCTCCTGGACCTTCTTGTTATATCAATAAAACTATTTGAGTTTCTCCTACATGCTTGTGTATCAGTGATGTTTTGTTATATTTGCATGTTTAGCTTAAATCTGATCCTAAGCTATTTATGAATGTAAATCCATGTCTTTGTGTAGTTTTCCTCTTCTGTGATCTTGCAGGAACTTGGTGAAGCTGGGCAAGTGAAGGAGCAGGTAGCTGGAAGCTATCAAAGAGGAGAGAGATTGGATCAAAGGACTAGCGCAAGACACGGGTTAGTTCATCCTATTCCTCTTCATTTACAGTTCATAAAGAAGAATACGAAAGTAGTTTTCCTTGTTTGTTGCTAAGGCACTGTCACACCTTAGTGGGATAGGGGCGTTCTGAGTAGACACTTTTCCCAACAACAAAATGGCGACTCCGCTGGGGATCGTGTCTAGTTAGTTTGTTTGTGTTTCTCTTGTTGTTTGTTTCATAAACACAGAAGTAGCAATCGAACTGCATTTGTCATTATCAAATGCAAAGTAGACACCTGCTACTTCAATCCACTCACTGGATTTGTTTATGATTTGAACAACTGATTCACAAATGATCTAATTACCCTTTGTGATAGCTCTTAGACCTCCTTTAAATCCACCCTCTGATTGTGCATTACTAATTGCTTTTACTCGGCCAAAATCCATAGATTAAACTGCAAACCGTGACCCAGAACCCGGATAGAAGTCTTGTTTCTGCCCCAGCGCAGGCACTGTGAAGAGACTCTGCATTTCAACGCAGTTCTCGAGAGGGCTACCTGCGCTGCAATTCAGTTTCTCTGTGTAACAGGTGTGCTGATCAGCCTAGCCCTGTGCAGCTGAGGTTCTTTGCTTCATTTTTTCAGTTTTGTCTCTGATTTTGCAGCCTGTAATCAGTGTGTGTCTGTTTTAAAACCCCTTTTCTTTGCCTTAATTCCGCCTCCTTTGTACAAAAAGACTGTAGATGTTCTTTGTGTGTTTGTTACATCATTTACAGTTTTCCATTGAAAGAGTAGAATAGTCATACTGTCATCCTTGGATTTCGATCTGTCGTAAGTGTCGATTTTGATCCTAGGAGAAAGTTTCTTTGCTGTTGACAGTTGATTATTCTTTTACTTTTACCTTTGGTTTGAATTTGTCACTTTCTAGTGTCGAAACGAGTGTTTATTTCAAAATCATAAAGTGTCGTAATCTTCTCTACCTTTTGATTTCAAAAAGAAGCTTGTTTGTGTTTTTACTTGAAAGCAAATTCAGATTTGTACATCAACTTTCTTTTTAGGCATCAATATTAAGAAAGTGAAAACAAATACATGCATATGTGCATTTGCATATTGATAGTTTGTATGGCTTGATTTAGGAAAAGTGCATCTACAGTGTGCTCTTTGTTCTTTGAGAAAATATTGTGTCTTTCTTTTCCCCTTGTAGCTAGGATTTTCATTGTTGAAAAGAGATAAAAGATTTTCTTATCATCTTTAGATTGCATTTAGGAATTACATCTACATCTCGTGGTGATCCCGAAAGGCAAACTTCTAAGAAAGATCAACTTAAAATAAATTGGATGAATCTAACAACGCATTGGAACTTAACGCACAACATAGAGGTCTAGGCTAGAGACGTATTATGGCGTCGTAAAGCCTGGTAACTGTTGTCCTCACTGATGGCTGGGTGATTCCTCCACTGTGAGACGATAAGTGCCAGTACAGACTTGTGCTCCCACGTACCGTCGAGTATATATTGGGAGACCCCTATAGGCTTAAAACCTTTTATCCATAGGAAGCCGTGTCGGTCGCCCTACTGATCACAATGCACCGAACACAGCATTCGGGAAGATTGACTGCCGTACCGTAAAACATATTCTGCAGTTTTGTGATTGGTTTGGTACTCCCTCTACCTAGATCTCCAGAGCAGTCCCTTTCGTTCCTTTTCAGACTCCTTAACAGAAAAGGTCCATCTGATCACTTGTCACTTCAGGCTCATTAAAAATCGAAGGAGACTAGAGTCATCTTTTGTTTTTTCTCGACTCTTTAAAATTGAAAAAACAAGTTGTGTCCAAGCGTCTTAAAATTTATTTTAAACGGAATATTCATACCCTCTTCCTACGTTGATCTTAGGTTGAGAAAATGGAGTCTACCAACCAAGGAATTCCCCTTGGTGGAAATCCTAGTCCCTTCTCCTCTTGGGGAGATGTTGGTGCACCCCATCAAGGATAATTTTAGGGGCGAATGTTCGCCCTTTGGCGAAATTAAGGGGTTTTAAATTTTTAGTGGGCAAATATTTTGTATCATAGTACATTTTTACAAATCACCTCAAATAGCCCACCTTATTTTAAGGGAGATGGTAAAAAAGGTAAATTTAGCCCTTCAAATTAGGACTTACAACCTTCCATTCGCCCATTTTCAAGAATAGGTTTTATTTAAGTGAATCCATTCGCCCATTTTCAAGAATAGGTTTTATTTAAGTGAATCCTATGGGCCAAATACCATATTTATAAAAGAGGTATAGTAAATTAATAAAAATATAAATAAATGAGAGGTATGGTAAATAAATAAAACATTTTTTATATTTACTTCATAAGTCACCTTATATACATGTAAGGGTGTAAACAAATAAAAATATAAGTAAAGTGGAGGTATGATAAATAAATAAAACGTCTTTTTATACTTACTCAAAAAGTATGGTAAATAAATAAAAATATAAATAAACTAGACGTATCATAAATAAGTAAAACCTATTTTTATATTTAGTCCATAACCCTCGTTCTATTTATGAAGGCTCTGTTAGTGTCAGTCTTTCCAGCCTTCCTATAGTGATCAAATATGCTCTTACAAAGTGGTCTCAGAGTGTCAAGGTCAAATTTTGTCATTTCAAAGAGTTTTCAAGCAAAATTTGGTCACTAGGCATTAGGTCTAGGGTTTGCCCAAATGTCAGTCCATGTCACCATTCAGCTGAGTTTATCATCATTCATAGGGTTGTCATTATCATGTCAGTGTCTAATGAGTCATTTCACACCTTGTTCATGCTTCAGTTGCACCTAGGCAAGGTCATTTCCCTCTCCTAGGGTTTTGAAGCCAATTTCTCTTGGATGGTCAAATCACCGACAAAACTTGTTTCCTGATGTTCATACACCTTTCCCTATCCTTAAAGTACCTTATCAAACACTTCCCATCCCTTAGATCCGCCAAATTCCTCATTTTTGCACAAACCCTAGTTTCTAGCTACAACCTGGCAATTTTCTAGGTTTGGCCTGTATTTTTCCCTTTTCGACCCCTTCCCCTCACTCAATCTCTGAGATTCCACTTTCCCCTACTTCCTAACATCCCTCCCCACTCCCAAAAATTTCCCCAAGAATTTAGAAGCCCTCTATCCCCTTCATTTCGCTCCATTTCGACAAAATCCCTTGTTTCACACATCGGGACAAGTTGCACTCAAATGATGTTTCAGGGCAATGAAAGATGAATTTTGGAAAACTGAGAGAGGTTTTTGTCCACAACATGCCAAGGAAGAAAAACCTCTTTCACTTTTTACACAGGTGTCATGGTTTGAGAGAAATGTCAAAAATACCGGCGAGAATGAACGTGCTCCAATGACGGTTGGCCAAAGCACAAAAACGAAGGAAAACGCCCGATCCACTCCAAATTTTGGCCAAAGCCTCTTTGACTGAGCATGGTACTTGATTGGGGACTCCCAGCCCAAATTTCAAGAAATTTGGAGAAAATTTTGTCATTTGTGAATTTTTTGTGCAATTTTACAGGTTTTGGCCGTTGGAGTGGTCTCACCCCGCGCGCGACCACTCGTGGGGACAGCTCAGAACGGGGAAAACTCTACATTTTTGTAATTTTCATGCAAAAATACACTTGCCTATGGATGGACTTCAAATTTTATGGAGATTTGGACTTCCAAAAGCTCAAAATACATGCAAATTTTGACTTTCTGCCCCTTTTTTGAGTTGCAGAAAGCTGCCTTGGGATAAATGACTTTTGAGGGGTCAAATCAACTCCAAATTCAGAAATTCTGGTGGGGTTGGAAATTAGACTCATAGACCTTTCCAACAAGCTATCTTGCACTTGATTTGGACACCAGGAAGGCCCTCAAACACAGCTGCCAATGTGCGCGACCACTCCAAGGGAGGGGCGCGACCACTCAGGGAAATTTTGCCAGTTTGACTATTTCGGCCTGCAAAACACTGTTTTTACTTTGGTTGACTCTTAATGCATGTAAATGATGTATTGTTGGGTAATTATCATGGCACATGGATACATTTACTCTCCTTTAACACTTCTAGAAGTTTCCTTGATGTAAATAGTGAATATTAAATGCATGAATGGGTTACCTAAGTTTTAGAGGCAAGTTGTTTTGACTGCCTATTATCTAGTGCTCAGTTTAGAATTAGTTCAAACTGCTCCTAGGAAGCTGAGCTCGACCCCTAGAGGTGGGGAAAGGAGTTAGATGATCTATATTATGCCTTCTCTTGCTCATTTTCATGGTTGGACTCTTGAGGGAGAAGCTCTATTGTATATTTTACTTGTATCTCTGCAATTTGAGGAAAAGGAAGGCCAGGGTTTTGCAGACATCATTGTGGATTCTTGTGGATTATTGTGTTGATGGTGTGTTTCCTACTTGTCATTGTAAGTGTGTTTATGTGTTCCATCTCTTATTCTATTGCTGCCAATTAAACAAAAGAAGTGATAAAGTTTGAATTCATGCATGCCATGCTCAGCTTTCAATTTTGTTTAATATTTATGTTTTCCACTGTCTAAAGAGGATTCAAAGTCATTGTTTTCCCTCTTTAGCTCCATGTCTTTCTTCCTTGATCATCCATCTCAGCTTAAGGCATCAGCACAAACTCCTTCCTTGCCCCAAAGACCCACCTGCAAAAACTGAGCTCAATCCCCACACCCTGAATTGCACTCCCTCCAATTGCCACCAAAAACCCCAAAAACTTTAAATCAACCATCCTTATCAGTTTACTAGCCTAATATCAGTGTTCCTAATTGGGTCAGCTCATCCTATTGAAAGATCTACCGAGTTTGACCGGAGAGAGCCTTCTCATACCTCGTAGGGCTAGCTACGAGGTGAAATGGTTTGATGTTGCCTTGAAGGTTTACCTTCCTCAGCCTAGGGTGAAATCTCAAGCGCTAACAGGCTCAAGAAAGAGGTTTTATTTAAGTGAATCCTATGGGCCAAATACCATATTTGTAAAAGAGGTATGGTAAATTAATAAAAATATAAATAAACGAGAGGTATGGTAAACAAATAAAACATTTTTTTTATATTTACTCCATAAGTCACCTTATATTTACGAACACTCAAAAAATGGGTTATATTTAGGTGAAACCTATGGCCAAAATACTATGGGACAAATACCATGGACTAGATTGTTATTAATACCATGCAAAAAACCATTATTAACCCTAATATTAGAATTAATAAAAATAAAAATGGCACATGGTATTGACCCATGGTATTCACCTGGAATGTAGCCTATTTAAATGGGGGAATTAAACCAGCATGTAGCCTATGCTAAGATTCACTAGGACTTTACAAAGTTTTATTATTTAGTGAAAGACTCGCCAAGATCTTACAAGATTTTATAATTGAGTAAAATATTCTAATAAAAATAAAAATGGCACATGGTATTGACCCATGGTATTCATCAAAATGGCACATGGTATTGACCCATGGTATTCACCTGGAATGTAGCCTATTTAAATGGGGGAATTAAACCAGCATGTAGCCTATGCTAAGATTCACTAGGACATTACAAAGTTTTATTATTTAGTGAAAGACTCGCCAAGATCTTACAAGATTTTATAATTGAGTAAAATATTCGCCATGCCTGGTGAGAGATTCGCCAAAAAATTATATATACATATTATATTATTGATAAAATCGCCTTCCATTTTTCCTATATACCATGGAGATTCGCCCATTTATTATATTTATAAATTTAGGGGGGGTTCTTAAAATTTTCCCTGCACCCCATATGGCTACATTGTCGCTTCCAGGACTGACAATTGGCTTGCCAGTCTGGCTCTTCTCAACCAATTTCGTTCAGAACATCACTATTCCTGAATAATCGAATCAGCAGTTAGACCAGTCCAGAGTTACCCACCAACCTTCTACTTCCTCTAATTCTTCCTCTCCTCCTTCCTCTTCGCTTGATGGGGCTGGCAAAGCCAAAAGTCAAGTTCCTAAGGAGAAGAAGGAAAAGAAGAAGAAAGAGAAGAAGAAGAAGGAGCCAAAAGCGAATGGGGGCAAACGAGTGTCGTCTAACGAAAATCCACACACTGCACCAACCAGGCCCAAATCGCCATGTGTCATTTGCAAGGGAGACCACTTTCACAGAGATTGTCCTTGCATCCCTCGGATACTAAGGGACTGGTCTCCCCATTTGCACAATCCGGTGTTGTCAACCTCTGATGGCCATGTTGACAGCACACCGTCAACTAGTGAAAGTGAAGCCACAGGACAAAAAGGGAAAGCTAGATTTCCCTGTAAACTGTGCGAAGGCGATCATGCCATCCACCGTTGTCCCTTCTTAGACAAGGCTAAAAGAGTTTTGGAAGATCGTCCGGTTTCACCGTTGCGACTTCCTCCTAGATATAAAAAACTCTTGCCGAGTCCGTCACCAGTTGAAAACCCGGCTGCCCGCTCAGGTGGTCAGCCGAAGCACCTATCATTGAAGATAAACCATCTGAATCCATACCAGACGAAAGTCAAAAAGGTCGAGACGGCAATTGACCTGGTCTTGCCTTCAGAGGTTTTATCCTCAGATGATACCGTCACAGGAGAGATGACACCGTCCAAATTCTCTTCATAAACACAGACTTCGACGAACATGGGGGCAATGTACTCGTTCCTTTACCGCAGGAAGGAAGCTCGTCAGAGCCATACCCGGCCGTCTACTCGGTCCCACCTCCAAGCAACCTAGTTGTCTCTTTCGACTGGAATCAACTAGGCAGACCCCGTTTACCAGCAAGCATACCATTCCGAATTATCGTTCAAATATATAGAATGGTCATGGCTGGTACCATCATAGATGAGGGGGCTTCTGTGAGTATCCTTTCCTCTATTGCTTGGAAAGTGCTTGGTTCGCCATCACTTTTGCCTGAGATGAGAAATCTGACAGGCTTTGATAAGGGAACCAGTCGGCCTTTAGGGATCCTTCCCAATGTGCCCATAACATTGAGAGGGAAGACAGTTCAAATGAACGTAATGGTAGTCCAAGGACCCTTAGATTACAATCTACTCCTTGGGCGAGACTATATTTATTGCATGGGAGCCATCGTCTCCTCACTCTTTAGAGTAATGTGTTTTCCGCACGAAGGAAGAGTGGTCAAGCTCGTAGACCAGCTTTCATTTCCCAGATCACGCATAGCAAATAGTCATATACCATCCCTAAATGGTCTCTTCACGCAAGAAATGTCTCAACCCCCAGTCCGTCCTCCCGATGAGCGCGAGTAATTCGGAGGGATATGACTGAAACCCAGGGGGCATGCGTCCTGGTCTGCTTCGGCAGGAGAACTTCGGGTATAGGGTAGGTTTCCGTGGGAGAATATGACTAGTCTGTACCCCGTCCGTCAGTGGAAGAGGGGTTATTCTAGAAAAATATTCTCTTGTCAAAGTTATGTGAGTGGCGCTCGTTGTTTCTCACCTTTGTTTATCTCGGTAGACATCACCGAGGAAACGTTTTATTTGCACCGCGAATAGAGCAATCTTTGGTAACCTGTAAGAGGTAGGCCTTTCCTGATAGAACAAATGTTTTGTCTGCAAATTGAGGGGTAACCTTGAAACCATATTTTATACCTGGGGGCATGCAAACCTTTTGGAATGCAAGCAAGGGGCGGCTATTTATTTTTTAAATTTTTAGGTCCTCCCTTTAAACCCGTAGGCTAAGCCTTTAAACTCGTAGGATTAGTCATTTCCTAACTTGCATAAAGAAAGGATGTGGGGCAAAAATCTAAATGTTGCCATTTTATATGAGACATTCTTATCATATGACTGGATTATCGAGCAGTTTTAGCACATAGTTCAAGCTCGTTAAAAAATAAACATAAGACTGAGCAAGTGTTTCAATCCGCGTTTAAGCTCGTTAAAAAATGAACTATCCTCCGGTAAATAACCACCGTGAATGTAGCATTATCAGCCATTAAAGCCTTGGTCGTGTTTGCACCGTCACCTCCACTTTTCCATTGGCCGATCATTCACCTCCATTTGATTGTTTACCCATTTTGAGGAACAGCTGC
Source organism: Pinus tabuliformis (assembly GCA_031772625.1). NCBI lineage: Eukaryota > Viridiplantae > Streptophyta > Pinopsida > Pinales > Pinaceae > Pinus > Pinus tabuliformis. Next base: position 1,410,307,208 of record CM062816.1, on the reverse strand, counting down.
GAAGAGTGATTTCACTAGCCATCCTTGTGACACTGCCGTGATTGGAAAATTCCAACCCTTACCTGGAATTAGCTGCTACCCTTTTATCAGTCGTTCCTCAAAAGACGAGTCTTCTTTAAGCTCTTTTCATCTGACTCGTAAAATATGAAAAGATTGCCGAGTTTTGGCCTTCCAGCTCATTAAAGCGACCGGAAGTGCTATCCCTCCTCTAGATTTTAATCTTTTTGGACCTGAGGGATTATTGCACAAAAAGATCGAGCGCTTGTGTTGTTCGGCTCGTTAAAACTATCGAAAATTCATCCCTTCTGTATTGTTTTATACTTTTTCGGACTTAAGGGATTAGATGACGAAAAAGGAATTTCGGAGTTACCTTTACGTACCTTTTCAGACTCTCTAAAAATGAAAAGGACCGAGTTATCTTTGTCGTTAAACTCGTTAAAAAGATTAATAGCGACAAACTTGTCTTTAGACGAGAATGAGTTTCACTATCGCTAGGCTCGTTAAAACATAGCGATGGGTTTGCCCGAAGGGCAAATTATAGAACAAGCATATGTTATCCTCCTCAAGCTTGAAAAAAATAAAGAGGTACTGGTCAGCAATGACTAGGGAAAAATTGGGAAGAAACTCAAAGAATCTTTATTGGTAGCAAGTCGCTCTTGAACATGACACTTCCACTCCGTGCCTGAGTCGGGTTGGGTTGTTTCATTCATCGGTCACATCACCATGGTCACGCCATACCATCCACATTTGGGGTAAATGCTACCAATCCATCACATAAGTGTCGCCGACATGTTCAAGAGAAGTCATCCAGAGAAGTCACCTGTGTTCCATCCACCACCATACATTATACTTCATTCCTTCATGACCGCCATCCTGAACCATATATCATCAGATCGTTTTCACCTCCATCAAAATCATTTGCTCCGTTCCGTGTCATTGATGTGGGATTCATTAAGGCCCTCCTTTGACGGGTCGCTTCTTGTCGACACCAGCTCATTATCCAAGAAGTTGATCTAGGAACACCCCATTCAGTACTTTGAAGCTTGCATGCCTCAATGGCAAGTTTCTCACTTCCAGCGACAGGTATACATCAATGACCTTCGACCGAAAGATTTTGCGTGGTGTTCGACGCCAAGTCCTTTATTCACACCATGTGAATTGTACTGCAGTACCTTGAGGGTCATCATCCTTATCGGTGATTCCTCTCGCGCTTGTTAACAGTTTACATCATTGACTGGTAATCAAGCGATGTCTTTCCATGTTCGACTTCAAAACATTTTTCACATGGATCGACTTGTACTTCGAGTGAAGATCGGACGAGATTGAAGACCCCGGATCTAGTTTCATCCATCCGGGCTACGATATATATTCAGGAAAAATAAAGACATTGACATGTACAGCATTGCAGCACAGATAATCATCCTACCAAAAGGATGATGACCTCATCAAAATCATCAGTCTACCATTAGACGATTGTCTGTCCTATGTACATAAAAAATGAATTTATAAAGCTGAGCATGGGAATGCCCGCCTCAGCTAGATCATGAAAACAGTATGAAGATAATGTATTGTATTGTATCTTATTACAAGTCTCCTCCCAGCATTGAATGAACTTCGGATCCTCCTAATAAAGCATTTCACCCGATAAACGGCCTCATACTTTAGGGGGCAACTGTTATAGACATTTTTGTGCCTTACAGCTCTAAGCATGAAATGTCCATAAACCAAGGGATCCTAAGTCCCTAAAAGTGTTGTTCCTACCCCTAGAGGAACAAGGTCAACCAATTACGGCTTCTCCCAGAAGTTCTCCACCAGAAACTGCTCAGAATCAGTCAAATTAGGATCATTTCAGCTGCTCCACTAGCTAGCTGCGTTGCATAGCACCCCAGTACACTAGCTAGGTGCGTTGCAACGCACCTAAATGCACTACCAGGGTGCGCTGAGCGGGAAATGACAAATGGCAGTGTCATTCCGCGAGGTGGACAGACAATGGAAGCTTCCAGAATCTTCCTCAATGACACTTGCCTCACTGAGTTCGACCAAGGATGAGTAAGAGGCTCTCAGTCTCCAAGTGGAAGCAAGAACTGACAGAGAGAGGCCACAAGTCAAATCATAAGCTGACTCATCCTCTTTGCATACATCTATATATGGATCCCTCATCCCAGAGATCCAGGAGGCTGGAATTTTGTACTTTGCAGAGAATTGTTGTTGGTTTTGAGATAGAGATCAGTGCATTGGGTGATTTATGCTTTGTTGGAGGTGAAGAGGGGATTCCTTTGCTGGGGGGTTGATGCTGGATCAGGAATCATCGGTTGTAACTCCTCCTGGACCTTCTTCTTATATCAATAAAACTATTTGAGTTTCTCCTACATGCTTGTGTATCAGCGATGTTTTGTTATATTTGCATGTTTAGCTTAAATCTGATCCTAAGCTATTTATGAATGTAAATCCATGTCTTTGTGTAGTTTTCCTCTTTTGTGATCTTGCAGGAACTTGGTGAAGCTGGGCAAGTGAAGGAGCAGGTAGCTGGAAGCTGTCAAAGAGGAGAGAGATTGGATCAAAGGACTAGCGCAAGACACAGGTTAGTTCATCATATTCATCTTCATTTACAGTTCATAAAGAAGAATACGAAAGTAGTTTTCCTTGTTTGTTGCTAAGGCACTGTCACACCTTAGTGGGATAGGGGCGTTCTGAGTGGACACTTTTCCCAACAACACCTCTCCACTAGCTCTTGTTAGTGGATCACCTATTATAAACAAAGAGACACTACTTGGACCATATTTAGTTGTTCCATCTAAACTTTTATAAAAGGATTCTTCCTTCAGCCTTAAACGGAAGGATATTTATAGATTCAACTTTACAAAAGTACATGTCCCCCTCTCCTTCATTTGATGGTTCACTTGGAGCCTCAAGGTTCTTTTCCTTTTATTTCATTGTAGAGCATTGTACTCTTTGTTTGAATTCATATAGTTGAGCATAGATCTTATGGATTAAATTTTTTCTAAGTTTATAGGAGTGGCCTTCACACTTCCACCATGTATTATTACTTACATATTGAGCGATCCCATTGACCTACTTATGGTCATTTGACAGACATGAAGAAAATTATATTATATTATTTACAACATTGGATGGCTAAATTTAAGGAAATATCCACACATCACATACCAATGTACATTTAAATACACCATTATCCATGGAAGAAAATCCATATATTATGTGGCACCTTTGGAGATTTGAAATGTGTTGTTGGGACAAACATATATGTGGGGAAGGTATGGATTCTATTAATTAAACCCTTGGAGCATTGTGCTCAACATAAAGGGATATTTTTTCACATTCCCAAGGCAAAGCCTAAACTAAATATTTATTTGATCTCTAAAAAACAAAATATTGTCATAAGTTTCAAAGTAAAACACACCGAAAACCCCTTTTGTTTATAATCTAAATGGCCGTGCACAATATTGTTGCACCTATAGAGTATCCTTTGTAGCATAAGCCACATATTAAAAAAAAAACAATTTTAAGTGCTTCTATAGGAACACATTGATGTCTTCAAATATCTCGTTGGAGTTCCACTCCCTTGTTGGGTGAAGCACCACTTTGATTTAATTCCTAGAGTGTCATTACCAAATAGACCTATGTATCATAGATACTTGCTGGAAAATAAAGAAATACAATGATAGATACATATATCCTAGAGAAGGGATGTGTCAGGTTGAGTGTGCCCCCATGAGGAAGCTTGATCGTGGTTGTGCTAAATGAATATGTCTCTTGTTGCATGCACATTGACTATGATGTCCTCAACAAGATCATAGTGAATAATAGGTACCTTATTCCTCATACTAATGACCTTCTCTATACTCTTTAGGGAGAAAGATTTTACAATAATCAACTTTTAAGTGTGGATACCGCCAAGTCCATGTTGACACTTGAAATATTTGGAAAATTTATGTTCAGAGCTAATGATGCCTTGTATGAGTAGTTGATGATGCATTTTAACTTGACCAATGTTCTTGAAACATTCATGTACCTTATGAATGATTCTATGTGACCATTTGCTTAGAAATTTCTTACGATTTTTCTTTACGATGTGTTTATTTTGAGAAGACATGGGAAGAACTTCTCCAACGTGTTGCCATGGTTATGAAGACCATGTGAAAATGCAAACTCTTTGCCAACCTAAAGAATTGAGCATTTTCCAAGAAGTGCATCTGATACCTTTGTTTCATTGTTAATGACGTAAGAGTGCACACAATTCCAAAATAGGTCCAAGTCCTCTACAATTGGACTACCCCAACCAATCTAACATAGTTACACCACTTTTTACGATTAGCCAACTTCTACAGAGAATTCTTGTTAGGTTTCTCCCATATGAATAACAACCATGAAATCCTCCAAGGTCAAAACATGCATGATTTTATACTCAACAATAAAAACTACGATAATGAATGAAAGGTAATCAAAAGGATTTGCACCATTTAAATCAGTTTTTATTTCAACTTCGAAAAAGAGTTAGCAAACAGGTTCTTCCGGAGCTATGTCATAAGCGAGATTTATGTAGAGTTTTAATATAAGGATTTGCTCATGTTCACGGGTTTATAATATATATGCATATGATATGCCATTATAAATTCTTATTTGTTTGAAATAGGATGTGAGTGCTATATGGTAAGGAAAGACCAAAATGTTGGTGCACATCTCAATTGCTCCTCATTTTAGTGGCAATTGTCATTATCTTTATTAATTATTACTATTTAAGTGTAAATCATAAAATCCATGGTCAATTGTATTTTCTATTTTATGGTACACAGCTAGATATGTCTCAAATTTCTTAGACTTGATTGGAATTAGACCTATTATTATTTCACTGTAACTTGAGTGTTTTAGCAGTTGTTAGTCAAAAACTTGACTGAAATATGAAGCCTAAGATTGCTCTAATTCTTTGAACTTAGTGTTAAGTCCTTTATCCCAAACTCATATATAGATAGACGAGTTGAAGATTTTTTCATAGTTATATGGATCTTCAAGTCAGGATGTCATGCAAGGTGTTGATCAAATTGTGGTATTTTGAAAGTTTTTTTCCCTTTCATTTCCATTTTAATAAAGGGAACTTTCAGCAATATATTATAGATGGCATTCTGAGTTGGCCCTTGAAATTCATACTTCACTTCTTGCTATATAGGTTAACTGGTATGATTTCAGAAGCTATGAATGAAGGTATGATCTCTTGCAATAAAGTGTGGATTGATGCTCTGTTGATTTTTGGATGAGGATCAAATGAACGTAGATTTTCAAATTATTTTTTTTAATATTCCAAGGATCGTCATATTTCTGATGCCATATCCATCGGATGTACAACGATGTCGTCAGATTTGGTATATATCTGTCAAATTTCCGATGCCTTCTCTCGTCAGATTTTGTACATATTTGTAAGATCTCTGATTCTATATCGTTGGAAAGCCCCTGTCAGATTTTGTACCTATACTCAAATTTTCGCCTCCAGATAGTCGAACAACTCTTGTGATATTTTCTACTCTTCGACGCCTTATCATGGAGCAACTCTCATTGGATTTTGTTAATATCGTCAGCTCTCTGACACCCTATAGTCAAACAACTCTCGTCGTATTTTGCAAATACCCCCAGATATCCTATGTGGTATTGGTGGAAAATCTTTTCAAATTTTGCATTTATCTTATGAATCTCTGACACGTTATCTTCAGGCGAAACGTCGGCATCCGACATCATTTTGTCGCATTACATCGCAAGCTCTTGTCATATTTCTAACAACTCTCGTCGGGATTTGTAAATACCGTCGACTCTCTATCATTGGAAAACTCTCGTCGGATTTTGTAAATATTTTCATATCTCCAACGTGGTATCACCGGAAAACTCTTGTCGAATTTTACAATTATCTGATGAATCTCCAACACAATATCGTTGAGCAAAGATCATGATTGGTCGGGATGAACTTGCTGGAGGGGCCGGAAAAATTCACATATCCCCTCTTTTGCTGAAATCGCTCCACAACAGAGGTATTTTCTTTTGAGCCAGTGCCATTCGTAAATGGGAGGGAGCCATTCCCGTTTGGAAAACAACAAATGATTTACAGCTCCGGGATGACTTGGGAGTTCAATGGAATGATGTTTTATTCATGCTGCAGGCCCATGGCTTTTATCGCTCTGCTGACAAAGACTTTCTATATGGAAGGGCTTGGGTGGATCCTCAGCTGTCCAGGTAAAACAAATATATCAGCAATTTCTTACCTCGGAGGCACGTAATATTGGAGACATCTTTCCTCCTACTTTCTGGAAATCGGGATGCCCCACGAAGATCATAATTTTTGCATGGCTGGTGTTCCACAATAGGAACCTCACTTGGGAAAATTTACAAAAAAGAAATTGGCATGGGCCTGCAATCTGCCTTCTTTGTAGAAACAACTCTGAAAACAATTTACATCTATTTCTCACATGCCCACAGGTGCAGCCTATCTGGCAAAATCTAGCGGCTCACCATGGTTTCACTCATTGCTCCTTCCCTTCAATCCCTGAAGCTTTCAAAAGATGGAGCACCATGAACAAAGAATGGAGGCCCATCCCATGATTGACCATTTGGGCTATATGGAAATGGACAAATGGCAGGGTCTTCAATTCAAAAGTGGAATCCAACTCCTCTTTTGTTACATCTATACTATCTCTATACAGTGCCCTAGATATGTCCGGACAGTTCTGGAACAGGAAAGGGAGAAGTCATATGGCAACAAACAACAGGAACAAGATCGATAGAAGTCACACGGCATTGGTGTCCACGGCTCCTCCATGTGCTTTCTTCGACAGTGTTGCACAACATGGGATGTGCGCATGTGGCGTTTTCATCAGGACAACAGATGAACAAGCATTTGAAATTCATTGGAATGTTGGACCGGGATCCAACAACAGAGCTGAGGCGGTGGCATTAGCGGGTCTCCTTTCCTTTTGTACTTTCCTTGACATTCCGAATTTACAAATCTATGGAGACTCGAAGTTAATAATTGATCATGTTTTGTCAAAGCATAACATAAAAAACATTCATCTTGCTGGATGGCTGGACAGGGTTGCAGCTTTATGGAACAACAAGAGGAACTATACTATTTCACACATTGCTAGAACAAAAAACAAGAAAGTTGATGCATTATCCAAAAAGGGCCTAACTTCCCCCCTAGGCGTATGGAGGATGCAAATCCAAACGGCAAGCAACTGTTTCCAGATCCAGGACTTTTGCCTCCAGGGTATATAACTCTTTATCAATGGAATTATTCTGGTATGTTTTCTATACTTGGTCATACATTGGCATAACACACAACAAAGGTATGAACATATATATTTTCTGATATCATGGAAATCTTTTTGTTTTATATATCTGGTGATCATATGTTTCTATCTCCATCAAAACATTTTGTACATAAACAGGACATATCTCATACAACCTTGCCAAATCTCTAGATGTGGAGAAATCCACACAACAGTCTATGTAAGGGCATCATCAAATCGAGTCATGTATGCTGATATCATGCAAAACAATGAATATAATATAAATATATAGCTTTTGTTTTCGTGCTGAAAAAAAAAACGTCTTTTTGTTGTATTATATTGAAGGATCTTGTTGGATTTGTAACAGTGTTATGTTGCATTACATTGTAGATATTGTAGAAGCATCCATCGAATATTTGATAGTTGATTCATCCCTTTCCATTGGTTATATGACGAGGAATATGTGTCGGATATCTGATCGTGATTTTTCTCTGTTGGATTGTTCGACTAAGTTTCATCGACAAGCCTTGGAAACAAGGTTCACGGGAGTTATGACACAATTACGTCTAATAACCAATGAAAGGCAATCAAATTTTAGTGTACTATGTTTTAGTGGAGGATTTTTCCATAAGATGCAATGGGCATAACTACATCAATCGGGAACAATGGTTGGAACCCCAAGCACACCTGAAAAGGAATATGGCTAGTAGAGTTGTGGAGGGCTCTGTTATAGCTATGTTAAAAATATGGAAGGCTTCGTACCATGTATATGGATGCTTGGAGTTGCACATGCACAACATATGTGTAACTGCCTCCTCCCACGCTAACCCACTTTCAACGGCTTGCCCAGGTAAACATGATTGAGGGTCACTATGATAAGACTCAACCTCCTATATGACCTTAAGGAAATGGATTCGAAAACTTCAGACCTTATTAACTTCCCTCATTTGCTACTGGACCTTTAGGAGCAACCCAACCCCTCATGTTGTCCAACCCCTCAGAGGAATCTCCTTTTCATTGAATTAGAGCCCTAATCGCTCACTTTCCAAGCCCTCCAAGCGACTAAGAGCCTTCAATCGCTTTCATGAGCCTGCCTTAGTGCGACTATAGCCTTTTTCTACCAGTACTATGCCAGCGACTGTGAGTTTTAAGGCTATTTTCTAGGGCAAGGACCCAGTCTCTGCCCAGAACCCCATGAAACTTCCAGAAGTCATAAAAGACATAGAAACAATGCTTGTAAACCAAAACTGAAACTAGGATTTGACTTGACCTTCCCCAACCAGGACTAGCATTCCATTAAACACTTGGTAAAGTTACAACCTACAGGTCATGAATGCAAGTCTAAAAATAAGGAGCTCAAAACTTATATGAGATTTAACAAGAAGGGTCACTTCCTTCTCACATTAGCTTCCTAAGATCAATTAGGTCTTGCATTCATTATTCATTCAATTACAAGTAAAAAAATGAAAAGATTCGTGACTAAGAACTGTCAAATAACCATGCTTATAACCAACATATAACCAGATAAATAACAATGAGAGAACAACCATTAAAGCTGCATAATAACAAGTACATTTACTCATCAAAAGCAAGGGAAACTTAGCTCTTATTAAACATAGACAAAACCAACCAGGTTCGGGACTAATTCGAACTTAAACAAGAACCCTACAACCCACATATATAATCATAAACATAGAGATGGAGCATAAAAACACTTCATTTCATTAATAGAAAAATACTGAACTATGCTTATAAACAGAATGGAAATAAGATAGCTCGGGCAATGGTAGGTTATCTCTGAGAAGAGATGTGGGGCCTACATGCCTCTGAACTAAGTTACAATGAGTCTCAAAGGACTTTTTATTATTAAACAATAAGAGAAAACCCTAAACAACCAAAACCCTAACCCAAGGAGATGTGACACCAAGAGTTTATGGGCCCTGTTGGGGTTAGTCGAGTAGCCAACTTCCCGGGGTCGTAACTTGGTCATCTTATCTTCGTTTGATGTATATGATACCTCGTTGGAAATATCTCTCTAAGGACTACAACCGCCAATGTGATTGCTATAGAAAGCATTAAAGGAATTTTGCCCAAAAAACGTTGTTTAGGGCCTCAAAATGGCTTTGGAAGTTCAAGACTCGAAACTACCAAAAGCAATAAAATCTGTTACAATTAAGGAAAATGAAAAACTGAAAGAAACAATGGTGAGGGTCCAAGTGGAATAGGAAGGTGGCCACCAATATCCACCTGGATCAAGGACTTCCACGTACCACTCGACCATAGATTGGTTGAACCAAACATTTCTTTCAGCTAATCACCCTTGTGCCATATTCTAAGCATGAATGTGGGATCTCATGGAATAAACCAATCCATAAACAACCAAGGGAATCAAGAGGTTAAACCACCTCCACCCTCACCATACCATGACCTCACCTAAATTGGTTTCGAGATCAAAAAACCAAACCGAGCTTGGATGCCTCAGAATTTCTTCTCTAATACCATGGGGAATTTTCCTGTCTCCACTCTCAAGTTTTACCATGTACCCCGTTGTTATCATTCAATGGATTCTTAGGCCTTTGGGAATTTTCCTAAGACCACCTCACCTGGATCCAAAATCTTCTGGCAATCCAAACCTCGAACCAAGAAAAGTCCCATTACACCATTTTTATCCGCAAATGGTAAGGTTAGGCTAAAATCCATTGTCAAACTTGGCAAAACCCATGCTAGTGACAACAAGAGAACCAAATACCAACATGCACATACCATGCATGTCAAAAATCAGCTAGGAAATCATACATGCAACTTGTTCCCTGCAAGTATTCATGTTGAAGCTGCTTGATCCAACTTTTTCCTTGCTTAATCATTGCTTTCCTTTTCTTTCCTTGTCCTTCCTTTTCTTTCTTGGTATTTCCTTTGATTGCTTGCTTTCCTTATCCTCTCGATGCTCTTCTCCTCTTTAAAAACTAATTCCAAAACTGAAATGACAAAAGGCTACCAATTGATGCTCTAATGTCTTTTTATTATTCATGCCTCTAATTTCTTCAATCCATTATTTTCTTTCATTTTCCTCCTCACCTACAACCTATGACCTTTCACTTTCCTTTTCTCCTAATTTCCTTTATTTTCATAAATAAAATACCAATAATGTCTTTTTGCCTTTTCAAAGCCTTTGACATTGCCTTTTCCAATTTCCCTTTAGCCATAAACACATCAAGTGATGCCCACTAGAATATTTTTCCCAACATACAGCTTGGAATAAGTGTCCCTTGATCGTGCTCTTATTTTGCCTTTATTACCTTTTATTACATGAACTTTTAACCCAGGGTTGTTACAGACCCCTCCCCCTTAGGGGAAAACCGTCCTCGGTGTTTTGTGACACCTAAAATTTGGAAAACCGCTAAAAAGCAAAACATACTGCCCATGGAGCTTTATAACCCAACTCGTTGCAATATTTACAATAACAACCTGCTCAAAAGCAAAACCATCATGACAAACATGACAACATGAAAACCATATTGCTTATTGGAGCTTTATAACACAACTCATGGTGGTATTTACAATAGAAACCATACATAAATATGTACAATACCAAAAACTCACTTCCTCCACTGGCAAAGAATGAAGGATACATAGCTCGCATCTGATCATCCATCTCCCATATAGCTTCATCGGGCCCATAGTGCTTCCACCGCACTCTAACTTTCCCGATCTCTCTGTTCCGTAGCATGAAATGTTTCCGCTATAATATGCACTGAGGTTCCAGCTAGAATTCTCCTTCTAGTTCCACCTGCAATAACACCAATAAATAACATGATCAACATCCTTTACATATATTTTAAGCAATGAAACATGAAAAACATCATGGACTTTCATTGTCGGAGGCAATGCAAGTCTATAGGCCACTTGTCCAATCCTCTCAAGTATCTCAAAAGGCCTGCAATGCCATGGTGCCAACTTGGCACATGATCCAATCCTTAAGGAGCTCTTCTCACACATAGATCTCGTCCCTAAATCTCACCAAGCCATCTGCTGTGAGATGGTAATCTACATCTTGGTCACCTATACCCTGTTGTAGCATGTGCATAAGCTCCATGTACTTGTCATCCTATTTTCCTGCCTGTAAGATCTGATCTTGTAAATATGTCCCATATGAGTTCACGGCTACAACATGGTTCAACTGAAAATTATTGCTAAGAGAATCTACAACCTTGCTCTCCTTACCCTTGAAGTATCTGATCTCGAAGTCAAACTCACTAATTGTGGCCAACCATCTAGATTTCATGGCATTTAGATTCACTTGGTCAAACATATATCTCAACCCGCAGTGATGGCTCATCAACACAAACCTCTTTCCAAGAAGATAATGTATCCACATCTTCAAGGCATGAATAATAGCTGCCAACTCAAGATCATGATTTAGATAATTATGCTCCTACTCATTCAGTTTCCTTCACTCATAAAATATCACCTGTCCCTTCTGCATAAGTACTCCACCAAGCCTTCTCTTGCAAGCATATGTACACACTACGAACTCTTTATCCAGATCTGCAATCTTTAACACTAGAGCATTCATCAACGAATCCTTTAACTGTTCAACATTGGTTGCACACTCCTTTGTCCATTCAAACTTATTACCTTTCCTCTGCAATGATGTAATAGGGAGGGCATTGCATGAGAATTTATTGATGAACCTCCTATAATAACCTGCTAACCCCATGAATGATCTGACTTCATCCAAATTGCTAGGAGTTGCTCACTCCATGATAGCTCGTACCTTTTATGTATCTACTATTATGTCTTCCTTGGAGACAACATGTCCCAAGTAGTGCACCTTTGTCCAAAAGAAATTACGCTTGTTAAGCTTGACATACTCCTATGTTCTCTTAGCAACCTCAACATTGCTTCTAAATGCTCGAAATGCTCTTCCTCGTGCTTAGAATATATGAGAATGTCATCAATGAATACAATAAAAAACTTGTCCAAATAAGGATTCAACACGCTATTAATCAATAACATAAAAGTAGTTAGAGCATTATTCAAACCAAATGGAACTACAACAAACTCATAATGCCCATACCTGGTCCTGAAGGTAGTCTTGTAGATCTCCTCTTCTTTGATGCGTACCTGATGGTATCTTGTTCTCAAGTCAATCTTTGAGAACATTGTCGCTCCTTTAACTGATCGAAAAAGTCATCTATCCTCAACAATGGATATCTATGCTTAATCTTCACTTTGTTCAGTTTCATGTAGTCAATGCACAACCTGAGGGCACCATCCTTCTTCTTCATGAACAATATTGTTGCACCCCAAGACGATACACTTGGCCTAATGTATCCCTTATCAATCATTTCCTTCAACTGCAACTTCAACTCCACCAACTCCAATGTACTCATCGTGTAAGGTGATTTTGATGTTGGTGCTTCCCTTGGTACCAACTCAATAGAAAAATCCACTTCCCTATGGGTAGGGAACTTTGAAATCTATGCTAGAAACACATCCTAAAATTGTTGTAGTATAGGGTACCTATTGAATATTTTTTTATTCTCGACATCCTTACCCTTGTCACTGGAAATATGAACTACAAACATTACACACATTTTCATGCAACTATGCTTAGCCTGCATAGTTGCGACTATCCTCACTGATGTAGGCTTCTTCTTTCCCTGCAAGATTCTCTTGTCCCCATTATCATCTAGGCACTCAATAGCCTTGTCATCACAATATACTTTGGTCTTGTGAAGATACAGTCAATCCATACCCAAAAGCATACTATATGATCCCAATGGCAGTACATTCAATGTGTTGTTGTAGGCATACCATTCAACTCGAATGCACAAGCTCTTACCTAGTGATGTTGTAACAACCCTGGTGAAAATTCCATGTAATAAAGTGAAAAGCAATAACCACAGATGAATGGGACACTTATTCCAAGATGAATGTTGGGTAAGACATCCTAGGGGGGTGTTCATTTGGTTGTTTATGGCTAAGGAAATTGGCAAAGGCAATGGCTAAGGAATTAAAAGGCAAAAATGCATTTTTGACACATTTATTTATGAAAATAATGGAAATTAGGAGAAAAGGGAGGTGAAAGGTCACAGGTTGCATGTGAGGAGGAAAATGGAGGAAAATAATGGAAAATGAAGAAAATAGAGGCCTCATTCATAAAAAGGTTTCTTAGAATCAGTTGGTAACTTTTTGTCAGTTAAGTATTGGAGCTCTCTCATTATTCTCTCTCTCTCTCTCTTGCATACTCTTGGATACTTCGAGATTTCTTGGAGAACTCTTGGAGGGTGTGGCATACTTAGATGCTTGGAGCAAGAACGCAAAGGAAGAGTAGGAAAGCGTAAGAAGACATCAACATAAGCAGCTACGTTATATTTTCTTGTAGGTACCGAGTTGCATGTATGATTTCTTCACTAGATGCAATCTTGTCATTAAATGTAGTTTAAAGCGCCAAGAAACATCACCAATGGATTTAAACTGGGCCATGGATAAATGTCACAAAATGTTTAGTGTATTTTCCTACCCCATAAACATGTTGCCAAAGTGAATAAAATCTTGTAGTAGAATAGACCTTGCCCTTTAGTGCTCATATAGTTAAAAAAAATAATTAGATCATGTATAATAGGGAGGAACATCACAACAAAGTCACTAAGTTTCCCTACTATGATCACACATAAAAACCTTGGCACTCATGTCCACCATAACCCAACTATAAATGGAGCACAACAAAAGGAGGAAAATCCGAAACAATGCACCAAGATCTCCACTAACAACTAGCTACTAACTGAAATTATAAAAGCTCTTATAGAGAGACATTCAAAATACCCAATTACAACAATGTTTTGAAAATTACAAACAAATTTAAAAGAATATTGAATCTAGTCAAATGATGAGTTCTCATCATTGTTCACATAACAAATAAAACACACAAAACCTCCTCCATCACATTCTATTTTTCCAAGACCAAAGAACAAATCTGAAACACCTAGAACCACACATGAAAGCTAAATTCCCACTAGAACACCAAGAACAATATGCCACCCCAAAATCCAAAACCATAAAAAAAAACCTAGAACAACCACCACCATAAACACCACAAGAAGCACATCCACCATATAAATGAACAATAAACCATTGTTTTTTAGACCATGAGAAAGAAAAAACTAACACCCATATGCTACATTCCTTACGAAAAAAGCTCTACTGCAAGTAGAATACCATATAGGTAGGAAGAAAACCATTGACAATATATAATTAAACCTTATGTACAAATAATTAAACTACTTTGAAACCACTATAATATGACAATGAAAATTCCCCTCTAGGAAACCAAGTCATCCCACCACTATGTCCTTGAATGAAAATCCCCACATAAGATGTCAACATTGGTAGAGTTAACCAACACAGATAAAAAAAAAAAAAAATGTCTAAACCATAGTAGGAAAATCTAAGACACTCACCATGACAACCCCATGAGAGACACCTCTATCAAACAAATTAAGAGTAAAAAATTTTTTATAAGATGAAATGAAGGGAGAATGTTGACCACAAGAACACAAAAAACTATTGCAACATAAACCAACACTCACAGATATGCTCAACCTACATTCCCAACATAAAGATCTCCATTTTTGGCAAAACACAGAGACAAAACCATTAAAAATATATATGGATTTTAGGCATATGTGGTTTATTTCTTTTGAGTTAAGTCTCGAAGCATCCACAGTAATAATGATCCAGGTGGATATTGGTGGCCACCTGCCAAGTCCACCTGGACCCCCACCATTGTCTTTCTCATCATCTTCAGTTTCCTTAATTGTAGCACAACTTACTATTTTTAGCAATTTTTCGGGTCCTAAACTTCCGGAGCCGTTTTGAGGCCCTAAACGACGTTTTTTGGGGAATTCGGGGGCAACATGGGTCCATGGAAATGTTGCTCGTTCCAACAATGGTAGTGCTCGGATAGATCTTTCTAATGAGCTATTGTACGCGTCAAACGGAGATCATATGCCAAAGTTACGACCCCGGGAAGTTGATGTACCAATTTACCCCAAACGGGGCCCACAGTTTGGCGTTTCATCTCCTAGGGTTAGGTTTTGGAATGTTAAGGGTTTTTCCATTGTTTCTCAACAATAAATAGGCCTTCGAGCCTCATTGTAACACAGTTCAGAGGCATGTAGCCATCACATCTCTTCTCAGAGATAAGCTACCATCGCCCTAGCTGGTTTATTTCCATTTCTGGTTGTAAGCATATTTCAGTATTTTCCATTAATGAAATGAAGTATTATTTCCGCTGCATCTTTATGTATATGGTTATCTCTGTAATTTTTTGCGTTCCTGTTTAAATCTGGATCAGTGGTATCAGAGCGGTCTGCTTTTTCTTTGTTTTTCTTTGCATGTCCCCAACAAGGTCGGGATATAAGGAGTTAGGGCTTGAACTGGTTGAACCTTTGCAAGACCAGCCTCGCAAATCCCGACGGCCTCCCATGGCGGACGAGAAGAAAGACGAGGGGGCAGGAGATCCCATCAAAATCTTGCTCGAAGAAGCCCTCGAGCGACAACGGAACGCGATGATGGACAGCTTTGCCCAGATCCTTTAGCGGCTACCCAGAAGCGACGCATCGGCTTCCAGCAGCTCCTCTGGAAACGCCACACCCTTTAAGGTACAAGTTAATTTTGAAATCCCCATATTCGAGGGTCAGATAGATGCCGATGCCGTAGATAAATGGTTAAATATGCTAGAGGGTTATTTTTCTGTTCATGAATTTTCGAGTCGGGAAAAGATTGTTTTTGCTCTTCTCAAAGCAGCCCCCCACGTCAAGGACTGGTGGGAAACCTACTGCGAACAGAAGGATGAAAGTACTGGTTCACTATTTTCAGCCGCACCCACCTGGGATTCATTCCGGGATGCCATCAAGGAGCAATACTACCCTGTCGGAAGCTATGAGGATGAATACATAAAGTGGACCACGCTGCGGCAGGGAAGGGACCAAGACGTGCCGGAGTTCACCAATCTTTTCCATACCCTTCGCACAAAGTTGGGTATCAAGGATTCAGAGCAACATTTGATACTCAAATATCGTGGCTGCCTGCACAAGTACATCCAGGAATAAATACAATTCCTAAACATCCCCTCGCTCGACGCAGCATACCGATATGCC
This sequence comes from Pinus tabuliformis, assembly GCA_031772625.1. Classification (NCBI taxonomy): domain Eukaryota; kingdom Viridiplantae; phylum Streptophyta; class Pinopsida; order Pinales; family Pinaceae; genus Pinus; species Pinus tabuliformis. The sequence continues at coordinate 1,410,290,755 of CM062816.1, read as the reverse complement.
GTCAAGGTCGAGCAGAAGTTTAAACAAAAGAAGCGAGACTTTGGATCTGTGAATCCAAAGCAGGGGAAAGGTGCCCCTAAACCACAGAACAAAGGACAAAGCCAAGGCGGGATAGCCCAAGACAACCAGCCGAAGCTGCAAGCAAAGAACAATGCCGCAAAGCTGAGAAAGGACACTGGAAAATGGTGTGAGTTCCATAAGAGCTCCACTCACAACACAAGTGAGTGTCGGGCCAAGCAGTCACTGGTGGCTGAGCTAAAGGTTTCAGAATCATATGCATGTTCCGACTCTGAGTCAGAACCCGATAAGGGGTATGAAAAAGGGAAGCAGATCATTGATGTGGATCCCAGCGCCACTGTTGCTACCGCAAAGATCCAGAAAAATGAACCCGAAGATCCAGAGGAGGAGGAGCGTCTCTTCCACTCCCAGATGTGGGTAAAGGGCTCCCCGATACAGTTCATTGTTGATAGCGGGAGTCAAAAGAACCTCATTTCGGCAGAGGTCGTGAAGCGGTTGGGCTTACCGACCACAGCACATCCACAACCATACACCATTGGGTGGCTTCACCAAGGGTAAGATCTTCGCGTGAGCCAGCAGTGTCGCCTTCCATACAACATCAAGCCCTTCACGGATGAGGTATTGTGTGACATTGCTCCCCTTGAAGTTTGTGATGTATTACTAGGACAACCATACTTGTGGAAGCGACATGATGTGTATGAATCAAGGCCCCGTGCTGTTATTATTACATTGGGAAATAAGTTGTTCAGGATACCAGAGATAGCACCACCTGCCGCCATCTCTTTGATTACTGCAAAACAATGCAGTAAGATCATTTCCAAAACCAGGAAATTTGTTTTCCTGATGATATGCCCTCAAGGGAAGAAGAAGATAGTGGCCGCGGCCTCCAAACGGGGTCCCTCTGCACGACAGCTATAGATGGACAAGATTGTGGAGGAGTACGAAGACATCTTCACCTCCCCGGCAGGGGTTCCTCTGCACTGTCAAGTCAAGCACTCCATCGATCTGACCCCAGGTGCGCCGCTACCCAATGGACCAATTTATCGGCGCTCCGTTCTAGAGAACAATGAAATCAAGAGGCAGATTCAGGAGCTCCTGCAGAAAGGTCACATCCGTCCGAGTTCATCGCCCTGTGGGAGCCCGATCGTGTTGGTACAGAAGAAGGATGGGACGTGGAGACTCTGTATTGACTATCGGGCGCTGAACAAGATCACTGTCCGTAATAGGTACCCGATCCCGCGGATTGATGACCTCCTAGACCAACTAAAGGGGGTGAAATATTTCAGCAAGATCGATCTGAAGTCAGGATATCACCAGGTACCAATCGAACCCTCAGATGTGTGGAAGACTGCCTTCAAATCCAAGGAGGGTCTCTTCGAATGGTTGGTCATGCCTTTCGGATTGACGAATGCTCCTGCAACCTTTATGAGGCTAATGGATGACATCTTGCGACCATTCACCAACTCCTTTGTAGTAGTATACTTGGATGACATTCTGATCTTCAGCCAGAGTTGGGAAGAGCACCTCCACCACATCCGACAGGTTCTCCAAACACTGCGGCAACACAAGCTATGTGCCAATTTGGAGAAATGCACTTTTGGCATGACCGAGGTTCAGTATCTGGGATACATCATTGATGAACAGGGGGTGCATGTCGATCCAGCCAAGGTCCAAGTCATTTGGGATTGGCCCTCTCCAACCACTCTAACAGAGCTCCGCAGCTTTCTAGGTCTTGCCAACTTCTACCGCAGGTTTGTGCTGGGGTTTTCTCATATTTCTTGGCCCTTGAGTCAAGTCACCAAGGGAGGGGCGAAAGCAAAATTCTTTTGGTCTGAATCTCAACAGAAGGCATTCAGGGAGTTGAAGGATCGCCTCTGCACAGCACCAGTGCTCGCGTTACCAGATTTACAACAACCATTTGAGGTCGAGACAGATGCCTCTGACTATGCTATTGGGGCAGTCCTTACTCAACATGGACATCCAGTGGCATATCACAGTGAAACGCTTTCAGACACAGTCCGGAAGTACCCCACTTATGATAAAGAGATGTATTCCATTGTACAGGCCTGCCGACAATGGAAGCATTACATTTTGGGGAAGGAAACGGTCATCCACACAGACCACCGACCCCTGCAGTTCATACAGACCCAAGGGAAATTGCAGAATGATCGCCATCAGAAGTGGTCTACATATCTGCAACAGTTTCACTTGAATATCAAGTATAAAAAGGGCAGCACCAATAATGTTGCAGATTGCCTCAGTCGACCACCGATCATGGCGCTGACCACCGTGCTCAACTCTTGTGGGCACGAGACTTCTGATTGGCCACTTCTCTACAAAATCGACCCAGAATTCGGCCACACATACCAGACACTCTTGGAGGGTCGGCATGTTGCAGATTTTCACCTCCAGGATGCCCTATTATGCCACCTCGGTCACCTTTGTGTTCCTTCAAGCGAGCGTGCCAAGATGATTTGGGAAGCACACTACAGTCGGGCTGCTGGGCATTTCGGGGTCGAGAAAACAGTGGCAGTACTGCAAAATTATTTCTATTGGCCGAATCTTCGACAGGATGTTGGGAAGTACATCCGATCATGTACTGCCTGTGCCATTGCCAAACCGACCATTAAGAAGCAAGGCCTCTATACCCCGTTGCCTACCCCTAGTCGACCTTGGGAATCCATCTCCATGGATTACATGTCAGGCCTTCCTTCCACTAAGCATGGAAATGACTGTGTTTTTGTGGTCGTCGACAGGTTCTCGAAGATGGCCATTATGGTGGCCTGCAAGAAGAATATCACAGCAGAAGCCACTGCTAAACTCTTCTTTGAACGAGTGTGGGTGCACTTTGGGATCCCACAGTCTATCATCTCAGATTGGGACAGTCGGTTTCTCAGCACATTTTGGTCGAGTCTCTGGTCAATGCTGGACACCAAACTCACGAAGTCCACAGCCTTCCATCCTCAAACTGATGGCCAGACAGAGGTTGTCAATAGGATGATTGTGCACATTCTGCGCATGTATAACTCAAAGCATCCACGCACATGGGACGAGAGCCTCCCCTATGTTCAGCACAGCTACAACCGAGCTCTTCACAGCTCCACTGGCCATAGCCCTTTTCAGGTGGGTTTGGGATTCCAGCCACTATGCCCCATTGATGTGGCCATGCCACTTGCAGCTACTCACATGAATTCAACTCATGTCCAGTCCGAAACAGATAAGGCCACCAGCTTCATTGAGCGCATCCAACATATTCGCGAGCAGGTCCATGACATTCTTGAGAAATCAAATTCCAAGTACAAGCAGTGACATGATCAACATCGGGTGCCACACAAGTTTCAGGTGGGCGACAAAGTATGGTTGCATTTGCAAAAGGAACGCCTTACTGGAGCCTATCGGAAATTGAGACCACTCCGATATGGTCCTTACACCATTACTAAGGCTATGGGAGACAATGCATTAGGAGCTCAGCATTCCCCCATTCCTTGGCCTGCACCCAGTGTTCAATGTGGACCGCCTTCGGCCATACTTTCCACCATTGCTAGACACATCCGACATTGCAGAACAGCTCAAACCCACAGAATTAAATCCAGATTGCATGGAACAAGCTGCAACTGATCGAATCATGGACACACAGATCAAGAACACTCGCCAACAAAATATCCAACTGTATCGAGTTGTCAAAGCAGGCCAACTCCTTCAGCAGGGCAAGTGGCTCACCAGGGAACAAGTTCAGCAGAAGTTTCCTCATCTCATGGAGGAGCTCAACGCAATGGGGACCATTGCTTCCTAAGGGGGGAGGAATGATCCAGGTGGATATTGGTGGCCACCTGCCAAGTCCACCTGGACCCCCACCATTGTCTTTCTCAGCATTTTCAGTTTCCTTAATTGTAGCACAACTTACTATTTTTAACAGTTTTTCGAGTCCTGAACTTCCAGAGCTGTTTTGAGGCCCTAAACGACGTTTTTTGGGGAATCCGGGGGCAACATGGGTCCATGGAATGGACGGATGTTGCCCGTTCCAACAATGATAGTGCTCAGATAGATCTTTCTAATGAGCTATTGTACGCGTCAAACGGAGATCATATGCCAAAGTTACGACCCCGGGAAGTTGATGTACCAATTTACCCCAAACGGGGCCCACAGTTTGTCGTTTCATCTCCTAGGGTTAGGTTTTGGAATGTTAAGGGTTTTTCCATTGTTTCTCAACAATAAATAGGCCTTCGAGCCTCATTGTAACACAGTTCAGAGGCATGTAGCCATCACATCTCTTCTCAGAGATAAGCTACCGTCGCCCTAGCTGGTTTATTTCCATTTCTGGTTGTAAGCATATTTCAGTATTTTCCATTAATGAAATGAAGTATTATTTCCGCTGCATCTTTGTGTATATGGTTATCTCTGTAATTTGTTGCGTTCCTGTTTAAACCTGGATCAAATAAAAATATAACATTAATCGTCAAATGCACCCACCATCACAAAACCACAATTCACATCTCCACCATCATAAACTAACATTTTGAATCTGATGGATTGAATGGATTACCAAAAAGGACATAAAAAACCAACACAACATAAACTAGAAACCATAATCATCCTTTTCCTACACTCCCAACACAAACAGATCCACTACACACAGAACTCAAAGAAAAATCCACTACAAATATAACATAAATCTCAAGTACAGGGAACTAAATTGCTCCAAACCATGAGAATATGGTGACAAAACTTCTCCTCCATAAACCCATGCGAACCCATTGTTGCATCCTGGGATGCGAACCCTAATGGAAGATGTTAGAGTAGGCAAAACCAACTAAGAACACCCCACATCACTAAACAATATATATGTTCCCAAACACATTGCTAAATGTACTTGAAAGCATCAAGACATGTTGAAAAAATACGTATAGAAAATTAGAACCTCAACTTTAGCAAACCTGTAGTTAAAACAAAATCCTAGCCATCTTTGATAAGGAGAAACATTGTCACAAGGTCACTATATTTATATGCCACACATGAACATAATTATAAAATATGGCTTTCAATTTCATGTCAGTGTTGTCCCATGTAGTGAGAAGAGACTTGATAAAGTGGCCAAATAGGTGAAGTATAGCATAGTATAAACGTGCTACAAATTCAACCATTTATGGTCACGTTTTTGCAATCATTTTTGTGCAAAATCTAGTTACAAAATATTAGAATCATAGTTTTCAATCGTTTAGATTGCACAATTTGGGGTTATGAGGGTTTTTGAGGTCATTGAATGCATTTTTGCAATTAAAAATGCAAATAGAATAATGTAAAATTGTAATTCTAACCATTCTTCTATAGTTGGGTTTTGGTGAGATTGCTAGAAAAAAGTGTTAAATAGTAGAACATTTAAATTCATTCAATGATCATAGTCTAAGTATTCTATAATTTGACTCTTTTTCCAACATATTGTTTTGGTTAAACTTACTTAAAAATCCGCTAGAATGTGTTGGAATTGTATATTTTAGTTGTTGAGTTTATATAATCTGAGTGCCCAAGGGGATTTTAGAATGGTGAATCTATTTATAGATTCAAGAATGCAATTTAGACAACATGAAATTATGATATGACCAAAAATTGTATCAGTAGATTCCAATGAAAAAAGGATAAAAATATAAAACGTTTAAACTTCACCTATTAAATGAAGTATATATCCAAAAGTCCAAACATCCATAAAACAAAACAATTTTATCATTTAGATTTTGAAATATTATCCATATAAATTTTAATAAATTTATCAAATATAAAATTTCAAATAAGATTTTCGGAGGATGAACCATACTTGTTGGTTCGAAACACGTCGACAAATGAATTACAATGTGATTTTCACTGAAAACTCTTCTCTATAAACTCGATATGGATCACAAAAGCCTAAATTCAACCATTTACAACTTTCTTTTAACTTGCAATGTCACAATCAATATGGTAATTTAACCCTGCTTTACATCCTAAACAATTTTATCTTTTAAATACAAATTGTTCCCCTATATCGATTTAATGCTCCTTGCTATCAATAAGCTTATCTTCCCCACGATTGATTAAGTGCTCCTTGCTATCAATAAACTTATCTTTGCTTGATTTTTGACTTTTGTGATCTATACCGATTTTGATAATGTCTAGAAATCAGCCCGGCAACAGAATTACGGAATTTCTTTTCCTCATATCAGAGTTGCCCATGGATCACATTGCTGTGTTTTTCATGATGTATATTTTGGACAATCATAATATAATTATAAAGCTTTTTTTCGTGCTGAAAAAAAAAAAAAAAAAAAAAAAAAAAAAAAAAAAAAAAAATCAACTTTTTAGATTAATCACAATGTTAGAATGAGATCGATATTTCGAACCAACTAAACTTATTTTTATTACTAAGATTAATTTGAGTCAAAATCATTTTTCTATCTTGCAATCCTGTAAATAACCCATTAATAAAAATCCCTATATGATTGGTGTGAGATAACTTCAAATTAATCTTTGATAGACATTTTATCATTATCATACCTAGCTATTGCTTCAAAATTGTCTCATCTTCATGGTAATGTTTTAACTCTGCTCTCATTCTATTAATCCATTAAAAATTCATTGTAGTTTCAATCTGCCGATTAAGGAAACGAATGCGGTTGCAAAAATCCTTCACGGATATATAAATCATGATTTACCCTTTGTTTCAAAGTTATAATAAAATCAAGATTTCGAACAAAACTATGATTTATTGATTTAAAAATTCTTCCTAATTTTATGAAATCATGATTGTCGAATTGCAAAATGGAGCAGTGTTTAAAAATTAATATATATTTTCCACTTCAAAATATATATTAATTCAAAATGGAGCACTGGTCAAAGCACAATAATGATTTTGAAAAACCATGACATATCTTACGCTATATCTTCCCCACTCATCACGCCAATTTTCCACGGAATTTGATTCCACGCGTTCCACCCATTTGCCACACAATCAAATCCCGAAATCACCTCTGTGTTCACCCACTCATCACGCCAACCAATTTCTACGACTCTTTGCAATTGCTATAAAAGGGATATGTATATGTAGTGAATTCATAGGCAAAGCATTGGACACAGAGAGAGCGCCATGGATAAAGCCATGATTGTCTGCTTTTTGATAGTGTTGGCAGCGTTGGACAATGCGGCTGCCACAACGTTCAATTCATTAAGGGAGCCCCATCATCATCATTTTGTTTCAAAAGAACGCACCCTCACATCAATGGAGGATAAAAGGGACGTGGACGCGCTTCTATCGTTCAAGAAGGCCATCACATCGGATCCACTAGGATCGCTGTCCAACTGGACAGCTGAGAATTCGGCGAAGGTATGCTCTTGGAATGGTGTTTCCTGCATAGACGGCACTAACAGAGTCGCTGCCCTAAGCCTTCCTTCACTAAGTCTCGAAGGTACTCTCTCGCCAACTCTGGGCAACCTTTCCTTGTTGCGTACGTTGGATCTTTCAATTAATGATTTGATTGGAAGAATTCCAGGAGAATTGGGCTCACTGCAGAATTTAACGCAGTTGGATCTGTCATCCAACAACTTGAGTGGAAGAATTCCAGGAGAATTGGGCTCGTTGCAGAATTTAACGACGTTGGGTCTGTCATCCAACAACTTGAGTGGAAGAATTCCAGGAGACAACTTGAGTGGAAGAATTCCAGGAGAATTGGGCTCACTGCAGAACTTATGGAGTTTGGATTTGTCATCCAACAACTTGAGTGGAAGAATTCCAGGAGAATTGGGCTCACTGCAGAGCTTAGGGTATTTGTTTTTGTCATCCAACAACTTGAGTGGAAGAATTCCAAGAGAATGGGGCTCACTGCAAAACTTATGGATGTTGAATCTGTCATCCAACAACTTGAGTGGAAGAATTCCAGGAGAATTGGGCTCACTGCAGAACTTAGGGTATTTGTATTTGTCATCCAACAACTTGAGTGGAAGAATTCCAGGAGAATTGGGCTCGCTACAGAATTTAAGATGGTTGGATTTGTCATCCAACAACTTGAGTGGAAGAATTCCCGCATCTCTAGGGAATTGCATAAACCTGGAATATTTGTTGTTGTTCGACAACAAGCTTAGTGGAACAATCCCTGAGAATATTGGCAAATGTGTCTATCTATCAACATTAGATTTATCCAAAAACTTGTTGAATGGAAATATTCCCGCATCTTTACAGAATTGTACACGGTTAAATCGTGTCAAGGTGTTCGAGAACAAACTTAGTGGACCCCTAGACATAGTGTTTCCAATTTCCTTGGAGGTTTTCTCTGCTCATTCTAACAGTTTTTCTGGGAATCTTCCATCATCTTTAGCCAATTGCACCCAACTTATAGCACTAGATTTAAGGAAAAATAAATTGATAGGCCAGCTTCCTAAACAGTATGCATCTTTTCAATCATTACGAGTTTTAAGTTTGGGTTATAATAACCTTCAGGGTGGTATTTCTGATTGGATCACAAATCTTCCTAAATTACAGGTGTTGGATTTATCCAATAATAATTTTACAGGGAGAATACCTTTTAATTTAGGGAGACTATTAGGATTTCAAATACCTTCGTCTTCCCAGCTCACTGGTAGTACATTTTACACTGATGTGCAAGTGAACATTAAAGGTTTTGAGTATTCTCTAACATATGTGTTGCTCACAAATACCATTTTGGATTTGTCTAGCAATAATTTTATTGGAGAAATTCCCTCAAGCATGGCAAATTTGAGTGCCTTGCGGTTGTTGAATCTATCTAGAAATCACTTGGAAGGAAAAATTCTTGCATCTCTAAGTGAGATATCTACTCTAGAGCAATTAGACTTGGCTACAAATAATTTGAGCGGAGAGATTCCTCAAGAACTCTCTAAATTAACTAAGTTGGCATACCTGGATGTATCATTTAACAGATTGTGTGGGCGAATCCCTGAAGGAACGCAGATGGACACTTTCAGTGTGGCTTCATTTCAAAGGAACAAGTGCCTATGTGGGTATCCTTTACAAGCATGCAATAAAGCTACCCCCAAAAAAGGAGATGGAGTCTCTCCAAATGTCAGTGATGACCAAGGATGGTTGAATCGTGTGGATGAACATATCTCATTAATTGCATTAGGGTTAGGAGTAGGACTTGGCTTTGGTGGAGTTGTAACATTAATAATTATGTGGGATAAAGCATGGCATTGGATGGTACCTCCAAAAATAAAACCATTTTATGGAGTGTATCGATTCCCTAAATGACTTATCTTTTATCCAACCATAATACTATTTTCATCAAATATGTACTGGAAATTAAAATAATATCTAATATTTTGATGAATAAAATGCCAGTGGTTATTATGTTATCTATTTATGTTTTCCATCTCCACTTAATTATGATTTTTTTCACTTTTTTTTTAGTTTTTTACTTCCTAGTTTACATATATATTTTAAGTATTTTGAAAAGTGTACACAATGAAGTGACATATGGTTCTTATGTTTGAGCTTTTTCATACATTTAGAAAGCAACATTCTTGGTTGAGAATCTTTGTGAAAAATTAAAATTTTTTTCCTTTATGCTTTTCCTCTCCTTCCAAATGCTTTTCATATGTTATTTGATTAAGCCATTTTTAATTTATTTTATAAATTATGGTTACTTATGAATTGAAATTGATGATTCTTCGTGTTCATATTTTAATTTGGGTAAAAAATTCAATGAATATTGTAATCTTAAAATTCATTTTATTGAGAAAATATTTTTGAAGATAAATATTAACAAATTTGTATTGAAAGGATAAAAAGATGTTTACTTTATTATTATGGAAATTTTAAAAATAAAAGTAAAATGGAAAAATTCAACAAATCTTAAAAGGGAAATATATTATTATTATTATCCAATTTTAAGGTCACAGCCAAGCTAGACACCACATTGGTGTATGAGACCCCCTTGTTTGTGGGACCAGGTACCCACCTCCGTGCAGCTATTTGACTGCTAAGTCTACAAAGGCATACATACTCTACCCCCCTCTGGTTTTGAACCTGTAACCTCTTAAGAGGAAACACATGCTCTTAACCATTAGACCCACTCAAGCTGTATAATTGTTCGACACCTCACAATTGTTAATTTAATACATATTTTTTGCATATAAATTTAATTATTATTAATCAATTATTAAATCAATAAAAATGTGATATATAATTCATGGAACCTCTGGGCTTTGTGATCATGGAAACAATAATATCATTGGACATTCCAACTATTGTAACATTTAATTTCTCAAGGAGATCATTATATTATTCTTCTTATGATATTTCACAAGGAATATGATCATCTCTATGACCCCACACCTAGTGGAAGTACTTCACTTTAACCCTGCAATTTTGTTTGGATGCAATGCACTTTGGAGGATTTCATGTGTCAATTGACATCATGTAGGAATAAAAGGAACATGGAGGAAAAAATTTCATTTCAGAAAGGTTATTACATTAGAGCCACAAGGATTTTGTACAACTAGACAATTGAAAACTCAAAGAAGCTATACTCATGGAAGATTGTTTCCCGCAAAAAACACACAAAAAGAGTCTTTGCAATAATCCTTTATGGATTACATTTGGAAGGTAGTATCTCTCCATCTCTTGGTAGCCTCTCCTTATTGTGAACTTTTCATCTTTGAGAAAAAGTTTGGTAGGAAGAATTCCACCATAATTTGGATATCTTAAAGTGCTCCAAACACTTTATATCAACATTAATATTATTTGGGGCTATACTACAAAATATTTTGTAATTTTACACACATTCAACCAATCATTCTTTCAAAAAATATTCGACAAAGACTAGACCAAGATAATTGGGTCATCTAGTCAAGTTGGAATATCTCTCCTTATTCATTAGTCTTATGAGTTGAAGTATTGAACTTCTTTGAGAAAATGCACCTCTCTAAGTATTAGACATTTATTTTAACAATCTTGTTGGTCACGTCCTTTCAACTCTATGAAATTACACTTAGTCATCAAGTATTAATTTTTCCATAAACAACTCAAGTGGAAGAATTCTAGTTGAATTGGACTTGCTATAGAACTTAGATTCCTTTATCTATATTCAACAACATGTTGGGATAAAATTCCTCTATCTCTAGGAAATTGCTCTTCTCCTTTTTACAATTTCTTGCTTCAAACATGCTAATTGGTAGTATCCTTGAAGCCAATACAAAATTAGGCAAGTTGGCCCTTCTAAGTTTTTATTCAAACATGTTAACAAGCAACATACTTGAGGTAATTGTCATTTTAATCAAGCTTGAAAGTCTTTATCTTCATACCAATAATCTCAAGGGTATCAACAAATGTGTGTTCACGGATAAGTTGAACACAAATATATCCATGTCTTGTTAATACCAAGATATTGAGTTATTACATTTATATTATTGTATTATTGTTGTCCTTATTGGTCACTAATAAAAATTGGGCAAATTTTTGATGGCCTTTTATTTCCATGACGTTTTGTCACTATAACAAGAAAAGGAGGTTTTACTAAATGTGGAACATGGTATATTTGCATTATTGGTGTTTTCCAAATTCGTCGTAATTCTCACTCTTGTCAAATGTTGGTAAATTGGAAAAAGGACGATTTTTTGGTGTGGCACGATGACGACAGGGGTGGTTGGTCTACTACCAAAAGCGTACATGCTTCCATGAAACATGTCATCAACATGTCGTTGGAAGACCATTGGATGTAGGAGTCTTCTAGTGTCACATGATCGATGATAACAGTGGTTGGTCTACTGTATAAAGCATACATAATTCAACGAAATGGGTCATCTGAAGACTGACAAAAGTTGGAGTCGCTCCACAAACATCACAAGGCATCAGAGTCCAAAGAACGATGGAACAACTAGAGTCTATAGATCAACGACAACTGATCTTTCGCAACAAATTTTCTATATCATTGACACTTTTCCTACAACGGTTATAGGTTCCATATTGTCATGCCCCTACACCTACAGTAGTCTTTCAACCGCTTATAGCGAGGTGTGGCACTACCAATCGTTTTCTTTTCACCAATACTTACGACTGTAGACTACGCCTAACATTCCATACTTATTTTATTTTTTCTACCAAGTATTATTTCTTATCCTTTATACAAGTGAAAGCCCATAACATTCACATAAACAACATTATACAAGAGAAATGCACAGAAGTATAAAGGGAGGGGAAACTCCCTGCAATATGAGTCTACCCGAATCAATATATTATACAATCTTCACTTTTACAAAGTAGAAGTTAAATCTTGGGAAACCCCAAATTTACACTTAGCCAATTTTCAACTTCGGCAAACTCGGTTGCCTAGCTCGTCAGCGCCTCCGCACGGTCGTCGCACGATTCACTAACCCTTCGTTCACCTCATCGCACGACCGTGTTGTTTGCCCAACTTGGGCGTGTCTCGTCGTAACCAATTCACCACACACGGACGCCTCTGCACGAGTCACACCTCCATTCACAATCTCAACACTTCATTGTTTCCACCGTTTTGTCGTGCACGACGCGCCCTACCCAAGTCGCCCGTCTGCACGATTCTTCGTTTCGACATGCACAGCGCGCCCTCGGCCGGCCGCCCGTCGGCACGTCCACCCAAACTCGTTCACCCGAGTTGCCACATGCCTTCACCCAAACTCGTTCACCCGAGTCGCCACACACCTTCACCCGGTTCGCCCGAACGACCTCACTCGGGTCGCCCAAACGACTTCACCCGGGTCACCCGAACAACCTCACCCGGCTTGCCTGAATGACTTCACCCGGGTCGCCCGAACGACCTCACCCGGCTCGCCCGAACGACCTCGCCTGGGTCGCCCGACGACCTCGCCTGGTTCGCTCGAACGACCTCGCCCGAGTTTCCTGAACGACTTTCTTGAACAACTTTTCCGAACGACTTTCTCGAACGATTTCTCGAATGACTTCTCGAACGACTTTCTCGAACGATTTCTCGAATGACTTCTTGAACGACTATTCCGAACGAGCTTTCCACCTGAGTTTTTCCCGTCGTGCGGGCTCATCCACGCATTGCAGAACTCCTTGTTCGAACTCGTGTTGATCGAATGATGGTCGTTTGCCTCCAAATGCCCTCTAATATATACGGGCGGGCGACGGGTTGTGTCACCCGGCCGACCCACACCAAACGCCCAGCCGACTCGTTCTTAATGTGAACTCTCACCCATGAGGTAGGTCAGCCTGCCAAACTCGTGGAACCGCCCCTCATCGCTCACCCAACGCCTTATAAACTCGTTCAAGTTTCGTTTCGTTTCACATTTCGCATGTCCTTCGCACGGTGGAGTCGCCCAGCCCGTCGCATGGACCGCAGGTCCTAACATCCTCCCCCCCTGGAAGTCATTTTCGTCCTCGACAATATCTCATCCCAGCAACCATCTGTCACCAAGATCACCATACCAAGGTATACACCCCATTGGTATGTCATACATCATAAATCATCTCAATCCATGATCATCGACCATCTCGTCGCAATCTCCACATGTTGCTCCCATCGTGGGAGGCTGGTCCCTCCATCTCAAGCTACATGCTTCCTGCAACCTCTCGTGTCGACCTCATCATGTATCGTCCTCATGTGAACTACTGCCATGATACTCCAACATAATGCTAACACATCTCTGCACATTGAGCTCCCTCATGTTTGAACTAGTTGGGTAGCTAATCCAACTGTCACTCTCAAACCACGAGAATGCACATCCTCATGCCATCATTAGTCATTTCTCTGAACATCCCGTCACATCCTCAACTTGATCAAGAATCACTCTCCATATAAGTGTAATCAATGCTCAGGTCCATGACGTAACCCTCATCTCATCTGCAACATGTTGTCCATGATGCCTAGTACTAATTTGCTACATGAAATCAGCCACATCTACCCCAACATCATCATCCATCTGCAAAACATTCATCCCCTCAAAGCGAAGAGATCATCTCATCAAACCCGACCCTTGATGTGCCACATCCAGGTCCATGAATCAACCTCCAACATATCTGTAATGTGCCATCCCTCAAGTCTGCCATAGAAACAAGTATACACCTATCTCATCTATCCATGTGCTATCCATGATCATAGATCAATCAGCTCCCATGTGTCAAAGGTGGTTAAGTCTCGGCTCAACCCATGCCCAAGTGTTGCCACCAAGGCATCATTATCGTTGTAACTCCATCACTCCAAAGTGTCTCATATCGATCCTCCACATCAAGTCACTCTTTCAAGCCATTCCCATACATGTACTTGAAAGTATGCACCCCATCCTGCATCAAAGTCTCTGACCTCGGCTCCTCAATGCATCAGATCCTCCAAGTCCACCATATATGAAGTCTCCCTAGAAGTCACAACCTCATGTCATCATGAGCACCATGAGTCATCTCCAACCAACATCTCAGCAAGCATACAAGTCTCGGCCCAAAGGTCTCTGCAAGATGCCTCAGCTCTCCATGTAGTAGGAATGCTCCATAGTCTACTAACAGCTCCATCCAAGTCCATGGCCTTGTTGTACAAGAGTGCACAACCTCTCCATTGGCTCACAACTAAAACATCTCCATGTCACACCAGCAAATCTACCTGCACAACATCTCTGCCTTGGCACTCCTCATTGGATGCCCATAAGTGACATCTCTACAAGTGCTCCTGCACAATGTCCCTGCATAAGACTGCCATGCTCCATGTATCCAACCTGATGTCCATGACTAAGTTGCCCATGTAGTCCAGCCAAGTAGACCCATCACAACAATCGGTCATCCTCATCCAAGTCTGCAATCTTCAGTCTAGTGAACTCGGTCACCCAACCATATCATCATCATCACGAGTCCCTTCCATCATGGCTCCCCCACTAAAGGTTCCACCAAGACTATCTCTTGGTCTCGGCCATGAGAAGTCCACCCAAGTATGATCAAACTCAAGTGTGTGCCCTCCAACCTGTCCATGAGTCATGCCGGGCACTTAGCCAATTCTCCATGTGGCTAAAGCATGACCCAATCCTTCGCAACGATCATCATGTTCCTCCCTTGTCACGGGCCTTTGCACCTTCTATCATAAGGTCACAAACAACCCCAACAAGTCCTGCAACAGTCAACAATCCTTGCTTCTCCATACAAGGTCTCATCATAGTCATCCATGGTAAGATCCTCCCTAGCAACGGCAAAATGATTTTGCCCTTCCCTGCATACGGTTCATCTACCAAATGCTCAACTGAAACACAAGTATCAATACTTACTTCATCATCATCATGAGGCTCCTCCATGTGAGTATCCTCATCCATCCATGTCTGCAAACTACATGATCCTGGTCCAACTTGATTGATCTCAAGTTCATCCTCCATCATTGTCACACTTGCAACATCCTCAATCATCACGGCTTCCTCTTCCTTGTCGGCACAATCTGCAACTTCATCCTGCTCCATTGTGCAACCAAGTTGAAGAAGTTCATCTTCAACATTCTTTTCCAAGACTTCAAGCTTTTCTCAAATCCGGGGATTCTCTTCTTTCATCCACTTCAACATATATAAGGTAAGCAAGAGCTTCCCTTTGCATTCTTCCAAACCTGCCATGCCTTGTCGTTCAGCTTGGTCCAAGCACTAAGCTTCACCTCTGCTAAACCTGTTTCACCATTCACCTGAATCGCCCTGATATTCCACCTGTCACCTGAAAAACTTGAACTTCCTTTCAATTCTTCGGTCTTCGTGGAATCAGCTCCTTGATTCAGTCCACCAAGTTTTCTGCAAAACTTGGACCAGCTCTAATACCAACTATCACGCCCCTACACCTGCGGTAGTCTTTCAACTGCTTATAGTGAGGTGCGGCACTACCAATCGTTTTCTTTTCACCAATGCTTACGACTGTAGACTACGCCTAACATTCCATACTTAGTTTTATTTTTGTTAACAAGTATTATTTCTTATCCTTTATACAAGTGAAAGCCCATAACATTCACATAAACAACATTATACAAGAGAAATGCACAACAGTATAAAGGGAGGGGCAACTCCCTGCAATATGAGTTTGCCCGAATCAATATATTATACAATATTCACTTTTACAAAGTACAAGCTAAATCTTGGGAAACCCAAAATTTACACTTAGCCAATTTTCAACTTCGGCAAACTCGGTTGCCCAGCTTGTCGGCACCTTCGCATGGTCGCCACATGACTCACCAACCCTTCATTCACCTCATCGCATGATCATGTTGTTTGCCCAACTTGGGCGCGTCTCGTCGTAACCAAGTCGCCACACACAGGCGCCTCCGCACGAGTCACACCTCTGTTCACAATCTCAACACTTCACTGTTTCCACCATTTCGTCGTGCATGGCGCACCCAACCCAAGTCGCCTGTCCGCACGATTCTTCGTTTCAACGCGCACTATGCGCCCTCACCCTGGCGCCCGTCCACATGTCCACCCAAAATTGTTCACCCGAGTCGCCACACGCCTTCACCCAAACTCGTTCACCCGAGTCGCCGCACGCCTTCACCAGGTTCGCCCGAACAACCTCACCCGGGTCGCCCAAACGACTTCACCCGGGTCGCCCGAACGACCTCACTCGGCTTGCCCGAACGACTTCACCCGGGTCACCCGAACGACCTCACCCGACTCGCCTGAACAACCTCGCCCGGGTCATCCGACGACCTCGCCCGAATGACCTCGCTCGAGTTTCCTGAACGAATTTCTTGAACAACTTTCTTGAACGACTTTTCCGAACAACTTCTCAAACGACTTTCTCGAACGATTTCTCGAATGACTTCTCGAACGACTTTCGCAAAAGATTTCTCGAACGACTTTCTTGAACGACTTTTCCGAACGACTTTTCCACCCGAGTTCTACCCGTCGTGCGGGCTCATCCACGCACTGCAGAACTCATTGTTCAAACTCGTGTTGATCGAATGATGGTCGTTTGCCTCCAAACGCCCTCCAATATATACGGGCGGGCAGCGGGTTGTGTCACCCGGCCGACCCACACCAAACGCCCAGCCGACTCGTTCATAATGTGAACTCTCGCCCATGAGGTAGGTCGGCTAGCCCAACTCGTGGGACCACCCCTCATCGCTCACCCAACGCCTTATAAACTCGTCCAAGTTTCGTTTCATTTCATATTTCGCACGTCCTTCGCATGGTGGAGTCGCCCTGCCCGTCGCACGGACCGCAGGTCCTAACACATATCATCACATGACCGACGTTGGCTCCTGTCATAATACCGATCAGTTGGGTTTTTTTATTTTTCTTAAATATTCAAAAATATCTCTACCCACATAAATTTGCATCAGGTTCAAAATCTCACACATGAAATTAATTTGAACTAAATTTAAGGTAGCATATGTCTTACAATTGATTTCCAACTGTGAAACATTGGAAATGGCTGATAACTTTTCATCGGGTTCAAAATCTCACACACAAAATTATCTTGAACTAAATTCTAGTTTTCTTTTGGTTGGGATTAAAATTTTATAGGCCAGCTATCATGTGGCATGAGCCAGCTCAAAACTTCTATGATGAAAGTAGTAAACTCACTCGAAAGGGATTTTTCTACATGAATGCAATTTTAACCTTGTTCCTCATTATTCAAATTATCATGCGTCTTGCATTTCCCACAATAAACTTGAGCCACACTCCTCATCATTCACTTTATGTTATTTTTGGGTTGTCTTCCTCATCATTCAATATATGTGACTTTTAAGTTGTGTTCCTCATCATTCAGTTTATCATGTGTATTTCATTTAGATTAATATTGCAAAAACAACAATGAAAACACAAATATCCCCCAAGAACTATTAGTTTCGTATATGAAAATATACAATGCAGGATCAACAAAAATTTTGGAGCAATTAGATCCTACCAAAGATGAAAGTATTAATATAGAAATTCTTTTTTCATTCTAAATCCTCTGCTACAACCATGCACTTCATATACATTACATTTAAGTCATCATAATGAGAAATCTCATGTAAAAAAAAATAATAGGCCTAAAATAGTCATGAACAATGGACATAAAAGAAATCGTTATATAGAATCACCAAACATAGAACCCTTGTATAAAAAAATTCTACAACTCATAAAAAAGAAATTTCCAAGTCCATAATTATGAGTATTTTTCCAAAAAAAGTCTGATAAATTCATATCAAAACGGAATCAACACAATTACCATCGACTTAACAAAATCTTAGTGAGTAATACACAAATATCTTAAACTAGTCAAATAATGCTCAGACTCGAGTGCACTTACCAAATAATTGAAACTCACTAAAACCCTCAGTAAAAGACTCTACAAATCATGAAAAAAATATCCATTTTTTATAAATGTTATAGAAAAAATACATTTTACAAAATTCAACATTTTTTGCTTATTTTATTTTCCAAGGAGTTTGTATAGTATTCAACATTTTTCATTTTTCTAGTTTTGACAAAATTTCATGCTTTCATTTGTCGACTAAATTAGCTTTTTTTTCACTTGCCCAGTTTTTGTCACAAATATTTCATGTTTACAATGTGTTTAAGTTATACTTTTTATTGTTTAGTTTCACAAGATAATTTTTTAAGTCAATTAGTGTTGGTTCAACGTTAATTTAGCCAAACAAATCCCTACACTACTAACCCTTTCGGCATCAATCCGTGGAGCACGAACTGAAGTCTCACCCGAAGCAGTATGGGGGGATGTTGGAACCAAGTTTTCGCACCCAGATATGGAAGTGATGTCGTTTTGTGCCCTAACTCTGCCTTCAAAAAGATAGTGTTCCTTTTCTTTCTATTGTTCTAGGTCAGTCCACTAGGCCTAGGGAAGACACTTATGTCTGCAGTCATAGATTCTGTATAACATAAAAGGAGCTCATTTAGGTATTAATGTCCCTTAGTCTTATCTAATTTTTATTTAGTTATAAAAATGTTCTTAATTTATTTTATTATTTTGCTTATTCTTTATCTACCTTTAACACATTTTATGTGCATTGCAGGCATTCTTATTCTATAAAGTTATCATCCATAAATATAACATGGTTGGAAAGAAAGTGGACAAAATGCTTCTCTTGAGTAGCCATTCCTTGTCAAGTGTGCACCTTACCATTTGTATTTGAATTCTAGTCCTATTTTGTTGTCAGTTATTTTTAGTTAGTTGTCAATTATTATAGTGCTTGGAGTCCCAAGAGAAGGTGTTTAGAAGTTTTCTTGCAAATTGTTTATGATGTCAAAGCTTTCATTGTGCTAACATTGTTCATGATGTCCAGAGATGGAAATACAAACATCTCGAAGATATATACAAACCTTTTTTAGTACTTCCCTTTGACAGTAATACTGGTGAGTAGACTTTTGAATGTTCTAACAGATGTGGAAGTCAACTAATTGATTTTTTTCAATGTCTTGTGTTTTTTATGCTTCTACTACCGACTATGACTCTTTCTTGCAAACATTCTGTTATTTTTTATTTATTTTTGTAGATTGACACCCATGGGGGGGTTTTGACAATTTTATATTAGGGATAATTTCTTATATCTCCGTCTCTTTCACTTTGTGATATGAATAAATTGTAGGTGTATAAGTGTTATTAACAATCATCAAAACCAAAAAGGTCTTCTATAAGACTTCAAACTACCAATTCCTCCAATATATAGGTCTTTTATAAGCCTGGAAAGTCCTTTGGTTATGCAACACTCTTCCATGTCATCCTTTTGCTGCCAAAACCTAGGTAGCCTTTGCAATCCCACTAACATGAAAGATACAAAGAGCACATAAACAAGAAATTAATCAAAACCACCAATTTAAGAGGAAAGACACAAAATACTTATCTTTTGCAAATAATCAACCCCTTCTTAGTTCATGGACTACATGCATCCACTTTTTCAGCTTCATCCAGTAATTTTTTAGGCAACCTCATTCACATCATCATGCATGGGTTAGGGTTTTGATTGATTTATAGCAAAAGCAATCAATCCTATGGTACAAACCCTAGATCCTTCTAATTCAACCCTTGGATAGAGTTCATAGATCAACATACTCAAATAATCAATACCTTGTCTTTGAACTTCCTCTCAACTCACTACAGTTCTAAATTAGCAGGAGCCCAAATGAAAAGACTCTAGATTCAATAATAAACCAATATATGTCTACCACTTTTTTAGTCAAATGGAATTAGTAAAACATATGTCTACCATTGGTGATCATTGGTCAGATAATGGTGTTGGAAAGACACAATCATCAAATCCATTTCCTTTTATGGTTCTAAGGTTTGGGGACTTAGTTTTCTTTGAGTTGGTTGGGCTTAGTTACAAACTAACATTGCCTTAGTGCATCATCTGAATATAAATTAGGGCCCATCCTTTACACGTCAAAGAATCTTTAGACTTGTCTCTTTCCTTAATAGAGTCCAACCCATTCTTTCAAGACTTTTGCTTATGTAGGACTCCTTGGGTGAATTTTTTGTTTTTTTTCCAATGCCTCCAATTTACTTTCGAAAGTGCCCATCTCTACTAGTCATCTTTACCCTTGTAGGTAATCTTCATATGCTTTATGTTACCCTCTTGTCATCTAGACATGTTTTAAACTAGGTAATTATAGGTACATCTACAAGTAGTATATCTAGGTTACATAGATTGCACCCCTTGAGGATCTTAGCCCCAATATGGCTTTATATTATGAACACTTCATGTAGTTTTTAGGCTTTCATATATGTGCAAACACTAGATTCGTGCCCTAAGGATCCCCCTTGGATAGTTTTGGTTTGGATGTCATCAACTTTGGATTGAGTAATCACCACCTTCCTCACTTGGGTATAACTTTCCAGTTTTGCCACCTTTAGGAGACCAATTTTAGAGCACCTCACCTTCATATGCCTTATTTACTATAAAATGAAGAGGAGCTTTATTACCTTTACCACATTTTAAGTGGCTCTATCTTCAAATTATTTTGTTATCCACACTAGATATGTCTAGGCTTTTTCTGGAGGGAAATTTTCAAACTTAGATTATAGTCTCTATGTGGATATCCCTACCCAAATCCCATTCAAGGGGGTAGATGCTTT
This sequence comes from Pinus tabuliformis, assembly GCA_031772625.1. Taxonomy (NCBI): domain Eukaryota; kingdom Viridiplantae; phylum Streptophyta; class Pinopsida; order Pinales; family Pinaceae; genus Pinus; species Pinus tabuliformis. The sequence continues at coordinate 1,410,269,715 of CM062816.1, read as the reverse complement.
CTTCCCTGTTGTCCCATCCTACTTGGGGAAACATGTAACATGTATAGGTCCAATTTTATTCAAATATGAGATTGGTGGGACCTTGGATTTTCTCATGGTATCGCATGAAAATACTCCATGAGACTTCTAAGTAGATCATATCCCAAACCCTAAAGTAGATAGCACTGGAAAAACAAATAAATCAACAACTCTAGGAGGGTCCAAACCTAGATTTCTTTTGCATAGAATACTTCTCTCTGGGTTTTATTGAATAAACAATTCTGCTTTCATTGATTCTTACCCTAGAGTCTAATGTGATGTAACAAAAATTTTGTGACAGGTGGTGCAACAAAACTTTCCACATGCCCATATGAATGTATCTCTAACAAGTGTCAATGATTATCTTTTGATCAATGAGTTCTATCTCAAAAATAGTCTCTTCCGTCTTCTCTTCATTGTCAAATTCAAGTATTTCACCATCTGGGATCCTCTGTTATAAACTTGTCTCACCATAATTTTTAGTTGTATTCACATAGATCTCCAACTTGCCTCTAAGATGTCATCCATTAAAATATATCTAAATAACATGACATGGTGAGGATTTCATGACACACCAAGTGGTTCCATCTACTCATGACCCATTATGGCTAGATATGGCTTGCATCTAGAGAAAATATTAACATTTGATTGTTAAACATTTTTTCCTTGCACCCATCATCAATTCCATTGTTGTTGCTCTCTACTTCGCTCCCTTTGGTGTGTGAATTTCATCCAATATACAATGAAATACCATTGCAACTGCTCCACATCACTACCACAAAAGCTTGTTTGTTGATTGTTCTTTGGTGTCTTTTAATAATCAGGCTCTTCAATGCATTTATTTAGTTCTGGAAGTGCATGGTAGAAAATAACATATAGTTCACAGGTTCTCCATGTTGCTAGGATTACATAGTCCAGAAATATCTTCCTTTACTCAAGTACCTCACATGGAGATAGATAACATGCTTATACATAAATTTCAAAGGGATGTCATCATGGAACCATATAGGACATTATGGGACAAGGCAATATATATATCATTCTGTATTTTGTACCCACTATTATGCAAGAAAAATATCATTGATCCCCACGTAGACATCTTCTTGGGCCATAAGTTTGATGACATGAACAAAAACATGTTTGCCTTGTTATGGAGCTATTAAGCTAGCACATGTCATAAGCACGCTAGAAAACGTAATTTGAATTGGAATCATACCAAACCTTTGCAATTCATGAAGAAGAACCAAAGAATATTCTCTATGGTCATTATAAGCATATCCTACGATTATTTAATTCCAAGAAACCATATCTCCTTCAACAAGGCTATCAAAAAATATCCCTACATCCATTATGCTCCCTACGATACTGTCAACAAAGGGAGCTTGCAATAGAGACATTAGACTGAAACCATGATTTAATTATATAGGTATGTATCTGATTTCCATGTTCTGGGGTTTGTAGGCTTGCACATGCTCCAAGCACACTAGCAAGAGTGATTATATTTATTTTTTTAGTGCTTCCAGCATCATTTTAGAGAATAGTTTTTATGCCAACTCAACATATCCAACATGTGCATATCCCGTAACCATTGCATTCCAGGAGACAACTTCTCGCTCAAGCATTTCTTCAAAGACTTTGTGTGCATTCTCAACATTTCCACATTTGGCATACATTGTCAAAAGTGAATTTCCAACAAAAACCTCTGCCTGGAATCCTACTTTTACACTAAACCCATGGACACACTCAAATTCAAGTGTTTTCGTTGAATGTGCTTTAAGTTTGTTGTAGCCTTTTGTTAGATCAGTAGATCTTTAGGTAGCCTAGTGTAGGGAGTTGAAGTGTTAGTTTATGAAGGCTTGAAGTTTTCATATGATAAATATATTGATTTCCTTGTCCATTGACAACTAGTATTTTTCCTTGCATAATTGACCTACCAAATAATTTTGACTTCCTATGGTTATAAATGACAAATTGCAATCCTTTTTAATGGACTTTATCCTATCATCGGTGGGTCTTTTTCTATGCTAATATTCTAAAATTTTATGCCATTCCCTTTTGTTGGGAAGTGAGAACATATGGTTGTGGATTTTGGTCTAGATATTTATGTTACTATCTACCATATTAGATTTATTATTTCATGCTTGAATTTGTGCATGTAAGAGAGAGATTATAGATCTCACTTTTTCCATATTCCTTGATAGTTATTTTTTGCACAAATCATTTGTTTGTGTAATGATATGGTTCCCATGTTTTTTTCCCTTGATCAATACTTCAGATGTCTAAATTTGTATGGACTAGGTGTTTCTCAGGGAGTGAGGTGTTCATTTCTGAATTACTATCACTGAGATTTTATACTACAATCTTTTGATAAAAAGTTTCAAGGACACCTAGATTGATTTTTAGTTTCAAATACCATCAATGAAACAGAATATTATCGTGGAGTCTAGTCTGTTACAACTTATACCCAAATTGAGGATAATTTTTTTGGTAGTTGTACACATATTGCCAATGTTTCTTTGATTTTTATATCAAATTTGCACCTAAGCTTGTACTATGTGCTTTTCACCTCTAATTCTTCAATATAGTGGGTTTGTAGAGCCTTGTTATCTCCAAGATTTATATTCTCACATTCGATTGTAATGTTTGCATATTATTTCATGCCATGTACACATGTTTCCAATGCTCTTCTTAATTTTATATCAAATATGAACATAACTATTTTTATCTTCCAGGATCATAATGTAATCAAACCAAGGTCCATGTAAAGCATCCAATTGCTAAGTACTCACAGATCATGGGATCCATCATAATGGGAAGCTTGCATTTTGCATGTTTGGAAGGTGGCTTGCTAATGAAAATATCATTAACATTATTGGATAATGATGTGGTTATGATGGCAAGTTCCACCACCCTTTCAACAAGCATCATTATTTCCATGGCTTGTGTACTTGTCATCTTGGATGCAAGGGGGGCTACAAATAAAAAGACAACAACTAAGTTTCCCAACACTTTTCAATTGGGTAGAGGAGGGGTATTTTATATTTCTAGTCTTGATCTTTTTCTTTGTTGAAGATGTTGTGCCCTTTTTTGTTTATTTGACCTGAATTTGTTCACCTCACAATGTGACTTTTTCTGTTCTTTTAGGATTTTGCCAGATGCAATGGGATTTGGTAATACTATCATGATAATATCACTAATGTTTGCAAATTATAGAAAATGTGGCTTTAGTGATATGGATATTATGGATCCCTTTAGTGAGAACAATTGTAGTGAAAAGACAATCATCACCCTTCTAATATAGGTGTAGAATTGGGAGCATAACAGTACACCAACAAGACTGAAAGCACAAGTATGCTAAAGAAATCAAACAACTGGTTGTATAAAGGAAGTGGGAACCTTATGGTATGTCCTATGACATTGTTAGGTCAGTATAAGGTATATTACATTCTCATTTTGACATGTTAATCCTTGCAACTGATGAATTGTTGTTGTTCCAAATTTAAAGTGAGAATGTAGTTTATTTTTATATGTGGTTACGTGTTGTGTAAAGAAACAATGACATTAATTTGCTATTCTATTAGATGATTTTTATATTGTTTTTGTTTGGTATCCTATTCTCTGACACATTTATCTTTATACATATGATCACAGATAAAATTTGAGACCCATGTACAATCTAGAACCATGTCAGTGTATGTTCATTATCAACAAAGTTGAACAAGGGACGTCAAAATTCTTTTGCAACATGTTGTTTTGACCACTTATGGGGTATTTTACTCAAAGTACCAATCTGAGGTATTCTTATAAATTTTCCACCACATATTGAAAATGGTATAGAGAGGCCTTATCTTTGTAAACTTGTTTTTAATAAATATATCATCATGGAATTCATGTATATATATTCCTTGCAGATTTCCCAAGACAAAGGTGTGTTTCATTAATTACAATGGTTTATGGTGGTTTTTGATGAAGCGCATACCATAAAATCACCCAAAATCCAGTTACCTCATGCTAAATATGTCATTTTTAATTTTCGTTGGTATCTCACTGGAACCCTGATTTAGGTATAAGTTCACTTATAGAATATATTACGCCTCTACTTGATAAATTTCACATTTTTCTATCCTTCTAATATAATGTGTCAGCCTTAGATTCTAGCCCTTCCTAGCTATTTGAAGGCACTATTCAAGGGAAATACCCCTGGTCATTTGTTTCTAAACAAGAATGTGTGTTATTTATATATGAACTTCTGAAATGTTTTTTCAGTGTCATGCTTAAGTTGGTTTTTTCTACATAAATGAGAATTTTCATATTGCAGTTCTAACAAAGTGTTTAGACAACACCCCTTGACTCCAACTTCATCCAAGTAAGAGGAAAATCAATCCCAAACAACATCCTCTAATAGTTTTTTGTTATTTGAAATCAAGTCTGAAATACACAATTAATCCAATTGTTCTTTGCCTAATATCGATGGCTTATACAACATGAGTTAATCCATACTAAATTTTGAATCAATTCCTAAGTATGGTGGTGAATCTAGTGTGAAGGCATTCTTACCACTCCATTACATAAAATATTTGTATTATATTTGGATTCATCTTAAAATTATTAACAAACTAGAACAATCAATATTGGTCGCATCACAACTGACTTTGTCCACAAAAATAGGACCAAAAAAAAATGATATTGCATGTCTGAGTGATCTAGGAAAGGAACCGTGATCCCTCCATGAAAATGCATAAGGATGAGGACAAGGGTCATCCTTAGATCTAATTCATGCACCTGTAGAACTCAACATTTGGGTCTCTCTTAGGAAAATTCTCTCTCTGGAATAATTTATACACCTCATTCCAAAAATATGTTGTATTTATGTTTGTAAGGTAGAATGTGTCCATGAGCATGGGTATTGGGGTGCTTTGAGAAAAATCATCTTCATTGGAAACTTCAATGATAGGGGATTTACCTACTCTTTTTCTAAAAGTGGAAATGATTTTATTTATGTAATATCCATAATAACAATAATACTCATCAATACATTAGCAAAATCAAAGTCGGGTGTGTAATAGCAGCTCGTGCCTTCCAGAAAATACATACTTTGGGTATGCAGGAGTTTTTCATTGTCTCATGGAAGGAATTGGAGATGTTTCTTTCTTAAAATTTGATACTACCTTATTGTATTATCTAGAAGGCTTGATGATCTAGGTGGACATTGGTGGCCACCCATCTATTCCACCTAGAGCTCTAGCTGATTTCATCAATTTCCATGATTATAGCACAATTTACTATTTTTAGCCATTTTTCAAGTCCTAAACTTCCAGAGTTGTTTTGACCCCCTAAACGGCGTTTTTTTGAGGTCCACAGCAGGCCCATGCATTCGAAAATATTTTATTACTCAAAGATACCATTCTAACAAGGTATTGTATGCGCCAAATGAAGATCATATGACCAAGTTACGACCGTGGGAAGTTGGTTGTCCAACTAACCCCAACGAGGCCCACAAACTCTTGGTGTTCCATCTCCTAGTGTTAGGGTTTTGATTGTTTTGGGTTTCCCTTTGTTGTTAAATAATAAAAATTCCCTTGAGCCTCATTATAACACAGTTCAGAGGAATGTAGCTGACACATCTCTTCTTAGAGATAAGCTACCATCACCCAAGCTAGTTTATTTCGATTTTGTATGTAAGAATCTTATAGTTCTTGGATATTAATGAAATGAATATTTATTTTTGTTGCATCTTTGTGTTTATTCTTATATCTATATTCTATTTCATTCCTGCATAAGTTGGGATCACCTGAATAATCAATCATGGTCAACAAAGTCCATCACTGATTTCAAGTGAGTAGACAAGAAGCATATCTTATGAAAAAATGATGCATTACTTCTATAAATAAGTCTTACTGTCCTTTCTTGTGAACTATATTTAGGTACCTCTTCCCACATGGTTGTTGCAAACCCATCAACAAATATCCTGGAGATTGCAACTGCATTGGAAGTGACTGGGTATCAAGTATCTTCTTGTAACATTTGTCAACATTTTGTATTAAGTTAGAGATATTTGTACAACCAATGTTGCAATCAACAATTCCAAGACCTTATCCTGTTTTCACGTTGGTGCATTTTTCAGATTTGGCTTTGTTCCAGCAAATACAATAATGATAGAGAACTTCCTCCCACATTCTAAGAAGCTTACTATAGTGCAGACATTATTGAATGCAAGTTGGACGAATGCCCTATATAGTGGGGAAAAATGGGTTGATCGTCTGCTTACTATTGGGCATGCAACAACACATACTAAGTGGAAAGCTATTTTCAACCCTAATTAATTAGAGAGATCATGATGTTTAACTATCATAAGGAATTTAAAGAAAAAAATATCAAATGCACAAACGTGTTACTAATAAATCCTAAAAAGAAATATGTGCATAATTGTTGGTATCCTTTTTAGGAAACTTATAGATGTTCTTGAAATTAGAGCCATAGTGGACATGTTATCTCTCCTTGCTTATGCTTATGTATGGAGAAGTAAACAGTGTGAACAAACGTTGGATCTATGTTGTACTATTCTTGATGAACATTTTTATGGTTTACAAATGAAAAATAAAATGCATTTCACCCTAAAAAATGAAGGTATATAGTTTCAACAGAATCCATAGCGCCCATTCCCTCAATAATATATGTTATAGTCAATTCCAAGTTTCCTATTATATGGGGAATATTATTGAAATTAGCAATAAAGTAGCAATAAGCTGGAATCCACACCTTGGGCCTCACATGGTAATTTTTGGACAGTTTGAATTGTTCAAATATGTTTTGGGTTAGTACACTAGGACCATACTAATAAAATAATCTTCTTCATGGACACCCAAATAGACGCCGAATGAAAATTATTGGAATAGATCCATTCTCAAGAATTGATTTTGTGTCAGTAGCTGGTATTGTTGATCCATAGCCCTTATATGGTTTCCCTTAATTCAAGAATTTTAGTTTTGTACTTTCATGCCCTGTAACTGTGATCTTAAAACATGGGAAACAAATAATTTATTCTTCATGCATTCGTAGTTTTGCTAAAATGGACTTCATGTCTTTCAATAATTTCCATTAGTCATTAATGACAATGTAATTGACCATTCAGTAATTTGTTAACAGCACACAAACTTTGCAAGATGTCAAGCAATTAATAAGATCTTACCTGGGATTTTTGGCTCATGTTTCTCAAAGTATATGATATCTCAATACTAAAAAGTTTGAAACTGAAGATTTTACAAAAAGTCTTCCTCAAGGTAACAATGAGTGGTTGTCTTTCTTAGGAATTATTTTCCTTCATAAGACATAATTATTGAGAGATAAAAGGATTGAAAAAATTCGACTAATTCAATCATCTTTCCACTAATTATTTCATTAACAAAACAAAAATGTTGTTGAACTAGATGGAAAATGTGCCACTACCTAGAGGGAGACACTCAAATAGATTAATACGAATCATAATATAACTTGTATCAAGAGATCGTTTATTATCATCAATTTCTTCAATGTGAGGTTTTTAACCCTGGCCAATAAGAAGGTTGCTACAAAAAGTAACAATGAGCATCTCAACCATATACTATGATATTATTGTAATTATCAACATTGATACATATTATCACCTGGCCATAGATGAATTTAACAGAATTTTTGATAGGGCACTAATGCATTGGAAAAGCAAGGGGGAAATGAGGCAACCCAAATAATGATTGGGTAAGAGACATCATAAAATATTAAAGAATGGATTGATGGTGAAATAAATTCCAAAGATGATTTAGATTCCAAGGACATCCATATTGAACATTCCACACCATAATAGTGGGGAGGAAAAAGCATCAAAGCTCTCATGACTCCAAAAAAGTAGAGGCACCATAAAATGGAAAAAGGCTTATAATTTATCTTGAAGCAATTGATTCCTTGAGGAAACCTTCTTATCTTCTAGGATCATAATATAATCAAACCAAGGTCCATGTCAAGCATTCAATTGTCAAGTGCTTACATATCATTGGATCCATCATAATGGGAAGCTTTCATTTTGCCTATTTGGGAGGTGATTTTTTTATTTTTTAAATTTCCAACCTCGTTGGTATTGCGACACTTGTATAATTGTCATAGTACCCAAGGCCATCGGTCTTCCTATGCCTAAACGTCAAAATTCCAACACCTAAACATTGCAATTCCTACACCTAAAACACCACAATTCCCATGTCTAAATTTCGTAATTCCCATGCCTAGATGTCGCACGATTGGCCGTCAAAATTGAGACACGTGTTGCAACGACCTTGCCCATGCCTCAATGTTTCAATTCCCATGCATATACATCACAATTCCTATGCCAAAAAGGTCACAATTCCAACACCTAAATGTCGCAACTATATCAAGTTTATGTCAGTATTTCAACACATGTTTCAATGACATAAACAAGCGATCTTCAAATGAGATGTCACAATGATTACCATTGAAATGCCAACCCCATGAATTGTGACAATGGTTTCTATCGAACTTCTCACGATGAAGGAGATGTCAAAAATACAACTGTAAAATAAACAAAGTTTCATGAAAATCAATTTTCGTCATTATAGCAATGATTGATCGTCGTAAGAAAGACGTAGAGCCATCGAAAATTGGCTCAATATTTAATAGTGGGTGTGGATCCTTGATTGCGATAAACTCTTTATCAGAAGGTTGTAGGTTCAAATGTGAAATGATCACAACTTAGTAGATCCATAAGTAAAGGTTTGTCCCTTTTTTTAGGCCTACTAACAATGTGGCTAACCTGGTTAACCTATGTCAAAGTGGTTAGATGGAAATATACCTCTGCACCTAAAAGACATACTCAAAACCAACGAGTCCCTTTGTGTAGATGACAACCTAAGGAGCTATAGAATTGACACTTTGGTTCTAAGTCAAGCTAGGTCTGAAACTACAAAGTAAAGATATAATGGCTATGCAGGGGGTCTAACGATTGGCATTCTAGGACCTCTCCACACAGATAGAAGAGCGAATTCCCCACCCCCCCATATTGCTATGCTGCAATGCCTGTGCACGCAATTCAGCCTTGATAAGCTCAGAATCATAAATTGTTGAGGGTGGGGTGAAACAAAGCCACTGCACAGTGTTTGCTTTCTAAACACTCTCTTATCGGTGATGTTCTCTGCCATCTTCCATATTAATACTTTGGGCAGCAAGTTTCATTGCCTGAAACCTATTAAGTACGCTTTCAGAGGTATCTAAAACAAAACCTTTTTAAGGATGATTTGGCTCCATTATCGATTGAAATATATTATACTTCTCGTATACACTGTCATTTAGTTTCAACTTCATCATGCGCACATGCAGTTGCACACATAGACGAGGTGCAAGGTGTGAAGCATACACACCAACAACTTCTCCATGCCTCCTAATAAAATCAATAGTGTATACATATTAAGTATCATATCATGAAAAATCTAAGTCTTATCCATAACATCTTCTTAGAAATTGTCATTAGAAAGGCTAGCAACATGAAGATCAAATGTGCCCCAAATTGGATCATTTGTTGATGACCATGAGGCATGGATACATTATTATCATTTGGTGGAGAAATCCATGCCCATAGCAAGTCCAAAACATGTGCCAAATTCCTTAACATAATAGCTATCTAAATTTGTTGATGTTTCTCTTTGCATCCTTGAAATACTCCCTCCTTAACTAGATCCCTTGAATGAAGCTTAGGAAATAGTGTGTTTAGATCATGAGATTGTGTGTAAGTGACTTGTTGAGGCCACATATCATGTCTTAATAGGCTTGGCATATAGGAATCACATATTGGTTTGGGTCATTCCTATTCATTTTGGATTGTTGGATACTATCCAATTCGACTTGAATGTAAAGCCATGACTTAACCATAGCTCAACATGCTAACTCCCAATCCAAATAGGCAACAACCATTTCAAATTTCTACTCTAAGAAACAAATATATTTGCCTCATATCTTAAGCTTCTTATTTAGACATTTGTTCATAAGCACAAAATGAAGCACATTTCCATAGCCTTAGTTGGAAACTCAACCCACTTGAAAGTGAAATGGCTTGTAGTTGTATGTTTAGTGGATCATAATGCCTCTACTGAAGGACAAGGATCAAAGCCCATAGAATGACAATCCAATCCAACCCAAGCCAATAAAGGAGAGTAGAATGGAAAATCTCACATGCCCTCATAGCCTTACCACTTCAATGTTAGAAGAACCCAAACATATACTAATAAGGCTTGTTATTGTTTTTGGTGTTCTTGATGAAGTCTAGTTTGTTCACATGTCAGAGCATCAAAATTATATGTGAAAAACAAGTGTGGAATCCCTAACCCTTTTCTTTCCTCAATAGTATTTATGTTTTGTTTGACGCCATAACCTTGATTATGGAGGTAATAACCAGATATCATCCTTTTTCTTGATTTTCTAAATCAATAATGTTTTGGTGCAAGACTTGAAAGCAATTGGAGAATCCAAAGACACAATTAAGTAATGACATCTATAATAACAAAATAAAATGCCTCTTGTTGTGAGGTTGATGGTGACACAAGGTTATATGTAATCAACACCTTTTCCAAACAAATACTAAATAAGTGACCATGTTTCATATTCATCAAATCATATTGGAGCAATCTAAGCATCAAACATTATTCAATAACTCTAAGCCTACCAGTAGCCTCCTTTCTAAGTAGCTACAAGACCCAAGTCTTTTCAAAATGAAAATTCAAATAAACTCTTAGAAAGGGTATTAGGTCTTGACATTAGGAAGGTTCTATTATAAGAGGTATTAGAATATTTAGGATTAGGTAGGTTAGGTATGAGGTACTATGAGATACATAGTTAGTTCCAGTGTCTGTTTAGAGAGTCTCATAACTTCCTTTACACCTTTTTCCAGTATCCTTACTTCCTATGTGGTATTGGTGGAAAATCTTTTCAAATTTTGCATTTATCTTATGAATCTCTGACACGGTATCTTCAGGCGAAACGTCGGCTATCCGACATCATTTTGTCGCATTACATCGCAAGCTCTTGTCATATTTCTAACAACTCTCGTCGGATTTTGTAAATACCATCGACTCTCTATCATTGGAAAACTCTCGTCGGATTTTGTAAATATTTTCATATCTCCTGTTAGCGCTTGGAATTCACCTAGGCTGAGATAGACAAACTCTCAAGGCTACATCAAACCATTTCACCTCGTAGCTAGCCCTACGAGGTATGAGAAGGCTCTCTTGGGTCAGATTCGATAGATCTTTCAATATGATTAGGCTGACCAATTAATAATAAAGATTTTAGGCTAGTAAATTGATAAGGGGGTTGATTTAATGATTTTTGGGGTTTTTGGTGGCAATTGGTGGAAGTGCAATTCAAGGTGCGGGGATTGAGCACAGTTTTCACAGGGGGATCTAAGGGGCAAGGTAGGAATGAGTGCTGATGCCTTAATCTAAGATGGATGATCAGAGATGATAGAGGAGAAGCTAAAGAGGGAAAACACACAATTTTGAATCCTCTCTAGACAGTAGAAAACATTAAAATTGAACAAACTAAAAAGCTGAGCATGTCAAAACATGAATTCAAACTTTACCACTTCATCTGTCCAATTTAGAAGCATAAGAGAGATGTGAAACACATAAACAAACTTACAAGAACATGTAGAGAACACACCATCAACAATCAGATCCACAAGAATCCTCAAAGATGTCTGTAAAACCCTGGCTTTCCTTGCCTTCAATTGCAGAAATAGATGCACAATATACAATAAAGCTTCCTTACACAAGAGTCCAACCATCAAAATGAGAAAGAGAAGGCATAATATAGAAGGTAAAACCTCTTCCCCCACCTCTAGGGGTCGAGCTCAGCTTCCTAGGAGCTGTTACAACTAATTCTAAATCAGTCACTAGATAATAGGCCAGCACAACAACTTGCCTCTAAAAGTTAGGAAGCCTATCCATGCATTAAATATTAACTATTTACATCAAAGAAGCTTCTAGAAGAGTAAAGAAAGATAAAGCCTATCAAAGTGCCATGAAAATATTACATTCATCCATCATCTACAAGTAAAAATGGTCAACCATAGTCAAAACAGTGTTTTTTGACCGAAAATGGCAATTCTGGCAAATCTGGAAGTTCTAGTCGCGCCCCTTTACAGCTGTTTTTGAGTGGGTTCCACTGATTCAAATCAGGTGCAAAATGGCTCATTGGAAAGCTTGGCCTGTCTACTTTCCATCCCAAGTGGAATTTCTGAATTTGGTGTTGATTTGACCCCTCAAAAACCATTTCTCCCAAGGTCACTTTCTGAAACTCAAAAAGTGGGCAGAAAGTCATTTTTTAGGTGTATTTTGAGCTTTTGGAGGCTCAAAACTCAAAATCAGGCTTCTCCCAAGTATTGGTAATTTTTCTTTTTGAATGCCCTTTCCAAAAATGCCAAGTTTGCAAAATTCCGAGCAGCCCTTCAAACTGGTCTCACCCGGGGTGAGACCAGTTCTTGGGAAAAACCTGTAATTTTACCAAAAATTTTCAAAATGCTCAAAAATCTTCAAAATTTTCACATTTTGGTGCTGGATCAAGGCTGATCAGTACCATGATGAGTGAGGGAGGCTTCAGCCAAGATACGGAGCGGATTTTTCCTTTTCCTCCTCTTCCGGGCCTCCGATAGCTTTCTTTGGAGAATTTTCATTCTCGCCTTGCAAACATGTAATCTTGCCCAGTAGTGTGTCTTCATGTTCCGGAGCAGCTCTTTGTCACGGTTTGCCTTGTCTAACAGTCCCTCCAAGCGCCAATTTGCTCGGATGAGCAATAACTCTCTATCCTTGGGCAGTGGGTCCCCAGGCCTCCTGCGGTTGATGACTCGGTCGAATCGAAACCTCCATAACTCATCCAACTCCTTCTCGGTCTCCAGCTGTTTGTTTCGCTGCTCTAAATAAGTGATAGTCCACTGAGCCATCTCAAGCTTCCGCTGCAACACAAGGTTCTCTTCCTTGAGCTCATAGAAATCTGAAGAGGAAGGAGAATGAGCATCACGACCAGTGAAATCATCATGTGCCTCGCCAACTGCCTCATCCTCAACCATGGGCTGCTTGCCCTCTCGTACTGCCTGTGCCGATGAAGAAAGCGAGGCCCCTTCCACCTGGTGTGGAGATAACACTCGCTGCTCTGATGATGAAGACGAGACCCCTTCCACTGGCTGTAGAGAAAGTACTCGTCGGGCTGCTGCAAATAAGGTCCTGTGACCTCTCTGATATGTGACCCGAGGAGAAGAAGCCACATGTCTCGGGATGCTGGTCTCAGGCTGATGTGTTGGCCCTCCCTCCTCATGAACTGCCTCCAGCCCTGAATGTGGCTGTGTGAAAACATCTCGGGAGATGAAATCCGCCCAAGGGATGCCCTGCTGGCTCAGCTGATGGGAAACTACTAGCTGAATAAGACCATGATGGCATAGGCTCCGGAGCTGCTGTACTGGGGTCTGTCTCCGAAAGGTAGTGGCCATCCTCTGAATGTCGTGAAATAAGTATGCCGAGATGTTCATCATCCTCACTCTGGTGAAGTGCATCATCATGCGGATATGACAAGAAAATACTCGTGAGAATCTTCCCTCGCATGTGAAGTAGTGCATAATGAGTCTCATGGTGTCTATATACTCTGCTCGGAGGAACTTGATAGGAAAGTTCCTTGACAAGTGATGCACATAGGCAGGCCTAACATATGGCTCATAGTATACCAGGTCCACCCACTTGCGCTTTGGCCATACCTCACCCACATTGGGTATCCCGGTAGCATCTGTGATAGCCTCTGGAGAAAATACAAAATTCACCCCTGCAAGGGTGACCTGCCTGTCATGGAGATGGAGGACAAACAACCGGGCCAAGTCCCTGTGATGCTGGATGTGTGACAGCCTCTCACAAAACTGAAAACAAGCCATATGCTGAAAGCAAGATACTGCCAATGGGCAAGCCTGCAACTCTGTCAATGATACAGGCTCCTCCCTCTTGTGGTGACCACCCTTGCCTCCCCTACGAGGCCTCTGCTGTGTATGAATCTCAGAAGATGATGATCGGTCATCACCTTGCTCATTAGTCTCAGTGGTTGACATGGTGTTATTGAGCAAGGTGGAAAAAACAAGTCAAATTGACCGCTGCCCTGCCTGCAAAATGCTGTGAAGTATGTTGTTTTCAAGGGGAAACATCATGAGGAATATGTTAGGGGAGGGAATTTACATATAGGAAAGGGAAAAATATATATAAGCAGGGAATTTTGAAGGAAAACATCACATAATGCTAAACATGTCATTCCATCTCTCACCATTTGCAAATTAAAATTTTATTAGGGAAAACTTGTGTTTTGAACACCAAGGGAAAGGACAATGAAAATCTCCATGATGGAGGGAAGGATGTCATGAGCATAGGGGAATAGGGCAGCATCAGTTATAAACCTTTAACAGGCTGCTCTCCTTAAATTTTGCCTTTGCATGTCATCTAAGAGCATACTCTGTTTTTTCATAACTTTTGCAATGGCCATTTAATGCTTTTGGGAAACAGTGATTTTGTATGTTTGATCACCAAGGGAGGGAAGGGTTACTGTGATAGGTTTGCAAAGGAAATAGAGTATGATGTCTTGTGAGTTAGGGAGATGAGGGGATATAGAGAAATAGGTTTAAGGAGACAATAAAACCCATCACCAAAATCTGCCAAACAATTTTCATAACAGCAGTCTTTCCATGGTGCTGGCAGTTCCATTTTTGCATTTGTCATTGGGAATTAAGATTTCACTGTATGTTTTGACATTGGGGATGGAAATTCAATTGCATAGGGAGTTTTGTATGAAGGGAAATGCAATTTGAATTAGGTTTTCATATGGGGAATAGATAGGGAAAAACAGAGTTTTATGGATAGAGAGATGATACCATGCTAATGAGAAACCCTAACACAGCAAAACTGTTTCCTTTGACAATTATGCAGCTGTATTTTTGATGAATTTTGTGATGACTTTAACACAGCTTTGAATATACACAGCAAGATGACACTTTTCTTTATTTTTTAATAAGGCTATGCAAATGGCATTTTCACTGTTTTTACAATTTCTTGTGTGCATGCCTTGTCATCACTTTTCTTTTTGTTTTTTACAATGTTTTCTTTTTTACTTTGCTGTGTATTAACGTATGCAAATTTGCTGTGTAGAGAGGGTAGGGTTTTAATCATATAACATGGGGAAAAGGTAGGGTTTGTATGGTTTAATTTGAAAGGGAAAAGAGATGAATGGCATGAAAGGGATTTAGGGAGATAGATGGAGAAAGGAAATTAGATTTTGGGACTAGGAAATACATTAACAATCCTTTGCCAACCATACTCTATAACAGCAGGTCTTTAAACAATACTTGCAGCTTCATGAATGCTTTTTGTCATAGGGGAAATAAAGCTTCATTTACATGTTGACAAAAGGGAAGAGGGATTTCAATTGCACTGGGATTTTTAGGGAAAGGATAAGCAATTGAATTAGGGTTTTAATGAAGGGAAGGGTAGGAAAACAGAGTTTGAGGTTAGGGAAATATACCATGTTCTTATGCAAACCTTACCACAGCAAAATGTTCATTTTGACAACATGTACAGCTGTATATTGTTAACTTTGTCATGACAGCCACCTAGTTACCTTGCCTCTGATTTTTACACAGCAATATGTCTCTTTTGCTCTTGTCTTGTCTAGGCTATGCATAGTGATATTACTTTGTTTTTTGTGATATTCATATGCATGCATTTGCCATCATATTCCTTTTTCTTTTCACAATGTTTCTTTTTCATTTTGCTGTGTGACAAAGTGTTAGGGTTTGAGTAGGATGCATGGGAGAAATTAGGATTTGAAATGGGGTTTAGGAGGGGTTAGGGTTTTTAGGAAATTGGGATGGGGTCTAGCATTAATTTGCAAATGAGATCAATGAAAATGACACTCTAACACATGTGAATTTATAATAGGAAACTAATGGAAGGGAATAAAGGAAAAATTACCTTGAAAAACAAACAATACAACCTAACATAAGCTTGCAAAGACATCAAGTCACTTAACCTATTTTTCATTAATTTCTTGCATGATAAAATTACCATAACCCTCCTTATTCATCCATGACATGATTATAAACATCATAAGGGAAGCATACCTTGAAGAAATCCGAGCAAATTTGAAAGAAAATTGAAGTTTGGGTGAGTTTTACGGCAGACAGAGTTTTTGGTCGCGAACGCTCTGAGAATGGTCGCACTCCTCCGTTTGGTCGCGCCCGTGTTATTTAACACTGTGCGTTGGCCTCCGTTTGGTCGCGCCCACCCACGTGGTCGCGCACACCTGTGGTTTGGTCGCACATGCTCAGAAAGCCCAGAATTTGCTGCAAATTGCCAATTTGCCTTCTCACCTCTTTCTCTTGTGTTTTCTTGCCTTCAAATGCACAATGAGGGTCTTCAAAGAGGGAATTTACCTTTATATGCTTACATTTGAAAAAATTTAACTCAAAAACCCACTTTATAATGTTTCCACTTGGACATTCTTTTTTAACACTGTTTTGGAGTCATTTTGTCCTGAAATGAGCCTTCTGATGCGTTTGAATCCTTTCTTTTTGCAGGTTGACCGCCTGAGGGACTGTAGTGAAGGAACCAGGGTTATTGCCGGCACTTTTACAAATTTTTGAGAATTTCTTTATTTTTTCAAATTTCCACATGGCCTTGGACTTAAAAACAGGGTTTTTAAACCCAAGGCATAAAATGAGCTATAGCTGAAGAAAATGATAATGAAACGTATGTACAAGACTCCTTCCGGCTTGCTGGGCACCTACTGACCATGACTCATGACCTTGAAATGATTTTGACTCAAAACCCTAGACCTAAGACCATGGGACCTCAAGACAAAAACAAGAACAAGCCTGACTCAATTACATTGTTGTATGACCTGATCCAGCAAAGCCAAGAAGGGAACAAAGACCAGCTCCTCCATTCAGTGTTATGGCATGCCTAGCGGGATGCAAAACTGACACTGATGAGACACCTATAAATGCATATGCAAAGAGTTATTGATCACTGATGGAGGGCTCAAGACCGACACTAACATTGGCTCCAATGGGGATGGTAGCTCCTTGGAGGTGCCAAGAACCTCAGACCTCTTGGGAGAGCAGACCAGTGCTTTATTCATTGGGCAATGGAGTCAACTAATAGAAAAAATAACCAACTCAAAAAGACTTTATTTGACTTGACTATAAACTGAAAACTTTGAAAGGACTATGACTCAAACAAACTGACTTTTTGCAGAAAATAAACAAACTGAAATCCCACACCAACCAATCTTCATGCTTGGAATTATAGCCTTCACTTCGGGCCCCAAACCAAGAATGAAAGATCAGTTCACGCTTGCTGTAGTAAAGTAAAATGATATGTACAATGAAGATGATTTAGAGCAGCATTGTTCAAACATGATATCTCTTGAGAAGCCGGCCATTCACCGACCCACCGGGACATTCATCGCCATTCAACTCCTTAAGAAGGAAAGCATTAGGACCACGATATGCAGTGATCTTAAAAGGACCTTTCCACAGATTATCAAACTTACCGTGTTTACCTTTGTCCTCGTTTCGAGCATCCCATCTCAAAACAACATCTTCTAGCTGAAAATTTTCTGATTTTGCCTTCTTATCATAAATCTTCTTGATACGTTCTTGCAGCTTCAAATAGTTTTGGAGGACTTCTTCCCTTGTCTGTTGTAGGTGGACCATTTGACTGATTCTCCGTTGCATTGGATCCATGTCTTCTCCCGTTTCTTGGATTAACTTTGCGACCGGTACACTAAGTGATGTAGGAAAAACTGCATCAACCCCGTAAACAATCTCAAATGGCGACATTCCTATTGATCTCTTTTGGCTCACCCGATCAGCCCACAGTGCATTGACCAACTTCTTGTGCCAACTTTTCTTGTTGATCTCCAGCATCTTTTTGATAATGTTTACTAGTGATTTATTTGATGATTCGGCCAGCCCATTACCTTGCGGATGATAAGCGGTGGAGTGACCCAAACTGATATTGTACTTATAACAAAAATCCACCATCTTATTTGACTTGAAAGCAGCAGCATTATCCGTGATCAATTTGAATGGACAGCCAAAACGGGACAAGATATTAGTTTCAAGAAAGGAGATAATTACCGAGTCTGTGGCCTGCCGAGTAGGAATTGCTTCTATCCACTTGGTGAAGTAGTCGGTAGCAGTCAAAATCCATCTATGCTGCCCGGATGAAGCTGGGTGTATTTCACCAATGAAATCAAGGCCCCACTGCTGAAAAGGTGCACTAATTTCCACCGGCTTGAGTGGCAATGGCTGCAATCTTTGTTTCCCTTGAAATATTTGGCACTCATGGCAGCTCTTCACCGCTTTGTATACATCAGAAAAAAGGGATGGCCAATAGAAACCAGCTCTCAAAATCTTGTTGGCTGTAGTTTTCCAAAATAAATGACCTCCACAATCACCTTTATGGAAGTCTTCTACCGTTGCTTTCGCTTCTTCTTCAACCAAACAATTCAGCAGGACGCCTCCGGGATCTTTCCAATACAATGCTGATTTCATGATGCAAAACTTAGCGGCCTTCAATTTCAAAGTCCTTGCTTTGTTCTTTGACATCCTAGGAGGCACGGACACATTCTGAAGTACATACACTATATCAGCATACCAAGGAGAATTAATGAAAATGTCTGATACCTGAACCGCTGAATTTTCTCCTTCACCATCGGACAAGGCTGCAATCAAGTTGATGTCAAGCGCATGTAGGTTTGTTTCAGCCATTAGTTTAGCAAGTCCTTGTCCTTTAACCAGCTTGGTTGGCTTGATTTCAACATCATACTCCAAGAGAGCAGCAATCCACTTGCCTCTCCTACCTTCCGGCTCTGTTTGTACCAAGACATCCTTTACCGCTGCACTAGGAACATAAGCTAAGACATGAGAATGAAGAATATAAACCCGGAAATCTTTCAATGCCTTAATCAGGGCCAGCGCTTGTTTCTCAATGATGTTATATTTTAATGCCCCATCTCTAATGATCCGGCTGAAAAATGCAATTGGCCTTTCAACACCCTCTCTTTTTTGCATCAAAACTGCTGCTAGTGTATGCTCGGAAGCGAAAGAAAACAATATGAAATCCTGAGTATAATCAGGGCTGATTAAGGTCGGGGCTGAAGACAAGATTACCTTGATTAAATTGAAGGATTTGACTGCCTCCTCAGTCCATTTGATCTCGCTGTCCTTCCGAAGCATGTTGGTCATTTCTCTTAAGTGCTCTGCAAGATTAGGAATGAAGCGACGCAGAAAATTCAATTTACCGTTAAAAGATTGTATCTCCTTCTTATTTCGGGGCTGTTCTAACTGCTGAATTGCCTCCACTCTTGCGGGATCAATACGTATACCATCTTTGGAAATGATATGTCCCAACAATTTACCTTCACTCATGGCGAAGAGACTCTTTTTTGGATTTAAAGAGATGCCATATTTTCTGCATTTTTGAAAAACTTTCGTCAAATGAAAAAGATGCTCCTCATCGGATTTAGAAAATACCGTTAAGTCATCAAGATAAACAACTAAAAATATGTCCTTTTCATTTGCAAAAGCCATGTCCATAGCTCGCTGAAATGTTGCACCTGCATTCTTTAAACCAAAAGGCATTTTAGCATAATGAAATGTTCCCCAAGGTGTAGTGAAGGCTGTCTTATCACGGTCATCCTCATGGACTAGGATCTGATTGTAGCCGGAGTATCCATCCAACAATGACATCTTGGAGGCACCTACTACTCGCTGCAATATGTGATCCATCTTTGGCAGCGATAGTTATCTTTGAGAGATACCTTGTTCAAATTTCTAAAATCTATGCATAACCGAATCTCACCGGTTTTCTTCCTTACTGGCACTAGATTAGAAATCCAATCTGAAAAGCGAACGGGAACTATAATTCCGGATTGATAAATTCTATTTACCTCTTTTTCAATCAAGGGCAGCAACTTGGGATTGATCCTCCGCAACTTCTGCCGAAAAGGTTTCTGATTTTGTTTGATTGGAATAGTGTGTTGGATTATGCTTGTATCATAAGTCTTTAGATCTGAATAATCCCAAGCGAATACATTAGTAAATGATGACAGCAATCTAATGTATTGATTCTTTACCTTGGGTGGCAGAGCCTTCGATAATTTCACCATCTTTGGATGTTCCACTGTCCCAAGGTTGACATCTTCCACACCTTCTTCGGTTGGCATCAAAGTTGGCTTGCGAGCCACATCGTCTTGATCAAAAAGTTCTTCTAAAGGAATCAGCCCCTTTGGAATATGATTGTCTTTCAGCTGCAAAACATCCATTTGATTTATTCCTTCAGGCTCCATGTCAATTGAGATTTCTTCAAACTTACCTTCTCCATGCAAGAAGTCTTTGATTTCCTCATCATCCTGAAAGACTTGCCAATTCCTTTGGTTGTCCGGGATTGTGGGGCGGTGTTTTACATAGATTTCAAACTTGTTACTCGAATTCATTGGTATCTTTAAATTGCTTGCTGCCTTAGCCAAAGCATCGGCAACTCCATTTTGTATCCGTGGTATGCATGTCAAAGTGTGCTCTGAAAACCGCTTCAAAATATCCAAAACAGCATTGCGATAAGCCCGCATACGAGGATGTTTAGCTTGAAATTCCCCCTTTACTTGTTTGATCACTAACTCGGAGTCGCCATAAATTGCTATCTTCTTTGCTTTTAATTTCCGGAGGATTTTCAAACCAGCTATAAGGGCCTCATATTCAGCTTCATTATTTGAACAATCAAAAGCCAATTTATAAGAGCAAACTTGTACCTTACTTGGAACTTGTTTAGAGACTGAAAATGGGCTGCGGATCCATACGCCAATGCCTGCTCCATCGCTGCCCACTGCCCCGTCGAAATCCATGGTCCAAAGACCATCTTCATCATCATCCAAGGGCTGTACTTGTGATGTTGTTTCAGTCATGACTTGCTGTCCATTTATCTCAGCAATTGGCTTTATGACAGCAGCCTTTTCTTTGCTTTCCGTTCTCAATACTTCTCTAACATCTTCAGCAATGCCTGGGATATCTTCTATCTGAACTAATTGACTATTTACTTCATTAAAACTATCAGCAAATAAAACATAGGACTCTAGATCTGTCTGTACATAGTTTACAGGATGATTTACCGGTTTTTCCTTGCTTGTAATCATATACTTCATCTTTTGCTCTCGATAGACTTTCCTCATTTGTCCAAACACCGGAATAGTGGCATATGAAAAGTCCAGTTGTAAAGTGCCTTTGAGTTTTGATCCCCATGACCTTGAAAGGAGCATACCAAACCTTGGAGGAATGTCCGCTACTACCACATCCATCAAGAGATTCTTTGCGGGAATTTGATCCAAGCTAACAACCAAATCTTTAATCAAACCGATGCATCTAACTCGGCTGGAATCAAATGAATATAGATCATGGTAGTTACGAGTTATATCAAGTCCCAACTTCTCCATTATTGCCTTGGGCATTAAATTGTGTGATGCTCCCGAATCGAACATAGCATTATGAAGCACATAATCATGAATTCTCAAGCTGATATAGAATGGCGGGACATCGCTTTCCGGTGACTCACCATTGAGAGCTGGCCCAAAGATCAATTCCGGCTTATCATCCTCCACATTAACCGCATCTAACATTGGATCAGTATTGAACATCTTAGAAATTTGTGCTCTGTAAGTAGTGTTCTTCATGACTTCTGTAAGTGGAATGGACAATTTCAATTTTGAGACTTCATTCTCAATGCTGAATGCTTGACTTCTCTCACTTTCTTTGGCCGGATTATCTCTTTTTTCTGCTCTATCTTTGGGTACATTTGATGGCTGATCCATCTTGTTTGCTGGAGCTGTTGGGGCTCATGAAGAATCCATGACTTCTTTACCCTTTCTTTGTGGAACAGCAGCACCATTCTTTGCCACATTTTCTGCCTTCTTTTGAAGTGGATGTATAGGTACTGTTCGGTTTCTCAGCTGTCTCTCTTTGCCTTGTTGAGCTGATAAAGCATGTAGATAACCTCTTTGATATTCCTCAGACTCATCTTGAAGTGCCACATCATTAGATAGAATGTAATGCTCACCTTGAGGTGCATAAGCATTACTTACCAGCTCGTCTTCTTCCGTGATGTAAGTGGGCATATCATCGGGAGTGAAAAAATGATTTTCTTCACCGGGACCTTCACCCTCATCTTCAGATTCTTGAGTGACATAGTTTTGCTGAAATGGGGGTTGGATCGGTTGCTGTACTGCCGCCTCTTGTCCTCGTGGCTCCCGCTGTTTTATCCTATATTGGGGCTGCTGTTGTTGGCCTCTAAAGTTCGGATTTCGAACTTGCGGTTCCGGTTTGCCAAGACTGAGATTTTGGAGTGCCTTTGAAATATCTTCAACTTTCCGAAGAACTTGAGAAGCAGATGGAATATCCTCCTTGATGGTGACCTTCTTTTCCGCTTTCATTCTTGCCCGTTTATCATTTAGATTAGCCTCTACACTTACCGCAATTTTTTGCATTTCCTCCAAAGAAGGAGGATCTCGGTCCCGTAGCGAGTAGGCCATTTCCGGATCGAAACCATCCGGGAACTTCAGCAAGGCAGATTTTCGAGATGGCTTAAGATCATCTAGTATAGCATTATACACTGCATTAAATCTTATGATGTAGTCTTGAACGGACTCACCCGGATTTCTCTTAAGGTTGTTATATTCGGCATTGATTTGCAGCGGATCCTTTCTGATTTCCCATCTGTCCAAGAATTGTGTTTGAAGTGCTTCCAAAGAGACAATACTATTTGCTCTCAACCCTCTGAACCATTTCCGGACCTCTCCTCCAAAAGTCTGAACGAACAACCTCATGGTAACATCTTCCTCATCCAATTCATACAGATCAAAAAAGGTAGTCATCCGGTCAACATGCTGCTGAGCTGGGACACTCTGTGGAGTGCCATCAAACATTGGTATCTTGCTCTGGTAGTCAGCTGGCATGTCATGAAGGTTTGCAGGGAGAACAAGGGGAGCAAATCGGGCAGCCATGACTCTAGGCGGGGGAGGTGGAGGAGTAGAAGGAGTATGAGGAGGAGGAGGTGGAAGTATAATAACAGGGGTTGTGATAAGGGGAAGGGATGTTGGCGGAGATAAAGGTGATGATGGAGTTTGAGGTGTAGATGGAGGTGAACCAACAGGGGTATCGGGAAGTGTAACTATAGGTGAAATAGGTGAAATAGGTGAAATAGAGATGAAAGGAGGGAAAGAAGCTCGATGAGCCGTGAGGGAAGTTTGAAGATTTTCAGCTTGATCAATAGTAGACCCAATATGATCAGATATGTTTTCAATAAAATCAACAAGAGTTGAAGCGTGTATACTACTTTGCAGATGCCGCAAAATATAAGATTCAACCACTTTGTTATGCCTTTCGAGGTCAATCACAGCTGCAAAGTCAGGATCAAGAACCAAAGTATCGAGTGCACTTTCAGATTTAGATTTAAACAATGACAATTCAAAATCCTCGTCGAAATCAAGATCTTCAAAATATTTAATTACAGCAGGCGATGAGTTAGATCTAACAATCAATTTTGAATCAGAAGCCAGCTTGTAAATACAAATAAACGAGGAAAGGAAAAACCACTCAGCCAAATGGAAACTCTTAGCTTATCATCTGAAGCTTAGAGTCCATAATGATACTGGGATAAAGATGTCACTGAAGCGCTATGTTCACAAATCCCACGGAGATAGACTGAAGCAGCGTTTATCTACTAACGCTGATGTAAAACAAGAGCGTTTTCGAAGGCTTCTGGCGTAACTTCAGGCTCCGTCTAAGACTTATGAAACAACACACTCAATGAGCAAAGATTTAGATGTTCTTCCCCAGTATGGTCGCCAATATGTTAGCGCTTGGAATTCACCTAGGCTGAGATAGACAAACTCTCAAGGCTACATCAAACCATTTCACCTCGTAGCTAGCCCTACGAGGTATGAGAAGGCTCTCTCGGGTCAGATTCGATAGATCTTTCAATATGATTAGGCTGACCAATTAATAATAAAGATTTTAGGCTAGTAAATTGATAAGGGGGTTGATTTAATGATTTTTGGGGTTTTTGGTGGCAATTGGTGGAAGTGCAATTCAAGGTGCGGGGATTGAGCACAGTTTTCACAGGGGGATCTAAGGGGCAAGGTAGGAATGAGTGCTGATGCCTTAATCTGAGATGGATGATCAGAGATGATAGAGGAGAAGCTAAAGAGGGCAAACACACAATTTCGAATCCTCTCTAGACAGTAGAAAACATTAAAATTGAACAAACTAAAAAGCTGAGCATGTCAAAACATGAATTCAAACTTTACCACTTCATCTGTCCAATTTAGAAGCATAAGAGAGATGTGAAACACATAAACAAACTTACAAGAACATGTAGAGAACACACCATCAACAATCAGATCCACAAGAATCCTCAAAGATGTCTGTAAAACCCTGGCTTTCCTTGCCTTCAATTGCAGAAATAGATGCACAATATACAATAAAGCTTCCTTACACAAGAGTCCAACCATCAAAATGAGAAAGAGAAGGCATAATATAGAAGGTCAAACCTCTTCCCCCACCTCTAGGGGTCGAGCTCAGCTTCCTAGGAGCTGTTACAACTAATTCTAAATCAGTCACTAGATAATAGGCCAGCACAACAACTTGCCTCTAAAAGTTAGGAAGCCTATCCATGCATTAAATATTAACTATTTACATCAAAGAAGCTTCTAGAAGAGTAAAGAAAGATAAAGCCTATCAAAGTGCCATGAAAATATTACATTCATCCATCATCTACAAGTAAAAATGGTCAACCATAGTCAAAACAGTGTTTTTTGACCGAAAATGGCAATTCTGGCAAATCTGGAAGTTCTGGTCGCGCCCCTTTACAGCTGTTTTTGAGTGGGTTCCACTGATCCAAATCAGGTGCAAAATGGCTCATTGGAAAGCTTGGCCTGTCTACTTTCCATCCCAAGTGGAATTTCTGAATTTGGTGTTGATTTGACCCCTCAAAAACCATTTCTCCCAAGGTCACTTTCTGCAACTCAAAAAGTGGGCAGAAAGTCATTTTTTAGGTGTATTTTGAGCTTTTGGAGGCTCAAAACTCAAAATCAGGCTTCTCCCAAGTATTGGTAATTTTTCTTTTTGAATTCCCTTTCCAAAAATGCCAAGTTTGCAAAATTCCGAGCAGCCCTTCAAACTGGTCTCACCCGCGGTGAGACCAGTTCTTGGGAAAAACCTGTAATTTTACCAAAAATTTTCAAAATGCTCAAAAATCTTCAAAATTTTCACATTTTGGTGCTGGATCAAGGCTGATCAGTACCATGATGAGTGAGGGAGGCTTCAGCCAAGATACGGAGCGGATTTTTCCTTTTCCTCCTCTTCCGGGCCTCCGATAGCTTTCTTTGGAGAATTTTCATTCTCGCCTTGCAAACATGTAATCTTGCCCAGTAGTGTGTCTTCATGTTCCGGAGCAGCTCTTTGTCACGGTTTGCCTTGTCTAACAGTCCCTCCAAGCGCCAATTTGCTCGGATGAGCAATAACTCTCTATCCTTGGGCAGTGGGTCCCCAGGCCTCCTGCGGTTGATGACTCGGTCGAATCGAATCCTCCATAACTCATCCAACTCCTTCTCGGTCTCTAGCTGTTTGTTTCGCTGCTCTAAATAAGTGATAGTCCACTGAGCCATCTCAAGCTTCCGCTGCAACACAAGGTTCTCTTCCTTGAGCTCATAGAAATCTGAAGAGGAAGGAGAATGAGCATCACGACCAGTGAAATCATCATGTGCCTCGCCAACTGCCTCATCCTCAACCATGGGCTGCTTGCCCTCTCGTACTGCCTGTGCCGATGAAGAAAGCGAGGCCCCTTCCACCTGGTGTGGAGATAACACTCGCTGCTCTGATGATGAAGACGAGACCCCTTCCACTGGCTGTAGAGAAAGTACTCGTCGGGCTGCTGCAAATAAGGTCCTGTGACCTCTCTGATATGTGACCCGAGGAGAAGAAGCCACGTGTCTCGGGATGCTGGTCTCAGGCTGATGTGTTGGCCCTCCCTCCTCATGAACTGCCTCCGGCCCTGAATGTGGCTGTGTGAAAACATCTCGGGAGATGAAATCCGCCCAAGGGATGCCCTGCTGGCTCAGCTGATGGGAAACTACTAGCTGAATAAGACCATGATGGCATAGGCTCCGGAGCTGCTGTACTGGGGTCTGTCTCCGAAAGGTAGTGGCCATCCTCTGAATGTCGTGAAATAAGTATGCCGAGATGTTCATCATCCTCACTCTGGTGAAGTGCATCATCATGCGGATATGACAAGAAAATACTCGTGAGAATCTTCCCTCGCATGTGAAGTAGTGCATAATGAGTCTCATGGTGTCTATATACTCTGCTCGGAGGAACTTGATAGGAAAGTTCCTTGACAAGTGATGCACATAGGCAGGCCTAACATATGGCTCATAGTATACCAGGTCCACCCACTTGCGCTTTGGCCATACCTCACCCACATTGGGTATCCCGGTAGCATCTGTGATAGCCTCTGGAGAAAATACAAAATTCACCCCTGCAAGGGTGACCTGCCTGTCATGGAGATGGAGGACAAACAACCGGGCCAAGTCCCTGTGATGCTGGATGTGTGACAGCCTCTCACAAAACTGAAAACAAGCCATATGCTGAAAGCAAGATACTGCCAATGGGCAAGCCTGCAACTCTGTCAATGATACAGGCTCCTCCCTCTTGTGGTGACCACCCTTGCCTCCCCTACGAGGCCTCTGCTGTGTATGAATCTCAGAAGATGATGATCGGTCATCACCTTGCTCATTAGTCTCAGTGGTTGACATGGTGTTATTGAGCAAGGTGGAAAAAACAAGTCAAATTGACCGCTGCCCTGCCTGCAAAATGCTGTGAAGTATGCTGTTTTCAAGGGGAAACATCATGAGGAATATGTTAGGGGAGGGAATTTACATATAGGAAAGGGAAAAATATATATAAGCAGGGAATTTTGAAGGAAAACATCACATAATGCTAAACATGTCATTCCATCTCTCACCATTTGCAAATTAAAATTTTATTAGGGAAAACTTGTGTTTTGAACACCAAGGGAAAGGACAATGAAAATCTCCATGATGGAGGGAAGGATGTCATGAGCATAGGGGAATAGGGCAGCATCAGTTATAAACCTTTAACAGGCTGCTCTCCTTAAATTTTGCCTTTGCATGTCATCTAAGAGCATACTCTGTTTTTTCATAACTTTTGCAATGGCCATTTAATGCTTTTGGGAAACAGTGATTTTGTATGTTTGATCACCAAGGGAGGGAAGGGTTACTGTGATAGGTTTGCAAAGGAAATAGAGTATGATGTCTTGTGAGTTAGGGAGATGAGGGGATATAGAGAAATAGGTTTAAGGAGACAATAAAACCCATCACCAAAATCTGCCAAACAATTTTCATAACAGCAGTCTTTCCATGGTGCTGGCAGTTCCATTTTTGCATTTGTCATTGGGAATTAAGATTTCACTGTATGTTTTGACATTGGGGATGGAAATTCAATTGCATAGGGAGTTTTGTATGAAGGGAAATGCAATTTGAATTAGGTTTTCATATGGGGAATAGATAGGGAAAAACAGAGTTTTATGGATAGAGAGATGATACCATGCTAATGAGAAACCCTAACACAGCAAAACTGTTTCCTTTGACAATTATGCAGCTGTATTTTTGATGAATTTTGTGATGACTTTAACACAGCTTTGAATATACACAGCAAGATGACACTTTTCTTTATTTTTTAATAAGGCTATGCAAATGGCATTTTCACTGTTTTTACAATTTCTTGTGTGCATGCCTTGTCATCACTTTTCTTTTTGTTTTTTACAATGTTTTCTTTTTTACTTTGCTGTGTATTAACGTATGCAAATTTGCTGTGTAGAGAGGGTAGGGTTTTAATCATATAACATGGGGAAAAGGTAGGGTTTGTATGGTTTAATTTGAAAGGGAAAAGAGATGAATGGCATGAAAGGGATTTAGGGAGATAGATGGAGAAAGGAAATTAGATTTTGGGACTAGGAAATACATTAACAATCCTTTGCCAACCATACTCTATAACAGCAGGTCTTTAAACAATACTTGCAGCTTCATGAATGCTTTTTGTCATAGGGGAAATAAAGCTTCATTTACATGTTGACAAAAGGGAAGAGGGATTTCAATTGCACTGGGATTTTTAGGGAAAGGATAAGCAATTGAATTAGGGTTTTAATGAAGGGAAGGGTAGGAAAACAGAGTTTGAGGTTAGGGAAATATACCATGTTCTTATGCAAACCTTACCACAGCAAAATGTTCATTTTGACAACATGTACAGCTGTATATTGTTAACTTTGTCATGACAGCCACCTAGTTACCTTGCCTCTGATTTTTACACAGCAATATGTCTCTTTTGCTCTTGTCTTGTCTAGGCTATGCATAGTGATATTACTTTGTTTTTTGTGATATTCATATGCATGCATTTGCCATCATATTCCTTTTTCTTTTCACAATGTTTCTTTTTCATTTTGCTGTGTGACAAAGTGTTAGGGTTTGAGTAGGATGCATGGGAGAAATTAGGATTTGAAATGGGGTTTAGGAGGGGTTAGGGTTTTTAGGAAATTGGGATGGGGTCTAGCATTAATTTGCAAATGAGATCAATGAAAATGACACTCTAACACATGTGAATTTATAATAGGAAACTAATGGAAGGGAATAAAGGAAAAATTACCTTGAAAAACAAACAATACAACCTAACATAAGCTTGCAAAGACATCAAGTCACTTAACCTATTTTTCATTAATTTCTTGCATGATAAAATTACCATAACCCTCCTTATTCATCCATGACATGATTATAAACATCATAAGGGAAGCATACCTTGAAGAAATCCGAGCAAATTTGAAAGAAAATTGAAGTTTGGGTGAGTTTTACGGCAGACAGAGTTTTTGGTCGCGAACGCTCTGAGAATGGTCGCATTCCTCCGTTTGGTCGCGCCCATGTTATTTAACACTGTGCGTTGGCCTCCGTTTGGTCGCGCCCACTCACGTGGTCGCGCACACCTGTGGTTTGGTCGCACATGCTCAGAAAGCCCAGAATTTGCTGCAAATTGCCAATTTGCCTTCTCACCTCTTTCTCTTGTGTTTTCTTGCCTTCAAATGCACAATGAGGGTCTTCAAAGAGGGAATTTACCTTTATATGCTTACATTTGAAAAAATTTAACTCAAAAACCCACTTTATAATGTTTCCACTTGGACATTCTTTTTTAACACTGTTTTGGAGTCATTTTGTCCTGAAATGAGCCTTCTGATGCGTTTGAATCCTTTCTTTTTGCAGGTTGACCGCCTGAGGGACTGTAGTGAAGGAACCAGGGTTATTGCCGGCACTTTTACAAATTTTTGAGAATTTCTTTATTTTTTCAAATTTCCACATGGCCTTGGACTTAAAAACAGGGTTTTTAAACCCAAGGCATAAAATGAGCTATAGCTGAAGAAAATGATAATGAAACGTATGTACAAGACTCCTTCCGACTTGCTGGGCACCTACTGACCATGACTCATGACCTTGAAATGATTTTGACTCAAAACCCTAGACCTAAGACCATGGGACCTCAAGACAAAAACAAGAACAAGCCTGACTCAATTACATTGTTGTATGACCTGATCCAGCAAAGCCAAGAAGGGAACAAAGACCAGCTCCTCCATTCAGTGTTATGGCATGCCTAGCGGGATGCAAAACTGACACTGATGAGACACCTATAAATGCATATGCAAAGAGTTATTGATCACTGATGGAGGGCTCAAGACCGACACTAACATCTCCAACGTGGTATCACCGGAAAACTCTCGTCGAATTTTACAATTATTTGATGAATCTCCAACACAATATCGTTGAGCAAAGATCATGATTGGTCAGGATGAACTTGTTGGAGGGGCCGTAAAAATTCATATATCCCCTTTTTTTGCTGAAATCGCTCCACAACAGAGGTATTTTCTTTTGGGCCAGCGCCATTCGTAAATGGGAGGGAACCATTCCCATTTGGAATACAACGAATGATTTACAGCTTCGGGATGACCTGGGGGTTCAATGGAATGATGTTTTATTCATGCTGAACGCCCATGGCTTTTATCGCTCTGCTGACAAAGACTTTCTCATATGGAAGGGCCTGGGTGGATCTTCAGCTGTCCAGGTAAAACAAATATATCAGTAATTTCTTACCTCAGAGGCAGGTAATATTGGAGACATCTTGCCTCCTACTTTCTGGAAATTGGGATGCCCCACGAAGATCACAATTTTTGCATCGCTGGTGTTCAACAATAGGAACCTCACTTGGGAAAATTTACAAAAAAGAAATTGGCATGGGTGACTGGGTCTGCAATCTGCGTTCTTTGTAGAAACAACTCTGAAAACAATTTACATCTATTTCTCACATGCCCACAGGTGCAGCCTATCTGGCAAAATCTAGCGGCTCACCATGGTTTCACTCATTGCTCCTTCCCTTCAATTCCTGAAGCTTTCAAAAGATGGAGCACCATGAACAAAGAATGGAGGCCCATCCCATTATTGACCATTTGGGCTATATGGAAATGGAGAAATGGCAGGCTCTTCAATTCAAAAGTGGAATCCAACTCCTCTGTTGTTACATCTATCCTATCTCTATACAGCGCCCTAGATATGTCCAGACAGTTCAGGAACAGGAAAGGGAGAAGTCATATGGCAACAAACGACAGGAACAGGATCGATAGAATTCACACGGCATTGGTGTCCACGGCTCCTCCATGTGCTTTCTTCGACAGTGATGCACAACATGGGATGTGCGCATGTGGCGTTTTCATCAGGACAGCAGATGAACAGGCATTTGAAATTCATTGGAATGTTGGACCGGGATCCAACAAAAGAGCTGAGGCAGTGGCATTAGCGGGTCTCCTTTCCTTTTGCACTTTCCTTGACATTCCGAATTTACAAATCTACGGAGACTCGAAGTTAATAATTGATCATGTTTTGTCAAAACATAACATAAAAAACATTCATCTTGCTGGATGGCTGGATAGGATTGCAGCTTTATGGAACAACAAGAGGAACTATACTATTTCACACATTGCTAGAACAGAAAACAAGAAAGCTAATGCATTATCCAAAAAAGGCCTAACTTCCCCCCCAGGCGTATGGAGGATGCAGATCCAAACAACAAGCAACTGTTTCCAGATCCAGGACTTTTGCCTCCGGGGTATATAACTCTTTATCAATGGAATTATTCTAGTATGTTTTCTATACATGGTCATACATTGGAATAACACACAGCAAAGGTATGAACATATATATTTTCTGATATCTTGGAAATCTTTTTGTTTTATATATCTGGTGATCATATGTTTCTATCTCCATCAAAACATTTTGTACATAAGCAGGACATATCTCATACAACCTTGCCAAATCTCTAGATGTGGAGAAATCCACACAACAGTCTATGTAAGGGCATTATCAAATCGAGTCATGTATGCTGATATCATGCAAAATTATGAATATAATATAAATATATAGCTTTTTTTTCGTGCTGACAAAAAAAAAATGTCTTTTTGTTGTATTATATTGAAGGATCTTGTTGGATTGCTAACAGTGTTATGTTGCATTACATTGTAGATATTGTAGAAGCATCCATCGAAGATTTGATAGTTGATTCATCCCTTTCCATTGGTTATATGACGAGGAATATGTGTCGGATATCTAATCGTGATTTTTCTCTGTTGGATTGTTCGACTAAGTTTCATCGACAAGCCTTGGAAACAAGGTTCACGGGAGTTATGACACAATTACGTCTAATAACCAATGAAAGGCGATCAAATTTTAGTGTACTATGTTTTAGTGGAGGATTTTTCCATAAGATGCAATGGGCATAACTACATCAACCGGGACCAATGGTTGGAACCCCAAGGACACGTGAAAAGGAATATGGCTAGTATAGTTGTGGAGGGCTCTGTTATAGCTATGTTAAAAATATGGAAGGCTTCGTACCATGTATATGGATGCTTGGAGTTGCACATGCACAACATATGTGTAACCGCCTCCTCCCACGCTAACCCACTTTCAATGGCTTGCCCAGGTAAACATGATTGAGGGTCACTATGATGAGACTCAACCTCCTATATGACCTTAAGGAAATGGATTGGAAAACTCCAGACCTTATTAACTTCCCTCATCTGCTACAGGACCTTTAGGAGAAACCCAACCCCTCATGTTGTCCAACCCCTCATAGGAATCTCCTTTTCATTGAATTAGAGCCCCAGTCGCTCCCTTTCCAAGCCCTCCAAGCGACTAAGAGCCTTCAATCGCTTTCATGAGCCTGCCTTAGTGCGACTATAGCCTTTTTCTACCAGTACTATGCCAGCGACTATGAGATTTAAGGTTATTTTCTAGGGCGAGGACCCAGTCTCTGCCCGGAACCCCGTGAAACTTCCAGAACTCATAAAAGACATAGAAACAATGCTTGTAAACCAAAACTGAAACTAGGATTTGACTTGACCTTCTCCAACCAGGACTAGCATTCCATTAAACACTTGGTAAAGCTGTAACCTACAGGTCATGAATGCAAGTCTAAAAATAAGGAGCTGAAAACTTATTTGAGATTTAACAAGAAGGGTCACTTCCTTCTCACATTAGCTTCCATAACATCAATTAGGTCTTGCATTCATTATTCATTCAATTACAAGTAAAAACATGAAAAGATTCGTGACTAAGAACTATCAAATAACCATGCTTATAACCAGCATATAACCAGATAAATAACAATGAGAGAACAACCATTAAAGTTGCATAATAACAAGTACATTTACTCATCAAAAGCAAGGGAAACTTAGCTCTTATTAAACATAGACAAAACCAACCAGGTTCGGGACTAATTCGAACTTAAACAAGAACCCTACAACTCACAGATATAATCATAAACATAGAGATGTAGCATAAAAACACTTCATTTCATTAATAGAAAAATACTGAACTATGCTTATAAACAGAATGGAAATAAGATAGCTCGGGCAATGGTAGGTTATCTCTGAGAAGATATGTAGAGGCTACATGCCTCTGAACTGAGTTACAATGAGGCTCAAAGGACTTTTTATTATTAAACAATAAGAGAAAACCCTAAACAATCAAAACCCTAACCCAAGGAGATGTGACACCAAGAGTTTATGGGCCCTGTTGGGGTTAGTTGAGTAGCCAACTTCCCGAGGGCGTAACTTGGTCATATTATCTTCGTTTGATGTGTATGATACCTCGTTGGAAATATCTCTCTAAGGACTACAACCGCCAATGTGATTGGTATAGAAAACATTAAAGGAATTTTTCCCAAAAAACGTTGTTTAGGGCCTCAAAATGGCTTTGGAAGTTCAAGACCCGAAACTGCCAAAAACAGTAAAATGTGCTACAATTAAGGAAAATGAAAAACTGAAAGAAACAATGGTGAGGGTCCAAGTGGAATAGGCAGGTGGCCACCAATATCCACCTGGATCAAGGACTTCCACGTACCAGTCGACCATAGATTGGTTGAACCAAACATTTCTTTTAGCTAATCACCCTTGTGCCATATTCCAAGCACGAATGTGGGATCTCATGGAATAAACCAATCCATAAACAACCAAGGGAATCAAGAGGTTAAACCACCTCCACTCTCACCATACCGTGACCTCACCTAAACCGGTTTCGAGATCAAAAAACCAAACCGAGCTTGGATGCCTCAGAATTTTTTCTCTAATACCTTGGGGAATTTTCCTGTCTCCACCCTCAAGTTTTACCATGTATCTCGTTGTTATCATTCAATGGATTCTTAGGCCTTTGGGAATTTTCCTAAGACCACCTCACCTGGATCCAAAATCTTCTGGCAATCCAAACCTCAAACCGAGAAAAGTCCCATTACACCATTTTTATCCGGAAATGGTAAGGCTAGGCTAAAATCCATTGTCAAACTTGGCAAAACCCATGCTAGTGACAGCAAGAGAACCAAATACCAACATGCATGTCAAAAATCAGCTAGGAAATCATACATGCAACTTGTTCCCTGCAAGTATTCATGTTGAAGATGCTTGATCCAACTTTTTCCTTGCTTGATCCTTGCTTTCTTTTTCTTTCCTTGTCCTTCCTTTTCTTTCTTAGTATTTCCATTGATTGCTTGCTTTCCTTATCCTCTTGATGCTCTTCTCCTCTTTAAAAACTAATTCCAAAACTGAAATGACAAAAGGCTACCAATTGATGCCCTAATGTCTTTTTATTATTCATGCCTCTAATTTCTTCAATCCATTATTTTCTTTCATTTTCCTCCTCACATGCAACCTATGACCTTTCACCTTCTTTTTTTCCTAATTTCCTTTATTTTCATAAATAAAATACCAATAATGCCTTTTTGCCTTTTCAAAGCCTTTGACATTGCCTTTTCCAATTTCCCTTTAGCCATAAACACATCAAGTGATGCCCACTAGAATATTTTTCCCAACATACAGCTTGGAATAAGTGTCCCTTGATCGTGCTCTTATTTTGCCTTTATTACCTTTTATTACATGAACTTTTAACCCAGGGTTGTTACAGACCCCTCCCCCTTAGGGTAACATCATCCTCGGTGTTTTGTGACACCTAAAACTAGGAAAATCGCTAAAAAGTAAAACATACTGCCCATGGAGCTTTATAACCCAACTCATTGCAATATTTACAATAACAACCTGCTCAAAAGCAAAACCATCATGGCAAACATAACAACATGAAAACCATATCGCTTATTGGAGCTTTATAACACAACTCATGGTGGTATTTACAATAGAAACCATACATAAATATGTACAATACCAAAAACTCACTTCCTCCACTGGAAAAGAATGAAGGATACATAGCTCACATCTGATCATCCATCTCCCATATAGCTTCATCGGGCCCACAGTGCTTCCACCGCACTCTAACTTTCCCAATCTCTCTATTCCGTAGCATGAGATGTTTCCGCTATAATATGCACTGAGGTTCCAACTGGAATTCTCCTTCTAGTTCCACCTGCAATAACACCAATAAATAACATGATCAACATCCTTTACATATCTTTTAAGAAATGAAACATGAAAAACATCATGGAATTTCATTGTCAGAGGCAATGCAAGTCTATAGGCCACTTGTCCAATCCTTTCAAGGATCTCAAAAGGCCTGCAATGCCATGGTGCCAACTTGGCACATGATCCAATCCTTAAGGAGCTCTTCTTAGGCTTGGTGTGCAAAAACACATGCTACCCAACCTAAAACTCCTTAAATTCCTTGTGCTGGTTTGCATAACTATTTTGCTTGTCATGTGTTGCCTTTAGATTCTTCTTTATAACCTGCATTTCTTGTTCCATGTCTGCCAACTGTCTGGTCCAATAAGTACCATGTTCACCAGCTCACTCCAACTGATGGGAGTGTTACAACTCCGCTCATACAGTGCCTCAAACGAACTCATCCTCGGTGACTCCTGATAATCGTTGTTATAAGCAAACTCAACCAATGGAAGGTGCTCCTCCCATCTCCTCTATTGGTGCATCACATACATCCTCAACATATCCTCCAATATCTTGGTGTCCCTTTCTGTCTATCCATCTTTTTGTGGATGATAAGCTGTACTGAAGGCCAACTTTTTCCCCAAACCTGCAAATAGCACCTTCCAAAACTTGGAAGTGAACTTAGCATCCTTTTCTGACACAATATTCTTCGGAACATCGTGCAATCTCACAATCTCCCTAACGAAGACCTCTACTACCTCACTAGTTGAATATGTAGTATTGACTGGAATGAAGTGAGCTACCTTGCTCAACCTGTTTATCAAAACCATGATATATTCATTTTGCCTTGAGTTCCTCGAAAGACCTGTAATGAAATCCATGGAAATGACTTCTCACTTCCACTCTAGAATCGGAATTGGCTGAAGCAACCCACCTAGATGCTTACACTCTGCTTTCACCTACTAACAGTCCAAGCATCTAGCCACAAACTCTACCACTTCCTTCTTCAAATTCGGCCAATAGTAGAACTTCTTCATTATTGTCAACGTCTTCTTTACATGAAACTCCCTCAAGATAAGCTTCTTGATTTCACTATCATCTGACACATAGATCTTGTCCCTAAATCTCACCAAGCCATCTACCGTGAGATGGTAGTCTACATCTTGGTCACCTGTACCCTGTTGTAGCATGTGCATAAGCTCCATGTACCTGTCATCCTATTTTCCTGCCTGTAAGATCTGATCTTGTAAATATGTCCCATATGAGCTCACTGCTGCAACATGGTTCAACTGAAAATTATTGCTAAGAGAATCTGCAACCTTGCTCTCCTTACCCTTGAAGTATCTGATCTCGAAGTCAAACTCACTAATTGTGGCCAACCATCTAGATTTCATGGCATTTAGATTCGCTTGGTCAAACATATATCTCAACCCGCAGTGATCGCTCATCAACACAAACCTCTTTCCAAGAAGATAATGTATCCACATCTTCAAGGCATGAATAATAGCTGCCAACTCAAGATCATGATTCAGATAATTATGCTCCTACTCATTCAGTTTCCTTCACTCATAAAATATCACCTGTCCCTCCTGCATAAGGACTCCACCAAGCCTTCTCTTGCAAGCATATGTACACACTACGAACTCTTTATTCAGATTTGCAATCTTTAACACTAGAGCATTCATCAACGAATCCTTTAACTGTTCAATATTGGTTGCACACTCCTTTTTCCATTGAAACTTATTACCTTTCCTTTGCAATGATGTAATAGGGAGGGCATTGCGTGAGAATTTATTGATGAACCTCCTATAATAACTTGTTAACCCCATGAATGATCTGACTTCATCCAAATTGCTAGGAGTTGCCCACTCCATGATAGCTCTTACCTTTATGTATCTACTGTTATGCCTTCCTTGGAGACAACATGTCCCAAGTAGTGCACCTTTGTCCAAAAGAAATTACGCTTGCTAAGCTTGGCATACAACTATGTTCTCTTAGCAACCTCAACATTGCTTCTAAATGCTCGAAATGCTCTTCCTCGTGCTTAGAATATATGAGAATGTCATCAATGAATACAATAACAAACTTTTCCAAATAAGGATTCAACACATTATTAATCAAGAACATAAAAGTAGTTGGAGCATTATTCAAACCGAATGGAACTACAACAAACTCATAGTGCCCATACCTGGTCCTGAAGGTAGTCTTGTAGATCTCCTCTTCTTTGATGCGTACCTGATGGTATCTTGTTCTCAAGTCAATCTTTGAGAACATTGTTGCTCCTTTAACTGATCGAAAAATTCATCTATCCTCAACAATGGATATCTATGCTTAATCTTCACTTTGTTCAATTTCATGTAGTCAGTGCACAACCTGAGGGCACCATCCTTCTTCTTCACGAACAATATTGTTGCACCCCAAGACGATACACTTGGCCTAATGTATCCCTTATCAATCATTTCCTTCAACTGCAACTTCAACTCCACCAACTCCAATGTACTCATCGTGTAAGGTGATTTTGATGTTGGTGCTTCCCCTGGTACCAACTCAATAGAAAAATCCACTTCCCTATGGGGAGGGAACTTTGAAATATTTGTTGGAAACACATCCTAAAATTGTTGTAGTATAGGGTACCTATTGAATATTTTTGTATTCTTGACATCCTTACCCTTGTCACTGGAAATATGAACTGCAAACATTACACACCCTTTCGTGCAACTATGCTTAGCCTGCATAGTTGTGACTATCCTCACTGATGTAGGCTTCTTCTTTCCCTGTAATATTCTCTTGTCCCCATTATCATCTAGGCACTCAATAGCCTTGTCATCACAATATACTTTGGTCTTGTGAAGATACAGTCAATCCATACCCAAAAGCATACTATATGATCCCAATGGCAGTACATTCAAATGTGTTGTTGTAGGCATACCATTCAACTCGAATGCACAAGCTGTTACCTAGTGATGTTGTAACAACCCTGGTGAAAATTCCATGTAATAAAGTGAAAAGCAATAACCACAGATGAATGGGACACTTATTCCAAGATGAATGTTGGGTAAGACATCCTAGGGGGGTTTTCATTTGGTTGTTTATGGCTAAGGAAATTGGCAAAGGCAATGGCTAAGGCATTAAAAGGCAAAAAGGCATTTTTGACACATTTATTTATGAAAATAATGGAAATTAGGAGAAAAGGGAGGTGAAAGGTCACAGGTTGCATGTGAGGAGGAAAATAATGAAAAATGAAGAAAATAGAGGCCTCATTCATAAAAAGGTTTCTTAGAATCAGTTGGCAACTTTTTGTCAGTTAAGTATTGGAGCTTTCTCATTATTCTCTCTCTCTCTCTCGCATACTCTTGGATACTTCGAGATTTCTTGGAGAACTCTTGGAGGGTGTGGCATACTTAGATGCTTGGAACAAGAATGCAAAGGAAGAGCAGGAAATCGTAAGAAGACATCAACATAAGCAGCTACATTATATTTTCTTGTAGGTACCGAGTTGCATGTATGATTTCTTCACTAGTTTTGGCATGCATGGCATATGCATGTGGTTTCTTGGTTGTGATCTGTCATTTGCATGGAGGATTGCCTGGATTAATAGTGGATTTCGTAGCCTTTCCATTTCCTGGATAGCCATGGTGATTGTGGATTTACTTTTATTGTTTTGTTTTGGTTGGTTCTCGTGTTTCCTTAGCTTGGGTTGACTTACTAGTCCTGGAAGCCCTAGTTGGACAAACACTCTGAAAGCCCTTGGTGGTTGAGTTATTAGTCCTGGAAGCCTTGGTTGGACAAATGCTCTAGAAGCCCTGTATAAGTTGTGGGTTGAGATATTATCTTTGGAAGCCTTGGCTGAACAAATTCTCTAGAAGGCTTGGATGGAGACCAATTCGATGATGGTTTTGGTGATGTTCAACTGTGAGGTGGAATCACTATTCGATGGGTTGAGGTGGATGGACTCTGGAAGCCGTGGATGAGTTTTGAATGATTTGTTTTATGAGATCCCACATTCATGCTTGGAATATGGCACGGGGGTGAATGGATGGAGAGAGATTTGGCTCAGCCATTCTACAGTCGGGTGGAACGTGGTAGTCCCATCTCTAGTTGGCCCATTGCAGTCATTAATGAGAAATCCTTTCCCTTGATTTTCATGTGTAAAGGTATTGATGTATTTATGGTTTGATGGTTGTCATGTTTATTGTATTTCTATTCCTATTATGTTGGTTATATGCATATTTTATCGTAGCAATTATGTATGGCTCTTAACATGTTTTTACTTGTATGTGAATGGATATTGTGTCTATGACCTAATAGATGATAATGAAGCAAATGGCATGAGGTAATTGTTAGTGTCAGTCTTTCCAGCCTTCCTCCAGTGATCAAATATGCTCTTACAAAGTGGTCTCAGAGTGTCAAGGTCAAATTTTGTCATTTCAGTGAGTCTTCAAGCAAAATTTGGTCACTAGACATTAGGTCTAGGGTTTGCTTTCACTCCTTCTAAATTTGCCCAAATGTCAGTCTATTTCACTATTCAGCTGAGTCTATCATCATTCATAGGGTTTTCATTATCATGTCAGTGTCTAATGAGTCATTTTACACCTTGTTCATGCTTCAGTTGTGCCTTGGTAAGGTTCATTTCCCTCTTCTAGGGTTTTGAAGGCAATTTATCTTGGATGGTCAAATCAATAGCAAAACTTGTATCCAGATTTTCATACACCTTCCCCTATCCTTCATGTACCTTATCAAACACTTCCCATCACTGAGATCCCCCGAATTCCTCATTTTTGCGCAAACCCTAGTTTCTTGCTACAACCTGGCAATTTTCTAGGTTGGGCCTGTGTTTTGCCCTTTTGGACCCCTTCCCCTCACTCGATCTCTGTGATTCCACTTTCCCCTGCTCCCTAACATCCCTCCCTACTTCCAAAAATTTCCCCAAGAATTTAGAAGCCCCCTATCCCCTTCATTTCGCTTCATTTCCACAAAATTCCTTGTTTCACACATCGGGATCAGTTTCACTCAAAAGATGTTTCAGAACAATCAAAGATGAATTTGGGAAAACTGAGAGAATTTTTTGTCCACAACAGGCCAAGGAAGAAAAACCTCCTTCACTTTTTACACAGGTGTCATGGTTTTAGAGAAATGTCAAAAATACCGTTGCCTCAGGAGAATCGAATGCACCTCTGAAGTGACCTTGGGAAAATCAAGTTTTCTCCTAGCTTTTTTGGCCAAATGACTTTCTTGATGAGTCAAATGATAACTAGACACAAAGAGCTTTCCAACGAGCTATCCTGCGCCCAATTTGGACACCGGGAAGGCCTCCAAAACGCATCTGAAAGGCGCGCTACGCGTCAGGGAGCTTTTCTCAGTGTTATTTTGCACGTGCGCTACGCGTCAGAGGGGTGCTTCACGTTGGGTTTTTTTGCCCTGTGACTTGCCAGCAAGCTCTCAAATTCTCTCTTAACTCAAGAAAAATACAAAAACTTCATTGGAATGAGTACAAAGATGAATGTAAGCGAATGGAAGAACAAATGAAATGCATAAGCATCTTGCATGATTTCCCGTTTAGATTCACTGGAGAAAGTATAGAGAAGGTGGAGCTAGGGCAGATAACATGTTGCTTTCTCTTAATGAAACAAGGACTTCATCAAGATAATTTATGGAAATTTGAATGTACATGTGGCCTGTCATTGATGGCAAGCAAAGCTGCAATTGGTGAATATCTCGAAGCTGAGTTCCTCAAGACAGAAGGCAGTTGGAACTTGCCAGGTGACATGTGCCCCTGCAGAGAGCCTCAAAGTTCCCTATTTGTCGTTTTGAGACGCTGGGCTGATTACTACAGTTGGAGATGCCTCCCTCTTGATTCACCAGTTGCTTTGCTGTTTCACTGGGTGCTACAATTGGAAGTTTTATTGCAAGTGTATGGATGACATAGACATCATTGACCTTGACATCAGTTCTTCTAGCTCGGAGCTAAAGGAGATCATTCAGCAACAAAAGGCTGAAAATCACTTGTTGCAGCAGAAGTTGGAAATGGAAAATTGGACAATCAACTACTTAGAGCAGCGCAACAAAAAGTTAGAGGATGAACACACTCTTGATGAGTTGCGGAGGATCCGAGAAGACCGGAACTTGGCTCGCAAGAGACCCGGTGATTTGACACCTATTGAGCAAGGGTCTATGCTCATTCAGGTGAGCACTCATTTAGAGAAGTTTCTAGCCAAGGCAAACAAGGACAAAGATATGCTCCGCCACATGAAGAATCATTATTGGGCCCGCATGCATGTGTGCAAAGCAAAAATGAAGGTACTTAAAGCACGCTTGGCCAAGGCACTAAAACGGAGGAAAAGGCCCGATCCACTCCAAATTTTGGCTGAAGCCACCTTGAAGGAGCATGGTGCTCAATGATACACCCCCAGCTCAAAATTCAGAAAATTTGGAGCAATTTTGGTCAATTTTGAATTTTTTGTGCCAAAAACAGGTTTTTTCCCTCAACGCGTAGCGCGCCGCGCGCTACCCTTAAGTTGGGGAGGTCCATTTCACAAAAACTCAGCATTTTTGGATTTTTCATGACAAAATACACTTGCTTAGGCACTGCCAAAAAGTTTCATGGAGACTTGAGCCCCCAAAAGGTCAAAAAACAAGCAAAAAATGACCTTCTGCCACTTTTTGGACACACAGGAAGCAATCTTGGGATATTGCAATTTTGGAGGGGAAAATGGCCACCAAATTGAGAAATTCCACTTGGGATGGAGAGTAGACATCCAGACCTTTCCAAAAAGCCCACTTGTGCCTCATTTGGATGCCGGGAAGTGCCTCAAAAGTGGCCTGAAAGGCGCGCTATGCGTTGAGAAATGGTGCGCTACGCGTTGGGAAAATTTGCCAGTTTTGCACCTTCAGCTCAGGAAAACGCAGCATTGACTAGTTTTGACTTTTTGGTGGGATTTTTCATCCTCCTTGATGTAATTGATGTAAGTTCATGTTGACATGACATTCCTATTCTAGAAGATTCATTCATAAAATAGCAAACATTTAATGAATGAATTGGTTTCCTAGCTTATAGAGGCAAGTTGTTTTGACTGCCTAGATTATAGTGCTTTGTTTAGAATTGGTTGAAACAGCTCCTAGGATGATGAGCTCGACCCCTAGAGGCTAGGGAATGGGTTGGCATGGTCTATATTATGTATTTTCTCAATCATTTTCAGAGGTTGGAGAGGTTGGACTCTTGAGGGATAAGCTTAGACTGTATTACTCTTTGTATCTCTGCAATTTTGGCAAAGGAAAGACCAGGGTTTTGCAGCACTATTTGGGATTCCTGTGGTGATTTGTGTTGATGGTGTGTTTCTCTCATGTACTTGTAAGTTTTTTATGTGTACCATTTTCCTACTCTTCTCTTCTGCAAATTAAGTAAATGAAGTGTTAAGGTAGAATTCATGGTTTCTATGCTCTGCCTTTAAGTTTGCTTAGTATCTATGTTTTCATCTGTTTAAGGAGAACTCTCGATGGTTTCTTGCTCTCCTTAACTCCTCACCTGTCATATCTATCCATTCACTTATTTCAAATGCATCAAGACAATCTCCTACCTTGCCCCAAAAAGACCTCTGCAAAAACTGTGTCTCATCCCCGCACCCAAAATTGTCGTGCTCAGTTTTCCAACAAAACCCTAAAAATTTAAAATCAAACTTTCCCTATCAGTTTACTAGCCTAAAATCAGTGTTCTTTATTGGTCATCTCAGCCCTTTGAAAACCTTTTGCCGAGATAGACCCGGAGAGAGCCCTCTCCTGTCCCCGTAGGGATAGCTACGAGGCTAAGTGGTTTGATGTTGCCTTGGATTTTGCCTTCCTCAGCCTGAGGCAGATTCGAGCGCTAACATATTGGCGACCATACTGGGGAAGAACAAATCGTTTGTTGGTTGATGTCATTTGTTTTATAAGCTACAGACGGAGCCTGAAGTTATGCCAGGTATCCTTCGAAACGCTTTTGCTTTGCATTAGCGAAAGTACATAAACGTTGCTTCAGTCAATCTCCGGTCTAGCTTGTAAACGTGACATTTAACTTGTTAATTACCCCAGTACATGTATCAAGTTCAGATCTGATTGTTGATGGTGGACAACGATCAGACACTGGAAAGGCTGAAATCATTCACCTGGCGACTCTAAATCATTTTCGAGATCAGATCCAAAGACTCCACTGGAGGATGATCCCGACCAGCAAAAACATGAAGGGACAATATGGACAGATCAGGTATTCAAGTTGGAATTTCATCCAAGACATTTTGTTCTTTGTCATAAATTATTTCTTCTCTTTTCCCAAGAATGTCAAGAAGGCTTTGCAAAGTATACTGTATTTGAGAAGAGATCCTCGGCCTGCAGTTGATTCTTTCCCTTTGAAGATTGTGAATACCAAAGATTTGCATACCTTTGAGCTTGATCAAGACCTTTCTTCTAAATCTTGTGATGACCATCTTCAAATTGATGAGGCTCAAGAGACCAAGACTAATTCTATACTTGCTGTTCATACCCCTACACCTTGTAAAATTCCAGATCGGTATAAACCTCTTGTTTTACCTTTTGTTCTCCATCCTTTCCCCAAAAACTATGATCTATACTTGCCGAGGTTTGATGGTGAATGTAAGAATGTCAACGCTGAGCAACATGTGCAGAATTTTGAGTCTTTTCTAGACATTTTTGAAGTTGATAGCGAAGATGTTAGTATAAGGCTTTTTGCTCTTTCTTTGCAAGCCAAAGTGAAGAGTTGGTTCAAAGCCCTGCCTGATGCAAGCATCTCAGATTTCCAGCAGTTCGTCAAAGTTTTTCTCGATAGGTGGATGATCGGGCAGAACCTTTTCTTGATTGTAGAAGAGTATAACCAGCTGAAAAGATTGCCAGGGGAGACAGTACAACAGTTTTCGGCCAGATTTAACCAAGTTTATTATTCGATGCCAGTTGATATAAGGCCTACTCCTAGATCGGCTCTCTTGCACTATTC
The DNA here is from genome assembly GCA_031772625.1 of Pinus tabuliformis. Lineage (NCBI taxonomy): Eukaryota > Viridiplantae > Streptophyta > Pinopsida > Pinales > Pinaceae > Pinus > Pinus tabuliformis. Next base: position 1,410,225,621 of record CM062816.1, on the reverse strand, counting down.
GGGTGCCTTTGATCCGGAGATGGAGTTTCAGCTGAGAGAAAGGCATATTGCAACACTTCACGAGATGCAAAACAGTGCAGTAAATGTAGAGGCTCATCTGTTGATCCGAAGGGCAAGGTTGAAGGAAGAAGAGATGAAAAACATAGATCCGGAAAAATCGACATCTCTAGAGGTAAAACTTGACATTTTGGTAAGTGCCGTGGAAAAGATGATGGACAAGATCAACGCAAGAGATGATTATGATGTTCAAGCTCATGGCGCGCTGATTGAAGAAGAACAAGTTGCTGATCCAAAACGTTTTCTTTCTTATCCCAGTTGTCATAGATCTGATAATGATTGTCTTATAGATCATCTTGGAGAGGAGAGATCTATTGATATGACATGTATGATTGATGATGTGTTTTATAATGATGATTTGCCTCATTTTGATCAGTATGATGATGATTATGTTCTCCAAACAGAAGCTAATCTTGCAATCAAACAAGCAGCTAGTTTGTGTGAGGAGGAAGTTCACTTTCAGCAGCTTGAATACAATGTTCAACCATCACATATCAGCTATGACAGTGATGAGGAAAGTGCAGCAAAGTTTGAAGTAAGTGAAGGATCTTTGCCTTTTCGTTTTGATTCGTTTCAGTTCATCAGAGATAACTACCATGCAATCAGAAATCAAATGTCAACAAGTCTTGATTTGAATCATCTTGAGAGCAATGAAAATTTTGTTCAAGACTTCTCATATTCAGATTTGCAACCCCCGAAAGCCATTGATTGTCAAGTTGCAGCTGAAGACTTGGAGGTGCACACACATGATTTAATGATTCAAGGTGACTCCGTACCATTCTGTTTTGAATCATTTCAGTTTTTGAAGGGTAGATTGCATAGTAAATCTTCAAATGAACAGCCTATAACAAATCAGCAATCTCTCAGTGTTAATGTTGAGGATGAGACAGATAACAAAATTCTTGAGCAACCTGTAGCATCAGATTTGCAGCCACCAAATGAAATTGAAGGGCAGATTACAGATGAAGTTGTGGAAGACGAAATACATGATTTGATGATGCGGGAAGATTCTATACACTTTTGTTTCGAAGCATTTCAGTTTATAAGGCAGAGTCTTCGTAAAATCTCTCAAGAAAAAGATGAACAGCTAGAAGGATGTCATACATTTTCAATGGATACATTGCAGCAGTATTTTCAAGTTTTTCATGATCCAATAGCTGATGTTTTGGATGAGGTTTGCAGTCAAAGTCTTTCTCCATTGACTACATGTGAGCTTGAAACATGTGCTGATATGAATTTGATCCGGCAGCCGGTTTCTTTGTCATTTTCAGCAGAGGTCTCGTCACAAGGCTCAGATCAAAGTTTGCATTCATGGTATGAGGAGAAGAAAAGTAATCCATTGGATGAGCTAAGTCCCAGTGTGCATGAACTTCAAGATCCTTATGCAGTGTTTTTGGAGGCGGATAGAGAATTCATATCATTCAACGGATCTGTTTCTAAGTTGGCATGGGAGTTGCCGTTCATTAGTTCTCTCTTGTTGTTCATAAGTGAGCACTTGCAGAAAATTCGAACATCAGATGGAATACTTACTTGGTTGCATTAGTTGTTTCATTTCACTTGATCAGGTGATGAATGAAACTGTTAGAGTAGGTTTTGATGAATAAGCTCCACTTTGAGCATCATTTCCAGTTTGTCGGTTGTGTTTAAGTATTGAGTCATTTTTTAGTTGAGTGAGAGTCAATTTGTGTTGTCAAGTCATCGTTTTTCAGTCATGCATTTCAGCTTGAGTTTTTGACTCCATTGCCCAATGGATGAAGGCACTGTCTAGCTCTTCCAGAGATCTGTCGTTCTTGGCACCTCCAAGGAGCTACCGTCCCCATTGGAGCCAATGTTAGTGTCAGTCTTTCCAGCCTTCGTCCAGTGATCAAATATGCTCTTACAAAGTGGTCTCAGAGTGTCAAGGTCAAATTTTGTCATTTCAGTGAGTCTTCAAGCAAAATTTGGTCACTAGACATTAGGTCTAGGGTTTGCTTTCACTCCTTCTAAATTTGCCCAAATGTCAGTCTATTTCACTATTCAGCTGATTCTATCATCATTCATAGGGTTTTCATTATCATGTCAGTGTCTAATGAGTCATTTTACACCTTGTTCATGCTTCAGTTGTGCCTTGGTAAGGTTCATTTCCCTCTCCTAGGGTTTTGAAGGCAATTTCTCTTGGATGGTCAAATCATTAGCAAAACTTGTATCCAGATGTTCATACACCTTCCCCTATCCTTCATGTACCTTATCAAACACTTCCCATCACTGAGATCCCCCAAATTCCTCATTTTTGCGCAAACCCTAGTTTCTTGCTACAACCTGGCAATTTTCTAGGTTGGGCCTGTGTTTTTCCCTTTTGGACCCCTTCCCCTCACTCGATCTTTGTGATTCCACTTTCCCCTGCTCCCTAACATCCCTCCCTACTTCCAAAAATTTCCCCAAGAATTTAGAAGCCCCCTATCCCCTTCATTTCGCTTCATTTCCACAAAATTCCTTGTTTCACACATCGGGATCAGTTTCACTCAAAAGATTATCAGAACAATCAAAGATGAATTTGGGAAAACTGAGAGAATTTTTTGTCCACAACAGGCCAATGAAGAAAAACCTCCTTCACTTTTTACACAGGTGTCATGGTTTTAGAGAAATGTCAAAAATATCGTTGCCTCAGGAGAATCGAATCCACCTCTGAAGTGACCTTGGGAAAATCAAGTTTTCTCCTATCTTGGTTGGCCAAATGACTTTCTTGATGAGTCAAATGATAACTAGACACAAAGATCTTTCCAACGAGCTATCCTGCGCCCAATTTGGACACCAGGAAGGCCTCCAAAAAGCATCTGAAAGGCGCGCTACGCGTCAGGGAGCTTTTCTCAGTGTTATTTTGCACGTGCGCTACGCGTCAGAGGGGCGCTACACGTTGGGTTTTTTTGCCCTGTGACTTGCCAGCAAGCTCTCAAATTCTCTCTTAACTCAAGAAAAATACAAAAACTTCATTGGAATGAGTACAAAGATGAATGTAAGCGAATGGAAGAACAAATGAAATGCATAAGCATCTTGCATGATTTCCCGTTTAGATTCACTGGAGAAAGTATAGAGAAGGTGGAGCTGGGGCAGATAACATGTTGCTTTCTCTTAATGAAACAAGGACTTCATCAAGATAATTTATGGAAATTTGAATGTACATGTGGCCTGTCATTGATGGCAAGCAAAGCTGCAATTGGTGAATGTCTCGAAGCTGAGTTCCTCAAGACAGAAGGCAGTTGGAACTTGCCAGGTGACATGTGCCCCTGCAGAGAGCCTCAGAGTTCCCTATCTGTCGTTTTGAGAAGCTGGGCTGATTACTACAGCTGGAGATGCCTCCCTCTTGATTCACCAGTTGCTTTTCTATTTCACTGGGTGCTACAATTGGAAGTTTTATTGCAAGTGTATGGATGACATGGACATCATTGACCTTGACATCAGTTCTTCTAGCTCGGAGCTAAAGGAGATCATTCAGCAACAAAAGGCTGAAAATCACTTGTTGCAGCAGAAGTTGGAAATGGAAAATTGGACAATCAACTACTTAGAGCAGCGCAACAAAAAGTTAGAGGATGAACACACTCTTGATGAGTTGCGGAGGATCCGAGAAGACCGGAACTTGGCTCGCAAGAGACCCGGTGATTTGACACCTATTGAGCAAGGGTCTATGCTCATTCAGGTGAGCACTCATTTAGAGAAGTTTCTAGCCAAGGCAAACAAGGACAAAGATATGCTCCGCCACATGAAGAATCATTATTGGGCCCGCATGCATGTGTGCAAAGCAAAAATGAAGGTACTTAAAGCACGCTTGGCCAAGGCACTAAAACGGAGGAAAAGGCCCGATCCACTCCAAATTTTGGCTGAAGCCACCTTGAAGGAGCATGGTGCTCAATGATACACCCCCAGCTCAAAATTCAGAAAATTTGGAGCAATTTTGGTCAATTTTGAATTTTTTGTGCCAAAAACAGGTTTTTTCCCTCAACGCCTAGCGCGCCGCACGCTACCCTTAAGTTGGGGAGGTCCATTTCACAAAAACTCAGCATTTTTGGATTTGTCATGACAAAATACACTTGCTCAAGCACTGCCAAAAAGTTTCATGGAGACTTGAGCCCCCAAAAGGTCAAAAAACAAGCAAAAAATGACCTTCTGCCACTTTTTGGACACACAGGAAGCAGTCTTGGGAGATTGCAATTTTGGAGGGGAAAATGGCCACCAAATTGAGAAATTCCACTTGGGATGGAGAGTAGACATCCAGAAATTTCCAACAAGCTCACTTGTGCCTCATTTGGATGCCGGGAAGTGCCTCAAAAGTGGCCTGAAAGGCGCGCTATGCGTTGAGAAATGGTGCGCTACGCGTTGGGAAAATTTGCCAGTTTTGCACCTTCAGCTCAGGAAAACGTAGCATTGACTAGTTTTGACTTTTTGGTGGGATTTTTCATCCTCCTTGATGTAATTGATGTAAGTTCATGTTGACATGACATTCCTATTCTAGAAGATTCATTCATAAAATAGCAAACATTTAATGAATGAATTGGTTTCCTAGCTTATAGAGGCAAGTTGTTTTGACTGCCTAGATTATAGTGCTTTGTTTAGAATTGGTTGAAACAGCTCCTAGGATGATGAGCTCGACCCCTAGAGGCTAGGGAATGGGTTGGCATGGTCTATATTATGTATTTTCTCAATCATTTTCAGAGGTTGGAGAGGTTGGACTCTTGAGGGATAAGCTTAGACTGTATTACTCTTTGTATCTCTGCAATTTTGGCAAAGGAAAGACCAGGGTTTTGCAGCACTATTTGGGATTCCTGTGGTGATTTGTGTTGATGGTGTGTTTCTCTCATGTACTTGTAAGTTTTTTATGTGTACCATTTTCCTACTCTTCTCTTCTGCAAATTAAGTAAATGAAGTGTTAAGGTAGAATTCATGGTTTCTATGCTCTGCCTTTAAGTTTGCTTAATATCTATGTTTTCATCTGTTTAAGGAGAACTCTCGATGGTTTCTTGCTCTCCTTAACTCCTCGCCGGTCATATCTATCCATTCACTTATTTCAAAGGCATCAAGACAATCTCCTACCTTGCCCCAAAAAGACCTCTGCAAAAACTGTGTCTCATCCCCGCACCCAAAATTGTCGTGCTCAGTTTTCCAACAAAACCCTAAAAATTTAAAATCAAACTTTCCCTATCAGTTTACTAGCCTAAAATCAGTGTTCTTTATTGGTCATCTCAGCCCTTTGAAAACCTTTTGCCGAGATAGACCCGGAGAGAGCCCTCTCCTGTCCCCGTAGGGCTAGCTACGAGGCTAAGTGGTTTGATGTTGCCTTGGATTTTGCCTTCCTCAGCCTGAGGCAGATTCGAGCGCTAACATATTGGCGACCATACTGGGGAAGAACAAATGGTTTGCTGGTTGATGTCATTTGTTTTATAAGCTACAGACGGAGCCTGAAGTTATGCCAGGTAGCCTTCGAAACGCTTTTGCTTTGCATTAGCGAAAGTAGATAAACGTTGCTTCAGTCAATCTCCGGTCTAGCTTGTAAACGTGACATTTAACTTGTTAATTACCCCAGTACATGTATCAAGTTCAGATCTAATTGTTGATGGTGGACAACGATCAGACACTGGAAAGGCTGAAATCATTCACCTGGCGACTCTAAATCATTTTCGAGATCAGATCCAAAGACTCCACTGGAGGATGATCCCGACTAGAAAAAACATGAAGGGACAATATGGACAGATCAGGTATTCAAGTTGGAATTTCATCCAAGACATTTTGTTCTTTGTCATAAATTATTTCTTCTCTTTTCCCAAGAATGTCAAGAAGGCTTTGCAAAGTATACTGTATTTGAGAAGAGATCCTCGGCCTGCAGTTGATTCTTTCCCTTTGAAGATTGTGAATACCAAAGATTTGCATACCTTTGAGCTTGATCAAGACCTTTCTTCTAAATCTTGTGATGACCATCTTCAAATTGATGAGCCTCAAGAGACCAAGACTGATTCTATATTTGCTGTACATACCCCTACACCTTGTAAAATTCCAGATCGGTATAAACCTCTTGTTTTACCTTCTGTTCTCCATCCTTTCCCCAAAAACTATGATCTATACTTGCCGAGGTTTGATGGTGAATGTAAGAATGTCAACGCTGAGCAACATGTGCAGAATTTTGAGTCTTTTCTAGACCTTTTTGAAGTTGATAGCGAAGATGTTAGTATAAGGCTTTTTGCTCTTTCTTTGCAAGCCAAAGTGAAGAGTTGGTTCAAAGCCCTGCCTGATGCAAGCGTCTCAGATTTCCAGCAGTTCGTCAAAGTTTTTCTCGATAGGTGGATGATCGGGCAGAACCTTTTCTTGATTGTAGAAGAGTATAACCAGCTGAAAAGATTGCCAGGGGAGACAGTACAACAGTTTTCGGCCAGATTTAACCAAGTTTATTATTCAATGCCAGTTGATATAAGGCCTACTCCTAGATCGGCTCTCTTGCACTATTCGGGTGCCTTTGATCCGGAGATGGAGTTTCAGCTGAGAGAAAGGGATATTGCAACACTTCACGAGATGCAAAACAGTGCAGTAAATGTAGAGGCTCATCTGTTGATCCGAAGGGCAAGGTTGAAGGAAGAAGAGATGAAAAACATAGATCCGGAAAAATCGACATCTCTAGAGGTAAAACTTGACATTTTGGTAAGTGCCGTGGAAAAGATGATGGAAAAGATCAACGCAAGAGATGATTATGATGTTCAAGCTCATGGCGCGCTGATTGAAGAAGAACAAGTTGCTGATCCAAAACATTTTCTTTCTTATCCCAGTTGTCATAGATCTGATAATGATTGTCTTATAGATCATCTTGGAGAGGAGAGATCTATTGATATGACATGTATGATTGATGATGTGTTTTATAGTGATGATTTGCCTCATTTTGATCAGTATGATGATGATTATGTTCTCCAAACAGAAGCTAATCTTGCAATCAAACAAGCAGCTAGTTTGTGTGAGGAGGAAGTTCACTTTCAGCAGCTTGAATACAATGTTCAACCATCACATATCAGCTATGACAGTGACGAGGAAAGTGCAGCAAAGTTTGAAGTAAGTGAAGGATCTTTGCCTTTTTGTTTTGATTCGTTTCAGTTCATCAGAGATAACTACCATGCAATCAGAAATCAAATGTCAACAAGTCTTGATTTGAATCATCTTGAGAGCAATGAAAATTTTGTTCAAGACTTCTCATATTCAGATTTGCAACCCCCGAAAGCCATTGATTGTCAAGTTGCAGCTGAAGACTTGGAGGTGCACACACATGATTTAATGATTCAAGGTGACTCCGTACCATTCTGTTTTGAATCATTTCAGTTTTTGAAGGGTAGATTGCATAGTAAATCTTCAAATGAACAGCCTATAACAAATCAACAATCTCTCAGTGTTAATGTTGAGGATGAGACAGATAACAAAATTCTTGAGCAACCTGTAGCATCAGATTTGCAGCCACCAAATGAAATTGAAGGGCAGATTACAGATGAAGCTGTGGAAGACGAAATACATGATTTGATGATGCAGGAAGATTCTATACCCTTTTGTTTCGAAGCATTTCAGTTTATAAGGCAGAATCTTCGTAAAATCTCTCAAGAAAAAGATGAACAGCTAGAAGGATGTCATACATTTTCAATGGATACATTGCAGCAGTATTTTCAAGTTTTTCATGATCCAATAGCTGATGTTTTGGATGAGGTTTGTAGTCAAAGTCTTTCTCCATTGACTACATGTGAGCTTGAAACATGTGCTGATATGAATTTGATCCGGCAGCCGGTTTCTTTGTCATTTTCAGCAGAGGTCTCGTCACAAGGCTCAGATCAAAGTTTGCATTCATGGTATGAGGAGAAGAAAAGTAATCCATTGGATGAGCTAAGTCCCAGTGTGCATGAACTTCAAGATCCTTATGCAGTGTTTTTGGAGGCGGATAGAGAATTCATATCATTCAACGGATCTGTTTCTAAGTTGTCATGGGAGTTGCCGTTCATTAGTTCTCTCTTGTTGTTCATAAGTGAGCACTTGCAGAAAATTCGAACATCAGATGGAATACTTACTTGGTTTCATTAGTTGTTTCATTTCACTTGATCAGGTGATGAATGAAACTGTTAGAGTAGGTTTTGATGAATAAGCTCCACTTTGAGCATCATTTCCAGTTTGTCAGGTGTGTTTAAGTATTGAGTCAGTTTTTAGTTGTGTGAGAGTCAATTTGTGTTGTCAAGTCATCATTTTTCAGTCATGCATTTCAGCTTGAGTTTTTGACTCCATTGCCCAATGGATGAAGGCACTGTCTAGCTCTTCCAGAGATCTGTCGTTCTTGGCACCTCCAAGGAGCTACCATCCCCATTGGAGCCAATGTTAGTGTCAGTCTTTCCAGCCTTCCTCCAGTGATCAAATATGCTCTTACAAAGTGGTCTCAGAGTGTTAAGGTCAAATTTTGTCATTTCAGTGAGTCTTCAAGCAAAATTTGGTCACTAGACATTAGGTCTAGGGTTTGCTTTCACTCCTTCTAAATTTGCCCAAATGTCAGTCTATTTCACTATTCAGCTGAGTCTATCATCATTCATAGGGTTTTCATTATCATGTCAGTGTCTAATGAGTCATTTTACACCTTGTTCATTCTTCAGTTGTGCCTTGGTAAGGTTCATTTCCCTCTCCTAGGGTTTTGAAGGCAATTTCTCTTGGATGGTCAAATCATTAGCAAAACTTGTATCCAGATGTTCATACACCTTCCCCTATCCTTCATGTACCTTATCAAACACTTCCCATCACTGAGATCCCCCAAATTCCTCATTTTTAAACAAACCCTAGTTTCTTGCTACAACTTGGCAATTTTCTAGGTTGGGCCTGTGTTTTGCCCTTTTGGACCCCTTCCCCTCACTCGATCTCTGTGATTCCACTTTCCCCTGCTCCCTAACATCCCTCCCTACTTCCAAAAATTTCCCCAAGAATTTAGAAGCCCCCTATCCCCTTCATTTCGCTTCATTTCCACAAAATTCCTTGTTTCACACATCGGGATCAGTTTCACTCAAAAGATGTTTCAGAGCAATAAAAGATGAATTTGGGAAAACTGAGAGAGGTTTTTTTCCACAACAGGCCAAGGAAGAAAAACCTCCTTCACTTTTTACACAGGTGTCATGGTTTTAGAGAAATGTCAAAAATACCGTTGCCTCAGGAGAATCGAATGCACCTCTGAAGTGACCTTGGGAAAATCAAGTTTTCTCCTAGCTTGGTTGGCCAAATGACTTTCTTGATGAGTCAAATGATAACTAGACACAAATATATTTCCAACGAGCTATCCTGCGCCCAATTGGGACACCGGGAAGGCCTCCAAAAATCATCTGAAAGGCGCGCTACGCGTCAGGGAGCTTTTCTCAGTGTTATTTTGCACGTGCGCTACGCGTCAGAGGGGCGCTACGCGTTGGGTTTTTTTGCCCTGTGACTTGCCATCAAGCTCTCAAATTCTCTCTTAACTCAAGAAAAATACAAAAACTTCATTGGAATGAGTACAAAGATGAATGTAAGCGAATGGAAGAACAAATGAAATGCATAAGCATCTTGCATGATTTCCCGTTTAGATTCACTGGAGAAAGTATAGAGAAGGTGGAGCTGGGGCAGATAACATGTTGCTTTCTCTTAATGAAACAAGGACTTCATCAAGATAATTTATGGAAATTTGAATGTACATGTGGCCTCTCATTGATGGCAAGCAAAGCTGCAATTGGTGAATGTCTCGAAGCTGAGTTCTGTTGGGTGTGGAGCCTGATTATCTTCTATACTCAAAGGTATCGCCACATAGGACCCCAGCTCAAAATGGGGGCGGCAACACCGCCCGTAAAATGTTCGCTGTAGGGGGGGTTCCAGGGGGGGGCGGCTTAGATGCCCCAACCTCCGATGCCATAACCAATGTTCATCATCCTTGCTTAGATAGCATTGTTGTTGTCCTTCTTCAAATATTTATTTATTATTTGGAGTTCTTTCACCTTTGATCACTGTTTTACCTGTATCAAGATCACGAACAAGACATCCATTTGATCTAAATATCACCTCGGTTCCTTGATCACACATCTGGCTGACACTCAGAAGATTATGCTTTAATCCATCAACATACAAAACATTTCCAGCTTTGACTTTTTCTTTTTCTTTTAACTGAGCAGCGCCCTCGAAGCTAAAAACAGCTGTAAAATTGCCTTGTAAAAGTATAGTAATTTCTAGTCAATCTGGGCCGTTCATTAGGCGGATGATCTGACGGTAGAACTTATGTTTATTTTAGGGTTTTTTGCCCTAGAAGGCAACCCCTCTCATTGTATGAGGGTATTGTATTTGAGGCTGTGTGATAGATGTGTATTCTGTGAGTGAGAAACAGAGAGGTGAGACTGTGAGAGAAAACAGAGGATATTACAGCGGATTTGCTGTAGGTTGTGTCTCTTCATTTTTGCTGGATAATAAAAAGGAAGGACTGGCTGTTCGGGGTGGACGTAGCCCAAACTGGGTGAACCACGTATATCTGTGTCTCTCTTGTTTTGTGCGTTTTCTGTGTTTATATTTCTGCAATATTTTATGTGTTCCATTGCTCCGTAATATATAATTTTCTAACAAGTTCCTCAAGACAGAAGGCAGTTGGAACTTGCCAGGTGACATGTGCCCTTGCAGAGAGCTTCAGAGTTCCCTTTCTGTCGTTTTGAGAAGCTGGGCTGATTACTACAGCTGGAGATGCCTCCCTCTTGATTCACCAGTTGCTTTGTTGTTTCACTGGGTGCTACAATTGGAAGTTTTATTGCAAGTGTATGGATGACATAGACATCATTGACCTTGACATCAGTTCTTCTAGCTCGGAGCTAAAGGAGATCATTCAGCAACAAAAGGCTGAAAATCACTTGTTGCAGCAGAAGTTGGAAATGGAAAATTGGACAATCAACTACTTAGAGCAGCGCAACAAAAAGTTAGAGGATGAACACACTCTTGATGAGTTGCGGAGGATCCGAGAAGACCGGAACTTGGCTCGCAAGAGACCTGGTGATTTGACACCTATTGAGCAAGGGTCTATGCTCATTCAGGTGAACACTCATTTAGAGAAGTTGCTAGCCAAGGCAAACAAGGACAAAGATATGCTCCGCCACATGAAGAATCATTATTGGGCCCGCATGCATGTGTGCAAAGCAAAAATGAAGGTACTTAAAGCACGCTTGGCCAAGGCACTAAAACGGAGGAAAAGGCCCGATCCACTCCAAATTTTGGCTGAAGCCACCTTGAAGGAGCATGGTGCTCAATGATACACCCCCAGCTCAAAATTCAGAAAATTTGGAGAAATTTTGGTCAATTTTGATTTTTTTGTGCCAAAAACAGGTTTTTGCCCTCAACGCGTAGCGCGCCGCGCGCTACCCTTAAGTTGGGGAGGTCCATTTCACAAAAAATCAGCATTTTTGGATTTTTCATGACAAAATACACTTGCTCAGCCACTGCCAAAAATTTTCATGGAGATTTGAGCCCCCAAAAGGTCAAAAAACAAGCAAAAAATGACCTTTTGCCACTTTTTGGACACACAGGAAGCAGTCTTGGGAGATTGCAATTTTGAAGGGGCAAATGCCCACCAAATTGAGAAATTCTACTTGGGCTGGAGAGTAGACATCTAGACCTTTCCAACAAGTCAACTTGTGCCTCATTTGGATGTCGGGAAGTGCCTCAAAAGTGGCCTGAAAGGCGCGCTACGCGTTGAGAAATGGCGCGCTACGCGTTGGGAAAGTTTGCCAGTTTTGCACCTTCAGCTCAGGAAAACGCAGCATTGACTAGTTTTGACTTTTTGGTGGGATTTTTCATCCTCCTTGATGTAATTGATGTAATTTCATGTTGACATGACATTTATTTACCTATTCTAGAAGATTCATTCATAAAATAGCAAACATTTAATGAATGAATTGGTTTCCTAGCTTATAGAGGCAAGTTGTTTTCACTGCCTAGATTATAGTGCTTTGTTTAGAATTGGTTGAAACAGCTCCTAGGATGATGAGCTCGACCCTTAGAGGCTAGTGAATGGGTTGGCATGGTCTATATTATGTATTTTCTCAATCATTTTCAGAGGTTGGAGAGGTTGGACTCTTGAGGGATAAGCTTAGACTGTATTACTCTTTGTATCTCTGCAATTTTTGCAAAGGAAAGACCAGGGTTTTGCAGCACTATTTGGGATTCCTGTGGTGATTTGTGTTGATGGTGTGTTTCTCTCATGTACTTGTAAGTTTTTTATGTGTACCATTTTCCTACTCTTCTCTTCTGCAAATTAAGTAAATGAAGTGTTAAGGTAGAATTCATGGTTTCTATGCTCTGCCTTTAAGTTTGCTTAATATCTATGTTTTCATCTGTTTAAGGAGAACTCTCGATGGTTTCTTGCTCTCCTTAACTCCTCACCGGTCATATCTATCCATTCACTTATTTCAAAGGCATCAAGACAATCTCCTACCTTGCCCCAAAAAGACCTCTGCAAAAACTGTGTCTCATCCCCGCACCCAAAATTGCCGTGCTCAGTTTTCCAACAAAACCCTAAAAAATTAAAATCAAACTTTCCCTATCAGTTTACTAGCCTAAAATTAGTGTTCTTTATTGGTCATCTCAGCCCTTTGAAAACCTTTTTCCGAGATAGACCCGGAGAGAGCCCTCTCCTGTCCCCGTAGGGCTAGCTACGAGGCTAAGTGGTTTGATGTTGCCTTGGATTTTGCCTTCCTCAGCCTGAGGCAGATTCGAGCGCTAACAGTAACAATGGTTCATAATGATCCTCAAATAAGTATGAAATCCCTACACTTAACTCTATTATTTACACTTGTAGATTACATGTTGATGATATGTTTGACGAAATGCACGTCATGGCTAGTAGGGGTCCAGTCAAGGTCTTAAACAGGTATTTTCTTTAGTACTGTCATCTCCACATTACTTTACTGATTTGAAGAGATGGAACAGTTCTAGGCAGTGACCTAGGCTCTGCCTATGTCGCTGGCAGGCAGGCCTATGAGAGTGACTTTAGGTTGTTAGTCGCTTCCTTTCCTATAGCATGAGAGTGACTATGGCCCAAGAGACCTAAAATAGTAGTGGGACCAAGGGACATCCTATGTGAGTGGCTGACTTGTCTTCTGAGGGTTTTTTTGATGATGTTGAATGTTTTTTTGGTTTGTTTCCATCGGTTCCACTTTCTTAATGTGACTTAAGAGGTCGAATCATATCATAGTGGCTTCTTGTCGCATGTTTACCCCGGCTGGTCGGTTGCTTGGGTAGATATGGGAGGAGGGTGTTACAGAGTGGTATTAGAGCATGGTTCACCCCTCGGACTAGATGGGCTATGTGTTGGTCATGCATGCATGTCAATTGCATGTGCGTCTCTTACACTTATATACTTGTTATATTTGCTTGATGATTGATTAGGGTTGTAGTATGGTTATAATGGAAAATTTGATATTGATTTCATGAAATGCATTGTCATAAGTATGTGACTTACTATGTATGGATTGTATGTCACTTACATGTTGATTTAATGGTGCCTACTTACATCCTTGTATGTTAGGTTACATTCTTGAATATTTGGACTACATGTATCAGTCGTGTAAGTTGATTACAAGATTTGATCACTTATGTTCGACTACATACGTTTATGCGTAGGTGTAATTGATTTGGAATTGCTTATGTATACTGTTGGTTGCATGTGGAAATGGATACAATGGAGTAATGGTTGTTGTCATGCATGAGGTCATAGCATGCATTTTTTATATGTCCTTGCATTGATCACTGGATCCTAGCTAGAGTGATGTTTATGTGTTGATAAATTTATTGGTGTATGTCTATATGTTGTTATGAGTATGTTATACATGTATCACGCTGATTTGGTGATTTTGCAGACAAGGTATCCTCCCCAAGCTATACTAAGGTACGTTGGTTTATTTTGATTTGGTTTATCTAACATATTATGCCTTGAAGGAAGAAATATCAAATGGCTAGCAAGATGGTTGACTATAGAAACTCTCCCTACGAATCCGAAGAGAAGTATGGTGTTGGGAACTCTTCCAACTTGGCAGTGACACTGAGAAGACTAAAGGAGGAGATAAGGAGTTGTAAGGTAGATAATGACATAATCATATAGTCACAGGAAAATTTAGCAGAGGTGAATGCAGTAATAATTTAGAGCTTGTCTGATTTGCAGCGACAAGGACCACTACGAATCACTCATGAGCAAGAATATAAAATTAATGGGGCATACGGTAGTAGATCGCATGGTGGTCATCGATCAGATAGAGATGATATAGTTATAGATGGCAGGTTGTTGGACACTCAAGAGAGGAGAAGGGATAGACACAAGTATGATTCCAGTTCTGATTCAGATAGGCACCATGATCATCATCGTTATCATCCTTACAGGGGGAATGATAGGGGATACATGATGGATGAGTTTAAGAAGGCAAAGCCACCTATTTTTTATGGAGAGATAAAGAGATCACAGGATGCAGAAGCATGGTTGCTTGGTATGAAGAAATTTTTCAGGTTGCATGACTACTTAGAGAACATGAAAGCTAGAGTGGCCACCTTCAATCTTAAAGGTAAAGCAGACAGGAACATAAATGAGGAAGATATTACTTGGAGTGAATTTGAGCGGCTATTCAAGAAGAAGTATTTGTTAGAGAGATACTTCAATGACAAGGCAAAATAATTCTATGAACTAAGGATGGGATCCATGATAGATGATGAGTACACCAGTAAGTTCTTGGAACTATTGAGATATGTGCCTTACCTCAAGGAGGAGAAGGCTAAGATTCATAGATTCATTAGTGGATTATTGGTTGCATTCAAAGACAGGATTGAATTAAATGAGCCTAGATCATTGTAGGAGGCCATTTGAAATCTAAATCATTGCTATGAACAATCGAAGCACAGAACTGAGACTAAGCCAGAATGAAGAGGTAAGGTAGAGAACAAAGGAAAATGGGACAAGAAGCGAGCAAGACCATAGGATTTGGGTAATAATGAGAATGTTGCACCACCTAAGAGATTCAATGCATCAGATTGAGGATAGGGACATCGATCTGAAGAAAATAATATGGATGGAGGTCGGAAGCCTATAGAGTGTTGGACTTGTGGCAAAGATCATCGCAGGAGGGATTGTCTGCAGAATCAGGGTGGTAGACCTCACATATACAATGCACATGAGGCTCAGAATGTTGGAGATGTAGGCCAGAGTATTCCTCATATCTATGCAGCCATGGACAACAGGTAGGCAGAACATCAAGCATTTATCATTGAGATGGACGGTAATCTTTGTGATCAAGTTATTTCTATTTTGATTGACCCTAGATCTAATTATAGCTATGTTAGTCCTGACTTGGTGGATAAGTGCAGTTTGAGTAAGGAATTGCATGCAGAGTCTTGGTTAGTGCAGTTGACTGCAGGAATGAAGAAGTGATTTCATCATTGGGTAAGAGCTTGTGCGTTTGAATTAAATGGTATGCCTATCGCAACACATTTGAATGTTTTACCGTTGGGTTCATACAGTATATTTTTGGGCATGGATTAGTTGTATCTCCATAGAACCAAGATTGATTGTTATAACAAAGCCACTGAGTGTGTTGATGACAATGGGGAACCAAAAGTCTTCCAGGGTAAGAAAAAAGCCACATTAGTTAGGACGGTGACAGTTATGCAAGAAAAGTGTAGCCACAGGAAAGGTTGCAAGCTATTTGCAGTACATATTTCTAGTGATAAGGGTAAGGATCTTGAGGATGCAGATGTGTTGAACAAATACCCGGTTTTACAGCAATTCAGGGATGTATTTCCTAAGGACATCACAGAGTTTCCACCACATAGGGAGGTAGATTTTTCTATTGAGCTAGTGCCAGGGGCAGCTCCAGCATCTAAAGCACCGTACAGGATGAGCACACCCGAGTTGGTTGAGTTAAAGTTGCAGCCAAAAGAAATGCTAGACAAGGGATACATTATGCCAAGTGTATCATCATGGGGCACACTGGTCTTGTTTGCGAGGAAGAAAGATGGTACCCTCAGATTATGCATTGATTATAGGTAGCTGAACAAAGTGACTATCAAGAACAGATTCCCTTTGGCGAGGATTGACGAATTGTTCAATCAGCTGAAGGGAGTAGCAGTGTTCTCGAAGATTGACTTGAGATCCAGATACCATCAGGTACACATCAAAGAGGAGGACATTTACAAGACTGCGTTCAGGACCAGGTATGGGCATTATGATTTTGTTGTTGTTCCATTTGGCTTAACTAATGCTCCAACCACATTCATGTGTTTCATGAATAGTGTGTTGTGTCCATATTTGGATAATTTTGTTATTGTGTTCATTAATGATATACTGGTATATTCTAAAAATGAGGAAGAGCATGTCGAGCACTTAGCAGCAGTGTTGAGGTTGTTGAGAGAGCATCAGTTGTATGCTAAGCTCAACAAATGTAGTTTCTTTCAGAATGAGGTACATGACTTGGGACATGTTGTATCCAAGGAGGGCATTGCAGTAGATCCAGAGAAGATAAGGGCCATCATGGAGTGGGTAGTGTTAGACTCCGTCTCATGTCAGAGATTGATTCTTCTTCAAAACCCCGTTTTGAAGAAGAAATCGTTAAATGTGTTGTTTTAGAATAGGTAATTTATTCTCCAGCTCTTCAAAAGGCAGCAGCAACTTCAAGCTCCTATCCCTGCACAAGCACAATTCAAAACATCATCAGCAATCTGAGGCAAAAAGCTATTTGGAGAAAGTCTCACTGGAAATCCCGAACAAATTTCATTGTCACAGCTATTGAATTAAATGATTGTGTTAGCGCTGGGAATGCCCTGCTGTTCATTGAAGATCAGGAGCTAAGCCAACGTGTCTTCATGGTCCTATATCGCATGTCATCACATCAAGATCTTGCAGCTTGTGCAAGTGAAAGCTTTAGCTCAAAGGAGCACACTGATCTGTTGCTGGGGAAAAGGTTGTTGGACATGCCAAAATTGATGGATGTTTGTGCTATATATGGGCATGATAATGCAAAAGCTAGCCCGATCATCGGTTATTAATGCCCTAAAATCACAGCCAGATTTAATTAATGAGTTAAAGGAGGTAGTTCCTCACTTTCTACACATAGTTGAGACAATGCACCATCGATGTTGTTCTGCATTTGAGGCCCTGCCTTTCTCAGGAAGAAACTTGACTTCAATGGTGGGACAACTTCATGTTTACTGGAGGTTATGGACTTCATAAATGATGTTGTTGCTACTCTGGATGCTTTTGTGGAAGCATATCCTGCTGCTGCTTCATATCTCATCTCACGAGGGGTTTCCAATGAAGATAATCGAGAATTGCTTTCTGACTTGGCAAATATATATGATTTTCTGCTGCCATTATTAAAGAATGGTTTTACTTTGATAACGGATAATGCCCTCAAGTCTGCTTCTAATAATATGGAGTTTCTTGTGCAACCACGCTTGAAAACTATGGTGTGCATTTCGAACAATTGCGCTTGCATTCCTTTTGATTTCCGGAGTTGAAGCCCTTATTGAGGATCGCGGAATTAGTAAAGATCTCGGTCTAAATGAAGAGGTGCAGCCAAGCATGGAGTCAAACACTAAATTCAGCGATGTGAAGGGCCAAGGCAGAATTAGAGGAAATTGTTCATTATTTACTATATCCAAAGCTATTTACGAGGCTTGGTGGCAACTCGCCAAAAGGAGTTTTGCTTGTTGGGCAACCTGGAACAGGGAAAACTATGTTGGCTAGGGCCATTGCCGGTGAAGCTGGAGTTCCTTTCTTTTCTTGCAGTGGAAGTGAATTTAAAGAAATCTTTGTGGGTGTTGGGTACGGGATCATTTTGCAGCTGAAAAGAAGCGGTCACCTTGTATCATATTTATTGACAAAATTGGTGGAAGCTGCAATCCTAAAGATCAGCAATATATGAAAATAACTCTAAATCAACTACTGGTGGGGCTGGATGCTTTTAAGCAAAATAAAGGAATAATAGTTATTGCTGCTACTAATTTCCCTGGGTCGTTGGATAAGGCCCTGGTTAGACCTGGTCGCTTTGATTGTCATGTTGTAGTACCCAACCTTGACGTTGAAGGTCGCAGGCAGATCCTAGAATGTCACATGTCAAAGGTCTTAAAGGCAGATGATGTAGATTTGATGATTATTGGGAGAGGAACTCCAGGATTTTCAAGTGCTGTTCTTGCAAATTTGGTGAATGTTTCCGCTCTTAAAGCAGCAATGGTTGGTGCTAAAGCTGTCAGCATAGCTGACCATGAGTATGCTAAAGACAAGATTATGATGGTAAGTGAACGCAAATCCGCTGTAATTTCAGATGAATCCAGACACTTGACAACAAAGATATGGAGTGTGAAAGCAACATACGTGTCTACATGATCTCAAAGAGCACACGAAGGAAATCTATGAGCCCCACTGGTCCGTGTACAAATAATGAAATCATTTGACTCAGCAATCAAATTATGGGATGTCGAGCAAGGAAGACAATTGTTCAAATTGAAGACGGTGAACCTATATATTCAATTGCTTTCAAATGGGTTGTGCGACGGGTGTCTGCATATATGGTCTGCGAAGGAGGGAGTCTGTGTTTATGCTGGTAAAGGCCATGGTTTTGCTCACCGTCCCGATTCTCTTAAGGAAACCTTCCAAACAGAAAACATTTTGAAGGGGCGCATCACGTGCTTTGGCAGAGAACCCTTCTAAGCCTGTGAACGAGCCTCTTGTTTGTGATATATGCTGCTATCATTTCCAGGTTCTGTTTCTACAGATGAAGATAGGCAACGCATATTTGTTTCTGACACTAAATCATCATCGAATCATCGTGGCAATGCAGATGGAAGCGTTTTAGACAGCGCAGGCAGATAAAGAGCATTCAATGAATACAACTGGCACAATATGCACAAATGTGAAATTGTTAAAGATTTCAAACAGAAAACGAATGTGAAAAGTAAAGACCCGAAACATACACAGAGACATCTGTCATAAGCAGCGATTTAGGAACGAATTTTGCCTATTTTTATCCTCAGCCCTAATTCTATGGGATCTGAGCACCAGTTTTGCCTCGTAATTAGCCAAATCATCAGCAGATTTAGAGGAACGCTGTATTATTTTAGGATAGATGTAACGCTCCTTTCTAATTTTTGTAATTGTAGTTGAAACAGCGCAGAGGTTTTTGGGGTCGATTTGTTTTCCCCTTAGCAGTATTATATTTATTGTATTAAAAAAAATTGATTAGAGAGAGAGTTAGTCAGAGGAGAAAATTCTGAGCGCTGGAGGAGAACTGAGCTCCATTGTACAGTCTTTGACAGAGGGATTTTTAATGAAATTTCACAGCTCTGACTTCTGAGATTCCTGTGGTATGATAATTTAGCATAAGTTTTTCTCTTGTTTCATATGTAATCTGTTATGTTTCATTTCACTACATGATCATTTCTAACTGAACAAATGAAGTGTTTAGGTAAGAATTCATGCCTGCCATGCTCTGCCTATAAGTTTGTTCATGTTTAATGTTTTCCTCTGTTTGACAAGGATTCATCTCCTATGCCCTTGTCAGCTCCTCACCAGTCTTGCCATCCCATTTAAAATCTAGATTTGGTGTTAAATTTCTTGCCTACCTTGCCTCAGTCGATAATCTGTGTTTTTCATTATATTTCTCTGTTCAAGCTGTGATTTTTCCCATGCAGCCTAGAAAAACCCCGTCATTGAATTAAAAACCCCAAATCAACCCTTTTGATCAGTTTACTAGCCTAAAATCAGTGTTACCCTATTGGTCATCTCATCCATTGAAGATCTCACCGAGATAGACCGGAGAGAGCCCTCTCCTGCCCCGTAGGGCTAGCTACGAGGCTAAGTGGTTTGATGTTGCCTTGAGGTTTACCTTTCTCAGCCTGAGGTGAAATTTCAAGCGCTAACAGGTAGCTCATAAGATTGTGGATCAGGTGAGATCTTTTATGGGTTTGGCAGGCTATTATAAGAGGTTCATCAGGAACTTATCACATATTGCTTATCCTATCACATCATTGCAGAGGAAAGGTAAGAAGTTCGAATGGACTAAAGAGTGTGAGGCTAGCTTTGAGTAGCTCAAGTAGTTGTTGACACATGCACCACTGCTATAGATTGCAGATCTCGACAAAGAGTTTGTAGTATGTACATATGCTTGCAAGAGAGGTCTTCATGGAGTCCTTATGTAGGATGGACATGTGGTATGTTATGAGTCCTGGAAACTAAATGAGCACAAGCACAACTATCCCAAGCATGATCTCGAGTTGGAAACGATTATACATGCATTGAAGATGTGGAGACATTATCTTCTTGGAAGGCAGTTTGTGCTTATGAGTGGTCACATTGGGTTGAGGTATTTATTTGACCAGGTGAATCTAAATGCTAGGCAGGCTAGATGGTTGGCTACGATCAATGAGTTTGACTTTGAGATCATATGCATCAAAGGCAAGGAGAACAGAGTGGTAGATGCTCTTAGCAGATGGGTACAGGTGAATCACTTAGCAGTTATGAGCTCTTATGGGATAGATTTACAGGATAGGATCTTGCATGCAGGACAACAGGATGTCAAATATATGGAGATTGTGCATAGGTTGCAGCAGGTTGATAGTACAGGTACAGGTACAGGTCATGGTATAGGTATAGGTACATGTACAAGTACAATTGATGGTACAGGTATAGGTACTGGTAGTGGTACAAGTATAGGTGCAGGTGCATAGGACTTGGACTATTGTCTTATAGCAGACGGATTGGTCAGGTTATGATACAAGATATATATGTCAGATGACATTGATCTCAAGAAGGTGATCTTGAGAGAGTTTCATGCAAAAATGTATTCAGGTCACCCAAGTTACCAGAAGACACTAATAGCAGAGAAGAGATCTTACTATTGGCCGAACTTGAAGAGAGATGTAGCATCATTTGTGGCTAGATGTTTTGATTGTCAGCGTAAGCATTCAGGTGGACTGCTACAGTTGATCACGATTCCGGAATGGAAATGGAAGGTCATTTCCATGGACTTCATCACAAGGTTGCCAAAGACAGTGAAGCAACATGATTCTATCATGATCATTGTGGACAGGTTGACAAAGGTTGCACACTTCATTCTGATGAAGTCTACATTCTCAGCTAGTGATCTGGCACAGGTATTCATCTGAGACATGGTTAGACTACATGGTGTCCAAAGAATATTGTGTCAGACAGGGATGCGAAGTTCACTTCCAAGTTTTAGAAGGAGTTATTTCAGGTTTGGGCACAGAGTTGGCCTTCAACACAGATTATCATCCGCAAACGGATGGACAAACAGAGTCAACAAGATATTAGAGGACATGTTGAGGATGTTTGTGATGCATCAATAGCGCAATTGGGAAGAGTAACTCCCTTTGGTTGAGTTTGCATCCAACAACAGTTATCAGGAGTCACTAAGGATGAGTCCTTTTGAGGCATTATATGGGAAGAGTTGTAACACTCCCATTAGTTGGAGTGATCCGGTTAGCAGAGTATTGATGGGACCAGATATGTTGGAAAACATGGAACAGGAGATGCAGGTGATCAAAAAGAATCCCAAGGCAGCACGGGATAGGCAGAAGAGTTATGCAGATAGGAACAGGTTGTTCAAGGAGTTCCAAGTTGGGGAACAGGTGTACTTATGCATCAAATCAAAGAAGATCTCTTTGTGGATTGGATCATGTGCCAAGCGAGCACCATGGTTTTGTGGACCCTTTATTATTATTAAACAGATTGGGCCAGTAGCCTATCGACTTGCACTGCCTTCGATAGTGAAATTCCACGATGTTTTCCATGTATCTTTGCTTAAGAAGTATGTTAAGGATGTTGATCATGTGATTGAATGGTTTGTATTGCGGGTGGAACCAAATGGAGAATTCCAGTTGGAGCCTCAATGTATATTGTAGAAAAAGGTGCCCATGCTACGGAACCAAACAATAGAACAAGTTAAAGTTCAATGGAAGGACTTTGGGCCTGATGAATCTACATGGGAGATGGAAGATCAGATGTGGGCTATGTATCCTTCCTTGTTTGTCAGTTGAGGCAAAGCAGCTTGATATGGTGATTTGGTATTTGCTTATGGTGGTTTGGTATTTTATTTATGGTGGTTTGGTATATGCTTTATGGTGGTTTGGTATTTGCTTTATGGCACATTAATTTATGAAAATAATGGAAATTAGGAGAAAAGGGAGGTGAAAGGTCGCAGGTTTCATGTGAGGAGGAAAATGAACGAAAATAATGGAAAATGAAGAAAATAGAGGCCTCATTCATAAAAAGTCTTATGAGGATCAGTTGGTAACTTTTTGTTAGTTCAATGTTGGATCTCTCTCATTATTCTCTCTGGAAGCCTTGGTTGAACAAACGCTTGGAAGCCCTGGAAGGCTTGGATGAAGGCCAATCCGATGATGGTTTTGGTGATATCCGACTGTGAGGTGGAACCACTGTTTGATGGGTTGAGGTGGATGGCCTCTGGAAGCCTTAGATGAGTTTTGATTGATGTGTTTTATGAGATCCCACATTCATGCTTGGAATATGGCACGGGGGTGAATGGTTGAAGAGAGATTTGGCTCAACCATTCTACAATCGGGTGGAATGTGGTAGTCCCATCTCTAGTTGGTTCATTGTAGTCATTAATGAGAAATCCTTTCCCTTTATTTTCATGTGTAAAGGTACTAATGTATTTATGGATTTGATGGTTGTCATGTTTATTGTATTTTTGTTCCTATTATGTTGGTTATATGCACATTTTATGGCAGCAATTATGTATGGCTCTCAGCATGTTTTTACTTGTATGTGAATGGATATTATTTCTATGACCTAATAGATGATAATGTAGAAAATGGCACGAGGTAACAATGGTTCATAGAGATCCTCAGATAAGCATCACATCCCTACACTTAACTTTGTTATTTACACCTGTAGATTACATGTCGATGATATGTTTGACGAAATTCCTGTCATGGCTAGTAGGGGTCCAATTAAGGTCTTGAACAAGTATTTGCTTTAGTACTGTCATTTCCATGTTACTTTATTGATTTGAAGAGATGGATCAATTTTGGGTAGTGACCTAGGATTTGGGCCTGAAAAAGTGGCTCAAATCCCAGAGTCACTGGCACAGCACTGACAATTATGGTCCACAGTCACTAGCAGGCAGGCCTGTGAGAGAAACTTTAGGTTACTAGTCGCTCCCTTGACCATAGCATGAGAGCGGCTATGGCCCAAGAGACCTAAAACAACAGTGGGACCTAGGGATAGGTTGTCTGAGTGGTTGAATTGTCTTATGAGGGTTATGTTGATGATGTTGGATGTCTGTATGGTGTGTTTCCGTCAGTTCCACTTCCTTAATTGACTTAGGAGGTCGAATCATATCACAGTGGCTTCTCGTCGCATTTTTACCCCGGCTGGCCAGTTGCTTAGGTAGATGTGCGAGGAGGGTGTTACACATGCACTCTCTTTTTAGTACCTGTAGCCAACTGCACCAACCAATACTCTACATAACTTATCCAGGTTAGTATTAACATAACTATAATTAGATCCAGGATCAATCAAAATAGAAATAACTCGACCACAAAGCTTACCTTCCATCTCAATAATGGATGTCTAGTGATCTTCCTTCTTGTTGCATAGAACTGAGGAATACTATGACTAACATCCCCAACTATTTGCACCTCCTGAGCACTATATATATGAGGCCTACCTCCCTAGTATAATGGAAAATCCTTCTTATGATGATCTTTGCCACATATCCAACACTACAACGGTCCTCTACCATCACCTCTAGTCTGCTACTCTCCAAGTTGCGACCCATGCCCCTTCTCAATTGTATTGAACTTATTGTAAGGAACAAAATTTTCTTTCTCACCTGCATCCTGAGGTCTTCCTCGCTTTGGTGGCCACTTCCCTTTAACTTTCTCATTTCCCTTCAAGTCATGTTTAGGCTCAGCTTTGCGCTTTGACTGCTCATAAAAATGCTTCAATTTCTGGATGGCTTCCTCTAGCGATCTAGGTTCATCAAACTCAATCTAGTCTCTATATGTTGTTGGCAACCCACTGATGAACCTTTGAATCTTAGCCTTCTCATCCTTGAGATAAGGCACATATCTCAACATCTCCAAGAACCTGCTAGTATACTCATCATCTGTCATAGAACCCATCTGCAACTCATAAAATTCCTTAGCTCTGTCATCATAGTACCTCTATGAAAAGTACTTCTTCTTGAAGAGACTCTCAAACTCCTCCCAAATCAACTCGTCTTCCTAAATGCCCTTGACATTCTTCACATCTTCCCACCAAATATCTACTTTCCCTTTAAGATTGAAGGTGGCTATCTTGGATTTCATGTTCTATGAGTAGCTATGCAATCTAAATATTTTCTTCATCCCAATCAACCATGCCTCTACATCTTCTTCCTTCTTCATCTCTCCATCAAATTTAGGAGGCTTGACTTTCTTGAACTCCTCAAGTAAGTATTCACCCCTCCTATAAGGATGATGACGGTGATGACTGTGATGATGTCTCCTGGATGAGGAACTAGAATGATGCCCATACATATCAATCCTCCTGTCAGGTGTATCCAATGATCTTCCACCTCTAACTGTGTCCCATCTATCGACCTAGTATATGGACCAAGATCTGCTACAATAGGCTCCATTAGTTTTCTCTTCTTGCTCTTGACTTATCCTCAATTGTCCTTATCTCTTTAACTCTGACAAGCTCTAAAGGATTGTTGCATTAACCTCTACCTACTTCTCTTGAGCCCTTGCAAGGATTTCCTCAGCCTCAACCAACCTGTCATTTTCTACTTTGCAACTTCTTATCTCTGCCCTCAAGCTCTTTATTGTATCTACTATACCAAGATAATACTCTTCTCCTTGTTTCCCAATTGATTTATAGAGAAAGACGGGAACTGTGGTCTACCATTTTGCTCGTCATCTTTGATTATATTCTTCCTACAAGTGTACCATGTCAAATAAACTAAATAGATACCAAAATCAAATACATACCTTAGTGATTTTCAGGGGAGGCTTATCTCATTTGCAAAATCAGTCCACATTAGCATGTACATTTATAATCATAATCATATCCATAAAATCATATCAACACATCAAGATAAAAACATCATGCATGACCATGCCAATTGTACACCATGACCCCATGCATGACAACCATAACCTTGACAACATCAGACTTTACCCAAGTCTAGAGTGCAACCCGCTTTAATACCACCCTCTAACCACATCCTCCCACGCTTACCCACTTTCACTGGCTTGCCCGGGGTAAACATGAGTTGAGGGTCACTATGATAATACTTAGCCTCCTATATGACCTTAAGGAAATGGATTTGACAAATTGATACCTTACTGACTTCCCTCAAGTCCTGCAGGACCTTCAGGAGCAACCCAACCCCTCTAGGTGTCCAACCCTTGAGATGACTCTCCTTTTCACTGACTTAGAGCCCCAGTCGCTCCCTTACCAAGCCCTCCAAGCGACTAAGAGCCTCCAATCACTCTCATGAGCCTGCTTGAGTGCGACTATAGCCTTTTTCTGCTAGTGTTATGCCAACGACTACGAGATTTAAGGATATTTTCCAGTGCTGGGACCCAGTCTCTACCCAGAACCCTATGAAACTTCCAGAACTCATAAAATACATAGAAACAATGCTTGTAAACCAAAAATCAAAACAAGGACTTGACCTGAACTTTCCCAACTGAGACCGACATTTCGTCAAACAATGGGTAAACCTCTAACCTGTAGTTCATGAATGCAAGTTTGAACATAAGGAGATGAAAAGTTATGTGAGGTTTAACAAGAAGGGGCACTACCTTATCACATTAGTTGTCATAACATTAATTAGGTCTTGCATTCATTATCCATTTATTTACATGTAAAAACATGAAAAGAGCCATGACTAAGAACTGTTAAATAACCATGCTTGTAACTAGAATATAACTAGATAAATAAAAATGAGATAACAACCATTAAAGCCACATAATAACAAGTAAATGTATTCATCAAAAGCAAGGGAAACTTATCTCTTATTAAACATAGGAAAAACCAAGCAGTTTCAGGACTTCCACATACCACCTGACCATAGATTGGTTGAACCAAATATTTCTTTCATCCAATCACCTCTGTGCCATATTCTAAGCTTGAATGTGGGATCTAATGGAATAAACTAATCCATAAATAACTAAGGGAATCCAGAGGTTAAACCACCTCCACCCTCACCATATTGTGACCTCACCTAAATCAATGTCGAGATCACAAAACCAAACCGAGCTTGAATGCCTCAAAATTTCTTCTCCAATACCTTGAGGAATTTTCTTGTCTACACCATCAAGCTTTACCATGTATCCCACCATTACTAGTCAAGGGATTCCTAGGCCTTTGTGAATTTTCTTGAGACCACCACACCCGGATCCAAAATCTTCCAACAATCCTAAGCTCAAACCAAGAAAAGTCCCATCACACCATGGTTATCTAGAAATGACAAGGCTAGGCTAAAATCCATTGTCAAACGCAGCAAAACCCATTCCAATGACAACAAGAGAACCAAATGCCAACATACACATACCATGCATGTCAAAACCAGCTAGGAAATCATACATGCAACCTGTTACCTGTAAGTATTCCTGTTGAAGATGCTTGACCCAATGTTTTCCTTGCTTGGTCCTTAATTTCCTTTGATTTCCTTGTCCTTCCTTTGCTTTCTTGGTCCTTCCTTTGCTTGTTTTCTTTCCTTCTCCTATTGGTGCTCTTCTCCTCTCTAAAAAATAATTCCAAAACTGAACTAACAAAAGGCTACCAACTGATGCTCTAATGTCTTTTTATTATTCATGCCTCTAATTTCTTCAATTTTCCATTATTTTCCTTCATTTTCCTCCTCACATGAAACCTGTGACCTTTCACCTTCCTTTTCTCCTAATTTCCTTTATTTTCATAAATAAAATACCAATAATTCCTTTTTTCCTTTTCAAAGCCTTTTCCAATGCCTTTGCCAATTTCCCCTTAGCCATAAACACATCAAGTGATGCCCACTAAGATATTTTTCCCAACATTCAGCTTGGAATAAGTGTCCCTTGACCGTGGTCTTATTTTTCCTTTATTAACTTTTATTACATGAACTTTTAACTCGAGGTTGTTACAATATGCACAATAATCATATTGACCACTTATGATTGTCTATCTGATTGGGGATGAAAAGTTATTGATTTGGTCAATCTTTTATCCATGAAATATTATAGGTTGGACCAAAAGGTGTTGAGGAAATCGTTATATCTATCTAAAATAATGGTTTGAGGTAGCCCAAAATGAACCCAAACGTGCTCAAAGAAGAGCTTACCAGTGGATTTAGCCATGATACTCTTCTTACATAGTTCCAAAATGGCCATCTTAGAGAATCAATTGACAACCACAAACACATAATCATTATCATGCTTGTTGGATGGAAAACCAGACATGTAATCCATGGATATCGACTCCTAATGCTTGTTTAAGGTAGGTAGAGGAGTGTACAATCCCTTATTCTTGATGGTTGTATTAGAAATGGTACAAGCAGTGTGCAATCTAATATAACAATGGGTATCTTATCAAATATTGGCTAGTAGAAATACTTCTAAAGTACTACAATTCTCTTCTCCACAACAAAGTTTCATGCCATCAAACAGTAATGTGCCTCCCAAATTAGCTTGGCATGCTCAATTGAAGGAACAAAAAGGTGGCTTAAGTAGCACAATATCACATCCTGGAGGTGGAATTCTGGAACTCGCTTGCCTGTGATCAACATCTAGTATATGGTAGGGAAATCAAAAACAATGTTGTATAATTGTGGCCACCCAGAGGTCTTGTTCCACAAGAGTTAAGAATTTTGGTTATCACCATAACTAAGGTCCAACTGAGGCATTCTACAACATGATTGGTTTTACACTTCTTATATTTGATGTTCAAGTGGAATTGTTGTAGGCATGTGGACCATTTTTACAGCAGTCATTCTGTAACTTTCCTTGTCTCTACATAAATTGTAGAAGCCTGTGATGAGAATGGATGATTATCTCCTTCCTTAGAATGAAATTTTCCATTGTTTCAAGGATTGCGTGATGAAGTACATCTCCTTTCCATAGGTGAGGTATCTTTGGACAATATCAAAGAGTGTTTCATTCAGATAGGACAATAGATGTCCTTACTGAGTGACGATTGCACCAATAGCATAGTCAGAGGCATATGTCTCAATATCAAATAGTTGTCACAGGTATGGTAGGGTAAGGAGTGGTGCAACACAAAGGTGGTGTTTCAAATCCTTGAATGCTTCAAATCCTTGTTGTATCCTAGACTAGAAAAAAATTGCATTTACTCCACCCTTGTTCACTTGAATTAAGGTCCAGGTGATATGAGTGAACCTATACCTGAACCTTCAGTAGAAGTTAGCAAGGCCCAAAAAGCTATGGAGCTATATTATAGTTTTTGGGGTTGGCTAAACCTAAATGACTTAGATCTTGTATGGCTATATCATCGATCATCCTCGTGAACATTGCTAGAGCATTATTGAAGGAAAAGGGCATGACCAACCACTCAAAAAGGCCTTCTTTATATTTTAATATTTTCATCCAAACATCAATTTGTTCATTTGGAACCTAATGGTATCCTAAATTCATACCAATACTACTAAAGGACTTGGCACCCTTAAGTTGGTCAAGAAGATTATCAATCCTGGGGATCGGGTATCTACTCTTTATAGCGATTTTGTTCGAAGATCTACAACCATTATAAAGTCTCCATGTCCCATAATTATTTTTCACCCACAAAACTAAACTCTCACAAGGTGAGGAGCTTGATATAATGTGGCCCTTTTGGATGAGCTCATGAATCTGTCATTTTATTTCCTCTTTCTCCAGGAGAGAGTATCTATACATTGCACCATTAGGTAAATGAAAACCAGGTATAAATTTAGTTGTGTGTTTTATCCAAGAGTCAAAAGACATCACCACAGTGGGAGTGAATATATCTCTTGTTCACTATAGTTTGTTATGTAGAGAGACCTCATGCAAATGTTGTGGAGGTTGTAGTGACCTTCCTTTCACCTTCTAACTGAACCATGAAGAGAAAAAACTGTGCACCCTGATATATTACCTTTTTCCATTGTTTCTCTAAGATCAATGAAATTGAAACACTTGGGACTACCTCTGGTATTCTATAGATCTGACCTCTAAGAGTAATAATGACACTACAAGGATGAGAATAATAAATTGCATGATGTTTCCACATATAAAATTGTCCTAAAAAAACATCACGAAATTCAAGTGGGGTAACATCACACAATACTCACCTTGGAAGGGCTTGATGTCGTAGGATGGGAAACATTATTGGCTAACACAAATGTCTCGTCCATGTCTCAACCAACCAATGGTATATCGTTGGGGGGTGGCATTGTTTGCATCTTCAACCTCTTGATGACCTCAGCTAATATCAGGTTCTTTTGTCTCATGGTGTCAATGATGAAATGTAGTGTGGTCCCCTTCACCCACATATGTGAATGGAAGAGGTGATCCCCCGCTTTAAACGCCTTCAGCTCTCCTAGATGGATCTTTGAAGTTGCAATGGTAGCACAAGTTTCTACATCAATGATCCACTTTCCTTTATCCTAATCTGAATCAAAATCAGATCTAGAGTCTATTTCCTTTTCTTTAAGCTTTTCCAACAATGATTGTTTGGAGCAACATTCATCATTATTGTACCAAGGGATTGTTTGGAACTCACACCTGTGTAGACCTATGTGGTACTTCAGAATCAAGTGCCACTCAGAGTCTCTAATACCTACCTGTGAGAACAAGGTATGGAAAATATTGGGTTACTATAGCACCTTTTGGTCTCTTTCCTATCATAGGGTTCTCAATATTATGTATTGGTCATCACATTTCTCTACAAGGTAGAATTCCTCCCTAAAGGCATAAAAAAAACTTCTCAAGTGGACCCTACCTTGAATATCACAAATTCATCTTCATTTTGTCTCACCCAATAACTTTTACACAAATATTTTTGTAACAAACCTTTTGTTGCACCCCATAATTGTATGTATCCCTATGTGAATTTTTGGGACATATGTAAACTTAAGTGAAAACAAATTGATGGTTGGTTGAAGGGAGGGACACATATCTAGTGCTTTGATGGGAATGTTTTGTGGATTG
Organism: Pinus tabuliformis; assembly: GCA_031772625.1. Classification (NCBI taxonomy): domain Eukaryota; kingdom Viridiplantae; phylum Streptophyta; class Pinopsida; order Pinales; family Pinaceae; genus Pinus; species Pinus tabuliformis. The sequence continues at coordinate 1,410,195,372 of CM062816.1, read as the reverse complement.
TTTGGATTGTTGGTGGAGTATCATGAGTAGGCCATACCAACCTTATTTATTTCGATTAACAACACCCTAACCATGGTGTTGCTTGCACTAAAAAGCATTAAAATTTTGGATTGGGTAGCATCTGTGCATGACAATGCTCATCCCTATTCCCTCCTCATGGATCGAGATAGGGAACAACTATCTCGAGAGGAAAAGGAGCAGGGTTAATGGTTTTTAGAGGTAGATGATTGAAGAGACAACTTCTTTTAGGGTGGTTCACAGACACCAGGTGGTCACTACATCGACGGGAAAATCTAGGAAGATCAACCCTAAGGGATATACCCGTCTGCTAAACAAGTAGGGCCTAACCCCAAGGACATTAAAGAAATTTGACCCCGTGACCTCCCAAATGGAGAGGTACTTAGCAATGGGAATTCAACCAACTAAGCTTACCCTTGGGGCTTATAGAAGAGACAAATCAAGAGAACACAAGAAAACAAAGAAGGAAGCACATAGATGCAAATACAAGACAAGAAAACCAAGCTCACATAGCGAACATCAAAAGAAGAAAAAATATTGGCAAAGAAGAAAGAGATAGGGGCACTTAGATAGACTGAACTGGAGTAGAATGTCATTAAGGTTTCACTTTTAGTTTTGTGGTGCTATTCCTTGTGTTGTTGTGTAGAGGTCGTTGAACAATGAGTCTAATATTTAATAGCTATTGGGAGGCCTAGTGGAGGATTGAACCACTAAGTACTTACTGAGTAAGCTGACAAACCACTAAGTGCTTGTTGAATAAGTTGATAAACCACTTAGTGCTTACTAAATGAGTTGATAAACCACTTGGGTGCTTATTGTATGGTTGATAAACCACTTGGTATGGTAAGCTAAGTCGTTGTGGTGCTTGTAGGAAGAGCTAATAAACCACCTAGATAGTGCACTATAGGCCCCTATAGTGCTTGCCATGAAAACAACTGATAAGCCAACTAAACAGTGGATTCACTCTCCTGGAACTCAACAATACCCCAGTTGGGCCTTGGGTGAATCCTTGTAATTGATCTCCGAGAGTAAGAGAGTCATTGTGGTGCCTACTACCAAAGAGAAGTTAATAACCACCTGGATAGTGGATTCCATCTCCTAAGTGTTGAACAAGCCTTAGTGTGAAATTTTCCCTTGAGAAAATATCCCCTTAGACTCTAGATTCAGCTTGGGGGTGGTCGGCTACAAGAGATTTTACATTGTAAATAGTCTTTGGTTGGGTGGAGAATTGAATTACCTCCTTCAATTTCCATCCATTTCAATATATTCAAATAAGTATAAAGTTATGCATCTTTGGTTTATAGGCTGTGATAGCCTTGTTCTATTAATGCATGTTACTATGATTAGGCATATTCATTTGTGGATGCTTGAAATTTGTTATTACACTTATTACCAACTATCTTGGATATTGAGGTTTTACTGAATGGTAATGATTGGCCTCCTAAATAGGTAAAACATAAGGCCCATCTAACTCAATTGACTAAGGATAATAAATACTCCATGTTGTTTCCTGGTGACCTAAGAAACATGATCGAGCTTTTTAGGTATTTTCGAGGGAAAGTAGTCCCCTCCTCAAGGAAGTTTCCCCCTACCCATTTTTTATAAAAAGAGGGATCGAATAGCACAGTAGGAGAATTAGAAGAAACAGAATAGAAACTTAGAGCATTAGGAGAATTTTAGAGTTCAAGTTCTGCAACTTTTTTCGATGTATAAGAAATTCATTAATTAATGAAAGTAATCTTTAGTTTCAGTTCTTATTCTTATTCTGCTTTTCCTTAAGGGTTTTGATCTTCCTTCAGTTAGGGCCCACCCTAGGTGCTCAATATCCCTCTTGTACCATTACTATTTATGCATTTGGTTATCTTTGTAGCCTATTTCTTAATATCACTTTTATGCATGGTTATTTAGTTGCATAGCTTCTGAGCATTATATGATAGTGTTGGAAGTCGTTACTTATATTAAATAGAACTATTTTTTATGCATTCCAGTTCACTTTGATTGTTACAATTTATTTTTTTTCCATCATTTATTGTTTAATTGTGTCTGTGCAGTCCCCTATTTTGCAGTTGCAGGAAACACTACAGTCATGTATCTTGTTGAATAAACCCTACCATCGCTAATGCGATGACTTGAACATGTGTGCCTTATTATTTATTACCCCTTCCTTAACTTATTTTTCTTTCCAACCTTGACTTTATCATATGTTTCTGCATGTTAGACTGTCTCCAGTAGCAAAACAGAGACTCTTGTAGTAGTTCACAACTTTCTTCTGAAACTTTCCCATATTTTCATCCAATTCATTATTCACCTTCTTTGATTTGTTATGATTCCCCTAGAACCATGAGAATGGAATTTATGAGTAGAGTTAACAAGTAGATTCCTTTACCTATATTGTTGTACAAATTGCTTCTTTCTTGTAGAATTAGGGTTTACTATTTGCAAGCTTTTAAGTTGAGACACTTGGGATTTACAACATTGTTATTGCAATTTTTGAGGGCCATTAGTTAATGTGTTGTTGTTGAGGAGGTTTCAAAGTATGTATTGTATTTTTTGTTAGTTGATATACTCTTCCTTTTATTTTATCTCATGCAAAAAGAAGAAGAAAAAAACATATCAACATTTTCTTTTTCAAAAAAAAAAAACATAAACAGAAAAAATTATTTCTTTCTTTTATGCCTCGAAGAATTAGGGAAAGAATAGGAAAATTATTACCAAAAACCCCCACTTCCACTAGCATCCATCCCATTTTAGCTAACTATGATCCTCCTTCCCCATCCATAGGAACCCTTGAGGGCCTTTTGGTGAGCAAGCGAGGATCTCTGAGGATCTTGCAGAAGAAGAAAGACCTTCACATCCCAAAAATATCATTGTTGAAGATAGAAAACTAGGAGTGTTCTCGTTTCCCATTAGAGACACTGATGGAGGAGCTAAAATTAAAATTATTAGTCTATCTATCCTACCACACATCTATAGTTTGATTTTAGAATATCTTGACATTTTCATGTTTGAGTTTGTTGTTGTATGCAAGACTTATGACTATAAAAATGATGACTAGAAGCTCAAATTGCTCCCTTCCACTCTTAAGGATGCAACCCTTTGATGACACATGAACCTAGAAGGATACAACATCACCATGTGGGAAAAAATGAAACAAAACTTCAATAACAAGTACTGGGAGTATTGGAAATCAAGGGATACCCTAGATGAGATATTCAGAATGGTCCAAGGAGCAGATGAGTCTCTTTGAGATTTTGAGGAAATATTTCAATTGAGTTACAGAAGGGCACATAATTGCACTCTTAGATCCATATTCCTTGAAGTTGTTCCTACTATGAGGAGTAGGAAACACTTAACCTACTAGCCAATGGAGATATATATCAACTCAGTTATGATGATACCAAAACGGTGTTTCAAAAATCATATAAGGGATGCTATAAAAAGA